>JARGYO010005562.1:2904727-4251620 GCA_029206835.1 Rana muscosa | reverse complement strand
CTATGCTTGCTGGTTAATAGCTTCATCTTCCCAAATCAATATATCCAAATGTAGTATATCTGCCTAACCAGCAGACTGTAGAGTCCCAGGTAAGGGGGATAATAGTTCCTATTCTGAGCGGTTTGTCATTTCTGCATAGAAGTGGCCCTGAATACTATCAGCATAGTAGCATACTACTGTTGTAAAAAATTTTTTATAAATGTTTAACAGTGCTTATTTATCGGTTTTAGGTACTCACCAGAATGGGCAAGGGACAGACTTGAGCCCAGGGGTGAGGGTCCGGGAACTTCACATGCGGATGAAGATGGACCTAAAAAACAGGGAAACAAAACAAAATGTGAGTCTCACGTATAGTCATTATTTGAATGATGAGGTTGATTGATAAATAGAAATTGTAATGATATAATGAATATAATATATTTCATTTTACTCACCAGCTATCAGCCGCTTGCTGCTGGGCCTGTGCACCTCAGCCTCCTCCTGATCATCAGATGCCGTTGCTGTCTCTGACATTAGTTTTTTGTAAAATGTCTCCTGCCAGTTGTTTAACTTCAGATCATGAAATTGGCCTATTCCAGTGGACTGCTTATCTATTTGTTTATGAACTGCAGTCTTGCAATCATAATATCTGTAAATAAAATAATACAGCATTACTACTTTAGCATGACCCAATTATTTTGAATAGTTAAAAAAAAATAAAAAAAAATAATTATTGTTTGATTGCCCCTCTTGGTGATTTTTACCTACAGATAAGCCTATAATAAAGCTTACCTGTAGGTAAAATGAATACAGTGGAAACTCGGTTTAAGAGTAACTTGGTTAGAGAGCAATTTTATTTGCGAACAATTTTTTCAAAAAAAGTTCTGACTCTGTTTGGGAGTGTTGACTCGCAAGACGAGCAGAATTAAAGCTAAATAGGCCCGCAGTACCGCATTTAGCCTGAGGTACGGGGGCGCAGGAGCCGAGTAGAGCCTAAATAAACCTGTAGTACCGCATTTGGCCTGAGGTATGGGGGCGCAGGAGCAGAGCAGAGCCGAACAGCGACTTTTGCGGCTGTTCAGCAATGCTGGGAAAGACAAGGAAATACTAATTTTCTGTGCATTTACAATGTTTGCAAAGGTCAGCCGAGGTGTCCTCGGACCTTTTCAGACGTTTTTGGCGCTCTCTGGTGCCCCACCATCCCTGGCCGCATTCGGTATTGCATCCCATTGAAGTCAATGCGGAACAAATTATTTTAATTTCCATTGACTTGGTAACATGGTAAAACTCACTTTGATATGCGAGTACTTTGGATTACGAGCATTCTCCTGGAACGGATTATGCTCGTAATCCGAGGTTCAACTGGATCTCCTAAACCTCACGATTTAGGAGACATTCACCCTGTATTCAGACGCTCACGTCAGCGATGCATGCATTCTGAAAGCCCAGCGTACCGTGACGGAACTTCAGAGCTACTTGCTGGAAAGGAGGGCTCGGGAGTATTGTCATTGCGGCTCTGTCCACCTACAATGCTTGAGCCTGCGAACAAGGATAAAAACCTGAGGGAATATGTCAGCCCCTGCAGCAGTGTCTGGTAACCATTCTAAGCAGGTAAGCATTTCATAATGTGCTAGTATGCGATGCTACCTATAGGCCAAGGGTATGGAAACTTTTGAGCAAATAAGTGTGGATTGATAGATGTAGTGAGAGAGAGAGGAGAGAGAAAGAGAAAGAAAGAGAGAGAAAGAAAAAGAGAGGGTGAGGGAGGGAGTAGTGGCGTATATAAGTTATGGTAGCCATGGCAAGTGCCATGGGGGACAGCAAAAAAGCCACCCCCCACATGAAAAAAAAAACCCACCCATCCTCCCTGACTAATATAACCCCCGGCGCCACGGGCAGCCTTCTGGAGCACACCACTGGTGTCCTGTGAGATAGCCGCTACCCGGTCCAGGCTGTTAGGCTTGGCTTAGGCTGAGGGAGGCTCTGACAGCAGGGAGGGGTGGGGCAGGGAGCTACACTGACACTCTGACCGGCCATATCCCCAGAAGACTTTCACTTGTGACGAAACTCGTAGGGTAGGGCCTAACGGTGACGTCATCACGCTATCCTTCGAGACAGTGGTGGGACGAGATATACAGGAAGTAGGGAGAAGCAATAGAGATGCCACGGCTTTTATGAAATAACTGCTCATTTTACACCATGCTCTTATAAGTGCAAACTTTTCTAATCATAAATCCGTTTTGAATTGACTGCACAATGAGAGCCCTTGTTCTGAGCACCAATAAGCTGCTGTTCAGGGTATTTCAATGGTTTTGGGGAGACTGTTCTTTCCCTGTGCTGTGTAAGACTGTTATCAGCAGTCATGGCTTTCTGGTAAGCAGATTACTTTACACTTATGCCTTTTACACAAGATTGGAATTTTCCATGGAAAAAGTCAGACGGAATGTGTGTGTGCCCCATCTGACTTTTTTCCATCGGAATTTTTAAAGAGAACATGTTCTCTTTTTTTCCGATGGAAAAAAATCCTATTGGAAATTCCATTCGTCTGTGTGGAGCTCCGACGGAGAAAAAAAACGCACGCTCAGAATCAAGTGGACGCATGCTCGGAAGCATTGAACTTTTTATCGGCTCGCCGTAGCATTGTACGTCACTGCATTCTTGACGGTCGGAATTTGGTGTGACAGTGTGTATGCAAGACAGCTTGAACGGAATTACGTCGGAAAAATCTGTCTGAGTTTATCCCAACGGAAAATTCGATCGTGTGTACAATGCATTAGGGTTAGGGTACTGACCTGAACACATGTTCTGCTTTGGGAAGACTGGTGTCACAACTACCTTTACCTGAAATTCATCCTTTTATTGTAGTTTAATTCATCACAGACCTTCACTGATTTGCATTGTTGATTGGGACTCTGCTTTAGTTTTTATTTTTCACTTCACCAATTTATTTATATTTTTTATATTTTTTCTTTTTGTCTTCTTATTTAATTTTTAATGGTATTATGAGTATATTCATATATATTTATATGGTTTTTAAATATGTTTAGCGCTGCACTCATTTTTGTAATTTGTCTTGTTTAGGTTTTTTATTGAACTTATAGGTGCTGGCTGCTCTTTTCTATTTTGGATTTAATCTGTATTTATTATCACAATCTAGCGCAGCGTGAGTGAGCCCTTGGGCTTCTTTTTTATATAATCATTTCTACTTACCGATGACGGATGCAGTCTGGGGCGCGCTCAATCCCTCTTACAGCTTTTACCGCCATGGTGACGCGATACCACGCAGCATTCTTCTGATTTGCTGTACAGAAGTTGGAGAAAAGGATGCCTCGTTCTTTGGCCACCGCGTTCGCAAGGGCTATATTTTCAGCATCGTTAAAACGAGGGCTCCTTTTGCTGGACTGAGACTCCTTGTTGGCGGCACCACCTCTGGCATCAGCCGTACATTTTGATTTTGTGGTCATCAATGGAGGAATCATTCTACTTTTTTTACATCCTTCATTCCTCCTAGTTGAGGTGGAACGCTCTTTCTCCTCCTCCGCTATCTTATGACTCTCCCGCCCTCTCCTCCTCTTCCTCCCATTCCTACTACTTACACCACCCTCCAATGCACCAGGTCCCACACCAGTGACACCACTTCCACACTTCGGCTCCGCACCACCACTCTCAACAACACATTCAGACTCACCACCACACACATTCACTCTCCCTAAATTACACACAAGCTCCTGCAGATGCAAAGACACATCACCAACATCAGCTGCATTTCCACCATCTGCATCATCCACATTCTTCTCACCCTCACACACACTTGCCCTCTCCTCACCAGACATCCTGCACACCAAACACCCACAATCACACACACAGAGCTCACTGTCCGCAAACAACACATACAAAACTAAATAAAATGCAGTACAAGACTAGTAGCAGCTAGCTTAGCTATATCTCCCCTGAGTCCCCTCTCCTTCACACAAAATGGCTGACACAGGTGCATTCTGGACCTGGAGTCCTTGACCTTGAGTGGTGCAAAAAAAGTGCTTCTCAAATAAGATAAATTAAGTAAATTTTTTATTTAAAGTCATTTTGATTTTGAATTGAATTGTCAGACTGTATAATTCTATTCTTATATGTGAAAAATTTGACAGACACATTTAAAAGGAACATAGCTGAATTTGTTTGAAATATTATCGAATCAGGTTGAAATATTATCGAATTCGGTAGAAATATTTTCGAATCCGGTTGAAATATTTTCTAATGCGGTTGAAATAATTTCGAATCATGTTGAAATAATTTCGAATCCGGTTGAAATATTGGCGAATTCTGTAGAAATATTTTCGAATTCGGTTGAAATATTTTCGAATGCGACCGATTTTACGAATTCGGTCGAAAACGGAACGAAAGCCGAAAACGAATGTAACGAATCGAACTAAACGGAATTAAATTAATTAACAAATTAAAACAAAACAAAACGAAACAAATTTTTTCCTTTTGCATATGTCTAGAATCCATTGGCCTCTTACATCTTAATTAAGACCAGGCCACAACTTTTTTTATTGGCTTTCGGCTACACTTTTAATAAAAATATAGGCTTTGTATCAAGTGGGTGGTGTTTCCAGCTGTTTTTTATTTTTTTTGCAAGAAGGCTTTCTCTTTAAAAATACATGTGTGCTTTTGTTTTAGGGTATTTTTTTGGAGACTTTGTTTTTTTAGCTGTTTTATTAGTATTTCAAGGTTTATTTTAAGTTTGGGATGCTCAATGCACAACATTCACTGAATACCTGTTTTGGGAATCTGCCTTTTTTTAATAGCATATCATTTTATTGTTTGATTTGAGTATCTGAGCTGGTGACCCTATCTTATTTTTGCTTAAGGACAAGGTGGCGTTGATGTCTAGGATGTGTGTCAGGCATACCGAGTGCTGGTATTCTGTGCAACATGTGTGGCCAGAAATGTGTGGACTTGCACAGAGAATACCAGGCACAAGTATAATGTAAAATATTGTCATTTATTACCACTTCAACACCGGGCTTTTTTTACCACATCAATACTGGGCCTATTCTGGTACTTCTCTCCTACATGTACAAATCATCATTCTTTTGCTAGAAAATTACTCAGAACCCCCAAACATTATATATGTTTTTTAGCAGACACCCTAGGGAATAAAATGACGGTCATTGCAACTTTTTTTCTTGCACGGTATTTGCGCAATAATTTTTCAAACGCCTTTTTTGGGGAAAAAAATGGTTTAACCACTTAACGACCGCTCACTGTATATGTACGTCGGCAGAATGGCACCAACAGGCACAATCACGTACAGTGTACGTCAGGGCTCGACAAACCCTGGACGCCAGGTCGCCATTGCGACTAGAATTAGCGACCTGGCGCCTGGGGCAGCACAGCTGGGGTATTCTGTGTCTCCGTGCCCCCCCTCCGCGCCGCGGGATCGCGTCGGGCCGCGCTGGCCAGTAATTGAGGCCGCGGCTTTGCAGCCTTCTGCAGGCCTATGCTTCCTTCTGTGGTCTAGCGCCATCTTGTGGTGGCCGTTGGTATTGCAACCAGCAATGCTAATGGAGTTTTCCTGTCTGTTTTCCCTGCCATCTCCTTCCCTCTAATTAGAACCCCCAAACATTATATATATTTTTTATTCTAACACCCTAGAGAATAAAATGGCGGTCGTTGCAATACTTTCTGTCACACCGTATTTGCGCAGCGGTCTTACAAGCGCCCTTTTTTGGGAAAAAATACACTTTTTTTAATAAAAAAATAAGACAACAGTAAAGTTAGCCCAGTTTTTTTTAATACTGTGAAAGATAATGTTACGCCAAGTAAATTGATACCCAACATGTCGCGCTTAAAAATTGCGTCCGCTCGTGGAATGGCGACTAACTTTTACCCTTTAAAATCTCCATAGGCGACGTTTAAAAAATTCTACAGGTTGCATGTTTTGAGTTACAGAGGATGTCTAGGGCTAGAATTATTGCTCTCGCTCTACCGATCGCGGCGATACCTCACGTGTGGTTTGAACACCGCTTTCATATGCGGGCGCTACTCACGTATGCGTTCGCTTCTGCGCGCAAGCTCGGCGGGACAGGGCGCGTTCCTGGCTCCTAACTTTTTTAGCTGGCTCCTAGATTCCAAGCAAATTTGTCAAGCCCTGGTGTACGTGATTGCCTTTGTACAGTTGGGGGGTCCGATCGGACCCCCCTCCTATACAGTGAGCGGTCGGTATTTGTTGGGGAGCGTTCAGAGATGAGGGGGCGGCCATTCAATTCCGGCCAACCCCCCGCGATCACTCCCGGCGAATGGAAATGCTCCCTCTGCTGTGTAATGTAAACACAGGCAGAGGAAGCAGGAGGGAGTGATGTCATCTCTCATGCGGCGCTCACATATACCGAGCGCCGTACAAGAGAAGACTCACAGGTCAGTGCACTAACACTACACTGACACCAGGACACATAGGCACACAAATCGCCCCCCCCAGGCCCCCCCCCAGATCACCCCCCAGCCCCCAGTCACAGTGTCACCGATTGCAGTGACCATTTATTTACTGATCACTGCAATCAGTGACATTTGTGACTGTAAAAGTGTCACTAAAAAATAGTTTTAGGTCCAGTGTAGCCCCCTAACCCCCCTAATAAAGGTTTAACCCCCTGATCACCCCCCAGATAACCCTTTCGCCCCCTAGCACCGCCGTCGCTAAGCGATCATTTTTCTGATCGCTGTCTTAGCGTCGGTGATGCAGATCGGTAGCCAGTAATTATTTTTAGGTTCGCCGCAGGTTTTTATAGCGTCGGGTACCCCCATAAATTATCTAATAAAGGTTTAACCCCCTTGATCGCCCCCCAGGTAACCCTTTCACCCCCTATCACCACTGTCGCTAAGCGATCATTTTTCTGATCGCTGTCTTAGTGTCGGTGATGCAGATCGGTAGCCAGTAATTTTTTTTAGGTTCGCCGCAGGTTTTTATAGCGTCAGGTACCCCCATAAATTATCTAATAAAGGTTTAACCCCCTTGATCGCCCCCCAGGTAACCCTTTCACCCCCTATCACCACTGTCGCTAAGCGATCGGTTTTCTGATCGCTGTCTTAGTGTCGGTGATGCAGATCGGTAGCCAGTATTTTTTTTTAGGTTCGCCGCAGGTTTTTATAGCGTCAGGTACCCCCATAAATTATCTAATAAAGGTTTAACCCCCTTGATCGCCCCCCAGGTAACCCTTTCACCCCCTATCACCACTGTCGCTAAGCGATAATTTTTCTGATCGCTGTCTTAGCGTCGGTGATGCAGATCGGTAGCCAGTAATTTTTTTTAGGTTCGCCGCAGGTTTTTATAGCGTCAGGTACCCCCATATATTATCTAATAAAGGTTTTAACCCCCTAATTGCCCCTAGTTAACCCTTTCACCAGTGATCACCATATAAGTGTTACGGGTGACGCTGGTTAGTTAGTTTGCTTTTTATAATGTCAGGGCACCCGCCGTATATATAACCCAATAAAGGTTTAACCCCCTGATCGCCCAGCGGGTGATATCAATTAGGTTTTAGCGTCAGAGAGGGTCTGCGTCACACCCCAGGCAGCGTCAGGTTAGTGCCAGTAATGCTAACACCCACGCGTGAAGCATACACCCCCCTTAGTGGTATAGTATCTGATCAGATCAATATCTGATCTGATCAGATCTATACTAGCGTCCCCAGCAGTTTAGGGTTCCCAAAAACGCAGTGTTAGCGGGATCAGCCCAGATACCTGCTAGCACCTGCGTTTTGCCCCTCGGTCCAGCCCAGGCCACCCAAGTGCAGTATCGATCGATCACTGTCACTTACAAAACACAACACACATAACTGCAGCGTTCGCAGAGACAGGCCTGATCCCTGCGACTCCAGTGCTGTAGGAGGTGATTTCACCACCACAGTTAAAAAAAAAAAAAGCATATATGCCGAAGCATTGGGGCAGCAGGGGCAGAGGAGCGATTTTGCTCCTAATGCCGCGTACATATGGTCGAAATTCCGACGGAGGCTTGCCCGTGGAAAAGTCCGACCATGTGTGTGCGGCATAACTTTTTTGCGGGAGGATGCCCCCATGCTTCGGCATATATAAATGGTGCATGTATGCCCATCATTAGAAGTGGGTGGATGAAGGGCGGTATTCTAATGGTGGGCATACCCACCGATCAATCTCTTTTTTCGTTCAGCCAACTGGCTGCATGAAAAAAAAAGATTACAATACATGTCCAACAAGGACCAGCAACGTACTGGTATGTTGCTGGACTTTGAATGTTTATACCAGAATGATGCCTGCGGGTTTAGGTATCATCTTGGTATCATTCTTTTCAGCCAGCGGCCGGCTTTCATGTAAAAGCAATCATAGTGGCTAATTAGCCTCTGGACTGCTTTTACAAGCAGTGGGAGGGAATGTCCCCCCCCCCGGATATAAAAAGCGTCATTGGGAAATTGGGACAGCATTTTATCACACCGATCTTGGTGTGGTCAGATGCTTTGAGGGCAGAGGAAAGACATAGGGTCTAGAAGACCCCATTTTTTTCAAAAAAAGAGTACCTGTCACTACCTATTGCTATCATAGGGGATATTTACATTCCCTGAGATTACAATAAAAATGATAAAAAAAAAAAAATATGGAAGGAACAATTTAAAAATAAAATAAAAAAGCAAAATTAATATAAAAAAAATAAAATAAAAATAAAAAAAGCACCCCTGTCCTGCCCTGCTCTTGCCCAAGCGTCGGTCTGGCGTCATATGTAAACAGCAATTGCACCATGCATGTGAGGTATCAACGCGAAGGTCAGATCGAGGGCAGTAATTTTAGCAGTAGACCTCCTCTGTAAATCTAACGGGGTAACCTCTAAAGGCTTTTAAAGGCTTTTAAAAATGTATGTAGTTTGTCGCCAATGCGCGTTTGTGCGAAATTTTAAAGCATGTCATGTTTGGTATCTATGTACTCGGCCTAAGATCATCTTTTTTATTTCATCAAACATTTGGGCAATATAGTGTATTTTAGTGCATTAAAATTAAAAAAAGTGTATTTTTTCCCCAAAAAATGCGTTTGAAAAATCGCTGCACAAATACTGTGTAGAAAAAAAAAATGCAACACCCACCATTTCAATCTGTAGGGCCTTTGCTTTAAAAATATATATAATGTTTGGGGGTTCAACATAATCTTCTTGCAAAAAAAAAATAATTTGTTTTCATGTAAACAAAAAGTGTCAAAAAGGGCTTTGTCTTCAAGTGGTTAGAAGAGTGGATGTAAGCTTCCTAATGTTGTGTATAAAATGCCAGAACAGTTCAAAACCCCCCCAAATGACCCCATTTTGGAAAGTAGACACCCCAAGCTATATACTGAGAGAAATGTCGAGTCCATGGAATATTTTATATGTTGACACAAGTTGCGGAAAAAATAAAAATTTTTTTTTTTTTTGCACAAAGTTGTCACTAAATGATATATTGCTCAAACATGCCATGGGCATATGTGGAATTACACCCCAAAATACATTCTGTTGCTTCTCCTGAGTACGGGGATACCACATGTGTGAGACTTTTTGGGAGCCTAGCTGCGTACGGGACCCCAAAAACAAAGCACCGCCTTCAGGCTTTCTAAGGGTGTAAATTTTTGATTTCACTTCTCACTGCCTATCACAGTTTCGGAGGCCATGGAATGCCCAGATGGCACAAAACCCCCCCAAATGACCCCATTTTGGAAAGTAGACACCCCAAGCTATTTGCTGAGAGGTATTGTGAGTATTTTGCAGATCACAAAGTTTTGAAAATTGAAAAAAAAAATAAAAAAATGTCTTTCTTCATTTTCAAAAACAAAATGAGAGCTGTAAAATACTCATCATGCCTCTCAGCAAATAGCTTGGGGTGTCTACTTTCCAAAATTGATTTTTTTTTTCCATTTTTTTTTTTTGTCATTATTCAATCACTTGGGACAAAAAAAAAAAATATTCAATGGGCTCAACAGGCCTCTCAGCAATTTCCTTGGGGTGTCTACTTTCTAAAATGGGGTCATTTGGGGGGGTTTTGTGCTATTTTGGCATTTTATGGCCTTCAAAACTGTGATAGGTAGTGAGGAGTGAAATCAAAAATTTGCGCTCTTAGAAATCCTGAAGGCGGTGCTTGATTTCCGGGGGCCCGTACGCGGCTAGGCTCCCAAAAAGTCCCACACATGTGGTATCCCAGTACTCAGGAGAAGCAGCAAAATGTATTTTGGGGTGCAATTCCACATATAACCATGGCATGTGTGAGCAATATATCATTTAGTGACAACTTTTTGTAATTTTTTTTTTTTTTAGTCATTATTCAATCACTTGAGACAAAAAAAAAAATATTCAATGGGCTCAACATGCCTCTCAGCAATTTCCTTGGGATGTCTACTTTCCAAAATGGGGTCATTTGGGGGGGGGGTTTGTACTGCCCTGCCATTTTAGCACCTCAAGAAATGAGATAGGCAGTCATAAACTAAAAGCTGTGTAAATTCCAGAAAATGTACCCTAGTTTGTAGACGCTATAACTTTTGCGCAAACCAATAAATATACGCTTATTGACATTTTTTTACTAAAGACATGTGGCTGAATACATTTTGGCCTAAATGTATGACTAAAATTGAGTTTATTCGATTTTTCTTATAACAAAAAGTAGAAAATATCATTTTTTTTCAAAATTTTCGGTCTATTTCCGTTTATATTGCAAAAAATAAAAATCGCAGAGGCAATCAAATACCATTAAAAGAAAGCTCTATTTGTGGGAAGAAAAAGACGCAAATTTTGTTTGGGTACAACACTGCATGTCCGCACAATTTACAGTTAAAGCAGCACAGTGCAAAATTCTTAAATCACCTCTGGTCCTTTAGCTACAAAATGGTCCGGGGCTTAAGTGGTTAGTGAATTAAAAAATAACAAAGAGGGAGAGAAGGGGAAAAAAAATAGATAAGGAAAAGTCATAGGTTCCATACCAGGATAGGCTATGGCCACTTAAAATCACAAAAGGGTAGTAAAGGGGCACATTAAAAGGACACACTTAAGGGGACACATCAATAGACAGAGAGAGATAGAGTGACAGAAGTATACGAGGTACCAAGGGGAGATAATGATATTTAATTACTCCCTTTGCTTTGTTTTTTTTTTGTTTTCCTTGTTCTTTCAGACAGGAGGAGTACACAAAGGGTAGAAATAAGTAGTGAGAGATAAGGGGTATATAAAGGGGACACAAAGGGGACATAAGGGGATATAAGGGGAGTAATGCGAGGGAGGGGGGTGGGGAGAGGGAGGGAAGGGTTTGGTAAAGTAGAAATACCCACAGAGACACTATAATACTTTTGGTGGGTGTATGCACAGGTATGGAAGGAGAAGGAAGGAAAGGAAAAGGGGAAAGAAAGGAGAAGAGAAAAGAAAACGAATGAAGGAAAATTTCATGGATAGAAGGGGTGGGTAAGGGGTAGGACCCATAGGAAACAGGAGTAAGAAAGATTTATTAACAGATCAAATGAAGGGGAACGAGTAGGGGGCGGTGGGAGGGAGGGGGGATGGAGGGACTCAGGGGATGGGGAAAGTTTAAAATTGTGGTAACTGTGGTGACGGAAAATGAAACTTAGAACGTGCATGAAAATTCCTGTGATATTGTTGAAAACTTGCAACAGAGGAGCTGATAAGAAGAATTTGGGAAAAGGGAAGATCGGGGGAGATGGGGAGGGAGGGAAAGGGAGGGGAACACTCCGTCCACCTTAAACCAAGCCCCCAAATAGGTAAGCACTAGGGATGAGCTCGGTGTTCGAGTCGAACGTACGTTCGACTCGAACATCGGCTGTTCGATCGTTCGTCGAACAACGAACGTTTTGGTCCGTTCGCGCCTAATTCGCGGCCCACAATGCACTACGCCATCGCAGTGTCATCCAGGCGCTGTGATTGGCCAAGCATGCACTGTGACCCCGCATGCTTGGCCAATCACAGCGCCTGCAGCGAGGAGAGCAATGATTGGCCACAGGCAGGATGCCTGTGGCCAATTATTGCTGAGGGTGTTTAGTACACGCCCCACACTATAAAAGGCCGCCATCACGGCGGCCTCGTGTAGTGTGTTCCGGAGCAGGGAGAGAGAAGCATAGGCAGGGACAGTGACATTTTTTTTTCTTGCTTAACCTGGATTCCTTTAGTTTAGGGAAAGAGAAGGATAGGTAGGGAGAGTGTCAGTGTGTTTATCTGTGCTAAACCTTGTTTGTAGGGACAGAGAAGGATAGGTAGGGAGAGTGTTAGTGTGCTAAAGCATTCATCATCAACCATCTTTAAAAAAAAATATTTTATAGGGACAGAAAACTATAGGTAGGGAGAGTGTCAGTTTGTTTTACTGTGCTAAACCTTCTTTGTAGGGACACAGAAGGATAGGTAGGGACAGTGTTACTGTGCTATACTGTGATAAAGCATTCATCATCAACCATCTTTAAAAAAAATATTTTATAGGGACAGAAAACTATAGGTAGGGAGAGTGTCAGTTTGTTTTACTGTGCTAAACCTTCTTTGTAGGGACACAGAAGGATAGGTAGGGACAGTGTTACTGTGCTATACTGTGATAAAGCATTCATTATCAACCATCTTTAAAAAAAATATTTTATAGGGACAGAAAACTATAGGTAGGGAGAGTGTCAGTGTCAGGGTCACCTGTGGCCAGGTGACAGATGCACACCGTAGGGGGACCGGAGTGCACCGCGAGGTAGTGAACCCTATGGCTGGCTTCTGTGGATAGGAAACTGGGTGGTTGTGGAAAGCGGGACCAGAGGAGCACAACCGGGATCCCAACGGAAGCGAGAGCCAAGATTCCCCAGGGCGCGGAGTCTAAGACCCAGCTGGTCTTCTCCAGGGCCTCTAGTGGTGAGGATGTTACGCTGCAGGCTGGGACCAGGTCGCGACCCCTGGAGTTTCCTAGCTCACGCCCCGTAGGATAAGGGGAAGCAGCAGCACACGATAGAGAGAACCGAATAACAAGCCGAAGGTCAGGGGCCACAAGCAGACAGGGATAACGAAGAACGAGCCGAAGGTCAAGGGTCACGAGCAGACAGGGATGGTCGGGGACAAGCCAATAACGTAACAGAGAGACAGACGTAGCACACGGCAGGCAGGAACCCAAACACACAATGCCTAACAAACACGTTGATCAGCAAAGCAGGCTTGCAGTGCACAGGTTAATATAGTGTTCAGTGATAGGGCCTGGGGTGGAGTCAGGCTGGGAGGAGATTATAAAGGAAGCCAGGTGAAGGAGGTCTGGTCTCTAGATGAACACATGAGGAGGAAGGTAAGATGGCAGACAAACACTACTGCATATCCATGACAGTACCCTCCCTCTTATGGGCCCTCCCCCGCCTGGACCCAGGCTTAAAGGGAAATCTCTGATGAAACCTTCTCAACAGATGAGGTGCAGCGACATCAGATGCAGCGATCCAAGACGCCTCCTCAGGACCAAAACCTCTCCAATGCACAAGGTACTGAAGAATGCCTCTGCAGAGCCGAGAATCCAGAACTTGTCTAACCTCGTACTTAAGATTATCCTCAGAGACTGAAAACGAGGTAGGGAGATGACAAGAAGATCTATTGAGGACCAAAGGCTCTCTAGGAATAAGCAAGGGCATGAGACGATCAACAGGAATCTGAGGAGGGTCCCCTAGACCCTTAAAGGGGAACTGGTCATCTTGCACAGGACCATCAGACTGGGCAGATGTCAGTGGAACCCTGAAGTCAGGTTGGTTAGAAGGTGACATGTCGCCGGAGTCAAGCTGAATAGCTGAAGGACAAGCAGAATGTCCCGAACAAGAAAAAGTGAGAGGCTCACTGGGCATGGGCTGGACTGGCATAACTAGTACAGAGGCAGAGTGAATAGCTGAGTCAGGTGTAGCGACTACCTGAATCGCATCGCAAGACGTAGCGACTGCAGGACTTGTAGACAAGCTAGCCTGGCTGTGCGTCCAAGGGTGGTTAGGGACAGAGAAATGTAAATGGTTATGCAACCTGGAATGAATGACCGGCTCAGATTCACAGGGGGCAACCTTGGGTAGGCAGGACGAGGAACAGGAGGGACCCCAAGCCAGGATCTGTCCAGTAGTCCAGTCCACATGAGGAGAATGGAGCTGTAACCATGGGAGACCCAAAATTATAGGCGTTGAGGCCTTGGGTAAGATAAGGAAGGATATCCACTCCTGGTGGAGTGTCCCTACCGACATCTTAACAGGGAGGGTCTGGAAGCGGATAGGTCCCCCTGGAAGAACAGTACCATCAATCGCCAAGACCACCAATGGCGTGGTGAGGGGCAAAAGAGTAAGTCTCATGGACGATGCGATTTCCCAGTCCATGAAATTACCAGCGGCTCCGGAATCCAGATATGCTGAGACCGAATGAGAAGAAGCACCAACATGAAGGAACACAGAAAGCAGAAGACGAGAAGGGGAAGGTGATATTTCTGGGTCCAATACTCCACTTTCCAGATGAAGTGGACCCGAACGTTTTTCTGGACAAAGAGAGCAAGTGTCACGAAAATGACCTTTGCCCCCACAGTAAAGACACAGACCAAGAGTTCTGCGCCTAGCACGTTCCTCAGGGGATAGCCTGGTCCGACCCAGCTGCATGGGTTCCTCAGCTGGTAGGAGATGCTCTACGGGTCGAAGAGAGGGGAGCTCAGGCTGACTAAGAACCAAGGAGTGCTGGCGTTGCTTTTCTAAGGTCCTCTCCTGAAAGCGAATATCGATCTGGTTACACAAGGAGATAACGCCGGCCAGATCATTGGGGATGGTTCTTCCAGCTAATTCATCCTTCACTCTATCAGACAGGCCATGCAAAAAGGTTGCGACTAAGGCCTCATTGTTCCAGCTCAACTCAGCCGACAGTATGCGGAAATGAAGGGCATACTGTCCCACAGAAGCAGACTCTTGGCGGAGACGTAAAAGGGCGCTGGCCGCTGAAGAGACACGAGCCGGTTCTTCGAAGATATTCCGAAAAAGTTTCAAGAAGCCAGACAGGCTAGAAACCACTGGATCATTCAGTTCCCACAGAGGGGCTGCCCAGGCTAAAGCTTCACCAGAGAGGAGGGAAATGATATAGGCTACCTTAGCCCGATCAGACAGGAAGTTTTGGGGCTGGAGCTCAAAATGAATCGTGCATTGGCTAAGGAACCCCCTGCAAGCCTTGGAGTCCCCAGAGAAACGGGACGGAGCTGGCAGTTGTAGCGAGTGTGTGGCTGCGACTGGTGCAATAGGTGCAACCGCTGATTGTATTTGAGGTTGCGGATTCAGGGTTCCCAAGGAGGCCTGAAGCTGCTCGAAGCGAGAAGCCAGATCCTGGAGGAATCGCATCACCTGGGTCTGATTTGATTCCTGGGTCTCAAGTCTGCGAACTATGCCCTGCAATGGATCATCCGCGGGAAGCGGGATGTCAGCCGGGTTCATGGCTGATCAAACTGTCAGGGTCACCTGTGGCCAGGTGACAGATGCACACCGTAGGGGGACCGGAGTGCACCGCGAGGTAGTGAACCCTATGGCTGGCTTCTGTGGATAGGAAACTGGGTGGTTGTGGAAAGCGGGACCAGAGGAGCACAACCGGGATCCCAACGGAAGCGAGAGCCAAGATTCCCCAGGGCGCGGAGTCTAAGACCCAGCTGGTCTTCTCCAGGGCCTCTAGTGGTGAGGATGTTACGCTGCAGGCTGGGACCAGGTCGCGACCCCTGGAGTTTCCTAGCTCACGCCCCGTAGGATAAGGGGAAGCAGCAGCACACGATAGAGAGAACCGAATAACAAGCCGAAGGTCAGGGGCCACAAGCAGACAGGGATAACGAAGAACGAGCCGAAGGTCAAGGGTCACGAGCAGACAGGGATGGTCGGGGACAAGCCAATAACGTAACAGAGAGACAGACGTAGCACACGGCAGGCAGGAACCCAAACGCACAATGCCTAACAAACACGTTGATCAGCAAAGCAGGCTTGCAGTGCACAGGTTAATATAGTGTTCAGTGATAGGGCCTGGGGTGGAGTCAGGCTGGGAGGAGATTATAAAGGAAGCCAGGTGAAGGAGGTCTGGTCTCTAGATGAACACATGAGGAGGAAGGTAAGATGGCAGACAAACACTACTGCATATCCATGACAGTCAGTTTGTTTTACTGTGCTAAACCTTCTTTGTAGGGACACAGAAGGATAGGTAGGGACAGTGTTACTGTGCTATACTGTGATAAAGCATTCATCATCAACCATCTTTAAAAAAAATATTTTATAGGGACAGAAAACTATAGGTAGGGAGAGTGTCAGTTTGTTTCACTGTGCTAAACCTTCTTTGTAGGGACACAGAAGGATAGGTAGGGACAGTGTTACTGTGCTATACTGTGATAAAGCATCCATCATCAACCATCTTTAAAAAAAAAAAATTATAGGGACAGAAAACTATAGGTAGGGAGAGTGTCAGTTTGTTTCACTGTGCTAAACCTTCTTTGTAGGGACACAGAAGGATAGGTAGGGACAGTGTTACTGTGCTATACTGTGATAAAGCATTCATCATCAACCATCTTTAAAAAAAATATTTTATAGGGACAGAAAACTATAGGTAGGGAGAGTGTCAGTTTGTTTTACTGTGCTAAACCTTATTTGTAGGGACACAGAAGGATAGGTAGGGACAGTGTTACTGTGCTATACTGTGATAAAGCATTCATCATCAACCATCTTTAAAAAAAATATTTTATAGGGACAGAAAACTATAGGTAGGGAGAGTGTCAGTTTGTTTTACTGTGTGTGACAGCAGGAAGGTAAAGTCACCTGGTTGCATCCAGGGGGGTAGATATATTTCGCCCAGATTCAGGCTTTACGCCGACTTATACAACTAGGTGGAGAGTTGTATAAGGCTAGTGGGCTCATGGATGACTCATACCTCTAGGGAGAGGGCTGGGCGTCGTGCAGACAGGGAGTTGATGAGACCAGCTGAAGCTTGTCAGCTCATTTAGGCCTCTATAAGAACTCCCAGCTTCATTAGATGTTAGCTCATGCCTGGAACCAGACCTGTGTGGACTGTCTAGGGAGAGTGAACCCCTGTGCGATGAGAAAAAGCCTGTGTGGCTATTTGCTTGGACATTTAAAACCAGGGACTTAGGGACTAGGACAGCACTAGGCTGATCCCAGTTGTTAGTTAGGAAACCTGTATGTTTAGTCAGAGGTCAACTTGACCAGGATTTATTTTGGTTATGTTTCTTTTGCTTTGCTGTGTTTTGTCACTGTAAATAGAAAATAAACCGCACCTTTTTGATTTTGAAAACCACAACCTCCGTTTGCTGGGCCTGTTTTGTGTGGGGAGCCCATCCCGGGGGTCACACACACCCGCTGCCGAGCTAACCCCCTCACAGTTGGTGGAGAACCAGTGGCAGTTTTTTTTAAGCCAGCATGGAGGAGATACTGAAACAGCTGGCTCTAGCAAATGCCAATCAACAGCAGACAAATGCAGGTTTGCAAAGGAGCCTTGCAGCCCAGCAGCAAGCTCATCAACAAGCCCAGCAGCAATCTGAGGCCCGCTTCATAGACCTGTTACAGAAGCAAGAGCAGAGACTACAACAAATGGAAGCAGTAATGCAGCAACGTCCGCAGACCAGTGAGGAAAGCCGTCCCACTAATACCGCGTCCTTTGGGGTGAGTCGTTTATTGACAAAAATGACTGGAGAGGATGATCCAGAGGTATTTTTGACCACATTTGAAAGGACTGCTGAAAGAGAAAAGTGGCCTGAGGAGCAGTGGGCTGGACTGGTGGCTCCTCTGTTAACTGGTGAATCGCAGAAGGCTTACTATGACCTAGAGCCTGACCAAGCAAAAGACTATGTGATGCTAAAAGCTGAAATATTGGCAAGGCTGGGTGTCACCCAGGCTGTCCGGGCTCAGCGTGTGCATAACTGGACTTTCCAGCTTGGAAAACCCCCCAGGTCTCAAATGTATGATCTCATTCACCTGAGCAGAAAGTGGCTACAGCCAGAGACTTTGTCCGCACCAAAGATTGTGGAACGTGGTGTAATGGATCGGTTTTTGAGAGCTCTTCCTACTGCCATCCAAAAGTGGGTAAGCCATGGAGACCCAGAGACGGCCGATGGTCTTGTGGATCGTGTGGAGAGATACTTGGCTACAGAGAACCTGACGGCCTCTTCCAGAGACACTCGGACTTTCCACCCTAAGACCAGACCATCCCCAGGGGCGGATAAGAGGATTCCAAGGGGTGAGGGTGGAGAGAGTGAGAGGGTGGGAGCTCTACCCCAAGTTTGGCGAGAACAGCCTGGGAAATCAGCGGCTCAAGAGGCGGCAAGAAGGATCGTTTGCTACCGCTGCCGGCAAGCGGGACATATTGCAGCCAATTGCCCGGTTGTGGAGGAACCCATGCAGTGTGACTTTCTGACGGGCAGACGTCAGTCGCTGTGTGCGACAGTCGCATGCACTGCCATTCGAGGAACTGAGAAACATTTATGCAAAATGTGTGTTAATGGTAGAAATGTTGTGGTATTGCTGGATTCAGGTAGCCTTGTGACCCTGATAAAGGCTGAGTTAGTTAAAACAGAGGTCTCTGGGAATAGCAAGGTAGCTGTTATTTGTGTGCATGGGGACACCCGAGAGTATCCAGTGACTACAGTGTGTTTCGAGACCCCCAAAGGTACTCTCTCTCATCCAGTGGGCTTAGTATCTCAGTTACCGCATGACGCCATTGTGGGAAGGGATTTTCCGAAGTTCTGGGAACTGTGGGATGATCCTGAGCCCCTCACTGGTGCCCCTATGTACCAGGAATGTGATAGCCAGAACTCCCCTGAGAGTGGTGAGGACTCTCCGGAATTTCCCTTATCAGTATTGGCAGGGGAGACTCAAGAAACTGGAGAGGAGCCCACCTCCTCAGACGAAAACCTACCGTCTGTGGAGTTTTCTGATCTTGAGGTTCACAGGGAAAACTTTGCCACAGAACAGTTGAAAGACCCCGCCCTAATAAAGGCACGGGAAAACGTAGTGAAAATAGATGGCGAGTTAGTGAACCCAGATAATACCTGCACTTACCCATACTTCAGCGTAGAGAAGGACCTACTGTATCGGGTGGCAAAAAGGGCAGAAGAAACCGTTGAGCAGCTTGTGGTGCCCAAACCTTACAGGAAGTTGGTGTTGGAGTTGGCCCATGGGCACATTCTTGGAGGTCATCTGGGGACAGAGAAAACCCGAGAGAGGGTATTACAGAGATTCTATTGGCCGGGGGTGATGAAGGACGTAGAAAATTATTGTTCCTCCTGCCCTGTGTGTCAGAGGTTGGCCCCGATGCCACATTTCCGTAGCCCGCTGGTCCCTCTACCCATCATTGAGGTCCCGTTTGAGAGGATCGCCATGGATTTGGTAGGTCCTATAATCAAGTCCGCTAGGGGGCACCAGTACATATTAGTTATAATGGACTATGCCACCCGTTATCCAGAAGCGATCCCTCTCCGAAATACCTCGGCCAAAACCATAGCCAAAGAGCTATCTCTTGTTTTTAGCCGGGTGGGTATTTGTAAAGAACTGCTTACGGACCAAGGTACACCCTTTATGTCCCGGGTTATGAAAGAGCTGTGTAAATTGTTCAAAGTGACGCAATTGCGTACGTCTGTGTATCACCCCCAAACCGATGGGCTGGTTGAAAGATTCAACAAAACCCTAAAACAAATGTTGAAGAAAGTGGTGGATAGAGATGGAAAGGATTGGGACTGTTTACTTCCTTATTTGATGTTTGCTATTAGGGAGGTGCCCCAATCCTCTACGGGATTCTCCCCCTTTGAGTTACTGTATGGGAGACACCCAAGAGGGCTGTTGGATATTGCCAAGGAAACTTGGGAAAGTGAGAGTTCTCCCCACAGGAGTGTGATTGAGCATGTCGCCCTGATGCAAGATCGAATTGCACAGGTAATGCCCATCGTGAAGGAACATTTGGCCCAAGCGCAGTTGGCACAGCAGAGAGTGTACAACCGTGGAGCCAAGACCCGTACCTTTTCCCCGGGGGATAGGATATTGGTACTTGTCCCTACGGTTGAAAGTAAATTCCTTGCCAAATGGCAAGGCCCCTACGAGATAATGGAAAAAGTGAGCGAAGTGAATTACAAGGTCAGACAACCAGGAAGGCGAAAGCCCGAACAGATCTATCACGTTAATCTGTTGAAAGCCTGGAGGGATAGAGAGTCCCTAGTCGCAGACACTTGGTCACCAGCTCAAACTGGTTGCGTGATTCCTGAGGTTGGAATAGCAGCCACCTTGTCACAACCCCAACAACAGGAGGTTAAGGAGTTTGTGCTTCGCAACAAGGAGGTATTCTCTGAGCTGCCGGGACAAACATCTGGGGTAGAGCATGACATCATTACCCCGCCCGGTGAAAGGGTGAAGTTAAAACCCTATCGGATCCCAGAGGCTCGACGGGAGGCAATACGGGAGGAAGTACAGAAAATGCTGAACTTAGGGGTGATAGAGGAGTCCCAAAGTGATTGGTCTAGTCCCATTGTGTTGGTGCCTAAACCGGATGGGAGCTGGCGATTTTGTAACGATTTTCGACAGTTGAACAAAGTTACAAAATTTGACACCTACCCCATGCCACGTATAGATGAGTTGATCGACCGGCTGGGAACAGCCCGATACATGACGACTCTTGACCTCACAAAAGGGTATTGGCAAATCCCCCTGGCCAAGTCGGCCAAAGAGAAAACCGCATTTGTAACCCCAGACGGGGCGTTCCAATATAAAAGAATGCCGTTCGGGTTACAGAATGCGCCGGCCACATTCCAGCGGAAAATGGACCAGATGCTGAGGCCCCATCGGAAGTATGCTGCGGCTTACCTGGATGACGTAATTGTCCATAGCACAGATTGGGCCTCACATCTGCCAAAAGTGCAAGCAGTCCTGGACTCTGTTCGGGAAGCGGGGTTTACGGCTAACCCCAAGAAGTGTACCATTGGGCAGGAGGAGGCCAAATATCTTGGGTACACCATTGGGAGGGGAGTAATAAAACCCCAACTCAACAAAGTCGAGGCCATCCAGAGTTGGCCACGTCCCAACAGCAAGAAGCAGGTACGAGCC
Organism: Rana muscosa; assembly: GCA_029206835.1. Lineage (NCBI taxonomy): Eukaryota > Metazoa > Chordata > Amphibia > Anura > Ranidae > Rana > Rana muscosa. The sequence continues at coordinate 4,230,575 of JARGYO010005562.1, read as the reverse complement.
TTTCTGGGAATCGCTGGGTATTATCGGCGATTCATTCCCCACTTTGCTTCTAAGGCTGTGCCCCTAACCAACCTGACGAAGGGGAAAGGGTCGGTCATGATTAAATGGACCCCCGAGGCTGAGGCAGCATTCCAATTCTTGAAACAAGCCTTATGTAGCCAGCCAGTGTTGTACTCACCCGACTTCTCTAAAGACTTTGTCGTACAAAGTGATGCGTCAGATGTGGGGTTAGGAGCAGTATTGTCCCAGGTCTGGAACGGGGAAGAGCACCCAGTCATTTACCTCAGCAGGAAGTTGAAGTCCCATGAGGTAAATTACGCCACCGTTGAAAAGGAGTGTTTAGCGGTGAAGTGGGCTCTAGATTCCCTTCGGTACTACCTGCTAGGTAGGCACTTTGACATGGTTACGGATCACGCTCCGTTAAAGTGGATGGCTCAAAACAAGGAAACAAATAGAAGAGTGAATAGGTGGTTCCTGGCCCTCCAGGAATTCAACTTCACAGTAAAGCATCGCCCTGGCGTTCAAATGGGGAATGTGGATGCTTTGTCTCGAGTACATGAATGCCTGATTGCTGGTGTTCCAACCCCGAGGTTAAAACAAGAGGGGGGGTATGTGACAGCAGGAAGGTAAAGTCACCTGGTTGCATCCAGGGGGGTAGATATATTTCGCCCAGATTCAGGCTTTACGCCGACTTATACAACTAGGTGGAGAGTTGTATAAGGCTAGTGGGCTCATGGATGACTCATACCTCTAGGGAGAGGGCTGGGCGTCATGCAGACAGGGAGTTGATGAGACCAGCTGAAGCTTGTCAGCTCATTTAGGCCTCTATAAGAACTCCCAGCTTCATTAGATGTTAGCTCATGCCTGGAACCAGACCTGTGTGGACTGTCTAGGGAGAGTGAACCCCTGTGCGGTGAGAAAAAGCCTGTGTGGCTATTTGCTTGGACATTTAAAACCAGGGACTTAGGGACTAGGACAGCACTAGGCTGATCCCAGTTGTTAGTTAGGAAACCTGTATGTTTAGTCAGAGGTCAACTTGACCAGGATTTATTTTGGTTATGTTTCTTTTGCTTTGCTGTGTTTTGTCACTGTAAATAGAAAATAAACCGCACCTTTTTGATTTTGAAAACCACAACCTCCGTTTGCTGGGCCTGTTTTGTGTGGGGAGCCCATCCCGGGGGTCACACACACCCGCTGCCGAGCTAACCCCCTCACATGTGCTAAACCTTCTTTGTAGGGACACAGAAGGATAGGTAGGGACAGTGTTACTGTGCTATACTGTGATAAAGCATTCATCATCAACCATCTTTAAAAAAAATATTTTATAGGGACAGAAAACTATAGGTAGGGAGAGTGTCAGTTTGTTTTACTGTGCTAAACCTTCTTTGTAGGGACACAGAAGGATAGGTAGGGACAGTGTTACTGTGCTATACTGTGATAAAGCATTCATCATCAACCATCTTTAAAAAAAATATTTTATAGGGACAGAAAACTATAGGTAGGGAGAGTGTCAGTTTGTTTTACTGTGCTAAACCTTCTTGATAGGGACACAGAAGGATAGGTAGGGACAGTGTTACTGTGCTATACTGTGATAAAGCATTCATCATCAACCATCTTTAAAAAAATATTTTATAGGGACAGAAAACTATAGGTAGGGAGAGTGTCAGTTTGTTTCACTGTGCTAAACCTTCTTTGTAGGGACACAGAAGGATAGGTAGGGACAGTGTTACTGTGCTATACTGTGATAAAGCATCCATCATCAACCATCTTTAAAAAAAATATTTTATAGGGACAGAAAACTATAGGTAGGGAGAGTGTCAGTTTGTTTCACTGTGCTAAACCTTCTTTGTAGGGACACAGAAGGATAGGTAGGGACAGTGTTACTGTGCTATACTGTGATAAAGCATTCATCATCAACCATCTTTAAAAAAAATATTTTATAGGGACAGAAAACTATAGGTAGGGAGAGTGTCAGTTTGTTTTACTGTGCTAAACCTTCTTTGTAGGGACACAGAAGGATAGGTAGGGACAGTGTTACTGTGCTATACTGTGATAAAGCATTCATCATCAACCATCTTTAAAAAAAATATTTTATAGGGACAGAAAACTATAGGTAGGGAGAGTGTCAGTTTGTTTTACTGTGCTAAACCTTCTTTGTAGGGACACAGAAGGATAGGTAGGGACAGTGTTACTGTGCTATACTGTGATAAAGCATTCATCATCAACCATCTTTAAAAAAAAATATTTTATTGGGACAGAAAACTATAGGTAGGGAGAGTGTCAGTTTGTTTCACTGTGCTAAACCTTCTTTGTAGGGACACAGAAGGATAGGTAGGGACAGTGTTACTGTGCTATACTGTGATAAAGCATTCATCATCAACCATCTTTAAAAAAAATATTTTATAGGGACAGAAAACTATAGGTAGGGAGAGTGTCAGTTTGTTTCACTGTGCTAAACCTTCTTTGTAGGGACACAGAAGGATAGGTAGGGACAGTGTTACTGTGCTATACTGTGATAAAGCATTCATCATCAACCATCTTTAAAAAAAATATTTTATAGGGACAGAAAACTATAGGTAGGACTAGGGAGAGTGTCAGTTTGTTTTACTGTGCTAAACCTTCTTTGTAGGGACACAGAAGGATAGGTAGGGACAGTGTTACTGTGCTATACTGTGATAAAGCATTCATCATCAACCATCTTTAAAAAAAATATTTTTCATAGGCACAGAAAACTATAGGTAGGGAGAGTGTCAGTTTGTTTTACTGTGCTAAACCTTATTTGTAGGGACACAGAAGGATAGGTAGGGACAGTGTTACTGTGCTATACTGTGATAAAGCATTCATCATCAACCATCTTTAAAAAAAATATTTTATAGGGACAGAAAACTATAGGTAGGGAGAGTGTCAGTTTGTTTTACTGTGCTAAACCTTCTTTGTAGGGACACAGAAGGATAGGTAGGGACAGTGTCACTGTGCTATACTGTGATAAAGCATTCATCATCAACCATCTTTAAAAAAAATATTTTTCATAGGCACAGAAAACTATAGGTAGGGAGAGTGTCAGTTTGTTTTACTGTGCTAAACCTTCTTTGTAGGGACAGGGAAGGACAGTGAGGGAAATTCTCATTGTGCTATTCTGTGCGAAAGCAATCATCCTCAACCATATTTAGAAATCCTTAATTAAAGGGACAGAGAAGGACACCTGAAGGTAGCCCTTATTGCTTTTTTTCCCATCTCCCTGCAGGCCATCCATTATAATTTCTGGAAGGCAAACAAGGAGAGGCAGACAGTCAGGAGGCAATAAAAGAGGGCAAGCAGGCTCTGTGTCTGGGGGCAACAGTGCTGGTCAAGGACGCGGTGCATTGTCATCAGCACATGGCCATGGGACACGCTTGTCCTTCTTTTCGGCAGCTGGACATGTTGAGCCACATCATGCCGAAGACTTGGTAGAGTGGATGACCAAGCCCTCCTCCTCCTCCTCCTCATCCTCTCTCACCCAGGCTCAGGGTACTGGCAAAGCAGCTGCCAAAGCGTCCTCTTCCCTGGTATCAATGTCAGACTCATCATCAGTCACTCCTTCCCTAGACCCACCATGTCCTCCTCCTGAGGAGTCCCCCGAACTGTTTGAGCACAGTGTTGGGTACATGCTCCAGGAGGATGCCCAGCGTTTCGAAGGGTCTGATGATGAAACCCAGCTAGAGGAAGGCACTAGCGTGAGAGCAGACAGAGGGGATGCTCAAGAAGGACACCAATCTGGCAGTCATGTTCCAGCAGCTGCAGCATACTGCCAGATTGGCTCCAGTGATGAGGAGGGAGGGGATGATGAGGTCACTGACTCCACGTGGGTGCCTAATAGGAGAGAGGAGGAGGAGGAGGATGAGGAGGAGGCACATCTCCAACGAGGCAGGATGCCCTTTGGTGGCCAGCGTAAGGGCAGCACACCGACGGAATCACACCGCAGAGCTCCGCCTGTGCAGGGCGCTGCCTCTGCCCGTCATTCAAAAAGTTCTTTGGTGTGGGCCTTTTTTGAGCCGAGTGCATCAGATCGCACAGCTGCTGTTTGCAACATATGTCTCAAGCGTATATCGCGTGGCCAAAACATCAGCCGTTTGGGCACCACATGCTTGACCAGACATATGTTGACCTGCCATGCAGCTCGTTGGCAAGCCTACCTCCAAGACCCACACCAAAGAACAAAGCGGACCTCTCCTTGCACCGCATCAGCAGGGATCTCCAACCCCACTATACCTTCAGTCCTCTCTGAAACCTGCACTGAGAGGAATGAAGGTGTAGAATTAGGTGTGTCACAGCCAAGTACTTGCGGCCACTCTGCTAGCAGTACACCGACGTCCGATTCTAGCAGGCAAATTTCCCTGCCCCAGCTGCTGGACCGTCGAAAGAAGTTCACTCCCAGCCATTCACATGCCCAGCGGTTGAATGCTAGCTTGGCTAAATTGCTAGCGCTTCAACTGCTGCCTTTTCAGTTGGTAGACTCGGCCCCCTTCCGTGAGTTTGTGCAATGTGCGGTTCCTCAGTGGCAGGTTCCCAAACGCCACTTTTTCTCACGGAAGGCGATTCCGGCTCTCTACCGGCATGTGGAAGGCAATGTCTTGGCCTCGCTGGACAGGGCGGTCAGCGGTAAGGTGCATATTATCGCTGACTCATGGTCCAGCAGGCATGGACAGGGACGTTACCTTTCTTTCACGGCCCATTGGGTCACTCTTTTGGCAGCTGGGAAGGATGCAGGACAAGGTGCAGTAGTGTTGGAGGTTGTTCCACCGCCACGCCTCCAAAATGCTACTACTGGTTGTGACACACCTCTCTCCTCCACCCCCTCCTCTTCTTCTTCCTCCATGGCCTCTTCCTGTGCTTTGTCCTCGGAACCAGCGGTGCTCCGTAGGCGTTCAAGGGGCTACGCAAGTACGCAGGCAAAAAGATGCCATGCCGTGCTAGCGCTGGTGTGTTTGGGGGACAGAAGCCACACTGGGGCAGAGGTCCTGTCTGCTCTGCAGGGCCAGGCCGAGAGGTGGTTGATGCCACGCCAGCTTAAGCCAGGAATGGTGGTTTGCGACAATGGCACCAACCTCCTCTCCGCCCTCCGACAGGGACAACTGACCCATGTGCCCTGTGTGGCTCACGTCCTTAACCTGGTGGTGCAGCGGTTCTTGGGAAGGTACCCGGGCTTACAGGATGTCCTGAGGCAGGCCAGGAAAGTCTGTGTGCATTTCCGCAGATCTTATAATGCCAGTGCTCGCCTGGCTGAGCTGCAAAAGGAGTTGAACCTGCCCAAGAACCGCCTTATATGTGACATGCCCACCAGGTGGAACTCAACGTTGGCCATGCTGCAGCGGCTGCACACGCAGCAGAGGGCCATCAGTGAGTACCTGTGCGACTACGGCACCAGGACAGGGTCAGGGGAGCTTGGTTTTTTTTCTCCACGCCAGTGGGGCATGATCAGGGATGCATGCACTGTCCTGGCACCATTTGAGGAGGCCAAGAGGATGGTGAGCAGTGACAGTGCATGCATCAGTGACACTGTACCTCTTGTCCACCTGTTGGAGCACACGCTGCATGGAATAATGGACAGGGCACTTGAGGCAGAACAGAGGCAGGAAGAGGAGGACTTCCTTGCCTCTCAAGGCCCCCTTTACCCAGACAGTGTTCCTTCTGTCCCACCCATCGCACAGGAAGAGGAGGAGGAGGAGGAGGAGGAGGAGGATTGTGTCAGCATGGAGGTGGAGCCTGGCACTCAGCATCATCAGCAGCAGCAGTCTTTTAGGGATGATTTACAGTCCCAAGAAACACGTGGACTTGTACGTGGCTGGGAGGAGGTGGCTGCGGATCATGTCGTCCTTAGTGACCAAGAGGACTCCGGACCGAATGCCTCAGCTAACCTACGCTGCATGGCCTCCCTGATCCTGCAAAGTCTGCGGAAGGATCCTCGTATTCTTCGGATCAAGGAGAAGGACCATTACTGGCTGGCCACTCTCCTTGATCCACGGTACAAGGGTAAGGTTGCGGACCTTATGTTACCGTCGCAGAGGGAGAAGAGGATGAGACAACTCCGGGAGGCCTTGCAGAAAGGTCTGTGCAACGCGTTCCCAGAGACTGGGAGGTTACAAACTCCTGGTCCTGGACAACGAGTTGCTGAGGCTTCGGCCAGTCAAAGAAGGAGCGGTGGGGAAGGTGGCCGTCTGACCGATGCGTTCAGACAATTCTTTAGTCTGCAGCCCCAAAGTATGATCGGTTCCAGCAACCATCGCCAGCGTCTGATATACATGGTGCAGGAATATCTAGGGGCAAGGTCAGACTTGGACACCTTCCCCACCGAAAATCCTCTGGCTTACTGGGTCTTGAGGATGGATCACTGGCCAGAGCTTGCACAGTATGCAATTGAGCTACTGGCCTGTCCTGCATCCAGCGTTCTTTCGGAACGCACATTCAGTGCTGCTGGAGGATTTGTCACGGATCACAGGGTGCGCCTGTCCACCGTCTCGGTTGATCGACTGACTTTCATCAAGATGAACCAGTCTTGGATCACCACCAGCTACCACACACCTGATGCTGATATAACAGACTAATTGATTTTAACATGTCACATCCCTTCAAGACTGATGCTGATGCTGAGTGCCTGTGCTGTTATGTTGACTGGCTATCCTCCTCCTCCGAGTCCTCAATGATACGATTGATGATGATAGCTTGGAAGATCATTTTTGTTTATGGGTGCCGCCACCAGTGCCTAAGGCCCAATTTTTCAGCCCCTGTTTAACAGGGGCGTGTAATTAAAATTTTTGAAGCAATACTTTGCAACAGGGCTCATTGCTGTGCTCCAAGTACAGTATCTGTGAGGGGTTGCAGTGTTGTGCCACCAGTGCCTAAGGCCCAATTTTTCAGCCCCTGTTTAACAGGGGCGTGTAATTACAATTTTTAAAGCAATACTTTGCAACAGGGCTCATTGCTGTGCTCCAAGTACAGTATCTGTGAGGGGTTGCAGTGTTGTGCCACCAGTGCCTAAGGCCCAATTTTTCAGCCCCTGTTCAACAGGGGCATGCAATTACAATTCTTGATCTAATAATTCACAGCAGGGCCCATTGCTGCACCCACCAAGAGTAACTCTAAGGGCTTACAGTGTTGTGGCAACACCACCACCACCACCACCACGAAAGGCCCAATTTTTCAGCCCCTGTTCAACAGGGGCATGCAATTACAATTCTTGATCTAATAATTCACAGCAGGGCCCATTGCTGCACCCGCCACCAAGAGTAACTCTGAGGGCTTACAGTGTTGTGGCAACACCACCACCACCACCACCACCACCACGAAAGGCCCAATTTTTCAGCCCCTGTTCAACAGGGGCATGCAATTACAATTCTTGATCTAATAATTCACAGCAGGGCCCATTGCTGCACCCGCCACCAAGAGTAACTCTGAGGGCTTACAGTGTTGTGGCAACACCACCACCACCACCACCACGAAAGGCCCAATTTTTCAGCCCCTGTTCAACAGGGGCATGCAATTACAATTCTTGATCTAATAATTCACAGCAGGGCCCATTGCTGCACCCACCAAGAGTAACTGTGAGTGCTTACAGTGTTGTGCCAACACCAACAACTAAGGGGCCTATTTCTGCAGAGTATATACGGCAGGTCCCTACTTTCAAACATCCAACTTACAAACGACTCCTACTTGCAAACGCAAGAAGACAACAGGAAGTGAGAGGAAATCTACCCCTAGGAAGAAAAATTCTCTCCTGTAAGAATTAATATGGGAGAAAGGTGTCTCCTCTCTACTGATGCTTTATCACCAATCCTTGTTTCAAGAAAAACACCACATTTCAAAAACAGTTGTCATTGGGACGGAAAGTGAGGTGAAATGTTCTGAACAGGGGCACAGACAGCAAAACAAATGTTACAGGGGTGATAACCCTTCCCTATGTTTTCCAAAAAGTTTAAAAATAGATTTTTGGGCTGGAGCTACACTTAAACAATGTACCTGTTCAAAATTACAAACAGATTCTACATAAGAACAAACCTACAGTCCCTGTCTTGTATGCACCGCCTGTATACGGCTGTTCAGAGTATATAGGGCCTTTTTTATTTTATGTGCGGGGTTCCCCTTAATATACATTACAGACCCAAAGGGGCTGGTAATGGGCTGGGGTGGGGGGGGGGGGGGTGATGGGGTATCTATGCAATTTTTCTTAAAGATTTTCATCCATATTACCGGGACCAGACATTACATAAAGCCGCAAGCAGTTTTAAATGGCTTTTTTTTCCTTTAGAAATGTAATTTTGTGCAGGGACAGTTCTAAACACGGGAAACACGTGGCACTTCACAGGCATACTTTAGACACCCCCCAGGTACGATATTTAAAGGAATATTTGACTTTTTTTTTTTCACTTTATGCATCATTAAAATGACTGCTCCTGAAAAACGACCGTTTTTAAAACTTCTTTTTGCATTGATACATGTCCCCTGGTGCAGAACCCGGGTTCCCAAACCCTTTTTAGGACAATAACATGCATAATAGTCGTTATAATTAGCACTTTAGAATTCGAACGTTCGCATCCATTGTATTTAATAGGGTTCTAATGTTCGAACGAACTTTCGGTCCGTTCGCGGGTTCTGGTGCGAACCGAACCCGGGGGTGTTCGGCTCATCACTAGTAAGCACCCACTGGGGCCGTAAGACTAAAGGCTTAGAAGTGGGTGCCTCTCTTAGGGGCGTAAGGGTAAGGGTAGGGAGGGAATAGATTTATTAGAGGGAAAGGGAGTGTGGGAAGGGGATTTATTTAATAAAGGTGTTTAAAACTTTTTTTTTTTTTTGTCTCTTCCTCCTCGCGGGTCCCACGGCCGCATTCACTCCCTCTGCCTCCCTCCCAGGATGGAGGGGGTAAGGGTAACAACTATTAATGTTAAAGGGCTGAATACCCCAGAAAAAAGGAGGATCCTACTAAACGAACTTAAACAAACCCGAACAGATGTAGCATTTATACAGGAGACACATCTTAAGAAGAATACATTTCCCTATTTGCAAAATAGATTCTTTCCATGTGCGTACCACGCATACAATCAAACATCGAAATCTAAAGGGGTGTCCATCATAATTTCTAATAGGATGTCATGGTCCCTGATAGATAAAAAGATAGATGAAGAGGGACGGTATCTGTTCTTGAAGGGAAATATTGGAGAGGTGAAAGTTACTCTGGCAACCTTGTACACACCAAACACACACCAAGATACTTTTTTAAAGAAAACACTGGCTCGACTAGATATGTTTGCAGAGGGGAAATTGATTCTGGGAGGGGATTTTAATATACCCTTAGACCCTAGAGTAGACACATCAGCAGGGTCCTCATCGGTACCAGGAGGTATCAGGAGAGGTATCCTGCGAAAGTTACAGGAAATGCAGTTAGTAGATGCTTGGAGAGCGATGCATGTGGGGGAAAGGAACTATACGTTTTTTTCCAACCCACATCAAGTATACTCGCGAATTGATTTTTTTTTGTTACCACATTATCTATTAACTGCAGTACTTGATGTCACTATAGGCAGTATCACGTGGTCAGACCATGCCCCGGTGACGATGTGTATTTCTCTGTCCGGCACGGTTCCCTCCTCGGAGTGGCGATGGCGTCTGAATGAGGGTTTGCTGCAGATCCCCGAAATTAGGGAAGATGTGGTAAAAGAAATGGAAGCTTATTTTCAGACGAATGACACACCGGGGAGTGACCCCGGCATGATATGGGAAGCACATAAGGCAGTGATAAGAGGGGTATTGATAAAGCACGGATCCCGATTAAAAAAATTAAGAGAAGCACAGATGATAAAATTGATGAAGGAAATCCAGGCACTAGAAATCAAACATAAAAAAGTACAAACACAGGTGGAAGGGGAAAGGTTGAGGGACTTAAGGAGACAGTTAACAGAACTGCTGAGGTATAAAGCGAAAGCGGCAATACAAAGGGGAAAGAAAACAACGTATGAATTAGGAGACAAATGTAGTAGAATTCTTGCAGGGAAGCTGAAAGAAAAAGGGAAGTCAGTATATGTGCCCCAGATAAAGGGAAAAAAGGGGCAATTAATATCACTCCCCAAAGACATTGCTCAAAGATTTAGGGAATACTATTCCTCACTGTACAACTTGACCCCCATATCTACATCTCAAGCAAAGCTAGAAGACTATCTTAAGTCTGCAGGTTTGATTAAGATGACCATAGAGGAACGCAATAGTCTGGAAAAACCCATATCAGTAGAGGAACTGAGGGAAGTGTTGAAAGGAGTTAAGCAGGGGAAGGCCCCAGGCCCAGATGGGTTCACGACTCAATACTATAAGAATTTCTTCCCTATATTAGGGGTACACATGACTAACATGTTCAATGGCATCGGCCGGGCCTTCACACTACCGCCAGATGCACTGAGGGCATATATATCAGTTATCCCAAAGGAAGGGAAAGAGCCGGCGGAGTGTGGGAGCTACCGCCCGATCTCATTGTTGAACATAGATCTAAAGCTCTTTACAAAACTGCTGGCCACACGTCTTCAACCGTTAATAAATCAATTAGTACACCTGGACCAGGTTGGGTTTATCCCAGCCCGGGAAGCCAGGGATAACACTATCAAGGTTCTCAACCTGGTTCATTGGGCAAACGTTACAAAAACCCCCAGTATTTTTTTGAGCACCGACGCAGAGAAAGCGTTCGACAGAGTGAACTGGCGGTTTATGTTCGAGGTATTGAGACAAATGGGACTAGGAGAGCGAATGATAAATTGGATAGTGGGAGTATATACATCACCTGAAGCTTCCGTTAAAGTTAATGGGATATATTCTGAATCATTTAAAATTTCAAATGGGACGCGACAGGGATGCCCACTCTCCCCTATGCTGTTTGCTCTCTCCCTCGAACCATTATTAAACAAAATTAGGCAAAATTCAGACATTAAGGGCCTACAAATAGGAGATCATAATTATAAGATTTCAGCCTATGCAGATGATTTGATGTTCTCTCTAACTAGTCCACATGTCTCGCTGCCAAACCTAATGAAAGAAATAGAGGAATATGGAATACTTGCAAACTTAAAAATTAATTATGCTAAGTCAGAAGCAATGGGGGTGGCCCTCCCCCAATTAGTGCAGGAAAGTATACAACCTAACTTTAAGTTTAAATGGGTAAAGACAGCATTAAAATACTTAGGAATACAGATACCATCAAAAATAGAGAAGACCTTCCTGATTAATTTCCCGCCGCTGTATAAGGTAGCCTGCTCACTATTGGAGAGATGGCAGCAGGGATCCCACTCTTGGTTCGGCCGTTGCAATACAATCAAAATGAATATATTACCAAAGTTTTTGTACTTATTCCAAGCCCTGCCGGTGGAAGTTCCTGCTGCCTTTTTTCGCCAAGTAAATACACTTTTCACCAAATTCATATGGGCAAAAAAAAGACCACGGATTAGCCGCAGTCATATGACCCTCCCCAAGAAGTACGGAGGACTGGCGGTCCCAGATGTTTATAAATATTATCTAGCCGCACATCTGGAAACTGGCAGGCAATACAACTCCGCCATTTTTTTAACTCACTAGGCCCAGCTCTGGTATTGTCTTGGAACCCAGACCTGTATGCCTGAACCTGAACCTGAACCTGAACCTGAACCTGAACCTGAAACTGAACATGAAACTGAACCTGAACCTGAACCTGAAACTGAACCTGAACCTTGTGACCTGTTATCCTGTACCTTGTGTCCTGTGTTCCTGAACCCTGCATCCATCCCTGGACCCCTGTCTTGCAGACTCATCCCTTCCTCCTGTTGTCCCTTCCGGCTCCCTGTTCAATTGGACTGATCTCTTGTGTATGACCCTGGCTTGATTACATTTATGCTTAAATCTCAAACCTATATTCACGTTGGTGTAGGGAGTTGTTTTGTGTGTCACTGTGGTTGTTTGCTGGTTGCCTTATTATTTATGAATTATCCTTTCAATAAACGTATATATATATTTACTTACCTTGTGCCTAATTCCTTTAGTGCAGCCCACTGATCTGCGTACCCTGTGCTGGATGCCGTGTTAGGCATCCGTGACAGGAGGAGAGACGGGAGGTAGGAAGAGGTATGTGTAAAAATAGTTGTTTTTTTTGGGGGGGGCGGGGGGGGGGGGGGGTTGTAAAAGAAGTAAAGGAAAAGGGGCAGGTGGGGGTACTGATAGACAGGCGGGGGAGGGGGAGAACAAAGAGAAGTTGCTTGATGGAAGTAACAACAAAGGCAGACCCTGAGGAGACTGAATAAAGCCTTTATTATGAAAGATTAACGGAGACAAAAAAGGCGGAGAATATGAATAAGTATAGTTCAAAAGTACTCCATGGGCCCAATGGGATATGTGGAAATAATATAGTTTGACCATGTTAACTGAGGAAGATATGCCCACTGGGTTGCGGGGGACTGGAACGTGTGTTTGCCTTTGTTAGGTTGGTCTTGGGGTACCTCCCTCCCCGCCTTATGTTTATTTTTCGCTTCCCTTCCTTGCCGCCCCCCCCTGCCCGTACTTGGGGGGGGGGAGTGGGGGTTGTTGGGGGGATGGGAAATGGAATTACGTATAAAATGTAATGAAGAGCTGTACCGTATAACCTGTTCCTTATCTGAAATATAAATAAAGAATAGGAAAAAAATAACAAAACAGTAAAGTTAGCCCAATTTTTTTGTAAAATATGAAAGATGATGTTACGCCGAGTAAATAGATACCTAACATGTCACGCTTTAAAATCATCACACTCATGGAATGGCGCCAAACTTCGGTACTTAAAAACCTCCAGAGGCGACGCTTTAACTTTTTTACAGGTTACCAGGTTAGAGTTACAGAGGAGGTCTAGTGCTAAAATTGTTGCATGTACTCTAACACACATTATTTTATTTTATTTATTTATTTTTTTTTTTTTTACACTTTTTTTTTTTTATCACTTTTATTCCTATTACAAGGAATGTAAACATCCCTTGTAATAGGAATAGTGTGTGACAGGTCCTCTTGATGGAGAGATGCGGGGTCAATAAGACCCCACATCTCTCCTCCAGGCTGGAAAGCATGAGATTGTGAAAAAAAATTCACCAATCTCATGTTTACTAGCCGCAATGGTGGCTTTGTTTACATCTGAGTACCCGGGCGTGACGTCATCACATCGCGCCCGGGCCTCCGACGGTCATAGAGATGACTGGTGACCGTCTGGTCACCAGTCATCTGTGACAAAGGTCACCGTCTGGTCACCGGAGTCCTGTGACAAAGCGCTTGAAGCGCGAAACGCGTAGTCGGAGTTACCCAGGACCATCCCTTTTCCCCTTCAAACTGACCCCACTGTCAGCGGAGCATTATTTTATTACTTATTTTTCCTGCTGTTGTGGCAGCCATCATCAGCTTGCAGCGTGACATCAGAGCTATCCAGAAGCTCCTCCAGCCACCATCCCCCCCCCAGGACACGATACCATCCGGGTGACACTGTCCTTTCACCATCAGTGCTTTGTCTTCCTGCCTTGTGGATTTCTCCCTTCCGGAGTCACGGATTTGCGGCTTCCAGCTCTCCCCCCTGCTTCCTCCCGCTGGCCACGCAGCTGGTCTGCTTTCACCAGTGGAAGTGCTGCCTGATTGTGTTCACCACACACCACACAGAGTGCTCTCCTGGATCGTCCACCCGCAGAGGACTGCAGACCTCAGCCTGTCTGCTCTCATGTACCTTGTGCCACCCTGCTTGATTCCATAACGGCTTCCATATCATCGGATGACAACCTGCCGTCTCTGTTGCACTACAAGTCCCTGTGCCTTCCGCTTTCCTGTGGGTTTTTCATCTACAGGCTCACTTGAGCTCCAGTGAGCCAGGTGGATGTGTTCTCATTCTCCCTTCCCCCCTAGGGTGACCACATTTCCAAACTACCATTCAGGGACACCCTCCCTTCACAAAAATCAGCTTGTGCTGTAACGAATCACAGCACAGTGATTGGACACAAGAGGCGGGATTTATGATTTCTCCAATCACAAGCAGGGGGCGGGGATTGTGCTCCTCCAGGCATTCCCGGCCAGGACAAGTACTGTCAGTGAGTAAAGTGGTGATGTGGCGGCCTTTTTTGGGGGCATCAGATTGGCCCGGGGGGTGGCTGTGTCAGTTTCATTCCGGGACACTGTATTGTCCTGGAATGAAGGTGCCCGGGACAGACCTGCAAAATGCAGGACTGTCCGGGCAATCTGGGACACGTGGTCACCCTAGGCGGAGGTGCCCAGCCGGGGTATCTGAGATCCATCACAAGAACCTTGTCCTGAAAGCACAGGACCCTAAACGCCAGTACCCCTCAGTACAGCCCTCTCCAGATGCAGCCTTTCATAGACTTTGACAACGCGCTAGGAGGAACACACTACAGCATGATGACCCCCGGGTGCAAGGGGCCTTATTCTAAAAATGGATGCATACTACACATCAGGGCCGCTGATAGGGGGGGTGGGACCACCAGTCCTCCTGTAGGGGGCCCAGGCACACTGTTCTGCCAGCTTCAAATCCCCCCTGCGTGTCCCCCTGTCACTGTGAATATAATTTTTTTTTTAATGTAAAAAACAAATATAAAAGGGCTAATTCACATAGGTTCTCTGTTATGTTTGTGTCCGCTAATAATGATTTTAGTGTATTTTTGTGAAAATATGGTCTTGATATATTGGGGGCAGAGGCGGCTCTCTAATTAGGCAAATTAGGCGGTTGCCTAAGGCCCCGCGCTCCTAGGGGCCCCGGGGGCCACCTAATTTGTCTAATGTGTGTGTGGGACTGGGTTGCGAATGTCGCTCGATCGGAGTCCCCAGGGCCGCCCATGTTTATGCCCGGAAATTGCTTTCCCCAGCCAGGGGGCGGACTGACCTCTTTATCACTTCCTGAGGTCCCAGGGTCAGTGCATGAACTCAGCTCCTCCCCTTTTGCCGCGCTCTGCGGATCTCCTGCAATGTGCAGAGCGCGGCGGCTGAGCAGCTCCCTCATCCACTCTCTCCAGAGTCCAGGATGGAAGCCGGACGATCTGCAATGGAGGAACCTCACCTGCCACTGCCTGGCGATCATCGGGGAGCCTGTCTGCCAGCGGCGATCATCGGGGAGGAGGCTGTCTGCCGCTCAAGGTACAGCATGACAGACAGTCCTGCCCAGACACATCGCATGACGTCACCCCCCAGACCGAGGGCACCCCGAAAAGCACTGCTGCCAGCCACCCCACAAACACAGCCATGATTTGTATTTATATCATCTAGTATATGATGCCACCTACTGACCACCAGTCATTCATCCCACCTGCCAGCCAGCCACCCTTTGCCAGCTTCCTACCGCCCCCTCCCCTGTCATCATCATACAACCTGTACCCCCCTGCCAGTTTCCTACCACCCCCTTTCATCTTCATCCCACCTTTACCCCTCTGCCAGCTTCCTACCACCCTGCCTGTCATCTTCATCCCACCTGTACCCCTCTGCCAGTTTCCTACCATCCCCTGTCAGCTTCATCCCACCTATACCCCTCTGCCAGCTTCCTACCACCCTGCCTGTCATCTTCATCCCACCTGTACCCCTCTGCCAGCTTCCTACCACCCCCAGTCATCTTCATCCCACCTGTACCCCTCTGCCAGCTTCCTACTACCCCTCCTGTCATCATCATGCCACCTGTACCCCTCTGCCAGCTTCCTACCACCCCGTCTGTCATCATCATGCCACCTGTACCCCTCTGCCAGCTTCCTACTACCCCGCCTGTCATCTTCATCCCACCTGTACCCCTCTGCCAGCATCCTACCACCCCTCCTGTCATCTTCATCCCACCTTTACCCCTCTGCTAGCTTCTTACCACCCCGCCTGTCATATTCATCCCACCTGTACCCCTCTGCCAGCTTCCTGATCATCTGCATCCCCCCTGTACCCCCCTGCCAGTTTCCAACCACCCCCTGTCATCTTCATCCCACCTATACCCCTCTGCCAGCTTCCTACCACCCTGCCTGTCATCTTCATCCCACCTGTACCCCTCTGCCAGCTTCCTACCACTCCGCCTGTCATCTTCATCCCACCTGTACCCCTCTGCCAGCTTCCTACCACCCCCTATCATCTCCATCCCTCCTGTACCCCTCTGCCAGCTTCCTACCACCCCGCCTGTCATCATGTCACCTGTACCCCTCTGCCAGCATCTTACCACCCCTCCTGTCATCTTCATCCCACCTTTACCCCTCTGCCAGCTTCCTACCACCCCCCGTCATCTTCATCCCACCTTTACCCCTCTGCTAGCTTCTTACCACCCCGCCTGTCATCTTCATCCCACCTGTACCCCTCTGCCAGCTTCCCGATCATCTGCATCCCCCCTGTACCCCCCTGCCAGTTTCCTACCACCCCCTGTCATCTTCATCCCACCTATACCCCTCTGCCAGCTTCCTACCACCCCGCCTGTCATCTTCATCCCACCTGTACCCCTCTGCCAGCTTCCTACCACCCCCCGTCATCTTCATCACACCTTTACCCCTCTGCCAGCTTTCTACCACCCCACCCCCTGGGTAATGAGCAGTAACCCATAGCAACCAATCAGTGAGAACAGTAATAATGTGTAGTAACCTCTAACAACCAATCATTGAGTGGTAATATTGTGCAGTAACTTATAGCAACCAATCAGTGAGTGGTTATGATGTGCAGTAACCTAGCAACCAATCAGTGAGTGGTTATGATGTGCAGTAACCTAGCAACCAATTAGTGAGCCTTGAGCAATCAGTGAGTGAACCAGATATTTATGTTTACACTATTAAAGTTGTTTTTAGATAAGTCTATGTGTGTGTTAGTTTTTGGGATGTTGGGGTGGAGAGTGAAATTGCTAGGGGTGAGGGGCCCAGGAAAATGTTTTCCCAGCGTCCAATCAATATTAAAGACTGCCCTGGGTGTCCCAGGGCTGGTGGGGTGAGGTGGCCGGCACACACTGGGGAAAAACCATGGAGATTCCTGCCAGCTGTACCAACCCCCCCCCCCCCCCCCCTCACACCGAGAATATCTCATCAGTTGCAGCCAATAGCAGGCTCTAACACCATCCCAGCCTTCTCCCAAGGTGTAGTTCTCCACACTAGTAAGCTGGTGCCTGCGCTCTGCAGAGAATTCACCTCCCAGGATGCACTGTTGAGCTCTCAAAGCAAACGTCTGGTTCCTCTTGCTTGTAGTAGGGAATGGAGGTGTGTAAAGAGGGATCATCTGTAGCCTGTCTGTGGTGGGATCATCTGTGGTTGTGGCTCTAATGTTTGGTGGCAGTTGCAACAATGTGGTGTCACCGTGTTAGCCGGGTGAGAGTTTGCTTGTCATTACCATAATAAGACAATCTCTTGTATCATGTATGCAGTCTCTGACCATCTCTTGTATTATAGCCACACAGTCTCTGACCATCTCCTGTATCATGTCTACAGTCTTTGGGGAGGGGGGGAGCCTACAGAGGAGTCATGAGTGGGAGCGCTGCTAGGACTCATGAGTGGGAGCGCTGCTAGGACGGGCGTCATTGGAGG
Source organism: Rana muscosa (assembly GCA_029206835.1). NCBI lineage: Eukaryota > Metazoa > Chordata > Amphibia > Anura > Ranidae > Rana > Rana muscosa. The sequence goes on along the minus strand of JARGYO010005562.1, from coordinate 4,213,059 downwards.
AGTCAGGTGTGTGTGGACTGTGGAGAGGAGAATATAGGATGAGACCAAAGCCGCCACGCTAGGGCTCAGAGAGAAATATCTGACTGTGCCTTGCACGGTGCACCTGAGAGGAGGTCAGTGACAGCGCCACCAGGCCAGTCTGAGGGGGGGGGGGGGGTCACTGATGTAAGGGGGCACTCAGATGATGGTTCCCCCTTATATCAGTAGCCCCCCCACCCTTACATCAGTGTTCCCCTTTACATCAAATTTCCCCTTGCACTGTGAGGGGTTCTCCGGCAGACTCTGTTGTAACGGGGAACTCTGTGCTGGCTGGGTTATATTAACCTGACCTTCATGTTAAATGGAGAAATATGTTTTTTGACACTTTTGCTATAACGTAAACACATTGCTAATATACCCTATGTTTAATGATATTTGATTGAAGAGTAATTGGTTAGAGAAGTTTCTAGAAACTGCGAATACATACCGGTAGTTCACATGATTTAAGGCTCTTATTATATGCAATTTATGCAGTTGCTTTCTATCGCTTTCATTATTTTTCTCATTATGCGAGTAAGTGGGGCCTCATGTCTAAGATTTGCCTAAGGCCTCACAAAGCCTAGAGCCGCCTCTGATTGGGGGGGGGGGGGCCCTGCCAGGTAGGCTGTATGGGGCCCCTTGATTTCTAACAGCAGCCCTGCTACTAGGGTGACCACATTTCCAAACTGCCATTCAGGGACAATTTTGCCAAGACCGGGGGGGGGTTGTGTTAGATGTAGTTTCGGGGTTGACGCGACTTCGGCGGCAAGTGATTTGTCGGGTGAATGGCTGGTTATAGCACTTATATCATTCCAATACCATGCTTGGAATGTATTTCTATTATTATATTGTAATAATAGACCCCCTTCCCTCAGTATAGACCCCCCTTTCCACTAAGTATAGGCCCCCTCCCTCAGTACGGACCCCCTCCACTAACTATAGACCCCCTCACTCAGTACAGACCCCCCTCTCCACTAAGTGTAGACCCCCCTCCCTCAGTACGGACCCCCCTCTCCACTAAGTATAGCCCCCCTCCCTCAGTATGGACCCCCTCTCCACTAAGTATAAGCCCCCTCCCTTAGTATGGACCCCTCCACCAACTATAGACCCCCTCCCTCAGTACGGATCCCCTCCACTAACTATAGATCCCTCCCTCAGTACGGACCCCCCTCTCCACTAAGTATAGCCCCCCTCCCTCAGTATAGACCCCCTCTCCATTAAGTATAGGCCCCCTCCCTAAGTACGGACCCCTCCACCAACTATAGACCCCCTCCCTCAGTACAGATCCCCTCCACTAACTATAGACCCCCTCCCTCAGTACGGACCCCCCTCTCCACTAAGTATAGACCGCCCTCCCTCAGTACGGACCCCCCTCTCCACTAAGTATAGCCCCCCTCCCTCAGTCTGGACTCCCTCTCCACTAAGTATAGGCCCCCTCCCTCAGTATGGACCCCCTCTCCACTAAGTATAGCCCCCCTCCCTCAGTATGGACCCCCCTCTCCACTAAGTATAGCCCCCTCTCTCAGTATGGACCCCCTCTCCACTAAGTATAGGCCCCCTCCCTTAGTACGGACCCCTCCACCAACAATAGACCCCCTCCCTCAGTACGGATCCCCTCCACTAACTATAGACCCCCTCCCTCAGTACGGACCCCCCTCTCCACTAAGTATAGACCCCCTCCCTCATTACGGACCCCCCTCTCCACTAAATGTAGGCCCCCTCCCTCAGTACGGACCCCCTCCACTAACCATAGACCCCCTCCCATGCTTCCTTGTACCTATAAAATATGCTTTGATTGCTTTGTCTTAACCTAATTTAAAGAACTTCATTAAAATAGTCAGAGACTGCATAGCAGAGGTATGGACATAATACAGAAGATGGTCAGAGACTACAGACATGATACAAGAGATTGTCAGAGACTGCAGAGACTGCAGACATAGTACAAGAGATGGTCAGAGACTGCAGACATAGTACAAGAGATGGTCAGAGACTGCAGACATGATATATGAGATGGTCAGAGACTGCAGACATGATACAAGCGATGGTCAGAGACTGCAGACATGATACAAGCGATGGTCAGCGACTGCAGACATGATACAAGCGATGGTCAGAGACTGCAGACATGATACAACAGATGGTCAGTAACTGCAGATATCATACAAGAGGTGGTCAGAGACTGCGGACATGATACAAGAGACATAATACAGGAGATGGTCAGAGACTGCAGACATGCTCCAAGAGACTGCAGACATGCTCCAAGAGACTTTCAGAGACTATAGACATGATACAAGAGACATGATACTGTCGGAGACTGCAGACATGCTCCAAGAGACTGTCGGAGACTGCAGACATGATACAAGCGATTGTCAGAGACTGCAGACATGATTCAGAAAATGGTCAGACTGCAGACATGATATAGGAGATGGTCAGAGACTGCAGACATAGTACAGGAGATGATCAGAGACTGAAGACATAGTACAGGAGATGGTCAGAGACTGCAGACATGATACAGAAAATGCTCAGAGACTGCAGACCTGATACAGAAATTGGTCCACCCGTAGCCTGCCACCAGATGCAGTGTGCCACTTTCCACCCATAGCCTGCCACCAGATGCAGTGTGCCACTTTCCACCCGTAGCCTGCCACCAGATGCAGTGTGCCACTTGTCACCTATAGCCTGCCACCAGTCCGAAACACCGGAGCTCCGGGAAAGTGAACACCCTCCCGCCGCTGGCTGCTGATGTGACTCCTCCCATGCGGGGGCCGGGGTTGTCACATCTTCAGCTTTCAGCTCTGAGGGGTTCATGCTGGGACCTGTGGTCCTTCACTTTTGGGGGGGTCACAGCCCCCAAAAGTGAAGGACTACAAGTCCCAGCATGAACCCCCGATACCTAAGGATGTGACCCCCCCCAAAAAAATTGAAGGACTACAGGTCCCAGCATGGACCCCTGAGAATTAAAGGTGAGAGCCCATATTTTTCACATGCTAATGCTGGGACCTGTAGTTCTTCACTGATTAAGGGGGGCCCATCTTCAGTTCTGGGGAGATTTAATTATTGGAACTGTAGTCCTTCACTTTGGGGGGGGGGGGGGGTTACATCCCAGCATGAACCTTGCCCTGATATTTAAGGATCTGTCTTTCCATCCCTCTGAGGGTGTAATCTCATCTGTCAGTGACTGTCCTCTCTTCTTCTGCCGACCCCTTATCTGCCTTCCATCCTCTTATCAGTGCTAGACTGCTAGCTCCAGGCTGACACACACTCAGAGCTCCTGTGAAGTGCTGACAGTTCAGCACAGGATGCTGGCTGCTGGGGGGGGGGAGAGCTGACTGAGGATTTTAACCCCATCTGTCATGGTGAGTGTGAGTGCATTGGATTGTGTACTTGCCTTCCGTTCATCTCTCCTTCCTGAACATCTGGATGCTGCTGGCTGGACGATGCAGGGAGGAGGTGGGTGGAGCTAATGAGTTGGCGGAGGAGGAAGTTAAATCTTCCCGACTCACGCGCTGTGCATGCTGGGGCTCTACCTCTCTCCTCCTCATGACGTCACTGGTTGCTACACGCCAAACGGGCGGCAGAGCTAGCAACCATTTGGGCACTGAGCCAGCGGCTAATAAATAGGGTCTCACCAGCCAGGGGTCCACCACAGGCTGTCAGGGAGTGACAGCAGCGATGTGAGGGATATTTTATGGGGCATCAGATCAGTCCAGGGCCAGGAGGCAATCCCGGGACTCTGTATTGTCCCGGAACGAAGGTGCCTGGGACCCGGGACAGACCTGCTAATTGCGGGAGTGTCCCCGGGCAATCCGGGACATGTGGGCACCCTACTTCCCCCACACGCTGCAGGCACATATGCTGATCTTCTACAGCCTGGATTCAGCTCCTCTCGTCAGTGGATGTCAGGTCCTAATTTTATACATTCTTTTTACATATTATCTCCTGTTTTTATATTCATTCAGTTTTTGACTTTTTTGTATGTTGTACATTTACACAGGAACTTGCCAAGTCCCCTGCTTGACTAACTTGATTTTTATATAATAAAGGGCCATCTGCCATTTTCATAATAGCATTGAAGCCTATTGTGCGCTGGTTTTTGAGGTGTTTTTTCTGTATGTTTATGTTTGCGTTCCAGCCATAAGTTACCATGCAGCACTGGGCGGTCTGACTATTGACTATTTTTTATTTGCCACACCACACTTCCACCCCTTCCCATCCATTTTACATTGTTTAACACTGTCATTGGTTCTTAGCGCTGATGATTTTTTGATCTGTATCAATCAAATACAGCGACACAGGAGCCGGGGGCAGGGCCGAGTCCTGCTCTCTGTGTCAATGGATGCAGCAGCAAGGACTCGTGAGTGCGCCTGCACGGATACCCCCATGGAAAGCGGCTCACCTTGGGGACAACCGATGAGGAAGAGCCAGGAGCGCCACCGGGGCACCCCAGAAAAGGGGGATTGGGACTGCTCTGTGCAAAACCCTTGCACAGAGCAGGTAAGTATTACATGTTTGTTACTTAAAAAAAGAAACAAAAAAAACAAACCTTTACAATCACTTTAAGCTGGGAATTAATATACTTCCAGCCCGTTTGCTGCATGTAGTTTCTTCAAGGAATTAACGTTTATTTCTACTGAGTATTATGTTTCATGTGCTATTTTGCCACTGCAATACTTCTATGATGGCAAATACTTTGGAACTTGTTCCTTTTGTATGCCTTTTGAAAATCTCAATAAAAATTCTACTTTGAAAAAATAAATATATATATATATGTAGCGGCCTCCTCTCTCCCCTCTTCTTCTCTCAGCTCGTCTGTCTCTTGTCTAGGGGTACCTTAGAGGAGAGAGAGCGGGGTCACCACGCCAGGCCTTCACCACAGTTAGTTGTGTGGTGTAAGCAAAAGTTCTTTCTTTACCTTCGGGTCAGTGTTCTGCACCTGGAGTCTCCGAAGAGAATTACCTTGAACAATGTCCGCCAGAAAATGAGCCCCACACCATACAAAGTTCAACACTCCTTTATTCTTCTCAAGTGAACACAATCAGTTGAACTGCCTTGGAGAACAGAACAGACAAGGAGGTGTGGATGTGAGTAGGCCCAGACACAATGAACTCTCCACTTTCCTTCCTGAAAGTGGGCTGAGGTCTCCGAGCGAGGGGGGATTTCCTTCCAGGCGGTCTCCGATGGGAGGCTCACCTGTCACTGGCAATATGCTGCACCGGGTCTTCAAGCAAGTATCTCCCACCGGTCCATTACGCCTTCCGGATTCGGGTACCCACTCCCTGGACTCGACTCCCACCACCAAAAATGGCCGCCCCCTTTATACCCCCTCCCAGCAAGCACGGCGGGTTCCCCGCCCCACCATACAACCGCTGAGAGAGGCCAAAAGAGGTACAACACCGCAATGATGGCTCAACCCCGGGCCCAAAGTGACAACGCCACCTAGTGGGCCCCAGGGAACCACCCATCACAGTTTCCCCACCAGATTCAAAAAAATATAGAAAGCATATACCCGCTACACTCTCCCCCTGGTGATTTGACACTGGTCCCCAGTGTCTGGAGCAAACTATGCCCTCAACGGCTGACATAGTCCAGTCCAGAAACCAACTAAAAATTGTACAAAATAGAGCTTTTGAAAACTTGGTCACTGAAGCAATTGTGTCTGAGCCTTCATGAAAGGGAAAGGAAACAACAACATTTCAACCATAACTTTTTTTTTAGAATCACATATTCACATTACACTTTTCCCCACCCATCCTGACTAAGACCCACCCCATTCTCAGTGGAACATGCCAGGTACCTGCGGGCGTGTGAAACCTGAAGGTGGGTCCACACAAAGTCATTGTACCAGCGTTCCCGGCACACTTCCACCTCATACAATAACTCCTTAGACAAGTACGGATACTCCCATCCATACTCAGCAGCAACCTTCTGGCCAAATAAGCAGTGTAGTCTCGCCAGAGGAGGCATGGTGGCTTTGTCCCCTTCGCCAGGCAAAACTATCGAGTCCGGGTGGCGGGGGACCTTGATCACATCTGATCTGGGCATAGGTGCCCGCAACAACAGTCTCTTTTCCCCGGTCTTGGGTGTAGGTGATACCAGGGATGTAAGGGCAGGTTGGGAACGGGACCCCTCTTCAGGCGCCGGTGCCTCCACCCGGGGTGTACTATCCCCCGTAGACATGGATGGATCCCTGGTTCTGCGGGTCGAAGCGAGAGGTACTTTGTCCCAGCCCTTTTCTGCAAACAGTTCATCAATAGCAACATCGTCTCCCACATCCGAGAGCGACTCCAGGTCAGAGGTGTCACACTCCTCCGTGGGCAAGTAGCCTGTAGTAGAGACTGAATTGCCACCTCTTCCCACACACCAAATCTCTTCGCCTGGCTTACCTCGGCCTTTACTTGAAGTGGGACGTCCGGAACTCTTATCGGCGGATCCATCCGGGCCGGGCGTAAGCGGGCGAGATGGTCCACCACAACCGCTGGTCGGGGCTACCATACCGGTCTTTCTCTTCAGTGGTGGACGCTGTGAGACAGTGGTGACCGAATCAGCATCCTCGGATTACTCCCATTGAGTATTCTCACGACCTCCTCCGCGGTCGCTGCAGTGTGCGCAGGGATGGCTGTCAAAGCAGTGATTCCTCCTCTTTGAGTGGTGTTGCCTGCAGCACGGCCGGGGTAAATGGTTCTCGGCTTCTTAACCGCTGGATCCACTTCAAAAAGGAACTCCCCACAGGCCTCGCATCGCCCGAACGGCTTCAGTTGGCACACCAGTCCCGAACAACCGGGACAAATCACACCCAGGGCCTCAACGTCCATGCACGAATACAAGGCGAATCGACCCCTTGGCTTTAGCCGGATCCCCGTATCCGTAACCGGAGCAGCAGCAGTCAGTGTCGTGGTAGAAGGGTGAACCGGAATCCACAATGTATGTCCAAACATGGTGACCTGTTGCTGATCCATCGCACACTGCAAGGTTTTTGCGCCAACATCCCAAGTGTAGTCCCTCACACGTATTGGACTCCTCCCCTTTGCTCCAGTTCGCGGGCTTTTCTTCTTTTCTGAGTCACGCCCACGAACTAAGCGGTGGGGGTGTGCCTGGTGGCGCAGTGCAATAGAAGCCCCCACGTGTACTGCTTCACATGGCTGAGCTTCCCCCTTTCCTCGCTCTTCTGCGCGGGCCTTTCCCCTTCACTGGGTCATGTCCACGACTTCGAGCAGGGATGCACTTCCGCCAATGATGGCCCGCCTACTCGTAACTCTTCCAGGCAGACACGTTCAATTCCGTAGTAACACGAACACTATACCGGACCCGAGCCCCCACGTGTAGCGGCCTCCTCTCTCCCCTCTTCTTCTCTCAGCTCGTCTGTCTCTTGTCTAGGGGTACCTTAGAGGAGAGAGAGCGGGGTCACCACGCCAGGCCTTCACCACAGTTAGTTGTGTGGTGTAAGCAAAAGTTATTTCTTTACCTTCGGGTCAGTGTTCTGCACCTGGAGTCTCCGAAGAGAATTACCTTGAACAATGTCTGCCAGAAAATGAGCCCCACACCATACAAAGTTCAACACTCCTTTATTCTTCTCAAGTGAACACAATCAGTTGAACTCCCTTAGAGAACAGAACAGACAAGGAGGTGTGGATGCGAGTAGGCCCAGACACAATGAACTCTCCACTTTCCTTCCTGAAAGTGGGCTGAGGTCTCCGAGCGAGGGGGGGATTTCCTTCCAGGCGGTCTCCGATGGGAGGCTCACCTGTCACTGGCAATATGCTGCACCGGGTCTTCAAGCAAGTATCTCCCACCGGTCCATTACGCCTTCCGGATTCGGGTACCCACTCCCTGGGTTCCCTAGGACCTCCTTCCCTCGTGGAACTCAGTGGTGGGCACTGAGCTCCAGACCTCCTCCCGAATACCTCACCCCAGGCTAAAGGTGCCTGGGATGGAACACGACCTCCGAATGTCCCCTGGGCCTAGGCCGCCCTCAGGCTGAAGGTGCCCGGGACTCAACTCCCGCCACCAAAAATGGCCGCCCTCTTTATACCCCCTCCCAGCAAGCACGGCGGGTTCCCCGCCCCACCATACAACCGCTGAGAGAGGCCAAAAGAGGTACGACACCGCAATGATGGCTCAACCCCGGGCTCAAAGTGACAACACCACCTAGTGGGCCCCAGGGAACCACCCATCACAGTTTCCCCACCAGATTCAAAAAAATATAGAAAGCATATACCCGCTACATATATATAAATAATGTTTAAAAAAATATATATATATTGTGATGGTGAGTGGCAAAATGACTGGGCCTGGATTAGTGTTGAGCGAACCCGAACTGTAAAGTTCGGGTCCGTACCGAACTTTAGCTTTTTCCCGAACCCGAACCCGGACTTTGCACAAAAGTCCGGGTTCGGGTTCGGGTTCGGCAATCTAATTACGCAGTTAGAAATGCTTCAGGGGCCAGCCAATCACCTTTTGATTAGCTGGTGTGCCCTTAGAAGCCATCATAGCCATGCCTACTAATGGCATGGCTGTGATTGGTCAGTGCAACATGTGACCCAGCTTCTATATAAGCTAGAGGCACACAGCACACACGTCACTCTGCTTCAGAATAGATAGGGAGAGGATCTTGTCTGCTGCTGCTGCTTTTAGGGAGAGATAGAAAAATACATGAGTTAGTCCTGATTCTGGAATCTGAGGGAAAAGATAGAGAGACAGTGTAGTGTAGGGCCAGGTTCCTGTTGGTGCTTTCAGGGAGAGATATATATTATATAGGAATAGGAGTCCAGATTCAGAGATATAACTCAGCGATCTGCAAAGGTTTACCTGTTTGTGTTGCAGTGCAGTCTTTTTACACTGCTATGAGCCCAGTGTCAGAGAAAATCTACCTTTTATCTGCAAGCTCAGTGCACCAGCACTGCATATATTACGTTGAGAGATACACCGTTTCCATACTGTGGGTGTATTCTGCTCTTTGAAAAAGATCCATTTAGGGGGAAAAAAAAGGCACTTTATTGTGCTCTTTTCCAAAAGACCCATAGGGCAAAAAAAATAAAAAATTTGCATTTTATTTTGTTCGTGCAAAAAAAGACCCGTTTAGGGCAAAAAATAAAATAAAAAAAAATTTGCACTTTAATGTACGCTTGCAAAAAGAGCCATGTAGGGCCACAAAAAATATTTTGCAGTGTGTTATACATAGGTGGAGGTGTGTGAAATAAACCATTTCTATATATTTGTCTTCTACTGTGCTATACTAAAAAAACAACAATTTTTTTGAATAGCATTTTCTGCAGTTCTGTAGCTGTGCGATTCAGCGGTTACGTACTGTGGGTGTGTTGTGGTCTTCCAAAAAACGCCATTTAGGGCCACAAAAAATATTTTGCAGTGTGTTATACATATGTGGAGGTGTGTGAAATAAACAATTTCTATATAGTTTTCTCCTACTGTGCTATACTAAAAAAACAAAATTTTTTTTGAATAGCATTTTCTGCAGTTCTGTAGCTGTGCGATTCAGCGGTTACGTACTGTGGGTGTGTTGTGGTCTTCCAAAAAACGCCATTTAGGGCCACAAAAAATATTTTGCAGTGTGTTATACATATGTGGAGGCGTGTGAAATAAACCATTTCTATATATTTGTCTTCTACTGTGCTATACTAAAAAAACAAAAACATTTTTGAATAGCATTTTCTGCAGTTCTGTAGCTGTGCGATTCAGCGGTTACATACTGTGGGTGTGTTGTGGTCTTCCAAAAAACGCCATTTAGGGCCACAAAAAATATTTTGCAGTGTGTTATACATATGTGGAGGTGTGTGAAATAAACAATTTCTATATAGTTTTCTCCTACTGTGCTATACTAAAAAAACAACATTTTTTTTGAATAGCATTTTCTGCAGTTCTGTAGCTGTGCGATTCAGCGGTTACGTACTGTGGGTGTGTTCTGCTCTTCCAAAAACACCCATTTAGGGCAAGATCCTAAATTTGGAAAATATGAGGAGAAGGTCAAAGGGACGTGGTGGCCCCAGTCGTGGTGCTGCTGGTGGAGCTCCTGTTGCAGGGAGAGGACGTGGTGGATCTGTGCCAGATACACGCACAAGTGAAACACCTTTCTCAGGTGCGAGTAGGCGACCGAGCCTGCGGCGGTATTTTGTCGCGCCTAATGAGGCTGTACGAATGTTTAGGCCAGGACAAGTACAGGCGATAGTAGATTGGGTTGCTGACAGTGCCTCGGGTTCCTTCACATTGTCTCCCACCCACTCTTCTGATGAAAGATCAGAGTTGGCACCTGAAACCCATGTCCATCAGTCTTTCACCTCACCCCCTTGCAAATCAGCCAAGCAGTCTGAGCCCCAAATCATGCAGCAGTCTCTTCTGCTTTTCGATGACTCTGTTAGTAGGGTTTCCCAGGGCCATCCACCTAGCCCTGCCCCAGAAGTGGAAGAGATTGAGTGCACCGATGCCCAACCACTTATGTTTCATGATGAGTACATGGGAGGACCATCGCAGTACGTCTCGGATGATGACGAAACACAGATGCCAACTGCTGCTGCTTTCGCAATTGTGCAGACAGACAAGGAGGGCAGGGGTGAAGACTGGGTGGAAGATGATGTGGAGGACGATGAGGTCCTCGACCCCACATGGAATCAACGTTATGCAGGTGACCAGTGTAGTTTGGAGGAAGAGGCGGTGGTCGCACAGAGCCACCAGCACAGCAGAAGAGGGAGCAGGGTGCAAAAGCGGAGCGTCCGTCCACTAGACAGTATGTCTGCTACTGCCCAACGCAGCAAGGGACCGAGCACACCAAAGCCAGGTCCAAGGAGTTCCCTAGCGTGGCAGTTCTTCACACAATGTGCTGATGACAAGACACAAGTGGTTTGCACGCTGTGCAATCAGAGCCTGAAGCGAGGCATAAACGTTCTCAACCTGAGCACAACCTGCATGACCAGGCATCTAAGTGCAAAGCACGAGCTGCAGTGGAGTAAACACCTCAAAAACCAAGAAAGGTCTCAGGCTCCTCCTGCTTCCTCTTCTGCTGCAGTCTCGGCCTCTTCATCCACCTCTGTAGTGACAGTGGCACCTGCCACCCCGCAAACAGAGGATCTGCTAGCAACACTACCACCTGGGTCACCAACCATCTCCACAATGTCCCATGGAAGTGTTCAGCTCTCTATCTTCCAAACATTGAAGCGGAAGAGGAAGTACCCCCCTAGCCACCCGCGATCCCTGGCCCTGAAAGCCAGCATTTCAAAACTCCTGGCCTTTGAAATGCTGTCATTCCGTCTGGTGGAGACGCAGAGTTTTAAAAGCCTGATGGCATTGGCTGTCCCACAGTACGTCGTGCCCAGCCGCCACTACTTTTCCAGGCGAGCCATCCCTTCCCTGCACAAGCAAGTGGGGGACAAAATCAGGTGTGCACTGCGCAACGCCATCTGTGGCAAGGTCCACCTAACTACGGATGCGTGGACTAGTAAGCACGGTCAGGGACGTTATATCTCCCTAACAGCACACTGGGTAAATGCAGTGGCGGCTGGGCCTGAGGCAGATAGCAGTTTGGCGCATGTCCTTCCACCACCGAGGATTGCAGGGCGCTTCAGTTTGCCTCCTGTTGCTAACTCCTCCTACTCCGCTTCCTCATCCTCTACCGCCTCCTCATCCGGTCAGCGTAACACCTTCACCACCAACTTCAGCACAGCCAGGGGTAAACGACAGCAGGCAGTTTTAAAACTTTCCTGTTTGGGGGAAAAACCCCACACCGCGCAGGAGTTGTGGAGGGACATGGAACAACAGACCAATGAGTGGTTGCTGTCAGTGAGCCTCAAGCCCGGCCTGGTGGTGTGCGATAATGGGCGAAATCTCATAGCAGCTCTGGGCCTAGCCGGTTTGACGCACATCCCTTGCCTGGCGCATGTGCTGAACTTGGTGGTCCAGAGCTTCCTTAAAAATTACCCCAATATGCCAGAGCTGCTGCAGAAAGTGCGGGCTGTTTGTGCGCACTTTCGGCGTTCTCACCCTGCTGCTGCTCGCCTGTCAGCGCTGCAGCGTAACTTCGGCCTTCCCGCTCACCGCCTCATATGTGACGTGCCCACAAGGTGGAACTCCACCTTGCACATGCTGGCCAGACTGTGCAAGCAGCAGCAGGCGATAGTGGAGTTTCAGCTGCAGCAATCACGCGTGAGTCGCTCTGCGGAACAGCACCACTTCACCACCAATAACTGGGCCTCCATGCGAGACCTGTGTGCCTTGTTGCGCTGTTTCGAGTACTCCACCAACATGTCCAGTGCCAATGACGCCGTTCTCAGCGTTACTATCCCAGTTCTATGCCTCCTTGAAAAAACGCTTCGGGCGATGATGGAAGAGGATGTGGCACAGGAGGATGAGGAGGAGGAGGAGGAAGCGGGATCATTTCAAAGGCTTTCAGGGCAGTCTTTCACAAGTGGCTACGAGGGTGAGTTCCTGCACCAACAAACGCCAGGTACACAATTGTCCGGCAGAAAGGGCACAGTTCTGGAGGATGACGAGGTGGAGGAGGAGATGGAGGAGGAGGAGGAGGAGCCATTTTCACAGCAGGGTGGCACCCAGACCAGCTCGTGGCCATCACTGGTGCGTGGCTGGGGGGATACAGAGGACACAGACGATACACCTCCCACAGAGGACAGCTTTTCTTTGCCTCTGGGCAGCCTGGCACACATGAGCGATTACATGCTGCAGTGTTTCCGCAATGACCGCCAAGTAGCCCACATTTTAACTGGTGCTGATTACTGGGTGGCCACCCTGCTGGATCCCCGTTACAAGGACAACGTACCGTCCTTAATTCCCTCACTGGAGCGGGATCATAAGATGCGCGAGTACAAGCGCACGCTGGTAGACGCGCTGCTGGTGGCATTCCCACCTGACAGCGGGCGTACGGTGGAAGCACAAGTCGAAGGCAGAGGAGGAGGAAGAGGTCGCCAACGCAGCCGGGGCAACGGCAGCACCTCAGAAGGCAGGGTTAGCATGGCTGAAATGTGGAAAAGCTTTGTCAGCACGCCACAACAACCAGCACCACCAGCTGAGATGGAACGTCTTAGCAGGAGGCAGCATTTCACCAACATGGTTGAGCAGTATGTGTCCACAGGCCTACACGTACTGGATGACGGGTCTGCCCCCTTTAACTTCTGGGTCTCCAAATTGGGCACATGGCCTGAGCTTGCCCTTTATGCCTTGGAGGTGCTGGCCTGCCCTGCAGCCAGTGTATTATCTGAACGTGTATTTAGCACGGCAGGGGGCGTTATCACAGACAAGCGCAGCCGCCTGTCCAGAGCCAATGTGGACAAGCTCACGTTCATTAAAATGAACTAGGCATGGATCCCACAGGACTTGTCCGTACCTTGTGCAGAATAGACATGTATACCGGTGTTGTGACAAAAACTGTCCGGTCATCGGATTGTGTCCGGCCCATACTGCGAAGGCGCAGCGCTTGCGCAGTACAGAGGAGAAGGAGATTCACAAAATCTCTGAAGATGAACGGCGCCTGCGCCGTGAGTGCAGGTTCAAGCCCCACCGTCCAAGTGGACATACGGTAGCACATAGTAACAGGGCCCCTCACGGGCTCGGTTCGATCGCCACACTTCGGGCACGGCCTCACTTGGCTCGGCTTGAACCACGGATGGTGTGGCCTTCACCTGAACTCACCACGCAGGCGCCGTTCGTCTTGGGAGATTTTCGAAATCCCCTTGTCCTACATACTGAGCAAGCACAGTACAGGGTGGACACTATTTGACGGGGGACAGAATTCGACACATCACCGGCCTTACCCAGCCATTGTTGTATTTTTGAACCAGTGTTGGCTACCTCGTCCTCCTCCACCGCCGCTTCCACCTACACAGCCACATCCACCGCCACCTCGTCCTCCTACTCCATATGGACCTCGTCCTCCTAGGTCAAGATTATAATTTTTATTTTATTTTTTTGTAGCGCACAGATCCTTTCCCCCTTACCTGCCTTTATGTTATTGGCTCCTCGCAGGAGGGAGAAAGGCACACCGCACTACCAGCCCGTACCCTCCTATATAAAGAGGTTGAGCGGTGTACTTGACGGGCCGTGTCCACAGCCGGAGTCAAAACTCCTCCAGAGGATGATTCTCACCTCTACTGTAGGTAGAGGCAAGTCCTTTAATTCCCAGTAAAGTCAATGTCCACACCAGCTGAAATTACAACTCTTATTCTCTCATGGCAAAATAAACTCTACTCGGATAGAAAAGGTTAGAGCAAAGAAACAGGACAGCTTAAGGTGTGGAGGAGGTCCAGGCACAAACGTAGCACGTTCACTTCACTGCTTAGGTTTCTCAAACAGTTTTAGGTGCACGGTCTCTGCCACAGACCTTGAGGTTGGTCTCTGCCACAGACCGGGTGTACAAGGCCCCTGCCACGGACCTGGAGAACTTTGGTCTCTGCCACAAACCAGGGTGTATAAGGCCCCTGCCACGGGCCGGGTGAATAAGGCCTCTGATACAGTCAAGATGACCTTGAGCTTCTCCTTCTACGAACCTAGCCCATATCAAGGGGAAGACATCTCTCCAGGGAGTCAACAGACCCTTCCTTCACCGTGACTCCCGCATCGGTCCATCAGAATGATCCTCCCTTCCCTGGAACATGGTCCCCTACACGAGGCGGCACCCTAAGACTCCTCGACCCTTAGCGGACTCCAGATGAAGGCTCTGGACTCCAGGCTTTACTCCCGCACCTAGGCCTCTATACCCAGGGCAGCAGGAACTCCAGGATAGTACCTCACCCCGGGCTAAAGGTACCCGAGATGGAACAGGAACACATGCACCCAGGCCGAAGGCACCTGGGCATGGACCCCACTGGACATCAGACCCCAGGCCAAAGGTCTGCCCCTTTTATATGCTCTCCCGGCATGCACAGCAGGTTCCCCGCCCCGCTGTACTACTGCCAAGAGGGGACACAAAAGGCACAGCACTGTATCAGCGGTTCAACCCTAGCCTACCATGGCAGTGCCACCTGTAGGCAGCAGGGAACTGCACACCAATACTGTCCCCCGAGGACAAAATGGTCCATGAATCCTACAGAATTAGGGTGTTTGAGCCTATTTACCACTCAAACACTTCCCTTAAATTTAGCACCCCGCTACATTTTTATTTCAAAGTATTTTATTTTCCCACTAGCTTATCCATTAAATTGAATAATTTATTCCAGAAAGGGCGTATTCTGGGGCATTCCCACCATATGTGTGGCATCGTGCTGTTGAGTTTCTGAGGTTCTTAATGACTTCCCGTACCTCTTCTGCTGAAAAGGGGGCCTCCAGCATATTTTTTTATTTTTTTATTTTTTTTATGTTATTTTAAGTTATTTCCCTATCCACATTTGTTTGCAGAGCACTTGCCATGCTCTTAACCAGGGATGAGCCGAACACCCCCCTGTTCGGTTCGCACCAGAACCTGCGAACAGACAAAATGTTTGTGTAAACTTTAGAACCCTATTAAATACAATGGACTCGAACGTTCGAAATCTAAAGTGTTAATTATAAAGGCTAATATGCAAGTTATTGTCCTAAAAAGTGTTTGGGGACCTGGGTCCTGCCCCATGGGACATGTATCAATGCAAAAAGAAGTTTTAAAAACGGCCGTTTTTTCGGGAGCAGTGATTTTAATAATGCTTAAAATGAAAAAATAAAAGTGAAATATTCCTTTAAATTTCGTACCTGGGGGGTGTGTATGATATGCATGTGAAGTGGCGCATGTTTCCCGTGCTTAGAACTGTCCCTGCAAAAAATTTCATTTTTGAAAGAAAAAAATGCATTTAAAACTGACTCGCGGCTATTAATGAATTGTCGGCTCCCGGCAATACATACAAAAGTCATTGATAAAAAAAAAAAAAAAAGCGTGGGGGTTCCCCAGAATTCAATTACCAGGCCCTTCAGGTCTGGAATGGATATTAAGGGGAACCCCGCCGCAAATTTAAAAAAAAATTGACGTGGGGTTCCCCCAAATATCCATTCCAGGCCCTTCAGATCTGGCATGGATTTTAAGGGGAACTCCACCCCAAATTTAAAAAAAAATGGCGTGGAGTCCCCCTAAAAATCCATACCAGACCCCTTATCCGAGCACGCAACCTGGCCAGCCGCAGGGGAAAAGGGGGGGACGAGAGAGCGGCCCCCCTCCCTCCTGAACCGTACCAAGCCACATGCCCTCAACATGGGGAGGATGTCCCCATGTTGATGGGGACAAGGGCCTCATCCCCACAACCCTTGCCCGGTGGTTGTGGGGGTCTGCGGGCGGGGGGCTTATCGGAATCTGGAAGACCCCTTTAACAAAGGGGACCCCCAGATCCCGGCCCCCCCCTATGTGAATTGGTAAGGGGTACATTGTACCCCTACCATTTCACGAAGAAAGCGTAAAAAAATGTTTAAAAAACCACACAAACACCTTGAAAAAGTCCTTTATTAAAAAAAAAAAAAAAAAAAACCAACATTCCAGCGATGAAATCCAGTGTCCCGCGGCGATCCCGATGTCCAGCGCTGTCCTTCATTGGTTGTGCCTGAGCGGACCTGATGGGGAACTCCCTCTCAGTATTTTAAATGTATAGACCCGCCCCTTCTAAAGTTCCCCATCAGGTCCGCTCAGCGGACGAGATGCGGAACATGAGAAGGGGCGGGTCTATACATGTATTACCAAAGTGAGAGCAGTCCCCCATCAGGTCCGCCCCCTCGGTATGTCGGACCCGCCTACGTCATTGGCTTGAGCGGGGAACTTCCTTCACTATGTAAATTTAAATTACACAGTGAAGGAAGTTCCCCGCTCAAGCCAATGACGTAGGCGGGTCCGACATACCGAGGGAGCGGACCTGATGGGGAACTTTAGAAGGGGCGGGTCTATACATTTAAAATACTGAGAGGGAGTTCCCCATCAGGTCCGCTCAGGCACAACCAATGAAGGACAGCGCTGGACATCGGGATCGCCGCGGGACACTGGATTTCACCGCTGGAATGTTTTTTTTTTTTTTTAAAATAAAGGACTTTTTCAAGGTGTTTGTGTGTTTTTTTTAAACATTTTTTTACGCTTTCTTCGTGAAATGGTAGGGGTACAATGTACCCCTTACCAATTCACATAGGGGGGGGCGGGATCTGGGGGTCCCCTTTATTAAAGGGGTCTTCCAGATTCCGATAAGCCCCCCGCCCGCAGACCCCCACAACCACCGGGCAAGGGTTGTGGGGATGAGGCCCTTGTCCCCATCAACATGGGGACATCCTCCCCATGTTGAGGGCATGTGGCTTGGTACGGTTCAGGAGGGAGGGGGGGCCGCTCTCTCGTCCCCCCCTTTTCCCCTGCGGCCGGCCAGGTTGCGTGCTCGGATAAGGGGTCTGGTATGGATTTTTAGGGGGACTCCACGCCATTTTTTTTAAATTTGGGGTGGAGTTCCCCTTAAAATCCATGCCAGATCTGAAGGGCCTGGAATGGATATTTGGGGGAACCCCACGTCAATTTTTTTTTTAATTTGCGGCGGGGTTCCCCTTAATATCCATTCCAGACCTGAAGGGCCTGGTAATTGAATTCTGGGGAACCCCCACGCTTTTTTTTTTTTTTTATCAATGACTTTTGTATGTATTGCCGGGAGCCGACAATTCATTAATAGCCGCGAGTCAGTTTTAAATGCATTTTTTTCTTTCAAAAATGACATTTTTTGCAGGGACAGTTCTAAGCACGGGAAACATGCGCCACTTCACATGCATATCATACACACCCCCCAGGTACGAAATTTAAAGGAATATTTCACTTTTATTTTTTCATTTTAAGCATTATTAAAATCACTGCTCCCGAAAAAACGTCCGTTTTTAAAACTTCTTTTTGCATTGATACATGTCCCCTGGGGCAGGACCCGGGTCCCCAAACACTTTTTAGGACAATAACTTGCATATAAGCCTTTATAATTAGCACTTTAGATTTCTCCCATAGATTTTTCGAATTTGCCGCGAACACCCCAATTTGTTCGCTGTTCGGCGAACGGGCGAACAGGCAATGTTCGAGTCGAACATGAGTTCGACTCGAACTCGAAGCTCATCCCTACTCTTAACAACATTTTGCTGCCATTTGCAGCCCTCTAGCCCTTTCCATTACTTTTTTAGAGCCTTTTTAGTCCTTAGAAGACCGGGTCCCCATTGACTTCAATGGGGTTCGGGTTCGGGTTAAAGTTTGGTCCCGAACCCGAACTTTTTTCCGAAGTTCGGCCGAACCCGTCGAACCCGAACATCCAGGTGTCCGCTCAACTCTAGTCTGGATCACTGTTTGGTCACTTACTCTTATCTAAGACCTAATCTATTTTTCTCTGCAATTCAGACACATCCTATTACTCCTATTAGAGACATTCGATTAAGGGGTATTGCCTCAATAAAATCAGTACATTGTGTGGTAATAGGTACTATCATCCTATAATTAAGTAATGAAAGGAAGGGGGAGATTTTTTCAAAGGCTACTCCAAATGTTGCCCTTAATCGGGAGGCTATTAGGATGGACCCACATTTTACAAATTAATTATACCTCTTCATTACATTTTTCAGTCCGTCCTAATAGCCTCCCGTGTTCGCCCCCGGGGGGATGACCCGCCCTGGGTGTCTCAATTGATGCCGTCTATTGCCCAATTGGGCCTCCATTGGTGAGTCACGCTGGTGTTCTGCCGAATAAGGTCCGCCTGGCGGATAAGGACCCCCTGTACTGCACAGGCGCGGCGCTTGCGCAGTATGAACCTCAATGAGCCTCCGAAATTAGCCGAACATGTAGAGCTGAGAGTCAGCTCTACACGGCGCCTGCGCAATGAGTATGACACAAGCCACACACTGCCGATGTTAGTGCTACTCTGCAAGGGGCGGGGGTGATTTAAGCAATAAAGTACACATCTTAGTGGGGGGTGTTAAAACAAATGAAGGGCGGATTTTGCAATGTTGATGGGCGGATTTTGCAATGTTGATGGGCGGATTTTGCAATTGTAAAACCCGCCCATCAACACGGCCCGCTAAGACATGTACTTTATTGGTAAAATCAACCCCGCCCCTTGCAGAGTAGCACTAGAATCGGCAGCATGCGGCTTTGTGTCATAGTGCAGGCGCTGTGTAGAGCTGACTCTCAGCTCTACATGTTCGGCTATTTTCGGAGGCTCAGTTGAAGTTCGTACTGCACAAGCGCCGCACCTGCGCAGTACAGGGGGGTCCTTATCCGCGGGGGGAACTTTTTCGGCAAGACACCGGCTTCTTAAACACTCCAAAATTAAATGTGATATTGGTAGCTTTGCTACAATGTAGATTTCCATGTCACTGTAATTATGAGATTGTATTTCTTCATAGATGTTCTTGGTTGACTCCTCCTGAAGAAGCGGCATTGGCCGCAAAACTTGTTGAGGACTATGTCTATACCTACATTACTGCACCTCTACACATCTGTGGGGGCTTCCATATGCTTTTAAATGGTAACTTCATGTGATTGTTGTAATTATATGTATAGTTTCTGTATATTTTGACATAAATGTAATTTTTTAAATTTTCCTGCTTCTTATCTGGGTACCGAGATAGTCCTAACCACCACTGGCGATTAAGGGCAACGTTTGGAGTAGCCCTTGAAAAAATCTCCCCCTTCCTTTGATTAGAGACATTCCTGTCCCTACTCTTATCTACAAGGTAAGTATCCTTTGTAGCCATCACCTTTGCAAGCTGGTGGCCTTATCTTGCAAGGAACCCTTTTTCATTTTTGCATAGGGTAGGGACAAGGTGGTGTTGAGGCCTAGGACTTCCTTCTTTCCTATTATTGTCCCAGACTGTGTTTGCTTGACCAAGGCAGGAATGGCCTTACAAGGAAAAAAAAACTACTGTGTTCTGTGCCAGCAGATGAAACCTCAGCGTGCAGTAGGGGACAATGTAGATGGACAGTTTAGCCAGGGACTCATCCGTATTGGAGAAGTGTTTGGCAGCTCAGACAGTGGAGGGGGTAAGTAATTTGTTCTCTACCTTACAGGTACAGCTGTATTTTAGAGTTTCATTTTTAAGACAGAATCATTTTACGTTTCATGTGTGTCTTACAACTGTTGAGATCAGTTTTCTTTATCAAATACTATCAACACCACTTGAGTAATCTTTCATTGTTACAGTCTCTTTTTCAGTTCTTACATGAAGAACTTCTCTTGAAGACATAACACCAATACACCTTTTTTTACGGGTCACCAAAGTTACCGATAACATTAGTGATGTATGGAGGGCCAGAATCTTTTCCTGTGAGACAGGCTGGATGTGTTATCTTTTTTAGAACAGATAATGAGATCACCACTTGTTTACCATCTGCAAATATTCCGAACAAATATATCAGAGGATAAAGAATCTTTCCATATCATCATGAAGTTTAATAAAATGCTCTGAAATTCTACACCATCAGACATACTACACACATCATCTCTATGGCACGAGAAAGCAATATTTATGGTATACAGGTATGTAAAGGGTTCATTATGTGACCTTTTCATGATTGAACATACATAAAATATTGCTTTCACTAGACATGTGGATCTGATATTCTCATCATGATCAGTAATAGTATTGTAAAGGGCAGACAAAGCATTTTATAGAACATTATTATGGTGATAACGCCCTCTCTTTTTGTTGAACACACTTCTCATGTCTTCTCCAGAATATGGGAGATTTGGAGGATTTGGTTCCACTAATTCCATGATCTCAGGTAGTTCTAAATCTTTCTTCTTGACATATTTTGCTTATCCCTCATCTGGTTCTATGCAACTGTTCAGGATTCTAGCAGACAAATATAATTATGGCAAATACATAGAACACAATTTTTATGGATACAGCACTTTAGATGGAGTTTCCAACATGTTTCGCCCACATCCTGGGCTTCTTCAGGGGAGGCTGTCTATTTGGGGTACAAGCCTTCCTGGTCTCTTTAGAATAATATATACTACAATCAAAAAATAGAAGTTCAGGAGGTCTGCAACCGTCACGGAAACCAAGAACTACAGGTGACCATAGAGGGTATTGCTGTAGAACTCAATACAAAGGGACAGAGACCCTCCAAAGCAGGATACTTGTGTCTAGAACTGGTGTCCTGCAATGGCATGTGTGTCCCTGTGGTTCCTGACCTCGACCCGATAGAACACCTTTGGGATGATTTAGAGCAGAGACTGCAAGCCAGGCCTTCTCATCCAACATCAGTGCCTAACCTCACAAATGTGCTTCTGGAAGAATGGTCAAACATTCCCATAAATACATTCCTAAACCTCGTGGACAGCCTTCCCAGAAGAGTTGAAGCTGTTATAGCTGCAAAGGGTGGGCCAACTCAATATTGAACTCTACGGACTAAGACTGGGATGCCATTAAAGTTCATGTGCGTGTGCTGTGCTGCACCCGCGGTGTGGAAAAACCACACCACATCGATGTGAAAGCACCCAAAGTCTCACAAAAGTTTCAAAAGATTGAAATGTGTTACCCTGCATGAATACCAATATTTATTGTGAAAGACTCTTACCAAAACCATAGGGGAGAGGACTATGAAATGGTGTATGGTCCAAGCCATAAACACTTTAAAGTGGTTGTAAACCCTCCTAAATTTTTTCTTTTTTTTTAACTAGCTGTAAGAGAAAGGCATAATGAGCTATTATGACTAGCATAATAGCTCATTATGCATCACTTACCTTAGATCGGGGCCCCTGAAGCCGTCCTCGTCTCCCTCTTCAGGAGGGAAGGTTACTTCCGGGTATCGCCGCTGCAGCCAATCACAGCGCCGCTCCGGCGCTGTGATTGGCCGGAGCGGCGAAGACGTGACTCCGCGCATGCGCGTGTGAGCCGTCGAATTCGGTTACGTCGTCGAATGTTGCGACCTAGCCGAATTTGTGAATGGGGTTAACCCCATGCGCATGCGCGTGACATCAGCGTCGCCGCATTTAAATGCAAATATCTCCTTAACCGTGTAGGTTAAGGAGATATTTCATGCACCTACAGGTAAGCATTAATCTAGGCTTACCCGTAGGTGTTTAATTATAAAGTGGGTTTACAACCACTTTAAGTACTTAATATAATTTGATACTAATTTAGTAAACTTACTGTACATAATTTGATTCATAATTAACTGCCATCAAGATGAAGATCAAACGCAAGAAAAAAAATAGTGTTGGATTCGGATTCACTGGGCACACTGGCTCCAGTTCAGCAGCACTCCACAAAATGAGGACCACCCTCAGAAAATAAGGAAAGGACCCAGAGTTGAGAATCCACACACATACCATCTAATAAGAGCACCAAACAAACGTCCAAAAGTGCAAGGTAATAAAAATGGTAGTAGAGGTTCTTTTTTTTTAAATAAACATTTTATACTTACTGTACCTGCTCTGTGCAATAGTTTTTCCTCCTCTGAGTAGGGTGACCACATTTTTAAACTACCATTCAGGGACACCCCCCTTCCCAAAAATCAGCTTGTGCTGTAACGAATCACAGCACAGTGATTGGAAACAAGAGGTGGGATTTATGATTTGTCCAATCACACGCAGGGGGCAGGGATTGTGTTCCTCCAGGCATTCCCGGCCATGACTATAGTATAACAGATGTCCTTATTATACTACCCCTTATTTACTATCTTACTTATGACTAAGTAAACGAGACCACACCAGGAATTGGAGAAACATAGGCCGTAGCAGCCTTATTTATTAAAACTCTGTATAACTTTTTAACAGTAACCATAAACTCTGTCCTAAAGGACCCTCAGTAAATTACTGGTGTCGATCTCTGCAGGAACCACTATTAACATCTGTGTCTATTATTGCACTGCGGTACTTCTCAAAATCCGCTAATAGGCCTCAAGCCGACATGCTGGCTCAGAGACAACCATGACCGCAGTGCACCATCCCAATGCTTCAAGCTAAACCTCCGTTAACTGTAAGCCCACCATCAGGACCCATACCAACGACAGGTCCTGAACCCTTCTTTCCGAGGTATCATCCTCCCCTGCACAGACCAGACACCCGCCACTGCCACGACATCCGCAATGACCCCACTTGTACCTGTAAAACAAAATTGAAAGACAACGTCCCCAACCCCATCCAAAATCAGGGGAGGGTGGGCGGGAACTTTCTTTTCGCCGCGTGTTACCCGGGGAGGGGGCGGAGTCCTCCTTTATACCCTCTGTGCCCCCTCCCTCAGAAATTAACCTACCAATCCTACCACTCTACTCCTCAGTCTTAACCCACCAATCCCCTAATCCTTCTCATAAGTCCCTGTTTCCCTAGTCATGTCCGCCCTCCGCCCATCCATTGCATTCCTTTGCTCCGGGCTTTTCTTGACTATAGTATAACAGATGTCCTTATTATACTACCCCTTATTTACTATCTTACTTATGACTAAGTAAACGAGACCACACCAGGAATTGGAGAAACATAGGCCGTAGCAGCCTTATTTATTAAAACTCTGTATAACTTTTTAACAGTAACCATAAACTCTGTCCTAAAGGACCCGCAGTAAATTACTGGTGTCGATCTCTGCAGGAACCACTATTAACATCTGTGTCTATTATTGCACTGCGGTACTTCTCAAAATCCGCTAATAGGCCTCAAGCCGACATGCTGGCTCAGAGACAACCATGACCGCAGTGCACCATCCCAATGCTTCAAGCTAAACCTCCGTTAACTGTAAGCCCACCATCAGGACCCATACCAACGACAGGTCCTGAACCCTTCTTTCCGAGGTATCATCCTCCCCTGCACAGACCAGACACCCGCCACAGCACCCGAATGTAAAAGCCTTTACAATTGGGTGCCCCTCCACACCCTGAGAGCCCTCTGTATGCCATCCTGTAACCCTAACGCCCATAGGTCTATACCCACATCACTGAGGTGTACCCCATCATTCCGAAGGTACCGCCATGTCTCCAACTCCAGCTCAAAATGACGTATCACCAACCCCCCATTCCTAACCATGAACCTGGCCACATCCCGATTAACTTTCCTCCGCGCCCTATTGATGCCCTCTATGGATCTAGCCGTCCGCCATGAAGTACGAGCCACCATGTCGGACCACACTATCACCATTTCCGGGAATGCCATACGAAGACGAAGAATATCAAATTTGATATCTTTCGTCACATCCAGCATAGATCTAACACCTAAATCATTCCCACCTACGTGCAGAATTAAAACGTCAGGTGGGCAGTCCAGTCGCGCATAACGGTGCACTTCTGGAACTGTCCTACTCCACAGCATTCCCGGAATTCCCAGCCAGCGAACCCGGGCCTCCTGCCTTGGAAACCCCAATTGCCGACCTTCCGGTCTCGCCTCAGCCCTCTTACCCCCCCAGTACACTTAAGAGTGCCCCAGTATCCAGACCAACGCTGGCGCCACACCTGAAAGAGAGAAAACATGTATCCACCGTAACCACAGCAAAGCCTGACAACATAACCTCATTGTTGTTTTTTTTTTTTTTTTATTCCTACTTCCAATCAGCCCTACCCCTACTCTCCTCACACCCCTACCACTAAGTGAGGGCGAATGTAAGATCGAAATCTCCTCGATTCCCACCTCCCAATGCGCTTGACCGACTCAGTATCCAACCCACTTCGAGCGGCTTCCGTAGCAGCCCCAATTCTAAACGAATGTGACGAAAATTCTTTCGCCTCTAATCCTAGGCACCCCAAACATTTTCGGAACACCGATATGAACTGAAACCTAGACAACGGACACCCGTCCGCATGTATCAGAAAGGAACCCACGTTCTCAGGGCGTACCGCCAGAAAACCCCGAACGGCCCCAACTGGACAAAGCGGTGAGCCTGGCAATGAAAAAATCTGAACTCTCTTGCCCTTCCCTTTTTGATCCGTTTTTGATCTACGTAACCACAAGGCCACACTATCCTCCTGGCAACTCACTTCATTAACCCCAATCCCCCCGTGCACTTTCTTAGACGGGCTAACCAGCTCGCCAATCCTGAATGCCCCAAAAAATGCCAAAGAAAATGCCACCTGGAACAAGACAGCCTCATACTCCGAGGTGCAAACCTCCGGTAACTTAGCCAACACCCCCCTCAGGACCCCAAACGACACAGGGCGTCTGGTGTCTTCGAACGGCCTAGCCCGCCTATAACCTTTGAGCGCTTGTCGAACCCAGAAGTCTTTAGTGAAATCAGGCAAACCTTGCCATTTAAACAAAAAAGCCAACCCAGCAACTTTTTTATCCAGCGTGGATACCGACACCCCTGCTTCCATGCACCTGGAGATAAAGTACAAGACTAGCAACCTCACCTCCGGCCCATCAATATCCACTCCCGCCATTCGACCCAAATCCGCCCATTCTAGCCAAACTTTATGATAAGCAGCCCACGTCGTCTCACTCACCGACTTTCTGATCCATCCTGCGACTATACTAACGCAATCTTCCACAGCCAGTCTGGACAAGGTACCCCTCGTTGCTCCGCTTCCGGCGCCAACTCTCGGAAGCTGTCCCACTGAAAGCGAGACAAAGCGTCAGCCACAACATTGTCCACTCCAGGAAGGTGAACAGCATATAAGAAGATGTTTAACTGCAGGCATCTCAACACCAGCTGTTGCAGCAGGCGAACCACCGGCGGCGATGCTGCTGATGCTCTGTTAATCACCTGCACCACGCCCATGTTGTCAATGTGAAAACGCACCTTCCGATCCCGGAAAGCCTCGCCCCATAATTCCACTGCCAATACTACCGAAAAAAGCTCCAGCAGCAACATATTCTTTATGAAGCCCGCCTCCACCCAACACTGTGGCCACGAACCCGCACTCCACCGGCCTTGGAAAAAAGCCCCAAAACCTGCTGAGCCCGCAGCGTCCGTGAACAGATCCATATCAAAGTTACTAACCGGGCCCGACATCCATAGTGCCCTACCATTGAAGGACTCCAAGAATGTATGCCAGACCTGCAGATCAGACCTGTGGGAACGTACCAGACGAAAAAAATGTCGCGGCGACTGCACCCCAGCCGTACTTGCTGACAGCCGTTGGCAAAACGCTCTCCCCATCGGCAAAATGCGACAGGCGAAATTCAGCTTCCCTAATAAGGATTGCAGCATCCGCAGCTGTACCTTGCGCAAACCCAACATCAGTTTGATTTCTTCCTTCAAAGCCGCTAGCTTATCTTCCGGTAAACGGCATTCCATGGCGTCTGAGTCCAGCGTTATCCCCAAAAACGTAATGACCGTTCTTGGCCCCTCCGTCTTGTCTGGCGCCAACGGGACGCCAAAACGATCCGCCATATGCTCCAGCGTTGCCAAAAGAATCGCACAGCACCTGGATGAAGCCGAGCCCACGCAGAGGAAGTCATCCAGATAGTGTATGACCGAATTTACCCCTGCCACATCCCTGACCACCCATTCCAGAAAGGAGCTAAACTCCTCGAATAACGCACAAGATAGGGAACAGCCCATAGGCAGGCACCGGTCCACATAAAACTCCCTGTTCCAGTGACACCCCAATAACCGAAAACTATCGGGGTGCACCGGAAGAAGCCGAAAGGCCGCCTCCACATCTGATTTTGCCATGAGAGCCCCCTTGCCATAATGCCGGACCCAAACAACCGCTGCATCGAAGGATGTATAACTCACCGTGCAAGCATCCGGTTCAATGGCGTCATTCACCGACCCCCCTTTTGGAAAAGAAAGGTGGTGAATGAGCTGAAATTTATTCGGCTCCTTTTTTGGCACCACCCCCAGAGGAGAGACCACCAAATCTGCTAACGGGGGAACTGGAAAAGGGCCGCTCATGCGGCCCAGCGCAACTTCCTTCCGCAGTTTCTCAGAAACTATGTCGCAATGTAGCAACGCCGATCGCAAATTGCGCGGCACTGGGGGAACCTCCCTCAACGAACACGGAATACGAAAACCCTCCGCAAACCCCCCTTCCAACAACCGAGCAGCCGCCCTGTCAGGATACCTACCTAGAAACGGCCGCATCTTTTCCACCATCACCGGCGTCTTCCCTCTTATTTGTAAGCTCTCCGTAACGGTTCTTCCCTTGCTTAAAGCATCTAGACAAGGGGTGGGAACCCCCGCATCCGGAACACTCATGTTTGAAACGGCACGTTCCTCCAAACTTGCATGTACCCGAATTAAACTGCCAACAAACCCCTTTTGCCTTACCGGCCGGTTGTCCAGGGGAAGACGATCCACCGCCCCCCCCTGAAAAAACTGGTTCGGGGCCCTCGCCGAAGCCATCAATCGCATCCACAAACTAATGTCCTTATGGTCCCACCTCAACTCCGGCCGCACCGCCATCCTCTGCCGAAACTGCTCATCGTACCTCAACCAAGCCGTGCCCCCGTAGACTCTATATGCTTCCCCTACAGCATCCTGGTAGCAAAACAAAGCAGAGCAGAACTCCGGCTTCTTTACCCCTATCACACTCGCCAAAATGCCAAATGCCTGCAGCCAATTCGTAAATGTTTGTGGGATAAGTCGATACCTACGCTTCTCCTCATCTTCCTTCTTGGAGTCATCCGGCTTGACTCTGTCCAAATTGAACTTCCCCAACGGCAGGAGCGAAAATATCTCCACGTACTCACCTTTCCAAATCTTTTCACGTACCTCTACCTTTAAATGCGCTCCCAACGGTCCCTCAAAACAGATATAGACCTCGCACATCGCCGCGTCAGCCAACCTCACCAGGTCCTGCCTGCCAGCCTCCCCCACCGCCGTAGGCGTCTCGACCCCCTCCTTCGCTAGCGGAGGACTGTCCGTCCCCCCTTGCTGTGGCACCACCACCGCTGCCCCTGCCACCCGGCTCCTGCCATCCCCCCCCCACCGGAGGAACCCATGCCGCTGCCGGGCCTGGCGCCCCACCTGCCGCATTCTCAAACCTGTCCACCAGTTCCTTGATTCCCGCTAAAAACCCCCTCATACTTGTATCCAACCCCACTGCCGACCTCTGACCCTGGCCTGCCAAATCACCCACTCCCAGCCGAGCCCCCCCACACTGACGTCCCGGCATCACCCCCCGCTACGGCACCACTGCAGCCCCCTGCACCCAACACCCCTGACTGACCCAGGGAAGATAAAGGAAAAACAATCTTACCGGGCTGCCTAGGAAGAGACCCACCAGCCGACCGTCCCGCCTCCACCGCCGCTGACCGTCCGAGAGGCTCACGTTCTTCCTCCGATTCCGACACTCCACCTTCTGACCGTCGCTCTTCCCTGTCTTCTGCTCCAGATGAAAGCCCTCCAGGGGAAGGATCCCTGGATGCCGAGGGTCCCGCTGCCCACCTACTCCCTCTTCGTGCTCTGTACCCGCCCACCGATTTCTTCGTCGATTTGCCCGGGCCGGGGGGGCTCTGTCCAGCCCTGTCGCCTCCATCAGCTGCCTCTGCCCTCCGCTCCTCTGCCGCAAGGTCCCCGGCCGCCGCTGCAGAAGGCCCGGCCACCGCCACACTCGATCTCCCCCGCCGAGGCGCCGTCCCCGGTGACATCACTCTGGGGGCGGGGCCCGCTCGCTCCGACTCCAGCCGCCGTGCGGGCCTAGTGGCCGCTCCGGAACTCCCGGACCGGCCGCCCGCGGAGCTCCGACTCTGCTGGGGATTCCTTCCGGCGTCCAACCCGGCGACAGCAGCTCGCTTCGCGGGAGGACCTGAAGGGGCCCGCGAATGGGGATTCCCTAATGGCCGGCGAGCTCCGGAGGAGAGGTCAGGGGAAAAGCGCTCCGACGGTTTCGACTGCCGAGCTCGCGCTGACACTCTCCCCACATTAGCCTCTTCTTCTGCTGGACGCCCCAGCAAAGGCCCTAAATGTTCCTGGGCCCACTGTGGGCCTCGCGCTGCTGTCTCGGCCCGCAATTGGGACAGGAGCTGCTCCAAGTCTGCCATGATGGAACTTTCTTTTCGCCGCGTGTTACCCGGGGAGGGGGCGGAGTCCTCCTTTATACCCTCTGTGCCCCCTCCCACACAAATTAACCTACCAATCCTACCACTCTACTCCTCAGCCTTAACCCACCAATCCCCTAATCCTTCTCATAAGTCCCTGTTTCCCTAGTCATGTCCGCCCTCTGCCCATCCATTGCATTCCTTTGCTCCGGGCTTTTCTGGACAAGTACTGTCAGTGAGTAAAGAGGTTATGTGGCAGCCTTTTTTGGGGGCATCAGATTGGTGTGGGGGGTGGCTGTGTCAGTTTCATTCCGGGACACTGTATTGTCCTGGAATGAAGGTGTCCGAGACAG
Organism: Rana muscosa; assembly: GCA_029206835.1. Lineage (NCBI taxonomy): Eukaryota > Metazoa > Chordata > Amphibia > Anura > Ranidae > Rana > Rana muscosa. The sequence goes on along the minus strand of JARGYO010005562.1, from coordinate 4,183,871 downwards.
ATCTGCAAAATGCGGGACTGTCCCGGGCAATCCGGGACACGTGGTCACCCTACCTCTGAGGTGCCCCACTGGCGCTTTCGACTCCTCCTTTTCTCTGTGTGCCACCATAAGAAACCACTTCCTATGGTGGCACATGTGTGGGCTTGATACTGAGTTAAGGTTGTTTGTGTCTATTGACACACACAGTGTGGCTTGGCCTCGCCCCCCCGCCCCCGCTTTCTGCTCACTAAATTTGATTGTCAGCAGCAATGACAGGAGCCAATGGCTCCTACTACGGAATCCCTGTGAAGAGAAAGAGGGCAGCACTACTACTGCTCTCGAGCAAAGCGCTGAATCAAGATTGGGTGGATTTAGGTATGTATTTGGGAGCTGAACGCATTAACCACTTGTCGACCAGCCACTGTATAAATATGGTCGCAGGTCGGCTCGATAGCGCAAACTGCTGTACCCATATGGCGGTCCCTGCATGTGACATTGCAAGCGCGGCTGCGGGTCCGCGGGCTCGATGTCCGCCAGCGACCCACAATCGCGGTACACAGAGGCAGAACGGGGATGTAAATAAGGCGGATCCCCGTACTAACAGGAAACATCATGGGGATCTGCTTTGGGATCTGTGTGGTTCCAGTGAGCCCACACAGTTAGAACACACCCAGGGAACACAGGTAACCCCATGATCGCCCCCTAGTGTTAACCCCGTCCCTGCCAGTGTCATTTATACATTGATCAATGTAATAATGTCACTGGTCCCCAAAAAGTGTCCCTTAAAGTCAAATTTGTACGCCGCAATGTGCCAGTCCTGCAAAAAATCGCAGATCGCCGCCATTACCAGTAAAAACATAAAAAAGAAAAAAAAAGTCCATAAATCTATCCCATAGTTTGTAGACGCTATAACTTTTGCGCAACCAATCAATATACACGTATTGAGATTTTTTTTATACCAAAAACATGTAGAAGAATATATATTGACCTAAACTGGTGAATACATTTGTTTTTATATATATTTTTTGGATATGTATTATAACAGAAAGTAAATAATATTGTTTTTTTTCCTAAATTGACGGTCTTTCTTTCTTGTTCATAGTGCAAAAAATAAAAACCACAGTGGTGATCAAATACCTCCAAAAGAAAGCTCTATTTGTGGGGAAAAAAAAGGACATCAATTTTTGTTTGGGTACAACATCGCACGGCCGCGCAATTGTCAGTTAAAATGACAGTGCCCTATCACAAAAAATGGCCTGGTCATTAAGGGGGTAAAACCTTCTGGGGCTGAAGTGGTTAAAGTAAAAAACCTTCTGCCTTTACAATCACTTTGATGATAAAATTGTTTCATAGCAGAATAAAGCTAACATGTTTCAGGGGAAAAATAATAATGGAGTAAAAAATAAATCACCAAAGTGATGGATCAACAGAATCACAGCAGTTATGAAAGAAACAGAGAAAAACTGAAAATTTATTACCAAATACTTACCGTCATTTTCCTTTCCTGATGGACTCCATGGCAGCCTACGTGTGGGTTAACCCCGCCTCCTCTCCAATGCTATAGGACCCCATACCCATAAAAGTAAGCTCACCTCTCAGCACTGTGTTCCGTAACTAGCCGACTCTTGGACACTTACTTTCTTTCATTACTATTTACTTTCAGGGTTGGAACTCCGTCTGCCATGGAGTCCATCAGGAAAGGAAAATTACGGTAAGTATTTGGTAATAAATTTTCCGTTTTCCTGACTGACTCCATGGCAGCCTACGTGTGGGAAATAACTAGCCAGACCACACGGGTGGGTATGCTGAACAAAAAGCTTTAATTTGTCCTGTCAACCGACAGGATTCTTAACCCAAAATTAACAGACGACAATGATGCCGGTTCAATGCAGTAATGGGCCATAAATGTATTGATAGAGGCCCACGAGGCCGCTTTACAAATGACATCTGGAGCCACATGTTGTCCTGCCGCCCAGGATGCTGCCATCCCTCTGGTGGAGTGTGCCGTCACCGCCTGTGGAGGAGCCAAGCCCTTAGCCCTGTATGCTTGCTGGATTGTTTGGACGATCCATGATGCAATTGTTCTGGTTTATGCTTTCTTCCCTCTGTTGTTTCCAGAATGTAGAACAAACAGATGATCAGATCGTCTGAAGGAAGAAGTAATTTGTAGATACTCCTTTAGGATTTCACCCATATCCAGGGGATGAGTTTCGCTGGAATCTGGAGTCTTAAATGTAGGTAGAACAATTTCTCGATTTTCGTGAAATACCGAAGACACCTTTGGATTTGAACCCAACATGGGTATAAGGACTACTCAATCCGGAAAAAATGTTAGAAAAGGTTCTTCATGACCTAGAGACCCGATTTCAGAGACCCTCTTAGCCGAAGTGATGGCTACTAAGAAGGCTACTTTTGCTGAAAAGTCCTTAATGGAGGATGGGGAGGGCCCCGACATACTAAGTCCAGTCAGAGAATCTAGAACGAGTGGAAGATCCCACTTGGCAAATCTTGGTTTTCTTTGGGGCTTAATTCTTGATGCCCCCCGAAAGAATTGTCTGACTAAGGGATGGACTGCCCATGAGACTCCAGAGAAGGCCGACAAGGCCGAAACTTGTACTCTTAGAGAGCTAACAGATAAGGGTAAGTCTAGTCCTGTTTGCAGAAAACTAAGAACATCCTGAACTCCTGGATTTTTGAAGGACCTCCCAGAGGCAGAGGAGAATTTGACAAATTTGGCCCAAATTCTTCTATAAACCTTGTTGGTACTTGCTCTTCTTGAGCTCAACAGTGTAGACATCACTCTAGAGGTGCAAACGAGGGATTCCAGCCTCTCCCTCTCAAGAACCAGACCATAAGTCTCATCAGTGCCGGACAAGGGTGTAGGAGTGACCCTTGAGAGAGAAGGTCCGGCCTGAGAGGAAGAGGTACCGGGTCCCGGTAGCTCAGTTGGATCAGGAGGGGAAACCAAGGCCTGTTTGGCCAGTAGGGAGCCACTACTGTTACTTCGGCTGATTCCGCTTGAAGTCTTCTCAGGAACTTGAGAATTATCGGGATCGGGGGAAAGGCGTATGCCCTCTTGAACCTCCATCTGTCCGTCAGGGCATCCGTTCCACATGCCTGGTTGCAACGTCCCCGAGTGTAGAACTTCACTACCTTGTGATTGTAGGGGGAAGCGAATAGGTCCACCTCGGGATTGACCCCTAGGGACAGAATCCAACTCAATGACTGTACATGGAGGGACCACTCGTTGTTGTCTAGGCAAGTGCGTGAGAGGAAGTCTGCCTGGGAGTTCTGGACTCCCGGAATGAAAACTGCCGAAATATTGACCAGGTTTTTCTGGGCCCATGTTATTATAGGCTCGACCTCTAGAAGGAGAGTAGAACTCCGAGTCCCCCCTTGCCTCTTCACATACGACACTGCTGTTGTGTTGTCCATCCTTAACAATACCGACTCTCCTTTCAGGAACTGGGAGAAAGATTGGAGGGTGCACCAGGCCGCCCTGAGCTCCAGGACGTTTGAGCCTGGGTTGTGAAGACGAGCATCCCATCTGCCCTGAGCTAGGTTCTGACCACAGAGAGCCCCCCAGCCTGAGCCGCTGGCGTCGGTCGTGACTGTAACCCAGGAGATGGGGGCAATGGAGTGACAATTTTGCAAATTCTTGAGTTGGAGCCACCAGAAGAGGCTGTTTCTCATTTTTGCGGATATGTGGATGAGTTGACTCTTGTCCCCTGACTTCCACTGCCGGAGGAACCCTGACTGAAAAGGGCGTAACCTCCATAGAGCCCATTTGACCATGGGGGTCGTGGAGACCATTGTGCCGATAATTCTTAGGCATTGTGATGCTTTCAGATGAGGAGCATCCAGAGCACGAGAAATCCTCTTCCGAATCACCGGAATCTTCTCTGCCGGCAGGGAGATGGTGTTATCCACTGTGTTGAACAGAGCCCCTAAGTAAATTACGTTTTGGGCTGGATCCAGGTGGCTTTTTTCCAAGTTTAGAAGCCATCCAAAGCTGGAAAGGGTTGAGATCACTTGTTCTCTGTGCACCAGCAGCCGTTCTCTGTTTTGAGACAGAACTAGGAGATCGTCTAAATAATGGTAAAGACGCACACCTTTTAGCCTGATGAGGACCACTACGGCCAAGAGGACCTTGGTGAAAACTTGAGGAGAAGTCGTCAAACCGAACGGTAGGCAGATGAATTGAAGATGTTCTTGCCCGATATGGAACCGGAGGTACTTTAAAAAGTCCTTTGCCACTGGTACATGGAAATAGGCATCTTTCAGGTCTATCGAAATCATCCAGTCGCCTGGTTGAATGGTTTGCTGGATTGTTGACAGAGTTTCCATTTTGAATTTTCCGTGCCTTATGAACCTGTTCAGGTACGTCAGATCTATTACCGGGCGCCAGGCACCGCTTTTCTTTTGGACTAAGAATAGGGGGGGAGTATACTCCTTGGAATTGTTCTTCCTCTGGGACACGTACTACTGCTCCCTGGGATTTCAGCAGGTCTACGTAGGACAGTAAGGCCTGTTTTTGCTCTTCCATACTTGGAAGTAGGGTTGAGATAAATCTGGGGGGAGGAATGCTGGAGAAGGACCATGCGTGACCTGACGACACTGTCCTGACGACCCAGAAGTCTGAGATTGAGGCCACCCACACGTGCCGGAAGAGGAGCAGGCGTGCCCCTACCTGGGCGGGCAAAATCTCAAAAGGATTTAGCCTGATCGCGACCACTGGATGCTTGGTTGTTTGCTGGCTTGCGGAAGGACGCTTGGCCTCTGCTCCAGTTTCTTCTGAAGTCCCGGCCAGGTCTATAGGAGCGTGCTTCCCTTGAACGCTCCGGGCTGCGTCTTCTGAACTGGGGCGTCCTTCGACCCTGTGGACGCTTGTCCTGTGGAAGAAAACCAGATTTTCCGCCTGTGGCCTTAGCTATGGCGTCATCTAGTTTGTTACCAAACAGTGATGATCCTTCGAAAGGAATCTTGCACCATGTTTGTTTAGAAGATGGATCAGCTTGCCAAGGGCGCAGCCATAGGGCTCGTTTAGCTGTAACTGAGGATAACATAATCCTGGACAGTAGACGGATCAGATCAACCGATGCTTCTCCCAAGAAAGCTACTGCTAGTTTTAGCTCTGCTGCTGCTGAGTTACTGGCCAGTTCTTCTGAAATGCCTTTGAGAAAGGAATCTACGTTCTCCGTCCATGCCTCCATAGCCTTAGACACGGCTGCCAAGGCTAGGGCGGATTTGCAAGCTGTCCCAGCAAGACCATAAATTCTTTTGACGTCCTGATCCATTCTTCTATCAAGACTGTCTTTAAAGGAGACTGCGTCTTCTAGAGGGAGCGTGACGTGCTTAGCCAGACGCATTATCGCTGTGTCCACAAGGGGAATATTCTCCAGGTATTTTACCTCGTCTGCCTTGAAAGGATACATTCTGGAGGCTTTATTCGTCATCGAGGACTTCCTGTCCACTTTGCTCCACTCCTCGTCGAAAATGCCCTTTAGTTCGGCTAAAAGCGGAAAACTTGGGCGCTCTTTCCCCAGGCGCTTGAAAAAAAAATTCTGTTTAGCTGGGGGAGTAGATGGGTCCTCCCACATAAGGGCCTCTTTGACCGCCTTGATAAGCGGAGTAACTTGAGAGAAATCAAATTCCACACTCTCTTCATCACTCTCTAATTCTCCTTCCGAGGGAAGAGGCGAGGATGCGTAGGGCTGGGAAGGACCTGGAACTTCACGGACCACATCAGCCGGGGAGCCAGATTGAATAGTGCTGGACTGGCTTTGTGCGTGGGAGGCATCCATCTCCTTAAGAGAACGTTGCACCACCTGTTTTACTAGAGACTCGATCCGTTGGTCTTCTGTCTCTTTTTCCCCAACCGCATGGGCATAGCAATGGCTGCATAATGATTTGCCCTCTGGGACTCGTGAGCCGCATCCCCAGCAGGCCCTCCGATCAGAATAACTGTCCTGGCGGTGGGAGCGGTGTCTGGAGGAGGAATGGGAACTTCTCCTCTGGTGGTGAGATGCAGACGGGGAATCACGTCTGTGTTTTGATTTTGATGTTGACGCATGCTGCGGCGTGGCAAGGTCTGTGTCAAATTGAAGATCTGCGGAAGGGCTAAAGGAAAAAAGGGGAATTGGGGGGAGAAAGACAAGCCGTCAAGCAACATTACTTGCGACTAAACACCAAGCCCTCTCCTCTCCCGCACATACCTTGTGCGTGAGGGCTGGCCACATGTAAGCGGTGAATGGTCCATAACTTCTGGACTAAGCGTCACACTAAGACAGGACTGGTAAGGAAACCTATAGTCATACAATATAATAATGAGTAACTTGTCCTTTAAGAAGGCACTTTACAAATGACAAACATAGTTGCAACTGTCAACAAGAACATGTACCCAAAGAAAAGTGCAAAAATACAGTGCATATTTTAAAAACACATATTATGCAAGTTTGTCCTGGAACACTGACCTGAAACCAGAAGGGAGAGTGAATCAAATTGCCTCTGCTCGCCTGTCAGGGGAGATCCCAAATGACACAGGCGAGCATCAGCTTTTAAATTCCCCGCCGCCTGTGACGTCACCGCTGTCATCCAACGCACCTGCGTGGAGAAGGATCTCCCATCTGCGCCTGCGTGGCCGCCGAGAGTCCTGCCGGACTGCGCATGCGCGAACCAAGCCTCGCTCTGGGAACGGGCACTGCGCATGCGCGAACGGCGGCGGCGCCCGAGATTCGGGTCAGAGCGTTCCAGCCGCCATTAGGGAGAGCCGGGGCATGGGACAGACATACAAATAATACACAGATGTGACTGCCATGGAAGAAATAAAGGAGCAGACCTTGCCAGCTGAGGTATCTTGGGCACACCGCAGCAACTCCCATCCAGTCAATCGTGGTTGCTGTAAGCTCTCCACCCGCCAATGGCTGGGTTCCGAGCTGCACCGCTAAAGGTGTGTCATCCATCCATCCATCCATCCGGGAATCTGCACGGACGTGCATGCTTCAGGTCCATTGGAGGAGGACAAAAAAGGAACACAGTGCTGAGAGGTGAGCTTACTTTTATGGGTATGGGGTCCTATAGCATTGGAGAGGAGGCGGGGTTAACCCACACGTAGGCTGCCATGGAGTCAGTCAGGAAACTAGAGAATGTTCTTATATAAAGTAGTCGCCAGGAGTCATCTACAAACTGATACAATCCAATGACAGCACCAAAAAATTGTCTGATGCCTTGTACACACGAGTGGAATTTCCATTAAAATAAACTCCGACGGGTTTTTCCGACAGTCAACAAAATTTAAGTCCTTTTTTCACCACAAATAGAGCTTTATTTTCTTGGTATTTGATCACCTCTGCGATTTCTATTTTGTGCGCTACAAACTAATTTTGAAAAAAAAAAATCAATACTTTTTACTTTTTGCTATAATAAATAGCCCCCCCCAAAAAAAAAAATTCAAAAACAAATTTCATCATCAGTTTAGGCCAATATGTATTCTTCTATGTATTGCTGGTAAAAAATTGCAATAAACGGATATTGATTGGTTTACACGATATAGGGGGATATACAGTATTTACAGCATTTTTTTTTTTTTACTAGTAATGTAAGTGATGTGCAATTTTTAACGGGACTGCGACATTGTGGCAGACAGATTGAACACTTTTGACACTTTTTTGGGACCATTGACATTTATACAGCGATCAGAGCTAAAAGTAGCCACTGATTACTGTATACATGTCACGGGCGATCAAGGGGTTAAGTATGTTCCCTGGGAGTGCTTCTAACTGTATGGGGGCTGGGGGCTGGGCTAACTAGAGGAGGAGAGAGATCGCTGTCCCTGATCTCTCTCTAAAGCCCTGTACACACTATCGGATTTCCTATGGTTTTTTAACCAATGGATTTTTCCATCGGAAAACCGATGAAGCTGACTTTCATCAGTCTTGCCTACACACCATCAGTCAAAAAACCAACCGTTCCAAAAGCGGTGACGTAAAACACTCAGATGAGCCGAGAAAAATTAAGTTCAATGCTTCTGAGCATGCGTCGACTTGATTCTGAGCATGCGTGGGTTTTTTAAAACATGTTCTATTTTTTTTAACACCGATGGAAAAAAGACTGATGGGGCCCATACACGATCAGTTTGTCCGATGAAAAAAGTCCATCGGACTGTTTTCATTGGTCTAACCTATCGTGTGTACAGGGCTTAACTCCCCTGTCAGAACAGGGATCTGTCTGTTTACACCGCTCTGGCTCTCCTTCCCACGATCGCGGGTGACCAGCGGACATCGCGGCTGCCGGCCATGTGCATCAGGGTCCCCCGCTGTACAGCGTGAGCGCCTGCTATGGTTTCCCAAAGGAGCTGACCTACACCTACGACGATTTGCGGGAACGTGCCGACTTGCTGCCGTATAGCGACGGCGGCTGGTCGGCAAGTGCTTAATCAGAGAAGCAGCCAAGAGGTCCATGGTAACTCTGGAGGAGCTGCAGAGATCCACAGCTCAGGTGGGAGAATCTGTCCACAGGACAACTATTAGTCCTGCACTCCACAAATCTTCCTTTATGGAAGAGTGGCAATAAGAAAGCCATTGTTGAAAGAAAGGCATATGAAGTCCCTTTTGCAGTTTGCGAGAAGCCATGTGGGGGACACAGAAAACATGTGGAAGAAGGTGCTCTGGTCAGATGAGACCAAAATGTATCTTTTTGTCCTAAAAGCAAAACGTTATGTGTGGCGGAAAGCTAACACTGCACATTGTATAACCCAATCAGCGCTGCACATTGGGTTATACGTGTTTGCAATATCACATTTTGGGGAAGTGTGGGGAGTGTTGGCAGCTGTTTTGTAGTTTAATCTATTTTCTATATACATTTTTTTTATTTGCATTTATTATTATTTTATTTTTTTACACTTGAGGTTTTAGCTCACAAGGTTTTTATATTTGTAACACTGCACATCACCCTGAACACACCATCCCCACCGTGAAACATGGTGGTGGCAGCATCATGTTGTGGGGATGCTTTTCTTCAGCAGGGACAGGGAAGCTGACCAGATTTGATAGGAAGATGGATGGAGCCAAATACAGGACCTGTTATGCCGTGTACACACGATCGGTTTTACCGATGAAAACAGTCCAATGGACTTTTCTCATCGGACAAACCGATCGTGTATGGGCCCCATCGGTCTTTTTTCCATCGGTGAGAAAAAATAGAACATGTTTTAAATTTATCCGATGGGAAAAAAAACTACAGAAAATTCTGATCGTCTGTGTGGAACTAAATCGGACAAAAAACCCACGCATGCTCAGAATCAAGTCGACGCATGCTCAGAAGCATTGAACTTAATTTTTCTCGCTTGTCGGAGTGTTTTACGTCACAGAGTTTGGGACGGTCTGATTTTTGACTGATGATGTGTAGGCAAGACTGATGGAAGTCAGCTTCATCAGATTTCCGATGGAAAAATCCATCGGATTAGAATCCATAGGAAATCCGATCGTGTGTACAGGGCTTTAGAGTCTGCAAAAGACTTGAGACTGGGGTGAAGGTTCCCCTTCCAGCAGGACAACGACCATAAGCTACAATGGAATGGTTTAGATCAAAGCATATTCATGTGTTAGAATGGCCCAGTCAAAGTCCAGACCTAAATCCAATTGAGAATCTGTGGCAAGACTTGAAAATTTCTGTTCACAGATGCTCTTCATCCAATCTGACAGAGCTTGAGATATTTTGCAAAGAAGAATGGGCAAAAATGTCACTCTCTAGATGTGCAAAGCTGGTAGAGACATCCCCAAAAAGACTTGCAGCTGTAATTGCAGTGAAAGGTGGTTCTACAAAGTATTGACTTGGGGGGCTGAATACAAATGCACCCCACACTCTTCACATATTTATTTGTAAAAAAATTATGGATCAGTTTGTAGATGACTCCTGACAACTACTTATATAAAAACAACCTCTAGTTTGCTTTATGTTTATTTCATAATTGCTGTCATTCTGTTGATCCATTGCTTTAATGATCTCTTTTGTACTCCCTTATTACTTTACCAAATCTAAAAATCCTTGATATTGGAAATGTTTTGTACAGTATGTATGCAAAATAAACTGGTTTCTGGGAAAGTTCATGCTAAAAGCAGACCTGTGGTTTTCCAATTCCAGGTAAAGAAATGGCTTCCCTTTTCCATAATCAGCCAGTACATTTCTTCTCACTCCCCTCCTTGATCCACTGACAGACTTCCTGAGAAATACCAGAGTATGGAGGAACATAAGACTTTTCCTGGTGCCTCCATGGCAGCATACCTGTGACAAGCTCCGCCTTGGCTCCTCCCTCAGGACTAGTGAATATTATAAAAGAGTTGATTAGCACAGCCCCAGCATTCTCCTTTTTTTCCTCATACCTCATGGCAGTGAATTCTGGTCGAACGTCCTTACCTTCTGCATTCGGCAGCTTCCGTCCGGGTTCAAGCCTCTCCCGGACGCGGTCCCTTCTCTTGGGCAGCTAAATGCGCTTATAAGGTTGGGAGTCCCTTCTGTAGGATCTTTTGGGACAAGCAGTTTGTCTCTTAACTAAGAGCTCCACCTGCAGCACATCTTCCAGGCATTAGCTCAATTCTGGCAACAAAGGCAGCAGCTATTTCTGTATCTCTTTTTTTTCCCCCCTTTCCTAGGTTTTTCTCCCCCAAACTCTTGTCTTCTCTGATTTATTTTCCATTTTAAATTCTCTAGCTCCCTGTCACCTCTCCAGCTCCTTAGGAGCCGCGCGCGCTCAGCGCCTGTATTTTATTTACTTGCGGCGTCTTCCACATCATTCTGCATGTACGCCGGCGGTGCGGGTCTTCCGGGTTCTCGTCTCGTCGGTCGGCGCATGCGCGGTGGATCCGGAGGCCGTGGCGCCCATTTTGGATCAGGGCAGAAAGACGTCTTTTGCCCACAAAACGTCAGGCACAGCACAGAGGCGTTGCCTGCCTTTCCTGTTTCCATGTGAATCTCTCTAATGGCCTCAGTGAGACACCTGAGACTGCAGAAGGAACTACACCGAGAGCTCCAGGGAGGGAATACTAATTTGTCTTCAGGTAAGAGATTTTTTAAAGTAAAGGGGAAATGTATACTATATGTTTGTTAAGGGGTTCTTTATTTTTAAATATATATTTGTAGTTAAGGGTTTTAAAAAAAAATATATATATATATATATATATTTTTAATAATAATAAAAAATAAATAAAATAAAATATATAGTCGTATTTTTCGAGAACTTAAAAAAAAAAAAACACACACCATTTGTTTAGAGGTAAATTCCCGTTAGCCAAATTAGGATCCAGCCAGTTGTGTCTTCTCTATTCTTGTTAGCTGCTGCCTCTGCTAAGCCACTCAGCATGAGCCATTCGCCTCCCGTACAAGATCCTACTCTACTTCTGAGGTAAGGACCTACATCCAGGTAAGCTTACATATCTTAAAAAAAAAAAAAAAAAAAAAAGAGTGCACCGAGGCTGGTACTTTTATGTATTTCAGCCCTATACGCCAGAAGACGTCTAAAAAGACCTCAAGGCGAAATGAGGACTATGATGATTCTAGTCCCGGTAGAGACAGATTGTCCAGGCATCGGGATCATAGAAGTGGCAGGAAGTCATCGGCGCTTTCACGCAAAAAAAAATAAAAAAAAAATTTTGAAAGTGCTTCAAAAGCGCCTGAAATCGCTTCAAAGGCGCTCAGTGTTTTACTGGCAGTTTTTCAAGCGCCTCAGTGTGAAAGTGGCCTAACACTCCTGAAGCCGAGATCTCCAGGATGTCAGTCCTGTGGAGACACCCCACTTCCAGACAAAGTGATCTGTCGAAATTGCCCAGCGGACAGAAAGTCCGAAAGCCGGCAAGTGGCGGACCTACTTAGGAAAGCAGTAAAGAATTCCCTTGCGGAATTAGTAGCCACAATGCTGCCGCAACATCTGGCATCTCCTACTCAGGAGCAAACGGCGGAGGCATCCATTCCTGGGCCGTCCTCAAGTGAAATCTCACGCCGAACGCATGCTTCTTCCTCTAAACATCAGCAAGAGAATGCCATCTCAAAGGGCCTCTCTGTTGACCTAGATACCTTTTGGTTTTGCTTTCGCCATGGTCCAGCCTTTTTGTGCAGGCGGTAAAGCAAGTGATCGGCTGAGAAGAGACCGACACAGAAGTCTAAGTCATACTTCCCCTTTTTCAAACGCCAGATTACCCTCTTTCCCTCTCATGGGGGAGATCAGGGATGTGATTGAGGAAGAGTGGAAAAAGACGGAGAAAAGATTCTCCATTAATCGACTGGGAAAGTTATACCCTCTCTCAGAGGTCGATTCCGCAATGCTGGAGGGCCCTCCAGTGGTTGATGCAGCTGTGGTAAGGTTGGCAAAGAACGTCACATTGCCCATGGAAGACTCCACTTTGTTTAAGGATCCACCAGACAGAAGGATGGATCTTGGTCTCCCAAAAGATGGCGGGTAACGCTTGTAAACCTGCGATAGCCCTGACGTCAGTGTCCAACGCCCTATACGTCTGGACAGATGATATAGAGTTTGCAATCTAACAGGATATCCCAGGGGAGGACATCATCAGGGCCTTATTGGAGCTAAAGCTCCCAGTAGATCTTATTGGTGAAGCCACGATCGATTCAATTCGATGCTCCGCAAGGTCAATGCTCCACACAGTTATGGCCAAACGGGCCTTGTGGCTGGAACCCTGGTCAGCAGATACTGCCTCCAAAACATAATTGGTGCAAGGTACCCTTTGACGGAAAAGCCTTGTTTGGGGAGAAATTGGACAAGGCCATCTCTCGCGTCATGGGTGGGAAATCGGGCCTGTTACCCCAAGACAGGCGATCCAGGCGCTCCAGGACATTTGCACCCAGATTTCAATACTCCAAGAGTAAGGACTACAGACAGTCCAGACAGGGGAAAGGCTTTAGGCAAAATTGGAGAAGCACGCAGTCCACTTTCCTCAAGACCCATAGACAGAGACTTGTGCCCATCCCTCAGGATTCTGCAAAATCCTTTTGACGCCAGGCCATCCCAAGCGATCCCTGTGGGGCCAGACTCAAACACTTCTTGAAGATCTGGGAACAAAGTGTAGGGATCCGTGGGTAGTCTCCACAGTTAAATACGGTCAGTTCTGGACGTTTCTAGACAAAGCCCCCAAAGACTTCTTCTCTCCGACAAGGGTGTCAAGGTGCACCCAAAAGAAAAAAAAAACTGAAGCACTGGAGCGATTTCTTCTGTCCTTGCAAAAACAGCAAGCAGTGGTTCCAGTGTCTCCATCAGAAAGATTTTTCGTTTTTTACACCACCCTGTTTCTAGTCCCCAAGAGAAACAGAGGTAGGAGACCCGTGTTAGACCTGAAGAGGCTAAATCGCTATATCTTCCTAAATTTTTTTAAAAGGGAGTCGCTATGAGCGATTATACGTGTAATCCAACCAGGGGATCGGATGTTATCAATAGACTTGCAGGATGTTTACCTGCATATACCAACACTCCCTCCTTTCCAGAAATATCCGAGGTTTGCAGTGGCACCTGTACATCTTAAATTTTGGAGTCTCCCATTCGGCCTCTGCACGTCACCAAAAGATTTTGGGAAGACCCCAATTGCCATCATAGCCCCTCTAATAGAATTAGGGCCTCGAGTATACCATTACTTAGTGGAACAGAAGGGTACAGTATCCCTCCCACCTCAAAAGGTGACATTGACTGTACGACAGATGAAGAAAGTCAGTGTGAGATTCTACCTGTCATACTCGAACTGTCAGAGCCTGATAGGCTGGATGTCGTCATGCATCCCTAGGGTCCCTTGGGCCCATTGGCATTTGAGACATTTCCAGCTGGAGTCCTTGAGGCTGTGGAATAGACGGTATCTATACCAACCCATACACCTGACGACCCTGATGCTCAGGAGTCTACATTGGTGGATGAAGAAACACACACCTATGAAATCACGTCCATTAAGACATGTCAACTGGATCACAATTATTACCGATGCCAGTGAAGCAGGTGGGGATCACACTGCAACCAGATCTCAGGGCAAGGAAGATGGTCCTTCCATACAACAGGCCTATTATCAAATATCCTGGAGGTCCAGGCAGCCTACCTTTTGCATTGCTAGCCCTAGTATTCAAGATTACAGGCAAACCAGTTCTCCGAATGGACAACAGGGCTGCGGTGTCCTTATATACACCGACAAGGAGGGACGCGCAGCAGGTCCCTGCTGAAGGAAGTGAAACCATATTCTTTTGGGCAAAAAGGAATCTAAAAGACCTAAGGACAGTCTATCTGCCCGGTCTTCTCAACTCAAGGGCCAACCGTCTATCTCGCAGGTTCGTAGATTCCAACGAATAGTCTCTGCACCCGAAAGTTTTCGACTGGTTAGTGGACCAGTGGGGTCCCCTCGGGCTGGGCCTATTTGCAACAGCATTAAATACCAAGTTTTCAAGGTTTATCTCGAGACTTCCTCATCCCCAGGCAGAGGCAGTAGATGCTCTCTCAGCCCCTGGGCATGCAATCTGGCCTATGCCTTCTCTCCATGGCCTCTCATTCCAAAAAAACTCCTGTTGAGGCTTATGGTAGAAACCACAACGGAGATAGCGGTCCTACTGTACTGGCCAAGACGTCCCTGGTTCCCCACAGCAATGTACCTGAATACACAGACTTCAGTCAAGGTTCCAATAATACCTTTTCTCCTGTCACAGGGATGTCACACCCATCCAGATTCCCGCAGGTTAAATCTTCACATCTGGCAGGTGAAAGGGAAAGATTCCAATCACTAGGGTGTCCCAACAAAGTTATCGAAACCCTGCTCAGCGCAAGAAAGCCATCCACAAACAGTATATACGATAAGGTGTGGAACAAATTCAGGGCCTTCTTGATTGGCAGAAACTGCGATCCAGATTTCCCATCCTCTCAAATTCTAAAACTCTTGCAGGCAGACTTAGACCTAGGTCTTGCTTAAGTACACTAAAGGTGCAGGTAGCGGCAATTTCAGCGGCAACCAGTAAAAGATGGGCTGAGGATTCATTAATAATCCAATTTTTCAAAGCTGCCAAAAAAGATCCGACCACCAACAAAACAATCTTTTCCCACTTGAGACCTTGCTATCATCCTAGAGCCTTTAACAAATCCACCTCTTGCCTCTTCGGAGTCAGCATCGCTTTGGAATCTAACCATGAAGCTATCCTTCTTGATAGCCATAACTTCTGACAGACGGGTTTCAGAGCTCCAAGCTTTAGGAGCAGATCATAATCATATCAGATTATTTCCTGACAAAGTAGAACTCGGAACGGTGCTAGGATTTAGCCTCAAGGTCACATCATCCTCGAACATGTCGGAGCCTTGGGCACTTCCAACATTTTCAGAACAAGACTCAGGTTCTCTTCACAAGCTGGACATTGCCTCCACTTTGAGACGCTATCTGCAGGCTACAGCATCCTTCAGGGACACTATCAGGTTGTTCATAAACAAAGGCAAGGAGGCGTCAGCAGGAACGTTTGCCTCATGGTTCGTTAAACTCATCCACAAGGTGTACAGGGCAAAAGGTCTGGGAGCCCCTTCGATAGTCAGGGCGCACTCCACCAGAACGGTTTCTGCCTCTTGGGTGGCAAGAGTGAATGTGTCAATTGAAACTATTTGCAGGGCAGCGACTTGGTCATTCCAACATACGTTTCTGAAACATTACCGAGTAGACCCAGGAGCTCTCTCATCAGTGGAGTTTGGCAGACAGGCGGTCAAATCAGCCTTTGCTTCTTCCTCTAAATGATGATAATAATCTCTTTAAAATAAAACTCTGGGCATCATCCCACCCATATCAGCTAGTTATTTGTCACAGGTATTCTGCCATGGAGGCACCAGGAAAACGGAAAATTGTATCATACTTACCAGTAATTTTCCTTTCCTGGTGCCTATCCATGGCAGCATACAATCCCACCCTCGGTATTCTATATTACGGAGAATGCTGGGGCTGTGCTAATCAACTCTTTTATAATATTCACTAGTCCTGAGGGAGGAGCCAAGGCGGAGCTTGTCACAGGTATGCTGCCATGGATAGGCACCAGGAAAGGAAAATTACTGGTAAGTATGATACAATTTTCCGTTTTCTTTAGCTTCCCACAATGCAGTGCTCCCTCCTTGATCAAAAAATCCCACTCTCACCTTCTCACCTTAAAAAAAAGCGCTCTCTACTTCCCAAAATAACTATTATCTTGGTGGACCAATTATACAGATTATCATTGCAATAGCACATCAGCACTGAGCTAATGTTTTTTGAATGAGGGGATCAAAAAAACAAGATAACCCCTAAAAGAACTAATGAGGCATAAACTCAAAAGCCCTTGGTACTCTTCCATTCCTTTGTGCCAATTAAAAGGGAAACTTTCCTTACAATTGTTTAAAAAAAATAAGAATTTTCTTCATAAGCATATCTGCTTTTAATATACTGTACTGTATATAACTGAAGATATTCTCGAATGAAAGCACAGCACTGCTATGATGTAAAGCCATTTTCCAAATACATTGGAACCTTGGTTTACGAGTTAGGCGGTTAACGATCGTTTTGAATAACGAGCAACTTTTTCTTTTAATTCTGACTCGGTTTGCGAGGGTTGCCTCACATAACGAGCAGAATTCAAGCTAATGGGGTGTGCAGTACTGCATTTGGCCAGAGGTGCGGGGGCACCGGTGACACTCGGAACGGTTCAGAGCCGTTCCGAACCGTTCGGAAATACTCGTAATCACTCAGAAATACTCTGTTTCCGAGCCTTTCTGAGGGTTTCTGAGATCAGCTGTCCCCAAGTTTTTCCAAGTCTCTCCAGCGCCCCACCACCTCTGGCCACATGCGGTATTGCATGCCATTGAAGTCAATGCGGAACAAATTATTTTTGTTTCCATTGACTTCTATGAGGAAACTTGCTTTGATATGCGAGTGCTTTGGATTACAAGCGTTCTCCTGAAACGGATTATGCTCGTAAGCCAAGGTTCCACTGTATCTGCTTTATCCAGGCTTAAAGTATAAGTTCACCTTTTCACAGAAAATGAAATGGTGAACCAACACCATACACCCTCTCTACCCCTCTGGTTCCTGCTGCACTTACCTCTGTGAAGGATTAGCTTTTACTGCACATTAGGGATGAGCCAAACACCCCCCCCCCCGTTCGGTTCGCACCAGAACCTTCGAACGGACCGAACGTTCACACGAACTTTAGAACCCTATTAAATACAATGGACGCGAACATTCGAAATCTAAAGTGCTAATTATAACGCCTAATATGCATGTTATTGTCCTAAAAAGGGTTTGGGGACCCGGGTCCTGCCCGAGGGGACATGTATCAGGGTAAAAATAATCTTTTAAAACTGTTGTTTTTTCGGGAGCAGTGATTTTAATGATGCATAAAGTGAAAAAAAAAAAGTTAAATATTCCTTTAAATATCGTACCTGGGGGGTGTCTAAAGTATGCCGGTGAAGTGGCGCGTGTTTCCCTTGTTTAGAACTGTCCCTGCACAAAATGACATTTCTAAAGGAAAAAAAGCCATTTAAAACTGCTTGCGGCTTTAACCAGTTGGAGCCCCGGCCATAGTCGAATGACGGCCTCAAGGTGGCTCTTAAAATCCGGGAGGACGTCAATAGACGTCCTCGGCTCCTCCGGCCACTGGGGGGCGCGCGAGCCCGGCGCGTCACTGACATGCCGATGCGCGTGCCTGGCGGCCGCGATGTCCTCCAGGCACCCGCGATCAGCCGGTAAACAGACAAGGACATGGATCTGTGTGTGTAAACACACAGATCCATGTCATGTCAGGGAGAGAGGAGACCGATGCTGTGTCCCTTGTACATAGGGACACAGATCGGTCACCTCCCCCAGTCACTCCCCTCCCCCCACAGTAGCAATCACTCCCAGGGCACACATTTAACCCCTTCCTCGCCCCCTAGTGGTTAACCCCTTCCCTGCCAGTGTCATTTTTACAGTAACCAGTGCATTTTTATAGCACTGATCGCTGTATCAATGACAATGGTCCCAAAATGGTGTCAAAAGTGTCCGATGTGTCCGCCATAATGTCACAGTCACAATAAAAATCGCTGATCGCCGCCATTACTAGTAAAAAAAAAAAATATTAATAAAAATGCTATAAAACTATCTCCTATTTTGTAGACGCTATAACTTTTGCGCAAACCAATCAAACGCTTATTGCGATTTTTTTTTTAACCAAAAATATGTAGAAGAATACGTATCGGACTAAACTGAGAAAAAAAAATTAAAATTAAAAATTGGGATATTTATTATAGCAAAAAGTAATAAATATTGTGTTTTTTTTCAAAATCGTCGCTCTTTTTTTGTTTATAGCGCAAAAAATTAAAACCGCAGAGGTGATCAAATACCACCAAAAGAAAGCTCTATTTGTGGGAAAATAAGGACGTCAATTTTGTTTGGGAGCCACATCGCATGACCGCGCAATTGTCATTCAAAGAGACACAGTGCCGAAAGCTGAAATTTCGCTTGGGCAGGAAGGGGGTTTATGTGCCCAGTAAGCAAGGGGTTATTGTCTGTGATTGGTCAAAGCAGTCATGTGCCAGCATGTGACCAATCAGAATCACTCTGATCTGTCCCAGAAGAAGACCATGGCTTTCACATCACTTACCGTAAGTGCATCGGGGAGGTTGATATTCTGTGTTAGTTCACCTTTTCATTTTTTTTTTTAACAAGTGACCTTATACTTGAATTGTTATATTTATTGTATAAGCCTCCCTTACTTGAACAATAGATTTGACAGTCACAGAGTTAGGTATGGATACAGTGAGGCTTTTCTGTTTAGAAAGTTTGCTTTAGTACTTAAAAGAAAATAATGCAGTTGCATTTAACTTTATTTATTTATTTATTTATTCATTTTTGCAATTGTAATTCTAGGCAAGATAACGCAGTTACAGCGATTGTTACTAAGGTCCAGCTCACAGCAATAATTTCTGAGTAACCCACTAATGCCGCGTACACACGATCGAAATTTCCGAAAACAAATGTTCGATGGAAGCTTTTGGTCGGATATTCCGACCGTGTGTAGGCTCCATCGGACATTTGCTGTCGGAATTTCCGACAAAAAATGTTTGAGAGCTGGTTCTCAATTTTTCCGACAACAAAAGTTCTTGTCGGAAATTCCGACCGTGTGTAGCCATTTCCGACGCACAAAAGTGCTGCGCATGCTCGGAACCAATTTGACGCATGCTCGGAATCATTGCACTTCATTTTTCTCGGCTTGTCATAGCGTTGTACGTTCCGCGTTCTTGACCATCGGAATTTCCAAGCAACATTTGTGCGACCGTGTGTATCCAAGACAAGTTTGAGCCAACATCCATCGGGAAAAAAAACACGGTTTTGTTGTCGGAAATTCAGATTGTGTGTACACGGCATAAGGTTGTACCCGTGAAGGCAAAGGCAGCAAATGGGCAAGCTTTTTACACAAAGCAGTTATTAGGGAACAAGTTGCTGAGACACAAGCCCAGGCACGAGTAGCCCAAGCATGAGCACAAGCAATGCATGTAAAGCATCAATGTGATCTGGTATCGCCCTCTCTCCTCCGCTCCTGTTTAATACTAGTTAGTTTAGTCTAAGCTAGACCCTCACTGCTTTTTCCATGTTCCCTCAGTCAGGGTTAGATCCTCAAAGAGACGGGGCTTAGGAAAATGATTGTCCTTTTACACATCATAATACAAAAAAAAATAAAAATCATCAGTGCTGTACATACACTATATTACCAATAGTATTGGGACGCCTGCCTTTACACACATGAACTTTAATGCCATCTCAGCCTTAGTTTATAGGGTTCAATATTGAGTTGGCCCACTCTTTGCAGCTATAACAGCTTCAACTCTTCTGGGAAGGCTATCCACAAGGTTTAGGAGTGTGTCTATGGGAATTTTTGACCATTCTTCCAGAAGCGCATTTGTGAGGTCAGGCACTGATGTTGGACGAGAAGGCCTGGCTTGCAGTCCCCGCTCTAATTCATTGCAAAGGTGTTCTATCTGGTTGAGATCAGGACTCTGTTCCCACAAGTTGGAAGCCTGAAATTGTCCAAAATGTCTTGGCATGGTGACGCCTTAAGAGCTCCCTTCACTGGAACTAAGCAGCCAACCCCTGAAAAACAGCCCCGAGCCACAATTCCCTCTCCACCAAATGATGTGGACCAGTGCACAAAGCAAGGTCCATAAAGACATGGATGAGCAAGTTTGGGGTGGAGGAACTTAACTGGCCTGCACCTCAACCTGATGGAACACCTTTGGGATGAATTAGAGTGGACACTGCGAGCCAGGCCTTCTTGTCCAACATCAGTGCCTGACCTCACAAATGCACTTCTGTAAGAATGGTCAAACATTCCCATAGACACACTCCTGAACCTTGTGGACAGCCTTCCCAGAAGAGTTGAAGCTGTTATAGCTGCAAAGGGTCGGCCAACGCAATATTGAACCCTACGAACTAAGACTGGGATGCCATTAAAGTTCATGAGCATGTAAAAGCAGGTGTCCCAATACTTTTGGTAATGTAGCACCCTCTACCATGGGTAGGTGCTAGAGTGAGGATTTTTGTGAGGTAAGCTGCCAGTGAAGGTAAATTTAGGCAGGCCCATGCTTCAGGCTAGGCCTGCTTGTTTTGATCTGGGGCAGGGAGTGGCTAGTGTAGCAGTGGGTGTGACACCTCTGCTTTAGTTCTGGGGCGCCTCCCCTGCTTCCAGGGAGAATGTTCTGGAATAGGGGCAGGGCTGAGGACTGGAGTGACAGGGAGCTCATGTGAGGAGCCCTGACCAATCCCCAACTGGAATTGGCAGGCCTCCTACTTAAGCTTAGGTCCAGCCCCCTAAAGGGCAGTTGTCGGGCGGGAGACGTGGAGAATGGAGTGCTAGATAGCAGCAGGGGCCCCATCCCCATCTGGGGGGGGGTGCGAGGCCCAGCGGAGGAGCCCGGGAGGTGTCCTTGAACAGAAGGGTTGGAGAAGCTATTGGAACGCATGTCCAGTTCAAGTTCTCCATCATGGACTCGGGGCAGGAGAAGGTCGGTGAGTTTGACACAGTGGATATCTGGAGGAGGCATGCCAGGGGAGCTGGGTGCGAGGCCAGAGGAGAGACTGTGGGATTCGTGTCAAATTGATGTGGCCTGCGGGTGCAGGATTTGCAGGTCGGGCTAGCTGGGATCAGTAGTCCACCAACCAATAGACGCTGCTAAATTACTCGGCCGCCGGGGAGAGGAACTTCAGACCTCTGGCCTATTAACCACACAGCAAATTACAGCCAGCAATCTGGGATTATTCAGCGCGATCTCTTATGTCAAGTGAAGATGATGGGACAGGAGGACTAATAGTTTACAGTGAAGGTTTGTGCAGGAGGAGAGGAGTCCTGGGAGCAACAGTCTGCAGGAGTTGATGCAGAGGAGGAGCAATAGTCTGCATGGGTTATGCAGGGGAAGTGACTGTAAATATTAGAGTGCATCAGTTCTTCAAGGCTCAATCTATTTCTACCAAGTTTATTAAATATGATGGCAAAGCAACATGTTCTATGGAATCCCATATACCCTTCCCCAACCAAGTTATATCCCCCAATAAACAAAAACAAAACAACGCAAATGACTGTTCATTGTCTCTGAGATGATAGATGGAGGTCTGGCAGCAGGGTGATATGGTGTATGTTAGTAACTAGTAGCAACCATCCGCTACAGTAATTTAGTGTATCTTAAGTAAAATGATGTTGGATTCAACTTTTGTGTCTTATTGAAAAATATGCATTTGTATAGATAGACTGTTAAGCTGCCTGTAGATGGTGTCAAGACAGCAGGTAACTATACTGTCTGGGTAGACTGTATCCAATAGTAGTAATGCAAATGTGGGCATAATAAACAGTGTAAAAGTGATATTCCTGCGCAAACAAAAAACGACCACAAAAATAAATTAAATACAAACTGCGAATCTCTGTATATATTTATATGCTGCTTCTGGGTTAACCCCGTCAAGGCGACAGTACGCAAATATGTGGCCTCTCAAATGGGCCTTGGCACTGAGCGGCCGCAAATTTATGTACCACATTGCAAACACAGCTATGCCGTGAGTGCGTACCCTGTATGCTCCCGACACAGTTACCAGCGACTAATGAAAAGCTCCCAATCGATGTTTGCCGATGAAGCTTTCTGATCATGTGACCGTTGTGACAGCCGATCATGGCGGTCACATGATCATAAACCCCACCCCACCTCCCAGCATCTGAAACCCCTTAAAGGGCTGGGAGGCAGCGGTGCAAAGGGGTTAATGCTGGATTTTAATAACTTACATAGGTCATTCAAATTGCAAAAGTTGGTAGAGTAACTCTTCTTCCATGGTAACTCTGTTTCTTCTTCTTTTTCAATGCAGGTAAACAATGGATTTCGGGGGTGTGGCCTAGCACCGGAGGAAGATGGCAGCTTGATTTGAGAGCTCTGCCGCCGAATGCTCCTGTTTGCCTTTCATTAGCAGGACAATCCCTCCATCTGCCTGCAGAGATGACCGGGAGGAGCTCGTCCACCACCCGGTCACAACAGGACCCGGCCACACAGCTCAGCCGCAATATACCAGCAATGCTCCGGACACAACATGGGGACATGCAGGCCGCATCTCAAGCCTCTACCGCTACCACTGACACTGCAGAATCCATGGGCACATCGATCCCCTCTGCCCGGCACACCGCTCTCCCGCTGTGCATGTCAGACCTCCAGTTCGTGGCACAGGACATTAAAAACTCCCTATTTGCTGTTGTGATTGAACTTAAAACTGAAATCAGAGCTGTAGCATCACGGCTGGAGCACGTGGAGGCTACCGCCATGACACACGGGAGAGCCATCCAGCAAGTTCAACAGGTTGTCAGTGTACATGGCCAGCACCTAATTGATATGCACAGGCATATGGAGGACTTAGACAACAGGGGTCTCAGGTGCAACTTACGGGTGAGAGGCATTCCAGAAGCAGTGGAAGGGCCCCAGTTACAATCCGTGGTCTGGGCCATCTTTAATACCCTTCTCGGATGGCCACCTGATGCCCCTGTAGAGATGGAGAGGTGCCACAGAGCCCTTAGACCTAGAGGTAGAGACACTGACCCCACCCCAGAGATGTGGTGTGTTTTCTGGTCAGTTTCACACAGAAAGAGGAAATACTGCGCTTAGCTCGTCACCACGAGCGTCTGGAACATGATGATGCACGCATACAGCTATTCCAAGATCTATCCGCAATCACCCTGCAGCATAGGAGAGATCTGCGTCCCCTCCCACATGTTCTGCGCGATAGACACATTGCTTGTAGATGGAAATTCCCCTTCTGCCTACAGGCAACCGATGGAAATCGTACGGCGCAGCTGAGAACCCCAGCTGACTTACACCCTTTCTGTGACACCCTAGGCATCCAGCTAACGGATGTCCCGGACTGGTATAGTGCATTCATGCAACCAGACCCCTGGATCCCTGCACAACCCGATGAAACTCCAAAGTCGCAAAGACACAGACAGAGGCGCCGCAGAACGTCTGCTGACTCCTCGTCGAGGTATCGTGGGGACATGGAAACAGAAGCTAGCCCACGAGCCTCGCCCTCGTCCTTTAGGCGCAGAATGGACCACTAGCTGTGGATCTGATGGTTGGGTGAGCTGTTAACAACACATTTACTCGTCTGACTATGACTCTGGGGCCTTAGCATTGCTCTTTTTATTGCTGTACAGGCAGTGGGCCATACTCACAAAGGTACCCTGCAGTTCCCTTGTGCCGGGCTATGAGCACCGTTAACATGATGTACCCCACAAGTTCGAGTGACTCACATCCCCTGCAGCCAAGTTCCTTGGGTAGTCTTGTCCCTCCTACATGTGCGGGCCACAAGTTACATAGTTAGTCAGGTTGAAAAAAGACACAAGTCCATCCAGTTCAACCGTAAAAAAAATAAAAAAAATAATAAATAAATAAATAAATAAATAAATAAACATATATCGTACAATCCCATATACCCAATTCTATACCCACAGTTGATCCAGAGGAAGGCAAAAAAAACCCAGAAGAGCATGATCCAATTTGCTACAGCAGGGGAAAAAATTCCTTCCTGATCCCCCGAGAGGCAATCGGATATTCCCTGGATCAACTTTACCTATAAATGTCAGTACCCAGTTATATTATGTACATTTAAGAAAGAATCCAGGCCCTTCTTAAAGCAATCTACTGAGCTGGCCAGAACCACCTCTGCAGGGAGTCTATTCCACATTTTCACAGCTCTTACTGTGAAAAAACCTTTCCGTATTTGGAGGTGAAATCTCTTTTCCTCTAGACGCAAAGAGTGCCCCCTTGTCCTTTGTGTTGACCGTAAAGTGAATAACTGAACACCAAGTTCACTATATGGACCCCTTATGTATTTGTACATGTTGATCATATCCCCCCTTAATCTCCTCTTCTCAAGAGAGAATAAATTCAGTTCCTCTAATCTCTCCTCATAGCTGAGCTCCTCCATGCCTCTTATCAGTTTGGTTGCCCTTCTCTGCACTTTCTCCAGTTCCCCAATATCCTTTTTGAGAACTGGGGCCCAAAACTGAACTGCATATTCCAGATGAGGTCTTACTAATGATTTGAACAGGGGCAAAATGATATCTCTCTCTCTTCCGCCGCTGAATTTCCAAAGGGTAGCATGTGGGCCAAGTGTACAGTTATTCTCTTGGGAGTTGCATGTGCTCCCACAACAGAACCTCTGAGACGCAAGTTGGCCACTGAACATTGACTATGTGCCCTCTCCTTCAACACCATTTCTTGTGGCCCACCATGCTGGGCTGGTAACTGTAGCTGAGTCACCGATCCTTCCCCCTGTCTATTTGTTTGCCTTCCCCCCTTTTTTCATTTTTTTTTGTCCCCTTTTTTTCAGGCAATGCCGGTACCTATGGCTCAAGATGGACACTGCTGTGCTGATGCCTGCGGTTTTGTGAGACTTTATTGTCTCTTAATGTGGGCCTCCCCCTTCCCTCCCTGGTCATGCCATAGCAGAGGGGTCCTTGTATGTGAGGGTCTCCCCTCCCCCCTTCCTTTTGGGGGGGGAAGGACCATTAATGGTGGGTGGGGGAGGGAGAGCTAGATTGGAAAGCAGAGCACATGTAACATGTATGGCCCGGCCCAGTATCTCCATTATCTTTACAAAAGTGTTTGTATTTGTGTATCTTGATATTCTGTTATTTACTTAAATTTTCAGACTGTTTCTTGAATGTGCGGTTGTGACAGGTGGGCGTTCTGCTCTCCTGAATGAGAGTTGGACATCATCCTCAGTCAAGGTGATACCCTGAATCTCGAAAGATTCCATCACCTCAGATTTGCGGCTTTCGCCACTGTGGGGGGGTCTGGGTCTGGGTTTTGTTGTTGTTAATATAAAAAGTTTTAAGTGATTTCGGATTCCTTTTGGTTTCCGTCATAGATTACAGACGTGTTCTCTCCTTTGGGTTGTAGAAAGTTACATCAGATGGCTTTCTTCTTACCCTGCGTAGACACTGGAAATGCAATAGAAAAATAGGGGGGCCCCTAGATAGGAACGGGGTCACCCAGCTTAGGCGGGCCTGACTAGGAATTCAACGGGTCCTTAGTTAGTTCAGGATTGTCCCATAGTTGTAAAACTTCTCTCCAGGAGTTTCTGGGTGGTAGATGTACGGGTTTCTTCCCTAGTGTTAGACCTCTTCTCCACCTCAAGGAGGCAAGTTACCCTTTGAAAGTTACCGGTTTTCCCTATCCCTATACCCCTTGATTCTTTCTGAATAGGTGGGGTAGCTGGACTACACTCACCCCCAGTATATCTCACACTACACCTGAGTTGGTGGTACACACCATACACAGGTAAAGATTTCCATCCCTTTTTGGAAACATCTGCAGGGCTTACATAGGCACAACTATCGAGTGCGATCCACGCACGCTAGCATCAGCCCCACATGTCTTCTGCAGTGCACATGTCAGCTCCTCTGTCGCTTAAAGTGTATTCGTTGAACGCTAAGGGCCTCAATGTACCAGAAAAGCGTAACAGTGTCTTAGCGGAAGCTCATCGTTGTAGAGCACAAATTATTTTCCTCCAGGAGACTCATTTTAAAACGGGGTCTATCAACCGACTTGCTAATAAACGTTTCCCTGATGCATATCATGCGACCTGTGCCGACTCCAAAATGAAGGGGGTCTCCATTTTGATGGCCAAGTCACTCATGTTTTAACCTTACACACCAGATGCTAGACACTGAGGGCAGGTTTCTCTTTCTAAAGGGCACTTGGAGAGACAAACCGGTAACTCTAGCGGATGTATACTGTCCCAATTCCAAGAGGGTGTCCTTTCTGAGAGAGGTCCTTCTGAAACTCACTTCCTTTCACAAGGGCCTATTGATCTTGGGAGGGGACTTTAACATGGCGCTGGACCCGCTGTTAGATACCTCTACTGGCACCTCCTCTTTCCCCTTTTCGGCACTGAGACAGGTGAAGCTTCAACTAGCTTCGCTCACACTACACGACACATGGCGTACCCTCAAACCCCGCAATAGGGATTACACATTCTTTTCATCGCCTCACAATTGCTATTTGAGGCTGGACATCTGTTCATCCGTCAACCGGACTTGACATATCTAGCAGATGCGACCATTGAAAATATGGTCCTCTCTGATCACCACCCGATCACCTTAACCTTACAATTCCCACAGAAGACGGAATCCTTTAAGACCTGGAGACTAGACGCTTTCACTCTTGCTGATCCTATGGATCTAGAGAGTGTCAGACAGGCCCTCAATGACTATTTTTGCCACAATGACACACCTGAGGTGTCTCCCATGACACAATGGGAGGCCCATAAGTGCGTTATACGGGGACATCTACTTGCTATTGCAGCTAGGAAAAAGAGAGAACACCAAGCTTTTTCTAAGAAAATATCTCAGCTGGAAGCCCAACATAAGTGCTCCCAGGCTATCCAGATCGCTACAGAATTGGCGGACACGCGAGCCTTGCTGTTGGAAGAACCCTATAAGAAGGCGCGAAGGAGACACATCTTGTCTCACAAAGTGTTCTATGAACAGGGGACCAAACCAGGCAAGTTATTAGCCAAATTTACGCAAAAACGTACTCTAGCACACACGGTGCACCATGTGACTGACTCGGTGGGGACGATCTACTCCAAAAATGAAGACATTGCACGACAATTCCGTTGCTTTATAGCAAACTCTACAATCTTAAAGGGGAGACCCAGAACCAGAGTTCAATGATGGTTGAGACCCGCTCCCAATTGATATGGGATTTTCTTAACGTTTACAGCCCGGGGGCTCTGTCGGAGCCCGATCGGACTGCATTAGAAGCCCCATTTTCCTTCGAGGAATGGACGGAAGCCCTGAAAGCTACAAAACCGGGCAAATGTCCAGGACCAGATGGCTTCTCGGCACAATACTATAAAGGCTTTGCAAATATTTTAGCCCCACACTTCCTTAAAGCCTTTAATACTCTGGCCACTGCCCACTGCCCCTCAGACACCCTACGAGAAGCTTACATCTCGGTGATCCCCAAAGATAATAAGGATCCAACTAATGTTGCTAACTATAGGCCAATAACCCTCTTGAACGTAGACGTCAAGCTCTTCTCTAAAATTCTGGCTACCCGCCTGGCATACCATGTGCCCGCTTGGATAGGCTTAGACCAGGTTGGTTTTGTCCCTTGCAGGGAAGCCAGGGACAACACCATAAAGGCTCTGAATCTTCACTATTGGCTCACCTCCTTCAACCAAGAGGGTTTCTTCCTGGCAATGGACGCGGAGAAGGCGTTCGATCGAGTGGCCTGGGATTACATGGAAGCAGTGCTAGCAGCTCTGGGTCTAGGAAGCTGTATGCAAGCCTATATAGGCGCACTCTATGTGAATCCGCAAGCTAGAGTCCGAGTGAACGGCCACTTGTCAGACGCCTTCCCCATCCATAATGGCACTAGGCAAGGATGCCCGCTCTCGCCTCTCTATATTCTTTAGACATGTGCAATTCGTTTAGTTTCTAATTCGTTTTTCATGAATTTAGAGAAATTAATTAATTCCGAAATTTCCGAATTTCAGAATTTTTCAATTTCAGAATTTTCGGATTTCCGAATTTTGGGAACGGGAAGTGGGCATCTTTCTCCACATTTGGTGGACATGCCCGGTAATTCAGTCATACTGGCGTAAGGTACATGAGGTGACGACAGCTATCTCTGCGCTCCCCCTGGAGTTTACACCAGCACAGTATCTCCTGCACCTCTCCAAAATTCCCCAAAGAAAATATTTTAAGTCAATATCGATGCACTTGATAAACGCTGCTAGGCTATGCATACCGGTACATTGGAGGTCCACATGGTCGCCCTCCATGAAAGAGTGGGTGGCACGTACATACCGCATAGCAACAATGGAGGAGCTGATATTCGCTTCACAGGACAAGATCTCAAGCTTTTCCGCTATTTGGGAGGCGTGGATCACGTTCAAAAGCTCCCAATCATACCAGGATCTGTTACAACATAACATGCAATTCATTGTCAAGATACAAGGTGACCTCAGATGGTTCATTCCGGAATTCCGGAGGACCCTGTTGATGTAAACAGCAAACAGTAGACGGAGGGGGTAGCAGGTGGGACCCCACCCCCCCTCTTGTCGATCCCCTTTTTTCCCCTTTCTTTCACTTACCCCTCCTTCTTCCCCCTCTTACTTTTTCTGTCCTCTTCACTTCTCTTTGGTCTGAGCCCTTTATGGTCGGGGATCTGGAAGTTGGTGCCGACTATTTGGGTCGGTCCTGACCTCCAGGCTGCCGTTCCAAGAATTCAGAATTGGGTAATACAGGTGTAGCGGCCTCACCCCGTCCTCTTTAGCTAGGGGTATGTCACGCGACAGAGTGAGGTGCGCTATGGCCCATGTCCTCCCCATAGCTGTGGGTGAGGTGAAGGCCAGTACCAATCTTTTCCTCGGGCCAAATGTGTGCTGGTTATAAGGGTCAGTCCTTCCGTGCCAGAATCTCCCTTTGCTCCCATTAACAGAGTCCATACACCCATCAAAGTCCAAACTCAGGTTTATTGCGTATCTTCACATACAGTCAAATGCAACGGCATGATACGATGGGGAAGCAGGTCGAGGCACTGTACAGGTTCCTAGTCCCTACACTCCCTATGCTATGACCAGGGGTTGCGGGAGTCTTGATTAGAGCTCCTCCGCTGCGCTGTAGCCCCTATCAGGGGAAGATGTCCTCCAAGGGAGTTACCGAAGGCCCACCGTCACCGGGTTGACACTGCACCGGGTCTCCGGACGGGTGACCTCCCCAGCCTCCTCACCTCAGATGCGGGTCCCCTCGCAAGGGGCGCCCTGGAGCAACTTCACCCTCGCGGGACCCAGTCGGAGTCACCGGGTCCCAGGCCTCCTCAATAGTACCTCACCCCAGGCTGAAGGTGCCTGGGATGGACTCCATCTTCATTCCGGCCAGGCCTAGGGCGCCTAGGCCGGAACCTTGAACCGCCCGCACCCAGGCCTAAGGTGCCTGGGTGCGTGAAGAGATGATCCCCCGAAGAAAAAGAACCTCATGGCGAGGGCGTCTCCCCCTTTTATCTCCTCACATCGACACCACAGCGGGTTCCCCGCCCCAGCCGTACCATCGCCGCAAAGGGACAAAAAGGGTAGCACTGTGGTAGTGATTCTACCTGAAGCCTGTAGGTACACTGACACCCACTGGTCAAGGAGAATATCGCACCAC
The DNA here is from genome assembly GCA_029206835.1 of Rana muscosa. Taxonomy (NCBI): domain Eukaryota; kingdom Metazoa; phylum Chordata; class Amphibia; order Anura; family Ranidae; genus Rana; species Rana muscosa. Next base: position 4,154,195 of record JARGYO010005562.1, on the reverse strand, counting down.
CCAATCCTCCACGAATAACAAAAAGGGGTCTGAACCCTAACACAATTACACACTTGGGTCACACTACCCCCAGGTGTATCCCACTAAATTGAGGACCCCGCTACACACTCCCCCTGGTGATTTGACGCTGGTCCCCAGCGTCAGGTGCACACCCATGTCTCCCAAGGAGTGATGACATGAAGTGGGCCCCAGAGGCTATCCCTCAAATTTTTGGATACTGTAGATGCCAAGACCTGTTCAACGGAAAAGGGAAATATAAAACGATAAACTCTCATATAAAACTTCTGATTTGTACACATTTACAATCCCTCCCATTCCTAATCAAAAACCACCCCACTCTCAGCAGTCTTGATCGATGAATCTCCTGCAGAAGGGAAACAAAGGAAACAACATCCTAACAATCTGCGTCATTTGGCATGAATGGGTCTGTCAGCCGAGAGACCCGCTCACTCCAATAAGTAAGTAATGCATGTGTAGCATTTCGAACAACCGTTGCACAACACTGCCACCTGTTGACAGAGCTTCGGTAATGACACTTGCCGAAGTCTTCATTCTTCCTGCTTTCCTACTCTAACTCTATCCCCAAATGTCTCTGCCTTTTGGCACATGAAGAAAAGGGAGAACAAAAAAAAACAACAGCTCCCAAGTCTCCAGTGAGTGAAAGAAAAGCCCAAATCAAAACAAAAGTAGGGCACAGTTCTAGGTGTCTGGGAATGTCTCTTCCAGAAAGTTTCAACAGCAACAAAATAGGAGTTCACTTCTCCTACAAGTAAAATCTTGGATCCGGCAAAAACAAGGGCTTCAGGTGTTTGTCAAATACTTCCACCGAATATTCGACGTCTTCTCCTTCTTTCCTGCAGATGAGCACCTTATCAGCATGGATATGACGTCCCAGTCTCCAATCAGCTTTACAGTCTTTAAACTTTTTAGACACCGGCGGCGAACATGACAGGTATCGCCGGGCATGGGGCACTTTGAGTTTTTCCCACACAAACTCGTCATACCACCGTGGTCGCAAGACCTCGACTTCATACAATAAGTCCCGAGGCAAGTAGGGGTACTCCCACCCATATTCACGGGCGACTCTCTGGGAGAAAAGTCTCTGCAATCGAGCTAGAGGCGGCATCACATCTCGCTCACCTTCTCCTGGCTGTACGATGGCCTCCGGGTGCCAAGGTACCTTCACCATCTCAGGCGGCTTTGCTTTTGGTGCCCGCAATGAAGCACGCTGCATCCCCACTATCAGAGCTGGTGATGTGGTTGAATGTGGAAGGATATTTGGAAGACTAAGCTTCCTCAATAACTCCGGGGCTTGCACCCGGAGCGTACTGTCATCTATGGACATGGGGGAGTCCTGTGGCTTACTCTGCACGGGTAGCGGGCGTCTGTCCCAGCCCTTCCGGTGAAACAGCTCGTCTATTTCTCCGTCATCCCCACAGTCCGACAGCGACTCTAGATCGGAGGTGTCATACATCTCGGCGGGAAGGTAGTCCCTAGTGGACGGAGAACTACCCTCCCCTGCGGGCTCCACCAGATGTGAACTCCCGACACCTCCAACCACACACACAGTCCCAGCCCCTGGCTCACCTGGACCTTTTTCAGCACTGGGATGTCCAGGATTCTTCCGACCGGATCCATCCAGGTCCGGCAAGCAGCGGGGCGAAGCTCGACCACGACCACAGGAGGCCTGCACCAGGCCTATCTTCCTCTTCGGGGGTGGCAGCAGGGAGTCTGTGGTGACCGAAGCAGTGTCCTTGGATTTTTCTCTCTCAGTCTCTGGTTGGGCAGTCACTTCGCCCTGGTCAGCGCGTACGGGAACCTCCGCAGAGGCTTTGATCTCTCCCTCCGGAGTGGCGGTTCCTGTGATGCAGTTGAGGCGTAGGGCCCGGGGCCTTTCCGTGTGTGGTTCAACCTCAAAAAGGAACTCCTTGCATGCTTCGCATCGCCACAATAGCTTTAGTTGGACCACCAGTCCCGAGCATCCGGGACAGATCACACCGAGGGCCTCCGTGTCTCTGCATGAATACAGAGCCAACTGTCCTCGGGGCCTAAGTCTTATTCCCGTGTCTGTCAGGGGAGCAGCAAATGCAGTCATCTTGAAAGGATAAGGTACCGACATCCACTGGGAGCCTGAGTTCACTCCGACCACTTGCTGCTCCATCACGCGCTGACCACGCGCCGGAGTCTCCACATGTATCTCCCCACGTGGCCAGACTCCTCCCACGACTTGCACACTTTCGCAGGCTTCCGCCAGCCTCCGCCCATGAATTGTACAGTCACGGGGTGCCTCGTGGCGCAGTGCAGCAAAAGTCCCCACATGTAGTTCGTCACACGGCTGGACTCCTCCCTCTTCCCACTCTTTCTGCATGGGCCTCTCCCGGTTTTTCAGAGAAATTTCCACGACTTCGAGCACAGGGACGCACTTTGGCCAATCACATGGCCGACCTGCTCGGACCTCCTCCGGGCAGCAAAGTTCAAACACAGCCGTTCCAAACCTCAGGGTCAACACACATTTAATCCCGGACTCACGAGCCCCCACATGTAGCGGCCTCACCCCGTCCTCTTTAGCTAGGGGTATGTCACGCGACAGAGTGAGGTGCGCTATGGCCCATGTCCTCCCCATAGCTGTGGGTGAGGTGAAGGCCAGTACCAATCTTTTCCTCGGGCCAAATGTGTGCTGGTTATGAGGGTCAGTCCTTCCGTGCCAGAATCTCCCTTTGCTCCCATTAACAGAGTCCATACACCCATCAAAGTCCAAACTCAGGTTTATTGCGTATCTTCACATACAGTCAAATGCAACGGCATGATACGATGGGGAAGCAGGTCGAGGCACTGTACAGGTTCCTAGTCCCTACACTCCCTATGCTATGACCAGGGGTTGCGGGAGTCTTGATTAGAGCTCCTCCGCTGCGCTGTAGCCCCTATCAGGGGAAGATGTCCTCCAAGGGAGTTACCGAAGGCCCATCCGTCACCGGGTTGACACTGCACCGGGTCTCCGGACGGGTGACCTCCCCAGCCTCCTCACCTCAGATGCAGGTCCCCTCGCAAGGGGCGCCCAGGAGCAACTTCACCCTCGCGGGACCCAGTCGGAGTCACCGGGTCCCAGGCCTCCTCAATAGTACCTCACCCCAGGCTTAAGGTGCCTGGGATGGACTCCATCTTCATTCCGGCCAGGCCTAGGGCGCCTAGGCCGGAACCTTGAACCGCCCGCACCCAGGCCTAAGGTGCCTGGGTGCGTGAAGAGATGATCCCCCGAAGAAAAAGAACCTCGTGGCGAGGGCGTCTCCCCCTTTTATCTCCTCACATCGACACCACAGCGGGTTCCCCGCCCCAGCCGTACCATCTCCGCAAAGGGACAAAAAGGGTAGCACTGTGGTAGTGATTCTACCTGAAGCCTGTAGGTACACTGACACCCACTGGTCAAGGAGAATATCGCACCACCCAATCCTCCACGAATAACAAAAAGGGGTCTGAACCCTAACACAATTACACACTTGGGTCACACTACCCCCAGGTGTATCCCACTAAATTGAGGACCCCGCTACACAGGGCTGCTATGTATAGGCCCCCTCAGGTGGTCCGGATAGTCTCCGAGAGTGTTAGTAAGTTAATTTGAACCGAGACACATGTACAAAGAGAGAAGCCACTACACGCTTGGACCTTACATACTGTTTGTAATGTTATAGAGCTTCGAGCTTCGTAGTTCTAACCTAACCTCTAGACAATTTTGATGTTAGTAACCTAGCTACTGTTGAACTAATTGTGTATGGAACCTGTACCCCAGTTTGATGTATTTCTCTGTAGATTTCATGGAAAACTCTAATAAAATCTATTTGGAAAATAAAAACAAAAACACAATAGATTTCAAGCAGAAGCAATGTGTCGTCATTGATCTCTTGATGAAGGAGGGGAGCAGGCTGTTCCGACATCCACAGAAGGCTACAGACTATTGGTTTCAATTTAAAGACAATAATAAGGGAATGCATACCTTATGTCATTTGCAGCTACAATTTCTTGGATATGGGTTATTCAGCTATAGGGATGAGCCGAACACCCCCGGGTTCGGTTCGCACCAGAACCCGCGAACGGACCGAAAGTTCGCATGAACTTTAGAACCCTATTAAATACAATGGATGCGAACGTTCGAAATCTAAAGTGCTAATTATAACGACTATTATGCATGTTATTGTCCTAAAAAGGGTTTGGGAACCCGGGTTCTTCACCAGGGGACATGTATCAATGCAAAAAGAAGTTTTAAAAACGGCCGTTTTTCGGGAGCAGTCATCTTAATGATGCATAAAGTGAAAAAAAAAAAAGTCAAATATTCCTTTAAATATCGTACCTGGGGGGTGTCTAAAGTATGCCTGTGAAGTGCCACGTGTTTCCCGTGCTTAGAACTGTCCCTGCACAAAATGACATTTCTAAAGGAAAAAAAAGCCATTTAAAACTGCTTGCGGCTTTAATGTCATGTCTGGTCCCGGTAATATGGATGAAAATCTTTGAGAAAAATGGCATAGCTACCCCATCACCCCCCCCCCCCCCACCCCAGCCCATTACCAGCCCCTTTGGGTCTTGTATGGATATTAAGGGGAACCCTGCACACAAAATAAAAAAGGCCCTATATACTCTGAACAGCCGTATACAGGCGGTGCATACAAGACAGGGACTGTAGGTTTGTTCTTATGTAGAATCTGTTTGTAATTTTGAACAGGTACATTGTTTAAGTGTAGCTCCAGCCAAAAAATCTATTTTTAAGCTTTTTGGAAAACATAGGGAAGGGTTATCACCCCTGTAACATTTGTTTTGCTGTCTGTGCCCCTGTTCAGAACATTTCACCTCACTTTCCGTCCCAATGACAAATGTTTTTGAAAAGTGGGGTTTTTATTGAAACAAGGATTGGTGATAAAGCATCAGTAGAGAGGAGACACCTTTTTCCCATATTAACTCTTAAGCCCCGTACACACGATCGGTTTGACTGATGAAAACCGTCCGATGGATGGTTTTCATCAGACCAACCGATCGTGTATGGTACCCATCGGTCTTTTTTCCATCGGTTGTAAAAAATAGAACTTGTTTTAAAATTTTCCGATGGATAAAAAACCGATGGGAATTTCCGATCGTCTATGGGCAAAACCATTGGTTAAAAAACCCACGCATGCTCAGAATCAAGTCGACGCATGCTCAGAAGCATTAAACTTCATTTTTCTCGGCTCATCGGAGTGTTTTACATCACCGCGTTTGGAACGGTCGGTTTTTTGACTGATGGTGTGTGGCCAAGACTGATGAAAAACAGTTTCATCGGACTTCCGATGGACAAATCCATCGGACGAAAATCCATAGGTTATCCGATCATGTGCACGGGGCTTTACAGGAGAGAATTTCCCTTCCTAGGGGTAGATTTCCTCTCACTTCCTGTTGTCTCCTTCCGTTTGCAAGTAGGAGTCGTTTGTAAGTTGGATGTTTGAAAGTAGGGGCCTGCCCTATATACTCTGCTGAAATTTGCCCCTTACATGTTGGTGTTGCCACAACACTGTAAGCCCTCACAGTTACTCTTGGTGGGCGCATGAATGGGCCCTGCTGTGAATTATTAGATCAAGAATTGTAATTGCATGCCCCTGTTGAACAGGGGCTGAAAAATTGGGCCTTTGGTGGTGATGGTGGTGGTGTTGACACAACACTGTAAGCCCTCGCAGTTACTCTTGGTGGGTGCAGGAATGGGCCCTGCTGTGAATTATTAGATCAAGAATTGTAATTACATTCCCCTGTTAAACAGGGGCAGAAAAATTGGGCCTTAGGCTCTGGTGCCACAACACTGCAACCCCTCACAGATACTGTACTTGGAGCACAGCAATGAGCCCTGCTGCAAAGTATTGCATCAAAAATTGTAATTACACGCCCCTGTTAAACAGGGGCTGAAAAATTGGGCCTTAGGCACTGGTGCTGGCGCCACGACACTGCAACCTCTCCCAGATACTCTAGTTGGAGTGCAGGAATGAGCCCTGCTGCAAAGCATTGCATAAAAAATTGTAATTACATACCCCTGTTAAACAGGGCCTGAAAAATTGGGCCTTAGGCACTGGTGGCGGCACCCAGAAATAAAAATGTTCTTCCAAGCTATCATCATCAATCGGATCATTGAGGAGGAGGAGGATAGTCAGTCAACATAACAGGACAGTCACTCAGCATCAGCATCAGTCTTTAAGGGATGTGACATTTGAAAATAAATTAGTCTGTTATATCAGCTTCAGGTGTTTGGTAGCTGGTGGTGATCCAAGACTGGTTCATCTTTATGAAGGTCAGTCGATCAACCGAGTCGGTGGACAGGCGCACCCTGTGATCCGTGACAAATCCTCCAGTAGCACTGAATGTGCGTTCTGAAAGAACGCTGGATGCAGGACAGGCCAGTAGCTCAATTGCATACTGTGCAAGCTCTGGCCAGTGATCCATCCTCAAGACCCAGTAAGCCAGAGGATTTTTGGTGGGGAAGGTGTCCAAGTCTGACCTTGCCCCTAGGTATTCCTGCACCATGTATATCAGTCGCTGGCGATGGTTGCTGGAACCGATCATACCTTGGGGCTGCGGACTAAAGAATTGTCTGAACGCATCGGTCAGACGGTCACCTTCCCCACCGCTCCTTCTTTGACTGACCGAAGCCTCTGCAAGGCCTCCCGGAGTTGTCTCATCCTCTGCTCCCTCTGCGACGGTAAGATAAGGTCCGCAACCTTACTCTTGTACCGTGGATCAAGGAGAGTGGCCAGCCAGTAATGGTCCCTCTCCTTGATCCGAAGAATACGAGGATCCTTCCGCAGACTTTGCAGGATCAGGTAGGCCATGCAGCGTAGGTTAGCTGAGGCATTCGGTCCGGAGTCCTCTGGGTCACTAAGGACGACATGATCCGCAGCCACCTCCTCCCAGCCACGTACAAGTCCACGGGTTTCTTGGGACTGTAAATCATCCCTAAAAGACTGCTGCTGATGATGCTGAGTGCCAGGCTCCATCTCCATGTTGACACAATCCTCCTCCTCCTCCTCCTCCTCTTCCTGTGCGATGGGTGGGACAAAAGGAACACTGTCTGGGTAAAGGGGGCCTTGAGAGGCAAGGAAGTCCTCCTCTTCCTGCCTCTGTTCTGCCTCAAGTGCCCTGTCCATTATTTCATGCAGCGTATGTTCCAACAGGTGGTCAAGAGGTACAGTGTCACTGATGCATGCACTGTCACTGCTCACCATCCTCGTGGCCTCCTCAAATAGTGCCAGGACAGTGCATGCATCCCTGATCATGCCCCACTGGCGTGGTGAAAAAAAACTGAGCTCCTCTGACCCTGTCCTGGTGCCTTAGTCGCACAGGTACTCATTGATGGCCCTCTGCTGCGTGTGCAGCCGCTGCAACATGGCCAATGTTGAGTTCCACCTGGTGGGCATGTCACATATAAGGCGGTTCTTGGGCAGGTTCAACTCCTTTTGCAGCTCAGCCAGGCGAGCACTGGCATTATAAGATCTGCGGAAATGCACACAGACTTTCCTGGCCTGCCTCAGGACATCCTGTAAGCCCGGGTACCTGCCCAAGAACCGCTGCACCACCAGGTTAAGGACGTGAGCCACACAGGGCACATGGGTCAGTTGTCCCTGTCGGAGGGCGGAGAGGAGGTTGGTGCCATTGTCATAAACCACCATTCCTGGCTTAAGCTGGCGTGGCATCAACCACCTCTCGGCCTGCCCCTGCAGAGCAGACAGAACCTCTGCCCCAGTGTGGCTCCTGTCCCCTTCTTTTGACGGTCCAGCAGCTGGGGCAGGGAAATTTGCCTGCTAGAATCGGACGTCGGTGTACTGCTAGCAGAGTGCCCGCAAGTACTTGGCTGTGACACACCTAATTCTACACCTTCATTCCTCTCAGTGCAAGTTTCAGAGAGGACTGAAGGTATAGTGTGGTTGGAGATCCCAGCTGATGCGGTGCAAGGAGAGGTCCGCTTTGTTCTTTGGTGTGGGTCTTTAAGGTAGGCTTGCCAACGAGCTGCATGGCAGGTCAACATATGTCTGGTCAAGCATGTGGTGCCCAAGCGGCTGATGTTTTGGCCACGCGATATAGGCTTGAGACATATGTTGCAAACAGCAGCTGTGCGATCTGATGCACTTGACTCAAAAAAGGCCCACACCAAATAACTTTTTGAATAACGGGCAGAGGCAGCGCCCTGCACAGGCGGAGCTCTGCGGTGTGATTCCGTCGATGTGCTGCCCTTACGCTGGCCCCCCAAGGGCATCCTGCCTCGTTGGAGATGTGCCTCCTCCTCATCCTCCTCCTCCTCCTCTCTCCTATTAGGCACCCACGTGGAGTCAGTGACCTCATCATCCCCTCCCTCCTCATCACTGGAGCCAATCTGGCAGTATGCTGCAGCTGCTGACTGTCTGCCTCTCCTTGTTTGCCTTCCAGACATTCTAATGGCCTGCAGGGAGATGGGAAAACCAGCAATAAGGCCTAGCTTCAGGAGTATATTTTGCAGGAATCACACTACGCCTGCTGTAAGTGCTGCAAATGCCTGTTGGTGTAACACACTAGGAAAACACAGCAATACGGCCTAGCTTCAGGAGTATATTTTGCAGGAATCACACTACGCCTGCTGTAAGTGCTGCAAATGCCTGTTGGTGTAACACACTAGGAAAACACAGCAATACGGCCTAGCTTCAGGAGTATATTTTGCAGGAATCACACTACGCCTGCTGTAAGTGCTGCAAATGCCTGGTAGTGTAACACACTAGGAAAACACAGCAATACGGCCTAGCTTCAGGAGTATATTTTGCAGGAATCACACTACGCCTGCTGTAAGTGCTGCAAATGCCTGGTTGTGTAACACACCAGGAAAACACAGCAATACGGGCTAGCTTCAGGTGTATAATGTGCAGGAGGCACACTACGTCCGCTGTAAGTGCTGCAAATGCCTGGTAGTGCAACACACCAGGAAAACACAGCAATACGGGCTAGCTTCAGGTGTTTAATGTGCAGGAGGCACACTACGTCTGCTGTAAGTGCTGCAAATGCCTGGTAGTGTAACACACCAGGAAAACACAGCAATACGGGCTAGCTTCAGGTGTTTAATGTGCAGGAGGCACACTATGTCCGCTGTAAGTGCTGCAAATGCCTGGTAGTGTAACACACCAGGAAAACACAGCAATACGGGCTAGCTTCAGGTGTATAATGTGCAGGAGGCACACTACGTCCGCTGTAAGTGCTGAAAATGCCTGGTAGTGTAACACACCAGGAAAACACAGCAATACGGGCTAGCTTCAGGTGTATAATGTGCAGGAGGCTTAGCAACAATGACACTGACACTGTCCCCTGCCTATCCTTCTCTCTCCCTGCACACAAGGTTTAGCAAAGAATATGACACTGACACTCTCCCTGCCTATCCTTCTCTCTCCCTACACACAAGGTTTAGCAAAGAATATGACACTGACACTCTCCCTGCCTATCCTTCTCTGTCCCTACACACAAGGTTTAGCAAAGAATAGATATGACACTGTCCCTGCCTATCCTTCTCTTTCCCTGCTCCGGAACACACTACACGAGGCCGCCGCGCTGGCGGCCTTTTATAGTGTGGAGCGTGTACTAAACCCCCTCAGCTATAATTGGCCACAGGCATCCTGCCTGTGGCCAATCATTGCTCTCCTCGCTGCCTGCACTGTGATTGGCCAAGCATGCAGGGTCACAGTGCATGCTTGGCCAATCACAGCGCCGGAATTGCACTGCGATGGCGCAGTGTATTGTGGGCCGTTCGCGTCACTCGAATTTGGCGCGAACGGACCAAATCGTTCGTTGTTCGCCGAACGAGCGAACAGCCGATGTTCGAGTCGAACGTATGTTCGACTCGAACACCGAGCTCATCCCTATTCAGCTATTATACTTTATCACTTGTGCCTGTATATCACATACTGTAAAGAAAACGAAATACATTTTCATGACAAAGACCTGTAAGAGCCTAGGAATTTGGCAAGTTTATCTAATTCATTTTGGACTTTAGGCTGGGGGGGGGGGGGGGGGCATTACTGAAGATTAATATATAACTTTAACATTAATTATGTCTTGTGAGCCACTTTTTAATAAAAAACTTGACTTTGTTACAACATTATTAAAGTGCTGATTTCAGCATGATCTCATGAAACTGAATCATGGTTCATTTTGTGAAATTATTTTTGTCATCCAGTCAAGATTTCAGACTGAGGTCATTGTAATTCTTTTTTTTCATCTTGGCTACTGTAAATGTAGTGACACAATGTGTGTGGTTCTTCATTTCAGCACCTGGTACTAAGAAATTATGTTTTTTTTTATATATATATATTTTAAAATACATAATTACTTTAGAAGTCAAAGCAAATATATTTTTTTGTCGTATGCAGCAATTCTTATCACTAACCAATATGTCTTATCTTTTACTGCAGTCAGAAAGTGCTACCTCCACAGAAGCCCCTTGGTAGATTCTCTGTTCTTCTGCCTCAACTCTGAGAACAACCTAAGCCTCACTGATACACCAGGTTCAGCAAATGGATACTGTACTGCTACTGGGAATACACAACTAAGGTTCAGTATCGAAAAAGCAAACATCAAACCGGTAATTGAACCCAATATATTGTCATCGGTTGCAGTAAAAAGCAGTATGCACATAAATGAGTAAGTAAAGAATTAGGTCAATCACAGTTCAGTACACAATATGTTCACTAGGCTATAGCAGCACATAACAGAGTTTCTATGCAGTTAAATTAAAGTAAACATGGTTATTCCATAAAATCAGCAATAAGTAATGGCATTAGAAAACAGTAACAGCAATGATAATCACTACTGAGTTAACTGCTCTGTAAACAGTAGGCTATATCCACTTTAGAGTGCACTCCCTATGAATGGCTGATGACATTTAAAACTCCCTAAAGAGGTACCTCTCACTATGGACAATAGGCAAAGTTCTTGTATAGCAGTTATCTAAATGAGCAGTCTTTAAGCCAAGTTATTCAGCCGGCTAGTGCTGGGGCCCAGTCTTTACATTGGTGCCCATGAGTACAGTCCCAGTAAAGTTTGCATGTAGTAAATAATGCTGGTAGTTAGATGGCCAGTCCTTATGTGCCCTGTTTATTCTAGCATCAACAAGTTAACAGAAGCAGTGTCCTCTCACCAGTCCCAGCAATACAATCATCTTACCTCTGGATCTTCCTGGAGCGATTCTAGTCCTCAGCACATAGCCGCAGTAACGCAGTGGGTTGATGTACACACAGGGGCAGTTATCTGCACACCTCAGTCCCCTCTGGCTCGCTTTGAGAATTGTAGTCCAATAGTCCATTAACCAACATAGTAAAGTTTCTTTCCTGAACCTCATCTCCCATGATTCAGTTCTTCCATCTATCAAGTCTCTTGAGCTCCTTTTGCTTGTCAGCTCCCCCTGGTGGATGGAGGCGAGGTAGTGTTATGCCATTCAGCGGATGTCAATTGGGAGTTCAGAAATAACTGCAGCATAGTGTACTAAATTGTGTTCTGTCTCTAGCCAAGCACCTGGCTACATAAATACCAGACCTAATTGGAGCCTTACAAACAATAGAAATTGGTTCAAAAGTTACTAATATTTATCACTGCGATCATTTAAATATAGCTATGGTGGCAAAGCAGGATTTCAAAGAAAGACCTAATTTAAAGATAGTCATTCCAATCATGGGGTCTTTGGGGCTCAATACTGTCTGTATGTCAGGAAGGGCAAGCCAGCATCCAAGATGGCGGCCGTGGAAGACGGCCTGGAACTTCAGCTCCTGCCGAGATGCCGCTGGTGCACATGTGCGCACCCGGTGACAGCTTTGGCGCCAGACAGGCTATTTAAACTGTACCCAGACTCAGATGCTGTCTGCTCTACAGCGTTCCATGTGTTCTGTTCCCCAGTATTTGATACCTGTTCCTGTTATCTGATCCGGCTTGTCCTTGACGCTCCTGCTTTCTGCCTGCACCTGAACCGGCCTGTTTTGACTTTGCATCTGCCTGCTCCTTCTGCTACCTCGCTGCCAGCCTAATACCGACCCGGCCTGTACCCTGACTACGCTTCTGTTCCTGACTTGTCCACTAGTGTATAACCTGGCCTGCCTGCACCTGCTACTTCTCCAGCCCTTCAGAGTTCTTCTGAGCATCCATCCCATTATGCCTTTCTCTTGCAGGGTGTATGTTTATCTCAAAATGTTGAGGAGGGTTTACTTCTTCTTTAATAGCACAAAATAATAGAGTAACTGACATTTGAGTAGATAAAACAGGCATGTATATATAGTCCACTGTCCGTGGGACAACAGTCATGCTGTGCCACTGGTTTCCCCACTCTGTCCAGTGCATTTGCACTCTATAGTAGCAGTTCTGGATGTGCATTTGGCCATTGGGTGCGGAAATTTTTTATGGCTTTGCTCAGTGTCCTAATGTTAGGGCATATTTTTGGGATATGTAATAGATTAAGACATCTTAATACATTCTATTCTAAGAAAGCTCTACTCTGCCGCATATTCATTTTATTGGTTGGCTTTTTTATTCTATTAGTCCTCTCTCAACATAACACTAATGGTTATACTTGTTTAATGGGGATAGGAACCAGACCAGCATTTCACTCACAAGTCTAACAATAAGATCTTTGGGGTGAAATAAGGAGGAGCCCAGATTGATTGTCCATGAGTCAACAGCTGAATAAAGTTTATTAGAAAAGTTCACACTATGGCTTATGTTTTTCTCTATGCACATTGACATATTGTTTTATGGTCTTCAGAAAGCTTTTTCCCATTGCCTAGCCCAGTCTATCCTTCCCTCTAGGGGAATCAATTCTGCTGTGAAAACATCCAATGATTCTACAACAGATAATATAACAGACTTGCAGCAGTCATTTCCTGTATTTCCCAGGTGCCATGTCAGCAATAAAAGTGTCTGTATTCATCCATGTTTTAAAATATATCACATACTCTACTTCCCCCCAAGGGTATTTCCACCTTTGCAGTGATATTGGGACAATACCTTATTTAAATTTGGGGTTTTCTCAAATTTGTGGTTAGCAATTCCACCTAGCAGCATTAGGGTCGTCGGTTTGAATCCCAACCACGGCACTACCTGCTTGGAGTTTGCATGCTCTCCCTGTGCCTGCGCGGGTTTCCTTCAGGTACTCCAGTTTCCTCCCACACTCCAAAGACATGCTGGTAGGTAATTGGTGTAAATTGGCTGTACTATATTATTATTTATTATTTATTTCATGGAACTTATATAGCGCCGTCAATTTATGCAGCGCTTTACATATACATTGTACATTCACATCAGTCCGTACCCTCAAAGAGCTTACAATCTGAGGTCCCTAACTCACATTCATACATACACATACTAGGGCCAATTTAGACAGGATCCAATTAACCTACCAGCATGTCTATGGAATGTGAGAGGAAACCGGAGGACCCAGAGGAAACCCACACAGGCACAGCGAGAACATGCGAACTCCAGGCAGCTAGTGTCTTGGTTGGGAATCAAACCAGCAACCATATGTGTATGTATGTGAGTTAAGGACCTTAGATTGTAAGTTCCTTGAGGGCAGGGACTTATGTGAATGCACTGTATATATGTAAAGCGCTGCGTAAAATTGACAGCACTATATAAGTGCCTGTAATAAATAAATACATTTGACTGCAAAAGGGCTATCCCCTACTCTTGCTACCTTCAGGCGATCCCTGAAAACTCACCTCTTCAGGGAAGCCTATCACGTCTCCAACTACCATATATACTCGAGTATAAGTCGAGTTTTTCAGCACATTTTTTTGTGCTGAAAATGCCCCCCTCGGCTTATACTCGAGTCACCTTTTTGCACCTGATCTCCCGGACTTTGGGGGACCCGGTACCGGCCAGGCACACATGTAGCCCCACTCTTCCTCTACGAGTGTGCAAAGTTTGTTGTCCGGGGGACCTACGGCCAAGGAGCACCGATTTTTCAAAGCCGGGCACCCCTTCCATAGACTCCCATGTTAAACTGTAATTTCTCCGTTGAATTTGGGGACCCGGTACTGGCCGGTCGTAGGTCCCTGGACCCGAAACTTGGCACACATGTAGCCCCATTTCTCTTCTACAAGTGTGCAAAGTTTGTTTTCAAAGCCGGGCACCCCTTCCATGGACTCCCATGTTAAACGTCAGTCTAGTCTTGGACACAGTGAGGCATGGGCACAGTGAGGCATGCATATGGACACAGTGAGGCAAAGTGAGGCACAGTGAGGCATGCAGATGGACATCCTAGGCTTATACTCGAGTCAATACGTTTTCCCTGTTTTTTGTGGTAAAATTAGATGCCTCGGCTTATATTCAGGTCGGCTTATACTCGAGTATATACAGTAATCTTTTACCACTTCCATCAGCTCATTCCCCACAGTTACAACGTTTTGTACCACCTGCCCCACCCTATTAGATTGTTAGCTCTTCTGAGCAGGGCCCTCTTAATCCTCTTGTATTTTATTGTATTGTAACTGTATTGTCTCCCTTTTTTATTGTGATGCCGCGTACACACGACCGCTTTTATCAACGAGAAAAACTGAATTTTTTTTTTTCGCTGAGAAAAACGATCGTCTGTGGGGTTTATGTCGTTTTTCTCGTTGAGAAAAACGGCAGAAAAAACGACGAGAAAAATTAGAACATGTTCTAAATTTTCTCATCGTTTTTTCCATCATTTTTTTCCGCGGCAGTTTTCCCATAGGGAGACACTGCCGCGGAGCCCACAGACGGTCGTTTTTCTCGTCAAGAGAAAAAATGACGGGAAAAACGACCTTGTGTAGGGAACCCTTGGAACCGAAGCGGTTCCCTCGTTTTTCCTGTCATTATTCACGGCGTTTTTTTAACCGCCGTGAATAATGATCGTGTGTACGCGGCATAAAGCGCTGCGTAAACTGTTGGTGCTATATAAATCCTGTATAATAATAATAATAAAAGGGGAAATGCACTTTAAGCATATTACAATGTGCATTTTAACGGTATATGCAATTAA
Organism: Rana muscosa; assembly: GCA_029206835.1. NCBI lineage: Eukaryota > Metazoa > Chordata > Amphibia > Anura > Ranidae > Rana > Rana muscosa. The sequence goes on along the minus strand of JARGYO010005562.1, from coordinate 4,139,194 downwards.
CACTTCCCGACAGCCTCACAGCAGATTTACTGCTACAGGACGGCCGCGCTGCGCAGGATCACGTATATATACATGATCCTGCAAAAAAAAAAAAAAAAAAGTGGTGATCAAATACCACCAAAAGAAAATTCTGTTTGTGGGAAAAAAATTCTATAAAAGTTGTTTGCACAACATTGCATAACCAAGCATAAATGCAAGTTAAAGTGGCGCAGTGCCGAACTTCAAAAAATGGCCTGGTCATGAAGTGGGTAAAATCTTCCGGAGCTTAAGTGGGTAAGCTACATGAATAACAACAGTTACAATCACATAAAGCACACCATTCCGAATTTGCTGTTCAAGGGCCTGGCACACTCTGCTAGGTTTATATAACCTAACAGTGTTACAGAGCCTAAAGTCAAATGTCCTTTGTCCTTTTGGACTGTATAAATCTGCACAAGTTTTTGGCATAACAGTAAAATATGTGTAGAACTACCCACGCAGGAGCTTCTTAGTAGATTGAGTTCTCTGTTATTTTACCCCAACTCTATGAACAAGCTTGGTCCCTCTTCTAATTTTCGGAGACTCTTTAATGACTGGAATGGTACCACTGCGTGGGCAGCCCAGTTGATTGGTACCCAAAATTGAGTAAAGGTACACAGAGACCAAGGAAGGTGGCACAATTATTATTTAGTAAGGTAGAAGTGACCATTGACAAGGGGGAAAACAGCAGGAAGGTGCTCACTTACAGTTCCAAACACTATGGCAATGAAGTCTTTGTATTACAGGCAACCCGAGCATAACAGCTCTTAATAAATTTGGCGGCACTTTAACCACTTAAGCCCCGGACCATTTTGTAGCTAAAGGACCAGGCCACTTTTTGCGATTCGACACTGTGACGATTTAACTGACAATTGCGCGGTCGTGCAACGTGACTCCCAAACAAAATTGGCGTCCTTTTTTTCCCACAAATAGATCTTTCTTTTGGTGGTATTTGATCACCTCTGCAGTTTTTATTTTTTGCGCTATAAACAAAAATAAAGCGACAATTTTGAAAAAAATTCAATATTTTTTACTTTTTGCTATAATAGATATATTCCCCAAAAATATATATAAAATTTATTTTTTTTCCCCAGTTTAGGCCGATACGTATTCTTCTACATATTTTTGGTAAAAAAAATCGCAATAAGCGTTTATTGATTGGTTTGCACAAAAGTTATAGCGTCTACAAAATAGGGGATAGTTTTATGGCATTTTTATTAATCTTTTTTTTTTACTAGTAATGGCAGCGATCAGCGATTTTTATTGTGACTGCGACATTATGGCGGACACATCGGACACTTTTGACACTATTTTGGGACCACTGTCATTTTTACAGCGATCAGTGCTATAAAAATGATGAACTGATTACTGTGAAAATGACACTGGCAGTGAAAGGGTTAACCTGTAGGGGGCACTGAAGGGGTTAAGTGGGACCTAATGTGTGATTTTTATTGTGTGGGGGGGAGCGTGGCTTGGCGTGTGACGTCACTGATCGTCGTTCCCTATGACAGGGAACAGACGATCAGTGACAGTCTCACTAGGAAGCACGGGGAGAGGTTTGTTTACACTTACCTCTCCCCGTTCTTCAGCTCTGTGACCCGATCGTGGGACACCGGCGGCGATCGGGTCCTGCGGGCGCAGTCACGGAGCTCAGGACCGGGTCGCGAGCGTGACCCACGGCTGGGCATCTTAAAGAGGACGTACCTGTACGTGCTTGTGCCCAGCCGTGCCATTCTGCTGATGTATATGTACAGGCGGCGGTCCTTAAATGGTTAACACAGTCTTTGTACTTGAGCAGATGCTATTTGTAGTTTTTTCATTCACAGAACTCATTCACAGTTAAATCATTCACACAGCCGCACTGTTTTTGAATTGTGACAGCAGGTACAGGGAGAGGATACCCTACCTTCTGTCACAATGGGGGATTGCGGGAGGGTCTGGGCAGGTGCTTTAGTTACATGTTATACCCTGAATATGGGTGTAAACATGAAACATGTTACTAAAGGTGAAATTATCCTTTAAAATATGGATGGGACATCAAGTCCAGCATACATAGTTCAACCATAGAATTACTTTTTTCTATTCAGTATCACAGTGTTCCTCAATTGTCCATGTGCCCCTCTCCCTGACACAGCAGAACACCATACCTTGTAATCGATAGCTCAGCGGTATCTCTGGAAATATCACCTTATTCCAGGTCAGCTTTCCTAAATTCTTGAGGATATAATCCTTCCTGGACTTCTTCTTTTGACTTCAGAGACTAACCAGTTAGATGGTTATTCAGCACAGAAGTAGCAGACCGTCCATAGGGTGCACACAGGTCCTCCCCCCCATCCATGCATCTGGCCCCCTAATCTTCATGCAGGGCCCTGGACACATGGATTTCAATAGGGTGTTTTTTTTTAAGCACATGATTAGAGCCCGAGGCTCTAATTGGCTTCAAAAAAGGGTGGGCTCGGGGCTCAGAGCACTGCATCCTGAGCCCACCCAGTTGTGTGACAATAGCAAATTAATATTCGCTTTGGTCTTCCTGATTCTACTCATGGCCAATCAGGAAGCAGTTCCTGAGACCCAATTGGCCACTTCCTGTTCGGCCTGGAGAAGCAATGGCCCCGGAGCAAGGAGCTGCAGCCCTGATCCATGTCTGCCTGATATGCCTCCTTCCTAAGGTAAGGAGGCCTCCAATTTCCACTGCCGCATTCCCGCCTGTCTCCCACGGGGGGTCACTGCATTCCCGTCCGTCTCACGCACGTGGGGGGGTATCGCCACATTCCTATCCATCTCCCGCACAGCGTTGGTTTGCCCCCCCTAAAATATTAAGCACCTGCCGCCACTGCAGCACAGCAATGCAAATCAATGATGTGAAAAGTGCAGTAAAGTGCTAAGTTACCAAAAAGCAAATAACTGCTGATCTGACTTAATTTAGCTGCAAGATAATTGGCTGCCATCTGTTACACTTCTCTATTGCTCTTTGCCTTAAATCCTACATAGTATAAAGAGAGATTGCCACTTAATATATGCATTGCTGGAGGATTCTGCCACCAGGAGTGAATTTAACTCAGTACAGAGATTGGTCTCTCCAGGTGCCTGCAGCTCTCCAAAGACATTCCACACTCTGCAATATTCACACCTTTCTCCTTAAGTCTGAAGAAGTCCCATATAGGATGTAACATGTAAGGTGGAGTTACACCTGTAGCGGGGGTCTAAATCTAGGGGGTACACCTGGGTGGTAGTATGACCCAGGTGTGTATAAATCATAAGAGGATTTGGACCATTTTTAGTCGTGGAGGACTTTGGTGGTGTACTATTCTCCTTGGCCTGGGGTGGCGGTGTTCCCATAGGTCGAGGTAGAATCACTGCTGCAGTGCTGTCCTTTTTGTCCCGTTCCGGCGGTGGTACAGCGGGGGCGGAGAACCTGCTGTGGCGTCACGGGAGGAGATAAAGGAGAGAGACGCCCTCGCCACGAGGTCTTCTGCCTCCGGCGCTCAGGCACCTTATGCCCGGGTGCGGTCGGTCCGGAGTTCCAGCCCAGGCTCCCATGGCCTGGTCGGAGCAGTGTTGGCGTCCACCTCAGGCACCTTAAGCCTGGGGTGAGGTACTACACCGGAGGCCTGGGGCCCAGTGACTTTGACTGGGCTCCGCAAGGGTGGATGAGTCCGATGGACCCTGAGGTGGATGGGGCCCATGTCTGAGGTGAGGAGGCCGGAGAGGTTACCCGTCTGAAGAGCCCGGAGCAGCATCAACCCGGTGACGGAGGGGCCTCTGGTAACTCCCTTGGAGGGACATCTTTCCCCTGACAGGGGCCACAACGCAGCGAAGGTACTCCAGTTCATGTTCTCCAGAGTCGCTGGTAGAGACTCAAAGGCTTCAAGTTTCTCTCTTTAGCCGATGGCTATAGCAACCGCTGGTGAAACCACAGTGGTTTAGTTTATTACCAGGACAGTGCCTCGACCTGCTCACCCCACCGTGTTGAACTGTTTATGGGTCCCAATCAGTCGGCTGACAAAGAACTGTTTAATTGTGTGCTACAATAAAACAAGTGTTGGATCCTTATCGGTGTATGGTACTCTGGTTAATGGGAGCGAAGGGAAGTGTCAGCACAGAAGGACTTGGTATTCCTGCAGAAACACACAGGCCCGAGGAAAACAATAGGTACTGGCCTTCACCTCACCCACTGCAATGGGGAGGACATGGGCCGTAGCGCATCTCACTCTCACATACAAGATACCCCTAGAAAAGAGCTATCGGAAACCCGATTTACATGAGGAGAGAGTGGGGCCGCTACACGTGGGGGCTCGTAAGTCCGGGATGATGTGTGTTTTAACCATGGAACTGAGAACGGCTGTGTTTGAACTTTGCTGCCAGGAGGAGTTCCGAGTGGGTCGGCCATGTGATCGGCCAAAGTGCATCCCTGCTCAAAGTCGTGGACATGACCCTAAGCCGGGAAAGGCCCATGCAGAAGAGCGAGAAGAGGGAGAAGTCCAGCCGTGTGACGTACTACATGTGGGGGCTTTTACTGCACTGCGCCATGAGGCACCTAATGACTGCGCAGTTCGTGGGCGGAGATTGATGAAAGCCCGCGAAAACGTGCAAGTTGTGGGAGGAGTCTGGCCATGTGGAAGGACACACGTGGAGACTCCGGCGCGAGGTCAGTGCGTGATGGAGCAGCAGACAGTCGGGATGACCTCAAGTTCCCCGTGGATTCCGGTTCCCTACCCCACGAAGATGACTACTTTTGCTGCTCCCCTTACAGACACGGGAATAAGACTTAGACCCCAAGGGCAGTTGGCTCTGTATTCCTGCAGAGACACGGAGGCCCTCGGCGAGATCTGTCCCGGATGCTCGGGACTGGTGGTCCACCTGAAGCCATTCGGGCGTTGTGAGGCATGTAAAGAGTTCCTATTCGAGGTGGAGCCATCCACAGCAAGGCCCCGGGCCCTTCGCCTCAACAGCCTCACAGGTACCGCTACTCCGGAAGGGGAGATCCAGGCCTTTGCGGAGGTCCCCGTACGCACTGACCAGGGCGACGTGACTGCCCAACCAGAGACTGAGAAAGGAAAATCCGAGGATGCTGCTTCGGTCGCCACAGATTCCCTGCTCCCACCTCCGAAGAGGAAAATCGGCCTGGTACAGGCGTCCTGTGGTCGTGGAAGAGCTTCACCCCGTCGCTTGCCGGGCCTGGATGGATCCGGTTGGAAGAATCCTGGACATCCCTGTTCTTCAAAAGGCCAAGGTGAGCCAGGGGCTGGGACTGTGGTGGTGGTTGGAGGTGTCGGGAGTCCACAGTCGGTGGAGCCCGCTAGGGAGGGTAGTTCCACGTCTACTAGGGACTACCTACCCACAGAGATGTATGATACCTCCGACCTAGAATCGCTGTCGGACTGTGGAGATGATGGTGAAATAGACAAACTTTTTCACCGCAAGGGCTGGGACAGAAGGTCGTTGCCTGTGTTACGTGCACCACAGGATCTGCTGATGTCCACAGGAGACAGTACGCCATGGGCGGGAGCCTCGGAGCTTACGAGGAAGCCTAGTCCTTTGCCACCACCCGCAACATCACCCGTTCAGGTAGCGGGGACACAGCGCGCATCATTGCGGGCACCCAGATTTAAACCAACGGAGGTAGTTAAAGTACCTCGGCACCCAGAGGCCATTGTTCCGCCGGGAGAAGGTGAGCGGGCCACAATGCCTCCTCTTCTATCAGAGGGTCGCCCGTGAGTATGGATGGGAATATCCTTACTTGCCTCGGGACTTACTTTTTGAGGTCAAAGTCCTGCGGCAGCGATGGTATGACGAGTTTGCTTGGGAGAAGCTTAAAGTGCCTCATGCCCGGCGGTACTTGTCCTGTTCGCCACCCGTTTCGAAAAAATTCAGGGACTGCAGAGCTGAGTGGATGCTGGGGCGTCATATTCATGCAGACAAGGTGCTTGTCTGCCGAAAGGATGGAGAGGACATTGACTATGCTGTGGAAACTTTTGATGAGCATCTGAGGCCCCTGTTCTTGCCGCATCTGAAGTTTTATCCGTGAGAGAAAAAAAAAAAAGGGGAAACTCTCTTGTATGTTCTTTCTGCTGTTGAACTTTCTGGAAGTGCCTTTGCCAGAATATCAGAACTGTGCCCTAGTTTTTATTTGGGCTTTGTTTTTCTTTTAAGAAATGGGAGCTGTTTGTTTTGTTCTCTCTTTCTTCATACATCAGAGGCAAAGTCTTTGGGGTAGAATCAGAGTAGGGACACAGGTAGAAGAAGGAAGGTTGCCTGGAAGATTCCTCCAAGTGTCATTACCGCGGCACTGTCACCAGGTGGCAGTGTTGCGCAACGGTTGTTTGTTTGTTTTTTACACTTGCACCACCTTACTCATTGGAGCGAATGGGTCTCTCGGCTGATAGACCCATTCATTCCAAATTAACACAAATATGTTAGGATGTTGTGTTTTGTTTCCCTTCTGCAGGAGATCCGTCTGTCAAGGCTGCTGAGTATGGGGTGGTTCTTAGACAGTGATGGGAGGGATTGTATATGTGTACACATGGTCAGATGGTTTTATTGCAAAGTTGCTATTTCATGTTCCCTTTCCTTTGAGCAGGTCTTGGCACAATTAGGATTCAAATTTGAGGGATGGCCTCCGGGGTCAAGCTTATGTTACCACTCCTTGGGAGACATGGGTTTGCACCAGACGCTGGGGACCAGTGTCAAATCACTGGGGGGGAGAGTGTAGCAGGGGTCTAAATCTAGGGGGTACACCTGGGTGGTAGTATGACCCAGGTGTGTATAAATCATAAGAGGATTTGGACCATTTTTAGTCGTGAAGGACTTTGGTGGTGTACTATTCTCCTTGGCCTGGGGTGGCGGTGTTCCCACAGGTCGAGGTAGAATCACTGCCGCAGTGCTGTCCTTTTTGTCCCGTTCCGGCGGTGGTACAGCGAGGGCGGAGAACCTGCTGTGGCGTCACGGGAGGAGATAAAGGGGAGAGACGCCCTTGCCACGAGGTCTTCTGCATCTGGCGCTCAGGCACCTTAGGCGGTCCGGAGTTCCAGCCCAGGTGCCCATGGCCTGGTCGGAGCAGTGTTGGTGTCCACCTCAGGCACCTTAAGCCTGGGGTGAGGTACTACACCGGAGGCCTGGGGCCCAGTGACTTTGACTGGGCTCCGCAAGGGTGGATGAGTCCGAGGGACCCTGAGGTGGATGGGGCCCATGTCTGAGGTGAGGAGGCCGGAGAGGTTACCCATCTGAAGAGCCCAGAGCAGCATCAACCCGGTGACGGAGGGGCCTCTGGTAACTCCCTTGGAGGGACATATTTCCCCTGACAGGGGCCACAACACAGCGAAGGTACTCCAGTTCATGTTCTCCAGAGTCGCTGGTAGAGACTCAAAGGCTTCAAGTTTCTCTCTTTAGCCGATGGCTATAGCAACCGCTGGTGAAACCACAGTGGTTTAGTTTATTACCAGGACAGTGCCTCGACCTGCTCACCCCACCGTGTTGAACTGTTTATGGGTCCCAATCAGTCGGCTGACAAAGAACTGTTTAATTATGTGCTACAATAAAACAAGTGTTGGATCCTTATCGGTGTGTGGTACTCTGGTTAATGGGAGCGAAGGGAAGTGTTAGCACAGAAGGACTTGGTATTCCTGCAGAAACACACAGGCCCGAGGAAAACAATAGGTACTGGCCTTCACCTCACCCGCTGCAATGGGGAGGACATGGGCCGTAGCGCATCTCACTCTCACATACAAGATACCCCTAGAAAAGAGCTATCGGAAACCCGATTTACATGAGGAGAGAGTGGGGCCGCTACACACCTATGATATCATCACGAACAAAAAACAAAAACCGCTCAGGTGTCTCCTCCCAACAGCCAAGGGTGCAGGCAATTCAATTTCAGGCAAAACAAAAGATCAAGTCTTCTGGACAGCAGCACTCCAATAAAAAGCCTTTATTATGTAAAATCTTCAAAAATCCAAATACAGCACAGCAAGTCACACAATTCTGGTATAGCGCTGACTAGTTTCACACTTTCTTAGTGTTTAATCATAGCTGCCTAATGCACAAATGATTCCCATGATATACCCCAAAAAAAGGGTCATATGACCCAACCACAAGTGTAGGTGATTAAGTGCTAACGAGTGTTAATTAAAAGTTGATTACATGCTGACTAACCTGTGTCCAAGAAGTAAATGTTTTTTTTTTTTAAAGTGTGTGGTTTCATTGTACCAACTATTCTAAAAATATATGTACATAGTATCCTTGAAAAGGTGTGCAGCAAATTAAATATTGTGAAAAAACCTTGTGATTGATGCAAAAAGTGAGGAATGTGTAAATTAAATGGATGTGAATATATAGAACACAATGGATGAACCGCCTAAATCTTTACATGATACATGTGCAATGTGCTGAAATGGATGCACAAGCAAAGGCAAATGCATCCGTAGCGCACAAATAGTGAAAGATGTAAAGGTAAATTGTCAGTTTGTTCACCAAAAAGTGTCATAATGTAATGTAAGAAAATTATATATATAGAAAGTTGACCAAGAAAGATTAATACATTTATGTGTAAATAACCAGCCCACAACCCCGTGGTATATAGTTATCAATAGTATGCCCCATAGAGCATGAATGTAAAAAATATATATAACGCAGGGAGGGATGGGATAAAATCAAAAACTATTGTAATTTATCAATAATAGAATCATGTGGTGTAGATGCATGATGAAAAATGCTAAGATTAGCAAAAAAAGGAAGAAAGAGCTTATAGCCATATATCGCTGATAGAGTTGTCCTACTAGTGTATTCCTTTAAGTTGCCAATCTAAAGTGACTATATATCAGTGCCGTATATATTGGATGGATGATAATGAATAGCTCAAACGTGGGAATGTAAACGTGCATGTAATGGATAGACGTGTGTGTCTAAATAAGTCTAAACATACACGCATGTGCCCACGATGGTTAATATATGGCCATACACAAAGAATATAGTTGAATAAGAAGTAACATATCAGAGTTCTACTGTTAATGAGTTTTTCTTTTTCTTTCCTTTCTCACAGTCTACAAAATTACAGTGACTTTTAAGGAACAGAATAGATCTACTCATTTCCTGCACACATTACCCATCAATATGAGGTTGATCATATCATGTCATTGTGTTATATGAGTGAACTCTATACATTTTATAGATGTTTTATATTATTGGTTTTATTGTTTTGGATGATTTGTTTGATGAAATTTACAGTTGTTTAGAACCCGTATATGTGTGTTTTTCGGTTGCTTAGGTAACCACACACATCCGGGTATGTATATTGACCACAACTTGTATAAATATACACTTTTTCATCTTTATGAAGTTGAAGTCTCAAACGACTATATATAGGAAATATTGTGTCCATATGTGCTTTTATATTTAGCAATCTGATCAATGTTTTGTGGGGACTTTTGTGCTACATTTTCATATCATTTGATACATTGCAAGTGACGGCTGTTTATGTGGTCATATTAACTTGATTCCATCGCAATTTTCCTGCACTTGATCATATAGAACCACATATCCCCACACACCATAGATCTAATCTGATTGCATTTTACCTTTAAATCGCACACAAATTTTATTTTTCAATTTTCTATATTAGATTTTAATATAACATATATTGGCCATGTATGGCCATATATTAACCATCGTGGGCACATGCGTGTATGTTTAGACTTATTTAGATACACACGTCTATCCATTACATGCACGTTTACATGCCCACGTTTGAGCTATTCATTATCATCCATCCAATATATACGGCACTGATATATAGTCACTTTAGATTGGCAACTTAAAGGAATACACCAGTAGGACAACTCTATCAGCGATATATGGCTATTATTGATACAGTACAATAGTTTTTGATTTTATCCCATCCCTCCCTGCGTTATATATATTTTTTACATTAATGTTCTATGGGGCATACTATTGATAACTATATACCACGGGGTTGTGGGCTGGTTATTTACACATGTAGCGGGTGTGTGCTTTTCTATTTGAATCTGGTGGGGAAACTCTGAAGTATGGTTCCCCGGGGCCCACCGGGTGGCGCTGTCACTTTGGGCCCAGGGTTGAGCCATCATTGCAGCGTCGTACCTCTTTTCGGCCTCTCTCAGCGGTTGTATGGTGGGGCGGGGAACCCGCCGTGCTTGCTCGGAGAGGGTATAAAGGGGGCGGCCATTTTTGGTGGCGGGAGTCGAGTCCCAGGCACCTTCAGCCTGAGGGCGGTGGTTCGTGTCGGTCCTCTAGGCGGTCTAGGCCTGGAGGACGTTCGGAGGTCGTGTTCCATCCCAGGCACCTTTAGCCTGGGGTGAGGTACTTGGATGTCAGTCCGGGACTGAGGGTCCCGGATTAAGGCTCCGCGAGGGAGGAACTTCCTAGGGGACCCCAGGAGGGGGTACTGTCAGGAACGAGTATGGAGATCGAGATGCTAAGAGGGCTCCCCTTGCGGCTGAGTGCAGCGCGCCCCTGGAGTTGGGAACAGGGAGCGCGGTGCCCACAGAAGGTATGGGTGGATTGGAGGCGAGAGAAAAAGAGGATTCTGGCAGTCCTTGAGCTGATTGGAGAGTCTGAGACTTCTCGAATAGACGTTCACGTAGGCGTCTGTCCAGTTGTATGGCTAACTGGATGAGGCCCTCCAAGGTATCCGGGACTGCTACCCTGGCCAGCTCGTCCTTGAGGGACTCCGATAGGCCCAGACGATATTGGTACTTCAGGGCAGCTTGATTCCAACATGTGTCTGCGGCCCATGTGCGGAAGTCCACAGTGTAATCCTCTGCGGGAAGTTGCCCCTGCTGCAGGGTGTGCAGGGCATTCTCGGCCGTAGTCATACGATGGGGATCATCGTACAACTGGGCCATAGCTGTGAAGAAAGTGTCAACAGAGTCAGTAATGGGGCTCTTCTGTTCCAGTAGCCCGTGGGCCCACACCTGGGGGTCGTCCAAGAGTAAGGAGATAATGAAACCAACTTTAATATTCTCCAAGGAGAAAGTTCTTGGTTGAAGAGCCAGGTATAGTAGGCAGGAATTTTTAAAAGTCCTAAACTTTCTTCGGTCCCCCGAGAACCGTTCAGGGGTCGGCACACGTGGTTCAGGAAGCGGGATCGGCACGGTGAGAGGAACCTCCTGAGACATTGCAGCAGAGGGAGTACAACTGGAGGTAGGTCTTGGATCAGGAGATATAGGATTGGAAGACAAGTGATGCAGGTGACCCTCTAATTGCTCATGGGCGTCTTGTAGTCTTTGCACTGTTTGGGTAAGTGCAGTGATCTGCTGGCACATAGCCTCTATAGGGGAAGCGCCTCTGTCGATCTCTGACATGGCTGGATTATACTGTCAGGAACGAGTATGGAGATCGAGATGCTAAGAGGGCTCCCCTTGCGGCTGAGTGCAGCGCGCCCCTGGAGTTGGGAACAGGGAGCGCGGTGCCCACAGAAGCACGGTTGGCCAGGTGCTTGCTTGCAGTCTGATGAGCTCAGCCACTGAGGGATGGCGGAGGCAGGCAGAACTGAGCTGGTTATATTCAGATGAACGGAGATATCGGAAGCCAGGCCGGGGGTCAAACACAGGAGATCAGTCCAGAGCATATACAGGGGCGAGCCGGGGTCATACACGTGCAGGGTCCAGGTACAAGCCGAGGGTCAAGCCGGGTGGTCAGGAAGCAGAAGCAGAGTCCAGAAGCAGGCCGAGGGTCAAACACAGGAGAACAGGAAGCAAGGTTAAGGCAAGCCGGGTCACAACGGATAAGCACGGATCAGGAGACAAGGTCAAGGTACACAGGAGACTGAAGAGATAATCCAGCAATGAGCAGCTCCAGCAGCAGGCTTAAATAGACCAGGAAGTTAGTCATGTGATCTGTTCAGGTTACAAGGAGGAAGTACCGCCCACCTTAGTCATGCTGTGCACCATGGCAGCCATGATTGTCTTGGGCAGAATTGCCAGTCCTTCTTCGGCTATTTCCCTGACAGTGCCCCCCCCCGAGGGGCAGCCTCTGGATGCCCAACCTAGACCATCTTTCTGGGTACCTGTTGCGGAAATTTTGCAAAAGTCTTGGAGCATGTAAATTATCCATTGGTTCCCAAGAATTTTCCTCTGAAGAATACCCCTTCCATTTAACAAGAAATTGAGTCTGCCTACCTCTTTTCCGGCAATCTAGGATGGCTTCAACTTCATATTCGGTATCGTTACCTATGATAACTGGTGGAGGTGGCAACTCCTCTCTTCCTGGAAATGGACTTGGCACAGCTGGTTTCAGAAGGGAGACGTGGAACACCGGATGGATCTTGTAGGAGGCCGGTAAAGCGAGTTCAAAAGCCACAGGGTTCACTTCCTTCTTGATCTCGAATGGACCCACAAACCTTGGACCAAGCTTCCTGGAAGGGCAAGAAAGTCTGAGGTTAATAGAGGACAGCCATACCTTGTCACCCACCTTGTAGATGGGATTCCCTCTCTTTCTCCTGTCATGTTGTTTCTTGAAGTCTTCCTGAGCCTTTCGCATGGTCTCCTGAAGGATTCGGTAATTGGTTTGGAAGAAGTTTATCCTATCCTGAACGGCTGGTACCGGAGATTCAGGAATGGTGTTGGGAAGAAAGGATGGGTGAAAGCCATAGTTTGCCCAAAAGGGCGACTGATTGGTGGCCGTGTGTATGGTATTATTGTATGAAAATTCCGCACAAGGTAGCAAGGAGACCCAGTCATCTTGGGAGAAAGAGCAGAAGCACCGCAGGTATTGCTCTAAGGTCTGGTTCGTTCTTTCTGTTTGGCCATTACTTTGAGGGTGGTAAGCAGAAGAAAGACATAAGTCAATTGACAAGATCTTACAAAGATTCTTCCAGAAACCAGAGGTGAATTGAACCCCTCTATCGGAGACTATATTGTCGGGTAACCCATGAAGTCTGACTATCTCCTTAATGAAAATTTTTGCAGTGTCCATGGCGGAGGGGGTGCCAAGCATGGGCAGGAAGTGGGCCATCTTTGATAGTCGGTCCACTACTACCAAGATTGTTGTAAAGTTCTCTGATGGAGGGAGATCGACTATGAAGTCCATAGAGATGTTTTTCCAAGGCTGCTCCGGAACTGGTAAGGGTCTTAATAGACCCCAAGACCTGGTCTTGGGACCCTTGTTACGCTGGCAAACCAAACAGGACTCAACATATTTTTTACAGTCTGATCTTAGGGAAGGCCACCATAGGTAACGTTGGACAAGGTCGATCGTCTTCCGGATCCCGAAATGCCCGACCAGCTGGTGATCATGAAATCTTTTCAAGGCCTGCAGTCTGACTTCCTGGGGGACAAAGATTTTGTCCTGATGCCACAGAAATCCCTTGTGACTCCTTAAGGTAGAAATTTCCGACTCTGGGCAGTGAAGAGAGGCTTGTACAATGGATGCTTTTAGGTCTGGCTGAATCAGAAGGAAATTTTGTGTGGACAGGATTGTACCAGGAGTGGTTTCTTCAGGGGTGTCTGGGAACATCCGAGACAGAGCATCCGCCTTTCCATTTTTAGATCGGGACGAAACGAGATGTGAAAATTGAATCTCGAAAAGAATAACGCCCACCGAGCTTGACGCGGTCTCAAACGTTTTGCAGTCCTCAGATATTCTAAATTTTTATGATCGGTAAAGATCATAATGGGATGTGCTGCACCTTCAAGTAAATATCTCCACTCTTCCAGGGCTGTTTTGATGGCCAAAAGCTCCCGATCTCCGACGTCGTAATTTCTTTCCGGTTGTGTCATTTTTCGAGAGGAAAAGGCTACAGGATGTAACAATGATTTGGGGCCCTGTCGTTGAGAAAGGATAGCTCCTGTGGCCACTTCGGAGGCATCGACTTCCAAAATGTAGGGCAATGCAGGGTCAGGATGCTGAAGAACTGGCGCTGAAACAAACACTGTTTTAAGTCTGTCGAAAGCTGCCTGAGCCTCCGGGGACCACTGGAATCTGGAATGCAAACGGGTTAGTTGGGTAATGGGTGATATAATGGCTGAAAAGTTCTTAATAAATCGTCTGTAAAAGTTTGAAAAGCCAATAAACCTTTGAACACCCTTCTTGTCGGAGGGGACAGGCCACTCCAGGATCGCTTTTACTTTCTGGGGATCCATGGCCACTCCTTTCGTAGATATGACAAGACCCAAAAACTGGATAGATTCTTTCTCAAAGTCACATTTTTCGGCTTTTACATATAGTCCATGCGTTCTTAGAATAGTTAGTACCTTTTTCATGTGCACTCGATGAATCTCCAGCGTGGCCGAGAAGACAAGGATGTCATCCAGGTATACAATAAGGAAGTTGTCAAGATGGTCTCGGAAAATGTCGTTCACAAAGTGCTGGAACGTGGCTGGAGCATTGCAGAGGCCAAAAGGCATCACCAAATATTCAAAATGTCCGAAACGAGTTCGGAAAGCTGTTTTCCACTCATCCCCCTCTCGAATGCGAACCAGATTATAAGCACCTCGTAAGTCCAGTTTGGAGAAAACTCGAGCAGAACGGAATCGTTGGAAGAGTTCCGGGATGAGAGGGAGTGGATAGCGATTTTTGATAGTGATCTTATTCAGATCTCGGTAGTCTATACAAGGCCTAAGCGTTTTATCCTTTTTTTCGACAAAAAATATGCCAGCACCTGCAGGGGAAGAAGAGGGACGAATGAATCCCTTTGCCAGGTTTTCATCGACATAGAGTCGTAATGTTTCGAGTTCAGTCTCTGATAAAGGGAAGATACGACCAAAGGGAATTTCGGAGCCTGGGAGCAAGTCAATAGGGCAGTCATAGGGACGATGAGGTGGAAGGGAGTCTGCTCCCTTCTTGTCGAATACATCCAGAAATTCTAGGTAGGCAGAGGGTACATGAGGATTGGAACTAGAAACAGGTTGTATGGTCAGGCAGCTGGTAAAGTCCTTAGGGCCAGGGGGCAGACAATTCTGCTGACAGTAAGCAGATGAAAACAGCACTTCATTCTTCAGCCAGTCAATGTGAGGGTTGTGTGCTCGTAACCAGGGGACTCCCAGAATGACCGGAAACAGAGGAGAGCACAAAACATCGAAACGTACCAGTTCCTTGTGGCCAGAGCTGGTTGTCATAGGGATTGGCAGGGTCTCATGGGTTATCAGTCCAGAACTGGGTAGAGATCCATCAGCCAAATGAACTGTTAACTGCTGCTTCTTGGTAACAAGGGGAATTCCAAGTCCTTTGGCCAAGTTGATGTCTAGGAAGCAGCTGCAGGCCCCAGAGTCGATGATGGCTGAAAGACGGATCTCTTCCCTGGCCACCGATAGGGAGATAGCGAGGACAGGGTGAGATGAGGTAAGTCCTGACACTTGACAATGTACTGGGGGTTTGAAGAATGGTTTCTTCGCCCTGAGGTGGCAATTTTGTAAGAAATGGCCATTGTCTCCACAGTAAAAGCAAAGGTTCGCCTTTCGACGGTAGAGTCTTTCCTCAGGTGATAGGGCAGGCCGAAACAGGCCCATCTGTCTGGGCTTGACTTCAGGTATGGGTGGATTGGAGGCGAGAGAAAAAGAGGATTCTGGCAGTCCTTGAGCTGATTGGAGAGTCTGAGACTTCTCGAATAGACGTTCACGTAGGCGTCTGTCCAGTTGTATGGCTAACTGGATGAGGCCCTCCAAGGTATCCGGGACTGCTACCCTGGCCAGCTCGTCCTTGAGGGACTCCGATAGGCCCAGACGATATTGGTACTTCAGGGCAGCTTGATTCCAACATGTGTCTGCGGCCCATGTGCGGAAGTCCACAGTGTAATCCTCTGCGGGAAGTTGCCCCTGCTGCAGGGTGTGCAGGGCATTCTCGGCCGTAGTCATACGATGGGGATCATCGTACAACTGGGCCATAGCTGTGAAGAAAGTGTCAACAGAGTCAGTAATGGGGCTCTTCTGTTCCAGTAGCCCGTGGGCCCACACCTGGGGGTCGTCCAAGAGTAAGGAGATAATGAAACCAACTTTAATATTCTCCAAGGAGAAAGTTCTTGGTTGAAGAGCCAGGTATAGTAGGCAGGAATTTTTAAAAGTCCTAAACTTTCTTCGGTCCCCCGAGAACCGTTCAGGGGTCGGCACACGTGGTTCAGGAAGCGGGATCGGCACGGTGAGAGGAACCTCCTGAGACATTGCAGCAGAGGGAGTACAACTGGAGGTAGGTCTTGGATCAGGAGATATAGGATTGGAAGACAAGTGATGCAGGTGACCCTCTAATTGCTCATGGGCGTCTTGTAGTCTTTGCACTGTTTGGGTAAGTGCAGTGATCTGCTGGCACATAGCCTCTATAGGGGAAGCGCCTCTGTCGATCTCTGACATGGCTGGATTATACTGTCAGGAACGAGTATGGAGATCGAGATGCTAAGAGGGCTCCCCTTGCGGCTGAGTGCAGCGCGCCCCTGGAGTTGGGAACAGGGAGCGCGGTGCCCACAGAAGCACGGTTGGCCAGGTGCTTGCTTGCAGTCTGATGAGCTCAGCCACTGAGGGATGGCGGAGGCAGGCAGAACTGAGCTGGTTATATTCAGATGAACGGAGATATCGGAAGCCAGGCCGGGGGTCAAACACAGGAGATCAGTCCAGAGCATATACAGGGGCGAGCCGGGGTCATACACGTGCAGGGTCCAGGTACAAGCCGAGGGTCAAGCCGGGTGGTCAGGAAGCAGAAGCAGAGTCCAGAAGCAGGCCGAGGGTCAAACACAGGAGAACAGGAAGCAAGGTTAAGGCAAGCCGGGTCACAACGGATAAGCACGGATCAGGAGACAAGGTCAAGGTACACAGGAGACTGAAGAGATAATCCAGCAATGAGCAGCTCCAGCAGCAGGCTTAAATAGACCAGGAAGTTAGTCATGTGATCTGTTCAGGTTACAAGGAGGAAGTACCGCCCACCTTAGTCATGCTGTGCACCATGGCAGCCATGATTGTCTTGGGCAGAATTGCCAGTCCTTCTTCGGCTATTTCCCTGACAGGTACCCTAATCCAGTGGCTTAAGGGACCGAAGGGGGTACTTACCTGAAGACCTGGTGCAGCAAATTGCCAGTGACGGGTGAGCCTCCGGAGACCGCCGGGAGGGATGTCTTCCTCGATTGGGAGCAGAAACCTACTTCTGGGAAGATAGTAGGAGAGTTCATTGTGCCTGGGCCTACTCGCATCCACACTCCCTATCTGTTCTGTTCGTTGAGGGAGTCCAACTGATTGTGTTCACTTTTCCATAAGAAGAATAAAGGAGTGTTGGACTTTAGTGGTGTGGGGCTCATTTACTGGCAGACACTGTTCGAGAAACCAGGAGGAGGTCTCCAGATGCAGAACACCAACCCGAAGGTAAAAGAGAACTGTCTCCCACTCAGGGCCGTTTGAAGGAATTTGGGGGCCCCAAGCAAAATGGACATGGAGGCCCCCCCAACCCCCCCCCCCCCGCCCCGCGCACTCACGCAAAGCCTACAGGAACCACAGCATAGCGATACAGTTTAAGCTCACCCACACTTTATATAAATAAAAATGGTTTACGGTGCAAATACTGCTGTATATAATCCAACATACTTAAAACACATACACACTCACATTAACATTAAGATGCTGCTTAGGACTGTTTATGGACCGTGGGATGGACAGGGGGACCGTGGGATGGACAGGGGGACCGTGGGATAGACAGGGGGACTCCGCACTGTAATATCCACATCATCTCCCCCACTGTAATGTCCACATCATCTCCCCCACTGTAATGTCCACATCATCTCCCCCTGTAATGTCCACATCATCTCCCCCTGTAATGTCCACATCTCCCCCTGTAATGTCCACATCTCCCCCTGTACTGTCCACATCTCCCCCTGTAATGTCCACTGTTAAAATAATACAAATATTCAAAAATAATTATGGAGTGATAAAGTCTCTAATAGTTCCACAAATAAAATAGTAAATAAGTTTTCTTGAAAAGTAGTAAAGAATCTGTCAGTCTTTCTATGGCTCCACAAGCATGTACTTGTACATGATTTCTGTTCTGTCCAGTAATCCAGGCCAGGATTGGGATCCCTGAATATTCGTGCGCTTTTCTCCTGCAAACAACTTCCTGGTCACAGCAGCCTGCTTCTCCATCCCAATCCCCACTATTGGAGAAATGTCCAGTATCAGGGTTGTGACCAGGAAGTTGTTTGCAGCCGCGCACTAATATTCAGGGATGCTGATCCTGGCCTGGCTGGATTATTGGACAGAAGAACAGAAATCATGTACAAGTACATGCTTGTGGAGCCATAGAAAGACAGATTCTTTACTACTTTTCAAGAAAACTTATTTACTATTTTATTTGTGGAACTATTAGAGACTTTATAACTCCATTATAAAGTCATTCAACGACCTACCGTTTCCAGAGGCACTGTCTGGTGGGCAAAAAATGATCCGACCGCAATGGGAGTTGTAGCACGCCTGCGCTGCCCTCCTGAGTGACTGTGACTGACACTGACTCCTCCCCCCAGGAGCAGGGAGCATCAGCACGTAGCCGCCGCTGTGGACTACAACTCCCATAAGCAATGGCGGCAGCCTGTCACCGCCGGGTGTACCAAGATGGCCGCCGCTTCGGAGCTAGGCCGAAGCCGCGGCCTTTCCTATGGCCGCAATCCGCGGCCTTTCCTATGGCCGCAATCCGCGGATCGGCTCCGGGCGGAAATCGAGGACAGTGACAGGCAGCAGGCTGGGGCCCCAGGCCAGCTCGGGGGCCCCAAGCAATTGCTTGTTTTGCCTGTCCTGTTCCGACGGCCCTGCTCCCACTGCACACACACACACCTGCGGTGGGAACTTGGCGTGGTGACCTCGCACTCTCTCCTCAGAGGTACCCCTAGACAAGAGCCAGACACCAGAAGAATAGAGAGGAGAGAGAGGGGGCCGCTACACACATAAATGTATTAATCTTTCTTGGTCAACTTTCTATATATATAATTTTCTTACATTACATTATGACACTTTTTGGTGAACAAACTGACAATTTACCTTTACATCTTTCACTATTTGTGCGCTACGGATGCATTTGCCTTTGCTTGTGCATCCATTTCAGCACGTTGCACATGTATCATGTAAAGATTTAGGCGGTTCATCCATTGTGTTCTATATATTCACATCCATTTAATTTACACATTCCTCACTTTTTGCATCAATCACAAGGTTTTTTCACAATATTTAATTTGCTGCACACCTTTTCAAGGATACTATGTACATATATTTTTAGAATAGTTGGTACAATGAAACCACACACTTTTAAAAAAAAACATTTACTTCTTGGACACAAGTTAGTCAGCATGTAATCAACTTTTAATTAACACTCGTTAGCACTTAATCACCTACACTTGTGGTTGGGTCATATGACCCTTTTTTTGGGGTATATCATGGGAATCATTAGTGCATTAGGCAGCTATGATTAAACACTAAGAAAGTGTGAAACTAGTCAGCTCTATACCAGAATTGTGTGACTTGCTGTGCTGTATTTGGATTTTTGAAGATTTTACATAATAAAGGCTTTTTATTGGAGTGCTGCTGTCCAGAAGACTTGATCTTTTGTTTTGCCTGAAATTGCATTGCCTGCACCCTTGGCTGTTGGGAGGAGACACCTGAGCGTTTTTTGTTTTTCGTGATGATATCATAGGTGTAACTCCACCTTACATGTTACATCCTATATGGGACTTCTTCAGACTTAAGGAGAAAGGTGTGACTATTGCAGAGTGTGGAATGTCTTTGGAGAGCTGGAGGCACCTGGAGAGACCAATCTCTGTACTGAGTTAAATTCACTCCTGGTGGCAGAATCCTCCAGCAATGCATATATTAAGTGGGAATCTCTCTTTATACTATGTAGGATTTAAGGCAAAGAGCAATAGAGATGTGTAACAGATGGCAGCCAATTATCTTGCAGCTAAATTAAGTCAGATCAGCAGTTATTTGCTTTTTGGTAACTTAGCACTTTACTGCACTTTTCACATCATTGATTTGCATTGCTGTGCTGCAGTGGCGGCAGGTGCTTAATATTTTAGGGGGGGCAAACCAACGCTGTGCGGGAGATGGATAGGAATGTGGCGATACCCCCCCACGTGCGTGAGACGGACGGGAATGCAGTGACCCCCCGTGGGAGACAGGCGGGAATGCGGCAGTGGAAATTGGAGGCCTCCTTACCTTAGGAAGGAGGCATATCAGGCAGACATGGATCAGGGCTGCAGCTCCTTGCTCCGGGGCCATTGCTTCTCCAGGCCGAACAGGAAGTGGCCAATTGGGTCTCAGGAACTGCTTCCTGATTGGCCATGAGTAGAATCAGGAAGACCAAAGTGAATATTAATTTAATATTAATTTACTTCTTGGACACAGGTTAGTCAGCATGTAATCAACTTTTAATTAACACTCGTTAGCACTTAATCACCTACACTTGTGGTTGGGTCATATGACCCTTTTTTGGGGGTATATCATGGGAATCATTTGTGCATTAGGCAGCTATGATTAAACACAAAGAAAGTGTTAAACTAGTCAGCTATATACCAGAATTGTGTGACTTGCTGTGCTGTATTTGGATTTTTGAAGATTTTACATAATAAAGGCTTTTTATTGGAGTGCTGCTGTCCAGAAGACTTGATCTTTTGTTTTGCCTATGATATCATCACGCTGTTAGGACACCATGAACTGGAGTTACCATTACAAAGCGATCTACACTCACAGTGCTGTGTAAAGCATACCCTCCCTTTGTACAATTGGTGGATCAATGCCTTTACTTTATATTTCCTATGAGTTCCTGTCAGGAATTTTGTACAGCAAGTGCTAATTCCTATGCAGCAGGTGCTCATTTCTGTGTGCATTTGCAGGGACATGAGCATGCACAGGCCTTGGGACATGCATACACACACAGGCATGCCTACAGATTCTGGGACGCAGTGGCCTATTTAAACCTGAGATCTGCCTACTCTCATTGCTGGATTGTCTTCAGCTCTAGTTCCTGCATTCCAAGTTCCTGAAAGTCTGCTGCTCATTTGTACATCCGACTCTTATTCATTACGCATGCGCGTCCTCACGACGGCGCTAGTGCATGCTTATTGGCCGGCCTTGATGACGCTGGGCGTCGCTCAGCATCATCATGAGCGAGGTGCTCATATATGAGGAAATACACCACCACTCAACAAGTTGTTGAAGTGTGTGGCAGCCCTTGCAGCGAGGCGGATCTGAACGAACTGGACACGACTAGGTCTTGGAGCACTAGACGGGTATGTTTCTTGGGGCTTATGATACAGTTTTTTGCTATTTTGGTACTTGTCAAGTACTTTTCTATACACTCTCTTCTTTTGCGTTTTTTAGTGCCCTCTCACACTTGGGTGTGAGGGATTTATCTACACCCGCTAAGTACCTGTTCTTCCATCTTTAGGACAGTGGTCTGGCGATTTACCCCCAAGTGCCCTGTCATTAGGTATTTATTACGCATGTGTATTAGTGTATATTTAGGTTATGTTGCGGCGGTTTTTCAGTATTGGTTACATATATTCCTCATTACATTTGAGGTGTTTGTATCAATTAGTGTTAGGAGCTTTCATCTGCCTATTGTCTGGTTTTTCATTTCCACCTATTTACTTGTATTTATCTAGTCAATTTTTTTGACAAACAAGTTCGTTTTATAGTTCAAATTATTGGCGCTATGTATTATTGGCTAGTATAATTTCAATATCATCTTTTAAAAAAATGTCCTTATAGTTGCCATCCCAGTTCTTTCTTCAAGTTCTAAACATCTCGTCCAGGTTCGGTTCGGTATCTTTTGCTCTTCAGGTATCCCTTTGAAAAGTAGGTCGCCTCACATTGTATTTTTTCCACCTTGTTTATTTGTATGGAATGGTTTTACCTCTAGGTATAGTTACTTCTATACCTATGTATACCCTAAGGAACAGTCTTTCAGTGCTCTCCAATATATATAATTATTATTCTACAGTTATCGTGAGCACCTCCATGCTTGCCCACATGTCGGGATGTAGTTGATCGTGTTGTTGCAGTGTTCCAATCTTGGGAGTTGGCCAGTTCATCTGGGGCCACTCCCAATTCTATGTGTAGTTTCTGCAGAACATAGAGGGTCGCAATAATCCAATCACACTCACCTCCAACAATACGTTTAGTGGTGAGTGTTTCGTAGATTAATTTTATGAGTATCAATATTATATGTAATAATAAAATAAATGTTTTTCTGTATCAAAATTATTGAATCTTCTTTTGTGTACATTTAGAAGCTCCTGAGGAAGCGATCAGATCGCAAAACATGTCGAGCTCCAAGTTTTAAAAATTATCAACACATTGTGAACCTCAATCCAAGAAATCATCACAGTATTGTGGGGTATTACCTTGGAAGTGTCCACATTTATTGTGTTGTACTATATATATGTTTTTGTATATGTATATATATTGTGTACATGTTATATTTAAATTTTATTATTTTTCTAAAAATTCTCGTGTGCCTATAAAGTCCATTTTTTCCACAATCCCTTGTTCTGCTGCTCATTTGTGTTATCGACCCCAGCTTGGACTTCTGACCATAATTCTGCCTACTGAATTGATACCTTACCGCCAGCTTGTTGCCAACTCCTAAAAAACAAGAAAGAGAGGCGCCTCTGGGTGCAGACTGTATGGATATTTTAATCAAAAAAAAATTAAAAGTCACAAAAGACAACAAAATGTTGTCGACTCCTGCCTGTTTTTGACTTTGAACTTGTTTGTGATTCTGCACCTCTGTTAGGCTGCTGCCAAACATAGCTTGTGACCTGACTCCATTCTGCCACTGGAAGAATTCCTGAGTTTCCAAGATCAAGCTCACTGCTCAAGCTTTTTGGCACCTGCGCCCTCCATTGCCCTCACAGTCCATGTCTCCACTATCAGGGATGCTTGGATGATTATTGCAGAAGAGGCCATCCTTGTCATCTCATGCTCCGCAGTGTGGTACATGATAGTACATTTTATCTGTGGGAAGGCTTTTATTTAACAGTGAGCACTAACAGCATTCTCTCAGGTTTTTTTTTGGAGCTGGACTATGCATGTGAATGATATAATGTTTTCTGCTACTCCTCCTGAATATGGCGATACCACATGTGTGAGACTTTTCCACAGCTTAGCAAAATACAGAGGCCCAACATCCAAGTAGCACCTTCAGGCGTTCTAAAGGCATAAATTACACATCTAATTTGCTGACTACCTATCATACTTTTGAAGGCCCTGGAGCACCAGGACAATGGAAACACCCACCAAAATGACCATATTTTGGAAAGCAAACACCCCAATGTATATTCTATGAGGCATAACATCCAATAGGCTTCCAACACATAGCATGTACATACCATGAATTACACCCCAAAATACATTCTGCTGAGCAAAGGGTAAACAAAAGATTACCTGTGGTTTTAGTAGTGCAGTTGTCCGCAGAGGAAAGCATTGGTCCAGGCAGTAGGTAGGGACATCGAAAGGAATCGTCCAGACAGCAGGCAGGAATTATCCACAAAATGACAACATTTTAGAAAGTAAACACCCCAGTGTGAGTTCTATGAGGCATAATGAGTCTTTTGAGCATGTCCTTTTTTTCCACATGTTTTTGGAAAATGTGGAAAGAAAATGAAAAGGTTTTTTTTTTTTTTTTTTTTTACACAAAGTTGTCAATTTATAGGATATTTCTAACAATGTACATACCAAAAATTACACCCTAAAATACATTCTGCTACTCCTCCTGAGTATGGCGATACCACATGTGTGAGACTTTTCCACAGCCTTACCACCAGGGATGAGCCAAACACCCCCCTGTTCGGTTCGCACCAGAACCTGCAAACAGACAAAATGTTCGTGTAAACTTTAGAACCCTATTAAATACAATGGACTCGAACGTTCGAAATCTAAAGTGTTAATTATAAAGGCTTATATGCAAGTTATTGTCCTAAAAAGTGTTTGGGGACCCGGGTCCTGCCCCAGGGGACATGTATCAATGCAAAAAGAAGTTTTAAAAACGGCCGTTTTTTCGGGAGCAGTGATTTTAATAATGCTTAAAGTGAAAAAATAAAAGTGACATATTCCTTTAAATTTCGTACCTGGTGGGTGTGTATGATATGCCTGTGAAGTGGCGCATGTTTCCCGTGCTTAGAACTGTCCCTGCAAAAAATGTCATTTTTGAAAGAAAAAAATGCATTTAAAACTCACTTGCGGCTATTAATGAATTGTCGGCTCCTGGCAATACATACAAAAGTCATTGATAAAAAAAAAAAAAAAAGCGTGGGGGTTCCCCAGAATTCAATTACCAGGCCCTTCAGGTCTGGAATGGATATTAAGGGGAACCCCGCCGCAAATTAAAAAAAAATTGACGTGGGGTTCCCCCTAAATATCCATACCAGGCCCTTCAGATCTGGCATGGATTTTAAGGGGAACTCCACCCCAAATTTAAAAAAAAAATGGTGTGGAGTCCCCCTAAAAATCCATACCAGACCCCTTATCCAAGCACGCAACCTGGCCGGCCGCAGGGGAAAAGGGGGGGACGAGAGAGCGGCCCCCCCTCCCTCCTGAACCGTACCAAGCCACATGCCCTCAACATGGGGAGGATGTCCCCATGTTGATGGGGACAAGGGCCTCATCCCCACAACCCTTGCCCGGTGGTTGTGGGGGTCTGCGGGCGGGGGGCTTATCGGAATCTGGAAGACCCCTTTAACAAAGGGGACCCCCAGATCCCGGCCCCCCCCTATGTGAATTGGTAAGGGGTACATTGTACCCCTACCATTTCACGAAGAAAGCGTAAAAAAATGTTTAAAAAAACACACAAACACCTTGGAAAAGTCCTTTATTTAAAAAAAAACAAAAAAAACATTCCAGCGGTGAAATCCAGTGTCCCGCGGCGATCCCGATGTCCAGCGCTGTCCTTCATTGGTTGTGCCTGAGCGGACCTGATGGGGAACTCCCTCTCAGTATTTTAAATGTATAGACCCGCCCCTTCTAAAGTTCCCCATCAGGTCCGCTCAGCGGACCAGATGCGGAACATGAGAAGGGGCGGGTCTATACATGTATTACCAAAGTGAGAGCAGTTCCCCATCAGGTCCGCCCCCTCGGTATGTCGGACCCGCCTACGTCATTGGCTTGAGCGGGGAACTTCCTTCACTGTGTAATTTAAATTTACATAGTGAAGGAAGTTCCCCGCTCAAGCCAATGACGTAGGCGGGTCCGACATACCGAGGGGGCGGACCTGATGGGGAACTGCTCTCACTTTGGTAATACATGTATAGACCCGCCCCTTCTCATGTTCCGCATCTGGTCCGCTGAGCGGACCTGATGGGGAACTTTAGAAGGGGCGGGTCTATACATTTAAAATACTGAGAGGGAGTTCCCCATCAGGTCCGCTCAGGCACAACCAATGAAGGACAGCGCTGGACATCGGGATCGCCGCGGGACACTGGATTTCACCGCTGGAATGTTTTTTTTTTTTTTTTTTTAAATAAAGGACTTTTCCAAGGGGTTTGTGTGTTTTTTTAAACATTTTTTTACGCTTTCTTCGTGAAATGGTAGGGGTACAATGTACCCCTTACCAATTCACATAGGGGGGCCGGGATCTGGGGGTCCCCTTTGTTAAAGGTGTCTTCCAGATTCCGATAAGCCCCCCGCCCACAGACCCCAACAACCACCGGGCAAGGGTTGTGGGGATGAGGCCCTTGTCCCCATCAACATGGGGACATCCTCCCCATGTTGAGGGCATGTGGCCTGGTCCGGTTCAGGAGGGAGGGGGGCCGCTCTCTTGTCCCCCCCTTTTCCCCTGCGGCCGGCCAGGTTGCGTGCTCGGATAAGGGGTCTGGTATGGAT
This sequence comes from Rana muscosa, assembly GCA_029206835.1. Lineage (NCBI taxonomy): Eukaryota > Metazoa > Chordata > Amphibia > Anura > Ranidae > Rana > Rana muscosa. The sequence goes on along the minus strand of JARGYO010005562.1, from coordinate 4,113,371 downwards.
TTTTAGGGGGACTCCACGCCATTTTTTTTTTAAATTTGGGGTGGAGTTCCACTTAAAATCCATGCCAGATCTGAAGGGCCTGGAATGGATATTTGGGGGAACCCCACGTCAATTTTTTTTTAAATTTGCGGCGGGGTTCCCCTTAATATCCATTCCAGACCTGAAGGGCCTGGTAATTGAATTCTGGGGAACCCCCACGCTTTTTTTTTTTTTTTTATCAATGACTTTTGTATGTATTGCCGGGAGCCGACAATTCATTAATAGCCGCGAGTCAGTTTTAAATGCATTTTTTTCTTTCAAAAATGACATTTTTTGCAGGGACAGTTCTAAGCACGGGAAACATGCGCCACTTCACATGCATATCATACACACCCCCCAGGTACGAAATTTAAAGGAATATTTCACTTTTATTTTTTCATTTTAAGCATTATTAAAATCACTGCTCCCGAAAAAACGGCCATTTTTAAAACTTCTTTTTGCATTGATACATGTCCCCTGGAGCAGGACCCCGGTCCCCAAACACTTTTTAGGACAATAACTTGCATATAAGCCTTTATAATTAGCACTTTAGATTTCTCCCATAGATTTTTCTAATTTGCCGCGAACACCCCAATTTGTTCGCTGTTCGGCGAACGGGCGAACAGGCAATGTTCGAGTCGAACATGAGTTCGACTCGAACTCGAAGCTCATCCCTACTTACCACATTCAGAGGCCCAACATTGAAGTAGCACCTTCATGCTTCTAACACTTAGCATGTGCATACCAAGAATTACATCCGAAAATACATTCTGCTGAGCAAAGGGTAACAAAAAAGGATTACCTGTTCTTTTAGTAGTACAGTTGTCCACACAGGAGAGCACTGGTCCAGGCAGTTGGTAAGCAACAGCAAAAGGAGTTGTCCAGGCAGAAGGCAGGAATACTGTCCCAGCACCGGCAAAGCATTAGTCCAGACAGCAGGCAGAGATGTGGTCAGAAACAGCCAAATGAATTGTCCAGGAATTGAGATATGCCCAATTATTGGTCCTGGCAATAGGCAAGAACATGGTCCATAAGCAGGCCGTACAGGTAGCAGTAGTGATGAGCCGAACACCCCCGGGTTCGGTTCGCACCAGAACCCGCGAACGGACCGAACGTTCGTACGAACATTAGAACCCTATTAAATACAATGGATGCGAACGTTCGAATTCTAAAGTGCTAATTATAACGACTATTATGCATGTTATTGTCCTAAAAAGGGTTTGGGAACCCGGGTTCTGCACCAGGGGACATGTATCAATGCAAAAAGAAGTTTTAAAAACGGTCGTTTTTCGGGAGCAGTCATTTTAATGATGCATAAAGTGAAAAAAAAAAAGTCAAATATTCCTTTAAATATCGTACCTGGGGGTGTCTAAAGTATGCCTGTGAAGTGCCACGTGTTTCCCGTGTTTAGAACTGTCCCTGCACAAAATGACACTTCTAAAGGAAAAAAAAGCCATTTAAAACTGCTTGCGGCTTTAATGTAATGTCTGGTCCCGGTAATATGGATGAAAATCTTTAAGAAAAATGGCATAGCTACCCCATGACCCCCCCCCCCTACCCCAGCCCATTACCAGCCCCTTTGGGTCTTGTATGGATATTAAGGGGAACACCGCACACAAAATAAAAAAGGCCCTATATACTCTAAACAGCCGTATACAGGCGGTGCATACAAGACAGGGACTGTAGGTTTGTTCTTATGTAGAATGTGTTTGTAATTTTGAACAGGTACATTGTTTAAGTGTAGCTCCAGCCCAAAAATCTATTTTTAAACTTTTTGGAAAACATAGGTAAGGGTTATCACCCCTGTAACATTTGTTTTGCTGTCTGTGCCCCTGTTCAGAACATTTCACCTCACTTTCCGTCCCAATGACAACTGTTTTTGAAATGTGGTGTTTTTCTTGAAACAAGGATTGGTGATAAAGCATCAGTACAGAGGAGACACCTTTCTCCCATATTAATTCTTACAGGAGAGAATTTTCCTTCCTAGGGGTAGATTTCCTCTCACTTCCTGTTGTCTTCTTGCGTTTGCAAGTAGGAGTCGTTTGTAAGTTGGATGTTTGAAAGTAGGGACCTGCCGTATATACTCTGCAGAAATAGGCCCCTTAGTTGTTGGTGTTGGCACAACACTGTAAGCACTCACAGTTACTCTTGGTTGGTGCTGGAACGCCCTGCTGTCAACTATTATATCAGGAATTGTAATTACATATAATTGTTGAACAGTGGTAGTAAAAATTGGGCCTTTGATGGTGGTGCTGGTGCCACAACACTGTAAGCCCTGACAGTTACTCTTGGTGGGTGCAGCAATGGGCCCTGCTGTGAATTATTAGATCAAGAATTGTAATTGCATGCCCCTGTTGAACAGGGGCTGAAAAATTGGGCCTTTCGTGGTGGTGGTGGTGGTGGTGGTGTTGCCACAACACTGTAAGCCCTCAGAGTTACTCTTGGTGGGTGCAGGAATGGGCCCTGCTGTGAATTATTAGATCAAGAATTGTAATTACATGCCCCTTTTGAACAGGGGCTGAAAAATTGGGCCTTTCGTGGTGGTGGTGGTGGTGGCGTTGCCACAACACTGTAAGCCCTCAGAGTTACTCTTGGTGGGTGCAGCAATGGGCCCTGCTGTGAATTATTAGATCAAGAATTGTAATTACATGCCCCTGTTGAACAGGGGCTGAAAAATTGGGCCTTAGGCACTGGTGGCACAACACTGCAACCCCTCACAGATACTGTACTTGGAGCACAGCAATGAGCCCTGTTGCAAAGTATTGCTTCAAAAATTGTAATTACACGCCCCTGTTAAACAGGGGCTGAAAAATTGGGCCTTAGCCACTGGTGGCGGCACCCATAAACAAAAATGATCTTCCAAGCTATCATCATCAATCGTATCATTGAGGACTCGGAGGAGGAGGATAGCCAGTCAACATAACAGCACAGGCACTCAGCATCAGCATCAGTCTTGAAGGGATGTGACATGTTAAAATCAATTAGTCTGTTATATCAGCATCAGGTGTGTGGTAGCTGGTGGTGATCCAAGACTGGTTCATCTTGATGAAAGTCAGTCGATCAACCGAGTCGGTGGACAGGCGCACCCTGTGATCCGTGACAAATCCTCCAGCAGCACTGAATGTGCGTTCCGAAAGAACGCTGGATGCAGGACAGGCCAGTAGCTCAATTGCATACTGTGCAAGCTCTGGCCAGTGATCCATCCTCAAGACCCAGTAAGCCAGAGGATTTTCGGTGGGGAAGGTGTCCAAGTCTGACCTTGCCCCTAGATATTCCTGCACCATGTTTATCAGACGCTGGCGATGGTTGCTGGAACCGATCATACTTTGGGGCTGCGGACTAAAGAATTGTCTGAACGCATCGGTCAGACGGCCACCTTCCCCACCGCTCCTTCTTTGACTGGCCGAAGCCTCAGCAACTCGTTGTCCAGGACCAGGAGTTTGTAACCTCCCAGTCTCTGGGAACGCATTGCACAGACCTTTCTGCAAGGCCTCCCGGAGTTGTCTCATCCTCTGCTCCCTCTGCGACGGTAACATAAGGTCCGCAACCTTACCCTTGTACCGTGGATCAAGGAGAGTGGCCAGCCAGTAATGGTCCCTCTCCTTGACCCGAAGAATACGAGGATCCTTCCGCAGACTTTGCAGGATCAGGGAGGCCATGCAGCGTAGGTTAGCTGAGGCATTCGGTCCGGAGTCCTCTGGGTCACTAAGGACGACATGATCCGCAGCCACCTCCTCCCAGCCACGTACAAGTCCACTGGTTTCTTGGGACTGTAAATCATCCCTAAAAGACTGCTGCTGATGATGCTGAGTGCCAGCCTCCACCTCCATGCTGACACAATCCTTCTCCTCCTCCTCCTCCTCCTCCTCTTCCTGTGCGATGGGTGGGACAGAAGGAACACTGTCTGGGTAAAGGGGGCCTTGAGAGGCAAGGAAGTCCTCCTCTTCCTGCCTCTGTTCTGCCTCAAGTGCCCTGTCCATTATTCCACGCAGCGTGTGCTCCAACAGGTGGACAAGAGGTACAGTGTCACTGATGCATGCACTGTCACTGCTCACCATCCTCGTGGCCTCCTCAAATGGTGCCATAGTCGCACAGGTACTCATTGATGGCCCTCTGCTGCGTGTGCAGCCGCTGCAGCATGGCCAACGTTGAGTTCCACCTGGTGGGCATGTCACATATAAGGCGGTTCTTGGGCAGGTTCAACTCCTTTTGCAGCTCAGCCAGGCGAGCACTGGCATTATAAGATCTGCGGAAATGCACACAGACTTTCCTGGCCTGCCTCAGGACATCCTGTAAGCCCGGGTACCTGCCCAAGAACCGCTGCACCACCAGGTTAAGGACGTGAGCCACACAGGGCACATGGGTCAGTTGTCCCTGTCGGAGGGCGGAGAGGAGGTTGGTGCCATTGTCGCAAACCACCATTCCTGGCTTAAGCTGGCGTGGCGTCAACCACCTCTCGGCCTGGCCCTGCAGAGCAGACAGGACCTCTGCCCCAGTGTGGCTTCTGTCCCCCAAACACACCAGCGCAAGCACGGCATGGCATCTTTTTGCCTGCGTACTTGCGTAGCCCCTTGAACGGCTACGGAGCACCGCTGGTTCAGAGGACAAAGCACAGGAAGAGGCCATGGAGGAAGAAGAAGAGGAGGGGGTGGAGGAGAGAGGTGTGTCACAACCAGTAGTAGCATTTTGGAGGCGTGGCGGTGGAACAACCTCCAACACTACTGCACCTTGTCCTGCATCCTTCCCAGCTGCCAAAAGAGTGACCCAATGGGCCGTGAAAGAAAGGTAACGTCCCTGTCCATGCCTGCTGGACCATGAGTCAGCGGTAATATGCACCTTACCGCTGACCGCCCTGTCCAGCGAGGCCAAGACATTGCCTTCCACATGCCGGTAGAGAGCCGGAATAGCCTTCCGTGAGAAAAAGTGGCGTTTGGGAACCTGCCACTGAGGAACCGCACATTGCACAAACTCACGGAAGGGGGCCGAGTCTACCAACTGAAAAGGCAGCAGTTGAAGCGCTAGCAATTTAGCCAAGCTAGCATTCAACCGCTGGGCATGTGGATGGCTGGGAGTGAACTTCTTTCGACGGTCCAGCAGCTGGGGCAGGGAAATTTGCCTGCTAGAATCGGACGTCGGTGTACTGCTAGCAGAGTGGCCGCAAGTACTTGGCTGTGACACACCTAATTCTACACCTTCATTCCTCTCAGTGCATGTTTCAGAGAGGACTGAAGTTATAGTGGGGTTGGAGATCCCAGCTGATGCGGTGCAAGGAGAGGTCCGCTTTGTTCTTTGGTGTGGGTCTTTGAGGTAGGCTTGCCAACGAGCTGCATGGCAGGTCAACATATGTCTGGTCAGGCATGTGGTACCCAAGCGGCTGATGTTTTGGCCACGCGATATACGCTTGAGACATATGTTGCAAACAGCAGCTGTGCGATCTGATGCACTAGCCTCAAAAAAGGCCCACACCAAAGAACTTTTTGAATGACGGGCAGAGGCAGCGCCCTGCACAGGTGGAGCTCTGCGGTGTGATTCCGTCGGTGTACTGCCCTTACGCTGGCCACCAAAGGGCATCCTGCCTCGTTGGAGATGTGCCTCCTCCTCATCCTCCTCCTCCTCCTCTCTCCTATTAGGCACCCACGTGGAGTCAGTGACCTCATCATCCCCTCCCTCCTCATCACTGGAGCCAATCTGGCAGTATGCTGCAGCTGCTGGAACATGACTGCCAGATTGGTGTCCTTCTTGAGCATCCCCTCTGTCTGCTCTCACGCTACTGCCTTCCTGTAGCTGGGTTTCATCATCAGACCCTTCGAAACGCTGGGCATCCTCCTGGAGCATGTACCCAACACTGTGCTCAAACAGTTCGGGGGACTCCTCAGGAGGAGGACATGGTGGGTCTAGGGAAGGAGTGACTGATGATGAGTCTGACATTGATACCAGGGAAGAGGACGCTTTGGCAGCTGCTTTGCCAGTACCCTGAGCCTGGGTGAGAGAGGATGAGGAGGAGGAGGAGGGCTTGGTCATCCACTCTACCAAGTCTTCGGCATGATGTGGCTCAACATGTCCAGCTGCCGAAAAGAAGGACAAGCGTGTCCCATGGCCATGTGCTGATGACAATGCACCGCGTCCACGACCAGCACTGTTGCCCCCAGTCACAGAGCCTGCTTGCCCTCTTTTATTGCCTCCTGACTGTCTGCCTCTCCTTGTTTGCCTTCCAGACATTCTAATGGATGGCCTGCAGGGAGATGGGAAAAAAGCAATAAGGGCTACCTTCAGGTGTCCTTCTCTGTCCCTTTACTTAAGGATTTCTAAATATGGTTGAGGATGATTGCTTTCGCACAGAATAGCACAATGACAATTTCCCTGACTGTCCAAAAAACAAGGATTTCAAAGATGGTTGATGAGGAATGCTTTAGCACAGTATAGCACAAGGAGAATTTCCCTCACTGTCCTTCCCTGTCCCTAGAAACAAGGATTAGCACAGTAAAACACACTGACACTCTCCCTACCTATAGTTTTCTGTCCCTAGAAAAAATGTTTTTTTAAAGATGGTTGATGATCAATGCTTTAGCACAGTATAGCACAAGGAGAATTTCCCTCACTGTCCTTCCCTGTCCCTAGAAACAAGGATTAGCACAGTAAAACACACTGACACTCTCCCTACCTATCGTTTTCTGTCCCTAGAAAAAATGTTTTTTTAAAGATGGTTGATGATCAATGCTTTAGCACAGTATAGCACAAGGAGAATTTCCCTCACTGTCCTTCCCTGTCCCTAGAAACAAGGATTAGCACAGTAAAACACACTGACACTCTCCCTACCTATAGTTTTCTGTCCCTAGAAAAAATGTTTTTTTAAAGATGGTTGATGATCAATGCTTTAGCACAGTATAGCACAAGGAGAATTTCCCTCACTGTCCTTCCCTGTCCCTAGAAACAAGGATTAGCACAGTAAAACACACTGACACTCTCCCTACCTATAGTTTTCTGTCCCTAGAAAAAATGTTTTTTTAAAGATGGTTGATGATCAATGCTTTAGCACAGTATAGCACAAGGAGAATTTCCCTCACTGTCCTTCCCTGTCCCTAGAAACAAGGATTAGCACAGTAAAACACACTGACACTCTCCCTACCTATAGTTTTCTGTCCCTAGAAAAAATGTTTTTTTAAAGATGGTTGATGATCAATGCTTTAGCACAGTATAGCACAAGGAGAATTTCCCTCACTGTCCTTCCCTGTCCCTAGAAACAAGGATTAGCACAGTAAAACACACTGACACTCTCCCTACCTATAGTTTTCTGTCCCTAGAAAAAATGTTTTTTTAAAGATGGTTGATGATCAATGCTTTAGCACAGTATAGCACAAGGAGAATTTCCCTCACTGTCCTTCCCTGTCCCTAGAAACAAGGATTAGCACAGTAAAACACACTGACACTCTCCCTACCTATCGTTTTCTGTCCCTAGAAAAAATGTTTTTTTAAAGATGGTTGATGATCAATGCTTTAGCACAGTATAGCACAAGGAGAATTTCCCTCACTGTCCTTCCCTGTCCCTAGAAACAAGGATTAGCACAGTAAAACACACTGACACTCTCCCTACCTATAGTTTTCTGTCCCTAGAAAAAATGTTTTTTTAAAGATGGTTGATGATCAATGCTTTAGCACAGTATAGCACAAGGAGAATTTCCCTCACTGTCCTTCCCTGTCCATAGAAACAAGGATTAGCACAGTAAAACACACTGACACTCTCCCTACCTATAGTTTTCTGTCCCTAGAAATTTTTTTTTTTTAAAGATGGTTGATGATCAATGCTTTAGCACAGTATAGCACAAGGAGAATTTCCCTCACTGTCCTTCCCTGTCCCTAGAAACAAGGATTAGCACAGTAAAACACACTGACACTCTCCCTACCTATAGTTTTCTGTCCCTAGAAAAAATGTTTTTTTAAAGATGGTTGATGATCAATGCTTTAGCACAGTATAGCACAAGGAGAATTTCCCTCACTGTCCTTCCCTGTCCCTAGAAACAAGGATTAGCACAGTAAAACACACTGACACTCTCCCTACCTATAGTTTTCTGTCCCTAGAAAAAATGTTTTTTTAAAGATGGTTGATGATCAATGCTTTAGCACAGTATAGCACAAGGAGAATTTCCCTCACTGTCCTTCCCTGTCCCTAGAAACAAGGATTAGCACAGTAAAACACACTGACACTCTCCCTACCTATAGTTTTCTGTCCCTTGAAAAAATGTTTTTTTAAAGATGGTTGATGATCAATGCTTTAGCACAGTATAGCACAAGGAGAATTTCCCTCACTGTCCTTCCCTGTCCCTAGAAACAAGGATTAGCACAGTAAAAAACACTGACACTCTCCCTACCTATAGTTTTCTGTCCCTAGAAAAAATGTTTTTTAAAGATGGTTGATGATCAATGCTTTAGCACAGTATAGCACAAGGAGAATTTCCCTCACTGTCCTTCCCTGTCCCTAGAAACAAGGATTAGCACAGTAAAACACACTGACACTCTCCCTACCTATAGTTTTCTGTCCCTAGAAAAAATGCTTTTTAAAGATGGTTGATGATCAATGCTTTAGCACAGTATAGCACAAGGAGAATTTCCCTCACTGTCCTTCCCTGTCCCTAGAAACAAGGATTAGCACAGTAAAACACACTGACACTCTCCCTACCTATAGTTTTCTGTCCCTAGAAAAAAATGTTTTTTTAAAGATGGTTGATGATCAATGCTTTAGCACAGTATAGCACAAGGAGAATTTCCCTCACTGTCCTTCCCTGTCCCTAGAAACAAGGATTAGCACAGTAAAACACACTGACACTCTCCCTACCTATAGTTTTCTGTCCCTAGAAAAAATGTTTTTTTAAAGATGGTTGATGATCAATGCTTTAGCACAGTATAGCACAAGGAGAATTTCCCTCACTGTCCTTCCCTGTCCCTAGAAACAAGGATTAGCACAGTAAAACACACTGACACTCTCCCTACCTATCCTTCTCTTTCCCTAAACTAAAGGAATCCAGGTTAAGCAAGAAAAAAAAATGTCACTGTCCCTGCCTATGCTTCTCTTTCCCTGCTCCGGAACACACTACACTAGGCCGCCGTGCTGGCGGCCTTTTATAGTGTGGGGCGTGTACTAAACACCCTCAGCAATAATTGGCCACAGGCATCCTGCCTGTGGCCAATCATTGCTCTCCTCGCTGCCGGCGCTGTGATTGGCCAAGCATGCGGGGTCACAGTGCATGCTTGGCCAATCACAGCGCCTGGATGACACTGCGATGGCGTAGTGCATTGTGGGCCGCGAATTAGGCGCGAACGGCCCAAATCGTTCGTTGTTCGGCGAACGATCGAACAGCCGATGTTCGAGTCGAACGTATGTTCGACTCGAACACCGAGCTCATCCCTAGGTAGCAGGCAGAGGCATGCCACAGTCAGATGGCAGCAGGCAGAACTATCAGGCTTAGGGCCTCTTTCAGGTAAGACCTGAGTGCAGGGGTAGAGGCTTCTTCCCACCCAAATCTCTTTGAAGCCTTCAGGTCTCCAGACCCTAATTCGAGAAATTTAAAACCCGTAGAAAGCCAAAAAAGTTTTCTCCACTCGGAAAATCTATTCTGGAGCCCCTTACATATGTGAGACCCCTGTGTTGTTTTGAATCCCATTAATACAGCGGCAGGGCAAAAGATGAGTTCAAGAGGCAAGCAAAAAGCATGGTCATTTAACAGGTTGATGTCAATTCACGTTGAAGTCAAAAACCTGGCTGATAGTTGAAGTGACAGGCAGAGTTATAGTTGATAAACAGTCTGGGTCATACACAGAAATAGCAGATAGCAAAAACTGGAAAAAAAAAATCACTTCACATATACAGGCGGTCCCCGGGGTTACAAAAATCTGACTTACAAACGACTCCTACTTAAAAACGGAGGGAGACAACCGGAAGTGAGAGGAAATCTACCCTAATGCCTTGTACACACGATCAGAATTTCCGATGAAAAAAGTCAGACGGAATTTTTTTAATGGATATTCTGAATGTGTGTGGGCCCCATCTGACTTTTTTCCATCAGAGTTTAGAAATAGAACATATTTAATGTTGGAAAAAAATCCTATCAGAAATTCCGATCGTCTGTGTGGAACTCCGACGGAGAAAAAAACACGCATGCTCAGAATCAAGTCGACGCATGCTTGGAAGCATTGAACTTCATTTTTCTCGGCTCATGGTAGTGTTTTACGTCACCACGTTTTGGACGGTCGGAATTTGGTCTGACAGTGTGTATGCAAGACAACTTGAACGGAATTCCGACGGAAAATTCCATCGGATTTTAACCCATCGGAAATTCCGATCGTGTGTACAGGGCATTAGGAAGGGGAAATTCTCTCCTGTAAGAGTTAATATGGGAAAAAGGTGTCTCCACTGAAACTTTATCACCAATCCTTGTTTCCACAACAACCTGAAGTTTTAAAAACCCATTTGTCATTGGGACGGAAAGTGAGGTGAAATGTTCTGAACAGGTGCACAGACAGCAAAACAAATGTTACAGGGGTGATAACGCTTGCCTATGTTTTCCAAAAACCTTAAAAATAGATTTTTTGGGCTGGAGCTACACTTAAAAAATTTACCTGTTTTGACTTATGTAGCAGCCTCCACTCTCTCTCTCCGCTGCTGGCTAGTTGCTGCTTGTCTAGGGGTATCCTGGAGGAGAGAGTGCAGGGTCACCACGCCAAGCCTTCACCGCAGATGTTTGTGTGGTGTGAGCAAAGTTTCTTTACCATCGGGTCGGTGTTCAGTGTTTGGAGCCTCCGCTTATTCTGTGGAACAGTGTCTGCCAGTAAATGAGCCCCACACCAATAAAAGTCCAACACTCCTTTATTTTCCAATGTCAGGATGAAACACAATCAGTTGGACTCCCTCAACGAACAGACAGGGGATGTGGATACGAGTAGGCCCAGGCACAATGAACTCTCCTATTCCTCTATCAGCGAATAGGTTTGGCACATGGTCTCTGCCACCTGCTGAGAATCTTGGTCGCTGCCACCGACCGGGTGAACGGTGAACCTTCCTCCTGACTGCACTCGGCCCCTGTTTGGGAAGATACCCCTCTGGGCGGTCTCCTGAGGCTCACCCGGCACCGGCAATCTGCTGCACCAGGTCTTCGGGTGAGTAGCTCCTCCGGTCCATTACGCCTCTGGATTCGGGTACCCCACTTCCGGGGTCCCCTAGGAAATCCTTCCCTCACGGAGCCCAGCGGAGGACATTGGGCCCCAGGCCTCCAACTGAGTACCTCACCCCAGGCTGAAGGTGCCTGGGGTGGAACACGAGCTCCGGGTGTCCAGGCCTGGGCCGCCTGGACACCGACCACGAACCACAGCCCTCAGGCTGAAGGTGCCTGGGACTCAACAACCCCGTGACCAAAATGGCCGACCCCTTTATACCCTCCCCCAGCAAGCCCAGCGGAGCCCCCGCCCTGCTGTACTCATGCTGCGAGAGGCCAAAAAGGGTATGGCACAGCAATGATGGCTCAACCCCGGGCCCAAAGCGACAGCGCCACCCGCTGGGCCCCAGGAAACCATACATTACAGATATCCCCACCAAATTCAAACATGAGAGAAAAGCATATACCCTCTACACTTATGTAGCGCTACCCCCAGTTAAGAGAGCCGCTGGATTTGTTTTCGGGCCCTGTGTACAGCACCACCAACCCCCAGCAATCTGCTCGACCCACACTGACACAGCTAGTCTAGGGGTTATTTTTTATTACATTCAAATAGTATTGCAGGGAATAATCTCCTAACAGTAAGACAACACACTGAGGCCAGAGATTAAATATAACAGTTTACTCTTATATCAAAAGTAGCATAGGCAGAACACAACATATGCAATTGGTTAGCAGAGCCCTGCAGAATTCAATACAGCATACAATAATGGCGCTGCGCAGTACTTCACCACGTGTAGCTATTATGGTATGCACGCCCTATGGTGCACTAAACAATATCCTAACTTCTCACCCCGGTCAGGCCTGACATGGAGTATATCTCAGTCACCTCCTATATGGATTTCTTTGCATGCCAGCTTTCGGTGGTGCACTTGATGAATAACAATTTGTAATCCACAATCAGGCAATACTTAAAAACACTATACTGGGGGGGGACACTTCAACTCTGTCCTGCTACCGGTCCCCCAGGGGAACAGCAAATAAACAAAACTGTGGGCCTATGAAGTCTATAGGCCTGAACACGGCACAGTCTATTGGTCTGGGCAGGTGCCCGCTCACCACTCCGGACGCGATCCCAGTCCAGAACGTCTACCCTGCTGTGTATCCGCACACAGCGTCTGCAACGATCGGGTCCCCGATCCAACTGATGTTCTCACTCGGCAAGTCAGATGCCACCCAGGCTCCGCAGTGGGGTGGAAGGCTCTTTGCAAGTTGCGCAAGGCCCAGGCTTCAGGCCTTGCACTGCTGCAGATCCGTACAGGAAGAAACTCTTGCTTGCAGCGCGGTGTCCAAAGAGGCCGAGCTCCGCCTCGCCTCCTCCTTAAATAACCCCTCCCATGAGTCTCTGCGATGGCTAACTGCACTCTGGGTGCCGAACAGGGTTCTGGGTAACGTAGTCCCGGGGCCTTAAAGGAGACCCCGCTACACACTCCCCCCACTTAAACTCTTTGGTCCCCAAAGATAACATAAACTTAAATCACAGAACGTACAACATCAATCAAACTTTCGTATGATGTTGGCAGAGGAAATTCCCACCAAAACCGAGGCAGTGAACTCCCCTGCCCACAGGTCACACTATCATTAGTGTCCTGCCTAACTGTGCCGGAGAGTGAGCTGGGGTTGCCCCCCACTAAATGAACAGTGGGAGGGTCAGGCTGTTCCATACTCCTTCTGGCAGTAACCACAGTGTCTTCCGCACTTCTCCCCATCTGTGGGTAAGTCAATCTTCTAGGAGGCTTTATGGCTCTTCACTTCCTCTGTCCTCTTGGGCTCTCTGTTAGAACAGGTTCCTCCTCTGGAACCAACTCAGGAATTACTTCTGGTTCGGGAGCACTGGACTCCGGGGCAGGGAGGAACAGGGACTCCCTTGGATCTTCTTCTGGTGGTAAGTCACAAGCACTTTCCCAAGAATCCGACCAAGGACTGGATGGAATGAACTCAGTGGCTTCTGCATTCAGTGTCTGATCTATGGTGTCTTCTTCAGGTGGAAGATCAATAGCAGAGGTTCCTGGGGCCTGTGAAGGCCAAAGCCAGTCAAGTTCTTCTCCCTCATCTTCACTCATCTCAGAGATCTCTGTATCCCCAATCCGAGGGGTCTGAGACCGAGTGTTCGGTCTGGGAGTATCCAGGATGGAAGTTGGTTTAGGGGAATCCGCCACAGGGGGTATCCGAACTGCCTTCGCTAGTGGAAGTAGGTGGTTCCGATGCCAGGTCTTCAAGGGCCCCACCTTTCCTTCTGGTTTAAGTCTGTAAACGGGTAGACCCGGCAGTCTTTTGCAAACAACATAAGGTTCAGGTCTCCATCTGTCTGCAAGCTTGTGTTTTCCAGGGATCCCCAAATTCCGCAACAACACTCTGTCTCCAGGTTGTAGATCCTGGATCCTAACTTTTAAATCAAAATTTTTCTTGTTGCGGGCCCCTCTTTGCTCTGAGGCCGCCTGGGCCTGTTCATAGGCCAATTTCAAATTGCGTCTGAGCCTATTGACATATCCCTTGTGGGAAGCAGCAGAACAATGGTCTATGGAAGTGCCAAAGGCCAGATCTACGGGTAATCTTGCTTCTCTCCCGAACATAAGTCGATAGGGTGAGTACCCTGTAGCATCACTGGTGGTGCTGTTTTATGCATGCACAACTGCCGCTATGTGGCTGCTCCAATGTTGCTTCTTTTCACTACTTAGGGTCCCCAGCATGTTGAGCAGGGTTCGGTTGAACCTCTCCGGCTGAGCATCACCTTGTGGATGATAGTGGGTAGTTCTTGTCTTCTTGATCCCCAAAGAATCCAGGAGTTTCCGGATCAATCGACTTTCAAAATCCGTTCCCCGATCTGAATGGAGCCGTTGTGGTAGCCCATAATGTACAAAGTATTTCTCCATCAGCACTTTGGCCACGGTGGAAGCCTTCTGGTCCTTGGTTGGAAAGGCCTGGGTATACCGGGAGAAATGGTCGGTTACTACCAGAACATTTCCTAGTCCACTCAGGTCGGGTTTGAGGCAGAGAAAATCAATGCATACCAGGTCAAGTGGGCCTTGACTTTGCAGATGGCCCATTGGGGCAGCTTGATGAGGTAAAGTCTTTCTCTGGATGCATCGTGCACATGAGTGGCAGTATTCTTCAACTTCAGCCCTCATGCAGGGCCAATAGAAACGGTCCCTAATGAGTTGGAAAGTCCTTTCCGCCCCTAGGTGGCCATGGTTGTCGTGAAGGGCAACCAGGACTGTCTCTCTGTACTTCTCCGGCAAGAATAGTTGCCATTTGTCTTCTAGGTCATCAGAGGGGCAACTTCGTTAGACCACTCCCTGGTGCACCTGTAATTTGTCCCACTCTTTCGTCAACAGGCAAGCTTCCTTTGAAGGGTGGCGTGAGAGTCTGTTCGGGCCCTGATTCTCCAGGGCCTCTAGAACCAATCTCCCCATGGGGTCTTCCAATTGGTCGGATCTCAGCTCCTTCTTAGACAGTTTTGGTAAGTTATCTTCCCCCAGTTGGGTTACTCCACAGTATTGCTTGGGAACTCCTACTATGGCAACCCCTATGTCTTCTGCTCTTGAGCCGCCACTGGCTTGGAGTTCAGCCCCTTGACAGAGGGCCCGCACCCCGTCGGGTGCCACTTGGGCCCAGTCTTCTGTACTGCAAGTGGGGACGTGAGATCTTCTAGACAAAGCGTCTGCATCTCGGTTTCCAGCCCCAGGCCTGTACTTCAGGCTGAAGTCGAAGGCGGACAGCGCCGCCAGCCACCTATGTCCTGTGGCATCCAACTTTGCTGTGGTGAAGAGATAGGTGAGGGGGTTATTGTCTGTTTTCACTGTGAATTCCGCCCCATATAAATAGTCTCTGAGTTTGTCAACTACCGCCCACTTAAGGGCCAGGAACTCCAACTTATGGGTAGGATAGTTCTTTTCGGAAGGAGTCAGACTTCTGCTCACATATGCAACAGGCCTTAGTTGCTCTTCATGCTCCTGGTACAGCACTCCTCCCAAATCATCATGACTGGCATCTACATGAAGTTCATAAGGCTTCTTAGGGTCTGCGTAGGCCAGGACAGGGGCAGTGGTTAATGTCTTCTTCAACATCTGAAAGGCATTCTCACACTTCTCATTCCACTGGTCCTTGACTGACTCCCCTGGCTTTCTGGGGCCTGTGTCATCATCTTCCCCCTCCGTCTTTAGCAGCTCATTCAGAGGCCTGGCTATCCGAGCAAACCCCTCCACAAACCTCCTGTAATAGGAACAGAACCCCAGAAAGGATCTGAGCTCTGTCACCGTGGTGGGCCTGGGCTAGGAGGTGACTGCCTCCAATTTTTCGGGGTCTGTGGCTACCCCATCTTTAGACACTATATGTCCCAGATAGTTGACTGACGACTGATAGAATTGGCACTTTTCCGGTGAGAGCTTGAGTCCTTCCTCACTCAGTCTCTTCAAAACTTTCTCCAGTCTCTCCTCATGCTCCTCCAAGGTTCTTCCGAAGACAATGATGTCATCCAAGTATACGAGGACTTCGATGAGGTTCATATCTCCCACTGTCTTCTCCATGAGACGTTGGAAGGTGGCTGGAGCTCCAGACAGACCTTGAGGCATCCGGTTAAATTCAAAGAACCCCACCGGGGTTATGAAAGCCGTCTTCCCTTTGTTTTCTGGATGCATCGGGATCTGATAGTACCCGCTCTTGAGGTCCATAACACTGAACCACTTGGCTCCAGACAAGCTCTGTAGGGCATCCTCTATCCTTGGAGTGGTGTACTGGTCCAGTATGGTTCTCCTGTTGAGGGTCCTATAGTCTATGCACAGCCTCAGTGACCCATTCTTCTTCCGGACCACCACTATAGGGGAGGCATAGGGACTTCTAGATTCTCGAATCACCCCTGTTCGCTTGAGCTTGGTGAGCTGCCCCCTCAAGTCTTCGAGGTCTGCTAACGGGACCCGCCTAACCCTTTCCCTGAAGGGTTTTTCTTCCTGGAGGCGGATCCGATGGGTGGCACTCCTAGCACACCCCACATCAAATTCATCTTGGGAAAAGATCCTTTCCCACCTGGTCAACTGGGCCTTGGCTCTCTCCTTCCAAGCCCTGGGCAGATTTGGATTCTCCATGGAAATTTTCTCCCACACAGTACTTTCTCCATCTGTCTTCTCCACATCTGGCGAAGCAACTGGGGTAGCTGGGTTCACCCGGCCCAGTAACAGCCTAGCTGGGATTTCCATGGGACCATCCGTGGTATTTCTGACGCTCACAGGCACTTTACAATGAGCCTTCTTCAGGGCCCTCACTGGAACCACTTCTGGGACTACTTCTAAGCCCGAATGTTCTTCCCTTGGGTCGGGTTCCAACATGACAAAAGGGCCAGGCTGCTCCCAAGTGAGTTTCACTGTGGCTTTCAAGCAGGTTACTTCACCGGGCTGTAGCACTATTCCCCTTCTTCCCAGCCTCCAGACCTTCCTTACCCCCTCTTCCGGGGCCTTCTGTTCCAAGATCAGCCGTTGGTAGGCTGTCTTCAACATTGGGTGGATCTCAGTGGCTGTGGGGTCTTTCCTTCTTGTCAAAGGGGCCAGAAGTCTTTGGACCAGATCCGTGTTTGTCCGTATTATCAGGGAACTCTTGTTAGCTCCAGGCGGTCGGGGGCACACCACAGCTAGGGTGTCGAACACTTCAGCCTTTCCGGCTATGGACGGGTCAAAAGTCAGTTTTATAGGCAGATAGCCATCATAAGGGAAACTCTCTGTCCCAATTCCCCATATCTCCAACTCTTCAATCTTCTGGATGGGTAGGTGACTTAAATGCTTGTCATAAAAGTCCCGGTACAACAGGGTCACTTGCGCCCCAGTATCCAATATGGCTCTTGTGTAGACTCCCTCCACTTGAACTGGTACTATCGGGGAGGGACCCACCAGCTTCTCTGGGTATCGCTTCGTAGGGGTCTCTTTCCTTTGATCTTTGCATTGTCCCTTTCGGCTTTCTTTCCTCCATTTCTCTTTGGACTTAAGCCGCTCTTGGGCCTGGTATGCACTGATCTCCCTCCTTTTGGTGGGTGTAACTACCCTCTGAGGGACACTACTCTCTTTCTTTGGGGTGCGTTCCTTCTGAGGAACTTTGCGTTTCTTCTGAGGGGTCTTCTCCACTCTTTTCATGTGCTTCTCATTCAGTTTGGAGCTCACTGGAGATGATGGGCACCCGGTTGACTCCTTCACCGGGGCGGCTTGCGGTTATTCATCTTTTTTTTCTTCGGGCTGGCACACACCTTCGCGAAATGGCCAGCTCCTCCACAATTGAAACAAATCACATCCCCCCCAATCTTCCAGGGATGCGGGCGCTGAGGTGTTGGGAAACAGCTCCTTCCTCGGACTTTCCCTCTCTGGTTCCCTTGACTTCTTTTCCATCAGGGAGGTCAGCATCCCCAACACTTGGGACATCTGTGACTTCAAGGTATCCACCTCTGAGTCTCTTTCCAGGGTCATGGCCATCCTGACCATCACTGGAGGAGGATTTACCGACTCAACTGGTAGGCTCCTATTCTTCTCCTCCAGCATAGCTTCTTCCTCCCTGACCACATGGATCAAGTCAGGGTACTCCAGGCTCTTCCCGTCCTGTCTTGTGCGTAGCGCCAATGCGATGGGGTCCAGGGGCTGAGATCCTCTCATCACCTGTTGAACACAGGCCTCATCCACCTTCCTTGGGTCAATCCCCTTCTTAAGAATCATCTTATGCAGGATCTTATCCAGGCGCCTCATGAACTCTGACAGCTTCTCTCCTGTCTTTTGGTAGCAGTGCTCCATCTGATAGGTGAGCTCAGTGATTTTCTCTGTTCCACCGAACACATTCTGCAGGATGTCCAGATAGTCCTGCGCATTACAGTCTGTCTTACTCATCTTGAGGTTGCGTATGGCCTCTAGAGCAGGCCCCTTCAAGCTCTCAGCAATCCTCTGATTCTTTCTGTGGTCTGGGACTTCCCATTCTTCTAGGGCCTGAGTGGCACCGTCTAACCACTCCTCGAACCCCTCTTCACCCGAGGGTACAGGTTTCCTTCCTGAGAATATTCTAAGCTTTCTGTATCCTGACATCTGGTAATCTGTAGGATCTTTCTTGCACTGGGCTACAAGTTCCCCCAGGACCGCGCACAACTCTGCGCCAAGAATGGTAGATGGCGACCTGGGACTTTCCCATTTCACCTGTCTTGCTTCTTTTGGGGTGGGTGATGGAGACAGTTTCGGTGTCTGAGACAGTTCTCCTGGCTTAAGTGGCAGCGCGTGTATCAGGCTATAAGTCTGGTCATCTATAGCTTCTACACTTGGATTCTTGAAATGTTCTGGGACTCCGTCCTTCCATTCCACTAACGTGTGTCAGTGAGGAATTCGTCCTGACATCCACCACCCATGCTTTCTGATACGGTGACAGTGACATCACTAGCTGCTTCACCGCTTCTTCTTGCCAGATCCCTGGGAGTTCTATGACTACTACCTGGGCTGGATCTGTGTTGACCGTTTTACACCACTGTCCTACTTGTAGTGGGTCCATGCTTGTACTTTTGGCGCGTTGCTTGCTGCAACAGGATCCTGGACTCGAGAGCCCCCACGTGTAGCGCTACCCCCAGTTAAGAGAGCCGCTGGATTAGTTTTCGGGCCCTGTGTACAGCACCACCAACCCCCAGCAATCTGCTCGACCCACTCTGACACAGCAAGTCTAGAGCGCTCGTCACATTCGATGCCATCGCCGCCATCTTGGTTCACCCTACCTATGCCTAGGAAGCTACCGCGCATGCGTCAAAGTCATTTCGAGCATGCGCGGGCTTCCCGGCGAAAAGGTAAGTGTACACACACACAATTTTCTCGTCGAGAAACAGGCTGACGAGAATCTCGACGAGAAAATAGAGAGCAGGTTCTCTATTTTCTCGTCGAGATTCTTGTCGTTTTTCTTGACGAGAAACCATATACACGAACTAATTTCTCGGCAAAAAATCTCTGCCAGCAAGTTTCTTGCTGGTTTTTGCAGAGAAACTCGTTCGTGTGTACGAGGCTTAAGATTGCCTTTTTGAGGTCTTAGAAATGTTTTAGAAGTATAAGATGTTCTTTGTATTATTTTTAACTAGATCTAAATTCAAGACAGTCACCTGCATTATGTCTTCTTTCTTTACTAATTTCTTTACAGTCCAACTTTAGCCAAAACTCCTGGAAGAGTCGTATTATTACTGCTGTCTGTGTCCCCACTGGGGAGTTCTTTCCCTTAGTTCTTGTCCCAATGAAACCCAAACACCGAGGCAAGGCCAAGGAAAAAAATTCCCTTGTAAGACAAAGACAGCAATTAAAGTTTTACATACACGCACTGAATGTAGGAAGACATAAAAAACACACTGAGCTCAGTAGTAAACACTCAAAAAAAGGAAAAGGAATTTACTTTCAGTAGCCGCTATCATAAAATAACATCATCCTGAATACATGAAAGTACAGATCAGCAAAATAAAATACAGACTGCTCTGTAGTAGTGACAAGTATTTTATAACAAACAATATTACAATTTTATTAAGGATATAAGAGCTACTAAATAAAAATATACACTTTCATATTTACCATATCATCTTTAAAGTGGAGTTCCACCCTGAAAAAAATAAAAATAAATACACGAAAATGCAGCAAAAAAATTGAAAACAAAAAATTGAAAAAAACAACAACATTTTACTCACCCGAAATACCAGTTGCTATGCGAAAGTCCCTAATCTGCATCTTCCTTATCCGAGGTGGATCTTCTTCATCCCTCCTACTCGCGGTGTCTTCTGGTGAATGGGCGCGCTGCCTTCTGGGAACAGTGAAAAATCACAGAGAGCAGCCGCCCATTCACAAATCGGCACACGACTCGCGCATGCGCAGTAGGAAACGGGCAGTGAAGCCGTAAGGCTTCACTGCCTGTTTCCCTTAGTGAGGATGGCGGTGCGGGACCTGCAATGATCGAGGGATCGGCATCGGAGGGGCCATCATCGCGGGCGAGTAGGACAGGTAAGTGTCCTTATTAAAAGTTAGCAGCTACAGTGTTTGTAGCTGCTGACTTTTAAAAAAAAAATCGCGGGTGGAGCTCCGCTTTAAGCATCTTAGTTTGAAAAGTAGATGGTAGCCCTGGATGATGCCTGAACACAAATGGCAATACCCATCTGGAGAGAAAAGCAGATAAAGTAAAAGTCAATTAAAGTGGAACCTTGGAATACGAGCATAATCCGTTCCAGGAGAAGGCTTGTAATCCAAAGCACTCGCATATCAAAGCGAGTTTCCCCATACAAGTCAATGAAAACGAAAATAATTTGTTCCACATTGACTTCTATGGCATGCAAAACCGCATGTGGCCAGAGGTGGGGGGGCGCCGGAGAGACTCGGAAATGCTCGGAGACAGCTCGGCGGCACTCGGAAAGGCCCGGAAACACTCGGGAACCGAGTATTTCCGAATATTTCCAAACGGCTCCGAGTGTCACCGGCGCAAGCCGAGTCAGGATTTAAAAAAAAATAATTGCTGGTATTTGCGAAACGCTTGTTAACCACGTTACTCGCAATCCGTGGTTTCACTGTATTAATAAACCCAAAATTCAAAATTTTATATATTGCAGATTACCAATCATTAGATGTTGTGGCTGCATTCATTTTCTATTTGTAGCCTTTTTTCCCTTACCTGGTGATCTGGCCAGCAACAAACCTTCTGTATTAGAGTACCTACACTCTGGATGAAGGAGCACAGGGGGCACCTTTGGAAAAGCAGCATTGTCAAGGCGAGGGAAGTGTTAGAAGTACTAGCAGATTTAGATACACTAACAAACTAAAGCAAAACTCCAGTTCACACTTTATAAGAAGTTACAGCAAACAGTTGTTTTCTTTTGAGGTAAAGGTTTTACATACAGAAAATAAATAAAAACTGATCATTGGAAAACCCCCTACAAGTGACAAATGGTTTGTCTCATCCCTGTAACTGCTACATCTATAAGAGAGCTTGTTCTGTTGAAAAAAGAAAATTAATGCAGCCATTGGTAAGTTGCAATATAATAAATGTTTGCAAGCATGCTGATCAATGCATTTGAAGTCCAATTACATTTCCTACATCTCTGAAACTAACGGCCTGTACAGAGATACAGGTACAGAACCATAGGAAGAGTGACATTGCACCCGTGATCCACTGATCGTGAGAGCAATGCTCTGCAGGCTCCTGTGAAAAAATAATACCGGTACATTTATAACTATAATGTTTTTAGGTCAGTTTTATTTTTGTTATTCTTTTTTTGTTTATATATTTTATATTTGTATTTTATATACGTTTTCACCATCCATATACAATCTTTTTTTTTCAAGTTATATGTAGTACATGACAAGGGGTTTCCAGAGCACTATAGGGTGGCTAGAGAGACTGCTTTCCTTGTGACAGCAATAAAAGTGATGCATTTTAAAGTAACAGTGTAACAAATAAAAAAATCTAATAACATAAATAATAATAAAAATTTTTTATTGCCCCCATCCCCCTGTGCATAAAGGTGAAAGAACGTATTGGTCCCGTACGCAAATGTAAACGGCAATCGTATCACACATATGCAGTATTGCCACGAACATCAGAGCGAGAGCAATAATTCTAGCACCAGACCTCCTCTGTAACTCTAAACTGGTAACCTGTAAAGATTGGTTTTCGACGGTGGTTATCCAGGCTAATTTTTAGCACCAAAATCCCCAAGTTAGTTGAACAAAGAAATAGAAAATGGGATTTTTTGAGGGTGCAAGGAAACAATATATCAAATAAATTATAAAAACAAAAACAAAAAATTCTGCGCTGCCTGATTGTATAGCATTTCACACAACCAATTGAAAAATGGTGGAATACGAACAAGACAAAAAAGTGTAGCGCTAAACTAAATGAGAACTGCACTGGAATGAAGTGCAGTATGTAACAGTGATAAACAGTCAAAATAAACAACGTAACATTCAAGAAGTGATAAATGAATAAATGAAAATATTCAAATAGTCCTCAGTGATATGAGTTGTGTAACGTAAAAGTCACCAGAAAATACTGAGTTCATTAATAAAAACAAAATTGATAGATGCTGGTGAGAATCAAAATAATGGTGCTCCTAAATGAACTTGACGTGAAGCGAGTGCACTTAAAGTGACCACCATCAATCGATAGTAGAAAAGGCTTACCAGAGAGAGTTGACCCCAAAAACATGCGTTCAGAGGGTCAACCAGACATGGGTAAGCCGCTGTGAACAGCGAATCTCCAGCTGCGATTCAAACAGGAACCTCAAACTTCAATCAAATACAGAAGGTAGGGAGAAGTGTCTCTTGTATCCAGATGGTGATGACACTTGCAGGTAGTGCCCAGTTAGGGCCAGGTGGCGATACCAGATATATGCCAGAAAGTAAAAGGAAAGAAAAGGCACATAGTGTAATACTGTATAAAAAGGGTATTTAATGTAGGTAGGAACACTTACATTTAGAAGAATGTAACAGCGCTTTATCAAATGATCAAATGGCAACAGTAGGGTCTCCCGACGCGTTTCGCATTCCAAATGCATCGTCTGGGGTGCACTCGCTTCACGTCAAGTTCATTTAGGAGCACCATTATTTTGATTTCATTTATTCATTTATCACTTCTTGAATGTTACGTTGTTTATTTTGACTGTTTATCACTGTTACATGATGCACTTCATTCCAGTGCAGTTCTCATTTAGTTTAGCGCTACACTTTTTTGTCTTGTTCAAATAAATTATATATAAAAATATTTTTATTTTGAATAACAAAATAAAGAATATGGGTAAAATTCATGGAGAGTACAAGTACTACATATACTACTAACTGGACAGTTTCCCCTTTGAAGAAGCTCGATTAATGGGCGAAACATTTTCTGGTAACCTGTAAAGACTTTTAAAGCATTGCCTATAGAGATTTTTAGATACCAAAGTTTGTTGCCATTCCATGAGCGTGCACAATTTTAAAGTGTTACATGTTCTATTTACTTAGTGTAATACCATATTTTATATTTTAACAAAAAAAAATTGGATTATATAGTGTTTTCTTTTTCGTACATCACGGGACACAGAGCGACTTAGTCATTACTAATGGGTTATATAGATTACCTTCAGGTGTTGGCACTGGCCAATTCCAAACCGGAAGTACCCTCCCCTATATAAGCCCCTCCCACCCGGGAGCACCTCAGTTTTTTGCCAGTGTCTAAGGTGTTGGCCAAAGAGTAACATGTGTTTTCACTGGGCTTGCTTACAGGTTCTTTTGGGCCTTAGTAAGCTGTTCCGGATCCCACCAAAAAAGCTTCATAGCTAAACGGTCGGTACCCGGGCCTTGCAGCAGAAGAGCAAGGTTTTGCCTGTAATGCCTCTCTTAGGAGGGCTGGACCCTGGGATCCAGAGCTCTGGTCATACCCACGACCAAGATGTTGTCTGTGCAGGGTGCTATACAGGTCCAGGGGAGTGGAATCCTTGGGAACCCGGTCCCTGAAGGTTTAATTACAATGCCTGCCGTGATAGGTGAAGTTTGGGCTTCTGTGGACCAAACAAAGTCCTGCGGCGGGGATCAGGTAAGTGGGGGCCCCCAGGAACTTGGTTCTATTGGGGGACCCCCAAGCCTAATTTGTCTTTCTGTCTGTTACCTAATGGTATTCCCGCTAAATATCTGTGTTTGCCTGTAACTACTGAAAATGTAAAATTTTAATAGTAGTCAAGAAAAAAAAAAAAAAAAAGGGACCGCGGTACCTGGGTTAAACCACTAGAGGCCGCTGTAGTCCATTTTTCTTGTCATATGGATCTTTGGTTTTCTCAAGTCAAAAGATCCAGGCAGCTGGTAAGTTTCTCTGTGGGAATCCACTTCCTCTGCCCTGTTGCTGCGCTCATCCACCGCACAGGCCCTCCGGCAAAAAGGGCCCTGGCTCCTAGTCCCCTGTTTGATTTCGAAAAGGGCGCCAATGGCGCACGGGCGCGCGCGCGGGCGCGTGCACGCGCCTCCTATGAAAAAAAGGGGCGGGGCGGGTGGATGACGCTCGATGCGCGCCGCCGCGCTTCTGCGCATGTGCGGGCGTCCCAGCATGGTTAAAAGACACAGTACAAGTGTCACCTGGATGCAAACAGAGCTAGCAACAAACAGTGGCACACAGAGGCGGTTGATGCAGGCATCCCCATAGAAAGGCACTTTAGTGGACACCAGCTGGTATATAGCAGCAACTTTGTTAGACTATTACCAGCAATATTGGTGTATGACGACGGGAATACCTCAGCTTTGTGCTTAAAGGATATGTCGTCCAGACGCTCCGGAAATAGATCTTCCAGGAAGCCAAAGGGGTCTCCATCGGGCTCTGAGGATATTGGGCATGCTTGTACTGCACCAATCTCCCCTGAAAATTCAGAGGTCAGTAGCCGTAGAAACCCCGCAGGAATGCCTGGTGCTGCGGCTGTCCCCAGTCCACCTGCTCCTGTATATATAACAGAGGAGGTTTTATCCTCAACTCTGGGAGGATTGGAAGAGAGATTAACAGCATTGATCGCTGCTTCCCTGTCACAGGAAAAGCGCGTCCGATCTCCGTCTCCTCCTTCAGAGTGCCTGTTAGTGGAGGAACAGCCCCACACAGAGATCGACCTACCTGAAGGGGATCAGGATGAGGTTGATTCAGTTATGGAGGAATCAACAGTGGAAGAACCTTTCTCAGCATCTCAGGCTGAAAGATTATGGGTTCAGTCTCTGACTAACATGGTCCGATCAGCATTTAAAATGCCTCTGGCGGAACCACCATCCACTACGGTTTCCTCGCTGGGGTCGCTAAAAGCTCCCCAGGCTGTCTGTTCCTTCCCAATCCACCCTTTATTAGAAGGGCTTATTTACCAGGATTGGGAGCATCCTGATAAAATATTTGCTCCCCCCAAGAGATTTCCGGTGATCTATCCCATGGAGGATAAGTTCATAAAAAAATGGAGGGTCCCTACAGTGGACGCAGCCATCTCTTCTGTGAACAAATCACTGACATGTCCAGTAGATAATGTTCCAATGTTCAAAGACCCAATAGATAAAAAATTGGAGTCTTTACTAAAATCTGCTTTCTCTACAGCAAGCATGGTGACACAACCTGCGGTAGCAGCGATTGGAGTCTGCCAAGCAGTGAAAGATCAGTTGAAACAAGTCTTAAGGGACTCACCAGATCAGCAGGCTCTTGCCCTAGCTGACCTGCCTAGAGCCTTGTGTTTTGCGGTGGACGCCATAAAGGATACAATCCAACAGGCCTCCCGCTTTACGCTGTCTATAGTACATATGCGTAGGCTTCTGTGGCTCAAAAACTGGTCTGCTGAAGCTCCCTGTAAAAAACTGCTGGTTAGCTTCCCATTTCATGGAGAACGCTTATTTTGAGAAGATCTGGACAAATATATCCAGAAAATTTCTGCCGGTAAAAGTTCACTCTTACCGGTTAAGAACAAGGGTAGAAGTCCTTCTTTTAAGAGGCCTACTTCTCCAGTCCCGGGCACATCGGCTGTGAAGCAGTTCCGACGGCCTCCGCGGTCAAATTCAGGGGGCAGAAATCAGGGACAATCACAGGGTAACAAGAAGCCCTGGATCAAGAGAGGTACAAAACCTCCCCCCAAGTTATGAAGCATTGCCCCCACTCAATCGGGTGGGGGGAAGGCTTCAGTTGTTCACAAAGACCTGGCGGGACACCATCAGAGACAGATGGGTGCTCTCCGCAGTAAGTCTGGGATACAAGCTGGAGTTAAAAGGCACTCCTCCTGCCCAATTTATGAGGTCAAACGTGCCAAGAGATCCCCAGAAGAGAGGATCCCTCCTTCTGGCACTAGAACAACTATTGCTCCAGGGTGTAATCATGAAGGTTCCCCTGGAAGAAAGCGGATTCGGGTTTTACTTGAACCTTTTCACGGTCCCCAAACCAAATGGGGACGTGAGGCCCATATTAAATCTAAAAGGGCTAAACAAGTTCCTAAATATCAGGACTTTTCGGATGGAGTTGATCCGATCGGTGGCCACCGCCCTACAAGGGCAGGAATGGTTAGCCTCGATCGACATAAGGGATGCTTATCTGCATATTCCCATCTTTCCGGCCCACCAGAAATTTCTACGCTTTGCAGTAGAAGGGCGCCATTTTCAGTTCAGAGCCTTACCTTTCGGTCTGGCCACAGCACCTCGAGTGTTCACAAAAATTCTGGCCCCATTATTGGCCAATCTAAGAACACAAGGTGTAACGATAATGGCATATCTAGACGACCTGCTACTAATAGACCACTCAGTGGAAAAGCTGGAAGTAGCTATTCACAAGACAATCAAGTATCTGGAATATCACGGTTGGATTATCAACCGGGACAAGTCAGCTCTAAGACCAGTCAAAAGTCTGGAATACTTAGGGCTAAGGCTGGATTCAAATCAGAGAAAGATTTTCTTACCTCCAGAGAAGGTGTCGTCTTTAAAAAATTTGACCCACTTAGTGGGTACAAAAAGAAAACCATCCATACGCCTGTGCATGAGGCTGCTGGGAAAGATGGTGGCTTCATTCGAAGCGGTACCCTACGGTCAATTCCATTCAAGGAATTTGCAAAGGGCCATACTGTCAGCCTGGGACAAAAAAGTTCAGGCTTTAGACTTACCAATGTCCCTGTCCCCTTCCGTTCGCAAGAGCCTCCATTGGTGGTTGGTGCCCCAGAATCTGGAAAGAGGGAAACCCTTCAGTCTGGTTTCTTGGAAGGTGGTCACTACGGATGCCAGCCTCATAGGCTGGGGGGCAGTACTGGAGCAATGGTCTCTCCAGGGCAAGTGGTCAGAAGCAGAAAAGGCCCTGCCCATCAATCTCTTAGAGATACGAGCAGCCCGGTATGCCCTAGTAGCATGGACATCCAAACTCCAAGGGTCCCCTGTCAGAATTCAATCAGACAATGCCACGGCAGTGGCATATATCAATCACCAGGGTGGCACCAGGAGTCGTGCAGCCCAGAAGGAAGCAAATTGCATCCTGGAGTGGGCAGAAAGATATGTTCCAGCCATATCCGCGGTTTTCATCCCAGGAGTGGAAAATTGGAAAGCGGACTTTCTAAGTCGCCAACAATTATGCCCGGGGGAATGGTCTCTTCACCCCGAGGTTTTCCAGGCAATATGCCAGCGGTGGGGAACACCGGATGTAGATCTGCTAGCATCCAGATTCAACACAAAGGTGGACTGATTTGTGTCTCGCACAAGGGATCCCCTAGCTTGCGGCTCGGATGCCCTAGTGTTCCCTTGGGATCAGTTCAAGCTGATATATGCATTCCCACCGCCACAATTGTTACCGCGATTACTCCGCAGAATCAGGGTAGAAAAGAAACCAGTGATTCTGGTGGCTCCAGCGTGGCCCCGAAGGGCATGGTACGCGGAGATTGTAAAAATGTCAGTGAGGAGTCCTTGGATCCTCCCGCATCGTCCGGACCTGCTGTCGCAGGGACCGATATACCACCCTTCCTTACCAGCCCTAGGTTTGACGGCCTGGCTATTGAAGCCCACATTCTGAAAAAGAGAGGGCTCTCTAATTCTGTGGTATCTACCATGATCAATGCCAGGAAGCCGGTATCCAGGCAGATCTATTATAGGATCTGGAAAGCGTACATTACGTGGTGTGAGGCCAAGAAATGGCATCCACGTAAGTACGTGATAGGGAGGATTTTGGACTTCCTACAGTGGGCTGTAGATAGGAAGCTGGCCTTGAGTACTATCAAGGGTCAGATTTCGGCCTTGTCAATATTTTTTCAAAGGCCCTTGGCTTCGCATTCACTAGTCAAAGCCTTTATACAAGGAGTGATGCGTATTAGCCCTCCGGTTAGTATTCCCATATGTCCTTGGGACTTAAACCTGGTTCTGTCGGTTCTACAGAAACAACCGTTTGAACCATTGCAACACATTTCCTTGGTTCTTCTCACCAGGAAATTGATTTTCTTAGTAGCCGTTTGTTCGGCTAAAAGAGTATCGGAATTAACCGCCTTGTCCTGTAAGGAGCCATATCTGGTTGTCCATAAGGACAGAGTAGTATTACGTCCTCATCCAGCCTTTCTTCCCAAGGTGGTATCGAGGTTTCATTTGAACCAAGATGTGGTTCTTCCTTCCTTTTTCCCCAAACCTAGCTCGGTAGAGGAAAAGTTATTACATTCTTTGGATGTAGTAAGAGCAGTTAAAGCTTATCTAAAAGCCACTGCTCAGATTCGCAGAACGGATACTTTGTTTATTCTGCCGGAAGGCCCTAGAAAGGGTCAGGCAGCATCAAAATCTACTTTAGCCAAGTGGATTCGACAGGTCATAATACAAGCCTATGGCTTGAGAAAGAGACCGCCTCCGTTCAAAGTTAGGGCGCACTCCACAAGAGCAGTTGGAACTTCATGGGCAGTGCATCACCAGGCCTCCCTGGCTCAAGTATGTAAGGCCGCAACATGGTCTTCGGTACACACGTTTACTAGGTTCTACCAGGTAGACGTTAGAAGTCAGGAGGATGTCGCCTTTGGGCGCAGTGTGTTGCAGGCCGCAAAAGATCCTCATGCCTGATGGCGCCCAGCTTATGTATCCCTCCGCTCATTTGGCATTGCTTTGGGACGTCCCATTAGTAATGACTAAGTCGCTCTGTGTCCCGTGATGTACGAAAAAGAAAAAGGGATTTTTATAACAGCTTACCTGTAAAATCCTTTTCTTGGAGTACATCACGGGACACAGAGCTCCCACCCCTCTTTTTGGGACACTTATTGCTTGGCTACAAAACTGAGGTGCTCCCGGGTGGGAGGGGCTTATATAGGGGAGGGTACTTCCGGTTTGGAATTGGCCAGTGCCAACACCTGAAGGTAATCTATATAACCCATTAGTAATGACTAAGTCGCTCTGTGTCCCGTGATGTACTCCAAGAAAAGGATTTTACAGGTAAGCTGTTATAGAAATCCCTTTTTTGTGCATTTTAAAAAAAAAAAAACGCGTTCGAAATACTGCGTGACATGAGAAAATTACAAAACCCACCATTTTATTCTCTAGGGCCTTTGCTAAAAAAATATATAATGTTTGGATTTTTTAAAAATACAGATTTTTACTTGTAAACAAAAAGTGTCATAAAAAGGCCTGGTCATAAAGTGGTTAAGAAAGAAAATATATCATTCTTAAAGGGGTTGTAAAGGTTCCTTTTAAAAAAAATTAAAATAACAAACGTATCATACTTACCTCCACTGTGCAGCTCATTTTGCACAGAGTGGCCCCAATCCTGGTCTTCTGGGGTCCCTCAGCGTCTGTCTCGGCTCCTCCCCCGCATTAGCTAACCCCCTTTCTGGGAAGCGCTCTCCCAAGGGGGTTAGCTTGCGGGCGCGCTCCCGTGATACAGTCGGCGGCTATAGCTGCCGACTGTATCACTCGGCCCGCCCCCTGGCGCGCTGCGTCATTGATTTGATTGACAGCAGCGGGAGCCAATGGCTGCGTTGCTATCAATCATCCAATAAATGAGCCGAGAAGCCAGTCGAGAAGCATGTACGTTCACAACGCGGGACTTTCGAGGGCTCAGGTAAGTAAACGGGGGGGCTGGGAGGCCGCTAATCGTGGGATGTTTTTTCCCCTTAATGCATACAATGCATTAAGGTGAAAAAACATGTACCTTTACAACCCCTTTAAGTCTCGTTCGTACACATGATTGGATTTTCTGACGGGAATTGTGTGATGACAGGCTGTTGTTGGAAAATCCGACCGTTTGTGTATGCTCCATCGGATAATTGTTGTCGGATTTTCCGCCAACAAATGTGAGATAGCATGCTTTAAAATTTTCCGACAACAAATGTGTGTTGTCGGATTATCCGATCGTGTGTACCCACCTCCCACTCGGCCACTGTACATATACGGCCGGGTGGGCGCTCCCTCTTTCTGAGTGGACGTTCGGGAACGTCCCTCAGAAGGAGCGGGATCACGCGTGCACGTGCCCGCGCAGTGGTGCGATCCCGATGCTCTTGTGTCACCCGGACACGGCGCATCTCTGATTGGCAGGAGGGTTCTGTGATTGGCCCTCCTGATCACATGGGGGCTATGTCCAATCACAGCCAACATGTGATGTAAATAGAGAGACGGTTGCTAGGCGATCGGCTCTCCTCTCCTCACATGGAAGTTGTCAGTGAGGAGAGGAGAGCGGATCTCTACAGCTGGCTGGTGATCAGTGAGTATGAGCTGTTTTTTACAGCTTTTTACAACCAATCACCAGCCTAGTTTCCACACACAATGTAAACACACAAAGTCCCCAAAATAGTGTCCCCACACACATGTCCCCACAGAGTAAAAACACCTGTCCCCCACATATGTCCTAGTAAAAGCATATGTCCCAATGATTATCTGCACAAATATGTCCTTGAGCATCTGCGCACATCTGTACATGATCATCTGCGTACATATGTCCGTGATCACACAAACCAATTATTATACACTTAACAGGATTTTTTTTACCAAAGACATGTAGCAGAATACATTTTGGCTTAAATTTATGACAGAATTCGATTTTATTGGATTTCTTTTAAAATAGAAAGAAGAAAATATTGTTTTTTTTCCAAATTTCTGCTCTTTTTTTGCTTACATCGCAAAAAAATAAAAAGTCGTGAATAAATAGCACCAAAAGAAATCTCTATTTGTGTGAACAAAATGATAACAATTTCATTTGGGTACAGCGTTGCATGACCGCGCAATTGTCACTGAAAGTGCGAGAGCTCTCAAAGCTAAAAATTTGCCTGCGAAAGAAGGGGGCGAAAGTGCCCAGTATTGGAGTGGATACAGAAGTCCTCTGTAAAAAAATCCAAAGTACAAACACGCATGCTCAGACGCAATGCTAACATAACACAAAATTAGCAGAAGTTGCCCAAAGGGTGGCGCTAAAGAGCTGAAAAAACACGTAGTTTTGTGCTTGTTGGCCGACAATTCTTTGCCGTTTGTATGCAAGACAAATTCCTGGCCAACGCCCTTCGGACAAAAGTCCTACGCTTTGTCCGCGGGAAATCCGATCGTGTGTACCAGGCTTTAGTCCTTTGACACTTCTAACACATTCACAAAGAAACAAAAGAACAATGATTAATAAGGCTGGATTTGAATCTTGGAAATGAATTCAAACCAAACAAGAGCTTTCCAAGATCCAAGCTGCTTCTGGCAAGCATGTAGGTCTAGCTAAGTAGCATTATTTTAAAGAGAAAATAAATAAATTGAGATCTGTTATTACCATATTGGTAGGGTAGAAATGTTCATGTGTGCTGTGCCAGTTAGCTCCTTTGTGCCAACAAAAGATGAGCTCATGCTACTTTTAAAGTGAAAAACGTGAAACCCTTTACGGACACAGACACTTTGCACTGTTAAATAACAGGTGTTGTAATAGTAGTAAAAAAAATACTTCCTGTAGAAATGGTCATTGTTAATTATGTAATGCACAGATAATCGTTCATATTCAACAAGTAGTCTAAACTTTCGCAGACACAATCGTGTATAAATCACTTCTTTCTATGCAGGGTCATTTTCTCGCTGCTCATAATTGCTGCCATATGCAAACAAAATGCCGTGTTGAAAAGCAGGAACACCGCATTTTGGATTGTGTTTGTGTGTTAGTTAATTGTAGTTGATCTTTTGATTTTAAGGATGAGATTTTGGTGAATGTGGAGTATATTGCTGCAGATGATTGTTTGGAACTTGAAGAGTAATTTCACAACAGACTCAGCCATGACCTCATATGTCCCAAACATATATTATTAAGGGAGTCTTTTCACAAGACAAGAGCTCAGTTGACCGATGAAATAACACAAGCCTGTAAATGTCTGGATGCACTGAACTACAGTAATTCAATTTGGAAGCTGTCAGAGGAACAGGAAGTAAGGTGAAATTTCCCCAGTGGGGTCACAGGCAGTAATAAAACTTGACAGAAGTACTTAAGGTCTAGCCAAAGATAGAAAATTCAAGTTTTCACTGAATCCGTGTTTTAACCACTTCAACCCCGGAAGAATTTACCCCCCTTCCTGACCAGAGCACTTTTTGCGATTCGCACTGCGTTGCTTTAACTGACAATTGCGCGGTCGTGCGATGTTGCACCCAAACAAATTTTTTTCCCCCACAAATAGAGCTTTCTATTGGTGGTATTTGATCACCTCTGCGGTTTTTATTTTTTGCGCTATAAACAAAAAAAAAGAGCAACAATTTTGAAAAAAAAAGCAAATTTTTTTACTTTTTGCTATAATAAATATCCCCAAAAAATATATATATATATAAAAAAAAAAGTTTATTTCTCAGTTTAGGCCGATACGTATTCTTCTACATATTTTTGATAAAAAAATTGCAATAATCGTATTGTAGCGGCCTCACCCTCTCTCTCTTCTTTAGCGGTTACTCTGGCTCCAGTCTAGGGGGTATCTTGAAGGGGAGAGCGAGGTGCGCCACAGCCCATGTCCTCTAGATTACAGCATGTAGAGGTGAAGGCCAGCACCAGATTACCTTCGAGGTGTGTATACGCTCAGAGCCAAGTCTGTTCTGCTGATAACCCCCTTTGCTCCCAGTAATTGGAGTACCACACACTGAAAAGGTCCAACACGTATTTATTCCATAACGGCAAACAAATAGTCCTTTGCGAGCAGACAGTTTGAGACCCATAGAACAGTTCAGTATTGGTGGGGTGTAGGTCAAGGCACAATCCTCAAAGAAACTAAACCGTTGAGGTTTCACCAACGGTTGCTAAGCACAGTGGCTGTAAAACATACTTTTTGGCTTCAGAGTCTCTTCCAGTGACTCTAATGAACAGGAACTGGAGTTACCTTCGCTACGTTGCAGCCCCTGTCAGGGGGAAGACATCCCTCCAAGAGAGTTACCAGAGGCCCCGCCATCATCGGATTAATGCTGTACCAGGCTATTCGGAAGGGTTACACTCCCCGGCCTCCTCACCTCAGATACGGGTCCCAACACCTTAGGGCCCCTTGGACTCCTCCACCCTCGTGGAACCCAGTCGAAGTTACTGGGCCCCAGGCCTTGGCCATAGTACCTCACCCCAGGCTTAAGGTGCCTGGGATGGACTCCATCTCACGCTCCGGCCAGGTCAAGGGCACCTGGGCCCGGAACTCCAGGACGCCAGCACCCAGGCTGAAGGTGCCTGGGTGCGGCCACATCCTCCCACTCCGAACCAGCAACGACCACGAACGACCCCCCGGGAAGGGCGTCCACCCCCTTTATCCCCTCTCCCTTTGCGTCACAGCGGGTTCACCGCCCCGCTGTACCAGCGCCAGGAAAGGACAAAAAGGGAGCAGTCCTGCGGTGCGGGTTCAACTCCTGCCCAGGGCGACAACGCCACCCGCAGGCCGCAGGGAACCTTGCACCACCAGAGTCCTCCAAAAACCACAAAAGGGATTCTCAGACTCCCTAACTATTAGTGCATCCGGGTTGAATAACCCAGATGCTCCCCCCAAATTTAGATGCCCGCTACAGTATATTGATTGGTTTGCGCAAAAGTTATAGCGTCTACAAAATAAGGGATAGATTTATGGCATTTTTATTATTATTTATTTTTAGAAGCAATGGCGGCAATCTGCAATTTTTATCATGACTGTGACATTATGGCGGACACATCGGACACTTTTGACGCTATTTTGGGACCATTGTCATTTATACAGTGATCACCAGTGCTAAAAAAATGCACTGATTACTGTGTAAATGTCACTGGCAGGGAAGGGGTTAAACACTAGGGGGCGATCAAGGGGTTAAGTGTGTCCTAGGGAGTGATTCTAACTGTAGGGGGGATTGTGTCACTACAACATGACAGAGATCACTGCTCCCGATGACAGGGAGCAGTAGATCTCTGTCATGTTGATAGGCAGAACAGGGAAATGCCTTGTTTACATAGGCATCTCCCCGTTCTGCCACTCCGTGAGACGATCGAGGGCACCCAGGGGACATCGAATCTGCGGGACCCGCGGGCACGGTCACAGAGCATGCGGCGGACGAGCCCACTATGCCATGATTTAAAGGGGACGTACAGGTATGGCCCTTTGCGCAGCCGTGACATTCTGCCGATGTACATCGTCGTGCGGCAGTTGGCAAGCGATTAAAGTGACACTAAATGATATATCTATGTTTTTAACTAATCCATACACATCAATGGCCCTGTAATCATTTTCACATGACATTGTTTCTTATTGTGTTTTTCTGCCTCCTTGTAAAGTTCCCCTGATTTTCCCCCTTACTACTGTTTGTTTGGAACGAGCAGTGTCTGTTAGTTGTGGTCTACTCTGTGCACACTACACATCCCATTGTCCATATTCCATCTCAGGAGTGACCAAGAGGGTACCTAGGGTTGCCACCTGTCCAGGATTCACCTGAACAGTTCGGGTTTTGAATCATGTGTCTGGGTTTCAGACCGCCTGAAACCCGGACACATTATTCAGATCGGACCATGGCTTCCCAGCAGGGTAGCTGGCTGCAGTTGTCTAAGCTTAGAGTGTCTGTCACACTCTATTTCACACTGCCCAAAGCCAGCACTAACAGTCCCACCCCCCACCCCACCCCCCCCCCCCCACAAACACATACAGACGGGAGAGGAGAGAGGGCTTGATCTGCTCCTCTTCCTCCCACCCCTATCCCTCTGTGTCTGCCCACACTCCAAACAAATTGGAAAAGGGAAGTGGGGGAGGGACATTTGAAGCCCAGCAGACGCAGATACATCTGGATGGGAGGTGCTGACTGCCAAGGGGGAATGAGCTCACCATCCATCCCTGTCTGTGACTAAAGTCTCCCCCCCCCTTCTCTCTCCTGCCTCTGAGTGAGTACACTAAGATAAATCAGGGTTCTCAGAGCAGCCCTTATATCAGAGTTTCCCTTTACACCAGAGGCCACAGTGTTCCCCCTTACATCATAGTCCTCTCCGTACATCAGAGTTCTCAGTGATCCCCCTTGAATCAGGGTTCCCAGAGCATCCCTTATGTCAGAGTCCCCAGAGTTCTCCTATACATCAGTCTGCAGAGTCCCCCTTACAGTGTTAGGGAACTCTGCAAGTTCTGATGTAAGAGCAAACTCTGCAGATTCAGATGTAAAGGGGAACTTTACGAATTCAGATGTAAAAGGGGAGCTCTGTGGATTCAAGTTTAAAAGGGGAACTCTGTGGACTCTGAGGTAAGAGGGGACTCTTATTATTTAATCACAAAATATATGTACTGTATAGTATATACCAGTGATGGCGAACCTTGACACTGCAGATGTTTTGTAACTACATTTCCCATGATGCTCAACTACAACTGCAGCGTGCATGAGCATCATGGGAAATGTAGTCCCAAAACATCTGGGGTGCCAAGGTTCGCCATCACTGGTATATACTGTATAAAAAATATTGCTGTGCGCTGCTAAAGTGTTCAGGTTTGACTTGAAGAAAAGGTGGCAACCCTA
The DNA here is from genome assembly GCA_029206835.1 of Rana muscosa. Classification (NCBI taxonomy): domain Eukaryota; kingdom Metazoa; phylum Chordata; class Amphibia; order Anura; family Ranidae; genus Rana; species Rana muscosa. The sequence continues at coordinate 4,077,784 of JARGYO010005562.1, read as the reverse complement.
TAGCTACCTTCCTACATACAGTGGGACCATGGAGGACAAATGTAGCCATCATCCAATAGAAAGCCAGATCACATCAGCAAAAAAAAATAAAAAATTAGACGAGTCTGACAGCAATAGTGCGTACATTTTTGAATTAGGAATATGCATATTTATATATTAAGGAACATAATATATAATGGTGCATAAATGTATCAGTAAAAAGTTGTAGACCATCATATGTTTGTGGGATTACAATACTCCTTTACTTAACCGCTTGCCGACCACCCGCTTGCAATGTACTGGGGATGGGCAGCCGCTGTAGGCAAAGCGATGTACCCATACGTTACTGCCTACTTCTGGGTGGTTGTACATAGTGGGAGCCTGTCAGCAAGTCCGGGCTTATGATTCACGGACGGGAACTGCTGATCATCACAGCCCAGAGCTCTGTGTTGGTAAACAACATAGAGCTCTGTACAGAGGGAGCAATCAGACAGTTTCTCATCCCCGCTTTACCGAGAGATCATTAGTAAAAATCAGCACACTTTACACTCGTTATACACAGTTAGGCACATTTTTAACCCTTTGATCGCCCTATATGTTAACCCCTTCCCAGCACAATGGCGACTGGTGCTCCAGCCGGGGGTACAAAACAGACCACCTGACCACCTGACAACCCCCCCCACTTGCGAGTAGTACTCACTCTCAATCAGCACCCATGCAGAGCACTGGGCGGCCATCTCCCAAATCCCGGATATTCCTGTACATCCTCCCCCCTGCCCTGGCCAATATGATCGTTTCTCCTCTTGGCCAATTTCGCTCCTTCCACTTCCTGATTGGCCGGGAGGATAAGCAGGAACACAATAGGGAATATTAATTATCTATTGTTTCACAACTGGGTGGGCTGGGGGCGCAGTGAGCCCCGAACCCCCCCTTTTTAGAAGCCAATTAGAGCCTCAGGCTCTAATCACTTGCTTGAAAAAAAGAAAATTGGAATCCATGCGTCCGGAGCCCTGCATGTAAATTAAGGCTCTGGCACATGGAGTGGGGGGGCGGCGCCCCCGCGCCCGTATGGAGCAGCTGCCGCTAGTAATCAGTACAGTGACAGTGGGGGTGGTGAGTGTATCATTGTCTACAATCAAGAGAAGACTTCATGAAAGCAAATACAGAGGGTTCACCACAAGGTGCAATCCATTCATAAGCCTGAAGAATAGAAAAGCCAGATTAGACTTTGCCAAAAAACATCTAAAAAAGCCAGACCAGTTCTGGAAAAGCATTCTTTGGACACATGAAACTAAGATTTATCTGTACCAGAATGACGGGAAGAAAAAAGTGTGGAGAAGGCTTGGAACAGCTCATGATCCAAAGCACACATCGTCATCTGTAAAACATGGTGGAAGCAGTGTGATGGCATGCATGGCTTCCAGTGGCACTGGGTCATTGGTGTTTATTAGTGATGAGCCGAACACCCCCGGGTTCGATTCGCACCAGAACCCGCGAACGGACCGAAAGTTCGCACGAACATTAGAACCCTATTAAATACAATGGATGCGAACGTTCGAATTCTAAAGTGCTAATTATAACGACTATTATCCATGTTATTGTCCTAAACAGAGTTTGGGAACCCGGGTTCTGCACCAGGGGACATGTATCAATGCAAAAAGAAGTTTTAAAAACGGACGTTTTTCGGGAGCAGTCATTTTAATGATGCATAAAGTGAAAAAAAAAAGTCAAATATTCCTTTAAATATCGTACCTGGGGGGTGTCTAAAGTATGCCTGCGAAGTGCCACGTGTTTCCCGTGTTTAGAACTGTCCCTGCACAAAATGACATTTCTAAAGGAAAAAAAAGCCATTTAAAACTGCTTGCGGCTTTAATGTAATGTCTGGTCCCGGTAATATGGATGAAAATCTTTAAGAAAAATGGCATAGCTACCCCATCACCCCCCCCTACCCCAGCCCATTACCAGCCCCTTTGGGTCTTGTTTGGATATTAAGGGGAACCCCGCAACACAAAATAAAAAAGGCCCTATATACTCTGAACAGCAGTATACAGGCGGTGTAAACAAGACCGGTGTAAACAAGACAGGGACTGTAGGTTTGTTCTTAAGTAGAATCTGTTTGTAATTTTGAACACGTACATTGTTTAAGTGTAGCTCCAGCCAAAAAATCTATTTTTAAGCTTTTTGGAAAACATAGGGAAGGGTTATCACCCCTGTAACATTTGTTTTGCTGTCTGTGCCCCTGTTCAGAACATTTCACCTCACTTTGCGTCCCAATGACAACTGTTTTTGAAATGTGGTGTTTTTATTGAAACAAGGATTGGTGATAAAGCATCAGTAGAGAGGAGACACCTTTCTCCCATATTAATTCTTACAGGAGAGAATTTTCCTTCCTAGGGGTAGATTTCCTCTCACTTCCTGTTGTCTTCTTCCGTTTGCAAGTAGAAGTCGTTTGTAAGTTGGATGTTTGAAAGTAGGGACCTGCCGTATATACTCTGCAGAAATTGGCCCCTTAGGTGTTGGTGTTGGCACAACACTGTAAGCACTCACAGTTACTCTTGGTGGGTGCTGGAACGCCCTGCTGTCAACTATTATATCAGGAATTGTAATAACATATAATTGTTGAACAGTGGTAGTAAAAATTGGGCCTTTGATGGTGGTGCTGGTGCCACAACACTGTAAGGCCTGACAGTTACTCTTGGTGGGCGCAGCAATGGGCCCTGCTGTAAATTATTAGATCAATAATTATAATTGCATGCCCCTGTTGAACAGGGGCTGAAAAATTGGGCCTTTGGTGGTGGTGGTGGTGGTGGTGGTGGTGGTGTTGACACAACACTGTAAGGCCTGACAGTTACTCTTGGTGGGCGCAGCAATGGGCCCTGCTGTGAATTATTAGATCAATAATTATAATTGCATGCCCCTGTTGAAAAGGGGCTGAAAATTGGGCCTTAGGCACTGGTGGCACAACACTGCAACCCCTCACAGATACTGTACTTGGAGCACAGCAATGAGCCCTGTTGCAAAGTATTGCATCAAAAATTGTAATTACACGCCCCTGTTAAACAGGGGCTGAAAAATTGGGCCTTAGCCACTGGTGGCACAACACTGCAACCCCTCACAGCTACTGTACTTGGAGCACAGCAATGAGCCCTGTTGCAAAGTATTGCATCAAAAATTGTAATTACACGCCCCTGTTAAACAGGGGCTGAAAAATTGGGCCTTAGCCACTGGTGGCGGCACCCATAAACCAAAATGATCTTCCAAGCTATCATCATTAATCGGATCATTGAGGAGGAGGAGGAGGATAGCCAGTCAACATAACAGCACAGGCACTCAGCATCAGCATCAGTCTTGAAGGGATGTGACATTTTAAAATCAATTAGTCTGTTATATCAGCATCAGGTGTGTGGTAGCTGGTGGTGATCCAAGACTGGTTCATCTTGATGAAAGTCAGTCGATCAACCGAGTCGGTGGACAGGCGCACCCTGTGATCCGTGACAAATCCTCCAGCAGCACTGAATGTGCATTCTGAAAGAACGCTGGATGCAGGACAGGCCAGTAGCTCAATTGCATACTGTGCAAGCTCTGGCCAGTGATCCATCCTCAAGACCCAGTAAGCCAGAGGATTTTCGGTGGGGAAGGTGTCCAAGTCTGACCTTGCCCCTAGGTATTCCTGCACCATGTATATCAGACGCTGGCGATGGTTGCTGGAACCGATCATACTTTGGGGCTGCGGAGTAAAGAATTGTCTGAACGCATCGGTCAGACGGCCACCTTCCCCACCGCTCCTTCTTTGACTGCCCGAAGCCTCAGCAACTCGTTGTCCAGGACCAGGAGTTTGTAACCTCCCAGTCTCTGGGAACGCGTTGCACAGACCTTTCTGCAAGGCCTCCCGGAGTTGTCTCATCCTCTGCTCCCTCTGCGACGGTAACATAAGGTCCGCAACCTTACCCTTGTACCGTGGATCAAGGAGAGTGGCCAGCCAGTAATGGTCCCTCTCCTTGATCCGAAGAATACGAGGATCCTTCCGCAGACTTTGCAGGATCAGGGAGGCCATGCAGCGTAGGTTAGCTGAGGCATTCAGTCCGGAGTCCTCTGGGTCACTAAGGACGACATGATCCGCAGCCACCTCCTCCCAGCCACGTACAAGTCCACTGGTTTCTTGGGACTGTAAATCATCCCTAAAAGACTGCTGCTGATGATGCTGAGTGCCAGCCTCCACCTCCATGCTGACACAATCCTCCTCCTCCTCCTCCTCCTCTTCCTGTGTGATGGGTAGGACAGAAGGAACACTGTCTGGGTAAAGGGAGCCTTGAGAGGCAAGGAAGTCCTCCTCTTCCTGCCTCTGTTCTGCCTCAAGTGCCCTGTCCATTATTCCACGCAGCGTGTGCTCCAACAGGTGGACAAGAGGTACAGTGTCACTGATGCATGCACTGTCACTGCTCACCATCCTCGTGGCCTCCTCAAATGGTGCCAGGACAGTGCATGCATCCCTGATCATGCCCCACTGGCGTGGTGAAAAAAACCCGAGCTCCCCTGACCCTGTCCTGGTGCCGTAGTCGCACAGGTACTCATTGATGGCCCTCTGCTGCGTGTGCAGCCGCTGCAGCATGGCCAACGTTGAGTTCCACCTGGTGGGCATGTCACATATAAGGCGGTTCTTGGGCAGGTTCAACTCCTTTTGCAGCTCAGCCAGGCGAGCACTGGCATTATATGATCTGCGGAAATGCACACAGACTTTCCTGGCCTGCCTCAGGACATCCTGTAAGCCCGGGTACCTGCCCAAGAACCGCTGCACCACCAGGTTAAGGACGTGAGCCATACAGGGCACATGGGTCAGTTGTCCCTGTCGGAGGGCGGAGAGGAGGTTGGTGCCATTGTCGCAAACCACCATTCCTGGCTTAAGCTGGCGTGGCGTCAACCACCTCTCGGCCTGCCCCTGCAGAGCAGACAGGACCTCTGCCCCAGTGTGGCTCCTGTCCCCCAAACACACCAGCGCAAGCACGGCATGGCATCTTTTTGCCTGCGTACTTGCGTAGCCCCTTGAACGCCTACGGAGCACCGCTGGTTCCGAGGACAAAGCACAGGAAGAGGCCATGGAGGAAGAAGAAGAGGAGGGGGTGGAGGAGAGAGGTGTGTCACAACCAGTAGTAGCATTTTGGAGGCGTGGCGGAGGAACAACCTCCAACACTACTGCACCTTGTCCTGCATCCTTCCCAGCTGCCAAAAGAGTGACCCAATGGGCCGTGAAAGAAAGGTAACGTCCCTGTCCATGCCTGCTGGACCATGAGTCAGCGGTAATATGCACCTTACCGCTGACCGCCCTGTCCAGCGAGGCCAAGACATTGCCTTCCACATGCCTGTAGAGAGCCGGAATCGCCTTCCGTGAGAAAAAGTGGCGTTTGGGAACCTGCCACTGAGGAACCGCACATTGCACAAACTCACGGAAGGGGGCCGAGTCTACCAACTGAAAAGGCAGCAGTTGAAGCGCTAGCAATTTAGCCAAGCTAGCATTCAACCGCTGGGCATGTGGATGGCTGGGAGTGAACTTCTTTCGACGGTCCAGCAGCTGGGGCAGGGACATTTGCCTGCTAGAATCGGACGTCGATGTACTGCTAGCAGAGTGGCCGCAAGTACTTGGCTGTGACACACCTAATTCTACACCTTCATTCCTCTCAGTGCAGGTTTCAGAGAGGACTGAAGGTATAGTGGGGTTGGAGATCCCAGATGATGCGGTGCAAGGAGAGGTCCGCTTTGTTCTTTGGTGTGGGTCTTTAAGGTAGGCTTGCCAACGAGCTGCATGGCAGGTCAACATATGTCTGATCAAGCATGTGGTGCCCAAGCGGCTGATGTTTTGGCCACGCGATATACGCTTGAGACATATGTTGCAAACAGCAGCTGTGCGATCTGATGCACTCGCCTCAAAAAAGGCCCACACCAAAGAATTTTTTGAATGACGGGCAGAGGCAGCGCCCTGCACAGGCGGAGCTCTGCGGTGTGATTCCGTCGGTGTGCTGCCCATACGCTGGCCACCCAAGGGCATCCTGCCTCGTTGGAGATGTGCCTCCTCCTCATCCTCCTCCTCCTCCTCTCTCCTATTAGGCACCCACGTGGAGTCAGTGACCTCATCATCCCCTCCCTCCTCATCACTGGAGCCAATCTGGCAGTATGCTGCAGCTGCTGGAGCATGACTGCCAGATTGGTGTCCTTCTTGAGCATCCCCTCTCTCTGCTCTCACGCTACTGCCTTCCTCTAGCTGGGTATCATCATCAGATCCTTCGAAACGCTGGGCATCCTCCTGGAGCATGTACCCAACACTGTGCTCAAACAGTTCGGGGGACTCCTCAGGAGGAGGACATGGTGGGTCTAGGGAAGGAGTGACTAATGATGACATTGATACCAGAGAAGAGGACGCTTTGGCAGCTGCTTTGCCAGTACCCTGAGCCTGGGTGAGAGAGGATGAGGAGAATGAGATGGGCTTGGTCATCCACTCTACCAAGTCTTCGGCATGATGTGGCTCAACATGTCCAGCTGCCGAAAAGAAGGACAAGCGTGCCCCATGGCCATGTGCTGATGACAATGCACCGCATCCATGACCAGCACTGTTGCCCCCAGACACAGAGCCTGCTTGCCCTCTTTTTTTGCCTCCTGGCTGTCTGCCTCTCCTTGTTTGCCTTCCAGACATTTTAATGGATGGCCTGCAGGGAGATGGGAAAAACAGCAATAAGGGCTACCTTCAGGTGTATACTGTGCAGGAGGCTTAGCAACAATGACACTGACACTGTCCCCTGCCTATCCTTCTCTGTCCCTAAACACAAGGATTTGCAATATGCTTCAGCAAGATTGGTTTAGCACAGAATAGCACACTGACAGTTTCCCTCACTGTCCTTCTCTGTCCCTACAAACAAGGTTTAGCACAGAATAGCACACTGATAGTTTCCCCGAGTGTCCTTCTCTGTCCCTAAACTCTAGGATTTCAAATACGGTTCAGCAAGATTGGTTTAGCACAGAATAGCACACTGACAGTTTCCCCGAGTGTCCTTCTCTGTCCCTAAACTCAAGGATTTCAAATATGGTTCAGCAAGATTGGTTTAGCACAGAATAGCACACTGACAGTTTCCCCGAGTGTCCTTCTCTGTCCCTAAACTCAAGGATTTCAAATATGGTTCAGCAAGATTGGTTTAGCACAGAATAGCACACTGACAGTTTCCCTCACTGTCCTTCTCTGTCCCTACAAACAAGGTTTAGCACAGAATAGCACACTGATAGTTTCCCTCACTGTCCTTTTCTGACCCTACTAACAAGATTTAGCACAGAATAGCACACTGATAGTTTCCACGAGTGTCCTTCTCTTTCTTTAAACTCAAGGATTTCAAATACGGTTCAGCAAGATTGGTTTAGCACAGAATAGCACACTGACACTTTCCCTCACTGTCCTTCTCTGTCCCTACAAACAAGGTTTAGCACAGAATAGCACACTGACAGTTTCCCCGAGTGTCCTTCTCTGTCCCTAAACTCAAGGATTTCAAATACGGTTCAGCAAGATTGGTTTAGCACAGAATAGCACACTGACACTTTCCCTCACTGTCCTACTCTGTCCCTACAAACAAGGTTTAGCACAGAATAGCACACTGACAGTTTCCCCGAGTGTCCTTCTCTGTCCCTAAACTCAAGGATTTCAAATATGGTTCAGCAAGATTGGTTTAGCACAGAATAGCACACTGACACTTTCCCTCACTGTCCTTCTCTGACCCTACAAACAAGATTTAGCACAGAATAGCACACTGACAGTTTCCCCGAGTGTCCTTCTCTGTCCCTAAACTCAAGGATTTCAAATATGGTTCAGCAAGATTGGTTTAGCACAGAATAGCACACTGACAGTTTCCCCGAGTGTCCTTCTCTGTCCCTAAACTCAAGGATTTCAAATATGGTTCAGCAAGATTGGTTTAGCACAGAATAGCACACTGACAGTTTCCCCGAGTGTCCTTCTCTGTCCCTAAACTCAAGGATTTCAAATATGGTTCAGCAAGATTGGTTTAGCACAGAATAGCACACTGACAGTTTCCCCGAGTGTCCTTCTCTGTCCCTAAACTCAAGGATTTCAAATATGGTTCAGCAAGATTGGTTTAGCACAGAATAGCACACTGACACTTTCCCTCACTGTCCTTCTCTGTCCCTACAAACAAGGTTTAGCACAGAATAGCACACTGACAGTTTCCCCGAGTGTCCTTCTCTGTCCCTAAACTCAAGGATTTCAAATATGGTTCAGCAAGATTGGTTTAGCACAGAATAGCACACTGACACTTTCCCTCACTGTCCTTCTCTGACCCTACAAACAAGATTTAGCACAGAATAGCACACTGATAGTTTCCACGAGTGTCCTTCTCTGTCCCTAAACTCAAGGATTTCAAATATGGTTCAGCAAGATTTGTTTAGCACAGAATAGCACACTGACACTTTCCCTCACTGTCCTTCTCTGTCCCTACAAACAAGGTTTAGCACAGAATAGCACACTGACAGTTTCCCCGAGTGTCCTTCTCTGTCCCTAAACTCAAGGATTTCAAATACAGTTCAGCAAGATTGGTTTAGCACAGAATAGCACACTGACACTTTCCCTCACTGTCCTTCTCTGTCCCTACAAACAAGGTTTAGCACAGAATAGCACACTGACAGTTTCCCCGAGTGTCCTTCTCTGTCCCTAAACTCAAGGATTTCAAATACGGTTCAGCAAGATTGGTTTAGCACAGAATAGCACACTGACAGTTTCCCCGAGTGTCCTTCTCTGTCCCTAAACTCAAGGATTTCAAATATGGTTCAGCAAGATTGGTTTAGCACAGAATAGCACACTGACACTTTCCCTCACTGTCCTTCTCTGACCCTACAAACAAGATTTAGCACAGAATAGCACACTGACAGTTACCCCGAGTGTCCTTCTCTGTCCCTAAACTCAAGGATTTCAAATATGGTTCAGCAAGATTGGTTTAGCACAGAATAGCACACTGACACTTTCCCTCACTGTCCTTCTCTGTCCCTACAAACAAGGTTTAGCACAGAATAGCACACTGACAGTTTCCCCGAGTGTCCTTCTCTGTCCCTAAACTCAAGGATTTCAAATATGGTTCAGCAAGATTGGTTTAGCACAGAATAGCACACTGACACTTTCCCTCACTGTCCTTCTCTGTCCCTACAAACAAGGTTTAGCACAGAATAGCACACTGACAGTTTCCCCGAGTGTCCTTCTCTGTCCCTAAACTCAAGGATTTCAAATACGGTTCAGCAAGATTGGTTTAGCACAGAATAGCACACTGACAGTTTCCCTCACTGTCCTTCTCTGTCCCTACAAACAAGGTTTAGCACAGAATAGCACACTGACACTTTCCCTCACTGTCCTTCTCTGTCCCTACAAACAAGGTTTAGCACAGAATAGCACACTGACAGTTTCCCTCACTGTCCTTCTCTGTCCCTACAGACAAGGTTTAGCACAGAATAGCACACTGACACTTTCCCTCACTGTCCTTCTCTGTCCCTACAAACAAGGTTTAGCACAGAATAACACACTGACACTCTCCCTACCTATCCTTCTCTGTCCCTAAACACAAGGAATCCAGGATTAGTAAAGGAAAAAAATGACACTGTCCCTGCCTATGCTTCTCTTTCCCTGCTCCGGAACACACTACACAAGGCCGCCGCGCAGGCGGCCTTTTATAGTGTGGGGCGTGTACTAAACCCCCTCAGCAATAATTGGCCACAGCATCCTGCCTGTGGCCAATCATTGCTCTCCTCACTGCCGGCGCTGTGATTGGCCAAGCATGCGGGGTCACAGTGCATGCTTGGCCAATCACAGCGCCTGGATGACACTGCGATGGCGTAGTGCATTGTGGGCCGTTCGCGTCACTCGAATTTGGCGCGAACGGCCCAAATCGTTCGATCTTCGTCGAACGATCGAACAGCCGATGTTCGAGTCGAACGTATGTTCGACTCGAACACGAAGCTCATCCCTAGTGTTTATTGATGATGTGACAGAAGACAGAAACAGCCGGATGAATTCTGCATTTGCACTCTGCAAGTGCAGTTGCTCCAGAGCTTAGTAAATGAGGCAAGGCTTCTCTTTGCAAAAAGTACCCAATCACATGCAAGGAGAATAAAAAAACTGCATTCTTTCTTACACATTGGATGGTGAGTCAGCAGAGCTTTTGCTTATTTACTAAACTCTAGAGCAACTGCTCTTGCAGAGTGAAACTGCACTTTGCAAAGTGCACAGAGTATTTGTCTTTAGTAAATCAATCCCATAGCGTCAATCCAGATTCAGCCAAATGCAGCAAAGTTGATTGGACGGCGCTGCACGGTACAGATGGACAATGATTCAAAACACACTGCAGAAGCAACCCAAGAGCTGTTGAAGGAAAAAAAGTGGAATATTCTGCAATGGCCGAGTCAATCACCTGATCTCAACCCAATTGAGCATGCATTTCACTTGCTGAAGGCAAAACGAATAGCAGAAAGACCCACAAACAAAGTACAACTGAAGACAGCTGCAGGTAGAGCCGGGCAAAGCATCAGAAAGGAGGAAAGCCATTCATTGGTAATGTCCATGGGTTCCAGACTTCAGGCAGTCATTGCCAGTAAAGGATTCCCAACAAAATATAAAAAAATTAACATTTTATTTATGACCATATTCATTTGTCCAATTACATTTGAGCCCCTGACAATGGGGGGGACTTTGTATAAAAATGGATGCAGTTCCTAAATTTTGTACTTGATATTTAAAAGGGGAATATATTTTAATATTTATGTTCAACCCCTTGAATTAAAGCTGAAAGTCTGCACTTCAAATTCATTTGGATTGTTTGGTTTTAATTTTATTCTGGTGGTATACAGAGCCAAAAGTTTAAAAATTGTGCCTGTGTCCAACTATATGTTTACCTAACTGTATATACTATAGTTTGTAAGCTCTATAGCATTCACGCAGACCAATTAATATACACTTTTTGGGATTTTTTTTCTTTCAAAAACATATAGCCGAATAAGTTTTGGCTAAAATTTATGAAGAAATTATTTATTTTTATTTTTGTAGCTGACCCCCCAAATTTGGGGGTCGCTATGTTCTAAATTTAGGGGTAGTATGAGCCATTGTTGGCTCAGTTTCTCTAATTTTGCTAGGCATGGACTCTGTTCTGCTATGGTGTTGGCTGGTGTATAGTTCCCCTTGTCCTGTGGTGGCGCTGTTTTCCAGGTCTCGGGTTGAACCACGGGTGACATTGTGGTGTGATTGGGTGTCCTCTCTCAACTACCGTGTAGTTTCACCTGCTGTTCATGCCGGGAGAGGGTACATAAAGGGCAGACGCCATGATCTGTGTGGTGTGCTGGGGGGATTCCAAGGAGGACCCCTGGTGGCGAAGTCGTACCCTTTGGCCCTGCTGGCCGGGGGGGTGCGTGAACTGGCCGAGGAGTCTCGGGCACCTTTAGCCCGAGGCTACAACATTCCAGGTAGGCCCAGTACCTTCAACTGGGTCTACATCCAACACACTAGTGTCCCAGGGAGCCCATGTGAGGGTGGCCCGCTCTGAAAGAGAGGAAACCAGAGGAGGACCTGTCCGATGGATCGGTGACGGAGTTCACGATGAAGGAGAGGCCTGGTTACCTATCAGAGGAAGGATTCGTGAGTTGCAGTATAGCCCCTGTAGTGTGTCCCACTGACACCTATATGCAGTCTACATTTGGTGGGATTACCCTTGAACGCTTTTTCAGTAGTCTTCAATGATTATTGGAAAAAAAAGCACGTATTTTTTGGAATCACAGGTATTTCTTGAAATATTTAGAGGATAAAATTGTACCGTGGGGATTGCGCATACAGATTTTTATCAATGTATTTAAAGTAGAGACTGAGTTTAAATTAGACTGGGAATCAAATTTACAGTCATGTTCATTTAAGATGATGGAGGCTCTTTGCCAAAACTACGTTAAAGATCTAGAGGTAGTGAATAATGACATAGAAAAATTGTATGTTGAAAACTCCAACCTAACTACTGAGGAAACCTTCTCTAATAGAGAGGCCCTCTTAGAAAAACATTTGGAGTCTTTTGTTTCTAATATCCTCAAAACTAAGGATAAAAAATACTATAGGGATCGTCTGGCATACGAATCAAATACAGCCTATCGTTGGACTACTGAAAATCAATGGAGAAAATCTAAATCCTCGGTTCGTAAGCAAACAAATACTAATCAGGAAACCACTGATTCCGATGAATCGTCTCTATCTTCCTCGTCTCTACCAGGCACTGCCTCTAATACTTCAGCGAGTTCCTTTAAAAGAAAGACTGATCGAGCACCTTCGATGTCAGCACTTTCTAAACGTACCCAACGGGATACCAATCGTCAGAGATTACATTCACAGTCCAAAAATTTACCTCCCTTCACTAATTCTACAGGTGATGGTCACCTTAGTTCGTCTACACCTAGTCTTTCCAATACCCTTAATGCACCAAAGTCAAGTCAATCAACAGGTACCCCCTCAGGGGACTTTCAAATCCCCAATGTAGGGGATCTTCGTACTGCACCAATTTTCTCACCTCCCCTAAGTGTGGACACCAAAAAGGCACCCACTCTTTCACAGGCACCCAAAGTGATTTCCAAAGCAATTTCCAAGTAATTAATTTATCCTCACATTCACTCACGCCGGATCAGACTGAGGTTCTAAGTCTTGGTCTAATGTTTTGCCCCGATCAGGAGGTTGATGCCTTTGAAATTATAAAGGACGTCAATCTCTTTGCGAGAAAACTTACTTTTAAGATTATGTTTGACAGGGACTACAAGCGTTCTCCCATAGATTCTATGGGGGAAGATCTCTGGCAAAACAAAACTATTAAGGAAATTCAGGCAATAAATGATTTAATGGAACTATGGGAAGAAGGTAATCCATTAGATGACCCCCTTGAGGAACCCCAGTCTGGCCCCGTAGAAGAGATTTCCACGGAGAGAATCTTTCCTCCACCCAATTTATATAAACCTAAATCCAGGACTTTTCCCACTCTCCAAGGGAACCCCAATATTTGGGCCTTCACCCAACAAGTCACAAAGGAACTACAGAGCACAAATTGGAAAAAGTTTAGAGGAAATACTAACCTCAAACCATCCCAACGAAAAGCATTGCTATCTTTAAAACAGAATGAACATCTAGTGATAAAACCCTCAGATAAAGGAGGTAATATAGTGGTAATGGATTTGACTAAATACAAGCAGATGGTTATGAACCTCCTCTTAAACAAAAACTGGTATCGCTCTATTCCTTTTGCACAGGTGAAATATGCGGAGACAAAATACTGCATCCTTATCAACCGGGCATATCGTGATAATCTAATAGACAAAAAAACATGTGAATTTCTGGTTATAGAAAAACCCAGACTTCCCACGTTTTATGCTTTGCCAAAGGTGCACAAAAATTTGTAAAGTCCACCCGGCTGCCCGATTGTGTCAGGCATTGGTTGCCTTACAGAGCCAGCTAGCAAGCTGGTAGATGATTACTTGAGGCCTCATGTACTGTAGGTTCCTTAAGCTCCTACATCCAAGATACTGCAGATCTACTAAGATCCCTAGACGGTCTATGTGTACCGCCTGGATCGTGGCTAGTGGCTATTGATGTGGAAGCCCTCTATAACTCTATTCCCCATACCAGGGGTGTTCAAGTTGTGGATGGCTTCCTCTCCGAAAGAGGACCTGGAGCTAGGGCCTACAACAAGTTTATTTTGGAATTATTGCTGTTTATACTTGCCAACAACATCTTTGTTTTCGACCGGCCCCACTACCTCCAGGTGCAGGGTGTAGCGATGGGGACTAAGTGTGCCCCATCGTGCGCCAATCTGTACCTGGGGGGGTGGGAACGGGAGATTTTTTCCTTGGAATCATTTGAAAAGTTCTTTGATAAGGTCTTGATATGGCGACGCTTTATCAATGACATTTTTGTTGTTTGGACCGGCTCCGCAGAGGAATTATTCTCATTTATGTCCTCATTAGCTGTAAATTCCTTTAATCTCAAATTCACAATGACTTGTGACCAGAACATGATACATTTCTTGGATATTTCCATCTATTTGAATTCTGATGGCACTTTGGGCTCTTCGTTGTATAGAAAGCCCTCTTCAGGCAATACCATCTTGAATGCCACAAGCTCTCACCCTAAAACTCTGGTACAAAGTATCCCCTACAGTCAGTATTTAAGAATCAGAAGAAACTGCAGTAAGGATGTTGATTTCGAGATGGAAGCTTCTGCTCTCCAATCTCGACTAATTGCTAGAGGGTACAGTCGTTCAATCCTCAAAAAAGCCTATAAAAGAGCTAAAAATAAAAATAGGAAAGATTTAATACATCCTAAGAAATCCCAAACTACTGACCAGCAGGTACGACTAATTACCAGGTTTTCTGGTGAACATCAGAAAGTACCGTATTTATCGGCGTAAAACACGCACCGGCGTATAACACGCACCCCAAGTTTAGGAGGAAATTTTAGGGAAAAAAACTTTTAGGAGGGAAGTTTAAGGAAAAATAACTTACATTTAAATGCAGCCTTGTCAGTGTCCATTGCAGCCTTGTCACAGTGCAGCCTTGTCAGTGTCCATTGCAGCCTTGTCACAGTGCAGCCTTGTCAGTGTCCATTGCAGCCTTGTCACAGTGCAGCCTTGTCAGTGTCCATTGCAGCCTTGCCCCAGAGTCCATTTCAGCCTTGCCCCAGTGTAGCCGTGCAGCCTTGCCCCAGTGTCGCCGTGCAGCCTTGCCCCAGTGTCGCCGTGCAGCCTTGCCCCAGTGTCGCCGTGCAGCATTTTAAAATTGGCGCCGAGACTGTGCGGAGCGGGGCGGATGCCGCCGAGAACGAAGGGACGCAGGGACTGGGCGGAGCCGCCGCCGAGATACACATAGCCGAGTGTACTCGGCTATACTCGGCTTTTCTCGGCTCCGCTCACAGTCACGCCGAGTCCCGCCCTATGATGGACATAACACAGGTCCAATGGCGGGACTGGGCGTGACTGTGAGCGGAGCCGAGAAAAGCCGAGTATAGCCGAGTACATTCGGCTATGTGTATCTCGCTCCGCTCCGCTCACAGTCAGCGGAGACAGCCCAGGGATGTGGGTATCGGCGTATAACACGCACCCACGATTTCCCCTGATTTTCAGGGGAAAAAAGTGCGTGTTATACGCTGATAAATACGGCAAGAAAGATTTTTCAAAAATTCTGGCCCTTGCTAGCAACAGATGAGATTATTTCTAAATATATTAAGCCATTTCCTCAAATTACATATAGAAAATTTAGGTCCTTAAAAGATCAATTAGTTCACAGCCACCTTCAAATCAAGGGGGTTGAAAGCAGGAGAGGTTCGGCCCCATGTGGTCACTAGGGATGAGCTTCGAGTTCGAGTCGAACTCATGTTCGACTCGAACATTGCCTGTTCGCCCGTTCGCCGAACAGCGAACAAATTGGGGTGTTCGCGGCAAATTCGAAAAATCTATGGGAGAAATCTAAAGTGTTAATTATAAAGGCTAATATGCAAGTTATTGTCCTAAAAAGTGTTTGGGGACCGGGGTCCTGCCCCAGGGGACATGTATCAATGCAAAAAGAAGTTTTAAAAACGGCCGTTGTTTCGGGAGCAGTGATTTTAATAATGCTTAAAATGAAAAAATAAAAGTGAAATATTCCTTAAAATTTCGTACCTGGGGGGTGTGTATGATATGCATGTGAAGTGGCGCATGTTTCCTGTGCTTAGAACTGTCCCTGCAAAAAATGTCATTTTTGAAAGAAAAAAAGTCTTTTAAAACTGACTATTAATGAATTGTCGGCTCCCGGCAATACATACAAAAGTCATTGATAAAAAAAAAAAAAAGCGTGGGGGTTCCCCAGAATTCAATTACCAGGCCCTTCAGGTCTGGAATGGATATTAAGGGGAACCCCCCTAAAAATCCATACCAGACCCCTTATCCGAGCACGCAACCTGGCCGGCCGCAGGGGAAAAGGGGGGGACGAGAGAGCGGCCCCCCCTCCCTCCTGAACCGTACCAAGCCACATGCCCTCAACATGGGGAGGATGTCCCCATGTTGATGGGGACAAGGGCCTCATCCCCACAACCCTTGCCCGGTGGTTGTGGGGGTCTGCGGGCGGGGGGCTTATCGGAATCTGGAAGACCCCTTTAACAAAGGGGACCCCCAGATCCCGGCCCCCCCTATGTGAATTGGTAAGGGTTACGTTGTACCCCTACCATTTCACGAAGAAAGCGTAAAAAAATGCTTAAAAAAACACACAAACACCTTGAAAAAGTCCTTTATTAAAAAAAAAAAAAAAAAAAAACCATTCCAGCGGTGAAATCCAGTGTCCCATGGCGATCCCGATGTCCAGCGCTGTCCTTCATTGGTTGTGCCTGAACGGACCTGATGGGGAACTCCCTCTCAGTATTTTAAATGTATAGACCCGCCCCTTCTAAAGTTCCCCATCAGGTCCGCTCCCTCGGTATGTCGGACCCGCCTACGT
The DNA here is from genome assembly GCA_029206835.1 of Rana muscosa. Classification (NCBI taxonomy): domain Eukaryota; kingdom Metazoa; phylum Chordata; class Amphibia; order Anura; family Ranidae; genus Rana; species Rana muscosa. The sequence continues at coordinate 4,061,299 of JARGYO010005562.1, read as the reverse complement.
CATTAGCTTGAGCGGGGAACTTCCTTCACTGTGTAATTTAAATTTACATAGTGAAGGAAGTTCCCCACTCAAGCCAATGACGTAGGCGGGTCTGACATACCGAGGGGGCGGACCTGATGGGGGACTGCTCTCACTTTGGTAATACATGTATAGACCCGCCCCTTCTCATGTTCCGCATCTGGTCCGCTGAGCGGACCTGATGGGGAACTTTAGAAGGGGCGGGTCTATACATTTAAAATACTGAGAGGGAGTTCCCCATCAGGTCCGCTCAGGCACAACCAATGAAGGACAGCGCTGGACATCGGGATCGCCTCTGGACACTGGATTTCACCGCTGGAATGTTTTTGTTTTTTTTTAAATAAAGGACTTTTTCAAGGTGTTTGTGTGTTTTTTTAAACATTTTTTTACGCTTTCTTCGTGAAATGGTAGGGGTACAATGTACCCCTTACCAATTCACATGGGGGGCCGGGATCTGGGGGTCCCCTTTGTTAAAGGGGTCTTCCAGATTCCGATAAGCCCCCCGCCCGCAGACCCCAACAACCACCGGGCAAGGGTTGTGGGGATGAGGCCCTTGTCCCCATCAACATGGGAACATCCTCCCCATGTTGAGGGCATGTGGCCTGGTACGGTTCAGGAGGGAGGGGGGCCGCTCTCTCGTCCCCCCCCTTTCCCCTGCGGCCGGCCAGGTTGCGTGCTCGGATAAGGGGTCTGGTATGGATTTTTAGGGGGACTCCACGCCATTTTTTTTTAAAATTTGGGGTGGAGTTCCCCTTAAAATCCATGCCAGATCTGAAGGGCCTGGAATGGATATTTGGGGGAACCCCACGTCAATTTTTTTTTTTAATTTGCGGCAGGGTTCCCCTTAATATCCATTCCAGACCTGAAGGGCCTGGTAATTGAATTCTGGGGAACACCCACGCTTTTTTTTTTATCAATGACTTTTGTATGTATTGCCGGGAGCCGACAATTCATTAATAGCCGCGAGTCAGTTTTAAATGCATTTTTTTCTTTCAAAAATGACATTTTTTGCAGGGACAGTTCTAAGCACGGGAAACATGCGCCACTTCACATGCATATCATACACACCCCCCAGGTACGAAATTTAAAGGAATATTTCACTTTTATTTTTTCATTTTAAGCATTATTAAAATCACTGCTCCCAAAAAAACGGCCGTTTTTAAAACTTCTTTTTGCATTGATACATGTCCCCTGGGGCAGGACCCGGGTCCCCAAACACTTTTTAGGACAATAACTTGCATATTAGCCTTTATAATTAACACTTTAGATTTCGAACGTTCGAGTCCATTGTATTTAATAAGGTTCTAAAGTTTACATGAACATTTTGTCTGTTCGCAGGTTCTGGTGCGAACCGAACAGGGGGGTGTTCGGCTCATCCCTGGTGGTCACTGTGATTTTTGTAGGTTTATTTATGATTCTACTGAAATAGCTCTTCCTAATGGAGCCATCTACAGGCCAAATTTCTTTAGCAATTGCCAGTCGATTGGCATTATTTATCTGATGATCTGTGATTGCAAGGCCTTTTATGTTGGTAAAACAAAGAGGCCTTTCTTCCACAGAATGAGAGACCACGTATCTCTCATTCAAAAGAAAAAAATGGAGACTCCCTTTAGCAGACACAGTGGTCTGTTTCACTCTTTTTTTTTTATTTCATAAAGATTTTTATTGAAAAACAGCGTAATTACACAGTACAGCAATAATAACCATAATAGGGGGGAGAGAAAAAAAAAGGGGGGGGGGGAAGCCTGGAGATCCAGAGGGTCTGGCTTCATGTACAATATAAATACATGTTATGTAGTTGTGGCAATGCCCATGTACAATGGTCAGTTATATAAAATAACAACATCATCTCAGATAATAACAAGAATATATCTCAAGTCCTCTGTGAGGGATCGTGTTAATGAAAATGCATTCAGATGCTACCAGAACCTTCAATAAGAGTGGCAAGTTATGGTCATTACCACAGTAGACCAGAACCTATGGCTCGAATTCTACCTTCCGCTCCAAGGATCTACATACTTTGGAGAACATGAGTGGGGGGGTCCATCAGGACAACCCCGACCCCTTTCGTCAAAATCAAGTAAAAGAGGAGAAGCGAAGGGAGAAGAAGGAGACAAAAGGAGGAAGACCTAGGGGAGAAAGATAAAAAAAAAAAAAAAGGGGGGGTGCGGGAGGAGGGGTCCGGGGAGGGGGGTGAGTATGAGGAAGAGAGCGTTTGGACGTGAATGCTTGAAGAGGGGGTGGGGTAACCACCAATTACCCTCTCCGTCTATTTCTGTTTGGCAATAAGAACATATTGTCAAGATTATACCTCAGTTGTCGAACAAGTAGCACTCTGTATAAAAGTCTCAATCAGCTATTAGTCTATAAGAGATTTTGAAATTCCGCAGAATTCCGAAATATAAACCAGTCGTCCCAGATAGTGGCAAAGTTGGAAATCCTATCCTGTGCAGTGTATATCAGCTCCTCCATCGCTGCGATGTGCCCTATGCGTGTCACCCATTCTTTCATAGATGGTGGCACTGTGGCCCTCCAATGGACGGGGACACATAGTCTGGCCGCGTTTATCATATGGATCGCCACCGAATTGCGATACCGTTTCTTAGATATTTTGGACAAATGGAGAAGATACTGTGCTGGCGAAAACTCCAGTGGTAGCGAGGAGACCGCAGTCGTCACATCATGTACCCTCTGCCAGTCAGTATGGTTGGATCAGCGAGCATTCCCACCAAATGTGGAGGAAGGTACCCAAGCCCTGCCCACATCTCCAGCACCGATTTGACACATTCGGAAAGAACTTGTGGATCAGATCCGGTGTCCTATACCACCGCGTTCTAATCTTGTACCCATTTTCCTGGGTGTTTACATTCAATGAACCTTTATGGATATACCAATGCACCCGCTCCCAGCTCTTCTTCTCAATCTGTGTTTCAAGTCGGGCCTCCCAAAAGGTCCGTTCCGCCTGCATGGAAGCAAAGGGTTCTTTGAACATTGATGCGTAAAGCATCGAGATCACATGTCTCTGGGGAGACGTGCTAGAGCACAACGACTCAAACACTGTAGATGGTTTCATAAAGTATCCTCTGGTCCTCGGGCTGTCTAGAAAGTGCTTTATCTGGAGGTAAGCAAAGAGAGGGAAGGCTTTGGTCAGGGATAGTGACGCTAGTTCTCTCAGGTTAAGAAACCTATCCCCAGAGAAAAAGTGTTTGGCTAGCATATCTACATGTGGCCATTCTTTTGTCAGGTAGGAACTGTCTAGCCCCGGCATAAAGTCTGGGTTTCCTCTAAGGGGAGTTAACTTACTCTCTGTAGCTGACACTGCATACGTTCTACACGTTTGTGTAAACGCAGAAAGAGTTGCCCCTACCAGAGGGTGAGATTGAACGTTAGGCGTCCAATGTTTGCTAGAAACCCAGGGGACTGTCCCAAGTTCAGTTCCCGTAATCAAATTTTCCAGGAGTACCCACCCTTTACGGCGTGCATGAACCCTCCAGTCCACTATCCGTGTCAGCTGCGTAGCCCAATAGTACCTCTGTATATCCGGGAGACCAATGCCCCCATCTAATTTCGGGAGTACCAATTTCGCCCAACTAATTCTCGGTGCCTTGGTTCCCCACAGAAACTTTCTACATAGTCTCTTATACGTCGCAAAGAAAGAGGGTGGTAAGGCGATCGGTATTGTCTGTAATTTATATAGCATTCGAGGAAGCACTGTCATTTTCAATATGGAGGCACGCCCGAACCAGGAAATCGTGGGAACATCCCACCGACGCATGTCTTGCTGTATAGCGTTTAGTTCCGCTAGGAAGTTCTTATTGTAAAGATCTGTGAGTTTACCGGGAAGCCGAATACCCAGGTAGGTAATATCATCGGCTTTCCATCGAAAGGGGAAATTCTCCTGGCAAAGGTCAACCAGCGATGAGGGCAGCGAGATATTCAGAGCAAACGATTTGGAGTAATTGATTTTCAAGTGTGAGATAATTCGGAATTGTTCAAGAACATGCAGCAAATTAGGCAGGGAAGTCAAGGGGGAGGAAAGAAAGAGCAAAATATCATCGGCAAAAGCTGCGAGTTTATATTCTCTATGGCCTATTTCAATACCCTTTATGCTAGTATTCGCCCGAATGCAACGAAGAAGAGGTTCCAGCGTGAGAATATACAGTATAGGGGAAAGGGGACAACCCTGTCTCGTGCCATTGTGGATGGAGAAGGCCTCCGACAAGTGACCATTAACTCGCACTCTCGCCTGTGGATTTGTATACAAAGCTCTGATATAATCCCTCATTCTGGTTCCTAGACCTAAAGTGTCTAACACGGAATCCATGTAGTCCCAGGCCACTCGGTCGAAGGCCTTCTCTGCATCCATTGATAGAAAAAACCCTTCGTGTTTGGAAGAAGTGAGCCAATGATGCAGGTTGAGGGCCTTGATGGTGTTGTCCCTGGCTTCTCTGCCGGGGACAAAGCCCACCTGGTCTAGACCCACCCATAATGGAACGTGATGAGCCAACCGATTCGCAAGAATTTTGGAAAAGATTTTCACATCTACATTTAGGAGCGAGATCGGCCTATAATTCGCTACATCTGCCGGATCTTTATCCTCCTTGTGTATTACTGAAATATAGGCTTCCAACAGGGTACTAGAGTTGCATGTGGCATCTGCTAGGGAGTTAAATGCTCGAAGGAAACCTGGCGCTAGAAGATCCGTGAAACATTTGTAATATTGCGCCGTGAATCCATCAGGTCCTGGGCTTTTGCCGGGTTTTGTGGTTTTTAAGGCTTCTACCCATTCTTCAGACGACAACGGGGTATCCAGGGATTGTCTCTCTTCCAGGGATAGTGCCTGTGGGCAGTAACTATGCAGAAAGTCCCTTATCAAGTCTTTCCGCGTGTCCGCTGAGACATTACTTTCCTCATTTGCCTTAATATTATATAGTTTGCTATAAAAGGTTTGAAACTGTCGAGCAATATCCCCATTTTTAGTATGGATCCCTCCATGCTTGTCCCTCACATGATGGATTGTGGAGGCGAGCACGCGTTTCTGTGTAAATCTCGCTAGTAACCTCCCGGGTTTATTCCCTTGCTCATAGAACAGCTTCTGCGACAGCATGTGTCGCTTTCGGGCTCTTCTGTATAATTCCTCGCGTAAGAGTACTCTCGTATCTGCCAGCTCGGTCGCTACTCCAAGCGCCCGTGCCCCTTTGTGTTGCGCTTCCAATCTGGAGATCTTTTCCGCTAGGGTCTGAATAAGAGCTATGTGCTCCCTCTTTCTCTTAGCTGCCAAGGATAGCAAGTGTCCCCTCACCACACACTTATGTGCCTCCCATTGAGTCATGGGGGACACATCTGGTGTATTGTTATGCTGAAAGTATTCACTAATGGCCTGTTTAAGAGTGACTATGTCCGCAAGATCTGTGAGAAGGGAAGCATCCAACCTCCAAATCTTAGTGGACGTCTCCCTCTGCGGGAATCGCAGGGTCAGGGTAACCGGGTGGTGGTCTGATAAGACCATATTTTCAATTGTCGCCTCATGTAGATAACACAGATCTCTCTGGGAAATGAAGATGTAATCCAGCCTCGAGTAGCGCTGGTGTGGGGATGAGAAAAAGGTATAGTCTCTTCCTCGAGGGTTTAAGGTACGCCATGTATCGTGTAGAGCCAGAGATGCTAGCCCCAATTTCGCTTGCCTCAAGGCAGAGAAGGGAAGGGACGAGGTCCCCGTGGATGTGTCAAGAATCGGGTCCATGGCCATGTTAAAGTCTCCACCCAAAATAAGGAGACCGGACTGAAAAGATGTGAGTTTCAGCAGCGTATCTTTCAAGAAAGGGACTTGCTTGGAGTTTGGGCAATATATATTTGCGAGTGTCACTGGTCTGTCCTTCCAGTGCCCTTTCAGAAAGATAAATCTACCTTCTGGGTCTACTATCTGGTCCGTTAGATGAAATGCGAGCGACTTTGCGAGCAGAATCGCCACCCCTTTTGTCTTAGAGCCAGCACAGGTCGCATGATAAGCATCTGGGTATGTTTTGTTAGTGAGACGTTGAATGGCGCTCGATTTAAAGTGAGTTTCCTGGAAAAATATGATTTGAGCCCTGTGTCTGTGGGCCTCTGCCATAAGGCTACTACGCTTCTCAGGAACATTGAGGCCTTTGGCATTGACAGAAAAAATCTTGAGCGACAGAGGAGCTGAAGACTGCACAAAAGAGGCCATATGGGCGAACCAGATATGGCGTCACCCACTGCTTCCAACTACAGACGGAGAGAGTAATCGGGAGAGGGAAAGGGGAAGAAAGAGAAAGGGGGGGCGGGAAAGAGAAGAGAAAGAGAAAAAAAAAAAAGGGGGACAGACAGAAAGTAAGCACAATGTTTGTCTTTAAACCGTATTAATGGTATCCGGGGTCAAACCGGAACGCCCTCCCCAGTAGAGAAGGCGCCCCCAGTAAGGGGTTGTGAACAAAGTACCGGAGGTAGTCAAAGTCCCGCTGAACTACCTATAGAGAATAGTGGGTAAACTGATGATAGGATAAACTTATGCTATGCCGGCAAGTACAAGAGGGGAGCCTGCTTCTCTTGAGGTAGGGACAAAAACTAGCACCCGAACGTTCCCACCTACTCCACCATCCAGATACTACAGACTTAATATGTATCTAGTTCAACGTTAAATGAAAAACGAACTATGAACAATTAAAGACTAAAGAATAACTCCCCTCGGGTAAAGGGTAGGGTAAGGGGCTACATTGCCAAAGCCCGTGCATGAAACGATGACGGGTCTTCCACGACAGCACCCTTCACTCTCAGAGCCATTTCCCAGAAATACAGTCTGGGAATAACCTAAGTGTCATAATGTTTCTTCTCCTCATATTTCCATTAACTTTAATAGATATTTCGACCTACCACAGTGGCCTTAACACCTCCGGACACCCAATCTAGTCGGGTGTCCCAGGTCTACTCCCCACTCGAATAGACCCCCTAAAGAGGCAATCAGGGCCCAGGAGCACCAGAGATCAGCTATAGTGCAAAATGTTGGTAAACAATAATAACTTCAAAAAGGTATAAATAAAAGGGAAGAGCACTGTGTGAAAATCCTTATACCTCCACGCTAACCTGGAGAGGGCCATTCTAAAGAAAGGATCCCCATTCTCTAGATCTGCAATCAAACTTCATTAGAGGGAGACTCAGTCCCTGAATCCCAGTGTGATTGACCACGCGTCCATTGGTCATAAGGTAGTGTGCTGGCATGGTTATCAGAGGGCATATCTCCCAAGGCCCCCCGGCTCCGCCCAAGTCAGAAACTCGGAACCGCGCCCTGAGGGCCTCGGGAGGCACAGCCCAGTAACATCAGGAGACCAAGCATGGCGTACAGCAGTCATGAACCAATCCTCACCCACATCTCTATCAGTATTGAGCTTAGAATCAAAAGGCACAGTCGCATTAAGGTTGCATGGTCGCATCAAAACAAAACAAAAACCAAAGAAAGAGAAAAAAAAAAAAAAAAAGGGGGGGGGGGGCGGAAGGAATATGGTAGGGGGAGTGGAGAAGGGGGGAAGGGGCAGGAAGGGAAGGGGAGTGCAGGTGGGGAGGTTAAGGGATGAGGGGCAAGGGGAAGTCTGCAGGGAGGGGGATGGAAACATCACATATATCAGTAAAAGCAGTTAAGATCTGTATCTCACGTGGTTACATTAGTGACAGGTACGTAAAGTCAAACCAAATTTGTGACATCCGAACGGCATACCAGAACCATAAAGTCTAACAGTATAAGATCCAAGCTTTGACCCCCCCAGGAGCAAGTGCCTAGCCCACGAAGATAGTCATACGTAACAGCAGGAAGAGAGTGTAAGTCTGGGAGGTAAAAGCTCACCTCCCCCTCTTAGTGCTCCAAGGCCTGGGGTTGTGGAAGTCAGCTCTGTCACAGTGTAATCATAGTCTGGTATTGCCATCATGTAGTCCCAAGCGTGGGACAAGCTTGCAATGAAACCACCGGGGATAATGTCATATAGCACCGACTGACGCCCATGCCACTACTGGGGTCTAGTCAGGGCAAAGGGAGTATAGAACCTGTTATGGATCAGGGTAAGATTGACCATGCACACCATAGGGATCAGTCGTGTGCGTATGGAAGTAGGGGAGTGCGAGTGCGGTGAAGAGATAGGGATCAGCTTACCGGGCCATGCTTAGTGTTATCAAATATGTTCCGTCCGTCGTCGAACAGATGACGGTGAAGCCCTCGGACTCTCTTCTGTCTCCATGTCTCCTCGAAGTCTCGGTGGGGTGACATTAGAAGGTCTGCGACGTCTTTGCTGATTCCTCCGAGATCGTGGGGTGTCATCTGACTGGGTGGGGATCCAGGGCTCAGGTTGGAAAAATGCACCATACCAATCGGGAACGTCGACCGCAGGGATGCCAAGGGTGTCGCAGAACTGCTGCAGGTCTGTCGGAATCCTCAGCGAAGCCGTTCGGTTACCAGCTGTTGCTTGGAGACAAAAGGGGAACTTCCAGCGGTAAAGGATACGTCTGTCTCTCAAGACTTGTAGAAGCGGCCGTAAGTCTCGCCTGTGCTGTAAAGTAATGGCCGACAGGTCCTGGAATAGTTGTATGCGCGCCCCCTCATATTCCAGATTAGCGTGATTGCGTGCTAGCCGCAGTATCTCTTCCTTCTGCAGGAAATTAACTAGGCAGCAAACGGTGTCTCTAGGTGGGTCTGTCTCTCTGCCCCTGGGCCGCAGCGCTCTGTGGCATCTCTCCATCTCCACTGGGGCATCTGGCGGTCTGCCAAGTAGCGTATTAAAGATTGCCCATACAGCCTGTTGTAGTTGGGGTCCCTCCACCGACTCCGGTATCCCCCTCACACGTAGATTGCGCCTGCGCCCCCTATTGTCCAGGTCTGCCATGTGCCTGTGCATGTCTACAAGGTGCTGTGCATGGGAGGTGGAGGCCCTCTGTACTTGTTGGATGGCTGCCCCATGTGTCATGGCAGCCGACTCCACACGCTCCATCCGGGTGGCAACTGCTCTGATCTCTCCCTTCAAATCAGAGATCGCAGCAAACATGGCATTTTTAATATCCAGGGCAACCTGCTGCAGGTCCGCCATACACAGAGGGGGTGAGGGGTATCCTGCATTCGCTCCCTGCGGGAGTACCGAGGAGGTAGCGGAGGGGGCCGTGGGCAGTGCTGAACTCGAGTCCGAGGCCTGGGATGCGGCCTGCATGTCCGCCGGCAATGTGCGGAACATCGCCGGGATAGTTTTGTTGGGCTGCGTGGAGGAGTCCAGCTGTGACCGGGCAGTAGGCTGACTTCTCCCGGTCATCTGAAAGGCTTAAACCCGAGGGGTTTCGCTAATGGGATGCTTGTCTGCAGTTCCGGACAGCGGAGCTCTCCTTCTAAGCTGCCATCTCGCTCCGGTGCCAGGCCACGCCCCCCTGTTTCACTCTTTTGATTTATCAAAGATTAAATTCTTTGCTCTAGAGCACATACCTCTCAATGAAAGAGGTGGTGATGTGGATAAAAATCTCCTACAACAGGAAACCAGATGGATACATACCTTGAGAGCTACCATGTATCCAGGGTTAAATGAGTCCATGAGTTTCAAACCCTTTTGCGTTGCTGTTTGCGTTGATTCTGCCTAAAACAAATAAAATTTTGTTTTGTTATATATAATTTTTGTTTATTACATTTTTGTTATATATAATTTTTGTTTATTAAATTTGTCTCTATGTACAGGTGACTGAATTTGCCATATCTTTATATTCTTTAGGGGCTCCTTTTAACATTAGTTATTAATAGATTATTTGATTAATTATATTATATCGATTCCAATAGAGCCTACCAGTTCTGGGGGTGTCTTCCCCTTTTAGGAGGGGATTAGGTGATCATATGGGCGCCCAGGGCGTCTCTCTTTATTCTCCCTCCAGGAGATAATGTGAGCGCCATTTGACCAAGCATACCGGATCTCCGGGCCCCCTTTTTGTACCATCTTATTGTGCCATCTCTGCCTGGGTTTTAAAGGGAAGTTCGCCCTTATTCTATACTTCAGGCACAATCCCCTTCTGGATTCGTCTTCTGGTGCGTCCTGCTTGTCAGGTTGTTTTCTCCTGATGAGCGGGGTCGCGTTTCCGGCGGACGTCTCCGGTTTCCTGTGGTGGTTTCGTCACTTCCGGGTCGGATATGACGACGGGCGGACGCCGGAACTGACGTGCCCGCTCCGCCCATTGATTTGGCGCCATTGTACGGCCAATGGGATGGAGGAGGGGGGGTATATAGTTCGGATTGCAGTTTTGTAAATCATTAGCATGACCAACATCCTGGGGGGAAGACGTCTCTAACTAACAGTCAAAGGTGAATACTTGGGCATCAGATTTTCCATGGGCAATATTGGCCGTTATCCTGTTGTTGATTTACTTGGTCTTTACCTTAAAATAGTTTATATATTTTTTTTTCAGAAAACGGATTGATCGGTTTTGTAAGACAAATTTTTTGGCAGTGAATCCTTAATGTGGACACACTTTATCTATTTTGACTAACAAGGTATTGACCAGTAGACATGTGCATTCGTTTTCGTCCGAATGCATTTTCGTCCGAATTTCAGGTATTTTCATTATCGTTTTAACAAACGAAAACGAAAGGACAGAATACGAAAACCGAAAGATCCGACATAAACAAATGCTTTATTTTCGTTTACGTTGCGACAACAGTTCGATATAGATAGGAGATTCGACACGACGCTAACAATAACAATCTGTATCTATCGAACCTGTGGTCGAATGTGCCTAACCTTAACTTCCAAGATTAATCTACATAGAGAGAAAAGATTTGACATAGAGAGAAAAGATTCGACATAGAGAGAAAGGATTCAACATTATAGAGAGAATAGATTTGACATTATAGAGAATAGATTTGACATTATAGAGAGAAAAGATTCGACATAGAGAGAAAGGATTCGACATTATAGAGAGAATAGATTAGACATTATAGAGAATAGATTCGACATTATAGAGAGAAAAGATTCGACATAGGGAAAAAAGACCACCTTTGAAAACGACCATACGTCGAAACGCGTCAGGTGACCATCCAGACACGTCCACGTCACGTCCGGTTAGCGAGGCTTGAGCGGTGGAGCGCACGCCGCAGCCGTAGCTGACAGCACAGGTTGGCGTGACTTACATGGGGCTTGTCTGCACTCTGTATATGATTTGTAGATAGACCAACTTGGTACCTGGCTATACCACAACCTCAAGGGGCTGCATTTAGGAAGGTCTGAGGACCTCTTTTATTTTTACTTTTATTTTAAATTTTTTTGGTTTGTATTTAATTTTTAAATAAATAAGCAAATTACGCTATGGAAGCCCTGCTTGTGGTTCTTTCTTGAGGATCTGAGTGGTGGAGGAGGAAAAAGCAGGAGAGGAACAACATAAGGAGCGGTGGAGGAATCACTGGGGATACTTGATGAGCGTGTGACCCCTGCAGGGGTGCGTCAATCTGGTGAGTGGGGACCCATGTGAGGGGGGAGCACCATAAAGTCACCTTTTTTCTTCACCTGCAAACTGAAGGATCCCTACTGGCAATATAGAGTCACCAAAGTCACTTGACCAAATGCATGAAGGATAGTTGAACATTTATTTGTGTCAGCGCAAGATTTTTTTGAAACTGTTTTTTGAAACTGTCTTTTGAAACCGGTTTTTGAAACCGCTCTGCACTGTTATGTCAGCCAAGAATACTCTATAGCCATATGAACATACTCCTGCCATATATATTTATTTCAATTATTTTTGCTGGATATAGAACCAGAGGGGATTAACCCTTACTATTAAAGTGGCTAACCATCACATGACCATTGTGATCTAATCTCATTGGTTTAGGGATTGGTGTAACCTACAAAGGAACGCATTGGTTGTCCGGCAGCTCCCACCTGGGGCAGTGATCAGTGACCTTATTTGGAATTGGGTGTGCACTAATATAGTATATAATTTTTAAGTTTTGGCACTGGACACACTGAATACACACCGCTACATAGGTGTATACTGTATAGAATTTATGAGAACTTATGAGGACATCACAACATTCAATATGATTATTATTATTTTTTATTATTATTTTTTGTAACACTGTTTTCACAAATTGGTTTAAGGAATCTGTACTAAGGAGTGATTGACACATATGTAATTAATCAACACACACACGATTTTAAGTGGCAACTCAGAGGCCCAATCTAGCACATTGTCACAAACCCCACAGGGTACTGTGAGAGTCAGGAGTGATTCAAAGTTATCACATATAAGTTGAGGATTACAATATAGTTTGAGACATCAACACGTATTGTACACAGTTCCAATATTAAGGGCACAGTAGCCGTAAATCCATCTTTTAGAAGGCAAGATAACCTAACTTAAAGCAGCGCCAATACCCCACACCTTACATTACACACTACAAAGTGATCTGTCTTTGTGACAGAATACACAAAAGGGGGGCAGCAGCTTAATCTAAGTCCAAGTTGCGCGGAATATTAATACATATACAAAAAAGATAATTCGCTGCTGGAATTGGGTGGGGGAAGTAAAATAAAAATAATGATGATGATGAATGTTATTGGCTGATTGTAACCAAAGAGGAGGAGCAGTAAAATAGCTAGAACTAAGTACACATGTACAGCCAACTTACTTTCACTTACGATTGCTAGCAGAGAGAGACACACACGCTGAATCATTTCAGAAGACAGTTAATCTTGCTGGTCCGTTTTTCAGAGAACCTGAATTATTAGCAATTAAGCATAAGCACAAGCTACAGATCAAGTTCACTTTTTCATAATAATCTGCTGCTATTGTGTTAGTGTTGTGAACTACTAGTGAACTTGCTAGTATTGTGATAGCCTCAGAGGCTGCCCGTGTTGTGGAGGGGGAGGGGGTTTATTATTATAGATTCTATATTATAGATTGAGATTCTATATAAGTTCTATATACCCTATCTTGTTACCTGTCTGATCAGTGATCACTATCACCAGTCCATTTTCTATTTGAACTATATACAGCAACAGCAATGTACCATTCTATGAGAAAAGTGAAGGCAGGTAGAGGTAATGGTCGCGGTCGTGGTGGACGCCTTGCTAAAAAAAGTGGCAAGGTCTCTGCTACTAGTGTCTCTGACACTTCTGCCGCCACAAACATGCTATCCACAACAGTGGATGTCACCACCACTGCCACCAGCAAAGCTAGTTCCACCACCACCAGTTCTACTATCAGTTTTCCTCCTGCCAGACCACCAACATCTGCTGCCGCTTCCACTGCCAGTACAGCGCCTTCTTCTACAGGTGTCATGGCTTCCTATTTTTATGGGATAGGCAAGAAACATAGTATAAAACAAGTGGAGTTGCCGATACAATCACCACCACCAATGACACTGCCAGTGCCACTGCCCAGCTCCCCAAAGAAGCAATTGAGGGAGACATCAGCAGAGACAGAGTGTGAGACGTTTTCTTCATTGCCCCAAGAGAATGATTTTGAATGTGATGCTCCTCTTTCCCCAACCACTGCAGACGTTTTATACAGTCTTACCCCACAAGAGTTACAGCATGACTTAGAGAAAGTGCAAGAGGGATTTTCTGTGAGGAGTAGGACAGGGAGCAGTTCACTTTTTTCATCTGCTGCTAACTCCCCTTCTCCCTCTGTTATTATAGAGGAAGAATCCTGTGATGATAACACCGACCTCCCCAGCACCCCTGCCATTAGCACTAGTTCACCAAGTGTAACTGTAGTGGCAACAGCTTCCACCACTGGTGTGCTACCTGCTGCAGCTATATCAGCCCATACTAGAGATCTACAGGGTCAAGGGGCTTCATCCCGCCGCAGCAACGTTTGGAAATACTTTCAAACATTGGAAGGCGGGTTCTTTGCAAAGTGCAAATTGTGTGGAAAGCAAGTGAGTAGGGGTAAAAAGTTGGGACATTTAACCAATGCTGGTATGAACCTACACATTAAAAATTACCACCACTCTACTTTACTGCGGGCAGAGGCAGAAAAAGAAGATGGTAGCGCAGGAAGCAGCATAACGTACTCTGAATGTACTGGTGGTACCTCTTCAACCACACCACTTACTCAGAGCACAGCCAATAGAGAGGGTTCATTTAAGACAAGCCGTACACGTGCAGTAGTTCCACTGCAGACCCAATCAGGCTCCTCATCCTCCCAAGGACATCATCAGCCTACCCTAGATAGTTTTGTTGGCTTTAGTTCCAAGGGCATGTCAAAACGGCAGGCCAACAAGATCACCCGCCTCATTGGCCAATTCATTGCTGTTGGAGGAGCCTCTTTTCGCATGATTGAAGGGGAGCCGTTTAAACAGCTCATGCATGCCCTTGCTCCACGATACGTTGTTCCTGCACGAACAACTTTCAGCAGAAAGATTATTCCAGCACTATACCATTCGTGCATTGCAGTATTGAAGGAAAAAATGGCCAAAGCCGAGGGTGAGGCCTCGTACACACGACCGATTTTTTCGGCAAGAACCAGCAAGAAACTTGCTGGCAGAGAGGTCTTGCCGAGTAAATCGGTCGTGTGTACGCGGCTATCGGGTTTCTCGTCGAGAAAACCGACAAGAAACCTCAACGAGAAAATAGAGAACCTGCTCTCTATTTTCTCGTTGAGATTCTCCTTGGCATGTTTCTCGACGAGAAAAGTGAGTGTGTGTACACTTACCTGTCCTCCCGGAAGCCCGCGCATGTTCAAAATGAATTTGACGCATGCGCGGTAGCTTCCTAGGCATACGTAGGGTATACCAAGATGGCGGCGACGGCATCGAATGTGACGAGCACATGCTCGTCGTAGTCGATGACATCACCGCGTACGCTCCATTCAAAGAACCGCGGGTTCTTTGAAACGAGCGTGTGTACACTCGGCCGGGACAAGTTTCTTGTCCAAGAATCTCGTCGAAAAAAACGACATGTTTTTTTCAACGAGAATCTCGGCCGTGTGTACGAGGCTTCAGACAATTCATTTGACCACTGATTTGTGGACAGCTCCCAGCGGTCAACACGCTTTCCTGTCTTTGACTGCACACTGGTGGCAGGCCACTGTGCCTGTTGGTGGTGGCACTAGTGTAAGTGTTCAAACTTCATCAGGACGGTCTGCAGCGCAAGACCAGCAGGGTTATCAAGCTTTCCTGCTCCACACAGAAGTCCGTGATGACAAACACAGCTCTGCCAACATATTGCGAGCAATTAGATCAATGTTGGCCAATTGGTTTGGAGAGCTGGCAGTCACCAATGTTTCTGTTGGGTTCATAGTGACAGACGGAGGTTCAAACATGGTTAAAGCGCTCCAAGATGGATCTTTTGTCGGTGTCCGCTGTTCTGCACACATACTGCATTTAGTGGTCAAGGGTGCAATCCCAGTGGAGAAAAACAACAAGATTGCTCAAATCTTGGACCTTTGCAGGAAGATTGCAGGGCATTTCCACCGCAGTGTAGGGGCTAGTCAACTGTTGAGGGAGGAGCAAGAACAATCAGGGCTCCCCATACATCGACTGAAACAAGATGTCAGCACCCGGTGGAACTATACCCTGGAAATGCTGGAACGCATTTTGGAGCAAAAGACAGCCATCCACAATCTATCATCCCGCCACAGCATTGGGATTGATTCCACACTGGGACGTGATGACTGGTGTATAATTGGGCAGCTCGTTTCTGTCTTAAAACCCTTACGGAATGTGACGGAAAACTTGAGTCAGAGCAATGCCAGCCTAGGACAGGTCATACCCTTGGTGTTGGTACAGGGACAGAGAAGGATAGGCAGGGACAGTGTCAGTGATATTCTTTGCTAAACCTTGTGCATTTACAGTGTGTTGGTACAGGGACAGAGAAGGATAGGCAGGGACAGTGTCAGTGTCATTTTTGCTGAGCCTTCTGCACAGTATACACCTGTATATCCGTCATTGCTGTTCTCAAATACAGGCATCTGCAGGAGTTAGTGGCACAGTATACACCTGTATATACCCGTTATTGCTGTTCTATAATATTACTGTTCAAAATTACAAACAGATTCTACTTGTTCAGAGTATATAGGGCCTTTTTTATTTTGTGTGCGGGGTTCCCCTTAATATCCATACAAGACCCAAAGGGGCTGGTAATGGGCTGGGGTAGGGGGGGGGGGGGTGATGGGGTAGCCATGCCATTTTTCTTAAAGATTTTCATCCATATTACCGGGACCAGACATTACATTAAAGCCGCAAGCAGTTTTAAATGGCTTTTTTTCCTTTACAAATGTCATTTTGTGCAGGGACAGTTCTAAACACGGGAAACACATGCCACTTCACAGGCATACTTTAGACACCCCCCAGGTACGATATATAAAGGAATATTTGACTCTTTTTTTTTCTCACTTTATGCATCATTAAAATGACTGCTCCCGAAAAACGGCCGTTTTTAAAACTTCGTTTTCCATTGATACATGTCCCCTGGGGGAGAACCCGGGTTCCCAACCCCTTTTTAGGACAATAACATGCATATTAGTCATTATAACCACTTTTCTACTGTGCACGAAAACCCCCTTCCTGCCCAGACCATTTTTCAGCTTTCAGCGCTGTCACAATTTGAATGACAATTGCGCGGTCGTGCGACATGGCTCCCAAACGAAATTTGCGTCCTTTTTTTCCCACAAATAGAGATTTCTTTTGGTGGTATTTGATCACCTCTGCGTTTTTTATTTTTTGCGCTATAAACAAAAGAAGAGCATCCAGTTTGGAAAAAAACCACTATTTTTTACTTTTTGCTATAATAAATACCCATTTTTTTTTTTAAATAAAATTTTCCTCAGTTTAGGCCGATACGTATTCTTCTACATATTTTTGGTAAAAAAAAAAAATCGCAATAAGCGCGTATTGATTGGTTTGCGCAAAAGTTATAGTGTCTACAAAATAGGGGATAAATTTATAGCATTTTTTTTTTATTATTAGTAATGGCGGCGATCTGCGATTTTTTATTGTGACTGCAATATTGCGGCGGACACATGGGACACTTTTGACACATTTTTGGGACCATTCACATTTATACAGCGATCCCTGCTATAAAAATGCATTGATTACTGTATAAATGTGATTGGCAGATAAGGGGTTAACCACTAGGGGGCGGGAAGGGGTTAAATATGTTCCCTTAAAGTGTTCTTACTGTGGGGGGAGGGGACTGACTGAGGGAGGTGACCGATGGTTGTCCCTATGTAAAAGGGACACACCATCGGTCCCCTCTCTCTCACAGGACGTGGATCTCTGTGTTTACACACAGAGATCCACTTTCCTGCTCGTTTCCCAGGCAATCGCGGGTGCCCGGCGACAATCGCGGCCGCCGGGCACGCGCACCGGGGCCTTGTGAACGCGGCGGGCGCGCGTGCGCCGCTGGCGGCTCGCGCGCGCCTCCTAGCTCGTTTTAAAGGGAGGACGTCATATGACGTCCTCCCAGAACGAGAGTATCCTCCGCCCGCCGTCTATTGACAGTGGGCGGGGGACAAGTGGATAATTAGCACTTTAGATTTAGAACATTCGCATCCATTGTATTTAATAGGGTTCTAACGTTCGTGCGAACTTTCGGTCCGTTCGCGGGTTCTGGTGCGAACCGAACCGGGGGGTGTTCGGCTCATCCCTAGTATTCTGGTGGGGGGAAAGCTGAACGGCGTGACTGGACACAAGATAAATGGAATTACCCTTTGCACATTGAAATAGTGTAGAAAGAAATCTCTTAAATTTTCTAAGTTCAGCCTGATGGTTAAATGTAGAAAAGACAATTATAAGGCCTCTAGTAAGTTAGTAACAATAAATGGACTAGTTCATTTAGAATAGATAAACATCACATAATGATTAATGAACCTAACAAGGAAAGCAAGATTCAAGAAAACAATTCGTTCTGAACAAAAACATTTTTATTTTTAACATAAAAAAAAAAAAATTAGGAAAAAATATTCTCCCCCAACCTGGTGACCAGTCGCTGTAGGGACATATTGATTCCAGCCATCTGTTCACCGAGGTACCTAGTAGCCTCCAGTTGGCTCCTAAGGCTGCGTTGGTACCTCTCCAGAGCCACATAGTGACGGAGCTGCCGGCGATTGTGGAGGGCCAAAGAGTGACATAGCCTCCTGGTTTCGGCATATTGTCTCTCTTGGACCTCCACAATGCGTCGCAGATACGCATTCACATGTGGCTCTGGAGGGGGGATGTGTACTGGAGCGGCTGGAGAATCCTCACCAGGACGCACTGGGGAGGAGGCACTAATGGGTGTGTCCAGGTGGGGGGATAGTGAAGGGTGGAGGAGAACATGCGCCGGAGAAACCGCTGGGGAGGAAGGACAATCACCAGACGCGGGCAGGTCCAGGCCTTCGTCCACCGGGTGGAGGTGAAGGATGAAGACTTCACCTGTGAAGAAAAGAAAATACATTAGATAGATAATACAATACACATGACTTCTTCACCCTAACATTATATAAAGACAATTATCTCAAAACGCTTGTAGACAATCATGTAACATCTTGAGATGTTTTCACTTCTACATACCAGTTTTCCATTTTTGATATTCAGTGAGATGCACCTAATCAATTTGTGTGTAGGAGATAGTGGTGTCTGTGTCAATTTGCTGCGTCATCCCAGGTTTGCTGAGCTGTGCAGGAAGGTGTAGTACTTTACTGTACTCTGACCGGGGCGGAGCTGAGTGTCCTCCCCGGCCAGAGTACAAAGGGATTCCCCTCTACACATCGAGCAGTGTAAAGGAGAATCTCCCAAAGATTTTATCCGCTTGGTCGCACGGCCGGCTTGAGAAAATCTTAAGGTGTAATGGATGCCTAAGTGCTGACTGTGACAGAACCCACTGTCACTGTGTGTTTTGGAAGGGACTGAGGGCTGGCCTCTTACCCACAGATTATGGCCCAGAAGAGACTGAGAGACTTGGGGAAAGCTGGTATTGAGAAAATGTAATGTAATGCTACATCCCTTCTCCCCCCCATCCCCCCCTCTTGTTGCTGTGCTTAATTGTGTTGGTTCATGGCACATAGACAATGGTCTAGACTGCAGACATCTCTCCGCAGGGGATGTGTATTGAAGGGCTGCCTGCTTACCATAATCCCTTTATGTTTAACTGTAGTCTCTGTTTCAATGTTCAGTTCCCATTGGTTCTTCCTTGTCCCCTACCCCCCCTCTATGACAAGGCTAAGGGGAGTGTCCCTAACTGTGTGTAAAAGTGTATGTTTTGGATTTAATAAACTGTTGATGCTCTGCATGTTTAACCCTCAACACCTGTGTGGATTGTCTCGTGATTGAGGGGTTAAGGGCTGGTTATGGCGAATCTGCAGGCTGCAGGTGCATTTGGAGGACAGGAGACACAGGTCTGGCGGATGTTCCCACCTGGGGTATCTGAGATCCGTCACACTGACCACTAACTACTCTACCTCATCCAGACTGATTGACTGTCGCAAATATGGAAGATCAGTTGCACTTGCAGAAAAACATATCAGCTATACCAGCTATTAACATTACACTCACCAAAGAGAAGCCATTCAAGCCATTGCATTAGGGATGACCTAACAAAAAGTTGTTTAATAAAATATAGCAGGCTACTTTTTAAAGTTGATAATTTTATATAGCCACTGATTGAATATGCCCCACTTCTGTTCTAGGCTAGGTAGGTTACTCACTCCTGGTCTAGGCTAGGAGGTATAACAGAGAATTTACAATTACTGAACCTTCGATATCCGGTGCTTCATCTGCTCCCCTCTGCTACTGCAGTGGTCTGGTCTCTCCCTGAGCCTTCAAGACCTATGCAAGACTCAACTTCTTATAGATATTTGCCTGCACAAAGATCTACGAGGTCATTTACAATTTTTTGCTTTATATCAGGGGTCTCCAAACTTTTCAAAAAAAGGGCCAGTTTATTTTCCTTCAGACTCTAGGGGGGCCGGATTGTGGCCAACAGGGGCAAAAAATGTCATGGGCCCATCATCAGTGAGAATAAATATGGCCTCAGGGTTGGTGGTCAATAGGAGTGGTGCCCCTATTAGTAGGAGGAATAGTATCCCATCATTAGTATCCATAGAAGAAAATAATGCCCCATTGTTGGTGTGAGTGGGAGAATTAGTGCCCCAAGGGCCGGATAAAAGCTACCAAAGGGCCACATCTGGCCCTCGGGCC
This sequence comes from Rana muscosa, assembly GCA_029206835.1. NCBI lineage: Eukaryota > Metazoa > Chordata > Amphibia > Anura > Ranidae > Rana > Rana muscosa. Next base: position 4,041,138 of record JARGYO010005562.1, on the reverse strand, counting down.
GCAGTTTGGAGACCCCTGCTTTAGATGATGCCAAAGAGGAGGCACCAGACATCATGAGGAAAGTGTTAATGCATGAATTAGGGGCATGCCGGAGATTGACCATGTCCAGGGACTGCCAGCCAATAGCTGGAGATTCTTGTCTGACACACCCCTTCCAGCCTGCTGTGTTATTCACGATGATTAACAGTGATTGGCTCAGACTGGGAACCTGAACTGCAGCAAGAAGCTGGCTTGATCAGAGAAGTGACATTGAGGAAATAACAAGCACAGGTCACGCTAACGGGAAGACTGGAATCAGCTGCAAAGGGGGACTAATAATTAATAATTCCAGCTAAACCAAAGCCTTGGAGAATAAATCACAACCATTTCTAGACAAGGTTTGCCATCAGCATTTCATATTTAAAATACTATATTTGCCTGGAAAATACAAAAAAAGTTATACTTATTCCCTGGATCTGCCGCGTCTGGCTGTTCACCAGCTTCCGCATCCCCAGCAGCCTCTACAGTGCAGGTCTCCTCCACCTCCTGCTCAGCCTCAGCAGCTGTTGATTATGATTAATATAGAAAAGAACATTACAATCTGCAGTGTACAACAATCTCACACATTAGTACAAGAACATTGAAACATGTATGATCACTCAGCATACACCAGCAAGATTATACTAACTTACATGTGGGCGTTGCCGCCTCAGCCTCCTCCTCCTGAGTCTCCCCCTCTGATTGGATGACACCTATTTAATATAAAGGAGAAATGATGAACGTTACAATGTTCAAGCTTCAAATTACTATAAATAAATACTGTATATAGATAAAATTAATTATCCATTAGCATGGCAATACAGGTCAGGTCACTAACGTTTATCTACAAGGCAGGGACATGCATTCAACCATTTAGAAAAAATCTCTAAAAAAAAAAAAACGAGGCACTTACCTGTCCTGGTTCCAGCGGCGAGTGCTAGGTGCACCGCCACTGATCAGGTGCCTCAGTTCAGAGCAGCGACGTTCTGTCAGATTGCGTAAGTTACGCAAGCGGTTGCGTTACCTGACAGAAGGTTGCAGAGGCTCTACCTGTCACTGCTTGAGCGAGAAGCAATGACACTGGAATCGACAATGGAAGGCTGGACAAATGGAAAAGGACCCACTGTATTAGTGTCACTACTACACTACTTACTGGGCGTTGATGACATGGAGGACTCCTGCTCCTCCGCCCTCCACCTCCGGCGGCGCTGGGACTGGATGCGATCTTTAAATAAAATCAAACACAATATGGTAAATGTCGGATGCTTGACAAATAAAATGTCCTGCACAATGCAATGCTGACACCAACCCTGATGAGCCAGGAGATGGGTGATCTCATCCTCCCCTATACCCGCTAACAGCTCTGCCTCATGGGGGAGGAGAGGCACCTGCTTCCCTCTGCGCCCCAACTGCCGGCGTTTACGCGCTATGGAACTGCAAAACAAAAAGAGAAGAGAAACAGGTTCCATAATTAAACTACAATTGTAATCTGAAAATTACATCAACACATGAAACAAATGTAGAATGAACCCGTAGAATGACACAATGCAAATGGAATTTTTGGATTAGGCGCATTTTTTCACGTAGCACAAGATTTGCACATTTTTTTATTAACCAAATTTATTTTAAGAAAAACGTATGCTTTTTTGGTGCACAATAAAATATAAAAGAAAGGATTGGGATTGTGCTGATAAAATATAGATGTCCAGTCCACCTTTCTAATTATGCGCTTGTGTGAACTGTGTATGGTGTAAAATCAGTACATTTTTAGAGCACTGATTGTTGTATAAATGACAATTGTCACAAAATGGCATCAAAAGTGTCCGATGTGTCCGCCATAATGTCGCAGTCACGATAAAAATCGCTGATCGCCGCCATTACTAGTAAAAAAAAATAATAATAAAAATGCTATAAAACTATCCCTATTTTGTAGACGCTATAACTTTTGCGCAAACCAATCAATAAACGCTTATTGCAATTTTTGTTACCAAAAATATGTAGAAGAATACGTATCGGCCTAAACTGAAGAAAAAATTTGTTTTTTTATATATTTTTTGGGGATATTTATTATAGCAACAAGTAAAAAAATAATTGTGTTTTTTTTCACAATTGTCGCTCTTTTTTTGTTTATAGCGCAAAAAAAAAAAAACGCAGAGATTATCAAATACCACCAAAATAAATCTCTATTTGTGGGGAAAAAAAGAACGCAGTGCCGAATCGCAAAAAGTGGCCTGGTCATTTGGCAGCCAAATCCTCCGGGGCTGAAGTGGTTAAAATGTAAAAAAAATAATAATCAGACATGTTACTTACCGCTTAATGTCACTGAATTTTTTTCCGACAGGCAGTCAGGTCACGCCGATGGCGATACATCCCTTCAACTTTTTTGGAGATCTCCTCCCACTTCTCCCGCTTCCACTCCTGAGTGGTATCCCTGGAGCGGGGGCCACACAGCTGTATCCAGTAAGGAAGCGTTTCCTTTACAAGGACCTGGGACTCAATGTGAGTCCACATAAGGTTACGCTTCCTGCTGGTTGCAGCTTGTGTCCCCAAGCGCCGCTTTTTGGAAGCTGCTGCTTCCTCCATAGAAGGCCCAGGAACGTCTTCCATGTGGTCGAAATGGGTCGCCATATTATCCGACACTGACACAACGTCAGAGGACGTGCACAAACGAATGTGAAAGTAGTTAGCTGACTGTTGGGATAGACCATCCATTCCACATGAACGACGAAGATTCGACGAAGATTCGACACAGCATCGAAAAACATACAAACGTCGAATCTGTGGCTTATGGTGTCTGTCAAAAGTTCTAAGTTGATTCGACGGTGCAGTTAAACTCACTGTACGATACTGCCTGCAATCGTACATTTCCGGTTAAATGCATCCGCTCATGGGCTATAGAAAAATTCTAATGTTGAATGACTAGTAATAATAATTAATAAATATAATTATTACTAGTCATACAACATTAGAATTCTACTATAGCTAGCTTGTAGGCGGAACATTCGACCGGAAATGTACGATTGCTGCGTCGAATAGTTTAGCTGCTCCGTCGAATCTTCTTAGAACACACACACACCATATAAGCCTTCAATGACAGATTCGACCTTAATTATTTCGGATTTTCGGACGAATGCAATTTTTAACGAAAAACTAAATAAATAAAAACTAATTTCGGGAGTAACTAAATAAATTAATTTTTCGAACGAAAACGAAATTCCGAAACGAAATATTTCAGTGTACACATGTCTATTGACCAGCTAGCATTTCTATGGTGATTTTTTGATCGATCACCAATTAGATTGAATTATAATATTTATAGTGTTTTCCACTATTTCTTTTCCTTCTAGAGTGGACACTATTTGGGGTATTTGGAGATATTACCTCTTCTCCCCAATTCTAATGCTTGACTTCCAACAAGCTACAAACAGGTAAATGTCGATGGGGAATTTGCCGTGTAATTGGATGGAGATGCCTATGTAAATTCATAATTTACATATATATTGTTCGATGTTTGACTCATTAGACTTCTTTTTAATTTCTCTCAGATGGCCCTCTGCTTCTGTGCTAGCAATATCCGGGTGGCTACTTTTGCCAGTATCCCCCCCTCTATGATACACAGTATGATCCCCCTCTTCTGGGTTCTCCCGTGTGGGTTGGCTCATTGACTATCAGGTCACTCTTTTTAGACTGCACCATCAAATTGTTACAGGTAATGTACATATAATTGATACTTATAGGGTCATTTATAATTTTGAATAAATAGATCCAATATTGAGATGATGTTGGAGCACTCTTTGGTTTGATATGGTTTTCAGTCATCTATAAAATTATTGTGATTGTTGTAATTTGGAGTAAGAATTCTGTGTAAATATTATGTATTCATTTTCTTTTCTTTGTTTCCAGTATTTGCATGACAATCTCCTGAGGAAGCCAAATATATGGCGAAACATGTAGAGACATTTGTCTGTATGCATTTTGGAAATTTTATCATGTACATTTGATGGTTCATGTATATCTATATATATGATTTTTTTATTTTTCTATTTTTGTAATAACTTTATATTTTTATACTGATCATTGTGTGGTTGATGCACCTTAAAAGTCCCGTTACCCTTGTATTTCTATCTAGTTTCTAAATTAAGGGATGTGGTGCCTATAAGATACAGGTGACAGGTATACTCTTCAAATTCTCCTATATGCGGACTTTGTTTGGGACCATTTGGGAGTACACAGAGGCCACAGGTACCTAAACTGTTCAGCTATTATGGCCGATCATTACAAGTGGTGCCATAAGGACTGGTCTTATGGTAGGCATATCCATGCAAACAGTGTGGTTATTTGCTGTAAGGAAAAAGAGGATACCGTGTATTTGATAGAGACCCTAGATAGACAATGGAAGACTCTTATTCTCCCGGATCCAAATTATGATTTGTGAAATGGAACTTGTGTTTTTTTCCCATTATCGTTCCGTTTCACAGGAGTAGCCTGCTCTGAACTCACTTGTTGACTTTTCCCTCTGATTCAGGGGAACCTACTCTTTTTAGGAACCGGAGAGCTGTTCTTTGTTTTTTTCTCTCCTCGGTTCCGGAAAAAAAAAGGAAGAAGAAATTTTTTATTTTCTCTTTTTCCCACTGAACATTGGGGTAGGTTAGTCAGGCCAAAGTGAGAACCGTTGTGGTCAAGATGGAAAGTTTGTGTAAAGTACATGTATGCCCACGCACAGCATTGGAGTGTCATGACTTGAGTTGCCACTAGGTGGTAGTGTTTTGCAGAAAATTTCAGTCAGGCTAGGCTTAGCCATGCAAACTAGAAAATGTATGTATCAGAGGATAATCATCTCTTCTCGGGGAGATGGTTCTGCTCTTCATAATCCTAGAGTTGTATGTTGTGTGTTTTTTTTTTCTCTCCCTCTGCAGGTGATCGGCAATCAACTCTATCGAAGAATGGGTGGAGTAGTTATGATAGGAGGGGTGGAATTGTATATTTTTTTCAAAGCTAGGTGTTTTATACTGAATGTAATGTATTTTTTTTTTACATGTCCTTTTTCTTCTTCCTCTGCTATTCCCCAAATATTTTGGTTCAGGTACCGCAAGTGTTTTTTTTTTGCTCTGTACATAGTTGGAAAAGGCTGGAACCCACTCAGGATTGAGGGGTCTTTCTAATCTCTTCCAGCCACTGGAGACAGTGGCTTTTTCAGGAGGGGGTGTGTGTGGCGGACCCCCCAAATTTGGGGGTCGCTATGTTCTAAATTTAGGGGTAGTATGAGCCATAGTTGGCTCAGGTTCTCTAATTTTGCTAGGCATGGACTCTATTCTACTATGGTGTTGCCTGGTGTATAGTTCCCCTTGTCCTGTGGTGGCGCTGTTGCCCGGGTCTCGGGTTGAACCACAGGTGGCATTGTGGTGTGATTGGGTGTCCTCTCTCGGCTACCGTGTGGTGGGCGGGTTTCGCCTGCTGTGCATGCCAGGAGAGGGTACATAAAGAACAGACGCCATGATCTGTGTGGTGTGGTGTGGGGATTCCAAGTAGGACCCCTGGTGGCGAAGTCGTGCCATTTGGCCCTGCTGGCCGGGGGTGCGTGAACTGGCCGTGGAGTCTCGGGCACCTTTAGCCCGAGGCTACAGCGTTCCAGGTAGGCCCAGTACCTTCAACTGGGTCTAGAGCCAACACACTGGAGTCCCTGGGAGCCCATGTGAGGGTGGCCCGCTCTGAAAGAGAGGAAACCAGGGGAGGACCTGTCCGATGGATCGGTGACGGAGTTCACGATGAAGGAGAGGCCTGGTTACCTATCAGAGGAAGGATTTGTGAGTTGCAGTATAGCCCCTGTAGTGTGTCCCACTGACACCTATGGTCTCTACTAATCTACGGGGTTTTGTTCAGAAGTCATAATTCAATCATTAAGGATTCTGTGGCAGAGGATCTCTAGGACTTGTCCGTGAAGGGGACTAAATTCAAGTAGCAACTGTTCGTGCTTCACTCCGGCTGCTAGAACTGTGAGAGGGATTTATCCGGGTGAGCAAAATTCATACTCAGGCTTGAGTGAAGAATGGGGTAACTGGGTTCCGCGTGCCTGAACCTATCTCCCTAACTACTTTGTCGCTATCTTCAACCTGTTCCCAAATCTGTTTGAGCAAGATAAAAATAAACTCGGCTGTTTGGAGTTTGAACACTGTTTGGACATCGAGTTTCTTTGGGGAAAGAACACAGACGTTTCCCTACATTCTAGGGACGAGAACCAGTGAACGGGAGGTAACTTGCTGCAGGACCCAAAAATAAAGAACACCGCTCAACTTTCCAAACCAGGAGGATCCGGGCATGTGGCACGGTGTGCCTTTAACCCTGCAAGGAGAAGGTAGGCAGGAGAAAAGGGTCCGTGTGCTACATTTTTTTTATTGGATATGTTATATAGCAGAAAGTAAAACAAATATAGATTTTTTTTAGTTGTTTGTCTTTTTTGTTTTTAAATTGCAAAAACCCAGTGGAGATCAAATACCACCAAAAGAAAGCACTATTTGTGTGTGTAGTGCCCTCATCAATTTAGGGGGCACTATGTTCAAATTTAGGGGGTTAGTCTGAGCCAATAGTTGGGCTCAGACTGTTAATTTATCCTAAAAACTTGCTTCTGCTCTGGTGTGATGTTGCCTGGCTGCGGTGTTCCCTGTTGCCTGTGGGTGGCACTGTCATCTCCGACTCAGGTGGAACCACAGGGAATTTCACAACACCATTGAGTGTCCTCTCTCGGCGGCTGTGCAGTGGGCGTGGTCTACCCGCCTGGTAACGTGCCTCATTGGCACCTACGTTCTAATTGTTACTAGGCCAACAAGTTCGGGACTTAAGGATTCTGAGGTAGAGGATCTCCTGATCGTATCCCAGGGAAATCGCAAGTACTTGTTTCGTGCTCCACACCGGCTGCTGGGACCGCTCTTGGAGGGACTATCCGGGTGAGCAAAACCCACTCAGGCTTGAGTGGCGACGAGTGCTGATCAAGTGTTCTATGCCTGAACCTGCCTCCCTGTTCGTGTTCTCTCATTCCAACTTTCCTGTCAAGTTTCTCAAGCAAAGAAAATAAAACCTTTTCATTGGGTTTTAATCTACTGTGTGGACATTGGCCTTCTTAAGTTGTGTGAAAAAAAAGAATAGACTTCTCCCTACACACTAGGGTGAAGACTCCAACGGAGAGTGGTAACTCGCTGCAGGACCCAGGAGAAGGGAAAAGGTAGAGAAAACAAACCAGCGGCCGATACTGTCTGGGAAAGACATAGAGGTATCGCTACATGTGAAAAAAATGGCCTGGTCATGAAGGGGTTAAAATCTTCCGCAGCTCAAAAAAAAAAAGTTATCCTTCCCTAAAATAATCCATAGGCTATAACAATGGTGTTGGGTGATCTGGATAGCATTTTCTGGGTGAGAAGTGAGGACAAAGGACCTGTAAAAAACAGATACCCACTCCCCCCCCCCCCCAAAAGGTGCCAAATGTGGCACCGGAGGGGGGGGGAATCAGATAAGTGGAAGTTCCACTTTTTATATGTAGTAAAAATAGTTGTACTAATGTGATATTATCAGCACCAGCAGACTTTATTGATTATATTAGGGGTAATTATATGAAAGTATGCACCTTTTTAGTTAATTAAAAACAAGGAAACAAAATATATGTATGTAAATATACTAAATAAATATATACAGTGAAACCTCAGATTGCGAGTAACACGGTTTACAAGCAATTCGCAATACCAGCATTTAAAAAAAAAATCCTGACTCGGTTTGTGAGTGTTGTCTCGCAAAATGAGCAGGATTCAAGCCACAGCGGTGTGCAATATCGCATTTGGCCAGAGGTGCAGGGGCGCCGGAGGCGAACAGAGCCACGCGGAGCCGATCGGAGCCGTTCAGAGCTGTTCAGAGCCATTCGGAAATACTCTGAAAAACACGGAAATACTCCATTCTCGAGCCTTTCCGAGGTTTTCCGAGTTCAGCCGAGCTGTCCCCGAGCCTTCATAAGTATTTCCAAGGCTCTCCAGCGCCCCCCAGCTCTGGCCACATGCGGTATTACATGCCATAGAAGTCAATGCGGAACAAATTATTTTTGTTTTCATTGACTTCTTTTTTAAACATTTATTCTTTATTGGGAAATTATTTATCATATGCAATACACACCCACAATGGTGTAGCAACACTTGGTACAAAAATATATACTTTTACATTTTTCTTTACATTCCCTTTTACCCCTTCCCCCCCCCCTTCTCTCATTACCCTCCCCCCCCATCTCTACCCCCCTCCCCGATCTGTCCCTTTTCCTTTCTTCTTTTACTTTATTCCTTATCTTTTTCTGTCATTCCCTGAGCATATTTATCTGACAATTTAAAGATTCTCCATTTTTCCCAGATTGCTCTATAGCTTTCCCCTTTTCCCTGCTCTCCCTGGCTCAGATATTCCATCTCAGAGATGTACTCAACCCGTTGTATCCATTCTTTTATGGCCGTTTTTTTTTTGTTGATATCCAGTTTTTTGGGATTAACCCCTTTGCCGCATTATTTTCCGATATTGCTTTTTTGTTTTGTTTGTACCATGAAATAGACATGTCCACGCGTTTTGTAAGATTTTTTTCCCTGTTACTACTTCAATATAGTCCAGAATCTCTGCCCAGTACTTCTTTATTATTGGGCAATCCCACCACATTTGCATTGTTGTTCCCAGTTGCTTACAGCCCCTCCCACAACGTGGGTAATTATTGGGATGAATTTTATTCATTCTCTCTGGTGTCAGGTGCCAGCGTACCATGTTTTTATAATTTGCCTCTATCGTGGTTGAGTCAGAGGAGAAACTGTATATTGCTTCTATCATTTGCTTTTCCTCTATTTCTTTGCCCAGGTCTTGCCCCCATTTTTCTATAAAGGGTAATGGTCCCTTTGTTTCTATTTCTGTTAACATTTTATACACCTGCGATATACCATGACTCAGGGGCTTTCCTTTGTCGCATATTTTTTCCATTGGGGTTAGTGCATTTTCATTTCTTATTGGTTGTGGGATAGTGCTCACTAAGTGCTTTAATTGAAAATGTTCCCAGTCGCTAAGCTGACTCCACCCGTACTTTGTGATTAAATCTTGTCTTGTTCTTGTTTTACCTAATGTGATTATATCTTTTAATTGTGCAGTTCCCAATAACTTTCCTAATCGTGTCCCATTTCCTGGTGTAAAGAATGTTGTACCTGCTAACGGGATTAATGGAGAGTTATATTTCCATTTTTCGTGCCAATGCAATGTGTCCCATATTTTAAATACCTTCCTAGTTATAGTGTGTGTGTGTCTGTACCCAGTGTTCTAAATTTCGGTGGTACCCATATGCTTTTTTGTAATTGCGTCGTGCTTAATATATCTTCCATTTGTGCCCATTTCTTTTTTGTATGTGGGTTTGCCCATTCCGCTAATCTAGCTAGGATTATCGCCTTATGGTATCTTTTTATGTCTGGTAAGGACATGCCCCCGTTTTTTTTCCCTCGGGTTAATAGTGTGTAGTTTATTCTGGGCTTTTTACCCTGCCATATGTATTTCAAAATCATTGTTTTCATTACCTTAAAGAATGGTTGGGGTATATCTATTGGGAGCATCTGCAGCCTATATGTCACTTTCGGGAGGATCACCATTTTTAATATATTAATTCTTCCTGTCCATGAAATGGGTCTCTTAGAGCTGTTTTTTAATTCTACTTTGATTTCATTTAATAAGGGGATAAAATTGGCAGGATACAGTTCTTCTAACGTTGTTGTTATTTTAATTCCTAGATATGTTAATTTTTTTGTCTCCCAAGTGAACAGGAACTCTTTCTGTAGCAATCTTTCTTCCCTTTTGTCTATTCCTAAGTTCAAGATTACAGTTTTTATTGGGTTGATCTTAAAATTTGAGAGGTCCCCGTATTTTTTTATTTCCTTTACTACATTGGGCAGAGACAATCTTGGTTTCGTTAGGTATAGGAGTATGTCGTCTGCATATGCAGCCACTTTGTGTTCATCCTCGCCTATTCTTGCCCCCCCTATATCTCGATTGTTCCTTATGTTTATCAACAATGGTTCCAAAGCTAACACATACAGGAGGGGTGAGAGCGGGCATCCCTGCCTTGTTCCATTATGCATCTCAAACACCGACGACACACTCCCATTGACCTTTACTTTGGCTGTCGGGTGGGTATATAGGTTTTTAATCCATTTCATGTACTTTGATCCCACACCAACATACCGAAGTGTATCCATCATAAACCCCCAGTCGAATGCTTTTTCAGCGTCTATCGACATGAGTACGACTGGGGGTTTCTTCTCCTTCTTTTTCCTGATTAGTAAAAGGGTTCTTATACTGTTGTCTCTACCTTCTCTCCCTGCTACAAAACCTGCCTGATCTGCATTAATTAATTCTGGCATTACATTTTTTAATCTCGTTGCCAGTACTTTTGCATATAACTTGATATCTGTATTCAATAAAGCTATAGGCCGATAGTTGGAACTAGGGATGAGCCGAACACCCCCGGGTTCGGTTCGCACCAGAACCTTCGAACGGACCGAAAGTTCGCGCGAATTTTCGAACCCTATTCGTTATAATGGACGCGAACGTTCGAAATCAAAATTGCTAATTACAACGGCCAATATGCATGTTAATGTTATAAAACAGGTTTGGGGACCCGGGTCCTGCCCCAGGGGACATATATCAATGCAAAAAGAAATTTTAAAAACTAAAGTTTTTTCGGGAGCAGTCATTTTAATGATGCATAAAGTGAAAAAAAAAAAAGTGAAATTTTCCTTTAAATACGGTACCTGGGGGGTGTCTAAAGTATGCCTGTGAAGTGGCATGTGTTTCCCGTGTTTAGAACTGTCCTTGCACAAAATGACATTTGTAAAGGAAAAAAAGAAGCCATTTAAAACCACTTGCGGCTTCAATGTCATGTCTTGTCCTGGCCGCCATATGGCTGAAAATCCTTGAGAAAAATGGCATGGCTACCCCATCACCCCCCCCCCCCCCACCCCAGCCCCTTTGGGTCTTGTATGGATACTAAGGGGGACCCCGCACCCAAAATAAAACCCTATACCTACAACCCTATATACTCTGAACAGCAGTATATAGGTGGTGCAAACAAGACATGGACTGTAGGTTTGTTCTTAAGTAGAATCTGAACAGGTACATTATGAAGTGTAGCTACATCCCAAAAAAATCAATTTTTAAGCTTTTTGGAGAACATAGGGAGGGGTTATCACCCCTGTAACATTTGCTGTCTTTGCACATCTGTTCAGAACATGTCACCTCACTTTCCGTCCCAATGACAAATGTTTTTGGAAAAGTGGGGTTTTAATTGAAACAAGGATTGGTGATAAAGCATCAGTAGAGAGGAGATACCTTTTTCCCAAATTAAATCTAACAGGATAGAATTTTCCTTCCTAGGGGTAGATTTCCTCTCACTTCCTGTTTTCTCTTGCCGTTTGCAAGTAGGAGTCGTTTGTAAGTTGGATGTTTGAAAGTAGGGGCCTGCCGTATATACTCTGCAGAAATTTGCCCTATTAGATGTTGGTGTAGCCACAAGACTGGTGGGCACAGGAATGGGCCCTGCTGTGAGTTAATAGATCAAGATTTGTACTTGCATGCACCTGTTGAACCGGGCAGAAAAATTGGGCCTTTGGTGGTGGTGGTGGTGGTGGTGGACGGTGTTGCCACAAGACTGTAAGCCCTCACATTTACTCTTGGTGGGTGCAGGAATGGGCCCTGCTGTGAGTTATTAGATCAAGATTTGTAATTGCATGCACCTGTTGAACAGGGCAGAAAAATTGGGCCTTTGGTGGTGGTGGTGGTGGTGGACGGTGTTGCCACAAGACTGTAGGCCCTCATAGTTACTCTTGGTGGGCGCAGGAATGGGCCCTGCTGTGAACTATTAGATCAAGATTTGTAATTACACGCCCCTGTTAAACAGGGGCTGAAAAATTGTGCCTTAGGCATTGGTGCTGGTGCCACAACACTGCAACCCCTCACAGATACTGTACTTGGAGCACAGCAGTCACACCTGTTGCGAAGCATCTTTTTAAAAAATTGTAATTACACGCCCCTGTTATACAGGGGCTGAAAAATTGTGCCTTAGGCACTGGTGCTGGTGCCACAACACTGCAACCCCTCACAGATACTGTACTCTGAGCACAGCAATGAGACCTGTTGCAAAGCATTGCCTAAAAATTGTAATTACACGCCCCAACAGGGGCTGAAAAATTGTGCCTTAGGCACTGGTGCTGGTGCCACAACACTGCAACCCCTCACAGATACTGTACTCTGAGCACAGCAGTCACACCTGTTGCGAAGCATCTTTTTAAAAAATTGTAATTACACGCCCCTGTTATACAGGGGCTGAAAAATTGTGCCTTAGGCACTGGTGTGGTGGCATGGATCATTGAGGAGGAGGAAGAGGATAGTCAGTGAACATAACAGGACAGTCACTCAGCATCAGCATAGGCAGTCTTGAAGGGATGTGACATTATAAATTATTCCGTTATATCCGCTTCAGGTGTCTGGTAGCTGGTGGTGATCCAAGACTGATTCATTTTTATGAAGGTCAGTCGATCAACCGAGTCGGTGGACAGGCGCACCCTATGATCGGTGACAAATCCTCCAGCAGCACTGAATGTGCGTTCGGAAAGAACGCTGGATGCAGGACAGGCCAGTAGCTCAATTGCATACTGTGCAAGCTCTGGCCAGTGATCCATCCTCAGGACCCAGTAAGCCAGAGGATTTTCGGTGGGAAAGGTGTCCAAGTCTGACCTTGCCCCTAGGTATTCCTGCACCATGTATATCAGACGCTGGCGATGGTTGCTGGAACCGATCATACCTTGGGGCTGCGGACTAAAAAATTGTCTGAACGCATCGGTCAGACGTCCACCTTCCCCACCGCTCCTTCTGCTACTGACCGAAGCCTCAGCAACTCGTCGTCCAGGACCAGGAGTTTGTAACCTCCCAGTTTCTGGGAACGCGTTGCACAGACCTTTCTGCAAGGCCTCCCTGAGATGTCTCATCCTCTGCTCCCTCTGCGACGGCAAGATAAGGTCCGCAACCTTACCCTTGTACCGTGGATCAAGGAGAGTGGCCAGCCAGTAATGGTCACTCTCCTTGATCCGAAGAACACGAGGATCCTTCCGCAGGCTTTGCAGGATCAGGGAGGCCATGCAGCGTAGGTTAGCTGAGGCATTCGGTCCGGAGTCTTCTGTGTCACTGAGGATGACATGATCGCCAGCCACCTCCTCCCAGCCACGTACAAGTCCACTGGTTTGTTGGGACTGTACATCATCCCTAAAAGACTGCTGCTGCTGATGCTGAGTGCCAGGCTCCACCTCCATGCTCACACAATCCTCCTCCTCCTCCTCCTCTTCCTGTGTGATGGGTGGGACAGAAGGAACATTGTCTGGATAAAGGGGGCCTTGAGAGACAAGGAAGTCCTCCTCTTCCTGCCTCTGTTCTGCCTCAAGTGCCCTGTCCATTATCCCACGCAGCGTATGCTCCAACAGGTGGACAAGAGGTACAGTGTCACTGATGCATGCACTGTCACTGCTCACCATCCTCGTGGCCTCCTCAAATGGTGAGAGGACAGTGCATGCATCCCTGATCATGCTCCACTGGCGTGGGGAAAAAAAGCCAAGCTCCCCTGACCCTGTCCTGGTGCCGTAGTCGCAAAGGTACTCATTGATGGCCCTCTGCTGCGTGTGCAGTCGCTGCAGCATGGCCAACGTTGAGTTCCACCTGGTGGGCATGTCACATATTAGGCGGTTCTTGGGCAGGTTCAGCTCCTTTTGCAGCTCAGTCAGCCGAGCACTGGCATTATAAGATCGGCGGAAATGCACACAGACTTTCCTGGCCTGCCTCAGGACATCCTGTAAGCCTGGGAACCTGCCCAAGAACCGCTGCACCACCAGGTTGAGGACGTGAGCCATACAGGGCACATGGGTGAGCTGCCCCTGTCGCAGGGCGGAGAGGAGGTTGGTGCCATTATCAGAAACGACCATTCCTGGCTTAAGCTGGCGTGGCGTCAACCACCTCTCGGCCTGCCCCTGCAGAGCTGCCAGAACCTCTGGCCCAGTGTGGCTCCTGTCCCCCAAACACACCAGCGCAAGCACGGCATGGCATCTTTTTGCCTGCGTACTCGCGTAGCACCTTGTACGCCTACGGAGCACCGCTGGTTCCGAGGATAGAGCACTCGAAGAGGACATGGAGGAAGAAGAAGAGGAGGGGGTGGAGGAGAGAGGTGTGTCACAACCAGTAGTAGCATTTTGGAGGCGTGGTGGCGGAACAACCTCCAACACTACTGCACCTTGTCCTGCATCCCTCCCAGCTACCAATAGAGTGACCCAATGGGCCGTGAAAGAAAGATAACGTCCCTGTCCATGCCTGCTGGACCATGAGTCAGCGGTAATATGCACCTTACCGCTGACCGCCCTGTCCAGCGAGGCATGGACATTGCCTTCCACATGCCAGTAGAGAGACGGAATTGCCTTCCGTGAGAAAAAGTGGCGTTTGGGAACCTGCCACTGAGGAACCGCACATTGAACAAACTCACGGAAGGGGGCCGAGTCTATCAACTGAAAAGGCAGCAGTTGAAGTGCTAGCAATTTAGCCAAGCTAGCATTCAACCGCTGGGCATGTGGATGGCTGGGAGTATACTTCTTTCGACGGTCCAGCAGCTGGGGCAGGGAAATTTGCCTGCTACAATCGGACGTCGGTGTACTGCAAGTACTTGGTTGTGACACACCTAATTCTACACCTTCAGTCCTCTCAGAGCAGCTTTCAGAGAGGACTGAAGATATAGTGGGGATGGAGATCCCAGCTGATGAGGAGCAAGGAGAGGTCCGCTTTGTTCTTTGGTGTGGGTCTTTTATGTGTGCTTGCCAACGAGCTGCATGGCAGGTCGACATATGTCTGCTCATGCTTGTGGTGCCCAAGCGGCTGATGTTTTGGCCACGCGAGATACGCTTGAGACAAATATTGCAAATAGCAGTGGTGCGATCTGATGCACTCATCTCAAAAAAGGCCCACACCAAAGAACTTTTGTGATAACGTGCAGAGGCAGCGCCCTGCACAGGCGGAGCTCTGCGGTGTGGTACAGTTGCTGTGCTGGCCTCTAGCTGGCCTCCAGGGGGCATCCTGCCTCGTTGGACATGTGACGCTGCATCCTCCTCCTCCTCCTCCTCTCTCCCTTCAGGCACCCACGTGGAGTCAGTGACCTCATCATCCCCTCCCTCTTCACCACTAGAGCAAACCTGGCAGTAAGCTGCAGCTGGTGGAACACTACTGCCAGATTGCTGTCCTTCAGCATCCCCTTTCTCTGCGCGCACACTACTGACTTCCTCAAGCTGGGTATCATCATCCGAGCCTTCGAATCGTTGGGCATCCTCCTGGAGCATGTACCCAACACTGTGCTCAAACAGTTCGGGGGACTCCTCAGGAGGACATGGTGGGTCTAGGGAAGGGGTGGCTGATGATGCCATTGAGTACGCGTTGGCAGCTGCTCTGCCAGTACCCTGAGCCTGGGTGAGAGAGGATGAGGAGGATGAGGAGGGCTTGGTCATCCATTCTACCAAGCCTTCGGCATGATGCGGCTCCACATGTCCAGCTGCCGAAAACAAAGACAAGCGTGTCCCATGGCCACGCGCTGATGACGATGCACGACCACGTCCACGGCCAGCACTGTTGTCTCTAGAAACAGAGCCTGCCTGCCCTGTGTTCTTGCCTCGGCACGCTCTGCCTCTCCTTGGCGGTCTTCCAGCCATTGTAGTCGGTAGTGTATATAGTATAAAAAATAGAACTCCTATGTGTGCTCACAACACACTGTAGGTCCTATGGGTGCTGACACTAACACACTATAGGTACTATGTGTGCTGCTGACAAGAAAATATAGGAGCTCTGTTTGCTGCCACTAACACACTAGAAGTCCTATGGGTGCTGCTGAGAAGAAAATATAGGAGCTCTGTGTGATGCCACTAACACACTAGAAGTCCTATGGGTGCTGCTGAGAAGAAAATATAGGAGCTCTGTGTGATGCCACTAACACACTAGAAGTCCTATGGGTGCTGCTGAGAAGAAAATATAGGAGCTCTGTTTGCTGCCACTAACACACTAGAAGTCCTATGGGTGCTGCTGAGAAGAAAATATAGGAGCTCTGTTTGCTGCCACTAACACACTAGAAGTCCTATGGGTGCTGCTGAGAAGAAAATATAGGAGCTCTGTTTGCTGCCACTAACACACTAGAAGTCCTATGGGTGCTGCTGAGAAGAAAATATAGGAGCTCTGTGTGATGCCACTAACACACTAGAAGTCCTATGGGTGCTGCTGAGAAGAAAATATAGGAGCTCTGTTTGCTGCCACTAACACACTAGAAGTCCTATGGGTGCTGCTGAGAAGAAAATATAGGAGCTCTGTTTGCTGCCACTAACACACTAGAAGTCCTATGGGTGCTGCTGAGAAGAAAATATAGGAGCTCTGTTTGCTGTCACTAACACACTAGAAGTCCTATGGGTGCTGCTGAGAAGAAAATATAGGAGCTCTGTTTGCTGCCACTAACACACTAGAAGTCCTATGGGTGCTGCTGAGAAGAAAATATAGGAGCTCTGTGTGATGCCACTAACACACTAGAAGTCCTATGGGTGCTGCTGAGAAGAAAATATAGGAGCTCTGTTTGCTGCCACTAACACACTAGAAGTCCTATGGGTGCTGCTGAGAAGAAAATATAGGAGCTCTGTTTGCTGCCACTAACACACTAGAAGTCCTATGGGTGCTGCTGAGAAGAAAATATAGGAGCTCTGTTTGCTGCCACTAACACACTAGAAGTCCTATGGGTGCTGCTGAGAAGAAAATATAGGAGCTCTGTGTGATGCCACTAACACACTAGAAGTCCTATGGGTGCTGCTGAGAAGAAAATATAGGAGCTCTGTTTGCTGCCACTAACACACTAGAAGTCCTATGGGTGCTGCTGAGAAGAAAATATAGGAGCTCTGTGTGATGCCACTAACACACTAGAAGTCCTATGGGTGCTGCTGAGCAGAAAATATAGGAGCTCTGTTTGCTGCCACTAACACACTAGAAGTCCTATGGGTGCTGCTGAGAAGAAAATATAGGAGCTCTGTGTGATGCCACTAACACACTAGAAGTCCTATGGGTGCTGCTGAGAAGAAAATATAGGAGCTCTGTTTGCTGCCACTAACACACTAGAAGTCCTATGGGTGCTGCTGAGAAGAAAATATAGGAGCTCTGTTTGCTGCCACTAACACACTAGAAGTCCTATGGGTGCTGCTGAGAAGAAAATATAGGAGCTCTGTGTGATGCCACTAACACACTAGAAGTCCTATGGGTGCTGCTGAGAAGAAAATATAGGAGCTCTGTTTGCTGCCACTAACACACTAGAAGTCCTATGGGTGCTGCTGAGAAGAAAATATAGGAGCTCTGTGTGATGCCACTAACACACTAGAAGTCCTATGGGTGCTGCTGAGCAGAAAATATAGGAGCTCTGTTTGCTGCCACTAACACACTAGAAGTCCTATGGGTGCTGCTGAGAAGAAAATATAGGAGCTCTGTGTGATGCCACTAACACACTAGAAGTCCTATGGGTGCTGCTGAGAAGAAAATATAGGAGCTCTGTGTGATGCCACTAACACACTAGAAGTCCTATGGGTGCTGCTGAGAAGAAAATATAGGAGCTCTGTTTGCTGCCACTAACACACTAGAAGTCCTATGGGTGCTGCTGAGAAGAAAATATAGGAGCTCTGTTTGCTGCCACTAACACACTAGAAGTCCTATGGGTGCTGCTGAGAAGAAAATATAGGAGCTCTGTTTGCTGCCACTAACACACTAGAAGTCCTATGGGTGCTGCTGAGAAGAAAATATAGGAGCTCTGTGTGATGCCACTAACACACTAGAAGTCCTATGGGTGCTGCTGAGAAGAAAATATAGGAGCTCTGTTTGCTGCCACTAACACACTAGAAGTCCTATGGGTGCTGCTGAGAAGAAAATATAGGAGCTCTGTTTGCTGCCACTAACACACTAGAAGTCCTATGGGTGCTGCTGAGAAGAAAATATAGGAGCTCTGTGTGATGCCACTAACACACTAGAAGTCCTATGGGTGCTGCTGAGAAGAAAATATAGGAGCTCTGTTTGCTGCCACTAACACACTAGAAGTCCTATGGGTGCTGCTGAGAAGAAAATATAGGAGCTCTGTTTGCTGCCACTAACACACCAGAAGTCCTATGGGTGCTGCTGAGAAGAAAATATAGGAGCTCTGTTTGCTGCCACTAACACACTAGAAGTCCTATGGGTGCTGCTGAGAAGAAAATATAGGAGCTCTGTGTGATGCCACTAACACACTAGAAGTCCTATGGGTGCTGCTGAGAAGAAAATATAGGAGCTCTGTTTGCTGCCACTAACACACTAGAAGTCCTATGGGTGCTGCTGAGAAGAAAATATAGGAGCTCTGTGTGATGCCACTAACACACTAGAAGTCCTATGGGTGCTGCTGAGAAGAAAATATAGGAGCTCTGTTTGCTGCCACTAACACACTAGAAGTCCTATGGGTGCTGCTGAGAAGAAAATATAGGAGCTCTGTTTGCTGCCACTAACACACTAGAAGTCCTATGGGTGCTGCTGAGAAGAAAATATAGGAGCTCTGTGTGATGCCACTAACACACTAGAAGTCCTATGGGTGCTGCTGAGAAGAAAATATAGGAGCTCTGTTTGCTGCCACTAACACACTAGAAGTCCTATGGGTGCTGCTGAGAAGAAAATATAGGAGCTCTGTGTGATGCCACTAACACACTAGAAGTCCTATGGGTGCTGCTGAGCAGAAAATATAGGAGCTCTGTTTGCTGCCACTAACACACTAGAAGTCCTATGGGTGCTGCTGAGAAGAAAATATAGGAGCTCTGTGTGATGCCACTAACACACTAGAAGTCCTATGGGTGCTGCTGAGAAGAAAATATAGGAGCTCTGTTTGCTGCCACTAACACACTAGAAGTCCTATGGGTGCTGCTGAGAAGAAAATATAGGAGCTCTGTTTGCTGCCACTAACACACTAGAAGTCCTATGGGTGCTGCTGAGAAGAAAATATAGGAGCTCTGTTTGCTGCCACTAACACACTAGAAGTCCTATGGGTGCTGCTGAGAAGAAAATATAGGAGCTCTGTGTGATGCCACTAACACACTAGAAGTCCTATGGGTGCTGCTGAGAAGAAAATATAGGAGCTCTGTTTGCTGCCACTAACACACTAGAAGTCCTATGGGTGCTGCTGAGAAGAAAATATAGGAGCTCTGTTTGCTGCCACTAACACACTAGAAGTCCTATGGGTGCTGCTGAGAAGAAAATATAGGAGCTCTGTTTGCTGCCACTAACACACTAGAAGTCCTATGGGTGCTGCTGAGAAGAAAATATAGGAGCTCTGTGTGATGCCACTAACACACTAGAAGTCCTATGGGTGCTGCTGAGAAGAAAATATAGGAGCTCTGTTTGCTGCCACTAACACACTAGAAGTCCTATGGGTGCTGTTGGGGTGCAATGCTGTGCTAACAGCACTGCGGTTGGTACTACTGCAATACTGTACTAACAGTAAGCACGCACCAGACTAATCCCCAGCAGCAGCTAATAACACACTAACTGTGCAATCAGCAGCAATGAACGATCAATGACTTAAGTAGCAATGGTTTAGCAAAGAAATAGCCAATGGTTTAGCAAAGAAGAGCAAATCTTTCAGTATCAAGCAAAGACAGAATCAGCAGACTAATCTCTCCTAAAGCCGGAACTCATGTGACCGGGGCCGATGGCGTGGCGGCCTTTTAAATGGTGGGGCGTGTACTAAAGCCCCTGAGCTGTAATTGGCTACAGGCGTCCTGCCTGTAGCCAATTATTGCTCTCCGAGTTTCGGGCGCTGTGATTGGCCAAGCATGCGGGGTCACAGTGCATGCTTGGCCAATCATCAGCCAGCAATGCACTGCGCCGGCCGCGCCGGCCGCAATGCATTGCGGGGCCGCTCGCATCACACGAATGTGATGCGAACGGCCCAAATAGTTCTGGGCTCGACGAGCGAGCGAACGCCCGATGCTCGATTCGAACATGGGTTTGAATCGAGCACCGGGCCCATCCCTAGTTGGAACATATTGTTCCATCCTTTCCTGCTTTTGGTATGACAGAAATATTGTCAAGGAGAGATTCTTTACTTATTTCTAGGTTATCCCCCCAATCTATTAAATCTATTAAATCTATTAAATTACATTAATTTCTTAGATCTCAACATCCGAGTCATGAGTGGTGCTTTTCACATATCCACCTTTTTTAAGAGCACGGATCGCAATGGCTACATTGGACAGGGTAGTTGCCATCACCCCTCTTGGTTAAAATCTGTCCCAAAGAGTCAATTTCTTCGCTTGAGGCGGAATTGTACCTTGAAAGAGGATTTCATTTCAAAGAGGATTTCATTCTACAGGCTAACGTTTTGAAAAAGAGATTTATAGAAAAGGGCTATCGAATTAGCGACCTTGATACTGTAATTGATGAAATAAATAATATAGATCGGACTTCTGTTCTTCAGAGCAAAGTCAAGGCACCTTCGAATGACAAGTACAATTTTGCCATGGTTACTACCTTTTCACAACAATTTGGTGATATTAAGAGAATCTTTGCCAAACATTGGAGCGTTCTAAAAAATGACAAATTTCTGGGTCCGGTTCTTCCTGATCGACCCCAGATAGTTTTTAGGGGTGTTCCTCCCCTTAAGCTTCAAGTCGCTCCCAACATTCTGGATGCTCCTAACAGAGTATCGTTTTTCCAGAAATCTAAAGGGTACTATCCATGTCATAATTGCAATGTATGTGCCATCAACAAAGACAGGAGGAGAAAAATATGCCAGTTCAATTCTCATACCACTGGCAGGGTTTATGATATTAACACCTTCATCACCTGCACATCTTTGAACGTGGTTTACCTCCTGATTTTTCCTTGTGGTCTTCAGTACGTAGGACGCAACGCGTGCGATGCATGTTCGCATTAATGAACATATCATGAACATTAGGAAAGGTTTTCCTAAGCACACAGTGTCCAGACATTATTTGGAGTGTCATAAAAAGAATCTCAAAGTTACCACTTTTTTGGCCATCGACCGTTTTAATCCTCACTGGCGGGGTAGTATGTCCAAGCGAGAGATTTCCAGGCTTGAAACTCGCTGGATATACGACCTCAAATGCTACACCCCTTTCGGCATGAATGTCGATTGGGATGTGAATTGTTTTATAAACTAGTGTCTGTGTTGTGTGTTTCATGCCACTAGTGGGCAGGGCATGTACACATACACAGTCATGGCTATATGTGTATATTTTATTATATTTAATTTTATATATATATATTTTTTTTTGTCCCATTGATATTTTCTTCATTATATACGTCGATCGGTATAGGAATAACATTTTATTCACATGAGCAGTTGGATTCACTGCTATTTTAGCTTTGCTCCATATACATGTCCTTGATTTCATTGGAGAGCGCGTCTATCCAATGTTTGCGCTTCACTGACATCACTTCCGGTTTCGGCGAATCAACACGCTAACCGGAAGTGGATGTTTTTTGTGTGTGGAGCGCATCTCTTCATTGTTTGCGCTTCACTGACGTCATTTCCGGTTTCGGCGGCTGGATCCGCTGACCGGATATGGATGTCTATAGAGTGAAAATATCCTCCTATCAGAATAGGAGTTTCCATCCACTTCCGGGGGACGCAGAGTCTGTTTGTCCTTCCCGGGAATCGAATGTTGATTATTCACAGGTTCTGTTCTTTCTGTGGTAATTATTGCTGTTTGGTGTATGCGCAATGAACTGGACTTTTAACATCAGCATGTCCGCACTGTGCAGGTGCGGCCAATGTTTGTATAATGTTTCTAATTATTTCAGCTGTTTAGCCCTGCTGCGTTGTCATTGGTTAACAGGACTGGGTTTTTGGGTATTTATGTGGGCGTGCTTGTATCATTGGCCATGCCTCTGATGATATCCACATAGGATGAAACATGTCAGGCTGGCCGATGCAAGCACGCTGAGAGCCGCAAAACTGTTTTTTATATGCCTTGATGTTTTCTGCCATCTGTTACCTATGGACTTCACTATGCTGCCTTTTTTTCTTTACATTGGGTAAAATTTTCTGGCTGAGATTTGCTCTACATGCATATTCGCCTGCTGAAATTTGGAAATGTCCTTGATGTTGTTTTTTTCTATGATTACCTGATCTGGAGTTTCTGCTGTCATCGTTTGACCCTCTACATCATTTGAATACATTGTCTACTTATTTCCACCTTCTGGTAAGCAGATTGTGAGCACGTTGGTGTGGTGTGCTTCAAAA
Source organism: Rana muscosa (assembly GCA_029206835.1). NCBI lineage: Eukaryota > Metazoa > Chordata > Amphibia > Anura > Ranidae > Rana > Rana muscosa. Next base: position 4,018,757 of record JARGYO010005562.1, on the reverse strand, counting down.
ACCTTCTTGCACACTGAAGTTTGGTGGTGGGACTACATCATTTTCACGTTCATCCAATATTGATTGGTTTAAATTTTTTGGACTCTTTTCACTTTTTTATATAGCGCTGCATTTTGGACTTTATTATTTGTGTTTGCTATCTACAGACTGTGCTAGCTGCTATTTATTCATTTACATTTATATTTACATTTCATTTCACTATTAGCGCAGATATTTTTCACTGTTTATAATCTATTAAAATAGTTACACAATTCTGGGACTAGCTGGTCTGTAAATTTTTTATAATATTTAATCTGAAACCCATCTGGTCCTGGGCTTATTCCCCCTGTTGTTTCTTGGAGAGCTTTATTTATTTCACCTTGTGTAATTGGGTCTTCTAAGAGCTCTGCACTTTCTGCTGTTATCTTTGGTATATTAGTTTGCTCAAGGTATTCCTGTATTCTTATTTTCCTGGCTTCCTCTTCCTGATGTGTCTCTTTTACTCTAATGTCGTATAGTGCGCTATAGTAGGACTTAAACGCTTCTGCAATTTCAGATGTTTTGAATTTCATCTCTCCTCTCTGGTTCTTTATTCTGTCTATATAATTTAGGTTTTTTTTCTCTTTTACTACTCTTGCGAGGTACTTCCCGGGTTTGTTCCCCCATTTATACCTTTCCTTTGCTACGTTTTTAAATACTTTTCTGGTTTCTTGTTCCATCACTTCTCTGAGTTGACCCCTCTTAATTGTTATTTTTTGATGTATTTCTCTATCTTGTTGTTTTTTTTATCTTTTTGTTCCAGGTCATGTAATTGCTTTAACAGATTTTTCATTTTTTGCTCTCTTTCCTTCTTTTTCCCCGCCCCTATAGAGATCAATTTGCCCCTTATATATGCCTTGTGGGCTTCCCATATTGTTGCCACGCTTACTTCTGGTGTTTTATTTATTTTAAAATATTCTCCAATTTCCCTTGATATTATCTCTCCTACTTCTTTTTCGTCTAAGAGGTCTTCATTTAGACTCCACGTACCCTTTCTTTGTTCTGTGTTATTAAATCTAATTTTCACTGTTACCGGGGCGTGATCTGAGATTGATTTTACCCCTATCGAAATTTCTACTACATGGTCCAGAAGCATATAATCTAATCTCGAATACATGTCGTGAACCGATGAATAATAGGTATAATCTTTTTTACTTGGATGTGCCACTCTCCAAGGGTCTACTAATTGATGATTGTATATTTTTTTTTTGACCAATTTTAATTGTTTACTGTCTCGTATCGGTGCACCAGACGTATTGTCTAGCCTGTGATCCATTGAGAAATTGAAATCTCCAGCAAGAATTACATATCCTTGCTTAAAGTCCATTAAAGTGTTTAAGATTCCATTCAAGTATTTTTTAGGGTAACTATTTGGACAATATACATTTACTAGCGTATATTTTTTTCCCTGTAGATTTCCTTTTAGGAACAAGTACCGGCCCTCTGGGTCAACTCTTCTATCTTCTACTGTAAAATTTATATTCTTCCCTATACCTATAGCTACTCCCTTTGCTCTTTTATTTGGGGAGTCTCCGTAGTACCAGGTGGGAATCGCTCGTGAGTACATTTTTGTATTAGAGTCTAGTGCTAAATGTGTCTCCTGAAGAAATACGATTTCTGCGGAATACCTTTCAAGCTCCCTTAATATCATGTGCCTTTTTTCTGGGGAGTTCAAACCTCTTACATTGTAAGTAATAAAATTTACGTCAGTCATCTTCCGCCCTTCCTCCTTCTCCTTTCTTAAGTTGAACAGATCCTATTTCTTTCCTCTCTATCACCTCCCCGCCCCCTCCCTCTCCTTCACCACCCCTACCTCCCCCCTCCTCCCCACCCCAGCCCCCCTCCCCCTCTTTTGTTGAACCCTTGACCTCATGGTCTCAGTGCAGGATTTTTTATTTTCCTTTAATGCCCCTTTGGGCATTCTGCACTCCTAGGCCCGAGGTGGAGTTCTGTTTGGCACCTTTAGACCCTTCTCCCCTTCTACTTGGGAAGTGGTGTCCGAGCGGTCAATGGGTCCAGGTCTCCTTTTCCCTCTCCACGACTCTCTATTTCTATTTAATTTGCCCCCTCAGCCCCCTCCCCCCTCCCCATCTCAAAAAAAAAAAAAAAAGAAAGAAAACCAAAAGGAAAAAATCCAAAATATAGAAAACGGAGGGTGGGGCGGGGGGAGTAAGGGCAATAAGAGAGAGCGGAGAAACTGAGAATTTCCTCTCACCATCACCCCTCCCCCTCTCCCCCCCCACGCCCACCCCCATCTAAATATCTGGTATTGGGATTTCCAGTTTTTTTACAGAATTCCGGTATCTCTTCTACGAATCTCAATCTCGCAGAAATGCAGTTTTTTCTTCCAATCAGGCATGCCGGGAAACCCCAATTGTATTGGATCTTGTGTTCCTGGAGTACCTTCAATAAAGGTTTTAAGTTCCTTCTTCTGTTCAGTGTTTCTTGTGACAGATCTTGGAAAATTTGAATCTGGTTTTCTTCCATCTTTAATGGTGATTTTCCCCTTAAGTTTCTCCATAGTTGATTCTTTTCTTCCCAACTTTCAAATCGCACAATAATGTCTCTCGGTTTTTCCTGCGATATTTCCCTTGGTCTTCTTATTCTGTGAGCTCTCTCAATTCTTATTGGAGATGTTGTTTCTCTATCTAGCAATGGATTACAGATTTTCATTATTATTTCTGATAGATTCTCTGGTTGGGGTGACTCGGGTACTCCTCGAATTCTTATGTTCTTTCTTCTGTCTCTGTTCTCTTGATCCTCCAGTTTGTATGCTTGTTCCTGTTGTTCTCTCCTTATTAACTTTATTTCTCCCTCAAGTTTTTTTATCGTGATTTCATTGCAGTCTGTTTTCTCTTCCACTCCCTCCACTCTTTCGCGCAGGTACCCCATATTTTCCTGTATTATCTCGATTTGCGATTTTAATGATTTTTCCAAAGCCGCAAACATGCCCTCTATCTCTACCTTTGTTGGTAGAAGAGCCTTATTTTGTTGTGCTTCTTCTTTTCTCTGCTCTTGCTCTACTTCGGTCTCTTGTTCTATTCTGGACTCTGATAGTGTGTCTGTTTCCGCCGAGTTTTTATTCTGCGCCTTTTTCTTTTCCTTTTTCTTCTCCTTATTGTCTATCTGGTTACTTTTTACTCCTTGCTATTTTTTCACCACCTGTTTGTCTCCGTTTCCACCATGAGTTACATACTTATTCATTGAACCCGGGCTAGGGGTCAGACTTAGGCGGGGGAATTTTGGGGTTACTCCCCCTCTTGCTCCCTTTCCCCGTGTGCTCATGGTGATTCTTTTGATCTCTTCCCTTGGGGCCTTATCCCCTCTGCTAAGTTCCAACCAATTATCTGTTACTGCACCTCTCTCTACTTTCCCTCTATAGCCGCCTTGCCCTCCCTGTAGTACCCTTTTCTATATTCCGATCTTTGGGCCACAACGTTAATATCAGGCAGTTAATATCAGGCAAATACCAGTAACATTAGGAGTAAGGAATACAAAAAAGAAAAAAAAAAAAAAGTTCAAAACAGCACAGCTTATGCAGCACACAAAAAAAATACGTATCAAGCAGCTGCCTTTAACCACTTCCCGCCCAGTCAATAGCATATTGACGTCCGGGAAGTGGTTGTGTTATCCACACTGGACGTCATATGACGTCCTGCAGGATAACAGCCGCTGCGCGCCAGGGAAGGCGCGCATAGCGGCGATCGGTGGAGCGGTGTGTCAGTCTGACACACCGCTACACTGATCTCGGTAAAAAGCCTCCGGCGGAGGCTTTTTACCACGTGATCAGCTGTGTCCAATCACAGCTGATCAGGATGTAAACAGGAAGAGCCGTTGATCGGCTCTTCCTCACTCGCGTCTGACAGACGCGAGTAGAGGAGAGCCGATCGGCGGCTCTCCTGACAGGGGGGGTTCACGCTGATTGTTTATCAGCGCAGCCCCCCTTGGATACCCACACTGGACCACCAGGGAAGCCCCCCAGGACCACCAGGGAACCCCAAAACATGTGGATGGCCAGGTAAATACCCCATGGCCATCCACATGTAAAATTTCTCAAAAAACATATGCCAATCAGTGCCCACAAATGGGCACTGACTGGCACACCACAATGTGCAATGCCCAGCAATGCCACCTACCAGTGTCAACAGTGCCACCTACAAGTGTCAACAGTGCCACCTACCAGTGTCCATCAGTGCCACCTATCAGTGCCCATCCGTGCCCATCTGTGCCCATAAGTGCCCACCTATCAGTGCCCATCTGTGCCACCTATCAGTGCCACCCATAAGCGCTCATCAGTGCTGCCTATAAGTGCCCATCAGTGCCGCCTATGAGTGCCCATCAGTGCCGCATACCAGTGCCACATATCAGTGCCCATCAGTGCCGCCTATCAGTGCCCATCAGTGCCACCTATCAGTGCCCATCATCAGTGCCCATCAGTGCCACCTCATCAGTGCCACCTCATTGGTGCCACCTCATCAGTGCCCATCAGTGTCGCCTTATCAGTGCCCGTCAGTGCCGCCTTATCAGTGCCGGTCATTGAAGTAGAAAAGGTACTTATTTACAAAAAAAATTGACAGAAACAAAGAAAAACTTAGTTTTTTTTAAAATGTTCGCTCTTTTTTATTTGTTGTGCAAAAAATAAAAATTGCAGAGGCGATCAAATACCACTGAAAGAAAGCTCTATTTGTGGGAACAAAATGATAAAAAAATTGTTTGGGTACAATGTTGCATGACCGCGCAATTGTCATTCAAATTGCGACAGCGCTGAAAGCTCAAAATTGGCTTGGGCAGGAAAGTGTATAAGTGCATGGTATTGAAGTGGTTAAAGTTAGCCAAATCTTCGGGGGGAGAAGGCAGAGAGGGGAAACAAAGCAACCAACAAGATGGCACAGCGTCCTGATGTTTAAGAGTCTTACTGTTGGTACAGTTCAAGTTCAGTCCAGCGTACGAATGCCTAGGCTAATAGTTGTGACTGTCCCTCCTTTTTTTTTTTTTTTAGAATGCTCGTTACTTGCATCTGGGTCCAATCAGCTCAAGTTCCAACAGATGTATACAGGCCACAATGGCGATAATGGCAAATTAGTGGCTTATTATCTGTGCGCTTTCTACTACTCACTGCTCATTACTATCGCCCCATTTTCCTCTGCCATTTTTTAGGAGGAAAAAAAATATTAAAGAAAAAGGAAATCACGGCAGTCAATATTATTCACTTTCAAAATGCTTTCTTAGCATATAGAACTTTCCCAGAAGTCCACTTTTTCTCCAAACTCTCCATACAAATGTTACTCACATGTCTTCGGTACTTTGCTTGTACTAATCGCTTCCTCGTTGGTATAATAGGGGGGCACTCCTGGTGAAAGGTAGGTAGTGGAGAGCTGGTGGAGCCTTAGGATCCAAGCGAGCCTGCCAGGGGTGGGGGTCTCGTACTTTCCCTCTATAGCCGCCTTGCCCTCCCTGTAGTACCCTTTTCCAAATCTCCATGCCAGGCCAAATGGCCATAGGTACGGAAGAAAAGTTCAAGATATAAGGTAAAAATACCTAATACTTAAAATGCAGAAACACATACCTGAAAGAGCAGTAGGTGCATAAACAAATGTCAATATAATTGATACCGATGGATAATGAAAAGCCTCAATCAGCAGCCTGTAAACAGGGATGGTTAAGTTGTGGATGATCCAGCCACAGCTAGTCGTCCAATATTGGTGAAAACACACCATGTACTAATTATAATGGGGGGAGAAGAAAAAGAAGAAAAACAGAATATCAACCGATTATAGTAAAGTCCAAGCTGGCCATTGATGATGGTCAGGCCAGACATTGTATAAACTGTTCAGAGATCGATAGCAGAGAGCTTACCTGGGGTAATGACTAAGTGCTGGACCGGGCTTAGCTGACATAGCAACAACCTCTCCCTTCAAGCGGGAGATTGTCCTGGCAGAAATCGCGGTGGACACCGCGCTCTTATGCTCACCAACCTGGCGGCATCTGACATCACCGCCGGGAAGCGGACGTATTGAATACACCCCGTGCGCATGTGCGGCGTCCAAAGGTCAAAGGATCGCGCCGCACATAGCAGGGACAAACGCCACGTGGAAGGGAAATGTCCACGGCGTTGCGTCATTCATACCGAGCGGCGGTATTTTGACTAAGGGAAAATTTTCACACAACCGTTACAGGATCAGAGGCGAATGGGAGGCTTGGAGCCCCAAATTCAGAAATCCCTCAAACCCAACTCCAGGTGATAAATTTATCATCCACTGAATTGTCATTGGATCAGATAGCAGTTTGCAACTGGGTCTCAATTTTTGTCCAACTGACACAGTGGATGAATTTGAATTGATCAAAGACCTCAATCTCTTCTCACGCAGATTATTATTCAAGGTGTTGTATGACAAACATGAATCCTCTGTCCAAACCACCAATCTTACAAATCCTCTCTGGAAGGAGATGACTTTGGAGGATATAAAGGCTATGGAGGAGTTGATGGAGTTATGGGAGGAGGGCAACATCGATCCCACCGAATTTGAGGAAGCAGCTCATCTTGATCTGGCCTCCCCCTCCTCCCCTCCCTTCCCTTCCTCCTCCTCTCCCTCTTTTCCTCCCTTGGTTCCTAGGTTGCCCCCAATAAAATCCAAACCTAAAGATTATAAACCCAAATCCAGGATGTTTCCTGCCTTGCAGGGAAATCCAAACATTTGGGCCTTTACAAAACAGGTTACTCAGGAAATTTGTCAAACGAAATGGCAAAATCTTTCCCAATCCAACGTAAGTGTTAGTCAAATGGAGGCATTATCAACTTTACAATGGAACCAAGATATAATTATCAAGCCCTCCGATAAGGGGGCAACTTGGTGATTATTGACATAGCCAAGTATGAGAACATGGTCTTGGATATTCTTAACAACAAGGAATGGTATTGCAAAGTGTCGACTAGCCATCTTAGTTCAACTCAAACTCGTTATCGGTACCTCCTGGGTGATGCATATCACAAGGGGGTCATAACAAAGAAAACATGGGAGTTCCTCAATGTGCTCTCTCCTTGGATACCTACACTATATGCTTTACCCAAAGTCCAGAAAAATTTAACCACCCCTCCCGGACGGCCCATAGTATCGGGAAATGGATCACTAACTGAAACGGCTAGTCAGTTGGTGGACGATTTCCTTAGACCACATGTAGAGGGCTTGGCCTCCTACCTACAGGACACCATGGACCTTTTGAGGGCCCTTGAGGGTGTCCATTTACATGTGGGCTCCTGGTTGGTGGCCCTGGATGTTGAGGCCCTGTACAATTCTATACCTCACAAATTGGGGGTTCAAGTTGTGGAGGGCTTTATATCAGAGGGACATGATGCCCCTAGGGCTTACAATCGTTTTGTTTTGGATCTCTTGGAATTCATTCTTTCAAATAATATCTTTTTGTTTGGAGGGTCCCATTACCTCCAGATACAGGGGGTGGCTATGGGGACCAAATGTGCCCCCTCATATGCCAACTTGTATCTGGGGGGATGGGAACGGGAGCTCCTTTTCAGTGACAATCTGCAACCTTATTTTGAACATATACCAGTCTGGAGAAGGTTCATTGATGACATCTTCTTCATCTGGACTGGCCCAAAGGATGTCCTCCTTTCTTTTTTGGAAAGTCTCGAGGTGAACACATTCAATCTCAAGTTCACTGTCAAGATGGATCAGACCAAACTTAATTTTCTTGATATAAACATTTTCGTTCAAGAAGATGGTACTCTTGGCACTTCCCTTTTTCGGAAGCCCTCAGCTGGCAACGCTTTGTTGTATGCGGAGAGCTCTCATCCCAAATCCTTAATCACCAGTGTGCCCTATGGGAAGTATTTGAGACTGCATTGCAACTGCAGTGACAATACTGACTTCGAGACACAAGCAAAGCTGCTTAGGACCCGTTTTCAAGAACGGGGCTATAGCAATAAATGCTTGAAGAGGGCATATGCGCGTGCCAAATAGCATGATAGGAAAGCCCTCCTACATGATCCCAAAACTGCAAAATCCAATCCAGGGGTTCATTTAATCACCAAATTTACGGGCCAGCATAAACAAATGAGATCAATATTGGAAAAATACTGGTATCCCTTGACCAGTGATGACTTGATATCCAAACATATCAAGCCTTATCCGGAAATTACCTACAAGAGGGCCCGTTCCCTACGTGATGGTTTGGTGCACAGTCACCATAATTCTCCAACCCTACCTTCCCATGATCCGAGGGGTACCAGAACATGTCACAGATGCAATTTTTGTAGGTATGTCCATTCTTCACCATGTGTGGATCTTCCGAATGGACATACCTACAGACCTCGTTTTTCTGTGACATGCCAATCTGTAGGCATTGTGTATTTAATGCAATGTGAATGTAAGGCCTTCTACGTAGTGTGAGGGGGTTAGCTCGGCAGCGGGTATGTGTGACCCCCGGGATGGGCTCCCCACCCAAAAACAGGCCCAGCAGACGGAGGTTGTGGTTTTCAAAATCAAAAAGGTGCGGTTTATTTTCTATTTACAGTGACAAAAACACAGCAAGGCAAAAAAAACATAAACAAAATAAATCCTGGTCAACTTGACCTCTGACTAAACTTACAGGTTTCCTAACTAACGACTGGGATCAGCCTAGTGCTGTCCTAGTCCCTGGTTTTAAATGTCCAAGCAAAATGTAGCCACACAGGCTTTCTCTCACCGCACAGGGGTTCACTCTCCCTAGACAGTCCACACAGGTCTGCTTCCAGGCATGAGCTAACATCTAATGAATCTGGGAGTTTTTATAGAGGCCTAAATGAGCTGACAAGCTTCAGCTGGCCTCATCAACTCCCTGTCTGCACGACGCCCAGCCCTCTCCCTAGAGGTATGAGTCATCAATGAGCCCACTAGTCTCAGCTGGGCTTCATTAACTCTCTACCTAGTTGTATAAATCGGCGTAAAGCCTGAATCTGGGCGAAATATATCTACCCCCCTGGATGCAACCAGGTGACTTTACCTTCCTGCTGTCACATACCCCCCCCTCTTGTTTTAACCTCGGGGTTGGAACACCAGCAATCAGGCATTCATGTACTCGAGACAAAGCATCCACATTCCCCATTTGAACGCCAGGGCGATGCTTTACTGTGAAGTTGAATTCCTGGAGGGCCAGGAACCACCTATTCACTCTTCTATTTGTTTCCTTGTTTTGAGCCATCCACTTTAACGGAGCGTGATCCGTAACCATGTCAAAGTGCCTACCTAGCAGGTAGTACCGAAGGGAATCTAGAGCCCACTTCACCGCTAAACACTCCTTTTCAACGGTGGCGTAATTTACCTCATGGGACTTCAACTTCCTGCTGAGGTAAATGACTGGGTGCTCTTCCCCGTTCCAGACCTGGGACAATACTGCTCCTAACCCCACATCTGACGCATCACTTTGTACGACAAAGTCTCTAGAGAAGTCGGGTGAGTACAACACTGGCTGGCTACATAAGGCTTGTTTCAAGAACTGGAATGCTGCCTCAGCCTCGGGGGTCCATTTAATCATGACCGACCCTTTCCCTTTCGTCAGGTTGGTTAGGGGCACAGCCTTAGAAGCAAAGTGGGGAATGAAGCGCCGATAATAACCCGCGATTCCCAGAAAGGCCCGTACCTGCTTCTTGCTGTTGGGACGTGGCCAACTCTGGATGGCCTCGACTTTGTTGAGTTGGGGTTTTATCACTCCCCTGCCAATGGTGTACCCAAGATATTTGGCCTCCTCCTGCCCAATGGTACACTTCTTGGGGTTAGCCGTAAACCCCGCTTCCCGGATAGAGTCTAGGACTGCTTGCACTTTTGGCAGATGTGAGGCCCAATCTGTGCTATGGACAATTACGTCATCCAGGTAAGCCGCAGCATACTTCCGATGGGGCCTCAGTATCTGGTCCATTTTCCGCTGGAATGTGGCCGGCGCATTCTGTAACCCGAACGGCATTCTCTTATATTGGAACGCCCCGTCTGGGGTTACAAATGCGGTTTTCTCTTTGGCCGACTTGGCCAGGGGAATTTGCCAATACCCTTTTGTGAGGTCAAGAGTCGTCATGTATCGGGCTGTTCCCAGCCGGTCGATCAACTCATCTATACGTGGCATGGGGTAGGTGTCAAATTTTGTAACTTTGTTCAACTGACGAAAATCGTTACAAAATCGCCAGCTCCCATCCGGTTTAGGCACCAACACAATGGGACTAGACCAATCACTTTGGGACTCCTCTATCACCCCTAAGTTCAGCATTTTCTGTACTTCCTCCCGTATTGCCTCCCGTCGGGCCTCTGGGATCCGATAGGGTTTTAACTTCACCCTTTCACCGGGCGGGGTAATAATGTCATGCTCTACCCCAGATGTTTGTCCCGGCAGCTCAGAGAATACCTCCTTGTTGCGAAGCACAAACTCCTTAACCTCCTGTTGTTGGGGTTGTGACAAGGTGGCTGCGATTCCAACCTCAGGAATCACGCAACCAGTTTGAGCTGGTGACCAAGTGTCTGCGACTAGGGACTCTCTATCCCTCCAGGCTTTCAACAGATTAACGTGATAGATCTGTTCGGGCTTTCGCCTTCCTGGTTGTCTGACCTTGTAATTCACTTCGCTCACTTTTTCCATTATCTCGTAGGGGCCTTGCCATTTGGCAAGGAATTTACTTTCAACCGTAGGGACAAGTACCAATATCCTATCCCCCGGGGAAAAGGTACGGGTCTTGGCTCCACGGTTGTACACTCTCTGCTGTGCCAACTGCGCTTGGGCCAAATGTTCCTTCACGATGGGCATTACCTGTGCAATTCGATCTTGCATCAGGGCGACATGCTCAATCACACTCCTGTGGGGAGAACTCTCACTTTCCCAAGTTTCCTTGGCAATATCCAACAGCCCTCTTGGGTGTCTCCCATACAGTAACTCAAAGGGGGAGAATCCCGTAGAGGATTGGGGCACCTCCCTAATAGCAAACATCAAATAAGGAAGTAGACAGTCCCAATCCCTTCCATCTCTATCCACCACTTTCTTCAACATTTGTTTTAGGGTTTTGTTGAATCTTTCAACCAGCCCATCGGTTTGGGGGTGATACACAGATGTACGCAATTGCGTCACTTTGAACAATTTACACAGCTCTTTCATAACCCGGGACATAAAGGGTGTACCTTGGTCCGTAAGCAGTTCTTTACAAATACCCACCCGGCTAAAAACAAGAGATAGCTCTTTGGCTATGGTTTTGGCCGAGGTATTTCTGAGAGGGATCGCTTCTGGATAACGGGTGGCATAGTCCATTATAACCAATATGTACTGGTGCCCCCTAGCGGACTTGATTATAGGACCTACCAAATCCATTGCGATTCTCTCAAACGGGACCTCAATGATGGGTAGAGGGACCAGCGGGCTACGGAAATGTGGCATCGGGGCCGACCTCTGACACACAGGGCAGGAGGAACAATAATTTTCTATGTCCTTCATCACCCCAGGCCAATAGAATCTCTGTAATACCCTCTCTCGGGTTTTCTCTGTCCCCAGATGACCTCCAAGAATGTGCCCATGGGCCAACTCCAACACCAACTTCCTGTAAGGTTTGGGCACCACAAGCTGCTCAACGGTTTCTTCTGCCCTTTTTGCCACCCGATACAGTAGGTCCTTCTCTACGCTGAAGTATGGGTAAGTGCCGGTATTATCTGGGTTCACTAACTCGCCATCTATTTTCACTACGTTTTCCCGTGCCTTTATTAGGGCGGGGTCTTTCAACTGTTCTGTGGCAAAGTTTTCCCTGTGAACCTCAAGATCAGAAAACTCCACAGACGGTAGGTTTTCGTCTGAGGAGGTGGGCTCCTCTCCAGTTTCTTGAGTCTCCCCTGCCAATACTGACAAGGGAAATTCCGGAGAGTCCTCACCACTCTCAGGGGAGTTCTGGCTATCACATTCCTGGTACATAGGGGCACCAGTGGGGGGCTCAGGATCATCCCACAGTTCCCAGAACTTCGGAAAATCCCTTCCCACAATGGCGTCATGCGGTAACTGAGATACTAAGCCCACTGGATGAGAGAGGGTACCTTTGGGGGTCTCGAAACACACTGTAGTCACTGGATACTCTCGGGTGTCCCCATGCACACAGATAACGGCTACCTTGCTATTCCCAGAGACCTCTGTTTTAACTAACTCAGCCTTTATCAGGGTCACAAGGCTACCTGAATCCAGCAATACCACAACATTTCTACCATTAATACACATTTTGCATAAATGTTTCTCAGTTCCTCGAATGGCAGTGCATGCGACTGTCGCACACAGCGACTGACGTCTGCCCGTCAGAAAGTCACACTGCATGGGTTCCTCCACAACCGGGCAATTTGCTGCAATATGTCCCGCTTGCCGGCAGCGGTAGCAAACGATCCTTCTTGCCGCCTCTTGAGCTGCTGATTTCCCAGGCTGTTCTCGCCAAACTTGGGGTAGAGCTCCCACCCTCTCACTCTCTCCACCCTTACCCCTTGGAATCATCTTATCCGCCCCTGGGGATGGTCTGGTCTTAGGGTGGAAAGTCCGAGTGTCTCTGGAAGAGGCCGTCAGGTTCTCTGTAGCCAAGTATTTCTCCACACGATCCACAAGACCATCGGCCGTCTCTGGGTCTCCATGGCTTACCCACTTTTGGATGGCAGTAGGAAGAGCTCTCAAAAACCGATCCATTACAACACGTTCCACAATCTTTGGTGCGGACAAAGTCTCTGGCTGTAGCCACTTTCTGCTCAGGTGAATGAGATCATACATTTGAGACCTGGGGGGTTTTCCAAGCTGGAAAGTCCAGTTATGCACACGCTGAGCCCGGACAGCCAGGGTGACACCCAGCCTTGCCAATATTTCAGCTTTTAGCATCACATAGTCTTTTGCTTGGTTAGGCTCTAGGTCATAGTAAGCTTTCTGCGATTCACCAGTTAACAGAGGAGCCACTAGTCCAGCCCACTGCTCCTCAGGCCACTCTTCTCTTTCAGCGGTCCTTTCAAATGTGGTCAAAAATACCTCTGGATCATCCTCTCCAGTCATTTTTGTCAATAAACGACTCACCCCAAAGGACGCGGTATTAGTGGGACGGCTTTCCTCACTGGTCTGCGGACGTTGCTGCATTACTGCTTCCATCTGTTGTTGTAGTCTCTGCTCTTGCTTCTGCAACAGGTCTATGAAGCGGGCCTCAGATTGCTGTTGGGCTTGTTGCTGAGCCTCCAGACTCTGTTGTAAAGTTGCAAGGCTCTGTTGATGAGCTTGCTGCTGGGCTGCAAGGCTCCTTTGCAAACCTGCATTTGTCTGCTGTTGATTGGCATTTGCTAGAGCCAGCTGTTTCAGTATCTCCTCCATGCTGGCTTAAAAAAAACTGCCACTGGTTCTCCACCAACTGTGAGGGGGTTAGCTCGGCAGCGGGTATGTGTGACCCCCGGGATGGGCTCCCCACCCAAAAACAGGCCCAGCAGACGGAGGTTGTGGTTTTCAAAATCAAAAAGGTGCGGTTTATTTTCTATTTACAGTGACAAAAACACAGCAAGGCAAAAAAAAACATAAACAAAATAAATCCTGGTCAACTTGACCTCTGACTAAACTTACAGGTTTCCTAACTAACGACTGGGATCAGCCTAGTGCTGTCCTAGTCCCTGGTTTTAAATGTCCAAGCAAAATGTAGCCACACAGGCTTTCTCTCACCGCACAGGGGTTCACTCTCCCTAGACAGTCCACACAGGTCTGCTTCCAGGCATGAGCTAACATCTAATGAATCTGGGAGTTTTTATAGAGGCCTAAATGAGCTGACAAGCTTCAGCTGGCCTCATCAACTCCCTGTCTGCACGACGCCCAGCCCTCTCCCTAGAGGTATGAGTCATCAATGAGCCCACTAGTCTCAGCTGGGCTTCATTAACTCTCTACCTAGTTGTATAAATCGGCGTAAAGCCTGAATCTGGGCGAAATATATCTACCCCCCTGGATGCAACCAGGTGACTTTACCTTCCTGCTGTCACAGTAGGGAAAACCAAGAGACCCTTCTTCCATAGGATCCGTGATCATGTTTCCCTTATTAACAAGAAAAGGATGGAAACTCCTATCAGTCACCATATTGGCCTCTATCACCTATTCGATGGTTCCAAGATGCACTTCTCGGCCCTAGAATATGTTCCCCCGGGTGACAGGGGTGGGGACTATGACAAAATTTTGCTCCAAAAGGAGGCCAAATGGATTCACAAGCTTTCTGCTTTGAAGACACCTGGTTTAAATGATGCCTTTAGCTTCAAACCTTTTTTATAGGTTTTTTTTTTGTTTTATCCTGGACATTTGTTATGTGTCCTTTCCTGCTTTTGCATACACATTCTTTAACCTTTTTTAGGTCAATTCTTGTATTATGATCTATGTATTGGTATCTCTTTGTGACTCACGACCTGGTTTGACAAGACCCTCTCCATGTATCCATTAACTGCACTGATTTTCATTTTTGTTGATCGTTTAACAAATGTCTTTGTGGGTCAACTTCACCACATTACCATACAGCTTGAAGGTCTCAGTTGAATATTCTATTTTATCATATTTGCTTTGATTTAATCAAAGGACAAAAGTTTTCTTTTTGTATTTTTGCTTTATTATATCCCTGTCCATCACAATAGTTCCCTGAACCAGCACTGGAGGAAATGTGCCATCCGGTTCTCATCGCCCCACGGATGCCCAGGGTGCTCGTCTTTAGCCAGGTGTGGTGCCAATCCCCTGTCATCATGAGCCCCCCTTATATGCATTCACCCTGTGTTCTAATCCGGCTTCCCCATCTCTCCTTTTGTAGACTTCAGGCCAATTTCCAATCTTGCAATGTTTCTGTTGCTCCCTGTGTCTTTCCCACACTGCCACAGTTCCATCCAGCAGTTTTCCCTTAGTCAAAATGGCGCCGCTCGGCATGGATGACGCAACGCCGTGGACGTTTCCCTTCCACATTGCGTTCGTCCCTGCTATGTGCGGCACGATCCTTTGACCTTTGGACGCCGCACATGCGCACGGGGTGTATTCAATACGTCCGCTTCCCGGCGGTGATGTCAGACGCCGCCGGGTTGGTGAGCATAAGAGCGCGGTGTCCACCGCGATTTCTGCCAGGACAATCTCCCGCTTGAAGGGAGAGGTTGTTGCTATGTCAGCTAAGCCCGGTCCAGCACTTAGTCATTACCCCAGGTAAGCTCTCTGCTATCGATCTCTGAACAGTTTATACAATGTCTGGCCTGACCATCATCAATGGCCAGCTTGGACTTTACTATAATCGGTTGATATTCAGTTTTTCTTCTTTTTCTTCTCCCCCCATTATAATTAGTACATGGTGTGTTTTCACCAATATTGGACGACTAGCTGTGGCTGGATCATCGTCTGTCTGATGAGACCAAGATAAACGTATTTGGTTCAGATGGTGTCAAGCGTGTGTGGCGGCAACCAGGTGAGGAGTACAAAGACAAGTGTGTCTTGCCTACAGTCAAGCATGGTGGTGGGAGTGTCATGGTCTGGGGCTGCATGAGTGCTGCCGGTACTGGGGAGCTAGAATTCATTGAGGGAATCATGAATGCCAACATGTACTGTGACATACTGAAGCAGAGCATGATCCCCTCTTCAGATACTGGGCCATAGGGCAGTATTCCAACCCCAAACACACCTCCAAGATGACCACTGCCTTGCTAAAGTAAAGGTGATGGACTGGCCAAGCATGTCTCCAGACCTAAACCCTATTGAGCATCTGTGGGACATCCTCAAATGGAAGGTGGAGGAGCGCAAGGTTATTAACATCCACCAGCTCCGTGATGTAATCATGGAGGAGTGGAAGAGAACTCCAGTGGCAACCTGTGAAGCTCTGGTGAACTCCATTCCCAAGAGGGTTAAGGCAGTGCTGGAAAATAATGGTGTACTCACTTTTGTTGCCAGTGGTTTAGACATGAATGGCTGTGCGTTGAGTTATTTTGAGGGGACAGCAAATTTACACTGTTATACAAGCTGCACACTCACTACTTTACATTGTAGCAAAGTGTAATTTCTTCATTGTTGTCGCATGAAAAGGTATAATAAAATATTTACAAAAATGTGAGGGGTGTACTCACTTTTGTGAGATATTGTATATATACGTGATCCTGCACTAGGGCAGTCGTGTTGGTTAAAATCTTTTAGACCCTGCATATCTCAATAAAGAGAACCTGTCACCCAAAAATCATCACATAGGGGGACTTTTTGTCCCCTATGTGATGAAAAAAAAAGTTAAGTAAACAAATATATATAGTAAAATCAGGTGTATAATAAAGGCCTTCAATACAAAAAAATACAATATTTTACTATTTTTGTTGCTTTTTCTCGGCAGCCATGGACGCCTTGCAATTTTTTAGTAGTAGGACTATTGACATTGGTAACATTTGATGCAATCCACTGCGCAAACTAATTTGAATGGCACAATGACTGCTCTTGGAAATGTCCTAGAGAAGCAAGTCCGCACATGGTGGGACATTTGTACACTTGAGCAGTATATTAAGGAAAGGATAATTATAAGGAGTCTGAGATGGGAGGTAGTCCCACAGGACGGCCTGGATGATCCAGAATCCATGAGTGAGTGGTATGAGTTCTTTAACACTATGGGTTTTAAGTTACAGGATCTTATCCTTAAACGTAAAAAGAAAAAAATGTCTAAACTTGAATCTAGGATTAATGAATTAAAACTCCAACTTGATCCAATTAAAGATTCTCAGCAATTAAATGATTTTAATACCAGGATTAAAAAGAAACTTGAAAAAGTAGACAAGGACACTCAGAAAAAGAAAACTAAGACATTTCACAGGGATTTGGGTGACTTTCGGTCTAATTGTGTCTATTCGTGGCAACAAGTTAAGCCTAATGAAAATAGAGAGAATACACATGTTGACGTGCCTGAGACTAGGCCATCTGTTCCTAGCACATCAGGTATAAGTGAAACCAGGAGGAATGATTTGCCTCCACGGGCTCTACCCCTGTGAGAAATTATGCTGATCATTCTAGAGGAGGTCCAGCTAGAGATGGACATAATAATGCCACCCAATATCCATCTAATAATAACTATTACACAGTTCCAGTCCAGAATAGGTTTGAACCACTATGGGAAAATGAGGCTAGAAGCAATTACCAATCCCCTCGTCCTTTTTTAGGGAGGGGAAGGGGGTGGCAGAAACGGGGTCAGGGGCTCCCCCAACGCAGGGGATGTCCTCCACCACATTCCCAGCAAACACAAAGCTACAGAGACCCCCAGTGGAGGGAACCCCCCTATTGGCAGAGGGATCCCTCTTATTACCCCTATCAGAGGGGAGAAGATCGAGAGGATGTAGAGCAGGACGAAAAGTCCAGAAAAAGAAGGAGAGAGCAAGAGTAGGTGGTATTTTTAATCTAAGTGATACAGTCTTGACACATAAAGAAACTAATATTCTCCATTCAGGTCTGAAATGTGGCCTGAAAAGGCCTATTAATAAATTTGATGTCTTTATAGACATCCACAAATATATACGTAAGGTTAACGTGAAGAAATATTTTCTTAATAAAAATTCCCAACCCACATTGGGTATCTCATCAGTTGCATTGGATAGTGGATTACGGAATAAATCCTTATTCAATCCCTTTAATGGAGCTAATCATCAAGTTGAGGTTTTTAAAGGACTTGTGATTAGAGATTTGAATGATCTAATCCCTAAAAAGAATGTTAATCCAAGGCATATACTGGATGGGATATCGATGCTTGAAGAGAAAAAAAGTCTAGTGATAAGACCTGCCGACAAGGGGGGAGGTGTGGTAATTTTAAATAAAGATTTTTACCATAAACAACTTATGGATATGTTAAGCAATAGTAATACCTACACTAAATTGGATAAAGATCCCTCCATCCAATATGGGAACGATTTAAAGTGTTTGGTTGAAATGGGGTACTCTACTGGGGTACTGAATAACCGAGAGAGGAAATACCTGGTCCCTAGCAGTAGTAGGATCCCCACTATCTATACCCTCCCCAAGATTCATAAGGATATCCAGAGCCCTCCAGGGAGATCCATTGTCAATGGGATAGGATCAATCACATCCCGTATGGGGCAATATCTTGATCTGTATCTGCAAGAGAGTGTGGGAGTTACCCGTGCTTTCCTTAAGGATACCAAGAGTTTATTACAGATGTTGCAACATATTGACCTAACAGGAAATGATCAGGTGTACTTGGTAACCGCTGATGTGGCATCCTTGTACACCATCATCCAACATGATGATGCATTGTTGGCCCTTAATTGGACCCTATGCAAACGTGAAGATATCACGCATAATAAAAAAGTGTTTTTGAGGAACTCTCTGGATTTTTGCCTGGGGCATAATTTTTTTTGGTATAACGGTGACTTTTACTCACAATGCAAGGGCGTTGCCATGGGGGCTAGCTTTGCACTGAGCATTGCTAACCTCTTCATGGCAAAATGGGAGGATAAAAATATTTTTTCTAAGACTCTCCCGTATCTTTTATTTTATAAAAGGTACATTGATGACCTGTTCTTTATTTGGAGTGGTACACTGGATACGCTACAGACATTTTTAAATGAACTCAATTTTAATTCTAATAACATTAAATTGACTAGTGCTGTGAGCACTACTGATATCCAGTTTCTAGATTTGCATATTTTCAAATATGACAACAAATTGGGGACAAAGGTCTTTTTTAAGCCCACAGATGCGAATAGTTACCTACCCATGAGCAGTGGCCACCATCCAATGTGGCTTAAATATATCCCCAGAGGTTAACTTATGAGAGTAAAAAGGAACTGCTCTGCAGACTCTGACTTCCTTGTACAAGCAGAGATTATAAAGGGGAAATTCATTGAAAAAGGCTATTTTGGGGAATCACTAGACTATATAATTCAGGGATTGGCCTTACGACCTAGGGAGGATTTTCTTAGGGACATGCCGGTCTGCCAGCCAGATACTGGACGGGAGTGGAACTTTATTTCTGGGTTTCATTCCCAGTATAAAGAGGTGGAGGAGATTTTCACCTTCCACTGGCACATCCTTCTTATGGATAAAGTATTATCTGCTGTCCTTCCACATAAACCAGGATTTATCTATAGAAGGGCACGTAGTTTTGCTGATAAAATTGTTAGAAAATTTTTAGATCCACCTACCAGACCCTCAACTTTTTGGGACAGGGATGGGTTCTTCGCGTGTAGGAGATGTAGGGCGTGTAGAGAAGTCGATCGGCCTTTGAGGGCTGTGGAAAACTTTACCTCTACCTCAAACAATAAAGAATTCACCATTGATGAATTTATTACATGCAACACTTCCTATGTTGTATATGCCCTCCAGTGTCCATGCAAACTTATTTATATAGGCTGCACCAAATGTCAGCTAAAGGTCAGAATAGCAGAGCACATTGCAAATATCAAGCTTGGTTTCAAAGACCACAATGTGTCACTGCATTTTAAAATATGCCATAATCAGGACCCGAGTGGCCTTAAATTCTGGGGAATAGACCATTTAAAACCCCCATGGAGGGGCTCTAATTTAGTTAGGGATCTGTCAAGGAGAGAGACCCAATGGATTTTTTCGGTAGATACTCTCTCGCCGAAAGGATTGAATATAGACCTTGACATAAACTGCTTCATTAGTGACTATTAAATATGCCTTTTGTTTTAATCCTGGATTTTATAGTATTTTATATATATATATATATATATATATATATAGTTTTTCATATATTTTAACTACTTTCATAGTGTATATGAGTGTAGTACCATGGAGGGTGAAATTTTTTTTATTGCACTTATACAATGGGTTATATTCAGAATGTGTACCATTTGAAATGATGACCGTGTTCTGTATTTGAATTGTGCAATATTATTCATTTTTATGCAGATTTTTTTATTTACCACCGCATTTTTAAATGATTGCGTTTTAAATTTATGTATTTATTTTGCCCCATTGAGAGACACTGATCTATTTATGACTGTGCCTCTTTAATATATTGATCTGATGACCCTTGACCCCCCCGCTCCGTTCGTAGTACAATATCAGCTGCTGCCATGGTCACTGCAATGTGCACCTATTGCCGCTCTTTGGCGGCGCTGATTGGTATGGAGGGCGGAGGGAGTGTCTATTTAAATGGTCACTTGCGTCGTGTAGGCACGCCCTCTGTTGAAGTCAGGATATGACGAAACGTGTCAGGGCGTGACCTACACGACGTACCGGAAGTGATGTATGCGCTCCACGCCAGCTAAACCCGGAAGAACAGTTCCTGGATATTCGTTCGGAATCGATCTTCTCACGGACGGCGATGTGGTGATATGATTTTTTGCTCTGTTATGTTTTAACCAATGTACGTTTAATGCAATAAGGGGCTATGTGATGTGTGGGGAATTTGACCAAATAAACGGAGTTACACTATTTTTGCCTTCTTCTGTTTGTGCATTCCTTTTGGGAGTCCCCACTGATCAGACATCTCCTTGGCTGATGCTGAATGCTGAAAATGTTCCGATTTACTCCCCTGTTCAAGGCGTTTTTTGAGTTTTGCTCTGGTGAGTTTAAACCCCTGAGGGGGAGTGTGTTCTCACTGGGTGGATCAGGATTTTACGGTGAAGGTGCATGCTGTTTGTATCTAGGACCACCAATGAACACTATTGGACACTCTGCATATCTGTCTCATCTGCCATAAACTGTTAATCATTTTGGAGGTGGAGTTGGCCACCTGAATCTCACCAACACCAGCGCTGTTTCTAGTATATTTCTGACACAGATCCACTGTTTATATTTATACTATTATTTTTTTAAACAAATATATATATATATATATTTTTTTGCAAAAAAATAGTTTCAACCAAGCACATAAAATCCTCCCCTCCAAATTTTTTGGAGGCCCCCCACATATACACACACACGGACGTAAACGCATGCGTCGGGGCGCCTACACGTGAAAACGTTGATTGTGATACACATGTTACATATTGTCACGTACACCAGAGGGAGAGCAATAATTTTAACACAAGGCCTCCTCCGTAACACTAAACTGATACCTATAGGGGGCCTTTGAAGCGTTGCCTATAGAAAATATAGGGTACTGAAGTTTGACGCCATTTTATGGGCGGAAAAAAAATTAAGGTTTGGCATGTTGGGTATCTATTTACTTGGTGTAACCTTTATTTCTTTCTCGTACATCACGGGACACAGAGCGACATAGTCATTACTAATGGGTTATATAGATACCGTCAGGTGCTGGCACTGGCAACTTCCAAAACCGGAAGTACCCTCCCCTATATAAGCCCCTCCCATCCGGGAGCACCTCAGTTTTTTGCCAGTGTCTAAGGTGTTGGCCAAGAAGAAACATGTGTTTTTCACTGAGCTTGCGTACAGGTTCTTTTGGGCCTCAGTAAGCTATTCCGGATCCGACCAAAAAAGCTTCATAGCTAAACGGTCGGTACCCGGGCCTTGCAGAGAAGAGCAAGGTTTTGCCTGTAATGCTTCTCTTAGGAGAGCTGGACCCTGGGATCCAGAGCTCTGGTCATACCCACGACCAAGATGTTTTCTGTGCAGGGTGCTATACAGGTCCAGGGGAGTGGAATCCTTGGGAACCCGGTCCCTGAAGGTTTGATTACAATGCCTGCCGTGATAGGTGAAGTTTGGGCTTTTGTGGACCAAACAAAGTCCTGCGGCGGGGAACAGGTAAGTGGGGGCCCCCAGGAACTTGGTTCTATTGGGGGACCCCCAAGCCTAATTTGTCTTTCTGTCTGTTACCTAATGGTATTCCCGCAAAATTCTGTGCATGCCTGTAACTACTAAAAAAATGTAATAATTTTTAATGGTGGTCAAGAAAAAAAATAAATAATTTTTTTTATATATATATTTAATATATTACACTGCGGTACCTGTGTTTGTCCACTAGAGGCCGCTGTGGAATGTTTTCTTGTCATGTGGACTAGTTTCTTCTCAGCAGAGCAAGTCCAGGCAGATGGTGAGTTCTCTCATGGGAAACTGCTTCCTCTGCCATGTTGCAATGCTCGTCCATCCCCCGGCCTGCGGCAAAGAGGGGCCCTGGCTCTTGTCCCTAGTTTCCATTTTTTCGAAATTAGCGCCAAAGGCGCACGTGGCCGCGCGCGTGCGCGTGCACGCGCCTCTATATATAGAGGTGAGCCGGAAAAGGGGGCGGAGCCTGGGGGATGACGCTCTGTGCGCGCCGCAGCGCTTCTGCGCATGTGCGGGCGTCCCAGCATGATAAAAATCACAATATTGTGTGGTGAGCTGGCTATGAAGTGCAGAGACAGAGCTGGCAACATTTAAAAAAGGGCATACAGCAAGCGGTTGATACAGGCATCCCCTAGAAAGGCACATTAGTAGACACCAACTGTTTCTTATAGCAGCATTTATGCTAGACTATTGTCAGTAACTGGTGTATTTCGGCTGGAATACCTCAGCTTTGTGGCTTAGGAATATGCCGTCTAAAAACTCCGGGACTAGAAATTCCAGGAGGAATAGGGGGTCTCCATCGGGCTCTGAGGATCTTGGGCATGCTTTGGCTGCACCAGTCTCCCCTGAAGAATCAGAGGTTAGTGACCGTAGAGCACCCTCAGGAGTACCTGGTACTGTGGCTGTCCTCAGTTCACCTGCTCCTGTGTATGTAACAGAGGAGGTTTTTTCCTCAGCTCTGGGAGGGCTGGAAGAGAGATTGTCAGCATTGATCGCGGCTTCCCTGTCACAGGAGAAAAGCGCCCGATCTCCGTCTCCTCCCTCAGAGTGCCTGTTAACAGAGCAACAGTCCCATACAGGGATCGACCTACCTGAAGGGGATCAGGATGAGGTCGATTCGGTTGTAGAGGAATCAACAGTGGAAGAGCCATTCTCAGCATCACATGCTGAAAGATTATGGGTTCAGTCCCTGACTAATATGGTCCGATCAGCATTTAAAATGCCACTTGCGGAGCCATCATCCACTTCTGTCTCCTCGTTGGGGTCGCTAAAAGCTCCCCAGACTGTTTGTTCCTTTCCGATCCATCCTTTACTGGAAGGGCTCATTTACCAGGATTGGGAGCATCCTGACAAAATAT
Organism: Rana muscosa; assembly: GCA_029206835.1. Classification (NCBI taxonomy): domain Eukaryota; kingdom Metazoa; phylum Chordata; class Amphibia; order Anura; family Ranidae; genus Rana; species Rana muscosa. The sequence goes on along the minus strand of JARGYO010005562.1, from coordinate 3,995,685 downwards.
TTACTCCCCCTAAGAGATTTCCGGTGGTCTATCCCATGGAGGATAAGTTCATCAGAAAATGGAAGGTCCCTATAGTGGACGCAGCCATCTCTTGTGTGAATAAATCACTGACATGTCCGGTGGATAATGTCCAAATGTTCAAGGACCCAATAGATAAAAAATTGGAGTCCTTATTAAAATCTGCTTTTTCTACAGCAGGATTGGTAACACAACCAGCAGTGGCAGCTATTGGGGTCTGCCAAGCAGTGAAGGATCAGTTGAAACAGGTCTTAAGGGACTTGCCAGATCAGCAGGCTCTTGCCCTAGCTGATCTACCTAGAGCCTTATGCTTTGCGGTGGACGCCATAAAGGATTCAATCCATCAGGCCTCCCGCCTTACGCTGTCTGTAGTACATATGCGCAGGCTTCTATGGCTCAAAAACTGGTCTGCTGAAGCTCCCTGTAAAAAATTGCTGGTCAGCTTCCCATTTCATGGTGAGCGCTTATTTGGGGAAGACCTGGACAAGTATATCCAGAGAAATTCCAGCGGTAAAAGTACACTTTTGCCGGTTAAAAATAGAGTTAGAGGTCCCTCTTTTAAGAGGCCGGCTTCTCCAGTCCCTAGGGCATCGGCTGTGAAACAGTTCCGACGGCCTCCTCGGTCAAATCCCGGAGGTAAAAATCAGGGACAGTTGCAGGGTAACAAGAAGCCCTGGAGCAGGAGAGGTACAAAACCTCCCCCAAAGTCAAATGCATGAAGGGTTGCCCCCACTCAATCGGGTGGGGGGAAGACTTCAGTTGTTCACAGAGACCTGGCGGGACACGATCCGAGACAGATGGGTGCTCTCCGCAGTAAATCTGGGATACAAATTGGAGTTAAAAAACTCCCCTCCTTCCCGCTTTATAAGGTCAAACGTGCCAAGGGATCCCCAGAAGAGAGGATCCCTCCTGTTGGCACTGGAACAATTATTGCTCCAAGCAGTAATTATAGAGGTTCCCCTGGAAGAATGGGGGTGCGGGTTTTACTCAAACCTCTTTACAGTTCCGAAGCCAAACGGGGACGTGAGGCCCATATTAAATCTAAAAGGGCTAAACAAATTCCTACATATCAGGACTTTCCGGATGGAGTCGATCCGATCGGTAGCCACTGCCCTACAAGGGGAGGAATGGTTAGCCTCGATCGACATCAAAGATGCTTATTTGCACATTCCCATCTTTCCAGCCCACCAAAAATTTCTACGCTTTGCGGTAGAAGGGCGCCATTTTCAGTTCAGAGCCTTACCCTTCGGTCTGGCCACAGCACCAAGAGTGTTCACAAAAATTCTGGCCCCATTATTGGCCAATCTAAGAACACGAGGTGTAACGATAATGGCATATCTAGACGACTTGTTGCTGATAGACCACTCAGTGGAAAAACTAGAAGTGGTTGTTCACGAGACAATCAAGTATCTGGAATATCACGGTTGGATTATCAACCGAGACAAGTCAGCCCTAAAACCAGTCAAAAGTCTGGAATACTTGGGGCTAAGGCTGGATTCAGACCAGAGAAAAATTTTCTTGCCTCAAGAAAAGGGGTTGTCTTTGAGAGATTTGATCCACTTAGTGGGTTCAAAAAGACAGCCATCCATACGCCTGTGCATGAGGCTGCTGGGAAAAATGGTGGCATCATTCGAAGCAGTACCCTACGGTCAATTCCATTCAAGGAAGTTGCAAAGGGCCATACTGTCAGCCTGGAACAAAAAAGTTCAGGCTCTGGACTTACCAATGTCCTTGTCCCCTTCCGTTCGCAAGAGCCTCCGCTGGTGGTTGGTTCCCCAGAATCTGGAAAAAGGGAAATCCTTCAGTCCGATTTCCTGGAAGGTGGTCACTACAGATGCCAGCCTTATAGGCTGGGGAGCAGTACTGGAGCAATGGTCTCTCCAGGGCAGATGGTCGGATGCGGAAAAGGCCCTGCCCATCAATCTCTTAGAGATACGAGCAGCCCGGTATGCCCTAGTAGCATGGACATCCAAACTCCAAGGGTCCCCTGTCAGAATTCAATCAGACAATGCCACAGCAGTGGCATATATCAATCGTCAGGGGGGCACCAGGAGTCGTGCAGCCCAAAGGGAAGTAAATTACATCCTGAGATGGGCAGAAAGATATGTCCCAGCCATATCTGCGGTATTCATTCCAGGGGTGGAGAATTGGAAGGCGGACTTTCTAAGTCGCCAACAATTATGCCCAGAGGAATGGTCCCTTCATCCCGAGGTTTTCCGGACAATATGTCAGCGGTGGGGAACACCGGATGTAGATCTGCTAGCATCCAGATTCAACACAAAAGTGGACAGGTTTGTCTCTTGGACAAGGGATCCCCTAGCTTGCGGCTCGGATGCCCTAGTGTTCCCTTGGGATCAGTTCAAGCTGATATATGCATTTCCACCGCCACAATTGTTACCTCGATTACTCCGCAGAATCAGGGTAGAAAAGAAACCAGTGATTCTGGTGGCTCCAGCGTGGCCCCGAAGGGCATGGTACGCGGAGATTGTAAAAATGTCTGTGGGGAGTCCTTGGACCCTCCCACATCGTCCGGACCTGCTTTCGCAAGGACCGATATACCACCCTTCCTTACCAGCCCTAGGTTTGACGGCCTGGCTATTGAAGCCCACATTCTAAAAAAGAGAGGGCTCTCTAATGCTGTGGTATCTACCATGATCAATGCCAGGAAGCCGGTATCCAGGCAGATCTACTATAGAATCTGGAAGGCGTACATCGCCTGGTGTGAGGCCAAGAAATGGCATCCACGTAAATACGTAATAGGTAGGATTCTGGACTTCCTACAATGGGCTGTAGATAGGAAGCTTGCCTTGAGTACTATCAAGGGTCAGATTTCGGCCTTGTCAATATTTTTTCAAAGGCCCTTGGCTTCGCATTCACTAGTCAAAGCCTTTATACAAGGAGTGATGCGTATTAGTCCTCCGGTTAATATTCCCATATGTCCATGGGATCTAAACTTGGTTCTGTCGGTTTTACAGAAACAAACATTTGAACCATTACAGCATATTTCCTTGGTGCTTCTCACCAGGAAATTGATTTTTCTAGTAGCCATTTGTTCGGCTAAAAGAGTGTCGGAATTAGCAGCTATGTCCTGCAAAGAGCCATATCTGGTTATCCATAAGGACAGAGTAGTATTACGTCCTCAGCCAGCCTTTCTTCCTAAGGTGGTATCGAGGTTTCATTTGAACCAAGATGTGGTTCTTCCTTCTTTTTTCCCCAAACCTACTTCGGTAGAGGAAAAGTTATTGCATTCTTTGGATGTAGTAAGAGCAGTTAAAGCTTATCTAAAAGCCACTGCTCAGATTCGCAGAACGGATACCTTGTTTATTCTGCCGGAAGGCCCCAGAAAGGGTCAGGCAGCGTCAAAATCTACTTTAGCCAAGTGGATTCGACAGGTCATAATACAAGCCTATGGCTTGAGAAGGAGACCGCCTCCGTTCAAAGTTAGAGCGCACTCCACGAGAGCAGTTGGAACTTCATGGGCAGTGCATCACCAGGCCTCCCTGGCTCAAATCTGTAAGGCCGCAACATGGTCTTCAGTACACACGTTTACTAGGTTCTACCAGGTGGACGTTAGAAGTCAGGAGGATGTCGCCTTTGGGCGCAGTGTGTTGCAGGCCGCAAAAGATCCTCATGTCTGATAGCGCTCAGCTTATATATGGTGTATCCCCCCCCTCATTTGGCATTGCTTTAGGACATCCCATTAGTAATGACTATGTCGCTCTGTGTCCCGTGATGTACGAGAAAGAAAATAGGATTTTTATAACAGCTTACCTGTAAAATCCTTTTCTTGGAGTACATCACGGGACACAGAGCTCCCGCCCCTCTTTGGGGACACTTATTGCTTTGCTACAAAACTGAGGTGCTCCCGGATGGGAGGGGCTTATATAGGGGAGGGTACTTCCGGTTTTGGAAGTTGCCAGTGCCAGCACCTGACGGTATCTATATAACCCATTAGTAATGACTATGTCGCTCTATGTCCCGTGATGTACTCCAAGAAAAGGATTTTACAGGTAAGCTGTTATAAAAATCCTATTATTTTACCAAAAAATTGGGTAATGTATTGCGTTTGTTTGCCCTAAAATTCACGTTAGTGTGTTTTTTACTGAAATATTGCGTTTCCTAGACCTTTGCAGTAATATCGTGTGACATAAAAAATTGAAACTACCGCTATTTTATTCTCTAGGGTGTCTGCTTTCAGAAAATATATGATGTTTGGGGTTTTGTGTAATCTTCAGGCCTAAAATGATTTTTGAAACGTGTGCAAAAAATGCAAAAACGGTTCTGGCAGCGAAAGGGTTAAAGCTTAATTGACCAAGCTGACGTTAGAAGCTGATTGGCTACAATGCACAGCTGAACCAAATTTTGCACTCTCCAGTTTTAGTAAATCTAATCCACAGTGTAGCATGATCCACCCAAAAGACAGAAAGGTAAATGCACTTATACCCAGCTAGACTCTGCTAGCCCCTGGAAATTGTATCCATATATATCTTAATTTGGGAGGGTATGTGTATTTACACTTGGTTTTAAGTTTTCCACAAGCAACATAATGTGCCTTTTTAAAGAGAATGTTGCCTCAAGTTTGTTCATAGAGAAGAAGCTCTGAGGTCTTATTTTAGATCATTCTATGCCTTGTGTGACAGCAGGAAGGTAAAGTCACCTGGTTGCATCCAGGGGGGTAGATATATTTCGCCCAGATTCAGGCTTTACGCCGACTTATACAACTAGGTGGAGAGTTGTATAAGGCTAGTGGGCTCATGGATGACTCATACCTCTAGGGAGAGTGTGGGGCGTCGTGCAGACAGAGATGAGGAGACCAGCTGAACCTTGTCAGCTCATTTAGGCCTCTATAAGAACTCCCAGCTTCATTAGATGTTAGCTCATGCCTGGAACCAGACCTGTGTGGACTGTCTAGGGAGAGTGAACCCCTGTGCGGTGAGGCAAAGCCTGTGTGGCTATTTGTTTGGACTTTTACTAAACCAGGGACTTAGGGACTAGGACAGCACTAGGCTGATCCCAGTTGTTAGTTAGGAAACCTGTATGTTTAGTCAGAGGTCAACTTGACCAGGATTTATTTTGGTTATGTTTCTTTTGCTTTGCTGTGTTTTGTCACTGTAAATAGAAAATAAACCGCACCTTTTTTGATTTTGAAAACCACAACCTCCGTTTGCTGGGCCTGTTTTGTGTGGGGAGCCCATCCCGGGGGTCACACACACCCGCTGCCGAGCTAACCCCCTCACAGTTGGTGGAGAATGCGGACAGTTTTTTTTAAGCCAGCATGGAGGAGATACTGAAGCAGCTGGCTCTAGCAAATGCCAATCAACAGCAGACAAATGCAGGTTTGCAAAGGAGCCTTGCAGCCCAGCAGCAGACAAACGCAACTTTGCAACAGAGTCTGGAGGCTCAGCAACGAGCCCAGCAGCAATCTGAGGCCCGCTTCATAGACCTGTTGCAGAAGCAAGAGCAGAGACTACAACAACAGATGGAAGCAGTAATGCAGCAACGTCCGCAGACCAGTGAGGAAAGCCGTCCCACTAATACCGCGTCCTTTGGGGTGAGTCGTTTATTGACAAAAATGACTGGAGAGGATGATCCAGAGGTATTTTTGACCACATTTGAAAGGACCGCTGAAAGAGAAAAGTGGCCTGAGGAGCAGTGGGCTGGACTGGTGGCTCCTCTGTTAACTGGTGAATCGCAGAAAGCTTACTATGACCTAGAGCCTAACCAAGCAAAAGACTATGTGATGCTAAAAGCTGAAATATTGGCAAGGCTGGGTGTCACCCAGGCTGTCCGGGCTCAGCGTGTGCATAACTGGACTTTCCAGCTTGGAAAACCCCCCAGGTCTCAAATGTATGATCTCATTCACCTGAGCAGAAAGTGGCTACAGCCAGAGACTTTGTCCGCACCAAAGATTGTGGAACGTGTTGTAATGGATCGGTTTTTGAGAGCTCTTCCTACTGCCATCCAAAAGTGGGTAAGCCATGGAGACCCAGAGACGGCCGATGGTCTTGTGGATCGTGTGGAGAAATACTTGGCTACAGAGAACCTGACGGCCTCTTCCAGAGACACTCGGACTTTCCACCCTAAGACCAGACCATCCCCAGGGGCAGATAAGAGGATTCCAAGGGGTGAGGGTGGAGAGAGTGAGAGGGTGGGAGCTCTACCCCAAGTTTGGCGAGAACAGCCGGGGAAATCAGCGGCTCAAGAGGCGGCAAGAAGGATCGTTTGCTACCGCTGCCGGCAAGCGGGACATATTGCAGCCAATTGCCCGGTTGTGGAGGAACCCATGCAGTGTGACTTTCTGACGGGCAGACGTCAGTCGCTGTGTGCGACAGTCGCATGCACTGCCATTCGAGGAACTGAGAAACATTTATGCAAAATGTGTGTTAATGGTAGAAATGTTGTGGTATTGCTGGATTCAGGTAGCCTTGTGACCCTGATAAAGGCTGAGTTAGTTAAAACAGAGGTCTCTGGGAATAGCAAGGTAGCTGTTATTTGTGTGCATGGGGACACCCGAGAGTATCCAGTGACTACAGTGTGTTTCGAGACCCCCAAAGGTACCCTCTCTCATCCAGTGGGCTTAGTATCTCAGTTACCGCATGACGCCATTGTGGGAAGGGATTTTCCGAAGTTCTGGGAACTGTGGGATGATCCTGAGCCCCTCACTGGTGCCCCTATGTACCAGGAATGTGATAGCCAGAACTCCCCTGAGAGTGGTGAGGACTCTCCGGAATTTCCCTTATCAGTATTGGCAGGGGAGACTCAAGAAACTGGAGAGGAGCCCACCTCCTCAGACGAAAACCTACCGTCTGTGGAGTTTTCTGATCTTGAGGTTCACAGGGAAAACTTTGCCACAGAACAGTTGAAAGACCCCGCCCTAATAAAGGCACGGGAAAACGTAGTGAAAATAGATGGTGAGTTAGTGAACCCAGATAATACCTGCACTTACCCATACTTCAGCGTAGAGAAGGACCTACTGTATCGGGTGGCAAAAAGGGCAGAAGAAACCGTTGAGCAGCTTGTGGTGCCCAAACCTTACAGGAAGTTGGTGTTGGAGTTGGCCCATGGGCACATTCTTGGAGGTCATCTGGGGACAGAGAAAACCCGAGAGAGGGTATTACAGAGATTCTATTGGCCGGGGGTGATGAAGGACGTAGAAAATTATTGTTCCTCCTGCCCTGTGTGTCAGAGGTTGGCCCCGATGCCACATTTCCGTAGCCCGCTGGTCCCTCTACCCATCATTGAGGTCCCGTTTGAGAGGATCGCCATGGATTTGGTAGGTCCTATAATCAAGTCCGCTAGGGGGCACCAGTACATATTAGTTATAATGGACTATGCCACCCGTTATCCAGAAGCGATCCCTCTCCGAAATACCTCGGCCAAAACCATAGCCAAAGAGCTATCTCTTGTTTTTAGCCGGGTGGGTATTTGTAAAGAACTGCTTACGGACCAAGGTACACCCTTTATGTCCCGGGTTATGAAAGAGCTGTGTAAATTGTTCAAAGTGACGCAATTGCGTACGTCTGTGTATCACCCCCAAACCGATGGGCTGGTTGAAAGATTCAACAAAACCCTAAAACAAATGTTGAAGAAAGTGGTGGATAGAGATGGAAAGGATTGGGACTGTTTACTTCCTTATTTGATGTTTGCTATTAGGGAGGTGCCCCAATCCTCTACGGGATTCTCCCCCTTTGAGTTACTGTATGGGAGACACCCAAGAGGGCTGTTGGATATTGCCAAGGAAACTTGGGAAAGTGAGAGTTCTCCCCACAGGAGTGTGATTGAGCATGTCGCCCTGATGCAAGATCGAATTGCACAGGTAATGCCCATCGTGAAGGAACATTTGGCCCAAGCGCAGTTGGCACAGCAGAGAGTGTACAACCGTGGAGCCAAGACCCGTACCTTTTCCCCGGGGGATAGGATATTGGTACTTGTCCCTACGGTTGAAAGTAAATTCCTTGCCAAATGGCAAGGCCCCTACGAGATAATGGAAAAAGTGAGCGAAGTGAATTACAAGGTCAGACAACCAGGAAGGCGAAAGCCCGAACAGATATATCACGTTAATCTGTTGAAAGCCTGGAGGGATAGAGAGTCCCTAGTCGCAGACACTTGGTCACCAGCTCAAACTGGTTGCGTGATTCCTGAGGTTGGAATAGCAGCCACCTTGTCACAACCCCAACAACAGGAGGTTAAGGAGTTTGTGCTTCGCAACAAGGAGGTATTCTCTGAGCTGCCGGCACAAACATCTGGGGTAGAGCATGACATCATTACCCCGCCCGGTGAAAGGGTGAAGTTAAAACCCTATCGGATCCCAGAGGCTCGACGGGAGGCAATACGGGAGGAAGTACAGAAAATGCTGAACTTAGGGGTGATAGAGGAGTCCCAAAGTGATTGGTCTAGTCCCATCGTGTTGGTGCCTAAACCGGATGGGAGCTGGCGATTTTGTAACGATTTTCGTCAGTTGAACAAAGTTACAAAATTTGACACCTACCCCATGCCACGTATAGATGAGTTGATCGACCGGCTGGGAACAGCCCGATACATGACGACTCTTGACCTCACAAAAGGGTATTGGCAAATCCCCCTGGCCAAGTCGGCCAAAGAGAAAACCGCATTTGTAACCCCAGACGGGGCGTTCCAATATAAAAGAATGCCGTTCGGGTTACAGAATGCGCCGGCCACATTCCAGCGAAAATGGACCAGATGCTGAGGCCCCATCGGAAGTATGCTGCGGCTTACCTGGATGACGTAATTGTCCATAGCACAGATTGGGCCTCACATCTGCCAAAAGTGCAAGCAGTCCTGGACTCTGTTCGGGAAGCGGGGTTTACGGCTAACCCCAAGAAGTGTACCATTGGGCAGGAGGAGGCCAAATATCTTGGGTACACCATTGGGAGGGGAGTAATAAAACCCCAACTCAACAAAGTCGAGGCCATCCAGAGTTGGCCACGTCCCAACAGCAAGAAGCAGGTACGAGCCTTTCTGGGAATCGCTGGGTATTATCGGCGATTCATTCCCCACTTTGCTTCTAAGGCTGTGCCCCTAACCAACCTGACGAAGGGGAAAGGGTCGGTCATGATTAAATGGACCCCCGAGGCTGAGGCAGCATTCCAATTCTTGAAACAAGCCTTATGTAGCCAGCCAGTGTTGTACTCACCCGACTTCTCTAAAGACTTTGTCGTACAAAGTGATGCGTCAGATGTGGGGTTAGGAGCAGTATTGTCCCAGGTCTGGAACGGGGAAGAGCACCCAGTCATTTACCTCAGCAGGAAGTTGAAGTCCCATGAGGTAAATTACGCCACCGTTGAAAAGGAGTGTTTAGCGGTGAAGTGGGCTCTAGATTCCCTTCGGTACTACCTGCTAGGTAGGCACTTTGACATGGTTACGGATCACGCTCCGTTAAAGTGGATGGCTCAAAACAAGGAAACAAATAGAAGAGTGAATAGGTGGTTCCTGGCCCTCCAGGAATTCAACTTCACAGTAAAGCATCGCCCTGGCGTTCAAATGGGGAATGTGGATGCTTTGTCTCGAGTACATGAATGCCTGATTGCTGGTGTTCCAACCCCGAGGTTAAAACAAGAGGGGGGGGTATGTGACAGCAGGAAGGTAAAGTCACCTGGTTGCATCCAGGGGGGTAGATATATTTCGCCCAGATTCAGGCTTTACGCCGACTTATACAACTAGGTGGAGAGTTGTATAAGGCTAGTGGGCTCATGGATGACTCATACCTCTAGGGAGAGTGTGGGGCGTCGTGCAGACAGAGATGAGGAGACCAGCTGAACCTTGTCAGCTCATTTAGGCCTCTATAAGAACTCCCAGCTTCATTAGATGTTAGCTCATGCCTGGAACCAGACCTGTGTGGACTGTCTAGGGAGAGTGAACCCCTGTGCGGTGAGGCAAAGCCTGTGTGGCTATTTGTTTGGACTTTTACTAAACCAGGGACTTAGGGACTAGGACAGCACTAGGCTGATCCCAGTTGTTAGTTAGGAAACCTGTATGTTTAGTCAGAGGTCAACTTGACCAGGATTTATTTTGGTTATGTTTCTTTTGCTTTGCTGTGTTTTGTCACTGTAAATAGAAAATAAACCGCACCTTTTTTGATTTTGAAAACCACAACCTCCGTTTGCTGGGCCTGTTTTGTGTGGGGAGCCCATCCCGGGGGTCACACACACCCGCTGCCGAGCTAACCCCCTCACACTTGCAAAATGTTTTTTTCTGTATGTTGCATTCATTAAAGTTTTGTGTTTTTGTTTGCATAGGCACTATAACAGCTTCAACTCTTCTGGGAAGGCTGTCCACAAGGTTCAGGAGTGTGTCTATGGGAATGTTTGACCATTCTTCCCGAAACGCATTTGTGAGGTCAGGCACTGATGTTGGATGAGAAGGCCTGGCTCGCAGTCTCCACTCTAATTCATCCTAAAGTTGTTCTATCAGGTTGAGGTCAGGCCAGTTAAGTTCCTCCACCCCAAACTTGCTCATCCATGTCTTCATGGACCTTGCTTTTTGCACTTTGGCCATCCCCCAAACTGTTCCCACAAAGTTGGGTGCATGAAATTGTCCAAAATGTCTTGGTATGCTGACGCCTTAAGAGTTCCCTTCACTGGAACTAAGGGGCCAAGCCCAACCCCTGAAAAAAAAACCCACACAATAATCCCCCCTCCACCAAATGATGTGGACCAGTGCACAAAGCAAGGTCCATAAAGGCACGGATGAGCGAGTTTGGGGTGGAGGAACTTGACTGGCCTGCACAGAGTCCTGATCTCAACCCGATAGAACACCTTTGAGATGAATTAGAGCAGAGACTGCAAGCCAGGCCTTCTCATCCAACATCAGTGCCTGACCTCACAAATGCACTTCTGGAAGAATGGTCAAACATTCCCATAGACACACTAAACCTTGTGGACAGCCTTCCCAGAAGAGTTGAAGCTGTTATAGCTGCAAAGGGTGGGCCGACTCAATATTAAACTCTACGGATTAAGACTGGGATGTATAGTATAATGAATAAAAAAGTAGCGCTGGTAGATTAGGAAAAAACTAATAAATGTCTCTCTAAATATATAGTGAAAAATAAATGAATATCACACCAAACTAAAAAGATGTGTATGTGTTCACTACAAAATCCATAAAAAACAACAGATGTAATCGTGAAGGAAAAAACATGTGCAGTGTCCATCCAAATAACCCGTGAGGGCACAATGTAGGAAAGGACATGTAGGTTGTAGGTCATCAGGGAAACAACATCTTCCGACTATAGGAAACAGATGAAACACTCTTACCAGAGTCCGTGGATCTGCCTACCGTGGTAGCAGATCATGTAAGCATGGGAAATCCAGCCACAGGACCAGTAGACTTGTCTGATGACTCCTATGTTGTTGGAATCTTGGCCGTTACGACTCGACAATCCTCGGATCCGAACCTTGGATGGATATCCCCAATGGATACAACGAACCTGGACTCCTAGGGTATCACCCTGTTTCCAATTGGCACAAAAGAAATTCGACCACCAAAGACCCCCAAAAGGGGTAACTGAATGATGCAGAGTAACTCCAGGTAAGCCCTCTCCGAATCCCATGCAGGAAAAAAAGAGTCAAGGCTCCAATGGTGCAGATCAAAAAGGTAGTATACGGTTTTATTGAAATAAAACCACAAAAATTGACATAAAAAGTGATCACAAATAAGAATAAAACAAAGCAATATGGGGAGGGGCGTACCAATACCTACGCGTTTCGTCCGAATAAGACTTAGTATATAGTATAAGACTCGAGTATAAGCCGAGGGGGGCATTTTCAGCACAAAAAAATGTGCTGAAAAACTCGGCTTATACTCGAGTATATACGGTACCTTTCAACATGACAATGACCCAAAGAACACCACACATTGGTTGAAGGAGAAAAAGGTGATGTCCTTGTATGGCTTAGTCAGAGCCCAGACTTAATCCCCACTGAAAATCTGTGGAATGACTTGAAGACTGCAGTCACCATCAAATTTAACTGAACTTGAGCAGTTCTGCAAAGAAGAGTGGGCACATATTGCATGCAAAGTCTATATGTGCAAAGTTAGTAGAGACATATCCCAACAGATTAAAGGCTGTAATGAAAGCAAAATGTGGTCCAATAAAATACTGACATCTGATTTTTTTTTTCTTTCCTTTCTGACATGTTGGTGTTATATCTTTCACTTGAATGTTAGTTATAAGTTGCACTGAGTAAATACAGATGGATGAAACAAAAACGGTGTCTGTCTTCTTTTCGGGCTGCAAAGCAGCAAAATGTGACTGTGCAGAATCCGCAGGACACTTCTGTTCTGTACATATATGTGAAATGTGTTCGTTTTTGGTTTTATTGCTGTAGCGCCCTCCACTCTCTCTCTCTTGCTCCGGTTTCTTTCTCTCTGGCTTTTGTCTAGGGGTACCTTGGAGGAGAGAGTGCGGGGTCACCACGCCAAGCTTTTACCGCAGATGTTTGTGTGGTGTGAGCAAAGTTTCTTTACCTTCGGGACGGTGTTCGGTGTTTGGAGCCTCCGCTTCTTCTGTGGAACAGTGTCTGCCAGTAAATGAGCCCCACACCAGTAAAAGTCCAACGCTCCTTTATTTTCCAATGTCAGGATGAAACACAATCAGTTAGACTCCCTCAACGAACAGACAGGGGGTGTGGATACGAGTAGGCCCAGGCACAATGAACTCTTCTATTCCTCTATCGCTGCCACCGACCAGGTGAACTGTGAACCTTTCTCCTGACTGAACTTGGCCCCTATTCAGAAAGATACCCCTCCGGGCGGTCTCCTGAGGCTCACCCGGCACTGGCAATCTGCTGCACCAGGTCTTCAGGTGAGTAGCTCCTCCGGTCCCTTACGCCTCTGAATTCGGGCACCCCACTCCCGGGGTCCCCTAGGAAATCCTTCCCTCGCGGGACCCAGTGAAGGAAACTGGGCCCCAGGCCTCCAACCAAGTACCTCACCCCAGGCTGAAGGTGCCTGGGATGGAACACGAGCTCCGGGGGCCAGGCCTAGGCTGCCTGGACACCAACCACGAACCACAGCCCTCAGGCTGAAGGCGCCTGGGACTCGACCCCGTGACAAAGATGGCCGCCCCTTTATACCCTCTCCCAGCAAGCACGGCGGGTATCCCCGCCCCACCATACAACCGCTGAGAGAGGCCAAAAAGGGGTACGGCACTCAGCGATGGTTCAACCCCAGCCCACAGGGACAGCACCACCTGCTGGGCCACAGGGAACCACACACCACCGGTGTCTCTGCCAGTTTTAAACATGATAGAAAAGTATATGCCCGCTACATTGCCTATAGCTCAAACTCACAGGCCTGAGGAGGAAGAAGTGGAGGAGCCACACACATCATAGAGGATGAGTCCTCAGGGCGGGAGTACGCAACAGTGGCCCCTGATCTCCAGGGGCCTGTTAATGAAGGTAAGGCTCCATTCACACTTGTACGCAACTTTGATGCAATTTTGGATGGGTGCAACTTGGATAGGACTTTGGCTCGGACCAGTAATAATGGACAACTGTTGCACACAAGTTGCTTGATATAACATTCAAGTACCACTTTCATGCAACATTTGAGGGTTAACATTGAAGTCTATGGCCCTCAAGTTGAATGAAAGTCAGACCAAAGTAGTGCATGAACTACTTTGAAGTTGTTGCAACCATAAAGCCTCGTACACACGGTCGGACTTCAAACAAACTTTTCCGTGGATTTTTGTCCGAAGGGAGTTGGCCAGGCACACCCATAGCATACACACGGCAGGACTTTTCTGCAAACTTTCCCAAAACGTTCCCAACATCACGTGGTTTTCCTTCTCTTTTCTGCTCTTTACCACCACCCTTTGGTCAACTTCTGCTATTGTTGGTTGATTTTAACATTGGTTCTGGGCATGCGTATTTGTACTTCGGACAAAAGTCTGATGGATTTCTGTACACACTATAGGACTTTGCACCATAGGACTTTTGTTGCCGAAAAGTTTGTCCGTTTGCAGAGCGAACTTTTGTCCGATGAAAACCGAAAACGTTTGTCCGATGGAGCGTACACACGGTAGGATTTTGTTGAAAACTTGCTAATTTTGAAGTTTGTTGTCAAAAAGTCCTACCGTGTGTATGGGGCTTAAGTCACACGTATATGAATAGTTATCATTGGAAAAATAAGGGGAACCACTTGTCATGCAACTTTGATGTCCATGGCATGACAAGTCACACAAGTGTGAATAGAGCCTAAGACATATACTGTAGCTGTCATTTATCCAATCTGACATCCATAGGTGTGCGCAGCCTATTGCATTAGGGTGTGCACTCCGAAGCTCAAACACATGGTACCGATCATTTAACTGTGTTCATTCAGAAAGGGAAGGGGCTGGTAAATTACATATTTACTGTCCCCTTCCCCCACTCATTCTAAAACATCCCCCTGTGTGTGCCCGCAGCAGCAGCCAGTAAGGAGGAAAGGAAGGAAGCCGGAAGAGCTGCAGGAGGAGCCAGGGCAGTAGGGGGCATCTGTGCTGCACTGGGATATTAGGGTGTGCCCAGGCACACCTGGCACACCATGTGCGCACGCCTATGCTGACATCTTGTTCTGCTATAGGTTGTGGTAGGGGAGGGGGATTTTTAGCACAGACAGTTGTGTTATTTGCACAGCTCAGGATCACTGCAAGCGCTTTCTTGAAACGTGGTTATGCTTGCACTCATGGGTGGATTTGTGGTTTAGTGCTGGTGATGCCTCTAGTCCATCCTCAGATACACCAGCAGAGACCAGTGCCCAGTGGAATATCCTGTGTAATTTCCACATCCATTATAGGCATCGATGGCCTGCATCGGGACATTTTATGTCACAGAGTGTATGGGCCCCAGACAGCAAACTAGAAGTGGCTGCATGGCCATGTCTATTAGTATTAAGCGTCTGAATAGGTAAATGTATATTATTGTAGCGCACCAACCCCAGACTTTACCTGCTTTTCTTCTGCTTGGCTCCTCCGCAGGAAAGAATGAGGCACACCGCACCACAAGCCCGTACCCTCCTGAATGGGAGGTTGAGCGGTGTTAGTTTCTCGGGCCTGCTTGCAGACAGTGTTTAAAAACCTCCAGTGCTGACCTCATTTCTGTGGTAATCAGAAACAAGCCTTTAGTTCTCCCCGATAAGCAACTGTCCACACCAACTGAAAGGTCCAACTCTTATTTATTCTTTTTAGTACAATAAACAGTCTCTTTGAGAGCAGACAGGTTGGGACAAGACACGGGTCAGATAAGGTGGGAGGAGGTCCAGGCACAAACTTGAATTTGGGTTTTCTCCTGTTCTGATTAGCACGAACAGGCTTGGTGCACGGTCTCTGCCACAGACCATGAAGTTGGTCACTGCCACTGACCTTGGGTGAAAAAGATGAAAGCCACTGCCACTGACCTTGGGTGCGTAGTGTCACTGCCACTGTGACTTAAAGAACACGCACTTCCTTCTGTTAGTGAACTAGCCCTTATAAGACAAGAACATCCCTCCGGAGAGTTACCAGAGGCCCCATCTGTCACCACGACTCTGCGCTGGGTCTTCAGAAAGGGTCACCTCCCTGGCCTCCTCATCCTGGATACGGGTCCCCTCGTAAGGCAGATCACTGGGAGTCTCGGTCCCCGGCGGATCCCAGCCAAAGGCCGCTGGGCTCCGGGCCTTTCTCCAAAGTACCTCACCCCAGACTGAAGGTGTCTGAGATGGAACAGCAGCTCCGTCTCCAGGCCTAGGGCACCCAGAGACAACCCGATCAGGCCTCCGGGCCTAGGGCACCCGGAGGCGACACACACGCACCCAGGCCTAAGGTGCCTGAGCGCGGAACTGACCCCTCTGGAAGATGGCCGCCCCCTTTTATATCCTCTCCTGACAAGCACAGCAGGTTCCCCGCCCTGCCGTACTGCTGCCAAGAGGGGACAAAAAAAAGGCACAACCTTGTACTGCGGTTCAACCCGGGCCTATGTCAACAGCGCCACCTATAGGCCCCAGGGAACTACACACCAGTACCTTCTCCCAGGGACAGAAATGGTCCATGAGACTTAACAATTAGTGCATCTGAGCCTAGTTACCACTCAGATGCTTTCCCCTAAATGTAACCACCCGCTACATTATTTTTATTTTTTATTTTTTAAAATACAGGAGTAAGAACTTTTGTATAATCCAGTAAGGCTTCATGTACATGGGACGTTGTTTAACCTCTCCTGAACTATTTAACTTGACAGCTAGAAATCAGCATCTAAAAACGTCCATTTAGCCGCATTTACATGCCGTGTTTGTGTCTAGAAATGTTTGTAAAGTTACTGCGTTTACACGTGTTTACAGGCTGTTACTGGCATTTGGCGTTTCAAATGCCTCTGAACATCCGTTCTGAACTATTTTTTTTGCGTTCCAAAAAACGCTTCTAAACTCAACTGTCTAGAAACGACTGTAAACGACTAACATGTACTGATAAGATAATATAGAGAAGAGTTCAGGGTCAGCTGAAAAAAAATGCCCAACTGCTCCTAAACGTCTGTTTACCAGCAGCAGTGTACATGAGGCCTTACAGTCCAGAGTGTGTATAATCTTGTAAAATAATAAAACAAATGTAGCGGGGTGTCACTTATTGGTATGCTATAAGGACTACTTTGTATGCAAGTGATGCCAGATCCCTCCGGAACTCTATTTGACAATGTACTGATTACTGTTTGACTTGGAAGGAAAGGTGCATGGTGGGACTTGTGGTACAGGGAGAAATGGACTCCAATGCCGTGGATACTATATAGACTACTGTACCCACAGTGCATTGCCCGGCGCAAGGTCTGCTGGGGAAGGGTTATTTAAGTCAAGGAGGAGCAATGCGCGGAGCCTGTGTTGGGACCTGTTGTGCTTGTCTAGGCCGGAGAGCCTGGGCCTACTGAATCCGGAAAGCCTGCTCGTTTCAGAGAGAGGGATCTCATCCGGAGAGCCTGCTGATATCCAAGAGTCGACCCACCTATCGACTTCCATATGGTTGTCTGAGGGACCGGAGACTACGGGTGGCGGAGAGATCGTGTGCCGGAGCACCAGCCACAGAACCAGCTGAACGGACTGGGCCTGGTCGGGTGAGAGGGCACTTGCCCAGGACTTTTGACTGTTATTAGGCCCGTTATCCTTTGGTTAGGGCCCACCGCCATCAGAGCAGTACTCTGCACACCAGGAGACAGCGTGTTACGCAGTAACTGTGTGGTTAAGGTTGAGCATTTTATCACCTGTGACTTCACGCCCTAAAGTATAGCCGGAGTTCAGCTAACTTTATTTGATATCCCTTGGATTACAAATATTAAGTGCCCCAACGTTTGCTAGGGAAGATCCTTTTCATTGGAGTGACAGTGTTTGAAAGTAGTCAGGCCTGACTGGAACTTACGGTGACACTGTTTGGGCGCCATATTGCCCACGAAGGGGAAAGCTCACGAGCATAGTTATTTCAAAGACATTTAGTGTGTATAAGATTTTATCATATTTTGGTACCTTTATATGTTTACCACTTTGGCTTTTGCAGGGCTCTGCATAAGTAAATGAGAATTGGATTAACCTGACATTTCTTATACAGTAAAATACTTTTATGGTTAAGCAAACGTGTGTGGAGTGTTAACTGTTACAGGGAGACGGCCAACACAGGTAAACCAATTCTGAACTGTGACTGTATGCTCTATTGCGGTATTGTGGTTCCTATTGCTATTGGGTTCCACAATCCCATCTGCGGACAGCTGTGCCAGTACGGTACAGGCCCAAAACAATACCGGCAGCTCTCTTAATTGGGGGTAGTGCTACACATGGGGGCTCGATTCTGGGATCCTGTACTCTGCAATCAAGCCCCCCGCCCTTGGTGCCAGCATGGACCCTTTCACTGTGGTCCAGTGGTGCGAATCAGCAGGCACCTTCCCAGACACAAGTGTGGCCATTGAACTTCCCGGAGAGGACTGGGAAGAGCCAGAAGTTGACAAGCTTATGAAGGTACTGTATAAAGAAAGGAAAACTGCGCCAAAAGATGAGGCAATCCTAGATGTAAATGACGACAGGATGGCAAACAGTCCAAAGATGTGACCCACAGATAGAATTTAAATCTAGAGGGAGGAATCCCATAGGCTGGAGATAGTCCAAACAGTTCAGTATATTAAAGTACCACCGTGTTTGACACCGGATAAACCACCACCATAAAAAATGGCTGCTTACCGGAAGCAAGCAAAAGTACACAGTTGGCTATAACCCAGCCGTAGCCTTTAGCTTGAGAGGAATCCAAACAAAGTAACCCCAGACACTCCTCCAGTAGTAGTATGGACCTCTTGATGGCTCCGTTGCAACAATAAGAGAGAAAACCATAGGGTGATAACGTAATACTCGTGACCACAACCCTAATAACAATGGCTCCTTACCAGAGGCAAAGAAGGAGCACGCAATCAGCTATAGCCTAGCCACGGCCTCTATCTTGCACGTAATGGACCCGAACACGGACTCCCAGGACACTCCTCAAATGTATATGAGACACTGCTGATACTCCATATAGGGTGCCAAAAAGAAGGAGGGGAGACCATAGAGTGATATCTTCTAAAAACGTATTTATTAATAAAAGGTAACAGAAGCCCTTCCTCGGTCGAGCTGCGTGGTGATGTCACTGCGTGGCCCCCAGATGCGTTTCGTCACATATGAAGTTCTCAATGGGATAGGGCACGCACTGACTCAAAATATACACCTGAAGCTAGGCCTTATTGCTGTGTTTTCCTGTTGTGTAACACAGGCAGGCATCTGCAGCACTTACAGCGGGCGTAGTGTGCCTCCTGCACATTATACACCTGAAGCTACCCCTTATTGCTCGTAGTTTTTTTTTTCTTTTGTGTTACACTAACAGGCATCTGCAGCACTTACAGCAGGCGTAGTGTGCCTCCTGCAAAATATACACCTGAAGCTAGCCCCTCATGCTGTGTTTTCCTGTTGTGTAACACAGGCAGGCATCTGCAGCACTTACAGCAGGCGTAGTGTGCTTCCTGCAAAATATACACCTGAAGCTAGGCCTTGCTGCTGTGTTTTCCTGTTGTGTAACACAGGCAGGCATCTGCAGCAGTTATAGCAGGCGTAGTGTGCTTCCTGCAAAATATACACCTGAAGCTAGCCCTTATTGCTGTTTTTTCCTGTTGTGTAACACAGGCAGGCATCTGCAGCAGTTATAGCAGGCGTAGTGTGCTTCCTGAAAAATATACACCTGAAGCTAGCCCTTATTGCTGTTTTTTCCTGTTGTGTAACACAGGCAGGCATCTGCAGCACTTACAGCAGGCGTAGTGTGCCTCCTGCAAAATATACACCTGAAGCTAGGCCTTATTGCTGTGTTTTCCTGTTGTGTAACACAGGCAGGCATCTGCAGCACTTACAGCAGGCGTAGTGTGCCTCCTACAAAATATACACCTGAAGCTAGGCCTTATTGCTGTGTTTTCCTGTTGTGTAACACAGGCAGGCATCTGCAGCACTTACAGCAGGCGTAGTGTGCTTCCTGCAAAATATACACCTGAAGCTAGGCCTTATTGCTGTGTTTTCCTGTTGTGTAACACAGGCAGGCATCTGCAGCACTTACAGCGGGCGTAGTGGGCCTCCTGCACATTATACATCTGAAGCTACCCCTTATTGCTCGTAGTTTTTTTTCTTTAGTTTTACACTAACAGGCATCTGCAGCACTTACAGAGGGCGTAGTGTGCTTCTTGCAAAATATACACCAGAAGCTAGCCCTTATTGCTGTGTTTTCCTGTTGTGTAACACAGGCAGGCATCTGCAGCACTTACAGCAGGCGTAGTGTGCTTCTTGCAAAATATACACCTGAAGCTACCCCTTATTGCTGGTTTTCCTATATCCCTGCAGGCCTTTAGAATGTCTGGAAGGCAAACAAGGAGAGGCAGACAGTCAGGAGCCAATAAAAGAGGGCAAGCAGGCTCTGTGTCTAGAGACAACAGTGCTGTTCGTGGACGCGGTGCATCGTCATCAGCACATGGCCATGGGACACGCTTGTCCTTATTTTCGGCAGCTGGACGTGTTGAGCCGTATCATGCCGAAGACTTGGTAGAGTGAATGACCAAGCCCTCCTCATCCTTCTCATCCTCTCTCCCCAGGCTCAGGGTACTGGCAAAGCAGCTGCCAAAGCCTCCTCAATGTCATCATCAGTCACTCCTTCCCTTGACCCACCGTGTCCTCCTGAGGAGTCCCCCGAACTGTTTGAGCACAGTGTTGGGTACATGCTCCAGGAGGATGCCCAGCGTTTTGAAGGGTCTGATGATGATACCCAGCTAGAGGAAGGCAGTAGCGTGAGAGCAGAGAGAGGGGATGCTCAAGAAGGACACCAATCTGGCAGTCATGTTCCAGCAGCTGCAGCATACTGCCAGATTGGTTCCAGTGATGAGGAGGGAGGGGATGATGAGGTCACTGACTCCACGTGAATGCCTGATAGGAGAGAGGAGGAGGAGGAGGAGGATGAGGAGGAGGCACATCCCCAACGAGGCAGGATGCCCTCCGGGGGCCAGCGTAAGGGCAGCACACCGACTGAATCACACTGCAGAGCTCCGCCTGTGCAGGGCGCTGCCTCTGCCCGTTATTCCAAAAGTTCTTTGGTGTGGGCCTTTTTTGAGTCGAGTGCATCAGATCGCACCGCTGCTGTTTGCAACATATGTCTCAAGCGTATCTCGCATGGCCAAAACATCAGCCGCTTGGGCACCACATGCTTGACCAGACATATGTTGACCTGCGATGCAGCTCGTTGGCAAGCCTACCTTAAAGACCCACACCAAAGAACAAAGCGGACCTCTCCTTGCTCCGCATCAGCTGGGATCTCCAACCCCACTATACCTTCAGTCCTCTCTGAAACCTGCACTGAGAGGAATGAAGGTGTAGAATTAGGTGTGTCACAGCCAAGTACTTGCGGGCACTCTGCTAGCAGTACACCGATGTCCGATTCTAGCAGGCAAATTTCCCTGCCCCAGCTGCTGGACCGTCGAAAGAAGTTCACTCCCAGCCATCCACATGCCCAGCGGTTGAATGCTAGCTTGGCTAAATTGCTAGAACTTCAACTGCTGCCTTTTCAGTTGGTAGACTCGGCCCCCTTCCGTGAGTTTGTGCAATGTGCGGTTCCTCAGTGGCAGGTTCCCAAACGCCACTTTTTCTCACGGAAGGCGATTCCGGCTCTCTACTGCCATGTGGAAGACAATGTCCATGCCTCGCTGGACAGGATGGTCAGCGGTAAGGTGCATATTACCGCTGACTCATGGTCCAGCAGGCATGGACAGGGACGTTTCCTTTCTTTCACGGCCCATTGGGTCACTCTTTTGGCAGCTGGGAAGGATGCAGGACAAGGTGCAGTAGTGTTGGAGGTTGTTCCGCCGCCACGCCTCCAAAATGCTACTACTGGTTGTGACACACCTCTCTCCTCCACCCCCTCCTCTTCTTCTTCCTCCATGGCTTCTTCCTGTGCTTTGTCCTCGGAACCAGTGGTGCTCCGTAAGGCGTTCAAGGGGCTACGCAAGTACGCAGGCAAAAAGATGCCATGCCGTGCTTGCGCTGGTGTTTTTGGGGGACAGGAGCCACACTGGGGAGAAGGTTCTGTCAGCTCTGCAGGGGCAGGCCGAGAGGTGGTTGACGCCACGCCAGCTTAAGCCAGGAATGGTGGTTTGCGACAATGGCACCAACCTCCTCTCCGCCCTCCGACAGGGACAACTGACCCATGTGCTCTGTGTGGCTCACGTCCTTAACCTGGTGGTGCAGCGGTTCTTTTGCAGGTAACCGGGCTTACAGGATGTCCTGAGGCAGGACAGGAAAGTCTGTGCGCATTTCCGCAGATCATATAATGCCAGTGCTCGGCTGGCTGAGCTGCAAAAGGAGTTGAACCTGCCCAAGAACCGCCTTATATGTGACATGCCCACCAGGTGGAACTCAACGTTGGTCATGCTGCAGCGGCTGCACACGCAGCAGAGGGCCATCAATGAGTACCTGTGCGACTACGGCACCAGGACAGGGTCAGGGGAGCTTGGTTTTTTTTCACCACGCCAGTGGGGCATGATCAGGGATGCATGCACTGTCCTGGCACCATTTGAGGAGGCCACGAGGATGGTGAGCAGTGACAGTGCATGCATCAGTGACACTGTACCTCTTGTCCACCTGTTGGAGCATACGCTGCGTGGAATAATAGACAGGGCACTTGAGGCAGAACAGAGGCAGGAAGAGGAGGACTTCCTTGCCTCTCAAGGC
The DNA here is from genome assembly GCA_029206835.1 of Rana muscosa. Taxonomy (NCBI): domain Eukaryota; kingdom Metazoa; phylum Chordata; class Amphibia; order Anura; family Ranidae; genus Rana; species Rana muscosa. The sequence goes on along the minus strand of JARGYO010005562.1, from coordinate 3,973,437 downwards.
TCCCTTTACCCAGACAGTGTTCCTTTTGTCCTACCCATCACACAGGAAGAGGACGAGGAGGAGGAGGAGGAGGATTGTGTCAGCATGGAGGTGGAGCATGGCACTCAGCATCAACAGCAGCAGTCTTTTAGGGATGATTTACAGTCCCAACAAACCCGTGGACTTGTACGTGGCTGGGAGGAGGTGGCTGCGGATCATGTCGTCCTTAGTGACCCAGAGGACTCCGGACCGAATGCCTCAGCTAACCTACGCTGCATGGCCTCCCTGATCCTGCAAAGTCTGCAGAAGGATCCTTGTATTCTTCGGATCAAGGAGAGGGACCATTACTGGTTGGCCACTCTCCTTGATCCACGCTACAAGGGTAAGGTTGCGGACCTTATCTTGCCGTCGCAGAGGAAGCAGAGGATGAGACATCTCCGGGAGGCCTTGCAGAAAGGTCTGTGCAACGCATTCCCAGAGACTGGGTGGTTACAAACTCCTGGTCCTGGACAACGAGTTGCTGAGGCTTCTGTCAGTAGCAGAAGGAGTGGTGGAGAAGGTGGCCGTCTGACCGATGCGTTCAGACAATTTTTTAGTCCGCAGCCCCAAGGTATGATCGGTTCCAGCAACCATCGCCAGCGTCTGATATACATGGTGCAGGAATACCTAGGGGCCAGGTCAGACTTGGACACCTTTCCCACCGAAAATCCTCTGGCTTACTGGGTTTTGAGGATGGATCCCTGGCCAGAGCTTGCACAGTATGCAATTGAGCTACTGGCCTGTCCTGCATCCAGTGTTCTTTCGGAACGCACATTCAGTGCTGCTGGAGGCTTTGTCACGGATCACAGGGTGCGCCTGTCCACCGACTCGGTTGATCGACTGACCTTCATAAAGATGAACCAGTCTTGGATCACCACCAGCTACCAAGCTGATATAACAGAATAATTTATTTTTAAATGTCACATCCCTTCAAGACTGATGCTGATGCTGAGTGACTGTCCTGTTATGTTGACTGACTATCCTCCTCCTCCTCAATGATCCGATTCATGATGATAGCTTGGAAGAACATTTTTGTTTCTGGGTGCCGCCACCAGTGGCTAAGGCCCAATTTTTCAGCCCCTGTTTAACAGGGGCATGTAATTACAATTTTTGATGCAATGCTTTGCAGCAGGGCTCATTCCTGCACTCCAACTAGAGTATCTGGGAGAGGTTGCAGTGTCGTGGCACCAGCACCAGTGCCTAAGGAACAATTTTTCAGCCCCTGTTTAACAGGGGCGTGTAATTACAATTTTTGATGCAATACTTTGCAACAGGGCTCATTACTGTGCTCCAAGTACAGTATCTGTGAGGGGTTGCAGTGTTGTGGCACCAGTGCCTAAGGCCCAATTTTTCTGCCCCTGTTCTACAGGGGCATGTAATTACAATTATTGATCTAATAATTCACAACAGGGCCCATTCATGCGCCCACCAAGAGTAACTGTGAGGGCTTACAGTATTGTGGCAACACCACCACCAAAGGCCCAATTTTTCAGCCCCTGTTCAACAGGGGCATGCAATTACAATTCTTGATCTAATAATTCACAGCAGGGCCCATTCATGCTCCCACCAAGAGTAACTTTGAGGGCTTACAGTGTTGTGGCACCAGCACCACCACCAAAGGCCCAATTTTTCCTACCACTGTTCAACAATGGCATATAAATACAATTCCTGATATAATAGTTCACAGCAGGGTGTTCCAGCGCCCACCAAGAGTAACTGTGAGGGCTCACAGTGTTGTGGCAACACCAACATGTAAGGGGCAAATTTCAGCAGAGTATATACGGCAGGCCCCTACTTTCAAACATCCAACTTACAAACGACTCCTACTTTTAAACGGAAGGAGACAACAGGAAGTGAGAGGAAATCTATCCCTAGGAAGGGAAATTCTCTCCTGTAAGAGTTAATATTGGAAAAAGGTGTCTCCTCTCTACTGATGCTTTATCACCAATCCTTGTTTCAATAAAAACCCCACTTTTCAAAAACAGTTGTCATTGGGACGGAAAGTGAGGTGAAATGTTCTGAACAGGGGCACAGACAGCGAAACAAATGTTACAGGGGTGATAACCCTTCCCTATGTTTTCCAAAAAGCTTAAAAATATATTTTTTGGCTGGAGCTACACTTAAACAATGTACCTGTTCAAAATTAAAAAACAGATTCTACTTAAGAACAAACCTACAGTCCCTGTCTTGTTTGCACCGCCTGTATACTGCTGTTCAGAGTATATAGGGCCTTTTTTATTTTGTGTACGGGGTTCCCCTTAATATCCATACAAGACCCAAAGGGGCTGGTAATGGGCTGGGGTGGGGGGGGGGGGGTTTGATGGGGTAGCTATGCCATTTTTCTCAAAGATTTTCATCCATGTTACCGGGACCAGACATTACATTAGAGCAGCAAGCAGTTTTAAATGGCTTTTTTTCCTTTAGAAATGTCATTTTGTGCAGGGACAGTTCTAAACACGGGAAACACATGCCACTTCACAGGCATACTTTAGACACCCCCCAGGTACGATATTTAAAGGAATATTTGACTTATTTTTTTTCACTTTATGCATCATTAAAATGACTTCGTTTTGCATTGATACATGTTCCCTGGGGCAGAACCTGGGTCCCCAAACCCTTTTTAGGACAATAACATGCATATTAGTCGTTATAATTAGCACTTTAGATTTAGAACGTTCGCGTCCATTGTATTTAATAGGGTTCTAACGTTTGCGCAAACTTTCGGTCCGTTCGAGGGTTCTGGTGCAAACCGAACGGGGGGGTGTTCGGCTCATCCCTACTCTCTGGTAGGATATCCTTAAGGACAACATCATTGGTGGCTAGATGCCAATGCTTGTCAATTAGCTTTTTGATATTCTTGTGCTGCAAAGAGTATGTCGTAATTAGAGTTGAGCGGACACCTGGATGTTCGGGTTTGACGGGTTCGGCCGAACTTCGGAAAAAAGTTCGGGTTCGGGACCGAACTTTAACCCGAACCCGGACCCGAACCCGAACCCCATTGAAGTCAATGGGGACCCGGACTTCTAAAGACTAAAAAGGCTCTAAAAAGGTAATGGAAAGGGCTAGAGGGCTGCAAATGGCAGCAAAATGTTGTTAAGAGCATGGCAAGTGCTCTGCAAACAAATGTGGATAGGGAAATAACTTAAAATAACATAAAAAAAATAAAAATAAAAAAAAATAATCTTGACCTAGGAGGACGAGGTCCATATGGAGTAGGAGGTTAAAGTGGCGGTGGATGTGGCTGTGTAGGTGGAAGCGGCGGTGGAGGAGGACGAGGTAGCCAACACTGATTCAAAAATACAACAATGGCTGTGTAATGCCGGTGATGTGTCGAATTCTGTCCTCCGTCAAATAGTGTCCACCCTGTACTGCGCTGGCTCAGTATGTAGGACAAGGGGATTTCTAAAATCTCCCAAGACGAACGGCGCCTGCGTGGTGAGTTCAGGTGAAGGCCACACCATCCGTGGTTCAAGACGAGCCAAGTGAGGCCGTGCCCGAAGCGTGGCGATCGAACCGAGCCCGTGAGGGGCCCTGTTACTATGTGCTACCGTATGTCCACTTGGATGGTGGGGCTTGAACCTGAACTCACAGCGCAGGCGCCGTTCATCTTCGGAGATTTTGTGAATCTCCTTGTCCTCTGTACTGCGCAAGCGCTGCGCCTTCGCAGTATGGGCCGGACACAATCCGATGGCTGGACAGTTTTTGTCACAACACCGGTATACATGTCTATTCTGCACAAGGTACGGACAAGTCCTGTGGGATCCATGCCTGGTTCATTTTATTGAACGTGAGCTTGTCCACATTGGCTCTGGACAGGCGGCTGCGCTTGTCTGTGATAACGCCCCCTGCCGTGCTAAATACACGTTCAGATAATACACTGGCTGCAGGGCAGGCCAGCACCTCCAAGGCATAAAGGGCAAGCTCAGGCCATGTGCCCAATTTGGAGACCCAGAAGTTAAAGGGGGCAGACCCGTCATCCAGTACGTGTAGGCCTGTGGACACATACTGCTCAACCATGTTGGTGAAATGCTGCCTCCTGCTAAGACGTTCCATCTCAGCTGGTGGTGCTGGTTGTTGTGGCGTGCTGACAAAGCTTTTCCACATTTCAGCCATGCTAACCCTGCCTTCTGAGGTGCTGCCGGTGCCCCGGCTGCGTTGGCGACCTTTTCCTCCTCCTCTGCCTTCGCCTTGTGCTTCCACCGTACGCCCGCTGTCAGGTGGGAATGCCACCAGCAGCGCGTCTACCAGCGTGCGCTTGTACTCGCGCATCTTACGATCCCGCTCCAGTGAGGGAATTAAGGACGGTACGTTATCCTTGTAACGGGGATCCAGCAGGGTGGCCACCCAGTAATCAGCACCAGTTAAAATGTGGGCAACTCGGCGGTCATTGCGGAAACACTGCAGCATGTAATCGCTCATGTGTGCCAGGCTGCCCAGAGGCAAAGAAAAGCTGTCCTCTGTGGGAGGTGTATCGTCTGTGTCCTCTGTATCCCCCCAGCCACGCACCAGTGATGGCCACGAGCTGGTCTGGGTGGCACCCTGCTGTGAAAATGCCTCCTCCTCCTCCTCCTCCATCTCCTCCTCCACCTCGTCATCCTCCAGAACTGTTCCCTTTCTGCCGGACAATTGTGTACCTGGCGCTTGTTGGTGCAGGAACCCACCCTCGTAGCCACTTGTGAAAGACTGCCCTGAAAGCCTTTGAAATGATCCCGCTTCCTCCTCCTCCTCCTCATCCTCCTGTGCCACATTCTCTTCCATCATCGCCCGAAGCGTTTTTTCAAGGAGGCATAGAACTGGGATAGTAACGCTAAGAACGGCGTCATTGGCTCTGGACATGTTGGTGGAGTACTCGAAACAGCGCAACAAGGCACACAGGTCTCGCATGGAGGCCCAGTTATTGGTGGTGAAGTGGTGCTGTTCCGCAGAGCGACTCATGCGTGATTGCTGCAGCTGAAACTCCACTATCGCCTGCTGCTGCTCGCACAGTCTGGCCAGCATGTGCAAGGTGGAGTTCCACCTTGTGGGCACGTCACATATGAGGCGGTGAGCGGGAAGGCCGAAGTTACGCTGCAGCGCTGACAGGCGAGCAGCAGCAGGGTGAGAACGCCGAAAGTGCGCACACACAGCCCGCACTTTCTGCAGCAGCTCTGGCATATTGGGGTAATTTTTAAGGAACATCTGGACCACCAAGTTCAGCACATGCGCCAGGCAAGGGATGTGCGTCAAACCGGCTAGGCCCAGAGCTGCTACGAGATTTCGCCCATTATCGCACACCACCAGGCCGGGCTTGAGGCTCACTGACAGCAACCACTCATTGGTCTGTTGTTCCATGTCCCTCCACAACTCCTGCGCGGTGTGGGGTTTTTCCCCCAAACAGGAAAGTTTTAAAACTGCCTGCTGTCGTTTACCCCTGGCTGTGCTGAAGTTGGTGGTGAAGGTGTTACGCTGACCGGATGAGGAGGCGGTAGAGGATGAGGAAGCGGAGTAGGAGGAGTTAGCAACAGGAGGCAAACTGAAGCGCCCTGCAATCCTCGGTGGTGGAAGGACATGCGCCAAACTGCTATCTGCCTCAGGCCCAGCCGCCACTGCATTTACCCAGTGTGCTGTTAGGGAGATATAACGTCCCTGACCGTGCTTACTGGTCCACGCATCCGTAGTTAGGTGGACCTTGCCACAGATGGCTTTGCGCAGTGCACACCTGATTTTGTCCCCCACTTGGTTGTGCAGGGAAGGGATGGCTCGCCTGGAAAAATAGTGGCGGCTGGGCACGACGTACTGTGGGACAGCCAATGCCATCAGGCTTTTAAAACTCTGCGTCTCCACCAGACGGAATGACAGCATTTCAAAGGCCAGGAGTTTTAAAATGCTGGCATTCAGGGCCAGGGATCGCGGGTGGCTAGGGGGGTACTTCCTCTTCCGCTCCAATGTTTGGGAGATAGAGAGCTGAACGCTTCCATGGGACATTGTGGAGATGGTTGGTGACCCAGGTGGTAGTGTTGCTGGCAGATGCTCTGTTTGCGGGGTGGCAGGTGCCACTGTCACTACAGAGGTGGATGAAGAGGCCGAGACTGCAGCAGAAGAGGAAGCAGGAGGAGCCAGAGACCTTTCTTGGTTTTTGAGGTGTCTACTCCACTGCAGCTCGTGCTTTGCACTTAGATGCCTGGTCATGCAGGTTGTGCTCAGGTTGAGAACGTTTATGCCTCGCTTCAGGCTCTGATTGCACAGCTTGCAAACCACTCGTGTCTTGTCATCAGCACATTGTGTGAAGAACTGCCACGCTGGGGAACTCCTTGGACCTGGCTTTGGTGTGCTCGGTCCCTTGCTGCGTTGGGCAGTAGCAGACATACTGTCTAGCTGACAGACGCTCCGCTTTTGCACCCTGCTCCCTCTTCTGCTGTGCTGGTGGCTCTGTGCGACCACCGCCTCTTTCTCCAAACTACACTGGTCACCTGCATAACGTTGATTCCATGTGGGGTCGAGGACCTCATCGTCCTCCACATCATCTTTCACCCAGTCTTCACCCCTGCCCTCCTTGTCTGTCTGCACAATTGCGAAAGCAGCAGCAGTTGGCACCTGTGTTTCGTCATCATCCGAGACGTACTGCGATGGTCCTCCCATGTACTCATCATGAAACATAAGTGGTTGGGCATCGGTGCACTCAATCTCTTCCACTTCTGGGGCAGGGCTAGGTGGATGGCCCTGGGAAACCCTGCTAACAGAGTCATCGAAAAGCAGAAGAGACTGCTGCATGATTTGGGGCTCAGACTGCTTGGCTGATTTGCAAGGGGGTGAGGTGAAAGACTGATGGACATGTGTTTCAGGTGCCAACTCTGTTCTTTCATCAGAAGAGTGGGTGGGAGACAATGTGAAGGAACCCGAGGCACTGTCAGCAACCCAATCTACTATCGCCTGTACTTGTCCTGGCCTAAACATTCGTACAGCCTCATTAGGCGCGACAAAATACCGCCGCAGGCTCATTCGCCTACTCGCACCTGAGGAAGGTGTTTCACTTGTGCGTGTATCTGCCACAGATCCACCACGTCCTCTCCCTGCAACAGGAGCTCCACCAGCAGCACCACGACCGGGGCCACCACGTCCCTTTGACCTTCTCCTCATATTTTCAAAATTAGGATCTTGCCCTAAATGGGTGTTTTTGGAAGAGCAGAACACACCCACAGTACGTAACCGCTGAATCGCACAGCTACAGAACTGCAGAAAATGCTATTAAAAAAAAATGTTGTTTTTTTAGTATAGCACAGTAGGAGAAAACTATATAGAAATTGTTTCTTTCACACACCTCAAAATATCTATAACACACTGCAAACTTTTTTTGGTGCCACTAAACGGCGTTTTTTGGAAGAGCAGAACACACCCACAGTACGTAACCGCTGAATCGCACAGCTACAGAACTGCAGAAAATGCTATTCAAAAAAAATGTTGTTTTTTTAGTATAGCAACGTAGGAGAAAACTATAAAGAAATTGTTTATTTCAAACACCTCAAAATATGTATAACACACTGCAAACTTTTTTTTGTGCCACTAAACGGCGTTTTTTGGAAGAGCAGAACACACCCACAGTACGTAACCGCTGAATCGCACAGCTACAGAACTACAGAAAATGCTATTCAAAAAAAATGTTGTTTTTTTAGTATAGCAACGTAGGAGAAAACTATAAGGAAATTGTTTATTTCAAACACCTCAAAATATGTATAACACACTGCAAACTTTTTTTTGTGCCACTAAACTGCGTTTTTTGGAAGAGCAGAACACACCCACAGTACGTAACCGCTGAATCGCACAGCTACAGAACTGCAGAAAATGCTATTCAAAAAAAATGTTGTTTTTTTAGTATAGCACAGTAGGAGAAAACTATATAGAAATTGTTTATTTCACACACCTCAAAATATGTATAACACACTGCAAACTTTTTTTTGTGCCCCTAAACGGCGTTTTTTGCAAGCGTACATTAAAGTGCAATTTATTTATTTTTATTTTTTTGCCCTAAACGGGTAAAATTATTTTACTCTTCCCAACCACCAGAGGAGAAGCCCTCGAGAAATGGACGGTAGCTGATGAGTTCATTCAACCCTGGTGGCGTGGTAGCATTCAGAGTGAAAATCCACCTAGTCTCTTTTTGTAAAAGAGTTCTGTTCCAGTCACCCCCTCTATTGCTGGGATGTATCCTATCTAGAATTAGAAATTAAATTCTAGAGATTCTACTGTTGTGGGTGTCTCTGATGTGACGCCCCAAGGGGAGATCTGGGTCACATTTCCTCATACAAGTAATGTGTCTAGCCGCTCTTTTGAAGAATGGCTGTTTGGTTTTGCCAATGTAGAACGCCCCACATTGGCAAGAGAGTAGATAAACGACTCCTTCCGTTTTGCAGTTAGCGAAGTGAATCGCTTTAAAGATTTTTCCATTTGGTAGAATTGCTTTTTTATCAATGTTCATGTTCTGACACAAGCTGCAGCCTCCACATCGAAAGGTACCCGGTCGTCTACAGGGATCTGCACGGAATTCACCCATGTGTTCACTTTGTATTAGACTGTCCTTTATTGAGTTAGTCTTGCGGTACGTGATTGAAGGTTGGGCTGGCACAAATGGAGCTATAGATGGATCAATACTCAAAAGGTGCCAGTGTTTGGAAATGATTCTCTTGATTTGCTTGCTTTGTTTGCTAAATTTGGTGATAATACGTACGGTATTATGATCACCATTATCCAATCCAATAGTAGGTTGTTTTTTAATCACAAGTTGGTCCCTAGATTTAAGGGTGGCTCTTCTGAATGATTTTTTAAGACTACTAAGGGAATATCCTCCTATCCGTCATCACTTTAGATCACAATATGGTCTCTGGTCTCGACCTGTTTTGTGTTCATTCGGTCTAGCTAGGTCTGGCGATTTACTCAAATATTTTTTATTAATTAAGAATTTTTTCCCCTCCTTCTATGGTCCAAGTTCTTGCAACCTGATTGGCTTATATTCTTTACTGCGTTTGCGTGGTCCTAGGTATGGCCTTTGGATACTATCTTTTTCTTACAGGTTAACTTCCGTCCATGGTGGTCTGTCGCGCCTTTCTACCTTAGTATGGAACACGTCATTACCATGCGACGCTTTCCGTAATGACGTCATTACGTCTCCACTCCTTTCCGTCTTTTTCACGCATGCGTGGGAACCTATCTGACGCCATTTAAAGCCCTTAATGGCCATTATCGGTCCACACGAGGCATTGGATGCGGCGGTTGACTTCATACCGAGGAACTGTACAGGTAAATTTTCTCGAGATATAGTTCTTGATGCAGTACGTTATAACATCACCTACCATTTATTCTTTGGACCTTATGATCTCTTCTACTTTTTCTTTGTCTTTACTTCTTAGACATTTTCTTTTGAAGTGGAAGAGTGGGATTTTCTTGCAGTCGCTTCACCCTTATGGTGATGCATAATTGATGCATCTTCATTTAATTTAGGACTACCTCCATTCGTGAAGTCTGTGTTAGTTCCCTCTCCTCCTCACTCCATGACCAGGAGCTGTTCTACTATACTGGTGGGTGTTCTTATACATATTGGACATTCCTTAATTAGTCTAGGCTATGATAGGGTGCTTCTTACATTGAAATCCATTTGAGTACTAATTTTGGGCTTGCTAATTTGCTCTTTTATTTTTTATCTTCTTTCAATGTTTTTTAGTGTACACACTCATTACCGTACATAGAGTCTTCCTCAGTCCCACCGCCCATCATTATTTGGGGACCTTTGTTGGAGGCCTGTGGACTCTTTCAATAGTTGAGCCCCTTTTATGGGGTGATTTTCCCCCCTTGTTTACATCATTAACAATGCACGTGACCTGTCGACACATGGAATATTGAACTAATCCTGGAAATTTCTGTAAGCAAACATTTACTTGTTGTAACTATATTGTATTTTGTATATGTACATAACAAGATACCAATCTATATTATGTAACGATTGTATATCTAACAGAATTTGTTTCTCCATAGACAATTTTTGACCTTATGTCTGTAAACTCCCTGAAGAAGGGCTTCATACCGAAACAGCTGTTGGGTCTGATCATAAATGTCCAACCTTCTCCTCATCAATTTACCAAGCTTTCTGGATCTGTACAAACTCCATGTGATTTTTAATTCAGATTGTGTTTTGTTTTTGTACTCATTGATTAAATTTATACTTTTTATATACTCTTGTGTGTTTGCAGTCACTTCCAAAGTCCCACCTCCAAGGGGGTTTTCTCTGTTTTGTCTATATCCAATTAGGGATGTGGTGACTGTCAAACATTTACAATTCTGCGAATGTTGGGTTTTTTCTTCTTCTCAATTAAGAGATCCTCCCTTTTAGTGGACTTTACAGTATCCAGAGTATCAACAAGAAAATCCCTCTGGTAGACTTTTTCCAGGAACCTCTGCGTCAGAACATCTGCTTGTTCTAAAAGGTTTTTTTTTTTTTTACCAACTCACTGGATATTATAAGTGCAAGAGGTGTAGGGTTTGTTTACTTAATTCCTGTACTAGGAGACGTGTCATTAATTTTTCATCCACTGCCACACACAAACAATTCAGTATTAAGCCTTGTATTACATGTGACACTACAGGTGTGGTTTACATGTTGCAGTGCCCTTGTGGCCTGCAATATGTGGGGTGGACCAAACGATCTTTGAAAGTCCGCCTGAACGAACACGTAACCAACATACCTGTAATAACAGGTTTCAAAAACCATTCAGTGTCTAACCACTATCGCTTGGTGCATAACAGAGACCCCTCAAAAACGTTATATTTAGGGATTGATAAATTCAAACCACATTGGAGGGGGAGTCTTTTAGTTAGGGAGATCTCAAAAATGGAGATGGCGTGGATACATAGACTTAAGACCTATGCCCCCTATGGGTTAAACACAGAGACTGACGTCAACGCTTTTATAAATAATGCATGATGTGGTTTTGCATATGATTTGTGTAAACTTGTTGTGTAATGCCGTATTGGTTCCTTTTTTAAAAACCAAAAAAGAGGAAGGGAATTTTTTCTTTAAAAAGAGAAGTTTTAAGTATACTTATATGTAGCGGGGTCTTTAAATTTAGTTGGGGTACACCTGGGTGGTAGTATGACCCAGGTGTGTAATTGTGAGAGGTTTTGGACCCCTTTGTATTCGTGGAGGATTGGGTGGTGTATTATTCTCCTTTGCCTGTGGGTGGCGGTGTACCCGCAGGCTCAAGGTAGAATCACTACCACAGTGCTACCCTTTTTGTCCCTTTCCGGAGACGGTATGGCGAGGGCGGGGAACCTGCCGTGGTGTCGATGGGAGGGGATAAAAGGGGGAGACGCCCTCGCCATGAGGTCTTCTTCGAGCATCTTCTCTTCACGCACCCAGGCACCTTAGGCCTGGGTGCTGGCGGTTTGGAGTTATGGCCCAGGCGCCCTAGGCCTGGCCGGAATGGAGTTGGAGTCCATCCCAGGCACCTTCAGCCTGGGGTGAGGTACTAGATCGTAGGCCTGGGGCCCAGTAACTTTGACTGGGTCCCGCAAGGGCGAAGTGATCCGAGGGTCCCCGAGGTGGACGGGACCCGCATCTGAGGTGAGGAGGCCGGGGAGGTCACCCGTCCGGAGAGTCCGGAGCAGCATCAACCCGGTGACGGATGGGCCTCCGGTAACTCCCTTAGAGGGACATCTTCCCCTGATAGGGACCACAGCACAGCGAAGGTACTCCTAAATACGTTCTCTTGAGTTGCTGGTAGAGACTCACAAGTTCCATGTTCTGTGCTAATCAAGGCTATGATAACCGCTGGTGAAATCACAGTGGTTTAGATTGAAATTAGGATAGTGCCTCGACCTGCTCATCCCACCGTATCAGGCTGTTAAAACGTTCCAACCAGTTGGCTACAGAAGTATTATTGTGGAGCTTACAATAAAGCAGGAGTTGGACTGTGATCGGTGTGTGGACTCTGGTAATGGGAGCAAAGGAGGGTGCCAGCATAGCAGGACTGAGTTTCATAACTAAAGCACATTGGCCCGAGGAAGATACTGATACTGGCCTTCACCTCACCCACAGCCATGGGGAGGACATGGGCCGTAGCGCATCTCACCCTGTCGTGTGACATACCCCTAGAAAAAGGAGATGGGGTGAGGCCGCTACACGTGGGGGCTCGTGAGTCCGGGATGAAATGTGTATTGACTTTGAAATTTGAAATGGCTGTGTCTGGACTTTGCTGCCCGGAGGAGTTCCGAGCAGGTCGGCCATGTGATTGGCCAAAGTGCGTCCCTGTGCTCGAAGTCGTGGAAATGACCCCAAGACGGGAAAGGCCCATGCAGAAAGAGCGGGAAGAGGGAGAAGTCCAGCCGTGTGAAGTACTACATGTGGGGACTTTTGCTGCACTGCGCCATGAGGCACCCCGTGACTGCGCAATTCGTGGGCGGAGACTGGAGAAAGCCCGCGAAAACGTGCAAGTCATGGGAGGAGTCTGGCCATGTGAGGAGATACACGTGGAGACTCTGGTGCGTGATGGAGCAGCAGATAGTCGGGATGGCCTCAAGCTCCCCGTGGATTCCGGTTCCCTACCCCACGAAGATGACTGCTTTTGCTGATCCCCTTACAGACACGGGGATAAGACTCAGGCCCCGAGGACAGTTGGCTTTGTTCTCATGCAGAGACACGGAGGCCCTCGGCGTGATCTGTCCCGGATGCTCGGGACTGGTGGTCCACCTGAAGCCATGCAAAGAGTTCTTGTTCGAGGTGGAGCCATCCACAGTAAGGCCCCGGGCCCTTCGCCTCAACAGCCTCACAGGTACCGCTACTCCGGAAGGGGAGATCCAGGCCTTTGCGGAGGTCTCCGTACGCACTGACCAGGGCGACGTGACTGCCCAACCAGAGACTGAGAGAGAAAAATCTGAGGATGCTGCTTCGGTCACCACAGATTCCCTGCTCCCACCTCCGAAGAGGAAAGTTAGCCTGGTGCAGGCCTCCTATGGTCGTGGTCGAGTTTCACCCCGTCGCTTGCTGGGCCCGGATGGATCCGGTTGGAAGAGTCCTGGACATCCCAGTTCTACAAAAGGTCAAGGTGAGCCAGGGGCTGGGACTGTGGTGGTGGTTGGAGGTGTCGGGAGTCCACAGTCGGTGGAGCCCGCAAGGGAGGGTAGTTCCACGTCTACTAGAGACTACCTTCCCACCGAGATTTATGACACCTCCGACCTGGAATCGCTGACAGACTGCGGAGATGACGGGGAAATAGATGAACTGTTTCACCGGAAGGGCTGGGACAAACACCCGTTACCCGTGCTACATGAACCGCAGGATTCCCCTATGTCTATAGGAGACAGCACGCCCCGGGTGCAGGCCCCGGAGCTTATGAGGAAGTCTAGTCCTCCAGGCCAACTTTCCACATTCCACAACATCACCCGTTTTGGTAGCGGGGATGCAGCGTGCTTCATTGCGGGCACCGAGAGCGAAGCTGCCCGAGGTAGTGAAAGTACCTCGGCACCCGGAGTCCATCGTTCAACCAGGAGAAGGTGAGTGGGATGCCATGCCTCCTTTGGCCCCAGATTGCAAAGACTTTTATCCCAGAGAGTCGCCCGTGAGTACGGATGGGAATATCCCTACTTGCCTCGGGACTTACTTTACGAAGTTGAGGTCCTGCGACAGAGATGGTACGACAAATTCGTTTGGGAAAAACTCAAAGTGCCTCATGCCCGGCGATACTTGTCCTGTTCGCCACCAGTGTCGAAAAAGTTCAAAGTCTGCAGAGCAGACTGGATGTTGGGGCGCCACATTTATGCGTACAAGGTGCTTATCTGCCGGAAGGTTAAAGAGAATGTCAACTATTCAATTGAGGTTTTCGATAAGCACCTAAAGCCTTTGTTCTTGCCTGACCCGAAGTTCTATCTGTGAGAAGAGACTCACTTGTTTTCCCTGCAGTTTCTGGAAATGTCCTTGCCGGAACATTTGAACTGTACCCTGTTTTTTTATTTGGGTTTGTTTTTCTACTCTTTGGAGGAATGAGAGCAGTTTTTGTTGTTCGTTCTCTCTTCTTCCAGACATCAAGGACAGAGACTTTTTGGGGGTAGAATCAGTGTAGGGATGCAGGAAGAATGAAGACTTCACCAAGTGTCATCACCGCGGCACTGTCACCAGGTGGCAGTGTTGCGCAACAGTTGTTGGAATTCTACACTTGCACTACTTTGCCATTGAAGCGAATGGGTTTCTCGGCTGATAGACTCATTCGTTTCAAGTCAACACACAATGTTAGGATGTTTTTCTGTGTTTTTTTTATTTCCCTCATGCAGGAGATTCGTCCATCAAGACTGCTGAGTATGGGGTGGTTCTTAGACAGTGACGGGAGGGATTGTATATATGTGAATGTTCAGATGGTTTTATGAAAAAGTTTTTTTGTTATATTCCCCTTCCCCTTGAGCAGGTCTTGGCACAAACAGGGTTTAATTTTTTTTTTTAGGGATAGCCTCTGGGGCCAGGCTTGTGTCACCACTCCATGGGAGACATGGGTTTGCACCAGATGCTGGGGACCAGCGTCAAATCACAGGGGGAGTATGTAGCGGGGTCTTTAAGTTTAGTTGGGGTACACCTGGGTGGTAGTATGACCCAGGTGTGTAATTGTGAGAGGTTTTGGACCCCTTTGTATTCGTGGAGGATTGGGTGGTGTATTATTCTCCTTGGCCTGTGGGTGGCGGTGTACCCGCAGGCTCAAGGTAGAATCACTACCACAGTGCTACCCTTTTTGTCCCTTTCCGGAGATGGTACGGCGAGGGCGGGGAACCTGCCGTGGTGTCGATGGGAGGGGATAAAAGGGGGAGACGCCCTCGCCACAAGGTCTTCTTCGAGGATCTTCTCTTCAGCACCCAGGCACCTTAGGCCTGGGTGCTGGCGGTTTGGAGTTATGGTCCAGGCGCCCTCAGCCTGGCCGGAATGGAGTTGGAGTCCATCCCAGGCACCTTCAGCCTGGGGTGAGGTACTAGATCGTAGGCCTGGGGCCCAGTAACTTCGACTGGGTCCCGCAAGGGCGAAGTGATCCGAGGGTCCCCGAGGTAGACGGGACCCGCATCTGAGGTGAGGAGGCCGGGGAGGTCACCCGTCCGGAGAGTCCGGAGCAGCATCAACCCGGTGACGGATGGGCCTCCGGTAACTCCCTTAGAGGGACATCTTCCCCTGATAGGGGCCACAGCGCAGCGAAGGTACTCCTAAATACGTTCTCTTGAGTTGCTGGTAGAGACTCACAAGTTCCATGTTCTGTGCTAATCAAGGCTATGATAACCGCTGGTGAAATCACAGTGGTTTAGATTGAAATTAGGATAGTGCCTCGACCTGCTCATCCCACCGTATCAGGCTGTTAAAACGTTCCAACCAGTTGGCTACAGAAGTACTGTTTATTGTGGAGCTTACAATAAAGCAGGAGTTGGACTGTGATCTGTGTGTGGACTCTGGTTAATGGGAGCAAAGGAGGGTGCCAGCATAGCAGGACTGAGTTTCATAACTAAAGCACATTGGCCCGAGGAAGATACTGATACTGGCCTTCACCTCACCCACAGCCATGGGGAGGACATGGGCCGTAGCGCATCTCACCCTGTCGTGTGACATACCCCTAGAAAAAGGAGATGGGGTGAGGCCGCTACATATAATTTTTTATAAAATAATATATTTATATTTATGTATATATATATATATTTTACACAACTATTATATTTACTACACTGAATTTCTTCTTTGAGAAATTTTTTGAGGTATATTCCTTTAAATATCCCGTTAAAACACATTTTTGTGTTTTTCACTTCATTCACATATTTTTACCCTATTTATTTGGGGTCTATTATTATTATTCAATTTTTTTCTTATTCAAACATATGCATAGTGTACTAGTGGTCATCTTGGTCACTGGTATTCTCTTAACACTAGATTAATTCACCATACCTATTACAGGTGTTTACCTTTGTGCACATGAATTTGGTGAATAAGGTTTTACGGCGCTGGCGCCTCTCGCCTTGTTCCCATTTAGTTGTAATTTTTGTTGGATTCTTAATGTATGTATGATAGTAGGGTTGCTCTGCCCAATAATTTTAGTAAAGTTTTTTGTTTTTATTTAAATACTTAATTCAATGCCGATACTTGCTGTTACGAGCCGTACTGGCATGGTTGCCCATAATTAAGATGGCGCCTGTTGAACCAAATGCTGGCATCTCATAGCGAGGCTTGGTTTGTCTATTTAATGTGGTGAGTCAGTGCTTGCCCTATCCCATTGAGAACGTCATATGAGACGAAACGCGTCTGAGGGCCACGCAGTGACGTCACCACGCAGCTCGACCGAGGAAGGGCTTCTGTTTATGCCGGTCGGCATGTTTTTTTATGCTTACTGAAACAACATTGTTGTAAGTACGCTACCTTTTATTAATAAATACGTTTTAGAAGATATCACTCTATGGTCCGCCCCCCCCTTCTTTTTGGCACTCTATATGGAGTATCAGCAGTGTCTCATATACATTTGAGGAGTGTCCTGGGAGTCCATGCTCGGGTCCATTACATGCAAGATAGAGGCCGTGGCTAGGCTATAGCCGATTGCGTGCTCCTTCTTTGCCTCTGGTAAGGAGCCATTATTACTAGGGTGGTGGTCACGAATATTTTTGCTTATCACGGTGGTGGTTTATAGTACTGTACCCTGGTATTACGTTATCACCCTATGGTTTTCTCTCTTATTGTTGAAACAGAGCCATCAAGAGGTCCATACTACTACTGGAGGAGTGTCTGGGGTTACTTTGTTTGGATTCCTCTCAAGCTAAAGGCTACGGCTGGGTTATAGCCAACTGTGTACTTTTGCTTGCATCCGGTAAGCAGCTATTTTCTATGGTGGTGGTTTATCTGGTGTCAAACACGGTGGTACTTTAATATACTAAACTGTTTGGACTATCTCCAGCCTATGGGATTCCTCCCTCCAGATTTAAATTCTATCTGTGGGTCACATCTTTGGACTGTTTGCCATTCTGTCGTCATTTACATCTAGGATTGCCTCATCTTTTGGCACAGTTTTCCTTTCTTTATACACTTGCTTATGTTTATCACATTATTGCTGCTGCCTTTACTTTTATTAATTTGATACGTTAGTCTTAGCGCAGTTTTTTCTTTATTATTATGAAGGTACTGTCCCCAAGCAGGAGGGCATGGGTAATTGACCTCAGGAAACCTCCCGTACCCACGCATTGGTGGAATGGAGAGATGGAATACCTGAGAGCTTCAAAGGCAGGAGTGTGCAGTCAAAGGACCGGAAGACGTTCTATCTAGTACACCCAAAGATTATGAAGGAAGAGGTCCCTGAAACTAGTCACGGAGAGCCGGCCAGAGAAACAATAACCTCCCCAGCACCCCTGACCACTATTGGTCCTGAACTCCTTAACGCTTTGGGAGACCTTGTGACAAAGTGCCAGAAGAGCAACACAGTGTGTGTGGAAGCTGGATATCGGAAGCTGAGGATTTTCTCAGGTAGACAACCCGTGCCGCTTGGAGAAGAGGAGTTTGATACCTGGATAGAGCAAGCAATGCAAGCATTGGAAGGTTGGGTACTGCCAGAAGCCCAAAAAAACAGTGCATAAATGAAAGCTTGAAGGGAGCTGCTGCAGAAGCCATAAAGGATCTAAGGTTTAGCAATGCCACTTGTACTGCCTATGATTATTTAGCCATGCTGCAGGAGGAGTTTTGCTAGTTGGACAAAGTTACTGATATAGTCTACCAGTTTGAGCACACTCTTCAACAGCCAGGGGAGCGTCTGTCTGAATATGTCCAAAGATTGAACAAAATGCTCTGTCCGATAGTTCTGAAGAAAGGTATGGCACCACAGGCCATAGACCGAGCTAGGATGCAGCAGATTCTAAGAGGGGCTCTGCACTCTGACCCAGTTTGGCTCCATTTGAAAACTACAGGAGGAGTCATGTCCTTGAGTTACCCAGACCTTGTTCGAGTGGTGAGAGATGAAGAGGCCTTCTTGAATGACTAGCAGGTAATCAGTCAACACCCCTCTCCCCCCTCCGCTGGAGAGGGAGCTGCCATAGCCACGGAACGGGACTCTGAAGTGTCTGTCTTAAAGTCACAGATGACTCAAGTGCTGGAAATGTTGACCTCCCTGATTGCCAAAAATTCAGAAGCAAAGAAAGAAGTGGTTCGGAGTACTTAAACTCCTACCTACCAACAAATGAAAGAAGAAGAAGCTTGTTTCAACTGTGGAGGGATTGGGCATTATAGGCAGGTATGCCCCATCCCGAAGAAAACTGCAGCCCATACCGCAAGCCGGCGCAAAAGTTCAGAGGGCCCCGGTGAAGGAGTCAACCGGGTGCCCATCAGTTCCATTCAACTCCAAAAAATTTAGAGGCCTGGGGAGGCCGCAGATGAAGAATAATTCCCCACCCAACATCTCTGGTGCTGCCTTTGAACAATCTGATACCCCCTACTCGAGATCCAAAAACAATGCTCAACAGCGGGAAATCAGTGCATACGAGGCCCAACAAGGATTAAGATCCAGAAAGAGGCTGAGAAAAAAAAGAATAGAGAGAGCTCAAGATATAGAGTCCAGTAAGAAGACTTCTCCAAAGAAATTTCCTGTTAAATTAGTGGGGCCTTCCCCAATAGTCCCCATTCAAGTAGAGGGAATTTACACTAAGGCCCTTCTTGACACAGGAGCACAAGTAACCCTTCTGTACAAGGATTTTTACCAGAAGCATCTGAGACATTTGCCCCTACAGAAGCTTGAAGACTTGGAGATATGGGGCATAGGGACCCAGAGTTTCCCGTACGATGGCTACCTTCCAATTAAATTGGCCTTTGACCCCTCAGTAGCAGGAGAAGCAGAGATCTTCGACACACTGGCTGTAGTCTGTCCTCACCCACCAGGAGCCAACAAGAGTTCCCTCATAATAGGGACCAACACTGACCTGGTTAGGAGAATACTGACACCTGTGGCCCAGGAACAGGATACCCCCACTCCCAGAGTTCACCCTATGTTGCACCGGGCCTATCAGCGCTTGGTGCTGGAACAGAACGCCCCAGAAGAAGGAGTGGGAAAGATCTGGAAGCTGGATAGAATAGAGAAGTTGCTACAGCCAGGAGAAGTGACTTGTCTGAGGGCCACTGTTAAACTCACCTGGGAACACCCTGGCCCCATCGTTGTTCTAGAGCCGGATCCTCTGGATACTCATCAAGGGTTGAAAGTAATCCCTGAAGTGGTTCAGTTGAGCGCACTAAAGAAGAGTAATGGCAGGGTATCGGTGAGCATTAGAAATACCGCAGCCACCCCTGTGAAGATCTCAGCCAGAATGTTGCTGGGCCAAGTGAACTCTGCCACCCCAGTTGCCCTATCGGACTTGGAGAAGGAAGAAAGGGGAGAAAACACGGTGTAGAAGCTCTGCTTTGAAGACACAACCCTCCCACCGGCTTGGAAGGAGAGGGCCAAAACTCAGTTGGCTAGATGGCAGAAGATCTTTTCCAAGAATGAGCTTGATGTGGGGTGTGCAAAGAGTGCCACCCATAAGATTCAACTACAGGAGGACAAGCCGTTCAGGGAAAGAGTCCGATGGGTTCCCCTGGCCGACTTGGAAGATCTGCGTGAGCAACTAGCAGAACTCAAAAGAACCAGCGTTATCTGAGAGTCCAGGAGCCCATTCGCTTCTCCAATAGTGGTGGTCAGGAAGAAAAATGGGTCACTGAGGCTGTGTATCGACACTCAATAAAAGGACAACACCTGATCAGTACACCACTCCCCGAATAAAAGATGCATTGCAGAGTTTGTCTGGAGCCAAGTTGTTCAGTGTGATGGACTTAAAAAGTGGGTACTACCAAATCCCAATGCACCCTGAAGATCGGGAGAAAACAGCCTTCATTACCCCAGGGGGTTTCTTCGAATTTAATTGCATGCCTCAGGGTTTGTCCGGAGCCCCAGCCACCTTTCAATGACTCATGGAGAAGACAGTAGGGGACATGAATCTAATTGAAGTGTTGGTGTATCTGGATGACATTATTGTGTTCGGGAAGACCCTGGAGGAACATGAGGAGCGATTGGAGAAGGTTCTGAGGAGACTCCATGATGAAGGCCTCAAGCTTTCCCTAGAAAAGTGTCAATTCTACCAGTCTTCAGTTCATTACCTGGGCCACATCGTATCTGCGGAAGGAGTATCCACGGATTCCAGGAAAGTTGGAGGCCGTTACCTCTTGGCCCAGGCCCACTAACGTGACTGAACTTCGGTCATTTTTGGGGTTCTATTCCTACAGAAGATTTGTGGAAGGATTTGCCAAGATTGCTAGGCCTTTGAATGAACTTCTGAAGATGGAGGGAGAGGACGATGACTCAGAAATAGGCAACTCCATGAAATCGGCTATAGGGCCTGGAAAACCTGGGGAGTCTATCCAGGATCAGTGGACTACCAAATGTGAAGAAGCCTTTATTAAGTTAAAGGAAAGCATGACCACTGCTCCCGTCTTGGCCTATGCAGACACCAGGAAACCCTATGAGTTACATGTAGACATCAGTCGAGATGGTCTGGGAGGGGTGTTGTAACAAGAATATGATGATCAATTGAGACCTGTTGCTTATGTGAGCAGAAGTTTGGCCCCTGGTGAAAAAAACTACCCCACACACAAACTGGAATTCCTGGCCT
This sequence comes from Rana muscosa, assembly GCA_029206835.1. Taxonomy (NCBI): domain Eukaryota; kingdom Metazoa; phylum Chordata; class Amphibia; order Anura; family Ranidae; genus Rana; species Rana muscosa. Next base: position 3,952,773 of record JARGYO010005562.1, on the reverse strand, counting down.
TAAAATGGGCTGTGGTTGATAAACAAAAAGACTACTTGTATGGGGCTGAGTTTGTGGTCAAGACGGACAATAACCCTCTCACCTACCTCCTGACCACCGCCAAACTAGATGCCACAGGCCACCGATGGCTGGCTGCCCTTTCGGGATTCACCTTCAGCCTTAAATACAGGCCTGGAGCTGGAAATAGAGATGCAGATGCCCTGTCCAGAAGATCTCATACCCTCAGTGACTCTATTAAGGAATGGACTCAGCTGACCCCAGAGGGAGTGCAAGCCCTATACCAGGGAGCGGAGCTTCAGGCTAGTGGAGGATCCCGAGCTGATGAAATTGGAGTCTCGGTCATTGGAGTGCCTAAACACTACTGTGATGTAACTCAGATTGAAGAAGAGAACTTACCTAAGCTGTCAAAAAGAGATCTGAGAAGAGATCAACTGGAAGACCCTCTAGGGAAGTTGGTGTTGGAGGCATTGGAGAGCCAGAGCCCAGATATACTCCTAGAAGACCCTTCAAGGGAGGCCTGACTACTAAGAAGAGAATGGGACCGGTTGCAGATACATCAAGGGCTGGTCTACCGAAGGGGCCCCTCTGATGATTTAGAGGATAAGTGGCAATTGTTCTTGCCTGAGAAGCACAGGAAGACAGTTCTGATCGCTTTGCATGATGATCGTGGTCATCTGGGATCAGAAAGGACTTTTCAACTCGTAAGAAACAGATTTTATTGGCCTTGCATGCGGGCTGAAGTGGAAGAATACTGCCATTCTTGTGCACGCTGTGTACAAAGAAAGACCCTGCCTCATCAAGCTGCCCCAATGGGCCACCTACAAAGTCAGGGACCCCTGGAACTAGTGTGCATTGATTTTCTTTGCTTGGAGTCGGATCTGAGTGGACAAGGGAATGTTTTGGTAATAACCGATCATTTCACTAGATATGCTCAAGCATTCCCAACTAAAGAACAGTGGCCAAAGTACTTGTTAAAAAAAATTTTGTGCACTATGGCTTGCCTCAACGCCTCCACTCGGATCAGGGGAGGAACTTTGAAAGCAGACTGATTAGAAAGTTGTTTGATCTATTGGGCATCAAGAAGACCAGAACAACCCTGTACCACCCACAGGGGGATGCTCAGCCTGAACGGTTTAATCGGACACTGCTAGATATGCTGGGGACTAGTGATGAGCCGGACACCCCCGGGTTCGGTTCGCACCAGAACCCGCAAACGGACCGAAAGTTCGCACAAACTTTAGAACCCTATTAAATACAATGGATGTGAACGTTCGAAATCTAAAGTGCTATTTATAACGACTAATATGCATGTTATTGTCCTAAAAAGGGTTTGGGAACCCGGGTTCTGCACCAGGGGACATGTATCAATCCAAAAAAAAGTTTTAAAAACGGCAGTTTTTCGGGAGCAGTCATTTTAATGATGCATAAAGTGAAAAAAAAAAGTCAAATATTCCTTTAATAATAAATATCGTACCTGGGGGGTGTCTAAAGTATGCCTGTGAAGTGCCACGTGTTTCCCGTGTTTAGAACTGTCCCTGCACAAAATTACATTTCTAAAGGAAAAAAAGCCATTTAAAACTGCTTTCGGCTTTAATGTAATGTCTGGTCCCGGTAATATGGAGGCACACTCCGGGAAAAAGCAGCAATACAGGCTAAGTTCAGGTGTAATATGATCAGGAGGCACACTCCGCCCGCTGTAAGTGCCGCAAAATCCTGTTGGTGTAACACACCAGGAAAAAGCAGCAATACAGGCTAAGTTCAGGTGTAATATGATCAGGAGGCACACTCCGCCCGCTGTAAGTGCCGCAAAATCCTGTTGGTGTAACACCCCAGGAAAAAGCAGCAATACAGGCTAACTTCAGGTGTAATATGATCAGGAGGCACACTCCGCCCGCTGTAAGTGCCGCAAATGCCTGTTGGTGTAACACACTAGGAAAAAGCAGCAATACGGGCTAACTTCAGGTGTATAATGTGCAGGAGGCTTAGCAACAATGACACTGACACTGTCCCCTGCCTATCCTTCTCTCTCCCTGCACACAAGGTTTATCAAAGTATATGACACTGACACTCTCCCTGCCTATCCTTCTCTCTCCCTGCACACAAGGTTTAGCAAAGAATATGACACTGACACTGTCCCCTGCCTATCCTTCTCTCTCCCTGCACACAAGGTTTATCAAAGTATATGACACTGACACTCTCCCTGCCTATCCTTCTCTCTCCCTACACACAAGGTTTAGCAAAGAATATGACACTGACACTCTCCCTGCCTATCCTTCTCTGTCCCTACACACAAGGTTTAGCAAAGAATAGATTTGACACTGTCCCTACCTATCCTTCACTTTCCCTGCTCCGGAACACACTACACGAGGCCGCCGTACTAAACCCCCTCAGCTATAATTGGCCACAGGCATCCTGCCTGTGGCCAATAATTGCTCTCCTCGCTGCCAGCGCTGTGATTGGCCAAGCATGCAGGGTCACAGTGCATGCTTGGCCAATCACAGCGCCGGGATTACACTGCGATGGCGCAGCGTATTGTGGGCCGTTCGCGTCACTCGAATTTGGCGCGAATGGCCCAAATCGTTCGTTGTTCGCCGAACGCGCGAACAGCCGATGTTCGGGTCGAACCTATGTTCGACTCGAACACCGAGCTCATCCCTACTGGGGACACTGAGCTCAGAGAAGAAGCAGCACTGGAGCAAGCATGTAGCTGCTATTGTACATGCCTACAACAGTACGACCAGCGATGCTACCGGATACTCCCCATATAGACTGATGTTTGGGCGGGAAGCACGGTTACCTGTGGATCTGGCTTTTGGCACCTCGTTGGATCATACCTCAGCAGCCTCCCACAAGGGGTATGTAGATCGGTTGCGAAAGAGTTTAAGGCTGGCATATGAGAAGGCCCAGGCAACATCTGAACAAAGAGGATTGAGGAACAAGAGGAACTTTGATCTCAAGGTCAGGATACATGATCTACAGCCAGGAGACAGGGTGCTACTGCGAAACTTAGGTGTCCGGGGAAACATAAGTTGGCTGACCATTGGAGATCGCAGCCATATGTTATCTGTAAGCAGCTGCCAGGCCTGCTGGTGTATCAGATCAAGCCAGAGGGAAGTGTAGGCCCGTTGAAGACTTGGCATAGAAATAATTTATTACCCCTTTCTGAAGCGGTCCGCCTACCTCCTGCATTGGGTTCCCAGGAATCCCCTCCAGCTTGGAACTTGATTGGTTGTGGTCATCTCAAGTACCGGGATCCCTGACCGCTACCCCATCGCCATCTGAAGCTGCTGCTAATGACACTTCAAACCAGGAGGCTCCTAAATTCATATCACACAATACTTTCACTGAGGAATGGGAGGATGCTCTGAATTACTTTCAAACAGAAGACCCCAGAGAGCCCTTATCAGCTTCTGAAGCTGATCTGGATGTTCCTGAAGTAGCAGAGTCAAGTACGCCTGACCCAGAGGAGGGAATCATTGAAAAGAATACAGAAGTGTCCGAATCCGCTGCTCTTGATATTCAGACTCCTAGAGAACAAAGGGAGAGAAGAGTCATTCACCCTTCAAAAAGACTGACTTATACTCAAATGGGTGAATGCTCTGAGGAAGCTGTTTTCACTGCAAGAAGGACAGTTGACGAGTCTGGTCCCTCCACTGTAAATTTAATGGAGGGCAACCCTAGCTCACTCCCTGGCACAGCTGGACAGACCACTTCCATTAACGTGACCTGTAGGCAGGACAATCTCCCTTCTGAAGCCTAGTGGGAGTTTCCCCTGCTGGGTTCCTTTGTGACCGTGAATTGTATCACTTCCATATATGCTAACTACGTTTTTTTTTTCTCTCAGACATTGTTGATATCTTTGGGGACCAAAGATTTTAAGTGGGGGGAGTGTGTAGCGGGGTGTCACTTATTGGTATGCTATAAGGACTACTTTGTATGCAAGTGAACCCAGATCCCTCCGGAACTCTATTTGACAATGTACTGATTACTGTTTGACATGGAAGGAAAGGTGCATGGTGGGACTGGTGGTACAGGGAGAAATGGACTCCAATGCCGTGGATACTATATAGACTACCGTACCCACAGTGCATCTGTACACCCACAGTGCATTGCCCGGCGCAAGGTCTGCTGGGGAAGGGTTATTTAAGTGGAGGAGGAGCAACGTGCGGTCTCTTTGGTCATCGCCTGCCCAGCAAGTCGGAGCCTGTGTTGGGGCCTGTTGTGCTTGTCTAGGCCTGAGAGCCTGGGCCTACCGAATCCGGAAAGCCTACTCGTCTCAGAGAGAGGGATCTCATCTGGAGACTGAGCCTGCTGATATCTCGGAGCATCCAAGAGTCGACCCACCTATCGACTTCCATACGGTTGTCTGAGGGACCGGAGACTATGGGTGGCTGAGAGATCGTGTGCCAGAGCACCAGCAAAAGAACCAGCTGAACGGACTGGGCCTGGTCGGGTGAGAGGGCACTTGCTCAGGACTTTTGACTGTTATTAGGCCCGTGATCCTTTGGTTAGGGCCCACCGCCATCAGAGCAGTGGGCTGCACACCAGGAGAGAGCGTGTTACGCAGTAACTGTGTGGTTAAGGTTGAGCATTTTATCACCTGTGACTTCACGCCCTAAAGTATAGCCGGAGTTCAGCTAACTTTATTTGATATCCCTTGGATTACAAATATTAAGTGCACCAACGTTTTGCTAGCGAAGATCCTTTTCATTGGAGTGACAGTGTTTGAAAGTAGTCAGGCCTGACTGGAACTCACAGTGACACTGTTTGGGCGCCATATTGCCCACGAGGGGGAAAGCTCGCGCGCATAGTTATTTCAAAGACATTTAGTGTGTATAAGATTTTATCATATTTTGGTACCTTTATCTGTTTACCACTTTGGCTTTTGCAGGGCTCTGCATAAGTAAACGAGAATTGGATTAACCTGACATTTCTTATACAGTAAAATACTTTTATGGTTAAGCAAACGTGTGTGGAGTGTTAACTCTTACAGGGAGACGGCCAACACAGGTAAACCAATTCTGAACTGTGACTGTATGCTCTATTGTGGTTCCTATTGCTATTGGGTTCCACAATCCCATCTGCGGACAGCTGGGTTAAAGCCAGTTTCTGGGGGTTGACAGCAGTACGGTACAGGCCCAAAACAATACCGGCAGCTCTCTTAACTGGGGGTAGTGCTACACAAACAATACACGGAAATGCAAAAAGTGATTAACATCTACAGTCTCTATCTGTACATAGATAGGTCATACAATAAAGTAATATGTAAAGGTATTTATATTGAATAAAGTCCAGTGTTCTGGTCAAAGCATGTTAAAGTCATACACATATTAGTCCTTAACAAGGGTAAGATCTGAGGAACACCAGATATCCCATACTTTGTAATATTTTTGTGGGCATCCCCGGTGTTCATATAAAACTTTCATGTAGGGCAATGTTTTATTAACTGCACAAAGCCATTGCGATACAGAGGGGGGAGAAGGTTCCATTAATTTAATTGCTGTCTGCTTGCGAGCCAAAAACAGGGATTCACGTAGAAGTATTCTAAGGTGAGGGTCCACTGTTCCTCATCTAATAATTCCAAAAGGCACACCTCTAGTGTGAGTGCCACCAGCATAGAGAGGAGCCCTAAAAGCCTGGTTCCAATAGACCACAATCAACAGGCACAACCACATCAAATGGTTAAAGACTGCTCCCAACTGTCCGCAGCGCATGCAAGCTGAGGTAGGGAGGCGTCCCATTGCAGATAGCAATACATATAGTAAGGTAGGTTTGGTGTATAATATACAATTGTACAAGTTTATTATTAGCTGCTGGAGAGGCCGATAAGTGGGACGTCCATACCTCCTCCCAGTCATCCTCTGCTAACTCTGGACAAATTTCCTGCCAGCTTGCCTTGGCCAGAAGGGGTACTTCACAGATCTTGAGATTCAGTAGATGAGACTAGGGATGGGCGACCGGTTCGCCCGAGCATGAGTTCATGCTGAACATTGGCTATCGTGGCGTTCTACCGTTTTTTTCGGCCCGCCGAACGACCACAATGCACTGCGCCCACGCACAGTGCATTGAAAGCACTGATTGGCTGAAGCAATGAAAGCTATGCCCAATCAGGGAACAGAGCACTGTTAGAGCCATAATTAGATGCAGTCATGATGACTCTATTCAATCATGGCTCATTGCTCTTAGTCCCGCCCAACACTATAAAAGTATTCTTTGAATAGTGGCCATTTTTATTGTGATATTGGTGCGGAGAGAGATAGAACAGGGCTCTGTTCAGTGCTACTAGAAAGTTAGTGTGCTATTGTGATTCTATTGTGAGTGTAGAATATCAGTTTAGTGTGAATCTAAGGATAGTTCAGTCAGTGTGAGTGTAGTGACCACCATTTATCTTTACATTAGTGTGAATTTAGGGATAGTTCAGTCAGTGTGAGAGTAGTTCCATTTAACGCAGTATGGTGTAAGTTTATTGCTGTATGTTTCAGTGCGTTACGTGCTGTTTAACGCAGTACATTTCTGTGCGTTAGTGTGCACATAACACAGTATATTTCAGTGCGTTACTGCAAGTTTAACGCTGTATATTTCAGTGTGGTACTGCAAGTTCAACGCTTTATATTTCAGTGTGTTACTGCAAGTTTAACGCTTTATATTTCAGTGCGTTACCTTCCGTTTAACGCAGTATAGCTCACTGTATATTTTTGTGCATTACTGCAAGTTTAACGCTTTATATTTCAGTGCGTTATCTTCTGTATAACGCTGTATATTTCAGTGTATTACATGCAATTTAATGCAGTATATTTCTGTGTGTTAGTGCACGTTTAAGGCAGTATATTTCAGTGCGTTACGGCAAGTTTAACACTGTATATTTCAGTGTGTTACTGCAAATTTAATGCTGTATATTTCAGTACGTTAGTGCAAGTTTAACACTGTATATTTCAGTGCCTTACCTTCCATTTAACGCAGTATAGTTCAGTGCGTTACTGCAAGTTTAACGCCATATATTTCAGTGCGTTACATGCTGTTTAACGCAGTATATTTCTGTACATTAGTACACGTTTAACCCGGTATATTTTTGTGCGTTACTGCACATTTGACGCAGTATATTGCAGTGCGTCAGTGCAGATTTACTGCAGTATATGATAGTGTATCAGTGGAGTGTGTCTGTGTAGTGAGTACTCAAGTTAAAGTGCATCAAATACCACTTTCCATTGATTAAAGTGCATCCACATACACATTTCCACATCTTTGTTACATTTTGTTAAAGTTTATCAAATGCTTTTCCTGACTCTGGTAGGTTACAGTGTTGTGGAAAACTTAGTTTTGAGGCTTCTGTTGGTCAAGAGAGGAGCAGTGGAGAAGGCAGCCGCCTAAGTAATGCATTTCACAATATTTAGTCGTCGATGCCGAGGGGTGTCAGATTCCACATCCCCTCGGCAGCGTCTGCTTCACATGGTGGATGATTATCTAGGGGCGATAACAGAGATGGAGTGTTTTCCAGTGGACTATCCACTGGCTTACTGGGTCATGAGAATAGACCACTGGCCAGAACTGTTTTTAGGATGTGGAATCTCTGCAGGACTTCTAGGCTGCCTAGAGTTGTGGGTGTTCATTTCATCTGGAAGAATGTTTTTGGTGTCGGTTTCATGGGCACAATAAACACCCAATTTTTCTGCACCTGTTTGACAGGTGCATATAATTTAAATTTTTTACAGCAAGTCCAATTCGTGCTTTGATCAAGAGTACCTCTATAGGGTTACGGTGTGAAGGCGCCACCGACACCCAAAGACCAATTTTTCCACACCTGTTAAAAATATTGTAGTGTTAAAAAATACAGTAGACAGTTTTTGACAAGTCTTTTATTAAAAATATCTTCTTCTCTGCTTCTTCCTCCGGTCTTATTCCATCTTCTCACACATCTTCATCCTCCGGTCTTCTCCTTCTCTCCCTGCTTCTTCAAGTTATCACCACTCCAAGCTATATGAACAAGGCACGGTGTCACATGAACAGGAATACTGTATATAAATGATTGAAAAATAAAACAAGAAAGTGTATCAGGTAACCCCCAAAAGAAAAAAAAGGGGGGCTGTATATTAACCATAAGAAGACTTTAAACTCCGGCAGGGCATTTCAAGTATAACACATGAACTGAGAAGCATCATGGGGCCTTGCATTAAATTCTAGGAGCCCACCTCCCTGCAGGTAAATCATCAGGTCCTGATGGACTCACAGGAGAGTTAGACAAACAATTCTCCCACCAACTAGCGCCACACCTAGCTACCCTATTTAATGACTTTGTCTCCTTCTCATTGTTTCCTCGTGAATCACTGCAAGCATTGATCATAGGTAACACTCCCAAAGCCAGGGAAGGAGCCAATAGCTCCCCAAAATATTTGCCCGATCTCTCTCCTAAACTTAGACCTGAAAATCTATGCAAAAACAATTACCGCATGATTACTCAACATTATGCCCACATTTATCCATAGAGATTAGTCTGGCTTCACCAAAGGACAACAAAGCTTCTGACGCCACCAGGAGACTGATAGACATAACTATGCTGAGTCCAGCGGAATACATTCTCTGCTTCTATCAATGGATGCAGAGAAGGCATTCGACAGAATACATTGGTCTTACCTCCAGAAGGTCCTCCAAAAATGTGGATTCAGTGGTTATATCTTAAAAGTTGTTCTAGCACTGTATTCTACTCCCTCAGCACAAGTTTTCTCAGCAGACATGCTATCCCAAATATTTCATATAACAACCAGCACTAGACAAGGCTGCCCACTATCTCCACTCATTTTTTATTTGCTTATGGAACCCCTAGCGGAAAATATCAGATAAAAGCCCAAGATATCAGGATTTGAAATAGGCCAAACATCCCACAAAATTTGTCTATTTGCAGATGATATAATCTTCATGCTCACTAACCCAGGTTCTTCCCTGGCAGAGGTACACAGAATCCTCTATTGGTTTAGCAATTTATCCTACTACAAGGTAAATGCAACAAAATTGTACTGTATATCCTAGACTTATGTAGCGGCCTCACCCCTCTCCCTTGCTTTATCGGTTATATGGCTGTTGTCTAGGGGTACCTGGGAGAGAGAGATAAAACACACCATGGCCCATGTCCTCCGTAACTGGGAGGTGAAGGCCAGAAGATTGGGCTTTTGTGTAGGTGTCCTAGAGTCAAGTCCAGTCCTTCGTCCCTGACTCCTTTGCTTTAGTAACCCAAGTTCCACACAGTGAATAGGTACAACTCAGTTTTATTCTTCTTGCCAAGCAATAAAACAATCTTTCTCCTTTGGAAAATGGGGACAGATCGAGGCACAATCCTTTCCCTTCTTGCTGCTGCCCACTGTGCTGTCACCAGTGGTGAATAGTCACTGCCACTGACTAGATAATATAGAACGAGAATTACCTTCGCTCACTTTGCCCCTGTCAGAGGAAGAAATCCGTCCAAAGGAGAAGTGGAGGCCTCTCCGTCACCAGCGATGCTGCGCCGGGCTCTTCAGAGAAGTTACTGCGCACCAGTCCTCACAAACTCAGACACGGGCACCCAAGGAGTTAGGGCCCCCTCGGATTCCTCCACCCTCGCGGAACTCAGTCGAAGGTACTGAGCCCCAGGCATCCGCCATAGTACCTCACCCCAGGCTAAAGGTGCCTGAGATGGACTCCATCCCTGCTCCAGCTAGGCCAAGGGTGCCTAGGCCTGAAACACCGGAACGCCAGCACCCAAGCTGAAGGTGCCTGGGTGCGGCCGCGTCCTCCAACTCTCTCCCAAAATCAGGGCGTCCTCCCCTTTTATGACCTCTCCCTTTGCGTCACAGCAGGTTCCCCGCCCCGCTGTACCAGCTCCAGGGGAGAACAAAAAGGCACAGTTTGCGGTGCGAGTTCAGCTCCGGCCCAAGGCAACAACGCCACCTGTAGGCCCCAAGGAACCCCACACCACCAGAGTCCTCACATAAATTCAAACACCCGCTACACTTAGGTTTAAATGCCATGACCAGAAACCTACTACAAACCCAATACTCCAATACTTGGGCAGAAAACAACATACCAAATCTAGGAGTACAACTTTTGTAAAACTAACAAAATCAACGAAACATCTTTTTACAACTGGCATCATTCAAAATGATACACCTACCTTAACTACTTTACATATTTAGAACCATTCCCATCCCTATCCCTTTATCCTATTTTAGATCTCTCCAAACTATAGTCAACAAGTGTATATGGCAAGGATTCATAGGATCCATAGATTTTGAAGACTAATACCTAGCATCAGTTCTGACCCAACTGCAAGACTGGTTCCAACCGTATTCCCGCACTTTATGGGGTAAATTAGAGGCAGCATCATTAAAGAGGAAGTAAACCCCTGATGGGTTTTACTTCCTCTTTCTTTCCTTGCAAAGGTAAAGCATAATGGGCTACTATGCATCGTATAGTAGCCCATTATGTGTCACTTGCCTGAAATCGAAGCCTGCGATGTCACCACTGCCCCCTATACAGGAAGCATCCATTCTTCCCCCTCTGCCTTCCGGGGCCGTGGACTCCGGCTCTGTGACTGGCCGGAGTCGCAAGACGTCACTCCCGTGTCGTGCCGTGACTTGCTAGTCATGGCATGATCCCTCTACAAACAGCACAGCGTGCCCTTTCCAAAGTGTGCATGCGTCGAATACATCGACACATGTGCAGAATACATTGGCGCCAGCGCCTTAATCAAGGCTTCCCTGTAGATGAAAGTGGTTGTACAGGGTGTACAACCACTTTAACTCACACCCACTTACAAAAATGGTTACTGGGAACTCCTCTCGGATCTCCCATCCCAACAGCACTACCCCCCACGATGAAAGCCTCTGCTCTAGCTTGGAAGAAACTAACCAACTTAGGAACCACGCAACACTTAGCCTACTCTCCACCTCTTCCAATAGAAATACTATACCAATTAACCACAGACCTTTATTGGGCAACAAAGGGCATCAAACACCTACAAGACCTATTCCAAGGGACAACCCTTAAGACATTTCCTCGACTACAAGAAAAGTTCAATCTTCTCTCCTCAGAATTCTTCACCTATGTTCGAGTAAGACACTGCATTTCCCACATACCAACCCCATTATACACATTACCCCCTAGCGCATGAACCTACCTAAACAAACCTGATACCACACTGAAATGTATTTCTTTTTTTTACAACTACTTCCATCAAAAACGTGTATTCACTAAATCATAACTTCACTGAAACACAATGGCAGAAAGCTTTACACTCTATCAATAGATCCACTCCATGCTCTGCTCTTTGGGAACTCATACAAAAAATATCCCTGCTATCTCTGCGCTGGTACCTAACACCCACAAAATTTGCCTCATTTAGCACTACTCCTTCAGACATCTGTTGGAGATGTAATTCAGCAAAAGGCGACCTAATACACATCCTTTAATCATGCACACATCTACTAACTTATTGGGAACCTATATTTCGTATCTTGTTGTCATTAGGGATGAGCTTCGAGTTCGAGTCGAACTCATGTTCGACTCGAACATTGCCTGTTCGCCCGTTCGCCGAACAGCGAACAAATTGGGGTGTTCGCGGCAAATTCGAAAAATCTATGGGAGAAATCTAAAGTGCTAATTATAAAGGCTTATATGCAAGTTATTGTCCTAAAAAGTGTTTGGGGACCGGGGTCCTGCCCCAGGGGACATGTATCAATGCAAAAAAGAAGTTTTAAAAACGGCCGTTTTTTCGGGAGCAGTGATTTTAATAATGCTTAAAATGAAAAAATAAAAGTGAAATATTCCTTTAAATTTCGTACCTGGGGGGTGTGTATGATATGCATGTAAAGTGGCGCATGTTTCCCGTGCTTAGAACTGTCCCTGCAAAAAATGTCATTTTTGAAAGAAAAAAAGTCATTTAAAACTGACTCGCGGCTATTAATGAATTGTCGGCTCCCGGCAATACATACAAAAGTCATTGATAAAAAAAAAAAAAAAGCGTGGGGGTTCCCCAGAATTCAATTACCAGGCCCTTCAGGTCTGGAATGGATATTAAGGGGAACCCCGCCGCAAATTTAAAAAAAAATTGACGTGGGGTTCCCCCAAATATCCATTCCAGGCCCTTCAGATCTGGCATGGATTTTAAGGGGAACTCCACCCCAAATTTAAAAAAAAATGGCGTGGAGTCCCCCTAAAAATCCATACCAGACCCCTTATCCGAGCACGCAACCTGGCCAGCCGCAGGGGAAAGGGGGGGGACGAGAGAGCGGCCCCCCCTCCCTCCTGAACCGTACCAAGCCACATGCCCTCAACATGGGGAGGATGTCCCCATGTTGATGGGGACAAGGGCCTCATCCCCACAACCCTTGCCCGGTGGTTGTGGGGGTCTGCGGGCGGGGGCTTATCGGAATCTGGAAGACCCCTTTAACAAAGGGGACCCCCAGATCTCGGCCCCCCCATGTGAATTGGTAAGGGGTACATTGTACCCCTACCATTTCACGAAGAAAGCGTAAAAAAATGTTTAAAAAAACACACAAACACCTTGAAAAAGTCCTTTATTTAAAAAAAAAAAAAACATTCCAGCGGTGAAATCCAGTGTCCCGCGGCGATCCCGATGTCCAGCGCTGTCCTTCATTGGTTGTGCCTGAGCGGACCTGATGGGGAACTCCCTCTCAGTATTTTAAATGTATAGACCCGCCCCTTCTAAAGTTCCCCATCAGGTCCGCTCAGCGGACCAGATGCGGAACATGAGAAGGGGCGGGTCTATACATGTATTACCAAAGTGAGAGCAGTTCCCCATCAGGTCCGCCCCCTCGTATGTCGGACCCGCCTACGTCATTGGCTTGAGTGGGGAACTTCCTTCACTATGTAAATTTAAATTACACAGTGAAGGAAGTTCCCCGCTCAAGCCGATGACGTAGGCGGGTCCGACATACCGAGGGGGCGGACCTGATGGGGAACTGCTCTCACTTTGGTAATACATGTATAGACCCGCCCCTTCTCATGTTCCGCATCTGGTCCGCTGAGCGGACCTGATGGGGAACTTTAGAAGGGGCGGGTCTATACATTTAAAATACTGAGAGGGAGTTCCCCATCAGGTCCGCTCAGGCACAACCAATGAAGGACAGCGCTGGACATCAGGATCGCCGCGGGACACTGGATTTCACCGCTGGAATGTTTTTGTTTTTTTGTTTTTTAAATAAAGGACTTTTTCAAGGTGTTTGTGTGTTTTTTTTAAACATTTTTTTTACGCTTTCTTCGTGAAATGGTAGGGGTACAATGTACCCCTTACCAATTCACATAGGGGGGGCCGGGATCTGGGGGTCCCCTTTGTTAAAGGGGTCTTCCAGATTCCGATAAGCCCCCCGCCCGCAGACCCCCACAACCACCGGGCAAGGGTTGTGGGGATGAGGCCCTTGTCCCCATCAACATGGGGACATCCTCCCCATGTTGAGGGCATGTGGCCTGGTACGGTTCAGGAGGGAGGGGGGCCGCTCTCTCGTCCCCCCCTTTTCCCCTGCGGCCAGCCAGGTTGCGTGCTCGGATAAGGGGTCTGGTATGGATTTTTAGGGGGACTCCACGCCATTTTTTTTTAAATTTGGGGTGGAGTTCCCCTTAAAATCCATGCCAGATCTGAAGGGCCTGGAATGGATATTTGGGGGAACCCCACATAAATTTTTTTTTACATTTGCGGCAGGGTTCCCGTTAATATCCATTCCAGACCTGAAGGGCCTGGTAATTGAATTCTGGGGAACCCCCACGCTTTTTTTTTTTTTTTATCAATGACTTTTGAATGTATTGCCGGGAGCCGACAATTCATTAATAGCCGCGAGTCAGTTTTAAATGACTTTTTTTCTTTCAAAAATGACATTTTTTGCAGGGACAGTTCTAAGCACGGAAAACATGCGCCACTTCACATGCATATCATACACACCCCCCAGGTACGAAATTTAAAGGAATATTTCACTTTTATTTTTTCATTTTAAGCATTATTAAAATCACTGCTCCCGAAAAAACGGCCGTTTTTAAAACTTTTTTTTGCATTGATACATGTCCCCTGGGGCAGGACCCAGGTCCCCAAACACTTTTTAGGACAATAACTTGCATATTAGCCTTTATAATTAACACTTTAGATTTCGAACGTTCGAGTCCATTGTATTTAATAGGGTTCTAAAGTTTACACAAACATTTTGTCTGTTCGCAGGTTCTGGTGCGAACCGAACAGGGGGGTGTTCGGCTCATCCCTGGTTGTCATATATCACACATCGTCAGGTACCTCTTTCACCAGCAGTAGCACTACTGAATTTGTCAATAGAATCGATCCCCACCCCCCATAGACAGGTGGTAACTCATGTTCTCCTAACAGCCAGCCTAAGCTTAACAAGACACTGGAAATTCTAGCCGGATACCAACCATAGAAAACACCCTTGACCTAGTTAATCTACACTACAACTATGAACTAATGATGGCCTCTAGCAAAGGCCTGTTTACTAAAGCACAAAGAAATTGGTACCCCTGGTCACAGTGGTCACAGAGTGGTAAACTCTGATGGAAATTCCTGTACTATCCTACTGATATTGGTCATGTTTATTGAGCTGAACTAAATGTTTTGTTGTTATAGAAATTATTATTATTATTATACACGATTTATATAGCACCAACAGTTTACGCAGGGCTTTACAATGTATAGGGGGGACAACACAATTACAGTACAGTTCAATACAAAAGGTACAGGAGGGCCTTACTTACATTCTAAAGGAAGGGGGTGGTGTTACAAGAGGCAATAGCTGCAGAGAATGATTTGATGGGGGTGGCTCAGGGACAGTTGTTAGGTGGGTGTGGGGTAGGCTTAACTGAATAAATTTGTTTTCAGGGATCTCCTAAAGGTGGACAGGGTAGGGGCTTGTCAGACATACTGGGGCAGGGAGTTCCAGAGGATGGGAGAGGCTCTGGAGAAGTCCTGAAGGCGAGCATGGGAGGAGGTAACAAGGGAGCTAGAGAGCAGGAGGTCCTGGGAGCAGCGGAGGGGACGATTTGGGCGATATATGCAGATGAGGTTGGTGATGTAGATGGGGGCGATGTGAATGGCTTTGTTTGTTATGGTTAGCATTTTGAATTTTACACGGTGGGGTAGGAAAAGCCAGTGAAGGGATTGGCAGAGAGGAGCAGCAGTCACGGATCAGTCAGTGAGGTGTATTAGTCTAGCAGCAGAATTCATAATAGACTGAAGGGGGGATAGCCTGCTTAAGGGTAAGCCATTAAGGAGAGAGTTGCAGTAGTCAAGGCAGGAAATAATCAAGGAGTAAATACGTTGCTTTGTGGTGTCATTAGCTAGGAAGGGTCGAATTATGGAGATGTTGCGGAGGTTAAATGGGTTGTAAAGGTTTGTTTTTTATTTTCTAAATGGGCTCCTTTAAGCTAGTGAATTGTTGGTTCACTTACCTTTTCCTTCAATTTCCCTTCTAAATTTTTTTTTCTTTGTTTTCTTTGTCTGAATTTCTCACTTCCTGTTCCTCCTCAGTAAGCTGTTCAGTAAGCTGTTCTGGCTCACTAACCACCGCTCGGATGATGGGGGCAAGTTTACCGAGGAGAAACAGGAAGTGAGAAATTCAGACAAAGGAAAAAAAACATTTAGAAGGGAAATCGAAGGAAAAGGTAAGTGAACCAACAATGCACTAGCTTAAACCCCTGTTTTTAACGCATACTGTTAGACAGGTTAATTGGTTGTCAGCGAGCTGGTCGGTAAGTAGGCTTGGTTTTTCCCTGGGCATTCCCCAGGCCATGTTGTTATCTGCTTTAGCCTTCCAATGCTACTTACGGTGATAGCCAGCTATAGATGGGGGCGGTGGACATGTTTTTGTTTTCACCTATGGTGCTTGTATTGGTCCAGCAGTGCACCAACACCTTTGCTGCCATTGTGCTACGCTGGGTGTTTGGTGTGCTCCTGTACCTTTAAGGAGGGGTGGCTCCCCTTCAGTCCACCTGCCCTCATCTAACCATCAGAATGCATGTGCCTCCATTGTGGGGACACTCAATGTTAGTGTAGGACCACAGACTCCAGGGGGCCTTGGCGTGGCTCTGTGGCTCACGCATGCGTTTGCAAATGCGTGCGGACAAACCCCTGTTTTTAACGCATACTGTTAGACAGGTTAATTGGTTGTCAGCGAGCTGGTCGGTAAGTATTCCCCAGGCCATGTTGTTATTAGCTTAAAGGAACCTATTTAGAAAATAAAAAACAAACCTTTACAACCCCTTTAAGGTGGCAGGATTTAGCCAGTGATTGGATATGGGGGCTGAAGGAGAGGTCACAGTCAAGGATTACACCCAGCACCCTGGCATGTGTGGAGGGACCAATGGTTGTGTTGTTGATATTAACGGTGAAGTCACGGGGGGGGGGGAACGTGAAGGAGGAAATATATCAAGCTCAGTTTTAGAAAGATTGAGTTTGAGGAAGTGGTGTGACATTAATACCGAGGAGGAGATCGAGGGGGTGAGTTGAGGAGTGGAGAGATAGATCTGGGGGTCGTCGGCATAGAGATGGTATTGGAAGCCATGGGAGATTATCAACTGGCCCAGGGAAGAGGTATAGAGTGAGAATAGGACTGGCCCAAAGACGGAGCCTTGGGGTACCCCAACAGAAAGAGGAAGAGGAGCAGAGGAGATGGAGTTGTAAGTGACACTTTTTCGTGGCAGTGTGTACCTTTCTGGCGAGCTTTGTGTTGAATGAGGTTGCGGTCCTTGTAATTAAAGGGGTTGTAAAGGTTTGTGTTTTTTCACCTTAATGCATCCTATGCATTAAGGTAAAAAAACATCTGGCTGTCACGGGCCCCCAGCCCCCCCATTGTACTTACCTGAGCCTGTTCACCTGCTCTGCGCGTCCCCCGGCATCCTCTTCTCCACGGAGTCTTGGCGTTGATTGGATAGATTGATAGCAGCGCATCCATTGGCTCCCGCTGCTGTCAATCAAATCCAATGACGCGGCCGCCGGGGGTGGGCCGAGTCATACACTCTGCATCTATGGACGCTGACTGCATGACACGGGAGCATGCCCGCAAGGTAACGCCCTCAAGAGAGAGCTTCCCAGAGGGGGTTAGCTATTGCTGGAAGGAGCCGCGAGAGCCACCGTGGGACCTCAGAACAGCAGGAGTGCCCCAATGGAGGTAAGTACGACATGTTTGTTATTTAAAAAAATATATCATTTACAACCTCTTTAAGGGGATGAGCCAAGAGTGGTCTGGGGGGCTCCCCTGGTATGGGGGACTTTGCTGGGACCATGTGGGCCTGCTCTACCCCAAAGGAAAATATAGTATCAACAAATGTAGAGCGGATCCACTGCTACACAAAGTCTCCTGGGTTTTGGCCTTCCACCCTTTCAGGGAGACCCACTATTCTGATGTTATTTCTCTTTAGATGATTCTCCAAATCATCAGCTTTTTGGTATAGAAAGGAGATCTGTTTTTTCAGCTGCAGTGACCTTGCGAGGGATGGGGGCTAGCTCATCCTCCACCACAGATATTCTATGCTCAGTTTCAGCCACCCTTTCCCTGATATTCTGCATGTCCTGCCTGAGTAGGCCAATATCAATCTTGATCTCCTCCATCTTCCCAGTCAGGGTGGTATTGCTAGATGGGATGGCTTCTAGAAGTTGTGCATTTACCTGCTCAAGTGTCATTTTCTGCAGCTTATCCACCTGGGATGAGGATGCCTTAGGAGTCTCAATGGCCACATGGCCTTCGCTCCTGGTGTGTGGAGGGATGCAGCTGCCATCTTGTTTATCATAGTGGGCAAACTCTTTCAGCCTCTCAGCCGCTGGATGTTGTCTATGCCTTCCAGACATGACAGGATGCTATCCGGTGCCTAGCAGTGTGTTCAGAGATGCTGTTGATAGTCAGGATATTAACAGCACAGTGCTTTTGCTATGTAATCTGCCCCCTCTAAACTGTAAAAAAAAACTTGTCTGAACCTGACACTTTCTGTATCCCCTCTCTGCTCTGACCACGATAATCAGGGGTGCTGAGCCCTGACCACCGTGGTCAGAGTATGTCCCTGCATCATCCGCAGCCCTGCTCTCAGCTCTCATCTCTCCCCCTCATTCCCTCTTCCCTGCCTGTCAGTTGTGTCTGTGTCTCCCCCCCCCCCCCACTGCTATTTGTAAAATAAAAAAGTTACAATGGTCACTGTCAGCCCTCTATTAGAGCCTGGTATATCACACTGTATTATTATTTTATAAAAACAAGGTGGGTGCGCGCGCGCCTGCTGTGGCTCTTAAAGGAGTCAACGTACCAGTATGGCGATTCGCGGGAACGAGCCGACCTGCCACTGTATAATGATGGCAGCTGGTCGGCAAGTGGTTAAAGTGGTTGTAAAGTCAAAAGGTTTTTAATCTTAAAGTGGAGTTCCATGCAGAAAACGATCTTGTGCTGATCGGATTCATCCCCCCCTCCGGTGTCACATTTGGCACCTTCAAGGGGGGAGGGGGGAGCAGATATCTGTCAAATACAGGTATTTGCTCCCACTTCCAGTGAAAGAGCTATGTCCTGCCCCTCGTCCTTCCCCCTGCTGTTTTTTGAGAGACACACAGGTCCCAGAAGACAGTTGGGATCATTCAGAACATGCAGCGCGACGCATGCATGCGCAGTAGGGAACCAGGAGTGAAGCCAAAAGTCTTCACTATCTGGTTCCCTTATCCGCACCTGTTTATTGTCTTGCAGCGTTGGGGTTTTGGTCAGAACTTCATGGGTCTCATGAGAGCCCAATACTCCACCCCAGAAGCTCAGATCAGATTTCAAGGCTTTTACTCTGAACCCATTAAACCACTTACAGACGGAATATTTGCCTGCTTAATGACCAGGCCATTTTTTGCGATATGGCACTGCGTCGATTTAACTGACAATTGCGCGGTCATGCGGCACCTTACCCAAACAAAATTGAAGTCCTTTTTTTCCTACAAATAGAGCTTTCTTTTGGTAGTATTTTATCACCTGTGCTATTTTTATTTTTTGCGCTATAAACAAAGAAAGAGCGTCAATTTTTAAAACAAAACTATATTTTTTTAGTTTTTGCTGTAATAAATACCCCCCCCAAAAAAATCGCAATAAGCTATAAATTTATAGTGTCTACAAACTGTGGGATAGATTTATGCCATTTTAAAAAATATATACTTTTACTACTAATGTCGGTGATCAGCGATTTTTAGCAGTACTGGGACATTGCGGCGGACAGATCGGACACTTTTGACACATTTTTGGGACCACTGTCATTTATACAGTGATCAGTGCTATAAAAATGCACTGATTACTGTATAAATGTTACTGGCAGGGAAGGAGTTAACACTAGGGGGCGATCAAGGGGTTAAATGTGTTCCCTCGTTTGTGTTTCTAACTGTAGTAGGAACAGACGACCTGTCTCTCCTCTCCTCACAGAACAGGGATTTGTGTGTTTACCCACACACTTCCCTGTTCTGGCTCTAGTTGCCCACGATCTCGCGTGGCCAGCAGTCATCGCGACCGCCGGCCACGCGCATCGGTTCCTCCAGCTGTGTGGCTAAATTCTATAGGCATTTAAAGAGCCGACGTACAGCTGTGATGGTTCGCGGGATTTTGCCGACCTGCCGCAGTATAATAATGGCGGATGGTCGGTAAGCGGTTAAAATTGCTAAAGGTACCCGACAGGGTTGCAGGCTGTCCCCATTGATTTTCGCCATAGCAATAGAAACACTAGCAATAGCTATCAGACCACATCCGGACATTTCTGGGGTCACGTGTGGACACCAAACACATAAATGTGGACTCTTCGCTGATGATCTACTTCTTTTCATTACTTCCCCACTCACCTCCCTACCTAATGTTTGCAAACTCTTGGACAACTTTTCCAAAGTCTCAGGCCTGCAACTAAATCTAGCTAAATCACAAGCCATGAATATTTCTCTCCAGACTTCTACGGTGGGACAGCTGAAAGACTCATTCAAATTTGATTGGGGCGACTAGTCAATCCATTATCTAGGCATAAATATCACACCCAAACTAGAACAACTCTATGCAGCTAACTATCCGCCGATTTTCCCAAAGCTGGAATCAGATCTCAGAGCCTGGGCCCAATATGAACTATTATGGGTGGGTAGAGTTAATTCTGTTAAAATGGCTCTCTTACCCAGACTTCTGTAGCTATTCCATTCCCTTTGGATACCAATCAAAAGGGCGAACCTTCGATCTTCAGGATACGGTTGTCAAATTTATCTGGGAAAAGACCGGTTATCGTTTCCCTCAACAAATTTAATCTTAGATTCCCAACTAGGTCTTGGACGTCCAAATCTCCTATGGTGTTATCAAGCAGCAAGACTAGCGCAGCTATCAACTGTCTACTCCAGGTTCGAGAAACCTGACTGGGTTCAAATAGAGAGACAGGCAGTCCCCTCCCATACACTGGACTATCTACTCTGGTGCGCCCCAAAAAAACATCCCCCGATTATGTCCCCTTCCCTATCCCACTCTGTTTCTCTATGGGATAAACTCAAAGGCCTTCCCTCGTTGATCTCTGTCCTCCAACCCCTACCTCACATCTTTCATAACCAAAGGTTCAACCCAGGATAAGACATAAGGGCTTTCAAATGGTGGTTGGATAAGGGCATGTACCACATTGGGCACTTCTTTACCTCATTTGGACCAATTTCGCTCAATCACTGCATTAAAAAACTGGAACTTCCAGACTCTGAGTGCTTTAGATTTCAGCAAATCTAACACTTTCTACAAACTTTATGGACGTGCAAACCTGACATCCCCCCCCCCCCGAATTTCACACCATATGAGCAATGGTGTGGCCAAGCCACGGAGCAAAGAGGCGGTATCTCTATAATCTATGCGTCACTGGCACGGTGGTACTTAACCCCTACAAAGCTGGCAAAATCTTCACTTCCTCCTCCCCTTTATGCTTTAGAGGCTAGAGATAAAGAAAAAAAAGATTTGTGCTAGGTGCCTGATAATAGTGAGAAAATATATATATGAAAAAATATAACAAAATCCGTGATGGATAACCCTGATATGGGGCACAAAAGGTATAGACATATAAGAGTCCAGCGCTAGATAATAAACTCAGTAAACATAAAATCAATATGCATATGCAGTGATTCCTTAATGATCAAAAGTAAGAATGAATAACTTATAACCACAAAAAATAAATAAAATGTGCTAATAATAGTCCACATAAGATTACTGCTTTCACAGTAAAAACGTGCAAAAATGTGTGTGAAGAAAAAAAACAAACAAAAAAAGTTCATATATATATAGATATCCAGTAGAGATTTTCCAGTGTAGAAACATGAATATAATCACTCAGATGTTGTGCTACCGGCCACCTAAATGAAGATTGGAGGCTTACCGAAAAGCCTGCGACCACCCTTATTCAGGAGGGTCAGACAAGGCCCAGAAGATGGATGGGATCCACATTGGAGCGTTGGGAGCTTCCTCCACAGATATTCCACTGGCCGGATCAATGGCACACCTCCAAGGGGCGATCCATTCACTTCAGTAAGAATTCCCTTCCATGGATGATAGGGCGAACATCCGGTAGATAGCCAAATGTTTTAAGAGTGGGGAGAGAAAGAACAAAGGCATGCAGTAGTGCCTAACTAATTGGTAAATTAACTGATCCATCGTGGACAACAGGGATGAGCCGAAACACCCCCCTGTTCGGTTCGTACCAGAACCTGCGAACAGACAGAATGTTTGTGTGAACTTTAGAACCCTATTAAATACAATGGACTCGAACGTTCGAAATCTAAAGTGCTATTTATAAAGGCTTATATGCAAGTTATTGTCCTAAAAAGTGTTTGGGGACCCGGGTCCTGCCCCAGGGGACATGTATCAATGCAAATTTTTTTTTTTAAAACAGCCGTTTTTTCGGGAGCAGTGATTTTAATAATGCTTAAAATGAAAAAATAAAAGTGAAATATTCCTTAAAATTTCGTACCTAGGGGGTGTGTATAATATGCATGTAAAGTGGCGCATGTTTCCCGTGCTTAGAACTGTCCCTGCATAAAATGTCATTTTTGAAGGGAAAAAAGTCATTTAAAACGCACTCGCGGCTATTAATGAATTGTCGGCTCCCGGCAATACATACAAAAGTCATTGATAAAAATAAAAAAAAAGCGTGGGGGTCCCCCAGAATTCAATTACCAGGCCCTTCAGGTCTGGTATAGATATTAAGGGGAACCCCGCCGCAAATTTAAAAAAAAATGCGTGCGGTTCCCCCAAATATCCATACCAGGCCCTTCAGATCTGGCATGGAGTTTAAGGGGAACTCCACCCCAAATTTTAAAAAAAATGGCGTGGAGTCCCCCCAAAAATCCATACCAGATCATTATCCGAGCACGCAACCTGGCAGGCCGCAGGAAAAGAGGGGGGGGACGAGAGAGCGCCCTCTAACTCCTGAACCATACCAGGCCACATGCCCTCAACATGGGGAGGATGTCCCCATGTTGATGGGGACAAGGGCCTCATCCCCACAACCCTTGCCCGGTGGTTGTGGGGGTCTACGGGCGGGGGCTTATTGGAATCTGGAAGACCCCTTTAACAAATGGGACCCCCAGATCCCGGCCCCCCTATGTGAATTGGTAAGGGGTACATTGTACCCCTACCATTTCACAAAGAAAGTGTCAAAAAATGTAAAAAAAAACACACACCTTGGAAAAGTCCTTTATTAAAAAATAAATAAAAAATAAATAAAAAAAAAACATTCCAGCGGTGAAATCCAGTGTCCCGCGGCGATCCGATGTCCAGCGCTGTCCGTCATTGGCTGAGCCTGAGCGGACCTGATGTGGAACTTCCTCCGCAGTCTAATACATGTATAGACCCGCCTCTTCTAAAGTTCCCCATCAGGTCCGCTCAGCCAATGACTCGGTGTAAGGCTGAGGACCTAATGCGGAACATGAGAAGGGGCGGGTCTATACATGTATTACACAGTGAGGGAAGTTCCCCATCAGGTCCGCCCACTCGGTATGTCAGACCCCGCCCACGTCATTGGCCTGAGCGGACCTGATGGGGAACTTCCTTCACTGTGTACATTTAAATTACACAGTGAAGGAAGTTCCCCGCTCAGGCCAATGACGTGGGCGGGGTCTGACATACCGAGGGGGTGGACCTGATGGGGAACTTCCTTTCGAATTTTCCGCGAACACCCCAATTTGTTCGCTGTTCGGCGAACGGGTGAACGGGCAATGTTCGAGTCGAACATGAGTTTGACTCGAACTCGAAGCTCATCCCTAGTGGACAATAGTGGTACTGCTCCAAAGTAATGATCAACATATATACTAATAAAGAAAACAGTGCCATCATGTGGATCAATTTGGCACTGTTAGAAAAAATATATATTATTTAAAATCTTTAAAATATTGTAAAGCAATAGAAGGATGCGCTTCTCCGCAGCACCGAACAGACTACTATAACAATGTATCATAATCATTAGTTATTGCTGTTAAGCTTTTGGTATAATAAAAACCATGCTAAATAAAAATAAAAATAATAATACTAAAGGGGAAAAGGTGGACACAAATGGTGATCTGAGTGTTAGATTGTTATTCCACAAGAATCAAAGGATCCTCAACAGAGAGATAGAAAAATACTGAAAGAAGAAGTTAAATAAAAAGGTTGAAAAATTATTTAGACTGAATTCAAATGTATATGGGAAGAAAAGGGAAGTGGTTGGCCCATTCCGTAACTGGAAGGGACATCAACTGTTATTGATAAAACAATCGATGTCCCATTCCACATTCAAGCCATTAGGGATATGACATCCCAACTTGTAAATCCAACTGGTCTCGGATCTGGAAATGCTCCTTCTACCATTCCCACTCCGCCAGTGTGGTATGTACATTTCCAAGGCTATACAAATAGTACCTTTGGGGTCCCTGTTATGCTTAAGGTCATAGTGCTTAGAAACATTATGCTTGTCAAAGCCCTTCCTTATGTTTGCGATATGTTCCCCTAACCTAACATGCAACATCTGAATAGTGCGTCCCACATATTATAATCCACATGGACACCTCAAGAGGTACACAACGCACTTAGTGGTGCATGTCATAAATGATTTAATAGGGTATGTAATACCCATACCACTTGATGTGAATTCAGTGAATCTTCTACCATTGAGTGCATTTACTTTGCAGACTTTGCACTTCCTACAAGGATAGAAGCCTTTTAGGTCTCCAAAGAAAATGCGGTATGTAGGAGAGTCCGGAACATTCGGTGCTATAGAATGCCTGAGGTTCGAAGCTCCTCTAAATAGTGCCCGAGGGTTGTCTGACAACAGTGGTCCCAGGACCCGATCATTTTTGATCACTGGCCAGTGTCTTTTGATTATTCGTTTTATAGCCCAATGCTGACTAGAGTAGGTGGTGAGAAAAGCTAGTCCAAAATCCTCTCTATTTTCCACTGGAGGGGGTTTGTCACTAAGAAGAGTCTGGCGATCTCTATTGCCTATCTCTGTAATCAAAGAGTCAAGGGCCGTGTTGTCATAGCCCTTGGATAAAAACCTGGATTTTAGGACCTGAGACTCTCTATGAAATTCCTCCAGATCAGGACAATTTCACAGAAAATTGGCCTTTAGGGACTGCCGACAGCCAGGAACGGTGATGACATGAGTCTAATGGAATATAACCGTTCCTGTCTGTTGGCTTAAAGTAGGTGGTGTTTCTTCCATTCGCTATTGCAATTTTCAAGTCAAGAAAATGGATTTGTGTGGGACTAATTTCATAACTGAGTATGATGCCCCTATCATTACAATTTAGGAAGGACAGGAAGGTGCCAGCAGACTCTATGTCACCATCCCATATGCATAGGACATCGCCTATAAACCTCCTCCATAGAACAAGCCCTGATGGCTTGTCATGTAGAACTATGTCCTCCTCCCATTTGGCCATGAAAAGGTTGGCCATACTGGGAGCAAACTTGGCTCCCATGGCCACTCCCTTTGTTTGAAGATAGTAGGCACCACTGTGCCAAAAATAGTTATGTTCCATCGAGAAGTCCAACAGCTCCATCACGAAGTTGCACTGCGTGACAGAGATGTTGGAGTCACGATAGAGAAAATGACGCACAGCCTCATGGCCCAATCTATGAGATATCGCTGTGTAGAGCGATGAGACATCAGCTGTTACCAAAATATATGATGTAACAATAGGTGAGAACATTTTTTTTTTCTCCCCTTTGACCTTCCAAACCACCACTGCGCCCAAGGAAAAAATATATGTGCCTGAAGCTGCTACTTGAAAAAATAAAGTATGTGATGTGATTTTAAATGAATAAAATAGTAGCGCTCTGTTCATAAACAATTATAAACAATCCTAAATAAATAAACACAAAAAAAAACTTCACCACGTGATCGTGAACTCAAATTAGTGAACATATGCAAAAATATTGTGAAAATATTACAGTGCTCAAACGTTCATCTGGAAATGCCCAATTTTTTATAAAAAATCCAAAATCAAGTTCATAAGTGATTATGTGTATCCAAGTGATTGAACTTATTATAACAAATAATCTTCTTTAAATAAACTTGAAGCAAATCTTCAACCACACCATTTGTGATTGTGATTCCTCTCCCATAAGAATTGCACTCACCAGAGAAATATGCCTTGCACTCTCATGCTCTGCAATAAGGCTTATTAATACACTCACCAGGGTTTACAAGCTGTCCCAACGGTGCTCATCAAAGTAAGAACTTCTCCCTTCAGTATCTCCTGAGAAAGTTCCTTCTTCAATGGAGTCCTTGTGCTGCGATTATCCCTCCACTGTTTCCTCAGCACTGTGTCATTCACATCCTCGTCTAATAAAATATATGATGCCTTCCACTCAATTTCACCAAGCAGAAAATAATGACATGCTTAGTATCCTTAAGAAAGAATGGAGTACCCAATAGATACTTGGGCTTGTTCAATCAGCTCTGAGTATCGTTTTTAATGTAACCTATGGTTGCGCTTTTCCGCCCCACTAGGTGTATATAAAGCGCACGCGCAGGTACGTGCGCGTACCCCTAATGACGTCAGTTGTGACAAAACGGTCGTAGGGTCGTCACGTTGCACGCACTGCGCATGCGCGAACCGGAAGCTATCAAAATGATACAGAGGTTTTTTTAAACTCCTTGCAAGGAATGCTTTTTATGCATTAGGACTTGGTCCTACTTTGGAAATTCTTTTCATAAAGACTTTGAAGGAACCTCTACACTACTGGATGCCTTTGTTCTTTCTTTCCCCACTCTTAAAACGTTTGGCTATCCACCGGATGTCTGCCCTATCATCCATGGAAGTGAATGCTTACTGAAGTGAATGGATCGCCCCTTGGAAGTGTGCCATTGATCCGACCAGTGGAATATCTGTGGAGGAAGCTCCCAACGCTCCAGTGTCCCCCTGAATAAGGGTGGTCGCAGGCTTTTTGGTAAGCCTCCAATCTTATTTTAGGTGGCGGTTAGCACATCTGAATGATTATATCCATGTTTCTACACTGGAAAATCTCTACTGGATATCTATATATATATGAACTTTTTTTGTTTGTTTTTTTCTTCACACACATTTTTGCATGTTTTTACTCTGAAAGCAGTAATCTTATGTGGACTATTATTAGCACATTTTATTTATTTTTTGTGGTTATAAGTTATTCTTTCTTACTTTTGATCATTAAGGAATCACTGCATATACATATTGATTTTATGTTTACTGAGTTTATTATCTAGCGCTGCACTCTTATATGCTTTAGAGGCTGCCACATGCTGGGTTTAATGATCTATATTTGGTGGGAATGTCCAAAAATTTGAGACTATTGGAATAAAATCTTTTACCTAATCCGTAGTTACAGGATGCTCGATCTCCAAATTTCCTTCAGTGGCTTTTCTAAACATTCTCATCCCGAAAATCCCAAAATATAGCCAAAAGCTCTTTTTTTTTATCTTGTTAGGGGTAAGATATCTATAGCTAAAGCCTGAAAACAACCCAAAATCAAAATATTAGCCACCAAGAGGAAAATCTCCTGGATAATGTCACAGGAGAAAATTGGTAAGCACCCTGCAGGACTCAGTAAAACAATTTGAAGCGACATGAGAACCATGGGCTCAACACATGGGTGTCTCCTTGATTCCAGGAGCTGCCCAAAATTGAGCACGGGTGGGGTGGTGCTGGGGGATTGGCTGAACTATTTCTTTATCTACTCTTCCTTTTCTTTCTCTTTTTTTGGAGTTTGCTCTTTTTCTTTTCAACTTTTCTATTCCTATCAATGACAATGATGCATAACCGTTGGGATAAGTCCTTTATTATAAAAAATAGGGTTTTGAAAGTTCCATTCATTCTTCTAGCATAAGCATACACATTTCTCATAGTGTTTTCCACTAAGTAGACCTCATTTATAAAAAACACATTTAAAATCACACACATTTGTTTGTGCACTATATTCTCAGTGCACATAAGTAAAACTGCTTTTGTTCCACATAAAATCAATCAGGCATTGTTAAAAACAGCCTCTCCCTGTAAACTCTGGTCACTTCCTGGAACAGTGTGATGATGTCACCTAGCAGCACCCTACGCATTACATTACGTTACGTGACTTCATCAGGGGCTCCCAAGGGAAGAAGCTGTGGGGAAGATGCTTTCAGTTCTGCTTATTAACTGCCCATCTAACAATAAGTGATTTACAAATTGATGATTAGTAGAAGTTTAGTTGACTTCTGTAAATGTTGCGCAGATTTGTAAATACATATAATAGAAAGCCGCACATCTGGCCTTAGAGCCTATATTTAGTTTTTTTTTTTAAACAGCACAAGGGACATGACTTACTATTAATCCAAGGTTTACCTTGTGCTGCTGGCTCCTGCATTCCTTGAAATCTTCCTCCCTTCCACCCTTTCTGCCCACCTTCTCCATTCATAGACACTGTACTATTGCTTCTATGAATGAAAAATGATCTATGAATAGTGGAGTCAGACCTATCGATCACCCACCCTTCCTATATTCACAGATCATGTTTAATTTGTAGAAGCTGTAGAATGGTTTCTATCAATGAAAGAGGTGAGTGGAAAGGGCAGTTGGCAGTTTTGATGAGTACCTCCCTCAGCTCTAATAACTTGGACCACACAGAAAGATTATGATAGGGGTGGGGCTATCAGAGGGAGAAGATTTCAAGTAATGCAGATGGAAGCAGTACAAGTATCACACTGGATTAATAGTAATGTTCCTTGTCTTGATTTTTTTTTTTTTGAATTACTTGCATCTCTGTTGACTGAGAGTGGTGTGCGCTATATCATGTAAATACTTTAGCTGCATGGTGCTCCTTCAGTTGGCCCTTAGGTTGCCTATAAGGTCTGGCCATACCGCCTGCAGTCCTGATAGGCAGCCCAATGGTCAACTGAAAGAGTGAGCACAACAGGTTGACAGAACTGTGACTAATTATGAGGCAGTGGCTTAGCACGGTCAGCCTAAAATAGTAATAAGTGCCGTTACTGGCAGGATCTCCAGATAAGATTCCCCAAAAATGACTCACTCCCTCTACAGACACATTAACATTACATTAGCTTTTCCCTATAAGCTGTCAAAAATAAATAAATAAATGTAAAAAATTACATTGGCAGGTGGAAAATTACATATTACTTGAAGAGAATCTTTATTAATGCGGAACTTCATTCTATAAAACAGGGCGCTTTCCATTGCAATCTATATTTTTTTAGGTTCCTCCTAAATAAAGCAAGGGTTTTGTACTTTAAGCTATTGTGATTTAAACTCACTGCTGACTATATCTGAACGCAGGCCACTATTTGTTGCAACAGCTCATTGCAGGTTTAAGTCATGAATCTACCTATTAAATTAATAAGCTAAGGCTCATACAGCTGATCAGAACCAGATGTGCTGTCTTTATAGATGGCTTGCATCATTTAACAGGCCATATACGGTGTGTTTGGAAGCTGTCTAAAGACCTGGATAAAATCCTCTGAGTTTAAAAGACAAGGCAGCTGACATTAGACTTAAATGCAAAATTAAACCTGACACATCAATTTGAGCAATATAGTGCACTTAAAAACGTATGTGCACTTCTATGTTCATTATTGGATAAAAGGATTAACATTAAAATTTTCTGCTATAAAGGCTGAGAAGAAAGAATAGACCATTTTTTAAAAACACAAATACATTGTTAAAGATTTCATACTTTACATGACAATGATTTCATGACAATACAATACCAAGATCCCATACTATGACAAGCCAGTACTAAGATCCCATACTAAGACATCTCAATACTAAGATCCCATTCTATGACATCTCAATACTAAGAACCCATTCTATGACATCTCAATATTAAGATCCTATTCTATGACATGTCAATACTAAGTATTGAGATGTCATAGAATGGGATCTTAGTATTGAGATGTCATAGAATGGGATCTTAGTATTGGCTTGTCATAGTATGAGATCTTAGTATTGGCTTGTCATATTATGGGATCTTAGTATTGGCTTGTCATAGTATGGTATCTTAGTATTGGCTTGTCATAGTATGGGATCTTAGTATTGAGATGTCATAGAATGGGATCTAAGATCCCATACTATGACAAGCCAAGCCAATACTAAGATCCCATACTATGACAAGCCAATACTAAGATCCCATACTATGACAAACCGATACTAAGATCCCATACTATGACAAGCCGATACTAAGATCCCATACTATGACAACCTAATACGAAGATCTTATACTATGACAAGCCAATACTAAGATCCCATACTATGACAAGCCAATACTAAGATCCCATACTATGACAAGCTGATACCAAGATCCCATACTATGACAAGCCAACCAAGATCCCATACTATAACAAGCCAATACTAAGATCCCATTCTATTACAAGCCAATACTAAGATCCCATACTATGACAAGCCAATACTAGGATCCCATATTAAGACAAGCGGATACTAAGATCCCATACTATGACAAAACGATACTAAGATCCCATACTATGACAAACCGATACTAAGATCCCATACTATGACAAGCCAATGCTAAGATCTCAGTCTATGACATCTCAATACTAAAATCCCATTCTATGACATCTCAATACTAAGATCCCATTGTATGACATCGCAATAAGAAGATCCCATACTATGACCAGCCGATACTAAGATCCCATACTATGATAAGCCAATACCAAGATTCCATAATATGATGACCTAATACTAAGATCCCATACTATGACAAGTGGATACTAAGATCCCATACCATGATGAATAGATGTGAAGATTCCATACTATGACAACCTAATACGAAGATCCTATACTATGACAACTTAATATTAAGATACTATACTATGATAAGCCAATACCAAGATCCCATACTATAACAAGCCAATACTAAGATCCCATACTATGACAAGCCAATACTAAGATCCCATACTATGACAAGTCAATGTTAAGATCCCATACTATGACAAGCCAATACTAAGATCCTATACTATGACAAGCTAATACTAAGATCCCATACTAAGACAAGCTAATACTAAGATCCCATACTATCAAAAGCAATACTAAGATCTCAAACTATGACAAGTTAATACTAAGACCCCATACTATGTCAAGCCAAAACTTAGATCCCATACTATGACAAGCCAATACTAAGATCCCATACTATGATAAGCCAAGACCAAGATCCCATACTATGATGACCTAATACTAAGATCTTATACTATGACAAGCCAATACTAAAGCCCTGTACACACGATTGGATTTCCTATGGTTTTTAAACCGATGGATTTTTTCATCCGAAAACCGATGAAGCTGACTTCCATCAGTCTTGCCTACACACCATCAGTCAAAAAACTGACCGTTCCAAACGCAATGACGTAAAACGCTCCGATGAGCCGAGAAAAATTAAGTTCAATGCTTATGAGCATGCATCGACTTGATTCTGAGCATGCATGGGTTTTTTATCCGATGGAGTTCCCCACAGACGATAGTAATTTGCTATCGGTTTTTTAACCATCGGATAAATTTAAAACAGGTTCTATTTTTTGTTGATGGAAAAAAGACCGATGGGGCCCATACACGATTGGTTTGTCCGATGAAAACAGTCCATCGGACTGTTTTCATCGGTAAAACCTATCGTGTGTACACGGCTTAAGATCCCATACTATGGCAATCCAGTACTAAGATCCCATACTATGACAAGCCAATTCAAATCAATACAAAGATACCATACTATGACAAGCCAATACTAAGATCCCATACTATCACAAGCCAATACCAGAATGACATACTATGACAAGCCAGTGCCAAGATCCATTACTATGACAAGCCAATTTAATCATTATTTAGGTAAAGAAGTAAATACAGACCAGATTCCAGGTTATCTAGACCAGTGTTTCTCAACTCCAGTCCTCAAGGCGCACCAACAGGTCATGTTTTCAGGATTTCCATTATTTTGCACAGGTGATTTGATCTGTTTCACTGCCTTAGTAATTACCACATCTGTTTTATCTGAGGGAAATCCTGAAAACATGACCTGTTGGTGCGCCTTGAGGACTGGAGTTGAGAAACACTGATCTAGACAACTGATGATCAGAAAATAGAATTGATATGCCTAACAACAATTAAATTGGCATGCCTAATGAACAATAGTTCTTGAAGGATCTAGCCAACTATGACAACCCAATACTAAGATCCTATACTATGCCAACCCAATACCATGATCCAATACTTTGATAAGCCAATACGAAGATCCCATACTATGACAAGTCAATGTTAAGATCCCAAACTATGACAAGCCAATACTAAGATACCATAATATGACAAGCCAATACTAAGATCCCATACTATGACAAGCCAATACTAAGATCCCATACTATGACAAGCCGACACTAAGATCCCATTCTATGACAAGCTGACACTAAGATCCCATACTTTGACAAGCTTATACTAAGATCCCATACTATGCCAACCTAATACTAAGATCCCATACTATTACAAGCCAATACTAAGATCCCATACTATGACAAACCAATACTAAGATAACATATTATGGCAAGCAAGTACTAAGATCCATTACTGTGACAAGCCAATTTAATCATTATTCAAGTAAAGAAATAAGAAGTAAACACAGACAAAATTGCAGGTTAGCTGGACAACTGATGGTCAGAAAATGGAATTAATATGCCTAACTAAAATGAAATTGCTGTGCCCAATGACTAATAGTTCTTGATGCATTTAGCCAACTATGACAACACAGTACTAAGACCCCATACTGTGACAACCTAATAGGGATGAGCTTTGCGTTCGAGTCGAACTCGTGTTCGACTCAAACATTGCTATATAACATTGCTACATTGTTATATCGCAATGTATTACTATATATATATACTATTGTGATCTATGTATTAATTGTATTTGTCCCTTGTTTGCTAGTCTAACCTATCAGAAAATGCTAGGCCTGATGATACAATGTTACTTATGAAGACAGACACAGTTGCTTAGTAAAAGAAATTAAATTTATTTCCTAAAAGTAGGAATATTACATACTAACAACCGATATCTATACAGCCTAGATCAACAGTACTAATGAAAATGATACTTATTCTCTCTCTTCGAGGCAAAGTCCTGCTTGCTGAGCTCCCAGATGTAATAGAGGGCTCTCTCATTCCCAAACGTCCTGTTTTAAAGGACCTCATTCATACCTCATTCAAACCCTTCCCTTGCCCGCCCGTCTGCCTCTCGACCAATCGTTGCACTTCCATGTTCCTCGTCTTGTTACTGATTGTCCTGCCATACCTGGCCTCTGGGGGCGATGTTGCCCATATAATCTCCAATAGCTTGCTGGCGCCTTTGATCATTGCACTTGTGTTGACAGCTGCACTTCCCTTTTGTCTTCGGAATGTGCTAATTAACAGGATCTTCAGACATTGTGGAGTCGGGTCTAACAGATTACATTCCTTAGGGGGGGCATCCTGTCCTCCAGGCACGACAAGCCTCAGCTTATCTGACCATTGGGAATGCAACAGAATATGTACAAAACCCAGAACTTATATTCCTTACAACATATGCCGCTTTGCGCCTAAAGGGCGCACAAAATCATTCTCCAGACATGGCTCCTATTGACCAATCCATAATGTCCTGTGTTTCCGGACCAGTACCTATAGAACATTCTTTAACTGCATGTGCTTCAGAAACAGCTCCTATGGAATAGCCCACAATGGTTTTACCGTGTTGCGCCTCTTAGCATAGGCTTCAGAACCAGCTCCTTTGGAACAGTCCATAATGGTTTTACTGTGTTGGGCCTCTCAACATAGGCCTCAGAACCAGCTCCTATGGAACAGTCCATAATGGTTTTAACTGTGTTGCGCCTCTCAACATAGGCCTCTTTGCTACTGGGTGACACACCAACCTCATTCTTCCATGACGGCTTCCATGTCACCATTCTGTATCTTCTGTGTCTTCTTCTTCCTGACATCTTCATGAAGGGGTATAGCAACGGCAAGGGGTGTCCATTCGCTCAAAATTCACCAGCACACACTCAGAGCAACAACTCAACCATCTTTCAGATGCAGAGCCTCGAGGAGGACCTTATTTGCCCATATTATTAGCCTAAAATACACCTTTGTCACACTACACCATAACATAAATCAACCCATTACCATAATATCTACATATATACATATGACCCATCAAATTACGTATCCCGCTCCAAACCTCCTATAACTCTTCACTGTAAATACGGGTCGGGATTATGCAGGTTCATTCATAGTGGCCTTCCCTACCGCAATTCTGGCATGTCAGCGGGATTTCAGTGTTCTGAATTGGCAGCAAAGCCTCTAACCTGTATGAAGAGACCTCACCACCAATTCGTCCCTCAACTTGCATAGATAAATGCAAGACTTTGCTATATAAACGTCGAGTCAAACAACACATACCAACTTGAACCAATGACGATGCTGCGGCAATAATGAGCAATACTACAACAGGATGTATCAAATAATTCAAAATACTGTTGGCCTTACTGGAATGTCCAAATACTACCTCCCACCAAGATCCTCCCGCATCATTTTCTAGTTGATGCACTACCTCCTTTATTTCATTCTGATCGTGGTGGATGACTATAGTAGCATTAGCTCTCTCTTTCTGCAGCATCCTCATAAGGCTCTCATCTCTATCCCAATCTGTTAACCATTCCTGTATCTTCCTTCCCATACCAAGGTTCAGGGCTCTCAGATTAACAGGGCGGTTATGGTTGATATCCACAGACAGATTGGCAATATGCGGTACCACATAATTCCATTCCTGTGTCTGGATTTTAGAGACACCACCAAGGGTACACCATGCTCCTCTAGCTAGTGTCAGGTTCACGGAACATCCTAGTTCCATGACTAACGTTACATTAGTAACCTTTAGGACAAAGAAACAAACTCTCCCATGTCCCAAATAATACATCGGCGTTCCCTTCCCGGCAATGTTTTCCCCATCCAGAACACAGAGCGAGGCATCTTCCCAACATTTCTCATTCACCACCGTGCATTGACCTGGCATACATAGGATGTCATGGTCATGCTTCCGACAGAGGGAAATATCAACCTGCCTCCAGCTCCCATCCTCTCTGATCACATGTGGGTAATTTAGCCTCAGATGTAACAAAGTAGAATCCCCAGTCAGCAAGCCCATTGATACCACCGAATACACAGACTGAGTCTGTACTTCTGTATATGGGATCAATGAGGAAGCATAGCATCTCTCATAATCCAAATTAGTACAGCCCATCCAGGCATTTGACCACCACTTTGGATTAGTGTAAGAGATGTGCTTTGGTAAAATCTTACTGAGCTGTGATGCTAACTCTTAAGGCCACTGCACCTCATACAGAGATTGTACAATCAGCTTGATGTTGGTTGATAGTTCCGCCTGCCCCTGCGTGCATGCCAGAGCCCATGACATATTTTTGCCCTGTATCACCACACTATCTACCAACCTCTTAAAATGGCGGATAAAATCTTGAGCCACTTTTACCTGGGTATTTAGGTGACGTTGTTGAATGTTATTGAGAATGTCATTGATCTCTCTCTGAGCAAAAAAGCCCCGCTTGCTGTCTGAAGCTATGGCTGAGAGTTTGTTCCTCAGGAGATTGATGTCCACTCCATTAACAACGCCCATTCCGGCTCCTATTCCCCCCAATATAGTGCTGAGTACATCCCTCCTCTTCCGGTTACTCCTCAGAAATAAGCATCCTGCCTAAACCTCACTCTGTGTCCGCCCGTCTCTGGGAGCAAGCCACTGATATACTGACCGCACTTGATTCAGAGTATACTCAGCACATATAGGGTAATGGGATTTTATCAACCACTGCGAGACGTTGAAGTGCCATGTGGTGAAGGCATACTGTACCCTGGTAGCCAGCATTTGGGACAAGCTTAGATCTATTTGTAGTGGTTCCCCTTTCTCTAACGGAGCATGCCCATGTGTGTGGTCACTGGCATTACCTGTGCAGGGTTTCAACCTCTCAGGTGAGACATCAACCAGGCGTATCTCTCCCATGTCCAATTTTGGTGTCCCACATGTCCAGTGACCGAGAGCTTCTCTGTAGGACTGATAAGACTGGAATACCGCTCCCACAAGGAAATTTTCACCCCGTTGATGTGTCATCTGGAGCTCCCTAGTTTGGCCAACAGATACCTTACTATGCCTAAGTGTCAGCCTCCTGGGCCTCTGC
This sequence comes from Rana muscosa, assembly GCA_029206835.1. NCBI lineage: Eukaryota > Metazoa > Chordata > Amphibia > Anura > Ranidae > Rana > Rana muscosa. Next base: position 3,917,080 of record JARGYO010005562.1, on the reverse strand, counting down.
ACCCTATCACTTTGGTCATGCCAATATATGCCACACATAAAAACATACTTCCCTTTTTTCAATTCTTCACCAAAAAAAACCATATCCTACGTTCCTTGTTTCCCAAGGTTTGGATAGATTGGAATTTTTTCCTAACCAATAACCCGTTTCATTCAGGGGAGGGCTGGCAGCATTAGGCCTGGGGGGCAAGTCCAGTCAAGTGGCCCATTGAACCACAAATCAGCTCACCATCCACATCCACCTGGTTTTATAATGGATGACTGATGTTATGAAGCAAGACAAATATGATACAATGTAGTAATTAAAAAAATTAAATAATACTTTTTATTGCTAAAGTAAACAAAGTAAAGAAGCAAGTAATATTGCATAAACCGGTTACAAACCAGAATGTGTACAAATCTCATACATTAGGAAAACAGATCAAAACGTAGAAACAGAATAAACAGCTTGCATTCACGGTCTCAAACACATTTTCCAAAAAGGTATTTATGAGGTACACATGGCAAAACTAATCGGCCATATGGACCAAGATACACTAAGCCCGCAGTCAGCGATGATATAGCATCACACAGCTCCTGTTCAGTTATAGCTTTATCAAGAAGAACAACATATTCCTCCAAGAGGGTGGGAAAAACTATAGACATAGACACTGGGGAATGGTCTGATATTCCCCATGGCAGGTAGGTCACTGATTGAATCAGGGATAATAGTTAATCATTGACCAGGGCCAAATCTATACGTGAAAGTTGTCCCCTTTCCAGGGCAGACCACGAATATGATCTAGTAGTGGGGTTATGAAAAAGCCATATATCAAACCAACCTATTTCAGAAAGCAAACCAAAGAATGCTGTGGGCATTAGAAGGTTTGCTTAGAACCATGTCCCCATGCCTATCCAAAACTGGGTCCTGTAGCAAGTAGAAAGCCCCTTCAAACAGTTAGCAAAGACCTCATCAAGGAAGAAAGTTGACAAATAATTTCTAATACATCAGGAAACTGAACCAGTTCCAGAAGATCTCTCTCCACTGACATGAGCATTAGGGCATCAAGCAGTTCTTGTCCCATTGTGGCTCGAAGTCAGTTCTTGATTATTTTCAGCTTGCTGAATGCTCTCTCACATGTTACTTGCGTAAAAGAAAGGGTTAACAGGTACTCATAGGTAATTGAAAGATGTTCATAAGCTGCAGAATAAAGGTTGTATTTTAGCAACAACTTGTGACAGCAAAAAAAGCACTGCTTGCAAGAACCACACTTTGTTTCCTTTTGTACCCCAACTAGTTTGTCGGTAGGGGAAATCCTGTCTTCGTCATCATCATCATCCTCCTCCACCTCCTCCTCCTCCTCAATTATTTCCACATTCTGTGTCTCATCTTCAGAAAGACATCCTGTAAGGCTAGGAAATAAGTTGGCAAAACTTATTAATTCCGTTTTTAGAGAACATTCATTAACTCTGGCTAACTGAGAAATTCTCTTTAGTGCCCCTCCATCTAGCACTTTGGGATCTGTCCGAATTTTATGAAAAGTGCGAGGATCCAAGCAGTGGGAATCCATGACCAATTGCTTGTTTTCTGCAAACCTCTCTGTTAAGCTTTGTATGATTTGGTCCAGAATTGGTCTGAAAACACTAGCTCGAAAGTATTGCATTTCATCTTCAGGTCGCTCATCATGTGAAGATTCTCCAGCCAAGCTTTTTTTCGTGACACTCTTCGAACTGGAAGCATAGTCTCAACTTCCAAGGAGCTGAGAACGTCACTTTCATCCATCAACTCATTTGTTTTTATTGCAAAGTGTTCAGCCTTTTGTTTTAGATAGCTGAAATCAATATTTTTCAGTTGCTCAACTGCACTTTCGATCATTTGCCATGCTACCATGAAATCAAAGCCACTGGTTTGTAGATATTTTGACACTGGACCTATAACATCAAAAACCTGCAAAAAATATGTTTGCTGTTAAGATAGTCCTAAACTGACAAAGATTGTCAAAAAGGGATGAGGCCTCAGAAGTGTTATTTGAATCAAACAAGTTGCTCTGGGAAATGACATTTAAAACTTCAAGAGTGTCTAAATAAAGAGAATGTTTCTCACCAAAAATCCAGTTAAGGGCCTTTTCTTTTGCCCACCATCTTGTCGCTCCAAGTTTTTGCAACTTTAAAAGTTTTTCCTGTCCATGTCATTTATCCAGTTGATCTTTCCAGATATTCATTCTCTTGTGGGAGTCTCCAATAAAGGTTGCCAAGCGATTTAGGAGACCAAAGACATTTTTTGCTTCCAATACTTGACAGCAATCTGAGACACACAGGTTAAGGATATGACAATAGCACCAAATATAGACTGCATCTGGCACTACCTTTTACGATCTGTGCACTTAGTCCCACATACTCACTCCTCATATTTGCTGCACCATCAAATGATTCACCAGCAATTTTTTGGAAATCTAATCCAAATACATCAAAACAGGACATTAGAAGTTCATAAAATCCTTTTCCAGTAGCATCTTTAACAGGAAGAATCGCCACAAGCCATTCTTTAATTTCTTCACCTTTTACATATCTCACAACCACTGTTGCTTGATCTACGACTCCAATATCCTGTGTGGAGTCAACCTGTATACTGAAACGTTTCTCTCCGATTTCAGACACAATTAGGGTTTTCATGCATCGAACTATTGCTGAAAAAACTTTTTTTACTGTCTTACTGGACAAAAATGTTACAAGAGATCCACGTCCAGATGTTCGTTTTCCTGATGTTTTTCTGTCTTTCAATCGCTTTTTTCTTATTTCACTGTCCCGAAAGCATTTATCAAGGTGATTTTTTAGAGGAACATCATACTGCGACAGAAGTAGGACAATTTCCAGAAAGTTCCCATGGTTTATTTCACTGTTGTTTAAATTGTACAGTGATTCATTAGTGCCATGGGCACGAAATGGCAAACCCTGTTTTCCAAGCAGTTTTACTATACTGAATATACGGTTTAATACTTCAATGTTTTGAAATATCTCCTTCTTTCTTCTGCAGGCATGAGCCTGATTTATTAATGTGTCAATGCTTCTATTCTTTTTTATGGTGAAATAAGCACTAACAGCATCACAATGGCTTTTAGAAGCTTTGTGCTTATTTGCTGCCTGATAGCAATGCGGAAAACTTGTACAACCACTAGTGAACGAGGAAGAGGAATCAGAATAGTCAATGAATATACTGCAAAAAAATGCTTCTACTTTTCAATTGTTCAGCTTACAACTTAGCCATGAACACTTAATACGATCTCCATTAGGCTTTTTGCGGTAATAAAAGTCCACTTCTTGAAAAGGAAGATCTTCGCATTCAGTCCTGGTTGGCTGAAAAGGGTGTTTTTCAACAAAATTGATTTTTTCTCCTATGGAACATGTAAGAGGAAGACTAAAAGGTATTTCTGATGGATCACTTATCACAGTCTCTGATATGTCTTCTTCTGGTGTGATACATTCTAATTCAGGAAGGTCTTCAAAAACATCTGGGTCATTCATTTGTGCTTGCTCTCTGCACTCTGACCCCAGCTCCTCCTCATCCACCTGTATTTCTGCTTGTGCACTCACATCCTCTTCGCCAGATACAACTGGCATGCTTGAAGAAGTACTTGGTCCGGCAGAAACCTCATCAACAGGAGTCCCTTCATGTATACCACCAGTCTAAAATTAATTTTTTTGTCAAACTACTTTAAACTTCCAAAAAAGTTCTAGATGCAACAAAGAAACTCAATCCATGGTAACACAATAAAAAAAAAAAAAACACACAAACAAAAAAAAAACATGGAAACAAATTGTATAATTGATACCTTATATGTAAGATTTTATGAGATTTAAATTAATTAAAAATGTATATTAAATTAAAACTGTGATCATCAAGGAAAGTCAAGTGTGCACACTCCTTGATCATCCATCCTGAATTGTAAAGTGTTACTAAACCAAGAACTTGCATTCACTATATCTGGTCTCCCACAGTACACGGAACATGGAAATGCAATTATTTTAGTAAATATAAACTGCTAAATACCTTTTCTCATCAGCAGTATATAGCAGTCTTGTGACTTCTATCAGTGTCTGGTTAAAGCTTGTAGGAGGAGTTTTCATTCTCCATTGATCCTCTGTCTGGACAGAGCTGATTGGCCCTGTGCCAATCACATGCACCCTCCCAAGGAAAAAAAAAACTCTCCAGCAATGCACACCAAACTGAGCATGTACAGAGTGCCCCCAAGGCTCTGTTCTATCAGGAGAGGGATTGAAACCAGTAAAAGAAATGGAATAATCAGAGAAGACAGGATCAAACAGTCTTTTTCCACAATGCACAGGTTTAACCCCTTAGGTTCCACAGTGAGTATAACACGCATGCTTTACTGCATATACAGACTGATTTTACTGTTGTGGGTTTAGTAACACTTTAAATGTAAAACTTCTTCATTCACATTAGAGCTGCACCATTCTGGCCAAAATGAGAATCACAATAATTTTTTCTTAGAATAAAGATCATGATTATCATTTCATTCATATATATAGTTGCATCCACAAATGGCTGGAGGGATTCGGGTATGATATTTCGCAAGTCTTGTTTATACTTCAGTCCTTGAGATGTTACGTTACGATTAAATCGTCCAAAAGCAAAAGAAACTTTGTATTGCAAATCGCCATGGCGACCCCATTTATATGTCTCTGGTAACTTAGGACTCTCTGATATTATCCGGACCTTTCTCCTTCTCTCAACTCCCCCCTGCCCCCACTTCTGCCCTAATAAGTCCAACATTGATGACACAGCAGAAGTGGATGCATGATCTTCCTCAGGATTTTCACTTTCCGCCTCATGCCCTGAGTGTTCGTCTGAATCAATTTAAGATGTTACATGGCTCAGATGGATCGCCAAACGCGACAATTATGATCCTTCTATCCATTCTCCAGAGACTTTGCCAATCTTTGCTCCACCAGGACTCTGGAAAAACAAGAACGAGAGCGGAATCAATTCTTATCAGCAGTACCTTTTACATTGATCAGCATGAACCCATTTCTCTATATCCCTCTTTTTCATGCCTTTTGCACCCTTATTGTCCATGAGCCGCTTTACCTTGACTACCTGATCACTAAGGGTCTTAGTGACTGTGAACGGTCCGGTCCAGTTTGCGTCCCATGAAGATTTGTAAACAAAGTTCTTTACCATAACCCTGTCTCCAATCTTAAAGCTAACAGGAGACCTTTCAGGCTGCTCCTTCTCTTTAGGTGCCATGTTATTTGCAGCAAATTGCAAATACCCCTGTACCACTTCTTGCAGCTGGACCAGAAATGTGTCCCTTTCAGCACTCTCTCTCACGGGGGTGCTAAGTATTGGGTCTGCTGGATGGCTGAGGTTCATCATTCTTTCCGTCATCAACTGATATGGGGTTTAATAATGTACCTTTCGCTGCAGACCCTCGTACAGCCATCGGGATTGAAGGCAAATGAATCAGCCAGTTCTTTCCTGATTGCAGTACCATTTTTTTTAAGTCTCTCTTTCAGTGTTTGATTCATCCTCTCAACCATCCCCGCCAATTGTGGATGGTATGGTACATGGAATCTCTGTTCTACTCCCAGCAGCTCACAAATATTTTTCATGACCCTGACGGTAAAGTGAGTACCCCTATCAGATTCCAGGACTTTGGGGAACCCCCATCTTGAAAAGACATTGGTCCACAAAGCTCTAGCTGTGGCAGTAGCAGAGTCCTTTCTCAGAGGTAGAGCATCCACCCATTTTGAAAAAACATCCACAACTACCAGCAGATATCTGTATCCTCCAGTGGCACTTGGTAATGGACCAACAAAGTCAATCTGCAGGTTTTCCCAGGGTCCATCAGCTACTGGTACCCTTGCTAAGACTGGTTTCTGTCCCTTTGGTCTAGGGTTCATTTGTGCACAGATCAAACATTCCTGCACTACCTGTGACACTGTGTTACCCATTGCCTCCCACCAGTATCTAGCTTGCATAAATTTCAAGGTACCCTGAACACCCATGTGGCCTGTTAACCTGTGATTCTCCCGGACCAAATCCTTCTGATGCTGGGAGGGCACTACAAACCGTCTTCCTTCTGAAGTCTCTCTTAACAGTAGATCGTCTTGTAATACATAATTTTGTGGAGAATCTGCCGCTTTTACTCTAAGCTGCTTTTTGATTGAGCTCAAGGCCTCATCCTTATTTTGTTCAACTGCTAAACATGGGGTAGGCATCCTTAGCACTGACAGGAGTTCATGTGCACCTGCTTTCACCTCCTGCTCTTCAAAATGATGTTACTCCCAGGCCTGTCTCCCTTCAGCATCATAGGGTGTCCACTTGACTTCTATCAGGGCTGCCTCCTTTGCCAGCTCATCTGCCTTGTTGTTGCCCACAGTAACCTCCTCTCCACCTCTTTGGTGAGCTCTCACCTTAATGATAGCCACTCTCTGAGGTTCCACACTTGCTCTTTCCCATATATCTCTTACAGGGCTGGCCGAAGACATTGTGCTGCCTGGGCCCAAGAATGAAATGCTGCCCCCCCCCCCAAAAAAAAATCCTATGCCCATCCAGCAAAGAGACGTTTCCATAAAGCAAAGAGACAGCCCAATATATTCAGCAAGAGACATCCCATATATTTAGCAAAGAGACATGCCCCTTCTAGGGTGACCACGCATTTTGCAGGTCTGTCCCGGGCACATTCATTCCAGGACAATACAGTGTCCCGGAATGAAACTGACACAGCCACCCCCCTAGGCCAATCTGATGCCCCCAAAAAAGGCTGCCACATCACCTCTTTACTCACTGACAGTACTTGTCCTGGCCGGGAATGCCTGGAGGAGCACAATCCCCGCCCCCTGCATGTGATTGGAGAAATCATAAATCCCACCTCTTGTGTCCAATCACTGTGCTGTGATTCGTTACAGCACAAGCTGATGTTTGGGAAGGGGGGGTGTCCGTGAATAGTAGTTTAAAAATGTGGTCACCCTAGCTCCTTCCTGCAAAGAGTATTGTGTAGCACCACGAAAGCTCCCCCCTTTCTCTCCACTGCCACCGACCAGCTACGCTCTGATCCCAGCTCAGTGATGCAACATGCTGCAACAACAGCGCTGCATTGACCACATTTTCAAACTGCCATTCAGGGATACCGCCCTTCCTTCCCAAAAAAAGATGAGGGGGGGGTGTAGTCTCGCTGACAGGGAATTAGGCAGTGGGTGATTTGTCGGGCGAATGGCTGGTGTTAGCACTTAAATCATCCTAACATTATGATTGATATGGTGTCAGGATGATCAAATCACATTATTTCTATTACTACATTGTAATATATAATGAAATAGTTTAACTCACCATAATGCAGAATCAGTGGGAACCCTGAGCTTGTCATTTGCCACCATTGCTTGCCACCAGATGTAGCTTATTGCTTGCCACCGTTGCCTGCCACCAGATGCAGCTGTGCCACTTGCCACCCATAGCCTGCCACAACATGCAGCCTGTCACTTGTTACCAATGCCTGTCACCAGATGCAGCCTGTCACTTGTCACCAATGCCTGTCACCAGATGCAGCCTGTCACTTGTCACCAATGCCTGTCACCAGATGCAGCCTGTCACTTGTCACCAATGCCTGTCACCAGATGCAGCCTGTCACTTGTTACCAATGCCTGTCACCAGATGCAGCCTGTCACTTGTCACCAATGCCTGTCACCAGATGCAGCCTGTCACTTGTCACCATTGCCTGTCACCAGATGCAGCCTGTCACTTGTCACCATTGCCTGTCACCAGATGCAGCCTGTCACTTGTCACCATTGCCTGTCACCAGATGCAGCCTGTCACTTGTCACCATTGCCTGTCACCAGATGCAGCCTGTCACTTGTCACCAATGCCTGTCACCAGATGCAGCCTGTCACTTGTTACCATTGCCTGTCACCAGATGCAGCCTGTCACTTGTCACCGATGCCTGTCACCAGATGCAGCCTGTCACTTGTCACCGATGCCTGTCACCAGATGCAGCCTGTCACTTGTCACCGATGCCTGTCACCAGATGCAGCCTGTCACTTGTCACTGATGCCTGTCACCAGATGCAGCCTATCACTCAGCCTGGCTCTCTCTCCCTACCCTTCAGATGGGCATGCTGGGGGCTGCGGTTTCCCCCCTAGAATTGCAATGGGCCAGCCATTTGCACTACATATCCCATAATCCTCTTTTCTCCTTTTAGTTTTTTCCCCTGGCCAATGGGAGGAAAAGGGGGAAGAAACATAGCGGTGGCTGTCCTAGGAACAGCAGCATGAGGAGGAGAAGGAGGGGGGAGAAGAGCCCGCAGCTGCTCTCTCTCCACACACACACACACACAGCCGCTCCGATCTCATGCTGTTACATACAGGGAGGAGGTGGGTGGAGCTAGCGGAGGAGGAGGAAGTGAAATACTCTCTGCAATGAATGATGGGCCTCTCTCTCCTTACGTCACTGGTTGCTAGACACAAAGCGGTCCGCTGCTAGCAACCAGTTTGGGCAGTGAAGCAGGGGCCGCTGGAGAGACCCTTGAAGTGGGTCTTGCCACTGCGGCCAGTGACAGCGGCGCCGGCGATGCAGTACAGTATGACACTGCACACTAGATGGAGGGAAACCCAGATCCTCAGGCAGTGCGCCCCTGTTGCCGCCCCTCTTAAAGTGCCGCCTGGGACCATGGTCCCATCGGGTCCCATGGTAGGGCCGGCCCTGATCTCTTAGCACCACACTATGTACCAAGTCTTTCCCAGAGGCATCACTGAAGCCACTTGACTGCCACAAAGGCATGTATTCGGTCAGAAACCTTGTTACATAGGCGCTGTCAGAGAATATGGTTATGGGACCTGAACTGAAATGCGTGATGGCCTCTCTCACTGCCTCCAGTTCAGCTCTTTGGGCAGAAAAGCTTTGAGGGCATTTGGTCATGATTTTTTCATTGGTCTGGGGGCACCACAGGGCATACCCTGTGTGAAAACTTCATCCCAGTACCTTGTTCCATCCACCCAGATTTTAAGGTCTCCATCACCTGTTGCTAACCTGAATACCTCCTGTGTTCTGGTCCGATGTACCTCCCCACAGTCATGCTGCTCCCCCTCATATTGCATCAATTGTGGGAGAATGTAGGTGGCATTGTGGGTCACAGACAGATTTCTGGGTGTTAAATCCACTAGCCATCTGGCTACCCTTTGGGAGGATACTCCACTGAGGGTACGTTCCAGAAGCATTTTAATTGGAGAATGGGGTGTCTGCAGAATGATTTTGCCAAACCCCATAACATGCTCTGTGGTGAGAACCGCCCAGTGCTCTGCCAAAAGGTTTATGACACATTCATTGAATCCCCTCTCTACCGGGCTTAGTACCCTGGACCAGTATCCCACAGGTACCCATTTGCCCTGCCTCTCCTGCAGCAATACCGCTGTTATTGCTACTGCAGAGGCATACACTTGTAGTGCAAAGCGCAAATCGGCATTCGGATTGCTCAAGGCCGGGGCCTGCATCAGACTCGCCTTTAGCTTGGTGAAAGCTTGCTCATGCTCTCCCAACCAGTCTAAGGGGTCTGTTTCCTTTTTGTCTCCTTTGAGAAAATCATACAGGGGTCTTGCCTTTTCTGCAAAGCCTTCAATGAAGTCCCTGCAGAAACCGACCATTCACAGGAATTGTCTCAGCGCAGTTTTAGTGATTGGTCTTGGTAATTTCCTGATAGGTTCACATTTGTTTGGGTCTGGAGTCCTTCCCCCCTGTGAAACTATCACACCCGAGAAACATACTGAATCCTTCATCAATTGTGCCTTTTTGGGGTTTAATTTCAGACCTGCACTCTCAATTAGTGTCAGGAGCTCCCCCAGCAGAGCATAATGCTGCTCGTTTGTCTCTGTTTGAAGCAAGATGTTGTCCACATACTAAATGATGCATTCTGGCTCAGAAAATGTCTTCAGAATGTCCACCATACAGATATGGAAGTACGTAGAGCTGGATTTGAACCCCTGAGCTAATCTACAGAATGCATACTGTTTCCCCTGAAACGTAAAGGCTAGCTTGTATTGGCTATCCTCAATTGATGAGTACACCTTTGCTGAAGGTTTCAGTGCTGTCATCATGTCTGGCATCTTAGCAACTACATTTGTAATAGATGGGGTGCATCTGTTTAGCGCACGGAAATCTAAAGTGGGTCTCCACCCTCCCGCCTTCTTTACTGGCCAGAGGGCTGCATTTGTTTTAGATTGGCACTCTTTAATTACATTTTGTGCTAACAAATTCCTCACTGTGTTCTCTATGTATGGGATAGATTCGGGCAGAATTTTGTACTGACGCTGAGGTGGCGGATCAGGGCCTTCAATTTTAGCAATCATGTTTGAAACTCTACCACATTGTGCTTTAGACGTTGCCCACACTTCGTTATGTTGCCACAAGATTTTAGCCAATATTTGGTCCTCTGTTTTCAGTAGTGCCTGTGGGTCAAGGATTTCATTTGTTTTAACTGACGCAATCTCCCAGCTGTCCATGACCATGTTCACCTTGCCTTTGTATCTAGACCCTTTCCACAGTACCCAATTACATAGATCTAGAATCAGTCCATGTGCCCCCATGACATCAGATCCCAATATATTGCCCTCATGCGTTGGAGAAAGAAACAAACTGTGCTCCAGACTAGTGATGAGCCGAACACCCCCGGGTTCGGTTCGCACCAGAACCCGCGAACGGACCGAAAGTTTGAACGAACATTAGAACCCTATTAAATACAATGGATGCGAACGTTCGAATTCTAAAGTGATAATTATAACAACTATTATGCATGTTATTGTCATAAATAGGGTTTGGGAACCCGGGTTCTGCACCAGGGGACATGTATCAATGCAAAAAGAAGTTTTAAAAACGGTCGTTTTTCGGGAGCAGTCATTTTAATGATGCATAAAGTGAAAAAAAAAAAGTCAAATATTCCTTTAAATATCGTACCTGGGGGGTGTCTAAAGTATGCCTGTGAAGTGCCACGTGTTTCCCGTGTTTAGAACTGTCCCTGCACAAAATGACACTTCTAAAGGAAAAAAAAGCCATTTAAAACTGCTTGCGGCTTTAATGTAATGTCTGGTCCCGGTAATATGGATGAAATTCTTTAAGAAAAATGGCATAGCTACCCCATGACCCCCCCCCCCCTACCCCAGCCCATTACCAGCCCCTTTGGGTCTTGTATGGATATTAAGGGGAACCCCGCACATAAAATAAAAAAGGCCCTATATACTCTGAACAGCCGTATACAGGCGGTGCATACAAGACAGGGACTGTAGGTTTGTTCTTATGTAGAATCTGTTTGTAATTTTGAACAGGTACATTGTTGAAGTGTAGCTCCAGCCCAAAAATCTATTTTTAAACTTTTTGGGAAACATAGGTAAGGGTTATCACCCCTGTAACATTTGTTTTGCTGTCTGTGCCCCTGTTCAGAACATTTCACCTCACTTTCCGTCCCAATGACAACTGTTTTTGAAATGTGGTGTTTTTCTTGAAACAAGGATTGCTGATAAAGCATCAGTACAGATGAGACCCCTTTCTCCCATATTTATTCTTACAGGAGAGAATTTTCCTTTCTAGGGGTAGATTTCCTCTCACTTCCTGTTGTCTTCTTTCGTTTGCAAGTAGGAGTCGTTTGTAAGTTGGATGTTTGAAAGTAGGGACCTGCCGTATATACTCTGCAGAAATAGGCCCCTTAGTTGTTGGTGTTGGCACAACACTGTAAGCACTCAGTTACTCTTGGTTGGTGCTGGAACGCCCTGCTGTCAACTATTATATCAGGAATTTTAATTACATATAATTGTTGAACAGTGGTAGTAAAAATTGGGGCTTTGATGGTGGTGCTGGTGCCACAACACTGTAAGCCCTGACAGTTACTCTTGGTGGGTGCAGCAATGGGCCCTGCTGTGAATTATTAGATCAAGAATTGTAATTACATGCCCCTTTTGAACAGGGGCTGAAAAATTGGGCCTTTCGTGGTGGTGGTGGTGGTGGCGTTGCCACAAGACTGTAAGCCCTCAGAGTTACTCTTGGTGGGTGCAGCAATGGACCCTGCTGTGAATTATTAGATCAAGAATTGTAATTGCATGCCCCTGTTGAACAGGGGCTGAAAAATTGGGCCTTAGGCACTGGTGGCACAACACTACAACCCCTCACAGATACTGTACTTGGAGCACAGCAATGAGCCCTGTTGCAAAGTATTGCTTCAAAAATTGTAATGACACGCCCCTGTTAAACAGGGGCTGAAAAATTGGGCCTTAGGCACTGGTGCCACAACACTCCAACCCCTCACAGATACTGTACTTGGAGCACAGCAATGAGCCCTATGGCAAATTATTTCTAAAAAAATTGTAATTACACGCCCCTGTAAAACAGGGGCTGAAAAATTGGGCCTTAGCCACTGGTGGCGGCACCCATAAACAAAAATGATCTTCCAAGCTATCATCATCAATCGTATCATTGAGGACTCGGAGGAGGAGGATAGCCAGTCAACATAACAGCACAGGCACTCAGCATCAGCATCAGTCTTGAAGGGATGTGACATGTTAAAATCAATTAGTCTGTTATATCAGCATCAGGTGTGTGGTAGCTGGTGGTGATCCAAGACTGGTTCATCTTGATGAAAGTCAGTCGATCAACCGAGTCGGTGGACAGGCGCACCCTGTGATCCGTGACAAATCCTCCAGCAGCACTGAATGTGCGTTCCGAAAGAACGCTGGATGCAGGACAGGCCAGTAGCTCAATTGCATACTGTGCAAGCTCTGGCCAGTGATCCATCCTCAAGACCCAGTAAGCCAGAGGATTTTCGGTGGGGAAGGTGTCCAAGTCTGACCTTGCCCCTAGATATTCCTGCACCATGTTTATCAGACGCTGGCGATGGTTGCTGGAACCGATCATACTTTGGGGCTGCGGACTAAAGAATTGTCTGAACGCATCGGTCAGACGGCCACCTTCCCCACCGCTCCTTCTTTGACTGGCCGAAGCCTCAGCAACTCGTTGTCCAGGACCAGGAGTTTGTAACCTCCCAGTCTCTGGGAACACGTTGCACAGACCTTTCTGCAAGGCCTCCCGGAGTTGTCTCATCCTCTGCTCCCTCTGCGACGGTAACATAAGGTCCGCAACCTTACCCTTGTACCGTGGATCAAGGAGAGTGGCCAGCCAGTAATGGTCCCTCTCCTTGATCCGAAGAATACGAGGATCCTTCCGCAGACTTTGCAGGATCAGGGAGGCCATGCAGCGTAGGTTTGCTGAGGCATTCGCTCCGGAGTCCTCTGGGTCACTAAGGACGACATGATCCGCAGCCACCTCCTCCCAGCCACGTACAAGTCCACTGGTTTCTTGGGACTGTAAATCATCCCTAAAAGACTGCTGCTGATGATGCTGAGTGCCAGCCTCCACCTCCATGCTGACACAATCCTCCTCCTCCTCCTCCTCCTCCTCCTCTTCCTGTGCGATGGGTGGGACAGAAGGAACACTGTCTGGGTAAAGGGGGCCTTGAGAGGCAAGGAAGTCCTCCTCTTCCTGCCTCTGTTCTGCCTCAAGTGCCCTGTCCATTATTCCACGCAGCGTGTGCTCCAACAGGTGGACAAGAGGTACAGTGTCACTGATGCATGCACTGTCACTGCTCACCATCCTCGTGGCCTCCTCAAATGGTGCCAGGACAGTGCATGCATCCCTGATCATGCCCCACTGGCGTGGAGAAAAAAAACCAAGCTCCCCTGACCCTGTCCTGGTGCCGTAGTCGCACAGGTACTCATTGATGGCCCTCTGCTGCGTGTGCAGCCGCTGCAGCATGGCCAACGTTGAGTTCCACCTGGTGGGCATGTCACATATAAGGCGGTTCTTGGGCAGGTTCAACTCCTTTTGCAGCTCAGCCAGGCGAGCACTGGCATTATAAGATCTGCGGAAATGCACACAGACTTTCCTGGCCTGCCTCAGGACATCCTGTAAGCCCGGGTACCTGCCCAAGAACTGCTGCACCACCAGGTTAAGGACGTGAGCCACACAGGGCACATGGGTCAGTTGTCCCTGTCGGAGGGCGGAGAGGAGGTTGGTGCCATTGTCGCAAACCACCATTCCTGGCTTAAGCTGGCGTGGCGTCAACCACCTCTCGGCCTGGCCCTGCAGAGCAGACAGGACCTCTGCCCCAGTGTGGCTTCTGTCCCCCAAACACACCAGCGCAAGCACGGCATGGCATCTTTTTGCCTGCGTACTTGCGTAGCCCCGTGAACGGCTACGGAGCACCGCTGGTTCATAGGACAAACCACAGGAAGAGGCCATGGAGGAAGAAGAAGAGGAGGGGGTGGAGGAGAGAGGTGTGTCACAACCAGTAGTAGCATTTTGGAGGCGTGGCGGTGGGACAACCTCCAACACTACTGCACCTTGTCCTGCATCCTTCCCAGCTGCCAAAAGAGTGACCCAATGGGCCGTGAAAGAAAGGTAACGTCCCTGTCCATGCCTGCTGGACCATGAGTCAGCGGTAATATGCACCTTACCGCTGACCGCCCTGTCCAGCGAGGCCAAGACATTGCCTTCCACATGCCGGTAGAGAGCCGGAATAGCCTTCTGTGAGAAAAAGTGGCGTTTGGGAACCTGCCACTGAGGAACCGCACATTGCACAAACTCACGGAAGGGGGCCGAGTCTACCAACTGAAAAGGCAGCAGTTGAAGCGCTAGCAATTTAGCCAAGCTAGCATTCAACCGCTGGGCATGTGGATGGCTGGGAGTGAACTTCTTTCGACGGTCCAGCAGCTGGGGCAGGGAAATTTGCCTGCTAGAATCGGACGTCGGTGTACTGCTAGCAGAGTGGCCGCAAGTACTTGGCTGTGACACACCTAATTCTACACCTTCATTCCTCTCAGTGCATGTTTCAGAGAGGACTGAAGTTATAGTGGGGTTGGAGATCCCAGCTGATGCAGTGCAAGGAGAGGTCCGCTTTGTTCTTTGGTGTGGGTCTTTGAGGTAGGCTTGCCAACGAGCTGCATGGCAGGTCAACATATGTCTGGTCAGGCATGTGGTACCCAAGCGGCTGATGTTTTGGCCACGCGATATACGCTTGAGACATATGTTGCAAACAGCAGCTGTGCGATCTGATGCACTAGCCTCAAAAAAGGCCCACACCAAAGAACTTTTTGAATGACGGGCAGAGGCAGCGCCCTGCACAGGCGGAGCTCTGCGGTGTGATTCCGTCGGTGTACTGCCCTTACGCTGGCCACCAAAGGGCATCCTGCCTCGTTGGAGATGTGCCTCCTCCTCATCCTCCTCCTCCTCCTCTCTCCTATTAGGCACCCACGTGGAGTCAGTGACCTCATCATCACCTCCCTCCTCATCACTGGAGCCAATCTGGCAGTATGCTGCAGCTGCTGGAACATGACTGCCAGATTGGTGTCCTTCTTGAGCATCCCCTCTGTCTGCTCTCACGCTACTGCCTTCCTCTAGCTGGGTTTCATCATCAGACCCTTCGAAACGCTGGGCATCCTCCTGGAGCATGTACCCAACACTGTGCTGAAACAGTTCGGGGGACTCCTCAGGAGGAGGACATGGTGGGTCTAGGGAAGGAGTGACTGATGATGAGTCTGACATTGATACCAGGGAAGAGGACGCTTTGGCAGCTGCTTTTCCAGTACCCTGAGCCTGGGTGAGAGAGGATGAGGAGGAGGAGGAGGGCTTGGTCATCCACTCTACCAAGTCTTCGGCATGATGTGGCTCAACATGTCCAGCTGCCGAAAAGAAGGACAAGCGTGTCCCATGGCCATGTGCTGATGACAATGCACCGCGTCCACGACCAGCACTGTTGCCCCCAGACACAGAGCCTGCTTGCCCTCTTTTATTGCCTCCTGACTGTCTGCCTCTCCTTGTTTGCCTTCCAGACATTCTAATAGATGGCCTGCAGGGAGATGGGAAAAAAGCAATAAGGGCTACCTTCAGGTGTCCTTCTCTGTCCCTTGAAACAAGGACTTTGACAGTGAAAGAAACTGACACACTCTCCCTACCTACAGTTTTCTGTCCCTAGAAAAAATGTTTTTTTTAAGCACAATTTAGCACAAGGAGAATTCACTCACTGTCCTTCCAGGTCCCTGGAAACAAGGACTTTGACAGTGAAAGAAACTGACACACTCTCCCTACCTACAGTTTTCTGTCCCTAGAAAAAATGTTTTTTTTAAGCACAATTTAGCACAAGGAGAATTCACTCACTGTCCTTCCAGGTCCCTGGAAACAAGGACTTTGACAGTGAAAGAAACTGACACACTCTCCCTACCTACAGTTTTCTGTCCCTAGAAAAAATGTTTTTTTTAAGCACAATTTAGCACAAGGAGAATTCACTCACTGTCCTTCCAGGTCCCTGGAAACAAGGACTTTGACAGTGAAAGAAACTGACACACTCTCCCTACCTACAGTTTTCTGTCCCTAGAAAAAATGTTTTTTTTAAGCACAATTTAGCACAAGGAGAATTCACTCACTGTCCTTCCAGGTCCCTGGAAACAAGGACTTTGACAGTGAAAGAAACTGACACACTCTCCCTACCTACAGTTTTCTGTCCCTAGAAAAAATGTTTTTTTTAAGCACAATTTAGCACAAGGAGAATTCACTCACTGTCCTTCCAGGTCCCTGGAAACAAGGACTTTGACAGTGAAAGAAACTGACACACTCTCCCTACCTACAGTTTTCTGTCCCTAGAAAAAATGTTTTTTTTAAGCACAATTTAGCACAAGGAGAATTCACTCACTGTCCTTCCAGGTCCCTGGAAACAAGGACTTTGACAGTGAAAGAAACTGACACACTCTCCCTACCTACAGTTTTCTGTCCCTAGAAAAAATGTTTTTTTTAAGCACAATTTAGCACAAGGAGAATTCACTCACTGTCCTTCCAGGTCCCTGGAAACAAGGACTTTGACAGTGAAAGAAACTGACACACTCTCCCTACCTACAGTTTTCTGTCCCTAGAAAAAATGTTTTTTTTAAGCACAATTTAGCACAAGGAGAATTCACTCACTGTCCTTCCAGGTCCCTGGAAACAAGGACTTTGACAGTGAAAGAAACTGACACACTCTCCCTACCTACAGTTTTCTGTCCCTAGAAAAAATGTTTTTTTTAAGCACAATTTAGCACAAGGAGAATTCACTCACTGTCCTTCCAGGTCCCTGGAAACAAGGACTTTGACAGTGAAAGAAACTGACACACTCTCCCTACCTACAGTTTTCTGTCCCTAGAAAAAATGTTTTTTTTAAGCACAATTTAGCACAAGGAGAATTCACTCACTGTCCTTCCAGGTCCCTGGAAACAAGGACTTTGACAGTGAAAGAAACTGACACACTCTCCCTACCTACAGTTTTCTGTCCCTAGAAAAAATGTTTTTTTTAAGCACAATTTAGCACAAGGAGAATTCACTCACTGTCCTTCCAGGTCCCTGGAAACAAGGACTTTGACAGTGAAAGAAACTGACACACTCTCCCTACCTACAGTTTTCTGTCCCTAGAAAAAATGTTTTTTTTAAGCACAATTTAGCACAAGGAGAATTCACTCACTGTCCTTCCAGGTCCCTGGAAACAAGGACTTTGACAGTGAAAGAAACTGACACACTCTCCCTACCTACAGTTTTCTGTCCCTAGAAAAAATGTTTTTTTTAAGCACAATTTAGCACAAGGAGAATTCACTCACTGTCCTTCCAGGTCCCTGGAAACAAGGACTTTGACAGTGAAAGAAACTGACACACTCTCCCTACCTACAGTTTTCTGTCCCTAGAAAAAATGTTTTTTTTAAGCACAATTTAGCACAAGGAGAATTCACTCACTGTCCTTCCAGGTCCCTGGAAACAAGGACTTTGACAGTGAAAGAAACTGACACACTCTCCCTACCTACAGTTTTCTGTCCCTAGAGAAAATGTTTTTTTTAAGCACAATTTAGCACAAGGAGAATTCACTCACTGTCCTTCCAGGTCCCTGGAAACAAGGACTTTGACAGTGAAAGAAACTGACACACTCTCCCTACCTACAGTTTTCTGTCCCTAGAAAAAATGTTTTTTTTAAGCACAATTTAGCACAAGGAGAATTCACTCACTGTCCTTCCAGGTCCCTGGAAACAAGGACTTTGACAGTGAAAGAAACTGACACACTCTCCCTACCTACAGTTTTCTGTCCCTAGAAAAAATGTTTTTTTTAAGCACAATTTAGCACAAGGAGAATTCACTCACTGTCCTTCCAGGTCCCTGGAAACAAGGACTTTGACAGTGAAAGAAACTGACACTCTCCCTACCTACAGTTTTCTGTCCCTAGAAAAAATGTTTTTTTTAAGCACAATATAGCACAAGCACAAAACACACTGACACTCTCCCTACCTATCCTTCTCTTTCCCTAAACTAAAGGAATCCAGGTTAAGCAAGAAAGAAATAAAAGTCACTGTCCCTGCCTATGCTGCTCTATCCCTGCTCCGGAACACACTACACTAGGCCGCCGTGCTGGCGGCCTTTTATAGTGTAGGGGCGTGTACTAAACACCCTCAGCAATAATTGGCCACAGGCATCCTGCCTGTGGCCAATCATTGCTCTCCTCGCTGCCGGCGCTGTGATTGGCCAAGCATGCGGGGTCATAGTGCATGCTTGGCCAATCACAGCGCCTGGATGACACTGCGATGGCGTAGTGCATTGTGGGCCGTTCGCGTCACTCGAATTTGGCGCGAACGGCCCAAATCGTTCGATCTTCGTCGAACGATCGAACAGCCGATGTTCGAGTCGAACGTATGTTCGACTCGAACACGAAGCTCATCCCTACTCCAGACATAACCTCTGTATTTCTATGGGTACAGGTATTGATTGCTCAGAAGGTACTAGTTGTCCTCCGAATCCTCTAAGGAAGATTTGTTTCCCATTAGGATCCTTTTGAAGTTTGATATTCGTTACACTTACAGCAGTTCAATATCTAATAGTACATTTGTGCGATGGTCCCCTATCGCCCCTTGGATACGTGGTCTGACGCTTTTGTCCCTCTCCAGATGACATACTAGGGACAATACCGGGGCCTGACATCCCTATGGTTTAAGATAAGGATTGGTTGGGGGTGGGGTTTTATACTCCTCCTGGTTTTCTTTACCCCCTTGCGTTATCCTCTCTAATTACCTCAAAAGAGGACCATATACTGTAGCATCAGGTGCCTTGTTCGGCTCCGTTGCCACCTTATCTGATCCAGGTTTTTGCTGTTCCTTCTTATGCCAAGGCCTCTTCTCCCCCGTGCTCCTCCTAGGCAATTGACAGTCCTTCACTACATGGCCTGTATTTTCACATCTGTAACACCTGCCTGCAAATCTCACTCTACCTTCGCTTTTAACTACCTCCGCCATTCTTTTGTGGGGCCTATTGTCTTGATCTGTCTCCCGAATCCAGTCCCTAATATGTTTATAAAGGTCTGGTATGAGGTGGCATTCCTCAGTGCAATTCTGGTATGGTAATCAATACATGTGCACTTATTAGCCATAGAGCACAGAAAACTACTGTCATCAGAAGACATATCAATTGTATGTGGCTTTATAAATGGTGAAGTATTCACTGTAAAAGAGTATTGGATCAATTCCCCTCCTAAATTTTGTATTCTCTAGGGCATCTGAACCCCTAGTATCTCTTCCTCCCATTATGTGCTGCATTTCCCTCATTCTATCTGCCGAGTTCCCCCAATTTGAGTTTAACTCGGGAGTTAGACCTTTATGATTCCCGACTGGTGGTTGCAGTTTTTCACACAGTTGCAATGTGAGCCATGCGCGGAGGAGTGCGCATGCATCCCTATTGTTTAAAATGTACTGTGTCACTACAGCTTCCAGCCTGTTCGAGACTAATGGGTGAAGCACTCGTGTCAAATTTTCCCAAAAACTGGCACAGATTTGTGCGATCTTGTATGGAGAGTGTCGTGGATTGGATGCTACCCTCCCTTTTTATAATTGCAGATCCTGGCCAAGTCCTTTCTGACGCAGGAGTAAAAAGAGAAGAACTCTGATCTGGGGGCTCTTCAGGACTGTCAGCTGACCATACTGGTTGCTGTTCGATCAGCATCCTTTCTCCCTGCTCCTGTGTCACACCGGAATGTGTATCCTTGTTAGCACAACAATGGCTGTGCACTTTCTCCATTGCCTGTGCTTTCAAAGAAAGAATGGCATGATCTTTTTGGGCTAGCTGAGTTTTACATTCTTGTAACTCTCTCTTAAGTATTTCTATTGCAGATTCATTCCCTGCCTCTTTCTTTTCTAAAGATGCGATACACTGTTCTCTCAACATACATGTTTCCTTCCATTCATCCACTCCTTGCTCCAACAAACCATTCTCAGTCACCAATTGTTCAATCTCATCCCTCATTTCATCACACTCACAAACATTTGTGTCCGCATTCGCAGCTATAGCTGAAATATCTTTACTCACATTTTCTATTTTTCCTATTAATTCTGTCCTATCTACACCACTCCAATTCTGTCTGCTCTGCGATTTCTTTTATGCATACCACATTGCCCATTCTCTCTCTTCTTGCCTCTTTTGGAAGACTTTTTAGACTTGATGGCCTCATTATGAGTATTGCATTGCTTTAATAGATCATTGAATTGGTGTACTAACGCATTCTTTTGTATATTATTAAATTGGATACACGCATTTTTCCCAATAAATTGTTCAAGAATATCCATTGCTATGCTAATCTGCAAGTAGTTACACTGAACAGTTGATTAGACAATACACAGCGACAAACAAACAGAGACACAGACCCACAGGAAACAACAAAAAAAATAAACAGGTATAAAGCTTATTTAAAACTTGCTACCACTTGTAGTTTTACAGTGCGCACTCTTAATCAACGCTCTCCTGTCAAATAGCAGGCCACATTCAACTTCTATAGGAACAGAAAGCTCTTTCACTCCCACATGGGTAAAAATAAAATTAAATAAAAAAAACTTTAAATAAAAAATTATTATTAAAAAAAATAAAAAATAAACGAAACAAAAGAAAATTTTCGTTAAAAAAAAAAGTTAAAAATAATTTGTAACAAAATTAATATAATAAAAAAATTCATAATAATTAATAAAAAAAATGGAAAATTAATATAAAAACTTTAAAAAAAATATTTTAAATTTTTTTCATAAACTCTAAAAACTTATTTTAAAAAAAAATCATAACATTTTTTCCTCAAAAATTATCCAAAAAACGTCATAAAAAACTTAAAATATATATATATATATTTTTAAAAGGTTTCATAAAAAAAATCCAAATAAAAAAAACAAAAAAACAAAAAAAACAAAAACAATCTATATTTCCCCCACTTTTTCCGCAAAGATGTGTGGTTTATCCTGTCAATCTGCAGGCTATATCAGATACCCCAGGGATGATCAACCCCTCACTCACCAGTACAATTAACTGGCTACAAGCCTAACACACATTAACAATACAATAAACGTTTAACATATAAACATATATCAGCCAAAAATAAACTCACCAGGTTTTGCGCATCCGCTCGCCGATTAGATATTTCACAGGACCTTCTGGACCGTTAAAGCAGGCTTCAGAATTTGCGAGCCAGCACGGATCTTTGTCCACACTTGAGACGACTTCCAGTTCTGGGTTATTTGATTCCCTAGCTTACATGGACTCAGAACAAAAATACATTAGGGTTTGTGAATTCTGTGCAGAAATAAATCACACAGTCCCATCTGGGGTGCCAAATGTTATATCGCAATGTATTACTATATATATACTATTGTGATCTATAATACATATATCTATCGCAACTATGTATTAATTGTATTTGTCCCTTGTTTGCTAGTCTAACCTATCAGAGAATGCTAGGCCTGATGATACATACTACGACAAGCCAATACTAAGATCCCATACTATGACAAGCCGACACTAAGATCCCATTCTATGACAAGCCGACACTAAGATCCCATACTTTGACAAGCTTATACTAAGATCCCATACTATGCCAACCTAATACTAAGATCCCATACTATTACAAGCCAATACTAAGATCCCATACTATGACAAACCAATACTAAGATAACATATTATGGCAAGCAAGTACTAAGATCCATTACTGTGACAAGCCAATTTAATCATTATTTAAGTAAAGGAATAAGAAGTAAACACAGACAAAATTGCAGGTTAGCTGGACAACTGATGGTCAGAAAATGGAATTAATATGCCTAACAAAAATGAAATTGGTGTGCCCAATGACTAATAGTTCTTGATGCATTTAGCCAACTATGACAACACAGTACTAAGACACCATACTATGACAACCTAATAGGGATGAGCTTCGAGTTCGAGTCTAACTCATTTTCGACTCGAACATTGCTATATAACATTGCTACATTGTTATATCGCAATGTATTACTATATATATATACTATTGTGATCTATGTATTAATTGTATTTGTCCCTTGTTTGCTAGTCTAACCTATCAGAGAATGCTAGGCCTGATGATACAATGTTACTTATGAAGACAGACACAGTTGCTTAGTAAAAGAAATTACATTTATTTCCTAAAAGTAGGAATATTACATACTAACAACCGATATCTATACAGCCTAGATCAACAGTACTAATGAAAATGATACTTATTCTCTCTCTTCGAGGCAAAGTCCTGCTTGCTGAGCTCCCAGATGTAATAGAGGGCTCTCTCATTCCCAAACGTCCTGTTTTAAAGGACCTCATTCATACCTCATTCAAACCCTCCCCTTGCCCGCCCGTCTGCCTCTCGACCAATCATTGCACTTCCATGTTCCTCGTCTTGTTACTGATTGTCCTGTCATACCTGGCCTCTGGGGGGCGATGTTGCCCATATAATCTCCAATAGCTTGCTGGCGCCTTTGATCATTGCACTTGTGTTGACAGCTGCACTTCCCTTTTGTCTTCGGAAGGTGCTAATAAACAGGATCTTCAGACATTGTCGGAGTCGGGTCTAACAGATTACATTCCTTAGGGGGGCATCCTGTCCTCCAGGCACGACAAGCCTCAGCTTATCTGACCATTGGGAATGCAACAGAATATGTACAAAACCCAGAACTTATATTCCTTACAACAACCCCATACTATGACAACCTAATAGGGATGAGCTTCGAGTTCGAGTCGAACTCATGTTCGACTCGAACATTGCCTGTTCGACCGTTCGCCAAACAGCGAACAATTTGGGGTGTTCGCGGCAAATTAGAAAAGCCGCGGATCACCCTGTAAAAGTCTATGGGAGAAATCTAAAGTGCTAATTTCAAAGGCTTTTATGCAAGTTATTGTCATAAAAAGTGTTTGGAAACCCGGGTCCTGCCCCAGGGGACATGTATCAATGCAAAAAAAAGTTTTAAAAACTGATTTTTTTTCGGGAGCAGTGATTTTAATAATGCTTAAAGTGAAACAATAAAAGTGAAATATTCCTTTAAATTTCGTACATATGGTGTGCGTATAGTATGCCTGTAAAGTAGCGCATGTTTCCCGTGCTCAGAACTGTCCCTGCACAAAGTGTCATTTCTGAAGGAAAAAAAGTAATTTAAAAGCACTCGTGGCTATGATGAATTGTCAGCTCCCGGCAATACAGAGAACAGTCATTGAAAGTCATTGTTAAAAAAAAAAAAAATGCGTGGGGGTCCCCCCAAATATCCATTCCAGACCCTTCAGGTCTGGTATGGATTTTAAGGGGAACCCTGCGTCAAATTGAAAAAAAAATGGCGTGGAGTTCCCCCCAAAAATCAATACCAGACCCTTTATCCAAGCACGCAACCTGGCAGGCCGCAGGAAAAGAGGGGGGGGGGGACGAAAGAGCGCCCCCCTCCTGAACCGTACCAGGCCACATGCCCTCAACATGGGGAGGATGCTTTGGGGGTCTGTGACCCCTCAAAGCACCCTGTCCCCATGTTGATGGGGACAAGGGCCTCATCCCCACAATCAGGGATGAGCCGAACACCCCCCAGTTCGGTTAGCACCAGAACCTGCGAACAGACAGAATGTTTGCGTGAACTTTAGAACCCTATTAAATACAATGGACTCGAGCGTTCGAAATCTAAAGTGCTAATTATAAAGGCTTATATGCAAGTTATTGTCCTAAAAAGTGTTTGGGGACCCGGGTCCTGCCCCAGGGGACATGTATCAATGCAAAAAGAAGTTTTAAAAACGGCCGTTTTTTCGGGAGCAGTGATTTTAATAATGCTTAAAATGAAAAAATAAAAGTGAAATATTCCTTTAAATTTCGTACCTGGGGGGTGTGTATGATATGCATGTAAAGTCGCACATGTTTCCCGTGCTTAGAACTGTCCCTGCACAAAATGTCATTTCTGAAGGAAAAAAGTAATTTAAAACTCACTCGCGGCCATTAATGAATTGTCGGCCCCCCGGTATGTCAGACCCCGCCTACGTCATTGGCCTGAGCGGACCTGATGGGGAACTTCCTTCACTGTGTAATACATGAATAGACCAGCCCCTTCTCACGTTCCGCATCTGGTCCGCTTAGCCTTACACCTATTCATTGGCTGAGCGGACCTGATGGGGAACTTTAGAAGGGGCGGGTCTATACATTTAATAGACTGCGGAGGAAGTTCCCCATCAGGTCCGCTCAGGCTCAGCCAATGACGGACAGCGATGGACATCGGATCGCCGCGGGACACTGGATTTCATCGCTGGAATGTATTTTTTATTTTTTTTAATAAAGGACTTTTCCAAGGTGTCTGTGTGGTTTTTTTTACATTTTTTTTACACTTTCTTCGTGAAATGATAGGGGTACAATGTACCCCTTACCAATTCACATAGGGGGACCAAGATCTGGGGGTCCCCTTTGTTAAAGGGGTCTTCCAGATTCCGATAAGACCCCCGCCCGCAGACCCCCACAACCACCGGGCAAGGGTTGTGGGGATGAGGCCCTTGTCCCCATCAACATGGGGACATCCTCCCCATGTTGAGGGCATGTGGCCTGGTACGGTTCAGGAGGGGGGGCGCTCTCTCGTCCCCCCCTCTTTTCCTGCGGCCTGCCAGGATGCGTGCTCGGATAAGGGTCTGGTATGGATTTTTGGGGGGACTCCACGCCATTTTTTTTTAAACTTGGGGTGGAGTTCCCCTTAAAATCCATGCCAGATCTGAAGGGCCTGGTATGGATATTTGGGGGGACCCCCACGCTTTTTTTTTTTTTATCAATGACTTTTCTATGTATTGTCGGGAGCTGACAATTCATTAATAGCCGCGAGTGAGTTTTAAATGACTTTTTTT
Source organism: Rana muscosa (assembly GCA_029206835.1). NCBI lineage: Eukaryota > Metazoa > Chordata > Amphibia > Anura > Ranidae > Rana > Rana muscosa. The sequence goes on along the minus strand of JARGYO010005562.1, from coordinate 3,891,886 downwards.
CCTTCAGAAATGACACTTTGTGCAGGGACAGTTCTAAGCCTGGGAAACAAGCACCACTTTACATGCATATTATACACACACCCCATGTATGAAATTTAAAGGAATATTTCACTTTTATTGTTTCACTTTAAGCATTATTAAAATCACTGCTCCCAAAAAAACGTCCGTTTTTAAAACTTTTTTTTGCATTGATACATGTCCCCTGGGGCAGAACCCGGGTCCCCAAATACTTTTTATGACAATAACTTGCATATAAGCCTTTATAATTAGCACTTTAGATTTCTCCCATAGACTTTTCGAATTTGTCGCGAACACCCCAATTTGTTCGCTGTTCGGCGAACAGGCAATGTTCGAGTCGAACATGAGTTCGACTCGAACTCGAAGCTCATCCCTACCCACAACCCTTGCTCGGTGGTTGTGGGGATCTGCGGGCAGGGGCTTATCGGAATCTGGAAGCCCCCTTTAACAAAGGGGACCCCCAGATACTGCCCCCCTATGTGAATTGGTAACGGGGTACATTGTAAAAAAGTGTAAAAAAAATTAAAAAAACACACAGACACAGTTGGGAAAGTCCTTTATTAAAAACAAAAAAATAAAAAATAAAAAACCCTTTTCAGCGAAGTCCAGCGTTGTTCTCTATGTCCCGCGGTGATCCGATGTCCAGCGCTGCAGTCTCCTCCAGTCTCCACTCCACACGAAACCCCCATGACAAACGAGGGGGCGGGGTCACCCGTCACATCATAGGGTAAGCCCCAGCTTACCCCCGCTTGCCAGGGAATAGCCAATGACATAGGCGGGATTCCGCCTATGTCATTGGCTATTCCCTGCAAGCGGGGAAAGCCGGGGCTTACCCCTATGATCTGACGGGTGACCCCGCCCCCTCGTACGTCAGACACCGCCTTCGTCATTGGCTGAGCGGACTTGACGGGGAACGTGATTTGATTCCTCTGCAGTGTAATAAATGAATAGACCCCGCCCCTTCTCACGTTCCCCATCAGGTCCGCTCAGCCTTACACCCAGTGAAGGTGACCCCACCCCCCTACGTCATTGGCTGAGCGGACCTGATGGAGAACGTGACCAAAGACCCCCAAAGCATCCTCCCCATGTTGAGGGCATGTGGCCTGGTACGGTTCAGGAGGGTGGGGCGCTCTCTCGTGCCCCCCTCTTTTCCTGCGGCCTGCCAGGTTGCGTGCTCAGATAAAGGGTCTGGTATGGATATTTAGGGGGAAATTACACTATGTGCAGGGACAGTTCTAAGCACGGGAAAAAAGCGCTGCTTTACAGGCATACTATACACACACCCTAGGTACGAAATTTAAAGGAATATTTCACTTTTATTGTTTCACTTTAAGCATTATTAAAATCACTGCTCCCGAAAAAACGGTAGTTTTTAAAACTTTTTTTGCATTGATACATGTCCCCTGGGGCTGGACCCGGGTCCCCAAACCCTTTTTAGGACAATAACTTGCATATTAGCCTCAATAATTATCACTTTTGATTTTGAACGTTCGAGTCCATTGTATTTAATAGGGTTCTAAAGTTTGCGCAAACTTTATGTCTGTTCGGCTCATCCCTACAACCTAATACTAAGATCCCATTTTATGGCAATCCAATACTAAGATCTATTACTATGACAAGCCAATTTGAGCATTATTTAAAGTGAAACTTCACTCTCCCAATCAACATTGATTTTTTTTGTAATTCTCATGCTGCTAGCATTAGTAAATATATAGTAAAATATATCATATTTACTTGTTTTAAACATTTTTTTTTACATTTCTTCAGTTACTTCCTGGTTTCTTGCCTAAGAAAATTATGTCATACATCCCAGAAGTCTTCATGAGGGGGGTTCTCAGCTAAGCACACTCTCTGGCATGCATGCCTGAGCTAAGGACAGATGGATTCCAAGAACGAAATTCTACATGAATCATCTGCCCTTACTCAAGATTGTCACGGCCAGAAATGCTAGGAGGTGTTTTTCAAAGTGATTTCTCAAATTTTTCAACAAAATAAAGAATAAAGACACAGATGGATTGGAGCACTTCCTGAAACCATTGCCGGGCTCTGTGTGAGAAATCCAGCAGAGGTTTGAGCAAACCCATCCCTGTCCTTCCCAGTCCAGCCCAGCATTACCCTCATCCCTTCCAGCCATCAGCAGAATGTGCATTTTAGCAGGGAAGATGGTGGTGAGAGGTAAACCATTGCAAAGCTAGCACAGTGGCTTGCTTCTCACCACCAGCTTTCTTGCTAAACTCTGCTATTCCAGCCGCTTACTTGCCAAACTCTGCAGCATTACATGGTCCCAGTGGATCCTTCTCTGGGCCTTATCTTCCCTTACACAGAGTGCAATTTGTGATTAACCCTTTAGTTCCTATTAAACTTCTACACTTAGATGGTTTGTTTTTATTGTTTGTGCATTAGGTGGCTCAAGACCTTTTTATGTGAAGCTGATACCACCAATATAGTGACTTTTTATTATCTACTCTCACTACACTCACACTACCAATCGGTATGATGTGGAGTTTTCAGCTTGCTGTGCATTCACACTCACACTACAAGGTGGAATCATGTGGAGTTTTCTGTTTGTTATGCAATACACTCACACTACAAGGTGGAATCATGTGAAGTGCTCTGCTTGCTGTGCATTCACACTCACACAACAAGGTGGAATCATGTGGAGTTCAGAATCATGTGAAGTGTTCTGCTCGCTAAGCGTTATATTCACACTACAAGCTAGAATCATGTGGAGTTAAGGTATACCGTCCATTGTAGACTGATCTGAGCCGAGACCCCAGAGCACTTTCAGCTACACTGACAGTTGCCCCTGCCTCCAGCTCCCTTCTCTTGAGGTAGTTTTGATGCAAAGCCCTGCACAGCTAAACTCTATATGTAGCAATACCACCAGTTAAGAGGGCTGCAAGTATAGTTTTGGGCCTGTAACACACTGCTGTCAACCCCCAGGAACTGGCTCTAACCTCCCTTGGCACAGCTAGCACAAATGGGAATGTGAAACCCCCTATGCTATAGGAATCACCACTCCGCAATAGAGCATACACAATAACTAATATCAAATTACCTGAGTTGACTGCTTCAGCTGGGATAAACAATACACCACACAACTCGTTTGCTTAACCACAAATACTTTTACTGAGTAGAAAATATAAGGTTAGACAATGGTACATTTATCTATGCAGGGCCCTGCAATATCAAAAGTCAAGCAAATAACAAGTACTATGTTCTAACAGTCTTATGCGCACTGAATGTCTCTTAGTAAACTACGTTTGCAAGCTTTCCCCTCGTGGCCAATATGGCGCCCAACCAATGTCTCCCTGCTGAACAGTCAGGGCTGACTAATTCACACACAGTTAATTCGTTGAGAAGGATCTTCGCTAGCAATGGTGGTGCACTTTGTAGGTTATTTGTAATCCAAAGGTATTAAATTGTTAGTTACTCAGCAAGCAATAAGACAACTTAACTCCGGCTGCACAATACACTGTTCCTCTGGGGTGCAATGTAACACTCCGGTAACGGTGGGCCCTGACCAAAGGATACTGGGCCTAAAAGGTAGTCAAAGTATACTGAGCAAGTGCTCTCTCACCCGACCGGACCTGTCCATACAACCGACTTCAGTAGTTGGTGCTCCGGCACACAGTCTCACGATACCCGCAGTCTCCGATCCTCTCGACCATCCGAGGGAGATTGATGGATGAGACGACTCTGGGTTCTCCCGTGACGATCAGCAAGCTCTCCGGATCCCCTAGGCCCAGGCTCTCCGGCCTAGTCCAAAGCAGCAGGCCCCAACGTAGGCTCCACTTGCTAGGAGGGTGGTGTCCGAAGAGACCCGCGTGTTGCTCCTCCCTCCTTAAATAGTCCTTCCCCAGCAGACCTTGCACCAGGCAATGCACTGTGGGTGTCCCGCTGCACACTGGGTATAGTAGTCTTTGTACTCATTTAAAGTGACACCCCGCTACACACTCCCCCCACTTAAAATCTTTGGTCCCCAAAGATAAGCAGTTAAAGATCATTATTAGCATATGCACACTGTAACGGGAGGGCTCGTGGAACCCAGAAGCTCTTAGAAAGTTTGAGCCAGAAAATAATGGACATTGAGAATATGTCTTGGATTCCTTTTAAATGGGTCTGTAATATTAATCCACAGTATTTCCCCGGATATCTGTAAAGGACTATTTACTGGTTGTTTGATTCTGAACTCAACAGGTTAATTGAGAGATGCTGATGTGTTCAACTCTAACCACCTGGCTGCCTGTGTAATGTAGATTAAATACAGACTAGCTTCCAAAGACCTTTTCATTGTTGTTTGTGGTGATGTGGATTGGAGCTGGTAGACCGTCTGGCTGCCTATTATGGGATGTTTAAGTGTCTTGCTGTGAGGAAAGGGGGGGGGATCACTCAAGCAACCCCTCCTGCTAAGCCTGTTTACTGAAGGAGAAGTTTGAACACACCTGACCTGTATCACCATTGTCATTGGACAGTTTAACCCGCCCTGTTCCCCAAGGATGGGAGGGAAGTGTTTTGAAGAGAAGTGTGTTACCATGTGCTTGTAATAAAGATTTTTTCCCTGTTTTTGGAACTTCAACACAGAGCGTTGTCTCATTTGTGCGGGGAGAAATATTTGTATGGGGTCTTATTTGGCTAGTTGGAGTGTCTGGTAGCTGCTATGTGTTCGGGAATGGAATATATTTAAACAACGTTAACTCCTGTCGTTACATTGGTGGCAAGCAGCGGATTGATTCCCACAGCCGGAAGGACAGCTACAAGAGGACACAGGCCAATGGAGGCACAGTATGAACGGCTAAAGCACTTTACCCTCAAGGACTTACTGGAGAACCGGGGAAAACCGGCCAACAACTGTAAGAAGAGGAACATTATCAGAGAACTAGTCGAAATAGATGGAACCGAAAGGCCCAGCGTAACAGACAGGACACCCGAAGAGGCAAGTTTTGATCGGGCTGTTAACATAAGACTGGCACATTATGGTCCTAACCCTACAGCGGAGATCATAGACCGAGTTATAGCGGCTGTGGATGTAAATTTGCTACCGCAAAGAGGTGCTGCAGCAGCAGAAGTCAGAGCAGCACCAACTGAATGGAGAAAGATACATTTTATTGCTTTTAAAAATTTCATTGAAACTGAAGGAGAGATTGATGGGTACCTTGCTGATTTTGAATGGCAATGTGCCCTACACTGGGTGCCCACAGAGGAATGGGTTACCATTTTGTCTGGGAAACTGTCCGGCCGGGCCAGTGAAGAATTCAGGGCCATCCCAGACGAGGATATTATGAACTATGGACTGGTAAAAGAAGCACTTTTGGCCAGGTATGCCGTCACACCGGAGGCATACCGGAGGCGGTTCCGAGAGACGAGCAAGCAGACTGGAGACTTGTATACCGGGTGGGCATGCCGCCTACACCGCACTGCATCCCACTGGGTCACTGGATGCCAAGCAGAATCCGGGGAAGAGGTGCTGCAGGTGTTCCTACTGGAGCACTTCTTTGACAAACTGTCCCTGGAAGTCAGAGAGTGGGTCCGGGACCGAAAACCTTTCACCTTGCCTGAAGCAGCTCGCTTGGCGGACGAATACACAGACGCCCACGAACTGGATAACCCTGTGGTCAAAACAACAGCTCGGGTGGATTATCAATCAGTGGCACCCCCTCCGGCTATCCCCTACCAACACCAGTCGTGCCATACTACAGCACCACCTCCAGCGGCCACTTATTCTCAGCAGCCCAGGTCCAACTCCCAGGGCTGCTCACAACCCATCAGGTGTTTCGGGTGTAAACAGCTAGGGCACAAAAAGCCAGACTGTCCGTTGAATCCAGCCAGGCAGTCCCAGTCATGGAGACAGCCAGCAAGGGGGAACCCCCACACATCCATGCCTGCGGCCCACTGCGTTGAAGAGGAAGAACATTGGGGTGTCCTGCACGAGGCTGATCCAATACAAGCAGCTAACTGGGACAACCGGCAGCAACACAGGCAGACTGTCTGGGTCAATGGAACGGTAGCCAATGGCCTACGTGATACTGGCGCCACCATGACCCTACTACAGAAGAACCTCATCCCAGAGAGCCAACATACCAGAGACACTGTAGCCGTAAGAGTAGCGGGAGGCACCGTCTTCCGGCTACCCATTGCCCGTGTTCACCTGGATTGGGGGGTTGGTTCGGGACACGTGAATGTGGGGTTGATGAAGGATTTGCCAGCGGATGTACTACTGGGGAATGATTTGGCCCCCCTCGTTTCTGCTTACGCCACGATGGGCCCCACTGAAGCCAACCCAGTGACTACCTGGGCCCAGACCCGTGCTGCTGGAACCAACCCGCTTGCTGCCAAGACCCGGGTAAGACTACCTTCCCGGACATGTACCTTAGATCAGCCACAATATCACAGTCTAAAATTGGAATGTGACAAGTTGGCCAGTGAGAAATCGGAGATGCAACGACACTACGTTATGTATTATGAGATGTCCCATGGCTTGAACATTGAAATGCTGAAATTGTCAAAAGGTTAAATGGGATTTGCGCCCAGGTTTTGCCTTACCTCTCCCAAGAGCGTCAGCAACAAGTTTTGGGAGCCATTGAGAGAGCAAAGCAAGTGACTGTTCCAGAACTAAATTCCATTATTCGCCCTACAACCTTACAACTTCACCATCAGCTACTGACCCGGTAAGCAAAATGTCAATGCTGATGGGTTGTCCAGGCATTAGAGGTATGGATCTATGGACTAACTTCGGAGTCAACCCGTCTGTGGTCTCCTCCTGTGTTAGTCTCCTGCCGAAAGGGGAGAGATGTAACGGGAGGGCCCATGGAACCCAGAAGCTCTTAGAAAGTATGAGCCAGAAAATAATGGACATTGAGAATATGTCTTGGATTGCTTTGAAATGAGTCTGTAATATTAATCCACGGTATTTCCCCGGATTTCTGTAAAGGACTATTTACTGGTTGTTTGATTCTGAACTCAACAGGGTAATTGAGAGATGCTGATGTGTTCAACTCTAACCACCTGGCTGCCTGTGTAATGTAGATTAAATCCAGACTAGCTTCCAAAGACCTTTTCATTGTTGTTTGTGGTGATGTGGATTGGAGCTGGTAGACCGTCTGGCTGCCTATTATGGGATGTTTAAGTGTCTTGCTGTGAGGAAGACTGTTTACTGAAGGAGAAGTTTGAACACACCTGACCTGTATCACCATTGTCATTGGACAGTTTAACCCGCCCTGTTCCCCAAGGATGGGAGGGAAGTGTTTTGAAGAGAAGTGTGTTACCATGTGCTTGTAATACAGATTTTTTCCCTGTTTTTGGAACTTCAACACAGAGCGTTGTCTCGTTTGTGTGGGGAGAAATATTTGTATGGGGTCTTATTCGGCTGGTTGGAGTGTCTGGTAGCTGCTGTGTGTTCGGGAATGGAATATATTTAAACGACGTTAACTCCTGTCGTTACACACACGAAATACAGTTCACGGCTACAAAGGAGCCTGGCAGAGGAACTTCCCACCAAGCTTTGGGAGAGAGGTTGTCCTGCCCACAGTGGCCTGTCTAACTGTGCCAAGGAGTGAGCTACTAAATTCACAGTAGAGGGACCAGACTTATCTACTGTCCTTCTTGCCGTAACAACAGTCTCTTCCGAGCGCTCCCCCATTTGAGCGTAGGTTAATCTTCTTGGGGGGTGGATGGTCCTTCTCTCTCTTTGCGTCCTAGGAGCCAGGGTCTCAACTGCAGTGGGTCCTTCCAATTCTCCCTCTATTAAGTCAGGTGTATTGGGTTCCGCTGGTCCAGGGGCATCTAATTCAGGTGCAGAGAGGTACAAGGACTCCCTGGGGTCCTCTACAGGAAAAGAGTCCAGAGCATCCTCCCATTCTTCAGTAAGAGTATCAAGTGGTATGAACTTAGCAGCCTCAGCATTTAAAGGGTCACCAGTGATAACTTCAGATGATGGAGAGACCATGGTCATGGGTTCAGGTACTTGAGGGGACCATAACCAATCGAGTTCCAATTCCTCATCTTCACTCTGATCTTGGGCATCCATTTCCCCTGAAAGAGTTGTTTGAGATCTGGTGGCAGGTCTAGGGGTATTAGAGGCTGAAAGGGGCTCAGAAGGATCCGAGGTAGGAGGCAAACAAACTGCTTCGGAGAGGGGCAGCAAGTGATTCCTGTGCCATGTCTTCAACGGCCTCACGCTCCCTTCTGGTTTGAGTTGATACACTGGCAAACCTGGCAATTGTTTACAGATTACATATGGTTGCAACCTCCACCGGTCGGCCAGCTTATGCTTCCCTGGAATGCCTAAGTTCCGCAACAGCACCCTGTCTCCTGGCTGTAGGTCATGAATTCGGACCTTGAGGTCATAACTCCGCTTATTCCTGGATCCTCTTTGATCGGAAGTCGCCTGGGCCCTCTCATACGCCAGCCTTAAACTCTGTCGCAACCGATCCACATACCCCTTTTGGGAAGCTGCTGAGGTATGATCTATTGAAGTGCCAAAAGCCAAATCTACCGGTAGTCTTGCTTCCCTGCCGAACATCAGTCTGTATGGGGAATACCCAGTAGCATCACTAGTCGTACTATTGTATGCATGCACAATGGCGGCCACATGCTTGCCACAATGCTGCTTCTTCTCACTACTCAATGTTCCCAGCATATTCAACAATGTCCGATTGAATCGTTCAGGTTGGGCATCCCCTTGTGGGTGGTATGGGGTGGTTCGGGTCTTTTTTATACCCAGTGAATCCAACAGTTTCCGAATCAGTCTGCTTTCGAAATCCCTTCCCTGGTCTGAGTGGAGACGTTGAGGTAGTGTACAAAGAACTTTTCAACAAGAACCTTAGCCACTGTGGAGGCCTTCTGGTCTTTGGTTGGGAATGCCTGAGCGTATCTAGTGAAATGATCGGTTATCACCAGAACATTCCCATGTCCACTCAAATCAGGTTCTAGACAAAGAAAATCAATGCATACCAGATCCAAGGGCTCTTGACTTTGTAAGTGGCCCATTTGGGCAGCTTGATGAGGCAGAGTCTTTCTTTGTATGCATCTTGCACATGAGTGACAATATTCCTCCACTTCAACCCGCATACAGGGCCAGTAAAATCTGTTCCTTACAAGCTGAAAGGTTCTCTCCGACCCCAGGTGGCCATGATCATCATGCAAAGCGGTCAGAACAGTCTTCCGGTGTTTCTCTGGCAGAAACAGTTTCCACTTATCCTCCAAATCATCAGAGGGGCCCCTTCAGTAGACTACCCCTTGATGCATTTGTAGCCGGTCCCATTCTCTTCTTAATAGACGAGCCTCCTTTGAGGGGTCCTTCAGAAGTAAGTCTGGGTTATGACTTTCCAGTGCTTCCAGAGCCAATCTCCCCAGCGGGTCTTCCATTTGATCTCTTCTCAGATCCGTCTTTGAGAGTTTGGATAGATTCTCTTCTCCAATCTGGATCACATCACAGTAATACTTGGGTACTCCAACAACCGAGACTCCTATTTCTTCGGCTCTGGACCCTCCACTTGTCTGGAACTCTGCTCCCTGGCACAAGGCTTGCACTCCCTCTGGGGCCAGCCTAGTCCAGTCTTCCGTAGGATTAGTGGGAGCATGGGACCTTCTGGATAAGGCATCAGCGTCTCTGTTTCCAGTCCCAGGTCTGTACTTTAGACTGAAAGTGAATCCTGAGAGAGCTGCTAGCCAACGGTGGCCGGTAGGCATCCAATTTGGCTGTAATCAGGAGGTAGGTGAGCGGGTTATTGTCTGTCTTTACCACAAACACAGCTCCATACAGGTAGTCCTTCAGCTTATCCACCACAGCCCATTTCAAGGCCAAGAATTCCAGCTTGTGGGCGGGGTAATTCTTTTCAGCTGGGGTCAAACTTCTGCTCACATAAGCAACGGGCCTCAGTTGGTCATCATGCTCTTGATACAGCACTCCCCCCAGACCATCATGACTGGCATCCACATGTAGTTCAAACGGTTTTCTGGTGTCCGCATAAGACGGGGGCAGTGTTCAGACTCTCCTTCAATCTGGTGAAAGCCTCCTAACAGCTCACAGTCCACTGGTCTTCTATAGACTCCCCTGGTTTCCTGGGCCCTGACTCATCTTCTTCTCCTTCGGTCTTCAGGAGTTCATTCAACGGCTTGGCGATTTTTGCAAACCCCTCCACAAACCTTCTGTAGTAGGAGCAAAACCCCAGAAACGACCTGAGCTCAGTCACTGTGGTGGGCCGGGGCCAGGAGGTAACTGCCTCCAACTTTCCTGGATCTGTGGACACTCCTTCGGCAGACACAATGTGCCCCAGGTAGTGAACTGAAGATTGGTAAAACTGGCACTTCTCCAAAGAAAGTTTGAGTCCCTCATCACTGAGTCTCTTCAAGGCCTTCTCCAACCTTGCCTCATGCTCTTCTAGAGTTTTCCCGAACACAATGATGTCATTCAGGTAAACCAGCACTTCAATAAGGTTCATGTCTCCCACCGTCTTTTCCATGAGTCGCTGCTGGAAAGTGGCCGGACCTCCTGAGAGGCCTTGAGGCATGCGATCGAATTCATAGAACCCCACAGGGGTGATGAATGCTGTATTTTCTCGATCTTCAGGGTGCATTGGAATCTGGTAATACCCGCTCTTCAAGTCCATCACACTGAACCATGTTGCTCCAGACAAACTCTGTAAGGCATCCTCTATTCGTGGAGTGGTGTATCGATCGGGTATCGTTCTCCTATTGAGGGTCCGATAATCAATACATAGCCTCAATGACCCATTTTTTTTCTGACCACCACTATTGGGGAGGCGTATGGGCTCCTAGACTCTCGGATGACCCCGGTTCTTTTGAGCTCTGATAGTTGCTCTCGCAGATCTTCCAAATCAGCCAAGGGGACTCGCCGGACTCTTTCCCTGAACGACCTGTCCTCCTCCAGGCGGATGCTGTGGGTAGCACTTTTTGCACACCCCACATCGAACTCATCCTTAGAGAAGATCTTCCGCCACCTAGTCAACTGGGCTCTGGTCCTCTCCTTCCAAGCCGGTGGTAAAGCCGTATCTTCCAAACATTGTTTCTCCACAATAGCTCTCTCTCCCTCTACCTTCTTTAAGTCTGACAAGGCAGGGTTCACTTGGTCCAACAGCATCCGGGCCGGGATCTTCACAGGTGTGTCGGTGGTGTTCCTGATGCTCACCGACACCTTGCTATTAGCCTTCTTCAGAGCTCTCAATGGAACCACCTCAGGAATTACTTCCAGCCCTTGATGGGTATCCAAAGGATCTGGTTCTAGGACTACAAAGGGACCAGGTTGCTCCCAGTTGAGTTTTACGGTGGCCCTCGGGCAAGTTACTTCCCCGGGCTGTAATATCCTCTCCTTCTAATGATTTATAAACACCCGAAATGAGACCTTTTTGTCTGGGGGCAGAATAGCATATACCTTCAAAAAATGTGTTTGAATCAGAAGCTGGAAAAGTATAGTGCTGATGAAAAAAAAATCAGATTTGGAGAAGTGGTAAAATTCCCCAGCTGGGATATGATAACGATTTTGTAAATATATTAGAAAGTCATCCAATTTAGTCAAGTCCCAGTTCACCCAGATCTGAAAAGATGCCGGGTGATCTAGATGGGGGAATCTAGAATCTCCAAGAAATGAGGCTTCCCGGGGGGGTGTCTGTGATATAAGATTATATTTCACCTTATAGTCATCCCACAACTTCAAACCAACCGCCACTATTGAGTTTTTAGAACTCAAACCGGACTTAGAGGGGTTTGAGGACCATAAAGTCCAGGAAGGTATAGGGGCAAGATAAAATCTTGTTCAAACCTAACCCAGGGGACCTTGGAATCAATAATATTCCATTGGGCCTGTTGAGTATATCTACTCCCAAGATAGTAAAGCCATATCTGGGGGACCCCCAGGCCACCTCTTATGGAGGAATGGTACAGAATGTCTCTAGCGAACCTCGGGAGTTTATCTTGCCAAATAAATCTGTTAAAATGGGACTAGATATTAATTAGGTACGTTTTTGAGAGTCTAATTGGTAGGGAGCGAAATAGGTAAAGTAACTTAGGGAGAATCGTAATTTTGAGGGCTGTAACCCTACCTAGAAAAGAAATGTGGAGTGGGGACCAAAGTTTGAGCAATTGTTTCAATTTAGATATCATCTGAGGATAATTGGCCTCGAACAGTTTGCAAAAGTCCCTGGTCAGGTTAATACCCAAATATGGGAGATGGGCTCCAGCCCAAGTGAAAGGGAATGATTGGGCGAAAAACCCACTGGAAGGGCCACAGACTTTGAGACATTTACTGAGAGACCGTAGATCCTTGCAAAACTCGATAACGTTTGAAGCAGGTTCGGCAAGGTAATTAAGGGATTGGTGAGGAACATCAGCACGTCATCAGCATACATGAAAAATTTGTAAGAGGAGGAGCCTTTACAATATCCTGTAAAGTCAGGGTTACTCAATATAGCAATGGCTAAGGGCTCAAGAGCTAGAGCAAAGATTAGTAGGGAGAGAGGGCACCCCTGTCTAGTACCCCAGCCTAGGCTGAAAAACTCAGAGGATCTTAACTCGTGTTTTAGGGTTCTGGTAAAGGGCCTGGAAGGCATGTAAGGATTCCCCCTGAAAGCCCATGCGTTGCAGCAGGGTGGACACATAGCTCCAAGACACAATGTCGAAAGCCTTATGGATATCAAGGCTAAGCATAAAAAGTTTCCGGGAGAATAGGTTCGCATCCTGAATTATATCTGTGGCCAGACAAATGTTGTCTGTAATGAGCCTGTGGGGAATGAAACCCGATTGGTAGGGAGATGTAAGTGAGGAGATTATGCCCGCCAATCTGTCAGCTAAAATTCGACTGAAAATTTTCAAATCATTATTTATGACCGAAATGGGTCTATAATTCTGAGGGAGCATATGATTTTTGTTAGGCTTAGGGATCAGAGACATGTTTGCCAATAGCATCTCTTCTGGAAAGCTGCCCCCCTGAAACACGGAGTTGAAAAGCTGAACCAGTCTAGTGGATAAGGGGATGGAATTGTTTTTATAATATACAGATGAGAAGCCATCTGGGCCCAGAGCGGAGCCAGTCTTTAAAGCTTTAATCACATTCAAGACCTCCGACTGTGTAATAGGTGAGTTAAGTTTCTTCAATTGTGAGGAGGAGAGGGATGGTACGGGGATGGCCTGAAACCAGGCTTCATCTTCTGGTGCAGGTTCTGACTGCATAGGTGCCAGCAGAGCTGAATAGAATTGCTCAAACTGTTTGAGAACCTCTTGCGGGTGAGTGGTAGTCTGACCAGAGCTAGTTGCCAATTTATAGGCTTGAGGGGGACGGGTAGACTGGTTCAATTTTCTAGCAAACATGGTTGAAGAGGTGTTACTGTGAAGCAGGAATTTGGCTTTGGACCATCTACGAGCTTTTTTCCACCTTAGTAGAGAGTAGTGAGTCCAATTCTAGATGCTTCTGGTCAATGGAAAGTCTGGTGGACTCCAGATGCAAAGAACTGGTATTCTTATATAGACGGTCCAACTCCATCGTGAGAGACAGTATTTTCTGTCTGTTAATCTTGTTACGGGCTGAGGCTATTCCAATAAGTTTGCCCCTCAATACCGCCTTATGGGCAGTCCAAACTGTAGAAATCAGGGTTTCCGGTAATGCATGGAGGGTAAAGTACTCGTCTATGGCTCCTGCAACCTCTGATTCTACCGCCAAGTCAGAGAGGAGTGCCTCATTAAGTCTCCATGTATAAGGAGTGGGAGATAATCTAATAAATTTGGTCGTGAAGGAGGTAGCGTGATGGACTGACTACACAGGGATGGATTGATGCTTTTGTAGAGTTAGCTAGAATAATGGGGGAGGAGTAGATATAATCCAGTCTAGCGGAACTATTATGTGGATGGGAGTAAAAATTATATTCCCTGGCTCCCATGTTATGTGCTCTCCAAATGTGTCCATTAATTGGTGGTCTAATAGGCCACGGGCAAGGGATTTAGGGAAGGCTATAGCTGTCGTTGCCATTGTGCATCTGTATAGCGTGGAGTTAGCCACCATATTGAAATCCCCACCTATGATCATGTGAGATGATTGATATCTAGCCAGATGATCAAAGAAGGATTTAAAAAAGGAAGCAGGAGAGTCATTTGGGGCGTAGATGCAAGCTATTGTAAGTTCTCTATTATGAATAATACCCTTAATAATGACATATCTACTTTCTTTATCTCTAAATATCTGTTTCACATCCATAGGAAAGGAGGAGTGTAGGAATATGGCAGCACCCCTATTCTTTGAGGAATGAAGAGGATAAAAGCATTGGGGGAATTGTCTATGAAAGAATTTGGGATGGGAGGAATGGGCAAAGTGTATCTCCTGGATCAAGAGAATCTTTGCCCCCAGCTGTTTATAAAAAGCAATTGCTTTCTTTTTAATAGGGGAGTTAAATCCCTTCACATTATGTGAGATGCAAGTAATCACCATGGGAGGGGAAAAGCAATCCTATCATCTGAACTGTAATCAGGTATGTGAACAGGGAGAGGGCACCACAGAGATTCGTTCCCCGTACTCCTGTATTCAGTAAGGGGCGCTGCCGCAGTCCATTGCAGAACACAGTGAAACCTCTGTTTACTCAATCCACAAACATTTCTATAGGAATATGACATACTTGTACCATAAGGTTCCTTCTGGAGGAGATTAACATTCAAACAGTGGTAGAACTGACCTAAAAGAAAAAAAAAAAACACAAAAGAAAAATAGTCTGGTAACAATGAGAAAGTGGGAAGCAAAGTAATGTAGTAGCAGCTTCGTCTAATCTTGAACTGTCCCATGCATGGAACCTGAGAGTAGATCTGCGGAATTAATCAATGTTTCTGTCCCCGATGTCACTTTGAATCCTTCTCCTATCTCTCCGAGGTGGTGGTGTACGCCAGATTGGAGAAGGACTGGGGGTGGACGGAAGGCGGCGGATAGCCTCAGCAGCGAGGAGGCCCAACTTCACCAGGATCTCCTGGCCCTCCTGCAGGGATGTAGCCGAATAAGTGGTTCCGTTATGGGGAACCACCAATTTAAAGGGGAACCCCCATCTGTAGCGGATATGTGTAGACTGGAGTGCTGTAGTGATTTCTTTCAGGCCCCTACGTCTATCCAGAGTAGCAGGTGAAATGTCTGGGTATATCTGGATAATATGTTCATCCAGTGTGATGCCTTGTTTGTTCCGGGCAGCCCTCAAGATTTCTTCTTTGCCCGCCTCAATAATGCACGGGATCGAGATGGCAAGCTCCTCTGGACCCACCCACAAGGTGCTAGCCCTTTATACCCCCACAATTAAGAAATGGGTATTAGATTAATCTCCCACAACACTAGGGGATTTAATTCCCCCCAAAAACGGAAGAAGGCATTTACTGCCTATAAACGCCTGAGGGCAGACATTGCGTTACTGCAGGAGACCCATTTCTCAGAGGGCAATCACCCTACATATTTTGATAAATCTTTCGGCCCTGGATACTTTACAACTTTTGGGTCTAGGTCCAGAGGAGTAGCGATATTTCTGAAAAAAGGTTTAATGTTTGAGGTTGAACATGTTTACAAAGATCCTGCCAGTAGATTTCTTATTTTACAAGGCTCACTGCAAGGGAAAAAGTTAACAATAGCTAATGTATATGCTCCCAATGATTCCCAAGCATCTTTTTTTAGGAATTTTTTTCACGTTTTAGATAAATATAGCTCCCTACATCTGTTGTTGGGAGGGGACTTCAATTTGGTGGCACACTCCGCTCTGCACAGAAGCAGGCCTGGTAGCGCTTCTAGTGCTTTCCCCAAAACACTGAAGTCGAGGCACATGCTCACAATCTGGTGGACTCATGAATACACATTTTATTCCCACCCCCACGATAGCTACTCCAGGATAGATTACCTGTTCTGCTCCCATATATTGCTAGCGAATTCCACTTCTGCGACTATTCATCCGTGCCCTTGGTCAGACCACCAGATGGTGTCTTTAGACGTCTCCCACATAGGCCTTAGATCCACTGTCGCAGGATGGAGACTGAATGAATCTCTCCTCACGGATCCTATAGTGGTATCACAATTGGCTAAACATATGGTAGACTATTTTGCCACCAATGACACGGGTGAGGTCTCCCCCCCGATCCTTTGGGCGGCCCACAAGGTGGTGCTTAGAGGCCACCTTATTCAAATTGCAGCAGAAAGAAAGAAACAGAGGCTAATAGATATTACTAGGCTCACTAAGGACCTAGATAGGCTATACCATGCACATTCACAAAACCACGCCCCAGACCTTGTGAGTAAAATACAAGAATGTAGACTGGAGCTTGACAAGATTCTCTCTGAACAGACTGAGAGGTCCTTGAGGTGGTCAGGAGCCAAGTTCCTGTTGCACAGTAACTCGGCCTCGACCATGTTTGCACGGAAGCTGAACCACTCAATACAACCTCCCCACACGTACAAATTAAGGAACCCTACAGGGGGTCTAGTTTCCCACCCTACAGAGGTATTGAATTTTTTTTCTAAATTTTACACAGATTCTCTTTCTCCCCCCTCTGCGCCCCCAGATCCTACTCTCAAATCCTGGTTGGATGACCTGCCTCTCCCTGCACTGACACAGGAGCATCTAGCGCAGTGGTTCTCAACTCCAGTCCTCAGGACCCACTAACAGGCCGGATTTTAAGTATTACTTTGGGGAGATGCAGACTAGAATACTGCAATCACTGAGCAGCAAATGATATCACCTGTGATGTATTTCAGTTATCTTGCAAACCTGGCCTGTTAGTGGGTCCTGAGGACAGGAGTTGAGAACCACTGATCTAGCAGAACTGAATGCTCCTTGCTCAGAACTGGAGATTGCAATGATTATCAAGTCACTAAAGCCCTCCAAGGCCCCGGGTCCTGACGGGTTCTCGGCCCCATATTCTAAAAAATTTAGAGACAGTCTGGTTCCACAACTGAAATCCCTCTTTGACCATATCCTTGAAGGTAATGTTTTTCCAGATGACATGCTCCTTGCCAACATGTCGCTTATCCCGAAGCCCAATAGAGATCATACCCTGCCCCAAAATTATAGACCCATTTTGGTCATTAATAACGACTTGAAGATTTTCGGTCGGATATTGGCGGACCGACTATCGAAGATTATTACTTCCCTTATCTCCCCAGATCAGACGGGTTTTATCCCGTCTAGACAAATTACGGACAATATTAGACTGGCCTCAAACATTATATAGGATGCAGACTTACACGCACGCAGGGTGCTACTCCTTGGCCTTGATATTCACAAGGCTTTCGATAGTGTGCCATATCTTGAAATGACCTTAGAGAGATTTGGCTTCTCGGGGGCCTTTGTACATGGATTTAGGGCACTTTATAACCACCCTCGCACCCGTATTAAACTCCCGGGTTGTAATTCTGATTACTTTAAGTTGGGTAGGGGTACGAGACAAGGGTGTCCATTATCCCCACTTTTGTTTGCACTCGCAATAGAACCTTTGGCCAGGGCAATTAGCCTGGACCCTAACATTCAGGGATATACTAAAGGGGATCGGGAGTTTAAACTCAGCCTATACGCGGACGATGTCCTTTTATTTCTACCAGACCCTATGGTTTCGATTCCCAACCTCATATCTACCCTGAGCACCTTCCAGAGACTGTCAGGTTTAGGGGTTAACCTCTCTAAATGCTCCGCCCTCCCTATTAACCTCCCAAGCCATACTATTACCTCCCTCCAATGTAATTTTAATTTCTTGATGGAAACTCAAACGTTATCGTATTTAGGGATTAAATTAGCCCCCTCGCTTTGTAAGATGTATCTGGCCAATTACCCACCGCTTTTTTCCCGTATTAAGCAATTGCTACTGACCTGGAGCCAGTACCATATCACGTTCCTGGGACGGATACAAGCAGTGAAAATGTCTATTCTCCCAAAACTTTTTTTTTTTTTTAGAGCCCTCCCCCTCTATGTCCCCCGCCAAACGATTGAACTGTTACAAAGAGATGTGAACAAATTTGTGTGGCGTAATAAGACACCTAGGCTAGGGAAGCAGATGGTTTACAGACCCAGGGTAAGGGGGGGGGTCTGGGCTTACCACACCTTTGGCTTTATTATGTGTCCTCCAGACTGCTGCAACTAGCACAATGGCATTCCCCCCCCCTCGTGGGATCCCTTGGCTGCACTTTGAGCGGGCATCCGTGGTCCCATATTATCTCCCGGGTCTGCTCTGGGCGAGGGCTATTGGCCCAGGTGAGGTGTCCGCTTTAAATTTAGTGGTGGGACAGTCCCTACGCCTTTGGTCCATATATAAGTCAAGACTCTCCCTGCTGCCCTCCAGGCCCAGATTAGCCTCCTTCATTGGAGACCCCTCCTTCCCGGCGGCTTTTCCTGATAGAACTAATTTCACCAGGTGGATTGAGGGGGATTTGGTTACCTTGGACTCACTTCAGAAAGATGGGGATTTTTGCTCTTTCCAAGACCTACAATCCTCTCATGCCTTCCCCAGGTCAGAATTTTACAAATATTTACAAGTTAGGCATTTTTTTTTCCTCGCACGGCTCGAGAGCAACTCCTAATCACACCAATGCATTTGAGAAGCTCTGTGGCCCTACGTCAAGGGACAGGGGGACCATCTCACATTTATACAATTTTCTGGGAGGTCTAGGCCTTTCTGAGAGGTCTACTGCAATGCTAGGGTGGGAAAGGGAGACAGGAGACGTGGCTACCCCAGAGGAATGGAGTAATAGGATTTTGAATATGCACAAATGCACAAAGTCGGTGGCGGTTAAGGAGACAGTGGTGAAGCTACATACCAGGTGGTACTATACCCCTGCTAAGCTACATAGATTCTTCCCCACTGTCTCCGAGAACTGCTTCAGAGGATGTCCAGAGGCTGGGACTCACTTACATATCTTCTGGAGTTGTGCGGCCTTAAGGGACATATGGGGAAAAGTTACGGATAGGGTGGCGGGGATCACGGGGGGTCTTCCTACCCTGATGTATCAGATGTGCCTACTTTTTGCAGACATCCCTGGCTCCACCCCACCGGAACAGAAATTGGCGCACACACTCTTTAGTGCAGTACAATGGGCTATAGCCCTATTTTGGCGCACTCCGGGGGTCCCGTGGGACCAGGTTCTTAAACGTATGGCGGCTATACAGATTATGGAAAGGGTATTCCACACCATCATGGATACTATGCCTATTTATGATTTGAAATGGAAACAGTGGGCCTAATAAAGACCTTCCCCATATAAAGGCAACATTTCATATTTAACCTAACGCTAGGAAGACATATACTTAACACCTTCAACGAAGGCCTCCCATATCGAGTCAGGTTTTTCATTTGTTGTTATGGGTACCATTTGTATCTCTCTCTTGGTTTCTCCTGTTCTCAGTTTTATGTGATCAGAAAGCTTTTTTTCATTCTTTGCAATAGAGAGAACAGTAAGCACTTACGCAAACATGGTTATTTCTTAGAAAGGATTCCTCTATCGCATTAAGTCTTTGTGTTATATTATCACAGAATACTGAGGTGACCCAAGATGCACCAGATTTATGTATTAATACCATTCGGGGGACCACCTCAACAGAATGTTGATCGATGTTTGCTTGCTTTTATATAATAACTGCTTGATAACAAATGTATGTACCTTTATTTTCTCAATAAAAGATCGTTTGTATGAAAAAAAAAAAAAGATTTCTTCTTTGGTCAGGAAGTCCTTCATGCAAAGAACAATATTTCTGGGGGGTTTATCAGCAGGAGGCTTTGGTCTGAGGGCCCTGTGAATGTGATCACATGTGAAAGCAGCAGAGTCACAGTCCGGGAGAAGGGACTCAAACAGTCGGATTACTGTGGGGATGAGATCAGTCTCTGACTCCGGGATTCCACGTAGGCGCAGATTATTGTGCCTGTTTCTGTTGTCGAGGTCCTAGACTTGCGCTTGAATCTGGGAGAAAGCTGATGCAAGAGAGTCATGCTCCCTGCTAAGATCACTGTACGCCAGGGCCAGCTCATCGTGCTTTGTCTCTAGTCTGTCGGTCCTTGAACCCAAGGCCGCAATCTCCTGTGAGAGTGTATGGGAGGTTTTGTGAAGCTCCGTCTAGAATTTAGTGGCCAGCTTTGTATACATAGCTTTCAGGCTAGCATCCAAATCAGCTTTTGATAGAGAGGCAGCGTACTCACGGTTAGTGATCAGTGTAGAGACAGGGGCCAGCGTTGATGGAGAAGGCGGAGAAGGAGAACAAGATCCGTCCGCGACTTGCTGTTCGGCAGCATGCACTATGTCAATGCGGCTCGAGGGGTGTTAAAATCGCTGTGATTGCGGGTGTTTATGGCCCTCTAGAAGCGGTTAAAGTACCGAGTGGAACGGAGCTACAGCATCAGACGTCCATCACGCTCGACGCCGCAAATGTGCCCCATAGAATGAATTTTCGAATTAAAAAGATTAGAATAGAATTTAAAATTATAGAAAAGAATAGAATAGAAAACCAATAGAACAGAATAGAATACAATATAATATATAACCATCTCCCGAAATTCAAATTTCATATAGATGGAATTTGAATAGAAAGGATTAGAATATAAAATAATAGAAAAAAATAGAGTAGAAAATAAGAGAATACAATATAAGGAATAGAATAGAAAAACTATAGAAATGAATAGAATAAAATAGAAAAAAGTAGGATTTTTAAAACAGCTTACCTGTAAAATCCTTTTCTTGGAGTACATCACGGGACACAGAGCAGCATAGTCATTACTATGTGGGTTATATAGAATTACCTTCAGGTGCTGGCACTGGCAACTTCCAAAACAGGAAGTACCCTCCCCTTTATAAGCCCCTCCCATCCGGGAGTACCTCAGTTTTGTAGCAAAGCAATACGTGTCCCCAAAAGAGGGGTGGGAGCTCTGTGTCCCGTGATGTACTCCAAGAAAAGGATTTTACAGGTAAGCTGTTTTAAAAATCCTACTTTCTTGTTCATACATCACGGGACACAGAGCAGCATAGTCATTACTATGTGGGACGTCCCAAAGCAATGCCAAATGAGGGGGGGGATACACCATACATAAGCTGGGCGTCATCAGGCATGAGGATCTTTTGCGGCCTGCAACACACTGCGCCCAAAGGCGACATCCTCCTGACTTCTAACGTCCACCTGGTAGAACCTAGTAAACGTGTGTACTGAAGACCATGTTGCGGCCTTACAAATTTGAGCCAGGGAGGCCTGGTGATGCACTGCCCATGAAGTTCCAACTGCTCTCGTGGAGTGCGCCCTAACTTTGAACGGAGGCGGTCTACTTCTCAAGCCATAGACTTGTATTATGACCTGTCGAATCCACTTGGCTAAAGTAGATTTTGATGCTGCCTGACCCTTTCTGGGGCCTTCCGGCAGAACAAACAAAGAATCCGTTCTACGAATCTGAGCAGTGGCTTATCTAGCTTTAACTGCTCTTACTACATCCAAAGAATGCAATAACTTTTCCTCTACCGAGCTTGGTTTGGGGAAAAAAGAAGGAAGAACCACATCCTGGTTCAAGTGAAACCTCGATACCACCTTAGGAAGAAAGGCTGGATGAGGACGTAATACTACTCTGTCCTTATGAATAACCAGATATGGCTCCTTACAGGACATGGCGGCTAATTCCGACACTCTTCTAGCCGAGCATATGGCTACTAAAAATATCAATTTTCTGGTGAGTAGAACCAAGGAAATGTGCCGCAAAGGTTCAAACGGCTGCTTCTGCAGAACCGACAGAACCAAATTTAGATCCCATGGGCATATGGGAGCTTTAATCGGTGGAATAATACGAGTCACCCCTTGCATAAAGGATTTGACAAGTGAATGCATAGCCAGGGGCCTTTGAAATAGTATTGATAAGGCCGAAACCTGGCCCTTGATAGTACTTAAGGCAAACTTCCTGTCTACAGCCCACTGCAGGAAGTCCAGAATTCTGCCTATAACGTACTTACGTGGATGCCATTTTCTGGCCTCACACCAAGTGATGTACGCCTTCCAAACTCTATAGTAGATCTGCCTGGATACAGGCTTCCTGGCATTGATTATAGTTGATACCACAGAGTTAGAGAGACCTCTCTTCTTTAGGATGTGGGATTCAATAGCCAGGCCGTTAAACTTAGAGTTAGTAAGGAAGGGTGGTATATCGGTCCTTGCGAAAGCAGGTCCGGACGACGTGGAAGGGTCCAAGGACTCCCCACAGACATTTTGATGATCTCCGCGTACCAGGCCCTTCAGGGCCACGCTGGAGCCACCAGGATCACCGGCTTCTTTTCCAACCTGACTCTGCGAAGGAGTCGAGGCAACAATTGTAGCGGAGGGAAAGCATATATCAGTCTGAACTGATCCCAAGGGAACACCAGAGCATCCGAGCCGCAAGCGAGGGGATCCCTTGTCCGGGAGACAAATCTGTCCACCTTTGCGTTGAATCTGGATGCTAGCAGATCTACATCCGGTGTTCCCCACCGCTGACATATTGCTCGGAAGGCCTCTGGATGAAGGGACCATTCCCCTGGGCATAACTGTTGGCGACTCAGAAAGTCCGCCTTCCAATTCTCCACCCCTGGAATGAAGACAGCTGATATACATGGGACATGCTTTTCTGCCCATTCCAGGATGTGACTTACTTCCCTCTGGGCTGCACGACTCCTGGTGCCTCCCTGATGATTGATATATGCCACTGCTGTGGCATTGTCTGATTGAATTCTGACAGGGGACCCTTGGAGTCTGGATGTCCAGGCTACTAGGGCATACCGGGCTGCTCGTATCTCTAAGAGATTGATGGGCAGGGTTTTTACTACATTTGACCATCTGCCCTGGAGAGACCATTGCTCCAGTACTGCCCTACAGCCTATAAGGCTGGCATCTGTAGTGACCACCTTCCAGGATATCGGACTGAAGGGTTTTCCCTTCTGGAGATTCTGGGGGATCAACCACCAGCAGAGACTCTTCCGAACGGAAGGGGACAAAGCCATCGGGAAGTCTAGAGCCTGAATTTTTCCGTTCCAGGCTGACAATATGGCCCTCTGTAAATTCCTTGAGTGGAATTGGGCGTATGGCACAGCTTCGAATGATGCTACCATCTTTCCTAGCAGCCTCATGCACAGGCGTATGGACGGCTGTCTTTTTGCACAAAGCAGACGGACCAAGCCCCTCAAAGAGGATACCTTGTCTAGAGGTAAGAAAATCTTCCTCTGGTCTGAATCCAGCCGTAGCCCTAGATATACCAGGTTTTTCACTGGCTGTAGGGCTGACTTGTCCAGGTTGATGACCCAACCGTGAGATTCTAGATACTTGATTGTATCGACAATTACCACTTCTAGCTTGGCAACTGAGTGGTCCATCAACAACAGGTCGTCTAGGTATGCCATTATCGTTACACCTCGTGTTCTTAGATCGGCCAACAGTGGGGCCAGAATTTTTGTGAACACTCGTGGTGCTGTGGCCAGACCGAATGGTAAGGCTCTGAACTGAAAATGGCGCCCTTCTACTGCAAAGCGTAGAAATTTTTGATGACCTGGAAAGATGGGAACATGCAAGTAAGCATCTTTGATGTCGATCGAGGCTAACCATTCCTCCCCCTGTAGGGCAGCGGTGACCGATCGGATCGACTCCATCCGGAAAGACCGGACGTTTAGAAATTTGTTTAGACTCTTTAGGTCCAATATGGGTCTTATGTCCCCGTTTTGCTTCGGGACTGTGAAAAGGTTTGAGTAGAAACCCAACCCCCACTCTTCCATAGGAACCTCCATAATTACTCCTTGGAGCAATAGTTGTTCTAACGCCAATAGGAGAGACCCTCTTTTCAGAGGGTCTCTTGGCATGCCTGACCACATAAAATGGGAAGGAGGAGACTCTTTTAACTCCAACTTGTATCCCAGAGTTACTGCGGAGAGCACCCATCTGTCTTTGATCGTCTCCCGCCAGGTCTCTGCGAACAACTGAAGTCTTCCCCCCACCCGTTTGAGTGGGGGCAACCCTTCATAGGCTTGACTTGGAGGCTGGTTTAGTACCCCTTCGGATCCAGGGTTTGTTATTACCCTGTGACTGTCCCTGATTTTTACCCCCTGAGTTTGACCGAGGAGGCCGTCGGAACTGCTTAGTAGCAGACGTCGCAGGGATAGGAGAGGTAGTCCTCTTAAAAGATGGACCCCTAGACCTCTTCTTACTCGGTAAGAGAGTACTTTTACCACTGGAAATCTTCTGGATATACTTATCCAGGTCCTCGCCAAAAAGGCGTTCCACATGAAATGGGAAGCTAACTAAGAGCTTCTTACAGGGAGCTTCAGCAGACCAGTTTTTGAGCCACAGAAGCCTACGCATATGTACCAAAGACAGCGTGAGGCGGGAGGCCTGATGGATAGAATCCTTGATGGCGTCAACCGCAAAGCATAATGCTCTAGGCAGATCAGCCAGAGCCTGGGCCTGCTGGTCTGGCAAATCCCTCAGGACCATTTTCATCTGATCCTTTAAAGCTTGGCAGACCCCAATAGCTGCCACTGCTGGCTGTGTAACAGCCCCTGCTGTGGAAAAAGCAGATTTTAATAAAGATTCCAATTTTTTATCCACTGGATCTTTGAACATTTGAACATTATCTACTGGGCATGTCAGTGATTTGTTCACAGAAGAGATGGCTGCATCCACCGTAGGAACATTCCATCTCTGGGTGAACTTTTCCTCCATGGGATAGATCACCGGAAATTTCTTAGGCGGAACAAATAGTTTATCAGGATGTTCCCAGTCCTGGTATATAAGTCCTTCCAATAATGGATGTATTGGAAAGGAGCAATTAACCTGGGGAGCTTTTAGCGACCCCAATGAGGAGACAGCAGTAGTTGATGGTTCAACAAGAGGCATTTTAAATGCAGATCGAACCATGTCAGTTAGGGTCTGGACCCACAATCTTTCAGTCTGTGATGCTGAAAATGGTTCATCTACTGTCGATTCCTCAAAAACAGAGTTAACCTCCTCCTGATCCCCTTCAGGTAGGTCGGTCCCTTCCTGGGACTGTTGCTCTGCCAACAGGCACTCTAATGGAGGTGATGGAGATCTGGCGCGCTTTCTTTCCTGCAGAGAAGAAGCGATCAATGCTGCCAATCTCTGCTCCAATCCCTCCAGAGTTGAGGCAAAAACCTCCTCTGTTATATATGCAGGAGCAGGTGGACTGAGGACAGCCGCAGTACCTGGCACTCCCGGGGGTTCCTTATGGGTATTAACCTCTGATTTCTCAGGGGAGGAGGGTGCAGATGACTGCTCCAGATCCTCAGAGCCCGATGGAGACCCCCTACACTTCCTGAGAGGTATATCTCGGAGTTTTTTAGGCGGCATATTCCTTAGGTCAAAGCTGAGGTATTCCAGCCGCAATACACCCCTTTACTGAAATAGTCTAATGCAATTTGCTGCTATGTACATCAGTGGGTGTCTACTAATGCGTCTTTCTGGGGATGCCTGTATCAACCGCCCGCTGTAAGCCCCTATACCATGCTACCAGCTCCTTTTCATGCTCTGTGTCCATAGCAAGCAGCGTGGACTGAGTCCTTTTATCTTGCTGGGACGCCCGCACATGCGCAGAAGTGCTGGGCGCACAGAGCGCGTCATCCGCCAGGCTCCGCCCACTTTTTTGAAGCTAAATCTATAAAAGAAAGCGTGTGTGCGCGCGCGCGCGCGCGCGTGCACGTGTGCGCTCTTGGCGCCCTGTAGGGAGAGGAGCCAGGGTCCCTGTTTCACCAGGACTCGGGGATGGAAGGAAACTACTTGGCAGCATGACAGAGGAATGCAGCTTCCCTGATAGAGAGCTCACTCATCTGCCTGGACTTTCACCATGGAAGGAATAGTCCCAAGAAAAAAAGACGTTCCACAGCGGCCTCTAGTGGACAAACACAGGTACCGCACTTTTGTCTTTTTTTTTTTTTTTTAAACCTCCTTTATGAAAAACATTTCCAGGTTTACAGTTTTTAAAACTTCCTTTATGAAAAGACATTTCTAGGATTTCTTAGGCATATACAGCTATTAGCGGGAATACCTTTAGGTAACAGGCAGAAAGACATATTAGGCTTGGGGGTCCCCTCAATAGAACCAAGTTCCTGAGGGGCCCCCACTTACCTTTTCCCCGCCGCAGGACTTTGTTTGGTCCACAGAAGCCCAAACTTCACCTCTCACGGCAGGCATTGTACTAGACCTTCAGGGACCGGGTTCCCAAGGATTCCACTCCCCTGGACCTGTATAGCACCCTGCACAGATAGCCTCTTGGTTTTGGGTATGACCAGAGCTCTGGATCCCAGGGTCCAGCCCTCCTAAGAGAGGCATTACAGGCAAAACCCTGCTCTTCTCTGCAAGGCCCGGGTACCGACCGTTTAGCTATGAAGCTTTTTTGGTCGGATCCGGAATAGCTTGCTAAGGCCCAGAGAACCTGTACACAAGCCCAGATGAATACATGTTAACCTTGGCCAACACCTTAGACACTGGCAAAAAACTGAGGTACTCCCGGATGGGAGGGGCTTATATAGGGGAGGGTACTTCCTGTTTTGGAAGTTGCCAGTGCCAGCACCTGAAGGTAATTCTATATAACCCACATAGTAATGACTATGCTGCTCTGTGTCCCGTGATGTATGAACAAGAAATATAATATTTACCCATCTTCCGAAATTTGAATTTCGAATAGAATAAATTTGAATTTTGAATAGAATAAATTTGAATAGAACATTCTATTTTGTTCTATTGTTTTTCTATTCTATTCTTTTCTATTATTTTCTATTCTATTCTAATCTTTTCTATTCAAATTCATTCTGTTCAAAATTGGAATTCATTCTATTCTAAATTTGAATTTCAGAGGATGGTTATATATTATATTCTATTTTATTAAATTCAAATCTCGTATAGCATGAATTTGAATTTGAATAGAAAAGAATAGAATAAAAAATAAGAGAATACAATAGAATAGAAAATAATAGGATAGAATATAGAATAAAATAGAGAATATAATATATAACCATCTTCCCGAAAATCTAAATTTCGAATACAATGAATTCCATTTTTGAATTTGAATAGAAAATATTAGAATAGAATAGAAAACAATAGAACAGAATAGAATAAAATATAATATATAACCATCTCCTAAGATTCGAATTTCATATAGAATGAATTTGAATTAGAATAGAAAAGATTAGAAAATAAGAGAATACAACATAATAGAAATGAGAATAGAAAAACAATAGAAAAGAATAGAATAAAATAGAAAAATATAATATATAACCAACTTCCGAAATTCAAATTTCAAATAGAATGAATTCAAATTTTGAATAGAATAAATTAGAATTGCAAAAAGAGTAAATTTGAATACAAAAGATTATAATAACATAGAAAATAAAAGAATAAAATAGAATAGAAAAAATGGAATAGAATTTTTTTTGAATAGAATACAATATAATAGAATAGAAAAACAGTAGAAGAGAAAATAATAAAATAGAAAAAATATATACCCATCTTCTGAAATTCGACTTTCAAATAGAATGAATTTGAATAGGAAATACAATAATAAAACAGAAAAAATATAAAAGAATAGATTAGAAAACAAGAGAATAGAAAAGAATAGAAAATAATAGAATAGAAAAACAATAGAACAGACTAGAATAAAATAGAATATATAACAATCTTCCGAAATTCAAATTTTGTATAGAATGAATTTGAAATAGAAAAGAAAAGATTAGAATAGAATAGCAAATAATAAAAAAAGAGAATACAATAGAATAGAAAATAATAGAATAAAATAGAAAGGATATAATATATAACCATCTTACGAAAAAAGGAATTTTGAATACAATTAATTCCAATTTTGAACAGAATGAATAAGAATTTGAATAGAAAAGATTAGAATAGAATAGAAAAGAATAGAATAGAAAAACAATAACAGAATAGAATAATGTATAACCATCTTCCAAAATTTGAATTTCATATGGAATGAATTCGAGTTTGAATAGAAAAGATTAGAATTGAATAGAAAATAAAAGAAAACAATAGAACAAAATATAATATATATTATATTTTATTCTATTCTGTTCTATGTTTTTCTATTAAATTTTTTTCTATTCTATTCTAATCTTTGGAATCCATTCTATTCCAAATCCAAATTTTTAGAAGATGGTTATATATTCTATTCTTTCTGTTTTATTCTATTCTGTTCTATTATTTTACATTCTATTCTAATATTTTCTATTCAAATTTGAATTCGAAAATGGAATTCATTATATTCTAAATAAAAATTTTCGGAAGATGGTTATATATTATATTCTCTATTTTATTCTATTATTTTCTATTCTATTTTTTTTTATTCTATTGTATTCTCTTATTTATTTTCTATTATTTTCTTTCCTATTTGAATCTTTTAAATTCAAATTCAAATTAATTCTATACAAAATTTGTATTTCGGAAGATGGTTTTATATATTTATATATATATATCTATATACAGTATATATATCTATATATATATATAGATAGATAAATAGATAGATATCTATATATATATATATATATATATATATATATATAGAGTGGTATCTATATATATAGATATATAGATACCTATATATCTATCTATATATATATAGATAGATATCTATATAGATAGATAGATAGAGATAGATATAGATAGATAGATAGATAGATAGATAGATAGATAGATAGATAGATAGATAGATAGATAGATAGATAGATAGATAGATAATATTTTATTCTATTCTATTCTCTTATTTTTTATTCTATTATTTTCTATCCTATTCTAATCTTTGCTATTCAAATTTGAATTCATTCTATATGAAATTCGAATTTCAGAAGATGGTTATATATATATTATAATTTGAATAGAAAAGATTAGCATATAATAGAAAATAATAGAATAAAAATAAAGAGAATACAATAGAATAAAAAAGAATAGAATAGAAAAACAATAGAAAATAATAGAATAAATAATAATAGAATAAAATAGAAAGAATATAATATATAACTGTCTTCCGAAATTCAAATTTAGAATTCCAATTTCGAACAGAATTAATTTTAATAGTAATAGAAAAGATTATAATAGAATAGAAAAGGAGAGAATAAAATAGAAAATAATATAATAGAAAAACAATAGAACAGAATAGAATAAAAAATATAAATTATTTTCCGAAATTCAAATTTTGAATGAATGAATTCCAATTTAGAATTGAATGAATTTGAATTTCAAAATTCCAATAGAAAAGATTATAATATATTAGAATAGAAAATAATAGAAAATAATAGAATAGAGAAACAATAGAACAGAATAAAATACAATAGAATAGAAAGTCAATGTAAAAAAATAAAATAAAACAGAAAGAAAATAACATTTATATATGTTATTCTATTTTATATTAATTGTTTTTCTATTCTTTTCTATTCTATTTTTTATGTTCTATTCTATTCTTTTCTATCTATTTTATTCAAATTCATTCTAGTCGAAATTCAAATTTCAGAAGATAGTTATATATTTATTATATTCTTTCTATTTTATTGTATTGTTTTTCTAGTCTAATATTTTCTATTCTATTATATTCTCATATTTTTCTATTTTATTCTATTCTAATATTTTCTATTCAAATTTGAATAGAAACTAAAATATGATTAGATGGGGTTTCAATAAGGGATGCCTGGATGTGGAGGCCCCCTGTCATCTCCACTTTCCCTGTCATTTACCCTTTTTTTTGTTTTGTTTTGTTTTGGAATGGATTAATAGGAATGGTCATAGTTGACAGGGGAAGAGGGGGTGGAAGGAAGAAAAGGGAGGAGAGGCTCAAGTATATAATGACCCTGCACACCTGTGTAATCAGCCAGGTTGCAGGCGTCTAGCAAAACCCAGACACAAGATTGACTGTTCTGATCCAGAACTACAGAATCTGGAGAAAGCCAAAAACACAGCTTTCTACACTCAGAAATTATAGTTCTAAACCTTGCATTAACCCTAAATGAAAATCCTGTGTCACCTTTCCTAAAATCTTACAGTGACAGAGCCTCCCTCTGTCACTATATATATACTGGTATATGTAGCACACACCCGTAGGAGTTGCTGGTTTTAAATTTGGGCCTTGCACGTTACCTCAGTATTCGTTGTCTAGGGGAAGAAAGTCTGTAAGAACTCCAATGTCCACACAAGATGTAAAACCTTCTGCTGCTAGGTTTTATTTTTATTTTGCTCATAAGTTCTAACTTGTGAAGAACAGTAGAAGGAGGAAAAGGGTAGATTCAGGTACACAGTACAGATCACTGGGGAAAACTTCTCAGCTACAAATTCATTCACCCCTCTTACTCGAGTGGGTATTGCTCACCCGGATAGACCCCTCTCACTTGGCCTAGCGGCCAGGATGATGCACGAACAATGATCAGGACCAGTCTCTGCCACAGACTGGTTGTGAACAAATTGGATAGTCCGGGATCCTCTGCCACAGGCCTTTACGCCCGAACTTCCAGCCAAACAGTCCAAGAACCTTTAAGCCAGGGGTCTCAAACTGGGGGCCCTCCAGCTGTTGCAAAACTACAAATCCCATGAGGCATTGCAAGGCTGACAGTTACAAGCATGACTCCCACAGGCAGAGGCATGATGGGACTTGTAGTTTCGCAACAGCTGGAGGGCCGCTAGTTTGAGACCCCTGCTTTAAGCCGACCTGTGTTTGCTCCTATTTATCATGAGCTGAACTTAAAGATCTACAACTTTTTCTATGTACACAAAAGGCCTATTTCTCTCAAATATTGTTCACAAATCTGTCTAAATCTGTGTTAGTGAGCACTTCTCCTTTGCCAGATAATCCATCCACCTCACAGGTGTGGCATATCAAGATGCTAATTAGACAGAATGATTATTGCACAGTTGTGCCTTAGGCTGGCCACAATAAAAAGCCCCTCTAAAATGTGCAGTTTTACTGTATTGGGGGGGGGGGGGGTTGGGTCCGAAAACCAATAAGTATATGGTGTGACCACCATTTGCCTCACGCAGTGCAGCACATCACCTTTGCATAGAGTTGATCAGGTTGTTGATTGTGGCCTGTGGAATGTCGGTCCATTCCTATTCAATGGCTGTGCGAAGTTTCTGGATATTGTCAGGAACTGTAACACGCTGTTGTATACGCTGATCCCGAGCATCCCAAACATGCTCAGTGGGTGACATGTCCAGTGAGTATGCTGGCCATGCAAGAACTGGGATGTTTTCAGCTTCCAAGAATTGTGTACAGATCCTTGCACCATGGGGTCATGCATTATCATGCTGCAACATGAGCTGATGGTGGTGGATGAATGGCACAACAATGGGCCTCAGGATCTCGTCATGGTATCTCTGTGCATTCAAAATGCCATCAATAAAATGCCCATACCATAACCCCACCGCCACCATGGGCCACTCAATCCACAATGTTGACATCAGCAAACCGCTCACCCACACAATGCCATACACGCTGTCTGCCATCTGCCCTGTACAATTAAAACCACAATTCATCCGTGAAGAGAACACCTCTCCAAAGGGCCAGATGCCATTGAATGTGAGCATTTGCCCACTCAAGTTGGTTACGACGACGAACTGCAGTCAGGTCGAGACCCCGATGAGGATGACGAGCATGCAGATGAGCTTCCCTGAAACTGTTTCTGACAGTTTGTGCAGAAATTCTTTGGTTATGCAAACCGATTGTTGCAGCAGCTGTCCGGGTGGCTGGTCTCAGACCATCTTGGAGGTGAAGATGCTGGATGTGGAGGTTCTGGGCTGGTGTGGTTACCAGGGCTTTTTTTGTCAGAGGAACTCCCTCTTTTCAGAGTTACCCCTTGCTTTTGCCCCCTACCTACCTCTGAGCACCAGTCCATGGTTCCACCCCCTACCCACCTCCCAGAACTCATGTTCGACTCGAACATTGCCTGTTCGCCCGTTCGGCGAACAGCAAACAATTTGGGGTGTTTGTGGCAAATTCGAAAAGCCGCGGAACACCCTGTAAAAGTCTATGGGAGAAATCTAAAGTGCTAACTTTAACCACTTGTCCCCCGCCCACTGTCAATTGACGGCGGGCGGAGGATACTCTCGTTCTGGGAGGACGTCATATGACGTCCTCCCTTTAAAACGAGCTAGGAGGCGCGCGCTTGCCGCCAGCGGCGCGCGCGCACGCCCGCCGCGTTCACAAGGCCCCGGTGCGCGTGCCCGGCGGCCGCGATTGCCGCCGGGCACCCGCGATTGCCCGGGAAACGAGCAGGAAAGTGGATCTCTGTGTGTAAACACAGAGATCCACGTCCTGTGAGGGAGAGGGGACCGATTGTGTGTCCCTTGTACATAGGGACAACCATCGGTCACCTCCCCCAGTCAGTCCCCTCCCCCCACAGTAAGAACACATTGAGGGAACATATTTAACCCCTTCCCGCCCCCTAGTGGTTAACCCCTTCCCTGCCAATCACATTTATACAGTAATCAATGCATTTTTATAGCAGGGATCGCTGTATAAACGTGAATGGTCCCAAAAATGTGTCAAAAGTGTCCGATGTGTCCGCCGCAATATCGCAGTCACAATAAAAAAATCGCAGATCGCCGCCATTACTAATAAAAAAATAAAAAAATAAAAATGCTATAAATCTATCCCCTATTTTGTACACGCTATAACTTTTGCGCAAACCAATCAATACGCGCTTATTGCGATTTTTTTTTTACCAAAAATATGTAGAAGAATACGTATCGGCCTAAACTGAGGAAAATTTTATTTAAAAAAAAAAATGGGTATTTATTATAGCAAAAATTAAAAAATAGTGTTTTTTTTTCCAAACTGGACGCTCTTCTTTTGTTTATAGCGCAAAAAATAAAAACCGCAGAGGTGATCAAATACCACCAAAAGAAAGCTCTATTTGTGGGAAAAAAAGGACGCAAATTTCGTTTGGAAGCCACGTCGCACGACCGCGCAATTGTCATTCAAAGTGTGACAGCGCTGAAAGCTAAAAAATGGCTTGGGCAGGAAGGGGGTTTTCGTGCACAGTAGAGAAGTGGTTAAAGGCTTATATGCAAGTTATTGTCATAAAAAGTGTTTAGGGACCCGGGTCCTGCCCCAGGGGACATGTATCAATGCAAAAAAAAGTTTTAAAAACTACAGTTTTTTCGGGAGCAGTGATTTTTATAATGTTTAAAGTGAAACAAGAAAAGTGAAATATTCCTTTAAATTTCATACCTGGGGGGAGTGTATAGTATGCCTGTAAAGCAGCGCCTGTTTCCCGTGCTTAGAACAGTCTCTGCACAAAATGTCATTTCTGAAGGAAAAAAAGTCATTTAACCACTTCCCGCCCCGTCAATAGCAGATTGACGTCCGGGAAGTGGTTCTGTTATCCACACTGGACGTCATATGACGTCCTGCAGGATAACAGCCGCCGCGCGCCCGGGGGGGCGCGCATCGCGGCGATCGGTGGAGCGGTGGGTCAGTCTGACCCACCGCTACACTGATCTCGGTAAAAAGCCTCCGTCGGAGGCTTTTTACCATGTGATCAGCCGTGTCGAATCACGGCTGATCAGGAAGTAAACAGGAAGAGACGTTGATCGGCTCTTCCTCACTCGCGTCTGACAGACGCGAGTAGAGGAGAGCCGATCGGCGGCTCTCCTGACAGGGGGGGGTTCACGCTGATTGTTTATCAGCGCAGCCCCCCCTCGGATACCCACACTAGACCACCAGGGAAGCCCCCCAGGACCACCAGGGAAGCCCCAATCATGTGGATGGCCCCCATGGCCATCCACATGTAGTAAAAATAAATAAATAAAATAAAAACATTAAAAAAATATGCCAATCAGTGCCCACAAATGGGCACTGACTGGCACTTTCACAATGTGTGGTGGCTGGCATTGCTGGGCACCAGTGCCACCAATGCCACCTACTAGTGTCCATCAGTGCCACCTATCAGTGCCCATCCGTGCCAATCTGTGCCCACCTATCAGTGCCCGTCCATGCCACCTATCAGTGCCACCCATAAGTGCCCATCAGTGCTGCCCATGAGTGCCAATCAGTGCCGCCTATGAGTGCCAATCAGTGCCGCCTATGAGTGCCAATCAGTGCCGCCTATGAGTGCCAATCAGTGCCACCTATGAGTGCCCATCAGTGCCGCATACCAGTGCCACATATCAGTGCCCATCAGTGCCGCCTATCAGTGCCCATCATCAGTGCCCATCAGTGCCACCTCATCAGTGCCACCCCATTGGTGCCACCTCATCGGTGCCCATCAGTGTCACCTTATCAGTGCCCTTCAGTGCCGCCTTTCTAATTAAAGTAGAAAAGGTACTTATTTACAAAAAAATTAACAGAAACAAAGAAAAACTTAGTTTTTTTAAAAATTTTCGCTCTTTTTTTATTTGTTGTGCAAAAAATAAAAATCGCAGAGGCGATCAAATACCACCGAAAGAAAGCTCTATTTGTGGGAACAAAATGATAACAAATTTGTTTGGGTACAGTGTAGCATGACCGCGCAATTGTCATTCAAATTGCGACAGCGCTGAAAGCTCAAAATTGGCTTGGGCAGGAAGCTGTATAAGTGCATGGTATTGAAGTGGTTAAAAGTACTCGCGGCTGTAATTAATTGCCGGTCCCGGCAATACAGAGAAAAGTCATTGAAAGTCATTGATAAAAAAAATAAATAAATGCGTGGGGGTCCCCCCAAATTCAATTACCAGGCCCTTCAGGTCTGGTATGGATTTTAAGGGGAACTCCGCATCAAATAAAAAAAATGGCGTGGGGTTCCCCCCAAAAATCCATACCAGACCCTTATCCGAGCACGCAACCTGGCAGGCCGCAGGAAAAGAGGGGGGAACGAGAGAGCGTCCCCCCTCCTGAACCGTACCAGGCCACATGCCCTCAACATGGGGGGGATGTCCCCATGTTGATGGGGACAAGGGCCTCATCTCCACAACCCTTGCCCGGTGGTTGTGGGGGTCTGCGGGCGGGGGGCTTATCGGAATCTGGAAGACACCTTTAACAAAGGGGACCCTCAGATCCCGGCCTCCCCCTATGTGAATTGGTAACGGGGTACATTGTACCCCTACCATTTCACAAAGAAAGTGTAAAAAAGAAAAAAAAACACACAGACACAGTTTGGATAAGTCCTTTATTAAAAAAAATAAAAGAATAAAAAAAAAAGACTCCAGCGGTGAGGAACAGCACACGATCCTCTCTTCACCGAAGCGGAGACACCCCGGGAATGACGCGGCTTCAGCCAGTGACAGCTCTTATGTAGCTGAGGGAGGGGCCACCCATCACGTGACCCCGTCCCCCTCTGACACAAGGGGAAACCCGGGCTTCCCCAACTTCCCTAGATTCCGATAAGCCCCCCGCCCGCAGACCCCCACAACCACCGGGCAAGGGTTGTTGGGATGAGGCCCTTGTCCCCATCAACATGGGGACATCCTCCCCATGTTGAGGGCATGTGGCCTGGTATGGTTCAGGAGGGGGGGCGCTCTCTCGTCCCCCCCTCTTTTCCTACGGCTGCCAGGTTGCGTGCTCGGATAAGGGTCTGGTATGGATTTTTGGGGGGAACCCTACGCCATTTTTTTTTTATTTGGTGCTGAGTTCCCCTTAAAATCCATACCAGACCTGAAGGGCCTGGTAATTGAATTTGGGGGGACCCCCACGCATTTTTTATTTTTTTTATCAATGACTTTCAATGACTTTTCTCTGTATTGCCGGGACTGGCAATTCATTACAGCCGCGAGTACTTTTAAATGCTTTTTTTTTTCTTCAGAAATGACATTTTGTGCAGAGACTGTTCTAAGCACGGGAAACAAACGCTGCTTCACAGGCATACTATATACACCCCCTAGGTACGAAATTTAAAGGAATATTTCACTTTTATTGTTTCACTTTAAGTATTATTAAAATCACTGCTCCCGAAAAAACGGTAGTTTTTAAAACTTTTTTTTGCATTGATACATGTCCCCTGGGGCAGGACCCGGGTCCCCAAACACTTTATGACAATAACTTGCATATGAGCCTTTAAAATTAGTACTTTTGATTTTTCATGTTCGTGTCCCATAGACTTTAACGGGGTTCGGATGTTCGAACAAATTTATTGAATGTTCGCATGTTCTGGTGCGAACCGAACTGGGGGGTGTTCGGCTCATCCCTAAACAACAGATCTCCCTGCAGACAGCATCAATAGACACTGTAGCACAACCCAGCACTCCTTGCCATTAAATACACTCAGTGCTGGAGGTGCCGGAACTGCGTTCCAGCTGAAAAAAAGCCCTGGTGGTTACACATGGTCTGTGGTTGTGAGGCCGGTTGGCTGTACTACCAAAGTCTCTGAAACGCCTTTGGAGATGGCTTATGGTAGAGAAATTAACATTCAATTCAAGGGCAACAGCTCTGATGGACATTCCTGCAGTCAGCATGCCAATTGCACGCTCCCTCAAAACTTGCGACATCTGTAGCATTGTGCTGTGTGATAAAACTGCACATTTTAGAGTGGCCTTTTATTGTGGCCAGCCTAAGGCACGCCTGTGCAATAATCATGCTGTCTAATCAGCATCTTGATATGCCACACCTGTGAGGTGGATGGATTATCTCAGCAAATGAGAAGTGCTCACTAACACTGGGTTAGGCTGGGTTCACACTGGTGCGACACAACAGCCGTCCTACTTTGGATCCGACTTTGTCCTGCGACTTGAAGCTGACATACGTCCGACTTTCAATGAATGGGGATCCAACTTGGATCCCCGCTAACACCAGGCACTGTGTTTGGTATGAATCTTGAGGGGGAACTCCACGCCAAATTTTAACCACTTCAATACAGGGCTTTTTATACCACTTCCATACCGGGCCTATTCTAGCACTTCTCTCCTACATGTACAAATCATCATTCTTTTGCTAGAAAATTACTCAGAACCCCGAAACATTATATATTTTTTTTTAGCAGACACCCTAGGGAATAAAATGACGGTCATTGCAACTTTTTTTCTTGCACGGTATTTGCGCAATAATTTTTCAAACGCCTTTTTTTTTAAAAAATGGTTTCATGAATTAAAAAATAACAAAACTGTAAATTTAGTCCAATTTTTGGGGAAAATATGAAAGATGATGTTACGCAGAGTAAATAGATACCTAACATGTCACGCTTTAAAATTGCGCACACTTATGGAATGGCGCCAAACTTCGGCACTTAAAAATCTCCATAGGCGACGCTTTAATTTTTTTTACAGGTTACCAGGTTAGAATTACAGAGGAGGTCTAGTGCTAGAATTGTTGCACGCGCTCTAACGCACGTGGCGATACCTCACATATGTGGTTTGAATGGCGTTTACATATGTGGGCGACTTACGTGTGCATTCGCTTCTGATCGCGAGCTACCGGGGACAGGGGCGTTTTAATTTTTATTTTTTTTTACTTATTTATAAAAAAAATTACACTTATTTTACTTTTTGATCACTTTTATTCCTATTACAAGGAATGTAAACATCCCTTGTAATAGGAATGTGTGTGACAGGTCCTCTTTATTGAGAGATGCGGGGTCAATAAGACCCCACATCTCTCCTCCAGGCTGGAAAGCATGAGATCAGTGAATTTTTTTTCACTGATCTCATACTTACTAGCCGCAATGGCGGGTTTGTTTACATTTGAGGACCCGGGCGGGATGTCATCACATCGCGCCCGGGCCTCCGACGATCATAGAGATGACTGGTGACCATCTGGTCACCAGTCATCTCTATGCTCGTCACGTGACCCACCACCGGCGCCGGAAGATTCTCTCCGGGTCCCCGATCAGACGGGAGAGCCCGGAGAAGCACCGGATGGCGGCGGGAGGGGGGGATGTCCCCTCCCGCTGCCTATAAGAACGATCAAGCGGCAGAACCGCCGCTATGATTGTTCTTATGGTGCACAGAATCTCCGGAACGTCAAAAAGATATCTGAATGATGCCTCTAGCTGCAGGCATCATTCAGATATCCCCCTTCAAACCCAGGATGTCATATGACATCAACCCAGGATGGGAGATCCCATCTGTGGACGTCATTTGACTATGACTGGGTAGGGAAGTGGTTAAATAAAAAACCGGCATGGGTTCCCCCTCCAAGAGCATACCAGGCCCTTCAGTCTGGTATGGATTTTAAGGGGACCCCCCTACGCCCAAAAAAACGGCGTGGGGGTTCCCCCAAAATCCATGCCAGACCCTTATCTGAGCACGCAGCCCGGACGCTCAGGAAAGGGGGTGGGGACGAGCGAGCGCCCCTCCCTCCTGAACTGTACCAGTCTGCATGCCCTCAACATGGGGGGGTGGGTGCTTTGGGGCAGGGGGCGCCCTGCGGCCCCCCCACCCCAAAGCACCCTGTCCCCATGTTGATAAGGACAAGGGCCCCTTCCCGACAACCCTGGCCGTTGGTTGTCGGGGTCTGCGGGCGGGGGGCTTATCGGAATCTGGGAGCCCCCTTTAATAAGGGGGCCCCCAGATCCCGGCCCCCCACCCTATGTGAATGAGTATGGGGTACATCGTACCCCTACCCATTCACCTGGGGGAAAGTGTAAAAAAAACACACTAGACAGCTTTTTAAAGTAATTTATTAGGCAGCTCCAGGGGTCTTCTA
This sequence comes from Rana muscosa, assembly GCA_029206835.1. Taxonomy (NCBI): domain Eukaryota; kingdom Metazoa; phylum Chordata; class Amphibia; order Anura; family Ranidae; genus Rana; species Rana muscosa. The sequence goes on along the minus strand of JARGYO010005562.1, from coordinate 3,853,318 downwards.
CCGACTTCGGGGGTCTTCTTCCCTGAATTCCCTTAATTTGCATAGATTTCCTCTCACTTCCTTTTTGGCTATGGGGCAGGAAGTGAAGGGAAATCTCTGCAATGGGACAGGGATGGTAAAAAATAAACTTCATGGGCTATAACCCTCCAGTATTCCAGTATTCTATCCAAGATATAAAAAAAAGTGTTGCCTATAGTTCTACTTTAAGCACAAATTTCTGATAATTTGATGGAGAGGAAGAAGATATAACCATTACAAGTTATAATAGTGCAGCAGAAAACATATAGCACAGTGAGGAAGGTTTGTGGTCCAGGATGATAGGACAGTCAAAACTGGAAGCAGTGCGGATGCTTTATGGGGGCGCTAGACTAATTTGCTTTTCAGCCCAGTCAGCCCCATAAGACTGGCACTACACTAACAGCTACCCCTTATTGCTGGTTTTCCCATCTCCCTGCAGGCCATTGCTATGTCTGGAAGGCCAACAAAGAGAGGCAGACAGTCACGAGCCAATAAAAGAGGGCAAGCAGGCTCTGTGTTTGGGGGCAACAGTGCTGGTCGTGGACGCGGTGCATTGTCATCAGCACATGGCCATGGGACACGCTTGTCCTTCTTTTCGGCAGCTGGACATGTTGAGCCGCATCATGCTGAAGACTTGGTAGAGTGGATGACCAAGCCCTCCTCATCCTCCTCATCCTCTCTCACCCAGGCTCAGGGTACTGGCAAAGCAGCTGCCAAAGCGTCCTCTTCCCTGGTATCAATGTCATCATCAGTCACTCCTTCCTTAGACCCACCATGTCCTCCTGAGGAGTCCCCCGAACTGTTTGAGCACAGTGTTGGGTACATGCTCCAGGAGGATGCCCAGCGTTTCGAAGGGTCTGATGATGATACCCAGCTAGAGGAAGGCAGTAGCGTGAGAGCAGAGAGAGGGGATGCTCAAGAAGGACACCAATCTGGCAGTCATGTTCCAGCAGCTGCAGCATACTGCCAGATTGGCTCCAGTGATGAGGAGGGAGGGGATGATGAGGTCACTGACTCCACGTGGGTGCCTAATAGGAGAGAGGAGGAGGAGGAGGATGAGGAGGAGGCACATCTCCAACGAGGCAGGATTCCCTCGGGGGGCCAACGTAAGGGCAGCACATCGACTTAATCACACCGCAGAGCTCCGCCTGTGCAGGGCGCTGCCTCTGCCCGTTATTCAAAAAGTTCTTTGGTGTGGGCCTTTTTTGAGTCGAGTGCATCAGATCGCACAGCTGCTGTTTGCAACATATGTCTCAAGCGTATATCGCGTGGCCAAAACATCAGCCGCTTGGGCACCACATGCTTGACCAGACATATGTTGACCTGCCATGCAGCTCGTTGGCAAGCCTACCTTAAAGACCCACACCAAAGAACAAAGCGGACCTCTCCTTGCACCGCATCAGCTGGGATCTCCAACCCCACTATACTTTCAGTCCTCTCTGAAACCTGCACTGAGAGGAATGAAGGTGTAGAATTAGGTGTGTCACAGCCAAGTACTTGCGGGCACTCTGCTAGCAGTACACCGACGTCCGATTCTAGCAGGCAAATTTCCCTGCCCCAGCTGCTGGACCGTCAAAAGAAGTTCACTGCCAGCCATCCACATGCCCAGCGGTTGAATGCTAGCTTGGCTAAATTGCTAGCGCTTCAACTGCTGCCTTTTCAGTTGGTAGACTCGGCCTCCTTCCGTGAGTTTGTGCAATGTGCTGTTCCTCAGTGGCAGGTTCCCAAACGCCACTTTTTCTCACGGAAGGCGATTCCGGCTCTCTACCGGCATGTGGAAGGCAATGTCTTGGCCTCACTGGACAGGGCGGTCAGCGGTAAGGTGCATATTACCGCTGACTCTTGGTCCAGCAGGCACGGACAGGGACGTTTCCTTTCTTTCACGGCCCATTGGGTCACTCTTTTGGCAGCTGGGAAGGATGCAGGACAAGGTGCAGTAGTGTTGGAGGTTGTTCCGCCGCCACGCCTCCAAAATGCTACTACTGGTTGTGACACACCTCTCTCCTCCACACCCTCCTCTTCTTCTTCCTCCATGGCCTCTTCCTGTGCTTTGTCCTCGGAACCAGCGGTGCTCCGTAGGCGTTCAAGGGGCTACGCAAGTACGCAGGCAAAAAGATGCCATGCCGTGCTTGTGCTGTTGTGTTTGGGGGACAGGAGCCACACTGGGGCAGAGGTTCTGTCTGCTCTGCAGGGCAGGCCGAGAGGTGGTTGACGCCACGCCAGCTTAAGCCAGGAATGGTGGTTTGCGACAATGGCACCAACCTCCTCTCCGCCCTCCGACAGGGACAACTGACCCATGTGCCCTGTGTGGCTCATGTCCTTAACCTGGTGGTGCAGCGGTTCTTGGGCAGGTGCCCGGGCTTACAGGATGTCCTGAGGCAGGCCAGGAATGTCTGTGTGCATTTCCGCAGATCTTATAATGCCAGTGCTCGCCTGGCTGAGCTGCAAAAGGAGTTGAACCTGCCCAAGAACTGCCTTATGCCCACCAGGTGGAACTCAACATTGGCCATGCTGCAGCGGCTGCACACGCAGCAGAGGGCCATCAATGAGTACCTGTGCGACTACAGCACCAGGACAGGGTCAGGGGAGCTCGGGTTTTTTCACCACGCCAGTGGGGCATGATCAGGGATGCATGCACTGTCCTGGCACCATTTGAGGAGGCCACGAGGATGGTAAGCAGTGACAGTGCATACATCAGTGACACTGTACCTCTTGTCCACCTGTTGGAACATACGCTGCGTGGAATAATGGACAGGGCACTTGAGGCAGAACAGAGGCAGGAAGAGGAGGACTTCCTTGCCTCTCAAGGCCCCCTTTACCCAGACAGTGTTCCTTCTGGGTAAAGGTAAGCACGGACATCCTCCCCATGTTGAGGGCATGTGGCCTGGTACGGTTCAGGAGGGAGGAGGGGCCTCTCTCTCATCCCCCCCTCTTCCCCTGCGGCCGGCCAGGTTGCGTGCTCAGATAAGGGTCTGGTATGGATTTTTGGGGGGACCCCACACAATTTTTTTTTTTAATTTGTGGTGGAGTTCCCCTTAAAATCCATGCCAGATCTCAAGGGCCTGGTATGGATATTTAGGGGGAACCCCACCCCATTTTTTTTTTAATTTGCGGCGGGGTTCCCCTTAATATCCATTCCAGACCTAAAGGGCCTGGTAATTGAATTTGGGGGAACCCCCACGCTTTTTTTTTATTTTTTATCAATGACTTTTCTATGTATTGATAAAAGCCGACAATTTATTAATAGCCGCGAGTGAGTTTTAAATGACTTTTTTTCCTTTAAAAATGACACTTTGTGCAGGGACAGTTCTAAGCACGGGAAACATGCACCACTTTACATGCACATCATACACACCCCCCAGGTACGAAATTTAAAGGAATATTTCACTTTTATTTTTTCATTTTAAGCATTATTAAAATCACTGCTCTTTTTTTTGCATTGATACATGTCCCCTGGGGCAGGACCCAGGTCCCCAAACACTTTTTAGGACAATAACTTGCATATAAGCCTTTATAATTAGCACTTTAGATTTCTCCCATAGACTTTTCAAATTTGTCGCGAACACCCCAAATTGTTCGTTGTTCGGCGAACGGGCGAACAGGCAATGTTCGAGTCGAACATGAGTTCGACTCGAACACGAAGCTCATCCCTAACCACCAGCTACCAAACACCTGAAGCTGATTGTCGGGAGAGTGGAGTCGAGCGAGCAAAGGGGCTCGTTACATTGGTTGGCAGCAGTGGGATTTGCTCTCCAGTTACTGGGACACTCCAAACCACCACAGTGAAGGACCAGCTATGCAGCCTGCAGGAAAGTCACGCTGAAAGACCTACTTGAGAGCCGAGATGGACCAGAAGAAGGGTGATGCAGGACCCCGGTCAGTTGAAGATTTGTTTCAGCAACGAGTGCAGCAGCGGTTGGCATTATATGGGGCTAACCCATCAGAGACCGCCATACAGGAAGCCATTAAAGACATCAAGCTGCAGGATGAGCGTCAAGAGAAAGAACGAGAGCGACAAGAGAAAGAACGAGAGCGACAAGAGAAAGAACGAGAGCGACAAGAGAGAGAACGAGAGCGACAAGAGAGAGAACGAGAGCGACAAGAGAGAGAACGAGAGCGACAAGAGAGAGAACGAGAGCGACAAGAGAGAGAACTAGAGTGGCAACATGAGCAGAGAATGGCGGAAATACGGCAATCGGAGACAACACCTAAAGATGCAGCGCCTGTCCGTAAGTTGCCCTTTCGGGCGTTCAAACTATTTAAGGAAGGAGAGGAGGAAATTGAAGCGTTCCTGCAGGACTTTGAGAGACTATGCCAGATACATAAAGTACTGCCCCAAGATTGGGTCGCCTTACTGGCGAGTAATTTAACTGGCAGAGCGGCGGATGCGTATCGGGCCCTGGAGGATGAGGACGCTAAAGACTATGACCGGGTGAAAGAAGCTCTGCTAGCCCGATTTGCCATTACACCTGAAGCCAGCCGGATGAAGTTTCGAGAATCCCGGAAACAAGCCCACATAACATACGTGGAGTGGGCACATCGTCTGCAGCGAAACCTTAAGGGCTGGTTCCAGGGAAGCTGCGCTCATACCATAGAGGACATCACCCAGCTAGTACTCTTAGAACAGTTCTTTAACCACACCCCTCCGGTACTACGGGATTGGGTGCGAGATAAGCGACCACGGACTGTACAGCAAGCGGCTACTTTGGCCGATGAATATCTGGACTCTCGAAGGTCAGGCGAAAGCGAGCGCTATCCACTATCTCGGCCCAGTTTACCAGCCTCTAACCCAACTTCAGTACCTCAGTGGTCTGCCTCTAGACCCCTAGCCCGACCCAACCCTCCTACCGGACCTAAGTGCTATACCTGTAACCAAACCGGTCATCTGCAGCGATATTGCCCTACCCGATCCACGAGGTACCGAGAGACGGCCAATCCATCCAGACCAGCGGCTCATTGCTTCCAGAATGAGCCCAACCATCGAGATGTTCAGGAAGAGTGCGGCAAACTTTTTGAGGCTGATCCTGTCCAAGCTGCTGCCGGAGATAATCGGCAGCACCATCGTCAGGCAGTATGGGTTAATGGGCAGCCGGCCCAGGGACTCCGCGATTCCGGGGCTACGATTACCCTCATCCAGCCTCACATGATTTCCCAGTCGGCCCGGACCGGCCAGACTGTTGCAGTCAGGGTAGCAGGGGGCAAGGTACTACGTTTATCCACCGCCCAAGTCCTCTTGGATTGGGGCTCAGGGGAGCGACTGCGGGAACTTACCGATCTAGTCCATGAGAATATGCAATCGGCCCAGAGTCAGCAGAAGGTTTGGTATGATCGGTCTGCGAGGAATCGCACCTTTTATATCGGACAGAAAGTCCTGGTACTAAAGCCCCTGAAGCAAAATAAATTACAGGCCTCCTGGCAGGGCCCCTATCAGGTGGTAAAACAGCTGTGCGATACAACCTACGTGGTTGCCAGCTGTGCAGACACAAAAATTAAGAGGACGTTCCACATTAATATGATGAAGGCCTATCATGAGAGGGCTGAGGCAGTAGCCGCCATATGTGCTCCTGCCACCGGGGACTCTGAATATCTACCGATGCTGGAGCTCCCCGAAATCAGTAACTGTTCTGGGGGTGTGGAGGATATACGGCTAGGAGATAGATTAGGATCCCAAGAACGAGAACAGGCCAGAGAATTACTCCAAGACCGTCAGGAGATGTTCTCGGCACTCCCTGGGTACACTCACATAGCTGTGCACAAGGTAGAGACCCCCGGGCAGAAGCCCCTGAGACAACCAGCCTATAGGATTCCTGGAGCAGTGCAAGAAGGGATGAGAGCGGAGATTAGGGAGATGCTCGAGTTAGGGGTGATCGAGCCATCAGCAAGCCCCTGGGCTTCCCCTGTAGTATTAGTCCCAAAACGGGATGGCACGACCAGATTTTGCGTGGACTATAGGCGACTGAATGACTGTACTGTGACAGATGCCTACCCTATGCCCCGAGTGGACGAATTGCTGGACAAAATAGCTCAGGGACATTATCTGACGACTATTGACTTGTGTAAGGGCTACTGGCAGATTCCCTTGGAAGCGGAAGCAATTCTGAAGTCGGCCTTCATCACCCTGTTCGGCCTTTACCAGTTTCGGGTAATGCCATTCGGGATGAAGAACGCGCCGGCTACCTTCCAGCGGATGATAGATGAACTCCTTGATGGTCTGCAAGATTTTGCATGCGCATATCTTGACGACATCGCAATCTATAGCCAGACCTGGGAGGAACATCTTAGACACCTGGGAATAGTGTTAGATAGGATCCGAGCCGCAGGCCTGACCCTGAAGCCAGACAAATGTAATATCGGGATGTCTGAGGTACAATATCTGGGACATAGAGTAGGATGTGGGAAGCAGAGGCCAGAACCTGCAAAAATAGAGGCCATCATAAACTGGCCGGTTCCCAGAACCAAGACCCAGGTACTTGCATTTTTAGGGACAGCAGGGTACTACAGGAAGTTTGTACCCCACTATAGTGACATAGCCAAACCCCTGACGGACCTGACCAAAAAGACTCTCCCTAGACAGGTCCTGTGGTCCCCGGAGTGCGAGACAGCATTTCATCAGTTAAAAAACACCCTAACGCAAGCTCCCATACTGGTGGCCCCTGATCCTAACAAACGCTTTGTCATTCATACGGATGCCTCCATGTTCGGACTGGGAGCCGTACTAAGCCAAGTTGGCGATGACGGGAAAGAGCACCCCATGGCATATCTCATCCGCAAATTGTTACCCCGTGAAGTTGGATATGCTGCCGTGGAAAAAGAATGTTTGGCCTTAGTCTGGGCTTTAAAGAAATTGCAGCCCTACGTGTATGGACGCTCTTTTACCGTCATGACGGACCACAATCCCTTGATATGGCTTAACCGGGTGGCGGGAGAGAACGGGCGATTACTAAGGTGGAGCCTGGCTTTGCAACCGTACAATTTTACCATACAATATCGGCCAGGGCCTCAAAACGGGAATGCGGATGGGTTATCCCGGCAGACGGACCTGGAACCTTAAGACTACTTTTCCAACATCCTCGAGTTGACCCGTTTGGGGTCCCACTGTGGCTGTTGGACTGTTTCCCAGGGGGGAGTATTGTCATGGACCTTTGAATACTGAAGTATTTCTCCTTTGAATCTGTGACAGACCTAGCCGGGACAGAGGCTTTTGGAGGGGGTGTTACTTTGGATTCAGGTCCATGTCCCCCCAAGACACACAGACTCTGGGGACCCTGGATATGCCATATTAGAGTGACTGATTCATACTGTTGGGACGTTCACACATTCCCTCTAAGGATATGCGAATGCAATCACCTCCAGCCATCTGTCTGTCCTCTGTGCTAATTTGACCCTGCTAAATGTGTGATGTTTATACTTATGATAATGTGTATTGTATAGCAGGTGAGACAGGTAGGAGTCGGGATGTCTACCCTGAACGGTCATATCTATGAGTCACCTTGGCTGACTAAAGGATTTAGTTAATTAGCTCATGTTAATTTATGTTCTGGTTACACCCTCTGTTACTGTATATAAGACTTGATTTTTGGTTCTAATAAAGTCTCTCTTGGTTGAACTTACATACAGCCTGCCTGGTGTTTGTTCTGACCGACCACAAATGGATTCGAATGGCACATAGCTGTAGTTGGAATCCTGGAGCACCGGATGATCCAATAGAGCAGAGGAGTGTCGGGAGAGTGGAGCCGAGCGAGCAAAGGGGCTCGTTACATTTCTCCGGCAGCAACAGACTAATTTATTTTCAAATGTCACATCCCTTCAAGACTGATGTTGATGCTGAGTGACTGTCCTTTTATGTTGACTGACTAATACTATCCTCCTCCTCCTCAATGATCCGATTGATGATGATAGCTTGGAAGAACATTTTTGTTTCTGGGTGCCGCCACCAGTGGCTAAGGCCCAATTTTTCAGCCCCTGTTTAACAGGGGCATGTAATTACAATTTTTTATGCAATTCTTTTCAGCAGGGCTCATTCCTGCACTCCAACTAGAGTATCTGGGAGAGGTTGCAGTGTCGTGGCACCAGCACCAGTGCCTAAGGCCCAATTTTTCAGCCCCTGTTTAACAGGGGCATGTAATTACAATTTTTTATGCAATGCTTTGCAGCAGGGCTCATTCCTGCACTCCAACTAGAGTATCTGGGAGAGGTTGCAGTGTCGTGGGACCAGCACCAGTGCCTAAGGCCCAATTTTTCAGCCCCTGTTTAACAGGGGCGTGTAATTACAATTTTTGATGCAATACTTTGCAACAGGGCTCATTGCTGTGCTCCAAGTACAGTATCTGTGAGGGGTTGCAGTGTTGTGGCACCAGTGCCTAAGGCCCAATTTTTCTACCCCTGTTTAACAGGGGCATGTAATTACAATTCTTGATCTAATAATTCACAGCAGGGCCCATTCCTGCGCCTACCAAGAGTAACTGTGAGGCCTTACAGTGTTGTGCCAACACCACCACCACCACCACCACCAAAGGCCCAATTTTTCAGCCCCTGTCCAACAGGGGCATGCAATTACAATTCTTGATCTAATAATTCACAGCAGGGCCCATTCATGCGCCCACCAAGAGTAACTGTGAGGGCTTACAGTGTTGTGGCAACACCAACATGTAAGGGGCAAATTTCAGCAGAGTATATACGGCAGGCCCCTACTTTCAAACATCCAACTTACAAACGACTCCTACTTGCAAACGAAAGGAGACAAATGAAGAGGTAAGTAAGACCTTGGACAGAGGGGTGGCGGTGGACGTGGTATACTTGGATTTTGCAAAAGCGTTCGATACAGTTCCCCACACACGGCTCATGTGCAAGGTAAAGTCTACAGGATTGGAAATATCAGTTTGTAAATGGATAGAAAACTGGCTAAAAGACAGAATTCAGAGAGTAGTGGTTAATGATTCTTACTCTGAATGGTCCAAGGTTATCAGTGGTGTACCCCAAGGTTCAGTGCTGGGACCCTTACTTTTTAATATGTTTATAAATGATATTGGGTCTGAGATCAAAAGTAACATTTCTGTCTTTGCAGATGACACCAAGCTATGCAGTGGAATAACGTCCTTACAGGATGTCACCAATTTACAAGCCGACCTCAATGCTCTGTCTAATTGGGCGACTATGTGGCAGATGAGGTTTAATGTTAATAAATGTAAAGTTATGCACTTGGGGGCTAAGAAAATGAATGCATCATACATACTAGGGGGAGTACAACTGGGGGGATCCGTAGTGGAGAAGGATCTGGGGGTTTTGGTAGATCATAAGCTCAATAATGGCATGCAATGCCAAGCTGCGGTTTCCAAAGCGAGCAAAGTCTTTTCTTGTATTAAGAGAGGTATGGTCTCCAGAGAGAGAGATATCATTTTGCCCCTGTTCAAATCATTAGTAAGACCTCATCTGGAATATGCAGTTCAGTTTTGGGCCCCAGTTCTCAAAAAGGATATTGGGGAACTGGAGAAAGTGCAGAGAAGGGCAACCAACTTGATAAGAGGGATAGAGGAGCTCAGCTATGAGGAAAGATTAGAGGAACTGAATTTATTCACTCTTGAGAAGAGGAGATTAAGGGGGGATATGATCAACATGTACAAATATATAAGGGGTCCATATAGTGAACTTGGTGTTCAGTTATTCACTTTACGGTCAACACAGAGGACAAGGGGGCACTCTTTGCGTCTAGAGGAAAAGAGATTTCACCTCCAAATACGGAAAGGTTTTTTCACAGTAAGAGCTGTGAAAATGTGGAATAGACTCCCTGCAGAGGTGGTTCTGGCCAGCTCAGTAGATTGCTTTAAGAAGGGCCTGGATTCTTTCTTAAATGTACATAATATAACTGGGTACTGACATTTATAGGTAAAGTTGATCCGGGGAATATCCGATTGCCTCTCGGGGGATCAGGAAGGAATTTTTTCCCCTGCTGTAGCAAATTGGATCATGCTCTTCTGTTTTTTTTTTGCCTTCCTGGATCAACTGTGGGTATAGAATTGGGTATATGGGATTGTACGATATATTTTTTTTTTATTTTTTTTTTATGGTTGAACTGGATGGACTTGTGTCTTTTTTCAACGTGACTAACTATGTAACTATGTAACTATGTAACAGGAAGTGAGAGGAAATCTACCCCTAGGAAGGGAAATTCTCTCCTGTAAGAGTTAATATGGGAAAAAGGTGTCTCCTCTCTACTGATGCTTTATCACCAATCCTTGTTTCAATAAAAACCCCACTTTTCAAAAACATTTGTCATTGGGACGGAAAGTGAGGTGAAATGTTCTGAACAGGGGCACAGACCGCAAAACAAATGTTACAGGGGTGATAACCCTTCCCTATGTTTTCCAAAAAGCTTAAAAATAGATTTTTTGGCTGGAGCTACACTTAAACAATGTATCTGTTCAAAATTACAAACAGATTCTACATAAGAACAAACCTACAGTCCATGTCTTGTATGCACCACCTGTATACGGTTGTTCAGAGTATATAGGGCCTTTTGTATTTTGTGTGCGGGGTTCCCCTTAATATCCATACAAGACCCAAAGGGGCTGGTAATGGGCTGGGGTGATGGGGTAGCTATGCCATTTTTCTCAAAGATTTTCATCCATATTACCGGGACCAGACATTACATTAAAGCCGCAAGCAGTTTTAAATGGCTTTTTTTTCCTTTAGAAATGTCATTTTGTGCAGGGACAGTTCTAAACACGGGAAACACGTGGCACTTCACAGGCATACTTTAGACACCCCCCAGGTACGATATTTAAAGGAATATTTGAATTTTTTTTTTTCACTTTATGCATCATTAACCACTTAAGCCCCGGACCATTTTGTAGCTAAAGGACCAGAGCTGTTTTCAGAATTTTGCACTGCGCTGCTTTAACTGTAAATTGTGCAGATATGTAATGTTGTACCGAAACGAAATTTGTGTCCTTTTCTTCCCACAAATAGAGCTTTCTTTTAATGGTATTTGATTGCCTCTGCGATTTTTATTTTTTGCGATATAAACGGAAAAAGACCGAAAATTTTGAAAAAAAAATTATATTTTCTACTTTTTGTTATAAGAAAAATCAAATAAACTCAATTTTAGTCATACATTTAGGCCAAAATGTATTCAGCCACATGTCTTTAGTAAAAAAAATGTTAATAAGCGTATATATTTATTGGTTTGCGCAAAAGTTATAGCGTCTACAAACTAGGGTACATTTTCTGGAATTTACACAGCTTTTAATTTATGACTGCCTATCTCATTTCTTGAGGTGCTAAAATGGCAGGGCAGTACAAAACCCCCCAAATGACCCCAGTTTGGAAAGTATACACCCCAAGGAAATTGCTGAGAGGCATGTTGAGCCCATTGAATATTTTTTTTTTGTCTCAAGTGATTGAATAATGACAAAAAAAAAAATTACAAAAAGTTGTCACTAAATGATATATTGCTCACACATGCCATGGTTATATGTGGAATTGCACCCCAAAATAAATTTTGCTGCTGCTCCTGAGTACGGGGATACCACATGTGTGGAACTTTTTGGGAGCCTAGCCGCGTACGGGCCCCCGAAAACCAAGCACCGCCTTCAGGATTTCTAAGGGCGCAAATTTTTGATTTCACTCCTCACTACCTATCACAGTTTCGAAGGCCATAAAATGCCAACATAGCACAAAACCCCCCCAAATGACCCCATTTTAGAAAGTAGACACCCCAAGGAAATTGCTGAGAGGCCTGTTGAGCCCATTGAATATTTTTTTTTTGTCTCAAGTGATTGAATAATGACAAAAAAAATAAAAAATTACAAAAAGTTGTCACTAAATGATATATTGCTCACACATGCCATGGTTATATATGGAATTACACCCCAAAATACATTTTGCTGCTTCTCCTGAGTACGGGGATACCACATGTGTGGGACTTTTTGGGAGCCTAGCCGCGTACGGGACCCCGAAAACCAAGCACCGCCTTCAGGATTTCTAGGCACAAATTTTTGATTTCACTCCTCACTACCTATCACAGTTCCGAAGGCCATAAAATGCCAAAATAGCACAAAACCCCCCCAAATGACCCCATTTTGGAAAGTAGACACCCCAAGCTATTTGCTGAGAGGCATGGTGAGTATTTTACAGCTCTCATTTGTTTTTGAAAATTAAGAAAGAAAATATATATATATTTTTTTTTCAATTTTCAAAACTTTGTGACAAAAAGCGAGATCTGCAAAATACTCACCATACCTCTCAGCAAATAGCTTTGGGTGTCTACTTTCCAAAATGGGGTCATTTGGGGGGGTTTTGTGCCATCTGGGCATTCCATGGCCTCCGAAACTGTGATAGGCAGTGAGAAGTGAAATCAAAAATTTACACCCTTAGAAAGCCTGAAGGCGGTGCTTGGTTTTGGGGTCCCGTACGCGGCTAGGCTCCCAAAAAGTCTCACACATGTGGTATCCCCGTACTCAGGAGAAGCAACAGAATGTATTTCTTTCTCGTACATCACGGGACACAGAGCGACATAGTCATTACTAATGGGTTATATAGTTACCGTCAGGTGCTGGCACTGGCAACTTCCAAAACCGGAAGTACCCTCCCCTATATAAGCCCCTCCCATCCGGGAGCACCTCAGTTTTTTGCCAGTGTCTAAGGTGTTGGCCAAGAAGAAACATGTGTTTTTCACTGAGCTTGCGTACAGGTTCTTTTGGGCCTCAGTAAGCTATTCCGGATCCGACCAAAAAAGCTTCATAGCTAAACGGTCGGTACCCGGGCCTTGCAGAGAAGAGCAAGGTTCTGCCTGTAATGCTTCTCTTAGGAGAGCTGGACCCTGGGATCCAGAGCTCTGGTCATACCCACGACCAAGATGTTTTCTGTGCAGGGTGCTATACAGGTCCAGGGGAGTGGAATCCTTGGGAACCCGGTCCCTGAAGGTTTGATTACAATGCCTGCCGTGATAGGTGAAGTTTGGGCTTTTGTGGACCAAACAAAGTCCTGCGGCGGGGAACAGGTAAGTGGGGGCCCCCAGGAACTTGGTTCTATTGGGGGACCCCCAAGCCTAATTTGTCTTTCTGTCTGTTACCTAACGGTATTCCCGCTAATATCTGTGCATGCCTGTAACTACTAAAAAAAAAAAATGTAATAATTTTTAATGGTGGTCAAGAAAAAAAAAAAAAAAAAAAAAAGAATGTTTTTTTATATATGTTTAGTATATTAAACTGCGGTACCTGTGTTTGTCCACTAGAGGCCGCTGTGGAATGTTTTTCTTGTCATATGGACTAGTTTCTTCTCAGAGAGCAAAGTCCAGGCAGCTGGTGAGTTCTCCTACAGGAAACTGTTTCCTCTGCCATGTTGCAGTGTTCGTCTATCCCCCGGCCTGCGGCAAAGGGGGCCCTGGCTCCTGTCCCTGGTTTCCATGTTTGAAAATTAGCGCCGAGGCGCACGTGGCCGCGCGCGTGCGCGTGCACGCGCCTCTATATATAGAGGTGGCCGGAAAAAGGGGCGGGGCCTGGGGGATGACGCTCTGTGCGCGCCGCAGCGCTTCTGCGCATGTGCGGGCGTCCCAGCAGGTTTTTAAAAAAGCCACATTATTGCAGTAAGCTGGCTATGAAGTACAGAGACAGAGCTGGCAACATTTAAAGGCATACAGCAAGCGGTTGATACAGGCATCCCCTAGAAAGGCACATTAGTAGACACCAACTGTTTATTATAGCAGCATTTATGCTAGACTATTATCAGTAACTGGTGTATTTTCGGCTGGAATACCTCAGCTTTGTGGCTTAGGAATATGCCGTCTAAAAACTCCGGGACTAGAAATTCCAGGAGGAATAGGGGGTCTCCATCGGGCTCTGAGGATCTTGGGCATGCTTTGGCTGCACCAGTCTCCCCTGAAGAATCAGAGGTTAGTGACCGTAGGGCACCCCCAGGAGTACCTGGTACTGTGGCTGTCCCCAGTTCACCTGCTCCTGTGTATGTAACAGAGGAGGTTTTTTCCTCAGCTCTGGGAGGGCTGGAAGAGAGATTGTCAGCACTAATTGCTGCTTCCCTGTCACAGGAGAAAAGCGCTCGATCTCCGTCTCCTCCCTCAGAGTGCCTGTTAACAGAGCAACAGTCCCATACAGAGAACGACCTACCTGAGGGGGATCAGGATGAGGTTGATTCAGTTGTAGAGGAATCAACAGTGGAGGAGCCGTTCTCAGCATCACATGCTGAGAGGTTATGGGTGCAGTCCCTGACTAATATGGTCCGATCAGCATTTAAAATGCCACTTGCGGAGCCATCCTCCTCTTCTGTCTCCTCGTTGGGGTCGCTAAAAGCTCCCCAGACTGTTTGTTCTTTTCCGATCCATCCTTTACTGGAGGGGCTCATTTACCAGGATTGGGAGCATCCTGACAAAATATTTACTCCCCCCAAGAGATTTCCGGTGGTCTATCCTATGGAGGATAAGTTCGTCAGAAAATGGAAGGTCCCTACAGTGGACGCAGCCATCTCTTGTGTGAATAAATCACTGACATGTCCGGTGGAAAATGTCCAAATGTTCAAGGACCCAATAGATAAAAAATTGGAGTCCTTATTGAAATCTGCTTTTTCTACAGCAGGATTGGTGACACAACCAGCAGTGGCAGCTATAGGGGTCTGCCAAGCAGTGAAGGATCAGTTGAAACAGGTCTTAAGGGACGTGCCAGATCAGCAGGCTCTTGCTCTAGCTGATCTACCTAGAGCCTTATGCTTTGCGGTGGACGCTATAAAGGATTCAATCCATCAGGCCTCCCGCCTTACGCTGTCTGTAGTACATATGCGCAGGCTTCTATGGCTCAAAAACTGGTCTGCTGAAGCTCCCTGTAAAAAATTGCTGGTCAGCTTCCCATTTCATGGGGAGCGCTTATTCGGGGAAGACCTGGACAAGTATATCCAGAGAATTTCCAGCGGTAAAAGTACACTCTTGCCGGTCAAAAATAGAGTTAGAGGTCCCTCTTTTAAGAGGCCGGCTTCTCCAGTCCCTAGGACATCGGCTGTGAAACAGTTCCGACGGCCTCCCCGGTCAAATCCCGGAGGTAAAAATCAGGGACAGTTGCAGGGTAACAAGAAGCCCTGGAGCAGGAGAGGTACAAAACCTCCCCCAAAGTCAAATGCATGAAGGGTTGCCCCCACCCAATCGGGTGGGGGGAAGACTTCAGTTGTTCACAGAAACCTGGCGGGACACGATCCGAGACAGATGGGTGCTCTCCGCAGTAAATCTGGGATACAAATTGGAGTTAAAAAACTCCCCTCCTTCCCGCTTTATAAGGTCGAACGTGCCAAGGGATCCCCAGAAGAGAGGATCCCTCCTGTTGGCACTGGAACAATTATTGCTTCAAGCAGTAATTATAGAGGTCCCCTTGGAAGAATGGGGGTTCGGGTTTTACTCAAACCTCTTTACAGTTCCGAAGCCAAACGGGGACGTGAGGCCCATATTAAATCTAAAAGGGCTAAACAAATTCCTACATATCAGGACTTTCCGGATGGAGTCGATCCGATCGGTAGCCACTGCCCTACAAGGGGAGGAATGGTTAGCCTCGATCGACATCAAAGATGCGTATTTGCACATCCCCATCTTTCCAGCCCACCAAAAATTTCTACGCTTTGCGATAGAAGGGCGCCATTTTCAGTTCAGAGCCTTACCCTTCGGTCTGGCCACAGCACCAAGAGTGTTCACAAAAATTCTGGCCCCATTATTGGCCAATCTAAGAACACGAGGTGTAACGATAATGGCATATCTAGACGACTTGTTGCTGATAGACCACTCAGTGGAAAAACTAGAAGTGGTTGTTCACGAGACAATCAAGTATCTGGAATATCATGGTTGGATTATCAACCGAGACAAGTCAGCCCTAAAACCAGTCAAAAGTCTGGAATACTTGGGGCTAAGGCTGGATTCAGACCAGAGAAAAATTTTCTTGCCTCGAGAAAAGGGGTCGTCTTTGAGAGATTTGATCCACTTAGTGGGTTCAAAAAGACAGCCATCCATACGCCTGTGCATGAGGCTGCTGGGAAAAATGGTGGCATCATTCGAAGCAGTACCCTACGGTCAATTCCATTCAAGGAAGTTGCAAAGGGCCATACTGTCAGCCTGGAACAAAAAAGTTCAGGCTCTGGACGTACCAATGTCCTTGTCCCCTTCCGTTCGCAGAAGCCTCCGTTGGTGGTTGGTTCCCCGGAATCTGGAAAAAGGGAAATCCTTCAGTCCGATTTCTTGGAAGGTGGTCACTACAGATGCCAGCCTTTTAGGCTGGGGAGCAGTACTGGAGCAATGGTCTCTCCAGGGCAGATGGTCGGATGCGGAAAAGGCCCTGCCCATCAATCTCTTAGAGATACGAGCAGCCCGGTATGCCCTAGTAGCATGGACATCCAAACTCCAAGGGTCCCCTGTCAGAGTTCAGTCAGACAATGCCACAGCAGTGGCATATATCAATCGTCAGGGGGGCACCAGGAGTCGTGCAGCCCAAAGGGAAGTAAATTACATCCTGAGATGGGCAGAAAGATATGTCCCAGCCATATCTGCGGTATTCATTCCAGGGGTGGAGAATTGGAAGGCGGACTTTCTAAGTCGCCAACAATTATGCCCAGGGGAATGGTCCCTTCATCCCGAGGTTTTCCGGACAATATGTCAGCGGTGGGGAACACCGGATGTAGATCTGCTAGCATCCAGGTTCAACACGAAAGTGGACAGGTTTGTCTCTTGGACAAGGGATCCCCTAGCGTGCGGCTCGGATGCCCTAGTGTTCCCTTGGGATCAGTTCAAGCTGATATATGCATTCCCACCGCCACAATTGTTACCTCGATTACTCCGCAGAATCAGGGTAGAAAAGAAACCAGTGATTCTGGTGGCTCCAGCGTGGCCCCGAAGAGCATGGTACGCGGAGATTGTAAAAATGTCTGTGGGGAGTCCTTGGACCCTCCCACATCGTCCGGACCTGCTTTCGCAGGGACCGATATACCACCCTTCCTTACCAGCCCTAGGTTTGACGGCCTGGCTATTGAAGCCCACATTCTAAAAAGGAGAGGGCTCTCTAATGCTGTGGTGTCTACCATGATCAATGCCAGGAAACCGGTATCCAGGCAGATCTACTATAGAATCTGGAAGGCGTACATCGCCTGGTGTGAGGCCAGGAAATGGCATCCACGTAAATACGTAATAGGTAGAATTCTGGACTTCCTACAACGGGCTGTAGATAGGAAGCTTGCCTTGAGTACTATCAAAGGTCAGATTTCGGCCTTGTCAATATTTTTTCAAAGGCCCTTGGCTTCGCATTCACTAGTCAAAGCCTTTATACAAGGAGTGATGCGTATTAGTCCTCCGGTTAATATTCCCATATGTCCATGGGATCTAAACTTGGTTCTGTCGGTTCTACAGAAACAACCATTTGAACCATTACAGCATATTTCCTTAGTGCTTCTCACCAGGAAATTGATTTTTCTAGTAGCCATTTGTTCGGCTAAAAGAGTATCGGAATTAGCAGCTATGTCCTGTAAGGAGCCATATCTGGTTATCCATAAGGACAGAGTAGTGTTACGTCCTCATCCAGCCTTTCTTCCTAAGGTGGTATCGAGTTTTCATTTGAACCAAGATGTGGTTCTTCCTTCTTTTTTCCCCAAGCCTACTTCGGTAGAGGAAAAGTTATTGCATTCTTTGGATGTAGTAAGAGCAGTTAAAGCTTATCTAAAAGCCACTGCTCAGATTCGCAGAACGGATACTTTGTTTATTCTGCCGGAAGGCCCCAGAAAGGGTCAGGCAGCGTCAAAATCTACTTTAGCCAAGTGGATTCGACAGGTCATAATACAAGCCTATAGCTTGAGAAGTAGACCGCCTCCGTTCAAAGTTAGGGCGCACTCCACGAGAGCAGTTGGAACTTCATGGGCAGTGCATCACCAGGCCTCCCTGGCTCAAGTCTGTAAGGCCGCAACATGGTCTTCCGTACACACGTTTACTAGGTTCTACCAGGTGGACGTTAGAAGTCAGGAGGATGTCGCCTTTGGGCGCAGTGTGTTGCAGGCCGCAAAAGATCCTCATGTCTGATAGCGCTCAGCTTATATATGGTGTATCCCCCCCCTCATTTGGCATTGCTTTAGGACATCCCATTAGTAATGACTATGTCGCTCTGTGTCCCGTGATGTACGAGAAAGAAAATAGGATTTTTATAACAGCTTACCTGTAAAATCCTTTTCTTGGAGTACATCACGGGACACAGAGCTCCCGCCCCTCTTTGGGGACACTTATTGCTTTGCTACAAAACTGAGGTGCTCCAGGATGGGAGGGGCTTATATAGGGGAGGGTACTTCCGGTTTTGGAAGTTGCCAGTGCCAGCACCTGACGGTAACTATATAACCCATTAGTAATGACTATGTCGCTCTGTGTCCCGTGATGTACTCCAAGAAAAGGATTTTACAGGTAAGCTGTTATAAAAATCCTATTTTTGGGGTGTAATTCCACATATGCTTATGACATGTTTGAGCAATATATCATTTAGTGACAACTTTGTGCAAAAAAATAAAAATAAATTGTCTTTTTTCCGCAACTTGTGTCAACATATAAAATATTCCATGGACTCGACATGCCTCTCAGTATATAGCTTGGGGTGTCTACTTTCCAAAATGGGGTCATTTGGGGGGGTTTTGAACTGTTCTGGCATTTTATACACAACATTAGGAAGCTTACATCCACTCTTCTAACCACTTGAAGGCAAATCCCTTTTTGACACTTTTTGTTTACATGAAAACATTTTTTTTTTTTGCAAGAAAATTATGTTGAACCCCCAAACATTATATATATTTTTAAAGCAAAGGCCCTACAGATTAAAATGGTGGGTGTTGCATTTTTTTTTTCTACACAGTATTTGCGCAGCGATTTTTCAAACGCATTTTTGGGGGAAAAAATACACTTTTTTTAATTTTAATGCACTATATTGCCCAAATGTTTGATGAAATAAAAAAGACGATCTTAGGCCGAGTACATAGATACCAAACACGACAAGCTTTAAAATTTCGCACAAACGCGCATTGGCGACAAACTACATACATTTTTAAAAGCCTTTAAAAGCCTTTACAGGTTACGCCGTTAGATTTACAGAGGAGGTCTACTGCTAAAATTACTGCCCTCGATCTGACCTTCGCGGTGATACCTCACATGCATGGTGCAATTGCTGTTTACATATGACGCCAGACCGACGCTTGCGTTCGCCATTGGGCAAGAGCAGGGCAGGACAGGGGTGCTTTTTTTTTTTTTTTTTTTTTTTTTATTATTAATTTTGCTTTTTTATTTTATTTTTAAACTGTTGCTTCCATATTTATTTATTTTTATCATTTTTATTGTTATCTCAGGGAATGTAAATATCCCCTATGATAGCAATAGGTAGTGACAGGTACTCTTTTTTGAAAAAACCGGGGTCTATTGGACCCTAGATCTTTCCTCTGCCCTCAAAGCATCTGACCACACCAAGATCGGTGTGATAAAATGCTTTCCCAATGGCGCTTTTTATATCCGGGGGGGGGGCATTCCCTCCCACTGCTTGTAAAAGCAGTCCAGAGGCTAATTAGCCACTAGGATTGCTTTTACATGAAAGCCGGCCGCTGGCTGAAAAGAATGATACCAAGATGATACCTAAACACACAGGCATCATTCTGGTATAAACATTCAAAGTCCAGCAACATACCAGTACGTTGCTGGTCCTTGTTGGACATGTATTGTAATCTTTTTTTTCATGCAGCCTGTTGGCTGAACGAAAAAAAAAGGATTGATCGGTGGGTATGCCCACCATTAGAATACCGCCCTTCATCCACCCACTTCTAATGATGGGCATACATGCACCATTTATATATGCCGAAGCATGGGGGCATCTTCCCGCAAAAGTTATGCCACGTACACATGGTCAGACTTTTCCACGGGCAAGCCTCCGTCGGAATTTCGACCGTTTGTACGCGGCATTAGGAGCAAAATCGCTCCTCCGCTCCTCCGCCCCTGCTGCCCCAATGCTTCGGCATATATGCTTTTTTTTTTTAACTGTGGTGGTGAAATCACCTCCTACAGCACTGGAGTCGCAGGGATCAGGCCTGTCTCTGCGAACGCTGCAGTTATGTGTGTTGTGTTTGGTAAGTGACAGTGATCGATCGATACTGCACTTGGGTGGCCTGGGCTGGACGGAGGGGCAAAACGCAGGAGCTAGCAGGTATCTGGGATGATCCCGCTAACACTGCGTTTTTGGGAACCCTAAACTGCTGGGGACGCTAGTATAGATCTGATCAGATCAGATATTGATCTGTTCAGATACTATACCACTAAGGGGGGTGTATGCTTAACGCGTGGGTGTTAGCGCTACTGGCACTAACCTGACGCTGCCTGGGGTGTGACGCAGACCCTCTCTGGCTCTAAAACCTAATTGATATCACCCGCCGGGCGATCAGGGGGTTAAACCTTTATTGGGTTATATACGGCGGGTGCCCTGACACTATAAAAAAGCAAACTAACTAACCAGCGTCACCCGTTACACTTATATGGTGATTACTGGTGAAAGGGTTAACTAGGGGCAATTAGGGGGTTAAAACCTTTATTAGGTAAAATATGGGGGTACCTGACGCTATATAAAAACCTGACGGCGAACCTAAAAAAAAATTACTGGCTACCTATCGGCATCACCGACACTAAGACAATGATCATAAAAACGATTGCTTAGCGACAGTGGTGATAGGGGGTGAAAGGATTACCTGGGGGGCCATCAAGGGGGTTAAACCTTTATTAGATAATATATGGGGGTACCTGACGCTATAAAAACCTGCGGCGAACCTAAAAAAAATTACTGGCTACCGATCGGCATCACCAACACTAAGACAGCGATCAGAAAAACGATCGCTTAGCGACAGTGGTGATAGGGGGTGAAAGGGTTACCTGGGGGGCGATCAAGGGGGTTAAACCTTTATTAGATAATATATGGGGGTACCTGACGCTATAAAAACCTGCGGCGAACCTAAAAAAAATTACTGGCTACCGATCGGCATCACCGACACTAAGACAGCGATCAGAAAAACTATTGCTTAGCGACAGTGGTGATAGGGGGTGAAAGGGTTACCTGGGGGGCGATCAAGGGGGTTAAACCTTTATTAGGTAATATATGGGGGTACCCGACGCTATAAAAACCTGCGGCGAACCTAAAAAAAATTACTGGCTACCGATCGGCATCACCAACGCTAAGACAGCGATCAGAAAAACGATCGCTTAGCGACAGTGGTGATAGGGGGTGAAAGGGTTACCTGGGGGGGCGATCGAGGGGGTTCAACCTTTCTTAAGTAATATATGGGGGTACCTGACGCTATAAAAACCTGCAGCGAACCTAAAAAAAATTACTGGCTACCGATCTGCATCACCGACGCTAAGACAGCGATCAGAAAAATGATCGCTTAGCGACGGCGGTGCTAGGGGGTGAAAGGGTTATCTGGGGGGCGATCAGGGGGTTAAACCTTTATTAGGGGGGGTTAGGGGCTACACTGGACCTAAAAGTAAATGTAGTGACACTTTTACAGTCACAAATGTCACTAATTGCAGTGATCAGTAAATAAATGGTCACTGCAATCAGTGACACTGTGACTGGGGGCGGAGGGTGATCTGGGGGTGTCTGGGGGGGCCTGGGGGGGCGATTTATGTGCCTATGTGTCCTGGTGTCAGTGTAGTGTTTTGTGCACTAACCTGCATCTTCTCCTGTGCGGCGCTCGGTATATGTGAGCGCCGCAGGAGAGATGACATCACTTCCTCCTGCCTGTGTAAACATTACACAGGCAGGGGAAGGATTCGATTCGCTGGGAGCGATCGAGAGGGGGTGGCCGGAATCGAACGGCTGTCCCCTCATCCCTCATCGCTCCCAAACGAATAACGGCCACTCACTGTAAAGAAGGAGGGTCCGATCGGACCCCCCAACTATACAAAGGCAGTCACGTAGATATACGTGATTCTGCCTGTCGGTGCCATTCTGCCGACGTATATTTACAGTGGGCGGTCGTTAAGTGGTTAAAATGACTGCTCCCGAAAAACGGCCGTTTTTAAAACTTCTTTTTGCATTGATACATGTCCCCTGGTGCAGAACCCAGGTTCCCAAACCCTTTTTAGGACAATAACATGCATATTAGTCGTTATAATTAGCACTTTAGATTTCGAACGTTCGCATCTATTGTATTTAATAGGGTTCTAACATTCGTGCAAACTTTCGGTCCGTTCGCGGTTCCTGGTGCGAACCGAACCCGGGGGTTTTCGGCTCATCCCTATTCCTGAGCAACCTTCTGGCCAAAGAGACGCTGCAGCCTTGACAAATGTGGCATAGTAGCTCGGTCTCCTTCTCCAGGTGGAACAATCGCTTCTGGGTGGCGAGGTGCGTTCACCACCTCGGTAGACCTGGGCCTAGGAGCCCGCAGTGATTGACGTTGCACTCCCGCAACAGGAGCAGGTGAATTGGATGTTGAATCCAGAAGGGGAACTTCAGACAGAGAACCAGCTTCTTCCCTTGGCACCGAAGCCTCTACCTGAGGTGTATTATCTCCAGTAGACATGGGCAGGTCCCTTACAACACAGGACGAGGGTAGCTTCATCTTGTCCCATCCCTTCTGTTGGAAGATTTCGTCTATCTCCCCATCATCGCCATTGTCAGACAATGAATCCAGGTCAGAGGTGTCGTAGCACTCAGCGGGCAGATAATTCCCAGTCACGGAACTATCCCCCTTGACAGCCTCTACCAACTGTGGGCTACCGCCACTTTTAACCACGCAGACAGTTCCAACCCCTGGCTCACCTGGGCCTTTAGAAGAACAGGGATGTCCAGGACTTTTCCTACCGGAGCCATCCAGGCCAGGCAAGCAGTGGGGCGGAGCTCTTCCACGACCACACAAGGCCATCACTAGGCCGACTTTTCTCTTCGGCGGTCGGAGCAGGGAGCTGCTGGTGACCGAGGCAGCATCCTCAGATTTCTCTCTTTTCACTTCCGCTTGGGCAGTCACTTCGCCCGGATCAGTGCGCACGGGGAATGCACCAGCATCGATCTCTCCCTCCGGAGTGGCAGTCCCTGTGAGGTAGTTGAGGTCGAAAGCCCGAGGCTTTTCTGTGGATGATTCCATCTCAAAGAGAAATTCTTTGCAGACCTCACAGCGCCCGAACGGCTTCAGCTGGACCACCAGTCCCGAACAGCCGGGACAGATCACACCGAGGGCTTCCATGTCTCTGCAGGTATAGAGAGCCAATCGCCCCCGGGGCCTTAGTCTTATCCCCGTATCCATAATCGGAGCAGCCAGAGAAGACATAGGAAGGAACGGAAATCCACGGAGCACTTGAAGCCATCCTCTCTCTTTGCTGCTCCATTGCGCATTGACCCACCTGCGCCGGAATCTCCGCGTGTGTACGTCCATGTGGCCAGACTCCTCTCACCTTCTGCACTTGTTCGCGGGCTTCTCACTTGTTCGCAGGCTTTTCCCTTGCCCCGCCCACGAACTATACAGTTATGGGTTGCCTCGTGGCGCATTGGCCAATATGGCCGACCTACTCGGAACTCCTCTGGGCAGCAAAGTTCAATTTCTGACACCATACACATATCCCGGACGAGCCCCCACGTGTAGCGGCCTCACCCCTCTCCCTTTCTTTATCGGTTATATGGCTGTTGTCTAGGGGTACCTGGGAGAGAGAGATGATACACACCACGGCCCATGTCCTCCGTAGCTGAGAGGTGAAGGCCAGAAGATTGGGCTTTTGTGTAGGTGTCCTAGAGTCAAGTCCAGTCCTTCGTCCCTGACTCCTTTGCTTTAGTAACTCAAGTTTCACACAGTGAATAGGTACAACTCAGTTTTATTCTTCTTGCCAAGCAATAAAACAATCTTTCTCCTTTGGAAAATGGGGACAGATCGAGGCAAAATCCTTTCCCTTCTTGCTGCTGCCCACTGTGCTGTCACCAGTGGTGAATAGTCACTGCCACTGACTAGGTAATATAGAACATGAATTACCTTCGCTCACTTTGCCCCTGTCAGAGGAAGAAATCCGTCCAAGGGAGAAATGGAGGCCTCTCCATCACCAGCGATGCCGCGCTGGGCTCTTTGGAGAAGTTACTGCGCACCAGTCCTCACGAACTCAGACACGGGCACCCAAGGAGTTAGGATTCCTCCACCCTCACGGAACTCAGTCGAAGGTACTGAGCCCCAGGCATCCACCATAGTACCTCACCCCAGGCTAAAGGTGCCTGAGATGGACTCCATCTCCGCTCTGGCTAGGCCAAGGGCGCCTAGGCCCGGAACACCGTAACGCCAGCACCCAAGCTGAAGGTGCCTGGGTGCGGCCGCGTCCTCCAACTCTCTGCCCCTAAGTCAGGGCGTCCGCCCCTTTTATGACCTCTCCCTTTGCGTCACAGCGGGTTCCCCGCCCCGCTGTACCAGCTCCAGGGGAGGACAAAAAAGGCACAGTTTGCAGTGTGAGTTCAGCTCCGGCCCAAGGCAACAACGCCACCTGTAGGCCCCAAGGAACCCCACACCACCAGAGTCCTCACATAAATTCAAACACCCGCTACA
The DNA here is from genome assembly GCA_029206835.1 of Rana muscosa. Classification (NCBI taxonomy): domain Eukaryota; kingdom Metazoa; phylum Chordata; class Amphibia; order Anura; family Ranidae; genus Rana; species Rana muscosa. The sequence goes on along the minus strand of JARGYO010005562.1, from coordinate 3,828,751 downwards.
TGCGTAAGCATTTTTTTTTTTTTACACTTTTTTGGGGGATTAACTTGAACATCATCCCTTGTGACAGCATGGGCCATGACAGGTCCACTTTATTTAGAGATCTGGGGTCTATGAGACCCCAAATCTCTCCTCTAGCCTCCCATGCACAGATTGGTCTGGTCAGCTGCTTTACTGGCCACTGGTAAACAAAGTGGCAGAACTAGGGTGCCCACATGTCCCGGATTGCCCGGGACTGTCCCGCAATTGACATGTCTGTCCTGGGTCCCGGGCACATTCATTCCGGGACAATACAATGTCCCGGAATGAAATAGAGGACACAGCCACCCCCTAATAACTAATAACTACATTTCCAGAACTGGTTGCTAGGACCAGCGCTGCCTGATATCTTGCAACCAGTGACAATTTACTCTCAGACAGTGAGACCGGGAGCGAGGCCTGCGCCTAGTGCAGCACTGCTGTCCCCACCCACCTCGGCACCTCCTCCTTCTCCGGCACACAGCGGCAAGCAGCAGGGACTGGTGTGATCTTCACTCTCTAGATAGTGACGCCACTCCTTTCCTTCTACGCCCGTGACTCATGCAGAGGGAGTGACAGCAGCACTGCATCTGGTGGCAGGCTATGGGTGGCAAGCGGCACTGTATCTGGTGGCAAGTGGCACATTCACCTGACAAATAACCCGCCGCCAAATTCCCCATCAACCCCGAGATTACATTTCCCCCCGCCCCACCCCCTCATCTTTTTTTGGGGAAGGTGAGAGAGGGGGTGTGTCCCTGAATGGCAGTTTCGAAATGTGGTCACCCTAGGCAGAACCGGAAGTGATGACATAACTTATCGCTCCTGGTTTCCGGGGTTACAGAGAGAGGGGAACAGGCCCGGACTGGCCATAGGGCATACCGGGCGAATGCCCGGTGGGCCGCGGGCCGCCGGACAGCAGGTCACATCTTCCCCATCATCTCCAATGTCTATGGAGGCAGCTGGAGTTGGTGGGCGGAGCTGGGGGTGTGGCTGCCCCCTCCACTCCTTCCACAGACTCGTTCACTCTGGCTGATCCCACAGCTGAAGGAGAAAGAAATTAGGACACAGCAGCCAGAGTGTCTTCATCTCCAGGCATGCTGTAAGTTACTGCACTGCTGCACATGTCACTACATAGAGTCCTAACCTGGCACCATACCACCCCAGCCTGCCCTATGCCACCGCACCCTGCCCTATGCGTGCCACCCCAACCTGCCTTATGCCACCGCACCCTGCCCTATGCCACCGCACCCTGCCCTATACCACCCCAGCCTGCCCTATGCCACTGCAACCTGCCCTATGCCACGCAACCTGCCCTATGCCACCGCAAACTGCTCTATACCACCCCAACCTGCCCTATGCCATCGCAAACTGCTCTATACCACCCTAACCTGCCCTATGCCACCGCAACCTGTCCTATACCACCGCAAACTGCCCTTTACCACCCCAGCCTGCCCTATGCCACCGCAAACTGCTCTATACCACCCCAACCTGCCCTATGCCACCGCAAACTGCTCTATACCACCCCAACCTGCCCTATGCCACCGCAACCTGCTCTATGCCACAACACCCTGCCCTATATCACCCCAACCTGCCCTATGCCACCCAGCCTGCCATATACCACCCCAGCCTGCCCTATACCACCCAAACCTGCTCTATACCACCCCAACCTGCCCTATGCCACCCCAGCCTGCCCTATATCACCGCAACCTGCCCTATATTACCCCAACCTGTCCTATATCACCCCAGCCGGCCCAATACCACCCTTTACTTTAATTTACAGGGGTCATTTGGGGGTGCGCCTCGTGACCGTGCACTGCCTGCAGGGCAGGATAGACAGGAGGGGGGTGACACCATGTTTTGCCGCACCAGGTGACACCAACCCTAGTGACGCCACTGCCCCAGTGCACTCTCAGCTGCGAGTCGGAGCCGCACTCGAGTGACAGTGACACCCGTCGGCACATCAGGGGGCCGGGACCCGCAACGATCCCCTTCTCTCTAGCAAGGTGGCCGCGTTACTGATGATCTGATCAGTCTCGGCTCGGCTGTCTCACACAGCCGAGCAGAGTGAAGCTGTCTCCCCTCCTCCTTTATGTCCACACAGGGGGAGGGGATCCAATATGCAGTCCCGCGCTGATCTGAGGTACATTATGGGACTGAAGCGGGGGTCTGTATTGTAGGGGAGGTTTCTGTATTGTAGGGGTGGTCTGAAATGTAGGTGGGGTTCTGTATTGTAGGGGGTCTGTAATGTAGTGGGGGTTCTATAATGTAGGGGGTTCTGTAATGTAGGGGGGTTCTGTATTGTAGGGGGGTTCTGTATTGTAGGGGGGGTTCTGTATTGTAGGGGGGTTCTGAAATGTAGGGGGGTCTGAAATATAGGGGCGTTCTGTATTGTAGGGGGGTTTGTAATGTAGGGGGTTCTGTATTGTAGGGGGGGTCTGAATTGTAGGGGGGTTCTGTATTGTAGGGGGGTCTGAAATGTAGGTGGGTTCTGTATTGTAGGGGGGTCTGCAATGTAGGGGGGTTCTGTATTGTAGGAGGGGTCTGTCTTGTAGGGGGGTCTGTATTGTAGGGGGGTTCTGTATTGTAGGGGGTCTGTAATGTAGGGGGGTTCTGTATTGAAGGGTTGTCTGTACTGTAGGGAGGTCTGTGTAACATGCAGTGGGTCCAGAACTGTTAGGGGGTGTCTGTGTAACAAACAGTGGGGGGCTGTGTAATGTAAAGGGGTCCAGAGGTGCGGTGCTATGTAATGTAAAGGGGTCCAGAGGTGCAGGGTGCTGTGTAATGTAAAAGGGTCCAGAGGTGCAGGGTGCTGTGTAATGTAAAGGGGTCCAGAGGTGCAGGGTGCTGTGTAATGTAAAGGGGTCCAGAGGTGCAGGGTGCTGTGTAATGTAAAGGGGCCCAGAGGTGCAGTGCTGTGTAATGTAAAGGGATCCACATGTTTATACATGTATATTCATTGATATATTTTTGATATTTTGTGTTGTGTATGAATTTTTCTTGTAATTGTAATGTATATTGGATGCTTTACTTATATACATTTATATGACTTCTTTGTGGAATGTTTAAAGTCCCATCTTCTTGCTGTGTAATGTAAAGGGGTCCAGAGGTACAAGGTGCTGGAACCCCACACCCCATCATTAACCCCCACTCCGAAGCGCCAACGCCCCCCCCCCCCCCCGGGCTGCTCAGTCTAAAATGCCTGGGCCTATTTTTTGTCCCAGTCCGGGCCTGGAGGGGAACAACATCAGTTCCTTTCTCTCTGTTTAGGGCAACCATCGACCATAGCATGAGAGTGGGTACTGCCCTGGGGAACATGTACCAGTGCAAATAAAAAAAAACAATTTGGCCAGAAGCCAAAGTACTAAGATTTACAAAGGAAATGGGTTTAAATTTCTGGCAAACAACATTTCATTGCTAACCCCTAAATATTTGCCTTTTTTTAAAAAAAAAGCCTGCATTGTAATGTCATTTGCTGGCAAACTGTATAATTTTTTTTAGCTATTCCTTTTGCTGTAGCACAGGGGTCAGGGGTCAGCATCTTTTAAAAAGCCCATAAAGCCCATAAACTGCACTCTATGTTAGCCTATGTGTCCATGCACACATGGTCATTTTTTAGCGTTAATCAGCAGTGCAGTTTATGGGCTTTTTTTTTAACGCAAGAAATTTGCGATCAAAGTGACGTTTTTCGGCGGGAAAAAAACGCCCAAAAAAAGCCAAACGCCGATAAACGCACATAAACGCGAATAAGCGGCTGCTAATTAGCGTTCGCCGTTTCTCTGGCTCTGTTCAAAACCAATGGTTCCCTATGGGAGCCCATTGATTTGAATAGAAGTTGCACCGCAAGTCGGATCATCATGATCTGACTTGCGGTGCGACTTGTGTGCTGAGGATGAAGGGGAACCCTGACAAAAACTGGAAAAAAAAATTGGCATGGGGTTCCCCCCCCGAAAAAACGGCGTGGGGGTCTCCCCAAAATCCATACCAGACCCTTATCTGACGAGCGAGCGCCCCCCCCCTGAACCGTACCAGGCCGCATGCCCTCAACATGGGGGGGTGGGTGCTTTGGGGCAGGGGGGCGCCCTGCGTTCTCCCACCCCAAAGCACCCTGCCCCCATGTTGATGGGGAGAAGGGCCTCTTCCCGACAACCCTGGCCGTTGGTTGTCGGGTCTACGGGCGGGGGCTTATCGGAATCCGGGAGCCCCCTTTAATAAGGGGGCCCCCAGATCCCAGCCCCCCACCCTATGTGAATGAGTATGGGGTACATCGTACCCCTACCCATTCACCTGGGGGAAAAGTGTCAATAAAAAAACACACTAGACAGCTTTTTAAAGTCATTTATTATGCAGCTCCGGGGGTCTTCTACTGACTTCGGGGGTCTTCTTCCGACTTACGGGGTCTTTTTCCGACTCTCCGGTGCCTTCTCCGCGCTCTCCAGTTCTTCTCCCGCTCTCCGGTGCTTTCTGCCTTCTGCCGGGCACCTCCGCTATCTTCTGCCGGCTCTTTTGCTAGCGGTGGCCCGGTCTTCCCCGTCGCCTTCTTCCCTCTTCTCTTCTAGAGATGTTGACACGACGAGGTCTCTCGCTGTAATGCCGTGTGCGTACCGCGCAATAATTTATATAGGCATGGGGCGTGGTCACCGGGTGATGGCAGCATTTTCCTGCCAGCAATCCGACGTTCAAAACTGACGTTTTTGAGCTCCAGTGTGCATGGAGCCTTAGGGCCGGAATTAATGTATGTGAATGCATCGAGGTCCACATTCATCTGCTAATAAATGAAGATAATAATCTGGACCCCTTTACATTATACAGCCCCTGTACCTCTGGACCCCTTTACATTACACAGCCCCTGCACCTCTGAACCCCTTTACATTACACAGCCCCTGTACCTCTGGACCCCTTTACATTACACATCCCCGCACCTCTGGACCCCTTTACATTAGACAGCCCTCCTGCATATTACACAGCCCCCCTCATGTTATGCTTTAAAATTGCTCACACTCGTGGAATAGCAACAGACTACGGTACTTAAAAATCTTTCTACAGATTACCAGTTTAGAGTTACAGAGGAGTTCTTGTGCTAGAATTATTGCTCTCACGCTAACGATCACGGTGATACCGCACATCTGTGATTTGAACACTGTTTACATTTGCAACTTACGTATGCGTTCGCTTATGCACGCGAGCACGGAGGGATGGGGATTTTATTTTTATTTCATCTTTTTTATTTAAAAAATTCTGATCACTTTTATTGCCGCCAGAAGGAATTTAAACATCCCTTGTGACAGTAATAGGCGGTGACAGGTACTCTTCATGGAGGGATTTTTTAAATTTGGCACCTTTAAAGCGCAGTTCCACCGAAATTATTTTTTTAAGTCAGCAGCTACAAAAAGTGTAGCTGCTGACTTTTAATAAACAGACGATCACCTGTCCCACGGTCCAGCAATGCGGATGTACGAAGCTCCGCTCCTCTCCCCCTCCTCTCCCCCTCCTCTCCACGGTGCCAGTGTTCTTCGAAAAGTGCCCGCGCATGTGCAGAACGGAAGGGCTGAGTTGGAGTGAGGTCACCATGGCGCATGCGCACATCGTAGGAGGGTTTCTTCGACGGGCGATACCATTTCACAATTGGCACAATTAAAAGCTATGCAAAGAGCGGAGGGACACTGTAGATAACATACTGTGCCTCGCTGTAAACCCACGGCACAACAGCGAGGCACAATATGACAAACACGGTGTCCCTCCACTGTTTGCATTGCATTAAATGGTGCCCGAGAAATGGTATCTCCAATCGAAAAAAGTCTCCTACGATGTGAGCATGCACTATGGGACGTCACTCCAGCTTATCGGCAACTCCCCTGGAGTTCCCTTTCGTTCTGCACATGGGCGGGCACTTTTTGATGGCGGGCACATATAGACAGAACACCGGCATTCTTACTGTGGGCGCCCAGCTGTGGCTTCACAGCCAGGCATGCACTGCACATGCGAGAGCTGCGCTGCACACTGTGAATGGCCGGGCAATCTTCTGGGACTTGTGATGTGTCCCAGAAGATTGCACGGAGGGAGGGGGAGAGGTGAACTTCCTTCCGGCGCCACGGAGCCCCAGGAGGAAGTTGGAGCTGGCTGCCTATAAAAATAGAGTATTCACTCCCCCCCCCAAAAAAAATGACATGCCAAATGTGGCATCATGTCAGGGGGTCACCATCACTTAAAGTGGAAGTTCCATTTTTGGGTGGAACTCCGTTTTAAGGGTCCTTTCACACTGGCATTCAGGTTTTTGTTCAGTTCAGTCACTTTTTTCTGTAAAAAAATGGATTATCCGTTTTTTTGTCCGCTGACATACGTTTTTCACATGTTTATAAATGTATATTCATTGATATATTTTTGATATTTTGTGTTGTGTATGAATTTTTCTTGTAATTGTAATGTAATTATTGTTTATGGATGAACTGTACATTTGTTCTTTGTAACCACCTTTTACAGATTGAAAGTGCTGTCTGCATGTGCAAAAGACGTGGATCCTGAGGAAGCGAGTTTCTTATGAAATGCGTTGATCCGTAAAGCGAACATATATTGGATGCTTTACTTATATACATTTATATGACTTCTTTGTGGAATGTTTAAAGTCCCATCTTCTTTTTCTTCCTAATACCCGTTTTGGGTTAGGGGGGATCTATTTAACTGCTCTGTAATTAGGGATGGTGCCCGAAGAGCCATGGTATTGACAGGGGAGCCATCTATAGTATCTTGTGACATACATGATATTCAGAGTGTCTGTCTACACTAAATACCAAATAAAAAACAGGAAGTGGCATCTGTTTGATAAATGTATAACAGAGGTAAGGTGCACACAGAGGACGCTTTATACATTTTTTAACCACTTGCCGACTGCCTCACGTACATATATGTCGGCAGAAGGGCACGGGCAGGCAAAGCAACGTACGGGTACGTTGCTTTGAATCTGCCGCTTAACTTGCGCGCGCGCGCCGCAAGCTCCGTAACGGGGTGTCAGAATGGGGACATGTAAACAAGGCATTTCCCTGTTCTGCCTTGTGACAGGACACTGATCTACTGCTCCCAGTCATCAGGAGCAGTGATCAGTGTCTTGTCACATGTAGCCCAGCCCCCACACAGTTAGAATCACTTCCTAGGACACACTTAAAGGGGTTGTAAAGGCTTGTTTTTTATTTTAGAAATAGGTTCCTTTAACCTAGTGCATTGTTGGTTCACTTACCTTTTCCTTCGATTTCCCATCTAAATGTTTTTTTTCTTTGTTTTCTTTGTCTGATTTTCTCACTTCCTGTTCCTCCTCAGTAAGCTGTTCAGTAAGCTGTTCTGGCTGACTAAACACCACTCGGATGATGGGGGCAAGCTTACTGAGGAGAAACAGGAAGTGAGAAATTCAGACAAAGAAAAAAAACATTTAGAAGGCAAATCGAAGGAACCTATTTAGAAAATAAAAAACAAACCTTTACAACCCCTTTAACCCTTTGCTCGCTCCCTAGTGGTTAACCCCTTCCCTGCCAGTGCACTGATCGCTGTATAAATGACAATGGTCCCAAAATAGTGTCAAAAGTGTCCAATGTGCCCGCTGCAATACCGCAGTTGCGATAAAAATCGCAGATCGCCGCCATTACTAGTAAAAAATAATAATAATAAAAATGCCATAAAACTGTCCCCTATTTTGTAGACGCTATAACTTTTGCGCAAACCAATCAATATACACTTATTGCCATTTCTTTTTTACCAAAAATATGTAGAAGAATACATATCGGCCTAAACTGAGGGGAAAAAAAAAAAATTTGATTTGGGGGATATTTATTATAGCAAAACGTTAAACATTGCTTTTTTTTCAAAATGTACACTTTTTTTTGTTTATTGCGCAAAAAATAAAAACCGCAGAGGTGATCAAATACCACCAAAAGAAAGCTCTATTTGTGGGGATTTTGTTTGGGTGCAACGTCGCACAACCGCGCAATTGTCAGTTAAAGCAACGCAGTGCCGAATCACAAAAAGTGCTCTGGTCAGGAAGGGGGTAAATACTTCCGGGGCTGAAGTGGATAGTATCTTGTGACATACATGATATTCAGAGTGTCTGTCTACACTAAATACCAAATAAAAACCAGAAAGTGGCATCTGTTTGATAAATGTATAACAGAGGTAAAGTGCACACAGAGGACACTTTATACATTTTTTAACAAAACCTAATGATGTGAATGGACCTACTATATTGAGCTTCCTACTATGGAAACAAGCCATACTTTTTATATTTGCAAAAACATTTAAATCCATACATAGGCTCCAGTATATAACGCAAATAGAGTTCACTCCTCTAAATAGATGTCTGGAAGGTCTGCTCCTTCCATTAGTGAATTTAGTGACTATTTTGTGCATACCTTTCTTTCAGGAACAGACAGGGTGACATCATTCTTCTAAACACGTTCATCTTTCAGGGGGCTGTGGGTGTCCTGCTGTTGGCGAGACATCTGGACAGATTTTATTAGTGGAAGAAAGGAAGGAGAGAAGACTGGGAATCACTTTTTATATATTGCTTTTCTTAGCAGTCGCACAGTGGGTCTCTTACAAGTGGATCTACTTCTCCAAGAAATGCCAAAAAATAAGTTAATAAAAGAGTGTGACCAAAGTCATATATGTACATACCACTTTGCTGGAGTATGGGGCCTCAATAATATTTGTGCACCTGACTCCTCTCATAGGAAATGTGTTATCCATTCTAGGAGTAGAGTCAGACAACTATGTCTACTTTTAAGCAAACCCCAGTGTATTCATTTAAGAAAAACATTCACAAAAACAAATTATTATTCCTACTGAAACAAAAAAAACAAAAAACTTGCAGGTTAAAACATTTGCTAACAGTCAGATTGTGGTTCTGTCTGTGCTTCCTGCTATATAGTTACTTTATCCTGCACAGCATAATAGTATTTTTTATATGTGGTCACTGCCCCTCCTACTCACACATGGGGCCTACGTTACTAATGTTCTTGAGCATACAATCAGGTATTTATGTTGCACAAAATTAGAAAAATATATGCTCATGGAATTCATCATTGTTTGCTTACAGAGTACAGTTTCAGAATAAATGAATAAGAGTATTTTTCTATATAAAGTTCTATGCAGTATTATCGAGCATCCAAACATACACTAAGAGGTAAATGTAGAAAAAAAAATCATTGTGCCGATATGCAGAAGCGCAACGAATGATCGCCATATTTTTTGTAACATGCTTATCTCTTATGATCATCAGCCCCATCTAGTGGCCAATGCAGTATTTTTTTATTGAGTTATTTCAGGAAAATACTGCATTATGGCCACTAGATGGAGCAGGTGACCATAAAAGTTATATTGCAATAAATATAACAGTCATTTGTAGGGCTTGTGTGAATGCATAAAGTTATATCAAACATAGAAATGTTGATTGCCATAATTCATTCATATAAACCATATATATCATGCCACTGTTTTTTTTTTTTTTTTTAATCCTCCAAGTACTGTATTTCTGCAGCACTGTTGTGTGCAGTGTTAATTTTGGCAACTAAAACCGTCTAAAACATTTTAGTTGACTAACTTAAAGCTCTGTGACCCGATCGTGGGAAACCGGCGGCGATCGGGTCAGCGGGTCCCGTGGGCGTGGTCACGGAGCTCAGGACCGGGTCGTGAGTGCGCCGCCGGCGGCCCGCATGAGACCCACGACTGGGCATCTTAAAGAGGACGTACCTGTACGTGCTTGTGCCCAGCCGTGCCATTCTGCCGATGTATATGTACAGGCGGCGGTCCTTAAGTAGTTAAATAATGCATTACAATTTAACTACACCCATTAGATTTTAGATGAAGAAAATGAGTTTTAGTCGACTAAAATGTCATGGAGATTTAGTCGACTAAATACGACTAAAACTAAAACAATTGCAGAAGACTAAAATGGGACTAAAACTAAAATGCCATTTTAGTCCTAGGACTAAGACTAAAACTAAATCGAAATTTGCTGCCAAAATTAACACTAGTTGTGTGGTCACATGATCTCTCCCTGTTCTTTGGCATCTACAGGGAAAGTTCTTTGGGAGGGGCTTCTATTACTCTGCTGATATGTGCTCTCTACAGTGTGAGTCTGTGTCTGTTCAGCCCTGATTGGTGCTGTGCCAGTCACATGACGAAAAAAACAAAAACAATTTCAGAACCGCAATTCAAATTAGATTATAAATATCAAACAAATCTTTATTAAACATAAAATTAGTTTTTTGTGCATTATTATGGTGAAGGTGGAATCAAAGATGATTGACACTAACTTTCATTTTGTTCAGATGGCATCTGCATCCAAGGCTTTTTTGTTACTTTACAGGTATTAACGATTACATTAGATATATTTAATACTGATTCATATTAAAACTAAGCGTTTTTGTGCGTTTCTTAGTGAATATATTCAACCAGAATGCTATATCCCCCCCATAGTGTTTATCAAATAATAAATGCATATTTTTTCCAGTGAAAATATGTGCTTTTATAATTTTTTCAAAAGTTAACTTAGCCTTTAAAATAAGCAGTAAATCCTATTTAGGAAATATGAGGTGGAGTGGAGGGCGTATCTTGTTAATCTCTTTTAGGAATCTAAACTATGAGAGGTTCCTTAGACCCTTAGTGAGCTGCATGAGCTGACAGCTGATAGTGCTGAGCTGTGCACCTTGGCAGTGCTGCCGCTTAGGCCCCCGTCTAGAAGCAAGGATATGTAGAACTTTTAGAGGAGTAGAAGCAACCAATTATGAGAAATTTAATTCTTGAATCCTTCAGTTATTTCTACTGTTGGAGGGAAGAGATAAACCAGTCTACATTTCCAGGACGGAGAGAGCATTCTGGCCCAGGGAAAAGCAGAAGTTGGTTATTGACTGAGGCTGCCATGAGGTCTATCTCTAGGCATAGGCGTGCGCACAGGGTGTGCCGGATGTGCCCAGGCACACCCTAATCACCCCATTTGCATTAGTAATATCGCTCTGTGTAGCAGCAGGAACATGTGAAAGATCTACCTCTTACCTGCTCTGCCATAAGAAAAGTGTCTATGCTCTTCTCTTTCACTGTGCCGGCAGGGAGATCAATGTGCTGGGGTCATATATATGTAGACACACACACATGCATGTGTGTTTGAGCTTTAGGGTGCACACCCTATTGCAATAGGATGCGCACACCTATGTCTCTAGGACACCCCTCCGGAAGGTTTACTCCTTCATGACCCGGCCATTTTTTGTGATACAGCACTCATTTTAACTGACACTGTACCTAAATAAAATTGATGTCCCTTTTCCCCACAAATGGAGCCTTTTTTTGGTGGTATTTGATCATCTCTGCGGTTTTTATTTTTTTGCGGTATAAACAAAAAAAAAACCCGACAATTCTGAAAAAAAACAATATTTTTTACTTTCTGCTTTAACCTCCCTGGCGGTAATCCCGAGTGTGGCTCAAGGTTAAATTTTAGTACCATTAGCGGTAACCCTGGGATTGCATTGCAGGATCCTGGTCCAGGTTACTTACCTTGTCCCCAGGATCCTGCCATGTGTGTCTGTGTCTGCGGGCTGTGTCCTTCGCCCAAAGTCTCTGTGTTCCGGGATCTGTTCCCTGCGAATGTCGTGACGCACGGGGGCAGAGCCTGGCAACAAATTCAAAAATTACAAAATTCATAATACATACAGTACACTGAAATCTTACAGATTCCATTACTGTATGCAATCATTTCACATCCCTTTTGTCCCTAATGCTTTGTCTGGTGCCCTGCAAGCACTTTTATATTATATATACTGTTCTTTCTGCCTATAAACTGGAGATTGTCCATAGCAACCAAAAAGCGTCCCTTTACGGCAAAAGCGGTTTTAGACCAACTAGAAAACAGTGATAGTAAATTAGAACACTTGCAGAATTGAGCGATAATGAATCATGGGGAAATTCATTTTATTATTATTTTTTATAATTATTTATAGTTATTTATTATATTATAATTTATGATTTCATGTTTCAAACTTTATCATACCCGGGATGTCTACTAGACTCTTGTTTGGACAGATTTAAGTGAGTTATTACTAAGAATTACAGGCCTACAATATAAAACGCCAGATTTCTATGCAAAACAATTGTACTGCTTTCAGTATCAAAAATCTGACATAATCATACCGCCTGGGTGGCTACAACATACACAATAAAAATCCAATTTCTTCCTAAATTTAGGCCAAAATGTCTTCTGCTACATATTTTTGTTTAAAAAAAATTCAAATAAGCGTATATTGATTGACGTTATAGAGTCTACAAACTATGGGATATTTGTATGGAATTTTTATTTATTTTTTTACTAATAATGGCGGCGATCAGCGACTTATAGCGGGACTGCAATATTGCGGTGGACACCTAACTGACACTTTTGTTACTTTTTGGGAACCAGTGACACCAATACAGGGATCAGTGGACTGTCACTGTACTAATGACACTGGCAGGGAAGGGGTTAACATCTAGGGCGATCAAAGGGTTAACTGTGTGGCAAACATCAGTTTTTTTCTTCCTGCTTTGCCCTACACAGGGTTCTCTTCGGTAATGTCTGCAGCCGATCGTTGGGTGGCAGTGACCAATCAGCGGCTAGCAGCATTACCGATCCTATATTTCAATAAGCATTCTTCTAATAGGTATGTAAACTCCATGTGACTAAAATCCATGTCCATTATTTATGTCTTCTTATATACATATGTCATAATCCTTGCACAGAGTGGCCAAATCAAAAGGTTCCACATATCTTTAGTGCATACAATCACATATGTGATGATTTGGGCTTGGAGGCAGTGAACATGTATCTGAATAGAGATTCCAACCTTGGGTCAGTACAAATTACCTTTATTATGGAACTATTGCAGTACACCGCTAGCCATAATTATTTTTGGTTTAATAACCAATTTTATCGCCAGGACAGAGGGGTCGCTATGGGGGCGAAATATGCCCCCAGTCTGGCCAATCTGTTCATGGCCAAATGGGAGGAGGACGTCGTGGATGCCCGCAACAGACCTCATGTGGTTCTGTGGGCTAGGTACATCGACGACGTCCTCCTCCTATGGGATGGCAGCGAGGCAGAACTCAATCAGTTCATGTCATTCCTCAATATGAACGATAGGGGCATCAGATTTAATTTTGAGGCCAGTTTGGAGGAAATACATTTTCTTGATTTAAGGATTTCTGTGCAGGCAGAAAAATTTCTTACATCAACTTTTTTTTAAGCCGACTGATAGAAATTCATTTATACCTCTGGATAGCTGCCATTATGCCCCTTGGTTAAGGGATGTCCCTCAGGGACAGTTCATGCGGCTCAGGCATAACTGCTCAGAGGTTAGTCGATTTGAAACACAGGCAGCAGTTCTGTCTAACAGATTTGCTGAAAAGGGATATGATCGGACCACTTTGTGCCAATTGGTGAGTTCCACCCGGGAGACTGATAGGGCTTCGCTTTTGTGTGATAGGGTGAGGGACACTAATACCAATAAATTTTCACTGCCCTTCATCACCACTTTTTCCGTACAGCATCAATGCATTAAAAAACTCATACAGAAGCACTGGCATGTACTTGAGAGTGACCGTTTTTTGGCTCCTGTTCTGCCCCCTAGACCTCAGATTGTTTTTAGGGGAGCCTCTTCTTTATCAAACAGGATTGCTCCAAGTATTCAAGATCCACCCAAGGAGAGTCTGTGTTTTTTCTCGAATCTCACTGGGTATCATGAATGCAAAAAATGCCAGGTGTGCTCTCTAAATAAGTGCAAGGACAGGAAGATCACTACTTTTACGTCTACTAGCACTTCACGGTCATATGAGGTGGAACCTTTCATCACCTGTGCCACAGAGGGAGTGGTCTACCTCATCCAATGCCCTTGCGGTCTACAATATATTGGCAGGACCAAGAGGGCACTACGTGTTCGTTTGAACGAACACATAGGAAACATCAGGAGAGGGTTTGACAAACACTCTGTTTCCAAACATTATGACCAAGTACATAAGAGAGATCCGTCTAACACGCTCTTTGTGGGCATTGATAAGTACAAGCCACATTGGAGGGGTAGTTCCCTAGTTAGGGAAATCTCCAAGCTTGAGATGGCCTGGATTTATCGCATGAAGACTTTTGTTCCGTTCGGCCTCAATGTCGATACGGACGTTAATGCGTTTATCAATAACTCCTGATGTATCCAGTCCATCTCAAGCTTGCGGATCCCTATGTTCAATTCCCCCCTTTAAATATTGATCTTTGGTGATTTTTGTATTCAATTTCATTTATGTATTTCTTTTCCAATGTTGTATGTATAATTGGGTTTGGTTGTTTTTTATGACGGTTTCATAACTAGTTCTGAGTCTCCACCCATTCCCTCTTGTCTATCGCATTTGGATCCACAATTTTTGAAATAACGAATCTTTCAGGAGCCTATTTGCAATTTGCCCTATGGACTGGTTGGTGATATATAATTTTTAATTTTGAGACATTTTCATATATTGTCAATATTTTATACATTTTTTATTGACATATCACTGAACTTATACTGAATTTTGACCCAATTCGGTCTATTTAGGGTATTTGTTTTATGGTAGAGCCCCTCTACAATAAGGAAGTATGCTCTGCCAGGTAGGTCTCTTTGCAAAGTTTCCCTAACCTTATGGTTTTTTGCCAATAAAGGTGTTTTTTATGTTAATCTTTTTTGTCCACTAGATGTCGCTATATGTACATCTAGGGAAGTTTTGAGAAATACGGGTTTAGCTCTGACATCATCATCTCCTTTCTGTGCTCTTTTACATTTGAGCACTCAGATGATGTTCAGTAGGGATGAGCTCGGTGTTCGAGTCGAACATACGTTCGACTCGAACATCGGCTGTTCGATCGTTCGACGAAGATCGAACGATTTGGGCCGTTCACGCCTAATTCGAGTGACGCGAACGGCCCACAATGCACTACGCCATCGCAGTGTCATCCAGGCGCTGTGATTGGCCAAGCATGCACTGTGACCCCGCATGCTTGGCCAATCACAGCGCCGGCAGCGAGGAGAGCAATGATTGGCCACAGGCAGGATGCATGTGGCCAATTATTGCTGAGGGTGTTTAGTACACGCCCCACACTATAAAAGGCCGCCAGCACGGCGGCCTAGTGTAGTGTGTTCCGGAGCAGGGAAAGAGAAGCATAGGCAGGGACAGTGACATTTTTTTTCTTGCTTAACCTGGATTCCTTTAGTTTAGGGAAAGAGAAGGATAGGTAGGGAGAGTGTCAGTGTGTTTTACTGTGCTAATCCTTGTTTCTAGGGACAGGGAAGGACAGTGAGGGAAATTCTCCTTGTGCTATACTGTGCTAAAGCATTGATCATCAACCATCTTTAAAAAAACATTTTTTCTAGGGACAGAAAACTATAGGTAGGGAGAGTGTCAGTGTGTTTTACTGTGCTAATCCTTGTTTCTAGGGACAGGGAAGGACAGTGAGGGAAATTCTCCTTGTGCTATACTGTGCTAAAGCATTGATCATCAACCATCTTTAAAAAAACATTTTTTCTAGGGACAGAAAACTATAGGTAGGGAGAGTGTCAGTGTGTTTTACTGTGCTAATCCTTGTTTCTAGGGACAGGGAAGGACAGTGAGGGAAATTCTCCTTGTGCTATACTGTGCTAAAGCATTGATCATCAACTATCTTTAAAAAAACATTTTTTCTAGGGACAGAAAACTATAGGTAGCGAGAGTGTCACTGTGTTTTACTGTGCTAATCCTTGTTTCTAGGGACAGGGAAGGACAGTGAGGGAAATTCTCCTTGTGCTATACTGTGCTAAAGCATTGATCATCAACCATCTTTAAAAAAACATTTTTTCTAGGGACAGAAAACTATAGGTAGCGAGAGTGTCACTGTGTTTTACTGTGCTAATCCTTGTTTCTAGGGACAGGGAAGGACAGTGAGGGAAATTCTCCTTGTGCTATACTGTGCTAAAGCATTGATCATCAACCATCTTTAAAAAAACATTTTTTCTAGGGACAGAAAACTATAGGTAGCGAGAGTGTCAGTGTGTTTTACTGTGCTAATCCTTGTTTCTAGGGACAGGGAAGGACAGTGAGGGAAATTCTCCTTGTGCTATACTGTGCTAAAGCATTGATCATCAACCATCTTTAAAAAAACATTTTTTCTAGGGACAGAAAACTATAGGTAGCGAGAGTGTCACTGTGTTTTACTGTGCTAATCCTTGTTTCTAGGGACAGGGAAGGACAGTGAGGGAAATTCTCCTTGTGCTATATTGTGCTAAAGCATTGATCATCAACCATCTTTAAAAAAACATTTTTTCTAGGGACAGAAAACTATAGGTAGGGAGAGTGTCAGTGTGTTTTACTGTGCTAATCCTTGTTTCTAGGGACAGGGAAGGACAGTGAGGGAAATTCTCCTTGTGCTATACTGTGCTAAAGCATTGATCATCAACCATCTTTAAAAAAACATTTTTTCTAGGGACAGAAAACTATAGGTAGCGAGAGTGTCACTGTGTTTTACTGTGCTAATCCTTGTTTCTAGGGACAGGGAAGGACAGTGAGGGAAATTCTCCTTGTGCTATACTGTGCTAAAGCATTGATCATCAACCATCTTTAAAAAAACATTTTTTCTAGGGACAGAAAACTATAGGTAGCGAGAGTGTCAGTGTGTTTTACTGTGCTAATCCTTGTTTCTAGGGACAGGGAAGGACAGTGAGGGAAATTCTCCTTGTGCTATACTGTGCTAAAGCATTGATCATCAACCATCTTTAAAAAAACATTTTTTCTAGGGACAGAAAACTATAGGTAGCGAGAGTGTCACTGTGTTTTACTGTGCTAATCCTTGTTTCTAGGGACAGGGAAGGACAGTGAGGGAAATTCTCCTTGTGCTATACTGTGCTAAAGCATTGATCATCAACCATCTTTAAAAAAACATTCTTTCTAGGGACAGAAAACTATAGATAGCGAGAGTGTCAGTGTGTTTTACTGTGCTAATCCTTGTTTCTAGGGACAGGGAAGGACAGTGAGGGAAATTCTCCTTGTGCTATACTGTGCTAAAGCATTGATCATCAACCATCTTTAAAAAAACATTTTTTCTAGGGACAGAAAACTATAGGTAGCGAGAGTGTCACTGTGTTTTACTGTGCTAATCCTTGTTTCTAGGGACAGGGAAGGACAGTGAGGGAAATTCTCCTTGTGCTATACTGTGCTAAAGCATTGATCATCAACCATCTTTAAAAAAACATTTTTTCTAGGGACAGAAAACTATAGGTAGCGAGAGTGTCAGTGTGTTTTACTGTGCTAATCCTTGTTTCTAGGGACAGGGAAGGACAGTGAGGGAAATTCTCCTTGTGCTATACTGTGCTAAAGCATTGATCATCAACCATCTTTAAAAAAACATTTTTTCTAGGGACAGAAAACTATAGGTAGCGAGAGTGTCACTGTGTTTTACTGTGCTAATCCTTGTTTCTAGGGACAGGGAAGGACAGTGAGGGAAATTCTCCTTGTGCTATACTGTGCTAAAGCATTGATCATCAACCATCTTTAAAAAAACATTTTTTCTAGGGACAGAAAACTATAGGTAGCGAGAGTGTCACTGTGTTTTACTGTGCTAATCCTTGTTTCTAGGGACAGGGAAGGACAGTGAGGGAAATTCTCCTTGTGCTATACTGTGCTAAAGCATTGATCATCAACCATCTTTAAAAAAACATTTTTTCTAGGGACAGAAAACTATAGGTAGCGAGAGTGTCAGTGTGTTTTACTGTGCTAATCCTTGTTTCTAGGGACAGGGAAGGACAGTGAGGGAAATTCTCCTTGTGCTATACTGTGCTAAAGCATTGATCATCAACCATCTTTAAAAAAACATTTTTTCTAGGGACAGAAAACTATAGGTAGCGAGAGTGTCAGTGTGTTTTACTGTGCTAATCCTTGTTTCTAGGGACAGGGAAGGACAGTGAGGGAAATTCTCCTTGTGCTATACTGTGCTAAAGCATTGATCATCAACCATCTTTAAAAAAACATTTTTTCTAGGGACAGAAAACTATAGGTAGCGAGAGTGTCACTGTGTTTTACTGTGCTAATCCTTGTTTCTAGGGACAGGGAAGGACAGTGAGGGAAATTCTCCTTGTGCTATACTGTGCTAAAGCATTGATCATCAACCATCTTTAAAAAAACATTTTTTCTAGGGACAGAAAGCTATAGGTAGCGAGAGTGTCACTGTGTTTTACTGTGCTAATCCTTGTTTCTAGGGACAGGGAAGGACAGTGAGGGAAATTCTCCTTGTGCTATACTGTGCTAAAGCATTGATCATCAACCATCTTTAAAAAAACATTTTTTCTAGGGACAGAAAACTATAGGTAGCGAGAGTGTCACTGTGTTTTACTGTGCTAATCCTTGTTTCTAGGGACAGGGAAGGACAGTGAGGGAAATTCTCCTTGTGCTATACTGTGCTAAAGCATTGATCATCAACCATCTTTAAAAAAAGATTTTTTCTAGGGACAGAAAACTATAGATAGCGAGAGTGTCACTGTGTTTTACTGTGCTAATCCTTGTTTCTAGGGACAGGGAAGGACAGTGAGGGAAATTCTCCTTGTGCTATACTGTGCTAAAGCATTGATCATCAACCATCTTTAAAAAAACATTTTTTCTAGGGACAGAAAACTATAGGTAGCGAGAGTGTCACTGTGTTTTACTGTGCTAATCCTTGTTTCTAGGGACAGGGAAGGACAGTGAGGGAAATTCTCCTTGTGCTATACTGTGCTAAAGCATTGATCATCAACCATCTTTAAAAAAACATTTTTTCTAGGGACAGAAAACTATAGGTAGCGAGAGTGTCACTGTGTTTTACTGTGCTAATCCTTGTTTCTAGGGACAGGGAAGGACAGTGAGGGAAATTCTCCTTGTGCTATACTGTGCTAAAGCATTGATCATCAACCATCTTTAAAAAAACATTTTTTCTAGGGACAGAAAACTATAGGTAGCGAGAGTGTCAGTGTGTTTTACTGTGCTAATCCTTGTTTCTAGGGACAGGGAAGGACAGTGAGGGAAATTCTCCTTGTGCTATACTGTGCTAAAGCATTGATCATCAACCATCTTTAAAAAAACATTTTTTCTAGGGACAGAAAACTATAGGTAGCGAGAGTGTCAGTGTGTTTTACTGTGCTAATCCTTGTTTCTAGGGACAGGGAAGGACAGTGAGGGAAATTCTCCTTGTGCTATACTGTGCTAAAGCATTGATCATCAACCATCTTTAAAAAAACATTTTTTCTAGGGACAGAAAACTATAGGTAGCGAGAGTGTCAGTGTGTTTTACTGTGCTAATCCTTGTTTCTAGGGACAGGGAAGGACAGTGAGGGAAATTCTCCTTGTGCTATACTGTGCTAAAGCATTGATCATCAACCATCTTTAAAAAAACATTTTTTCTAGGGACAGAAAACTATAGGTAGCGAGAGTGTCACTGTGTTTTACTGTGCTAATCCTTGTTTCTAGGGACAGGGAAGGACAGTGAGGGAAATTCTCCTTGTGCTATACTGTGCTAAAGCATTGATCATCAACCATCTTTAAAAAAACATTTTTTCTAGGGACAGAAAACTATAGGTAGCGAGAGTGTCAGTGTGTTTTACTGTGCTAATCCTTGTTTCTAGGGACAGGGAAGGACAGTGAGGGAAATTCTCCTTGTGCTATACTGTGCTAAAGCATTGATCATCAACCATCTTTAAAAAAACATTTTTTCTAGGGACAGAAAACTATAGGTAGCGAGAGTGTCACTGTGTTTTACTGTGCTAATCCTTGTTTCTAGGGACAGGGAAGGACAGTGAGGGAAATTCTCCTTGTGCTATACTGTGCTAAAGCATTGATCATCAACCATCTTTAAAAAAACATTTTTTCTAGGGACAGAAAACTATAGATAGCGAGAGTGTCACTGTGTTTTACTGTGCTAATCCTTGTTTCTAGGGACAGGGAAGGACAGTGAGGGAAATTCTCCTTGTGCTATACTGTGCTAAAGCATTGATCATCAACCATCTTTAAAAAAACATTTTTTTCTAGGGACAGAAAACTATAGGTAGCGAGAGTGTCACTGTGTTTTACTGTGCTAATCCTTGTTTCTAGGGACAGGGAAGGACAGTGAGGGAAATTCTCCTTGTGCTATACTGTGCTAAAGCATTGATCATCAACCATCTTTAAAAAAACATTTTTTCTAGGGACAGAAAACTATAGGTAGCGAGAGTGTCAGTGTGTTTTACTGTGCTAATCCTTGTGTCTAGGGATAGGGAAGGACAGTGAGGGAAATTCTCCTTGTGCTATACTGTGCTAAAGCATTGATCATCAACCATCTTTAAAAAAACATTTTTTCTAGGGACAGAAAACTATAGGTAGCGAGAGTGTCAGTGTGTTTTACTGTGCTAATCCTTGTTTCTAGGGACAGGGAAGGACAGTGAGGGAAATTCTCCTTGTGCTATACTGTGCTAAAGCATTGATCATCAACCATCTTTAAAAAAACATTTTTTCTAGGGACAGAAAACTATAGGTAGCGAGAGTGTCAGTGTGTTTTACTGTGCTAATCCTTGTTTCTAGGGACAGGGAAGGACAGTGAGGGAAATTCTCCTTGTGCTATACTGTGCTAAAGCATTGATCATCAACCATCTTTAAAAAAACATTTTTTCTAGGGACAGAAAACTATAGGTAGCGAGAGTGTCACTGTGTTTTACTGTGCTAATCCTTGTTTCTAGGGACAGGGAAGGACAGTGAGGGAAATTCTCCTTGTGCTATACTGTGCTAAAGCATTGATCATCAACCATCTTTAAAAAAACATTTTTTCTAGGGACAGAAAACTATAGGTAGGGAGAGTGTCAGTGTGTTTTACTGTGCTAATCCTTGTTTCTAGGGACAGGGAAGGACAGTGAGGGAAATTCTCCTTGTGCTATACTGTGCTAAAGCATTGATCATCAACCATCTTTAAAAAAACATTTTTTCTAGGGACAGAAAACTATAGGTAGCGAGAGTGTCAGTGTGTTTTACTGTGCTAATCCTTGTTTCTAGGGACAGGGAAGGACAGTGAGGGAAATTCTCCTTGTGCTATACTGTGCTAAAGCATTGATCATCAACCATCTTTAAAAAAACATTTTTTCTAGGGACAGAAAACTATAGGTAGCGAGAGTGTCACTGTGTTTTACTGTGCTAATCCTTGTTTCTAGGGACAGGGAAGGACAGTGAGGGAAATTCTCCTTGTGCTATACTGTGCTAAAGCATTGATCATCAACCATCTTTAAAAAAACATTTTTTCTAGGGACAGAAAACTATAGTTAGCGAGAGTGTCACTGTGTTTTACTGTGCTAATCCTTGTTTCTAGGGACAGGGAAGGACAGTGAGGGAAATTCTCCTTGTGCTATACTGTGCTAAAGCATTGATCATCAACCATCTTTAAAAAAACATTTTTTCTAGGGACAGAAAACTATAGGTAGGGAGAGTGTCAGTGTGTTTTACTGTGCTAATCCTTGTTTCTAGGGACAGGGAAGGACAGTGAGGGAAATTCTCCTTGTGCTATACTGTGCTAAAGCATTCCTCATCAACCATCTTTGAAATCCTTGTTTTTTGGACAGTCAGGGAAATTGTCATTGTGCTATTCTGTGCGAAAGCAATCATCCTCAACCATATTTAGAAATCCTTAAGTAAAGGGACAGAGAAGGACACCTGAAGGTAGCCCTTATTGCTTTTTTCCCATCTCCCTGCAGGCCATCCATTAGAATGTCTGGAAGGCAAACAAGGAGAGGCAGACAGTCAGGAGGCAATAAAAGAGGGCAAGCAGGCTCTGTGTCTGGGGGCAACAGTGCTGGTCGTGGACGCGGTGCATTGTCATCAGCACATGGCCATGGGACACGCTTGTCCTTCTTTTCGGCAGCTGGACATGTTGAGCCACATCATGCCGAAGACTTGGTAGAGTGGATGACCAAGCCCTCCTCCTCCTCCTCATCCTCTCTCACCCAGGCTCAGGGTACTGGCAAAGCAGCTGCCAAAGCGTCCTCTTCCCTGGTATCAATGTCAGACTCATCATCAGTCACTCCTTCCCTAGACCCACCATGTCCTCCTCCTGAGGAGTCCCCCGAACTGTTTGAGCACAGTGTTGGGTACATGCTCCAGGAGGATGCCCAGCGTTTCGAAGGGTCTGATGATGAAACCCAGCTACAGGAAGGCAGTAGCGTGAGAGCAGACAGAGGGGATGCTCAAGAAGGACACCAATCTGGCAGTCATGTTCCAGCAGCTGCAGCATACTGCCAGATTGGCTCCAGTGATGAGGAGGGAGGGGATGATGAGGTCACTGACTCCACGTGGGTGCCTAATAGGAGAGAGGAGGAGGAGGAGGATGAGGAGGAGGCACATCTCCAACGAGGCAGGATGCCCTTTGGTGGCCAGCGTAAGGGCAGTACACCGACGGAATCACACCGCAGAGCTCCGCCTGTGCAGGGCGCTGCCTCTGCCCGTCATTCAAAAAGTTCTTTGGTGTGGGCCTTTTTTGAGGCTAGTGCATCAGATCGCACAGCTGCTGTTTGCAACATATGTCTCAAGCGTATATCGCGTGGCCAAAACATCAGCCGCTTGGGTACCACATGCCTGACCAGACATATGTTGACCTGCCATGCAGCTCGTTGGCAAGCCTACCTCAAAGACCCACACCAAAGAACAAAGCGGACCTCTCCTTGCACCGCATCAGCTGGGATCTCCAACCCCACTATAACTTCAGTCCTCTCTGAAACATGCACTGAGAGGAATGAAGGTGTAGAATTAGGTGTGTCACAGCCAAGTACTTGCGGCCACTCTGCTAGCAGTACACCGACGTCCGATTCTAGCAGGCAAATTTCCCTGCCCCAGCTGCTGGACTGTCGAAAGAAGTTCACTCCCAGCCATCCACATGCCCAGCGGTTGAATGCTAGCTTGGCTAAATTGCTAGCGCTTCAACTGCTGCCTTTTCAGTTGGTAGACTCGGCCCCCTTCCGTGAGTTTGTGCAATGTGCGGTTCCTCAGTGGCAGGTTCCCAAACGCCACTTTTTCTCACGGAAGGCTATTCCGGCTCTCTACCGGCATGTGGAAGGCAATGTCTTGGCCTCGCTGGACAGGGCGGTCAGCGGTAAGGTGCATATTACCGCTGACTCATGGTCCAGCAGGCATGGACAGGGACGTTACCTTTCTTTCACGGCCCATTGGGTCACTCTTTTGGCAGCTGGGAAGGATGCAGGACAAGGTGCAGTAGTGTTGGAGGTTGTTCCACCGCCACGCCTACAAAATGCTACTAGTGGTTGTGACACACCTCTCTCCTCCACCCCCTCCTCTTCTTCTTCCTCCATGGCCTCTTCCTGTGCTTTGTCCTCTGAACCAGCGGTGCTCCGTAGCCGTTCAAGGGGCTACGCAAGTACGCAGGCAAAAAGATGCCATGCCGTGCTTGCGCTGGTGTGTTTGGGGGACAGAAGCCACACTGGGGCAGAGGTCCTGTCTGCTCTGCAGGGCCAGGCCGAGAGGTGGTTGACGCCACGCCAGCTTAAGCCAGGAATGGTGGTTTGCGACAATGGCACCAACCTCCTCTCCGCCCTCCGACAGGGACAACTGACCCATGTGCCCTGTGTGGCTCACGTCCTTAACCTGGTGGTGCAGCGGTTCTTGGGCAGGTACCCGGGCTTACAGGATGTCCTGAGGCAGGCCAGGAAAGTCTGTGTGCATTTCCGCAGATCTTATAATGCCAGTGCTCGCCTGGCTGAGCTGCAAAAGGAGTTGAACCTGCCCAAGAACCGCCTTATATGTGACATGCCCACCAGGTGGAACTCAACGTTGGCCATGCTGCAGCGGCTGCACACGCAGCAGAGGGCCACCAATGAGTACCTGTGCGACTACGGCACCAGGACAGGGTCAGGGGAGCTTGTTTTTTTTCCTCCACACCAGTGGGGCATGATCAGGGATGCATGCACTGTCCTGGCACCATTTGAGGAGGCCACGAGGATGGTGAGCTGTGACAGTGCATGCATCAGTGACACTGTACCTCTTGTCCATCTGTTGGAGCACACGCTGCGTGGAATAATGGACAGGGCACTTGAGGCAGAACAGAGGCAGGAAGAGGAGGACTTCCTTGCCTCTCAAGGCCCCCTTTACCCAGACAGTGTTCCTTCTGTCCCACCCATCGCACAGGAAGGAGGAGGAGGAGGAGGAGGAGGAGGAGGAGGATTGTGTCAGCATGGAGGTGGAGGCTGGCACTCAGCATCATCAGCAGCAGTCTTTTAGGGATGATTTACAGTCCCAAGAAACCAGTGGACTTGTACGTGGCTGGGAGGAGGTGGCTGCGGATCATGTCGTCCTTAGTGACCCAGAGGACTCCGGACCGAATGCCTCAGCTAACCTACGCTGCATGGCCTCCCTGATCCTGCAAAGTCTGCGGAAGGATCCTCGTATTCTTCGGATCAAGGAGAGGGACCATTACTGGCTGGCCACTCTCCTTGATCCACGGTACAAGGGTAAGGTTGCGGACCTTATGTTACCGTCGCAGAGGGAGCAGAGGATGAGACAACTCCGGGAGGCCTTGCAGAAAGGTCTGTGCAACGCGTTCCCAGAGACTGGGAGGTTACAAACTCCTGGTCCTGGACAACGAGTTGCTGAGGCTTCGGCCAGTCAAAGAAGGAGCGGTGGGGAAGGTGGCCGTCTGACCGATGCGTTCAGACAATTCTTTAGTCCGCAGCCCCAAAGTATGATCGGTTCCAGCAACCATCGCCAGCGTCTGATAAACATGGTGCAGGAATATCTAGGGGCAAGGTCAGACTTGGACACCTTCCCCACTGAAAATCCTCTGGCTTACTGGGTCTTGAGGATGGATCACTGGCCAGAGCTTGCACAGTATGCAATTGAGCTACTGGCCTGTCCTGCATCCAGCGTTCTTTCGGAACGCACATTCAGTGCTGCTGGAGGATTTGTCACGGATCACAGGGTGCGCCTGTCCACCGAATCGGTTGATCGACTGACTTTCATCAAGATGAACCAGTCTTGGATCACCACCAGCTACCACACACCTGATGCTGATATAACAGACTAATTGATTTTAACATGTCACATCCCTTCAAGACTGATGCTGATGCTGAGTGCCTGTGCTGTTATGTTGACTGGCTATCCTCCTCCTCCGAGTCCTCAATGATACGATTGATGATGATAGCTTGGAAGATCATTTTTGTTTATGGGTGCCGCCACCAGTGGCTAAGGCCCAATTTTTCAGCCCCTGTTTTACAGGGGCGTGTAATTACAATTTTTGAAGCAATACTTTGCAACAGGGCTCATTGCTGTGCTCCAAGTACAGTATCTGTGAGGGGTTGCAGTGTTGTGCCACCAGTGCCTAAGGCCCAATTTTTCAGCCCCTGTTCAACAGGGTCATGTAATTACAATTCTTGATCTAATAATTCACAGCAGGGCCCATTGCTCCACCCACCAAGAGTAACTCTGAGGGCTTACAGTGTTGTGGCAACGCCACCACCACCACCACCACGAAAGGCCCAATTTTTCAGCCCCTGTTCAACAGGGGCATGCAATTACAATTCTTGATCTAATAATTCACAGCAGGGCCCATTGCTGCACCCACCAAGAGTAACTGTCAGGGCTTACAGTGTTGTGGCACCAGCACCACCATCAAAGGCCCAATTTTTACTACCACTGTTCAACAATTATATGTAATTACAATTCCTGATATAATAGTTGACAGCAGGGCGTTCCAGCACCAACCAAGAGTAACTGTGAGTGCTTACAGTGTTGTACCAACAACTAAGGGGCCTATTTCTGCAGAGTATATACGGCAGGTCCCTACTTTCAAACATCCAACTTACAAACGACTCCTACTTGCAAACGCAAGAAGACAACAGGAAGTGAGAGGAAATCTACCCCTAGGAAGGAAAATTCTCTCCTGTAAGAATTAATATGGGAGAAAGGTGTCTCCTCTGTACTGATGCTTTATCACCAATCCTTGTTTCAAGAAAAACACCACATTTCAAAAACAGTTGTCATTGGGACGGAAAGTGAGGTGAAATGTTCTGAACAGGGGCACAGACAGCAAAACAAATGTTACAGGGGTGATAACCCTTACCTATGTTTTCCAAAAAGTTTAAAAATAGATTTTTGGGCTGGAGCTACACTTAAACAATGTACCTGTTCAAAATTACAAACACATTCTACATAAGAACAAACCTACAGTCCCTGTCTTGTATGCACCGCCTGTATACGGCTGTTCAGAGTATATAGGGCCTTTTTTATTTTGTGTGCGGTGTTCCCCTTAATATCCATACAAGACCCAAAGGGGCTGGTAATGGGCTGGGGTAGGGGGGGGGGGGTGATGGGGTAGCTATGCCATTTTTCTTAAAGATTTTCATCCATATTACCGGGACCAGACATTACATTAAAGCCGCAAGCAGTTTTAAATGGCTTTTTTTTCCTTTAGAAGTGTCATTTTGTGCAGGGACAGTTCTAAACACGGGAAACACGTGGCACTTCACAGGCATACTTTAGACACCCCCCAGGTACGATATTTAAAGGAATATTTGACTTTTTTTTTTTCACTTTATGCATCATTAAAATGACTGCTCCCGAAAAACGACCGTTTTTAAAACTTCTTTTTGCATTGATACATGTCCCCTGGTGCAGAACCCGGGTTCCCAAACCCTTTTTAGGACAATAACATGCATAATAGTCGTTATAATTAGCACTTTAGAATTCGAACGTTCGCATCCATTGTATTTAATAGGGTTCTAATGTTCGTACGAACGTTCGGTCCGTTCGCGGGTTCTGGTGGGAACCGAACCCGGGGGTGTTCGGCTCATCACTAATGTTCAGCAATATGTACCGCTTCTCATGATAATCACTAAGAACGCAATCTCACCACAAGGGCCTAAGTAGACAGCATGGGCTCCTGGGGGTGAATTTGCGGTACCATGTCCTTATTGGACATTGGTAGTGATTCAGAATGAGGCTTGGCTCTGTGCGAACCAGAATGAGGCTTGGCTGGGTGGCGACTCAGAACGAGGCTTGGCTTTGTGCGAACCATTGCGCATGCGCCAGGTGGTTCTCCCGAGGGCGGACCCACAGCCTACGTCTCTGAGTGTATTGATCACCGCTCAGAGCGAGGCTTGGTCGTGTGAAGAATACGGCGCATGTGCGCGGTGTCTTTGAGGAGGGATGGATTTATGTTGATTTGTACCTATAAAGAGGGTTTGCATTGACATGCCGTCCGTGCCCATGGAAGACGCAATTCTATTGTGAAACGTCGTAGGGCGGAACGGAGCGACGTGTCAACGTCACCACCCTCTTTTCATCCAGCAGGACGGGCTTGTCTGCGTGTATCCGACCGGGACCGCAGACTTAAGGCTGTTTTTACCATTGCACATTGTAAGTGTGTTTTTAAAAGCTTTTATTCAATAAATATTAAACGGTTTTACGCTATGGGAAGCCTCCATCTTTCTTACATGTCCATCATATGAGATCTGACTGCATTTGGATTGCTACTGAGTGGCTTGTATAGGCTGCCTGTGGGCTGAACTCCTTTGGATGCTGGTTTGGATTTGTCATCCATTCTACACTATTTAAGGCTCCTTGCGATCCTCTGTAATGGGGGATCACTGACCTTTGGTAAGCAGGCATTTTTTACTTTTGGTGGTGGATTATTCTGTTTTCAAAGAGAAGATTCTTCACGGAGTTGCTCTTTTCACTACTGACATTATGCTGCATGGGTGTTCATGCAAATAGAGACTTTTTGAGTACTGCAATCTACCCAGAAGGGATCATTTTACACAGACTGTGTCACTTTATATTGTTGTTGTTCACTAATTTGTTTATGATGTGTCACCTAACCTTTTGAGTTCAATTACTCATTTGTTTTATTCACCATTGTATTCAGTTCTCACATTAGGAACAACAGGGTTTGATCATTTATGTGGGTTAATTTTCATCACATTTACTATATTCACTTTTATTATGTGTAGCGCAACCTAATATTTTTTCCACTGCTTATTTCTGTTTTTGTTCACAGAAGGTTTGCTGCTTTTATTTTACTTACTTATTTATTTAACCTCTTTAGATCCGGGCCATAGACTATTGACGGCCTCAATGTGGATCTAAAAATCCGGGAGGACGTCAATAGACGTCCTCAGCTATTTCGGCCACTGGGGGGCGCATCACTGAGATGCCGATGCGCATGCCTGGCGGCCGCGATGTCCGCCAGGTACCCGCGATCGGCATGTACACAGAGCAGGGACGTGGATCTCTGTGTGTAAACACAGAGATCCACGTCCTGTCAGGGAGAGGAGACCGATGCTGTGTCCCTTGTACATAGGGACACAGATCGGTCACCTCCCCCAGTCAGTCCCCTCCCCCACACAGTAGTAATCACTCCCAGGGCACACATTTAACCCCTTCCTCGCCCCCTAGTGTTAACCCCTTCCCTGCCAGTGTCATTTTTACAGTAACCAGTGCATTTGTATAGCACTGATCGCTGTATCAATGACAATGGTCCCAAAATGGTGTCAAAAGTGTCCGATGTGTCCGCCATAATGTCGCAGTCACAATAAAAATCGCTGATCGCCGCCATTACTAGTAAAAAAAAAAAATATTAATAAAAATGCAATAAAACTATGCCCTATATTGTAGACGCTATAACTTTTGCGCAAACCAATCAATAAACGCTTATTGCGATTTTTTTTACCAAAAATATGTAGAAGAATATGTATCGGACTAAACTAAGGAAAAAAATATTTATTTATTTTTAAAAATGAGATATTTATTATAGCAAAAAATATTGTGTTTTTTTCAAAATCGTCGCTCTTTTTTTGTTTATAGCGCAAAAAATAAAAACCGCAGAGGTGATCAAATACCACCAAAAGAAAGCTCTATTTGTGGGGGAAAAAGGACGTCAATTTTGTTTGGGAGCCACGTCGCACAACCGCGCAATTGTCATTCAAATCGTGACCGCGCTGAAAGCTGAAAATTGACCTGGGCAGGAAGGGGGTTTAAGTGCCCAGTAAGCAAGTAGTTAATTGTAGTCCTTCTTTATTATAGCGCAGTTCCTCCTCATTTTCTATTTACATATGTAAATAGGTCTTCCAAATGTGATGATCTCACCTATTACATGGTAACAGGCAGTCCCCTGAATAATGAATACAGATCTACCAGGTATGCAAAATCTGTCGCCCTTTATAGAGTGAAATCCAAATGTCAATGTTAAAATCCAGTGATTATATAGAAAAATGTGGTGGAAAAATAAGCGCTAGCATTATTCAAGCCACTTCCTCAAATCTCAAGTCATCTTGGAGAAGTAGCTTTTATATATTATCAGTATGCTTATTGCTAGAACAGGATTGGCTCCTTGTGCTGCTTCTTACTCTCATGCTCCAGCCCTGCTGTTTCAGGTTGAGGCTGATATCAGGTCACATCCAGGTATCTACACAGAGCAATTTTCTGAGAGCATTGGACCGGGAGAATAGAAAAGAAGATGTTACAGATTTTTTTTATATATATAAAGTTTTATTTAAGTTTGAAAGAGAAGGCATACAAGAGCAATACAGCAGCGAAAACATCCACAGTGTGACAAGTTAGGTTTTAGTAGCTGGGTGGTAGTACCAAAACAGGGAGTTTACTCCACACCAAAAGTCGTTTTCAGTGCTTTTCCTACCCACTTTTTTTTAAAAGAAAGTAAAAGTCAAATTTCACAAAATTAACTCATGCAAGGGGTTTCCACCATTAAAACAAAAATGCATTATACTCAGCCTACTGCCTCTTGCCAGCTTTACTGCTCAGATTAGTACCTTTGGTCCTCCTGACTAGGGATGAGCTCGGTGTTCGAGTCGAACATACGCTCGACTCGAACATCGGCTGTTCGATCGTTCGGCGAACATCGAACGATTTGGGCCGTTCGCGCAAAATTCGAGTGACGCGAACGGCCCACAATACACTGCGCCATCGCAGTGGAATCCCGGCGCTGTGATTGGCCAAGCATGCACTGTGACCCCGCATGCTTGGCCAATCACAGCGCCTGCAGCTAGGAGAGCCATAATTGGCCACAGGCAGGTTGCTTGTGGCCAATTATAGCTATGGGGGTTTAGCACACGCCCCACACTATAAAAGGCCGCCAGCGCGGCGGCCTTGTGTAGTGTGTTCCGGCGCAGGGAAAGAGAAGGATAGGCAGGGACAGTGTGATATTCTTTGTGCTATTCTTGTGTGCAGGGAGAGAGAAGGATAGGCAGGGAGAGTGTCAGTGTCATATTCTTTGCTAAACCTTGTGTGCAGGGAGAGAGAAGGATAGGCAGGGGACAGTGTCAGTGTCATATTCTTTGCTAAACCTTGTGTGCAGGGAGAGAGAAGGATAGGCAGGGAGAGTGTCAGTGTCATATTCTTTGATAAACCTTGTGTGCAGGGAGAGAGAAGGATAGGCAGGGGACAGTGTCAGTGTCATATTCTTTACTAAACCTTGTGTGCAGGGAGAGAGAAGGATAGGCAGGGAGAGTGTCAGTGTCATATTCTTTGATAAACCTTGTGTGCAGCGGGAGAGGAGGATAGGCAGGGGACAGTGTTAGTGTCATTGTTGCTAAGCCTCCTGCACAGTATACACCTGAAGCTAGCCCTTATTGCTGTGTTTTCCTGGTGTGTTACACTAACAGGCATTTGCAGCACTTACAGCGGGCGGAGTGTGCCTCCTGCACATTATACACCTGAAGCTAGTCCGTATTGCTGTGTTTTCCTGGTGTGTTACACCAACAGGCATTTGCAGCACTTACAGCAGGCATAGTGTGATTCCTGCAAAATATACACCTGAAGCTAGCCCGTATTGCTGTGTTTTCCTGGTGTGTTACACCAACAGGCATTTGCAGCACTTACAGCAGGCGTAGTGTGATTCCTGCAAAATATACTCCTGAAGCTAGGCCTTATTGCTGTGTTTTCCTAGTGTGTTACACCAACAGGCATTTGCAGCACTTACAGCAGGCGTAGTGTGATTCCTGCAAAATATACACCTGAAGCTAGCCCGTATTGCTGTGTTTTCCTGGTGTGTTACACCAACAGGCATTTGCAGCACTTACAGCAGGCGTAGTGTGATTCCTGCAAAATATACTCCTGAAGCTAGGCCTTATTGCTGTGTTTTCCTAGTGTGTTACACCAACAGGCATTTGCAGCACTTACAGCAGGCGTAGTGTGATTCCTGCGAAATATACTCCTGAAGCTAGGCCTTATTGCTGTGTTTTCCTAGTGTGTTACACCAACAGGCATTTGCAGCACTTACAGCAGGCGTAGTGTGATTCCTGCAAAATATACTCCTGAAGCTAGCCCGTATTGCTGTGTTTTCCTGGTGTGTTACACCAACAGGCATTTGCAGCACTTACAGCAGGCGTAGTGTGATTCCTGCAAAATATACTCCTGAAGCTAGGCCTTATTGCTGTGTTTTCCTAGTGTTACACCAACAGGCATTTGCAGCACTTACAGCAGGCGTAGTGTGATTCCTGCAAAATATACTCCTGAAGCTAGGCCTTATTGCTGTGTTTTCCTAGTGTGTTACACCAACAGGCATTTGCAGTACTTACAGCAGGCGTAGTGTGATTCCTGCAAAATATACACCTGAAGCTAGCCCGTATTGCTGTGTTTTCCTGGTGTGTTACACCAACAGGCATTTACAGCACTTACAGCGGGCGTAGTGTGCTTCCTGCAAAATATACACCTGAAGCTAGCCCGTATTGCTGTGTTTTCCTGGTGTGTTACACCAACAGGCATTTGCAGCACTTACAGCGGGCGTAGTGTGCTTCCTGCAAAATATACTCCTGAAGCTAGGCCTTATTGCTGGTTTTCCCATCTCCCTGCAGGCCATTAGAATGTCTAGAAGGCAAACAAGGAGAGGCAGACAGTCAGGAGCCAATAAAAGAGGGCAAGCAGGCTCTGTGTCTAGAGACAACAGTGCTGGTCGTGGACGCGGTGCATCGCTATCAGCACGTGGCCATGGGACACGCTTGTCCTTCTTTTCGGCAGCTGGACGTGTTGAGCCGCATCATGCCGAAGACTTGGTAGAGTGGATGACCAAGCCCTCCTCATCCTCCTCATCCTCTCTCACCCAGGCTCAGGGTACTGGCAAAGCAGCTGCCAAAGCGTCCTCTTCCCTGGTATCAATGTCATCATCAGTCACTCCTTCCCTAGACCCACCATGTCCTCCTCCTGAGGAGTCCCCCGAACTGTTTGAGCACAGTGTTGGGTACATGCTCCAGGAGGATGCCCAGCATTTCGAAGGGTCTGATGATGATACCCAGGTAGAGGAAGGCAGTAGCGTGAGAGCAGGAGAGGGGATGCTCAAGAAGGACACCAATCTGGCAGTCATGTTCCAGCAGCTGCAGCATACTGCCAGATTGGCTCCAGTGATGAGGAGGGAGGGGATGATGAGGTCACTGACTCCACGTGGGTGCCTAATAGGAGAGAGGAGGAGGATGAGGAGGAGGCACATCTCCAACGAGGCAGGATGCCCTCGGGGGGCCAGCGTAAAGGCAGCACACCGACGGAATCACACCGCAGAGCTCCGCCTGTGCAGGGCACTGCCTCTGCCCGTTATTCAAAAAGTTCTTTGGTGTGGGCCTTATTTGAGTCAAGTGCATCAGATCGCACAGCTGCTGTTTGCAACATATGTCTCAAGCGTATATCGCGTGGCCAAAACATCAGCCGCTTGGGCACCACATGCTTGACCAGACATATGTTGACCTGCCATGCAGCTCGTTGGCAAGCCTACCTTAAAGACCCACACCAAAGAACAAAGCGGACCTATCCTTGCACCGCATCAGCTGGGATCTCCAACCCCACTATACCTTCAGTCCTCTCTGAAACCTGCACTGAGAGGAATGAAGGTGTAGAATTAGGTGTGTCACAGCCAAGTACTTGCGGGCACTCTGCTAGCAGTACACCGATGTCCGATTCTAGCAGGCAAATCTCCCTGCCCCAGCTGCTGGACCGTCGAAAGAAGTTCACTCCCAGCCATCCACATGCCCAGCGGTTGAATGCTAGCTTGGCTAAATTGCTAGCGCTTCAACTGCTGCCTTTTCAGTTGGTAGACTCGGCCCCCTTCCGTGAGTTTGTGCAATGTGCGGTTCCTCAGTGACAGGTTCCCAAACGCCACTTTTTCTCACGGAAGGCGATTCCGGCTCTCTACCGGCATGTGGAAGGCAATGTCTTTTTCCCATCTCCCTGCAGGCCATTAGAATGTCTGGAAGGCAAACAAGGAGAGGCAGACAGTCAGGAGCCAATAAAAGAGGGCAAGCTGGACAGGGCGGTCAGCGGTAATGTGCATATTACCGCTGACTCATGGTCCAGCAGGCATGGACAGGGACGTTACCTTTCTTTTACGGCCCATTGGGTCACTCTTTTGGCAGCTGGGAAGGATGCAGGACAAGGTGCAGTAGTTTTGGAGGTTGTTCCTCCGCCACGCCTCCAAAATGCTACTATTGGTTGTGACACACCTCTCTCCTCCACCCCTCCTCTTCTTCTTCCTCCATGGCCTCTTCCTGTGCTTTGTCCTCGGAACCAGCGGTGCTCCGTAGGCGTTCAAGGGGCTACGCAAGTACGCAGGCAAAAAGATGCCACGCCGTGCTTTCGCTGGTGTGTTTGGGGGACAGGAGCCACACTGGGGAAGAGGTTCTGTCTGCTCTGCAGGGGCAGGCCGAGAGGTGGTTGACGCCACGCCAGCTTAAGCCAGGAATGGTGGTTTGCGACAATGGCACCAACCTCCTCTCCGCCCTCCGACAGGGACAACTGACCCATGTGCCCTGTGTGGCTCACGTCCTTGACCTGGTGGTGCAGCGGTTCTTGGGCAGGTACCCGGGCTTACAGGATGTCCTGAGGCAGGCCAGGAAAGTCTGTGTGCATTTCCGCAGATCTTATAATGCCAGTGCTCGCCTGGCTGAGCTTCAAAAGGAGTTGAACCTGCCCAAGAACCGCCTTATATGTGACATGCCCACCAGGTGGAACTCAATGTTGGCCATGCTGCAGCGGCTGCACATGCAGCAGAGGGCCATCAATGAGTACCTGTGCGACTACGGCACCAGGACAGGGAAGCTCGGTTTTTTTTCACCACGCCAGTGGGGCATGAGCAGGGATGCATGCACTGTCCTGGCATCATTTGAGGAGGCCACGAGGATGATGAGCAGTGACAGTGCATGCATCAGTGACACTGTACCTCTTGTCCACCTGTTGGAACATACGCTGCGTGGAATAATGGACAGGGCACTTGAGGCAGAACAGAGGCAGGAAGAGGAGGACTTCCTTGCCTCTCAAGGCCCCCTTTACCCAGACAGTGTTCCTTCTGTCCCACCCATCGCACAGGAAGAGGAGGAGGAGGAGGATTGTGTCAGCATGGAGGTGGAGCCTGGCACTCAGCATCATCAGCAGCAGTCTTTTAGGGATGATTTACAGTCCCAAGAAACCCGTGGACTTGTACGTGGCTGGGAGGAGGTGGCTGCGGATCATGTCATCCTTAGTGACCCAGAGGACTCCGGACCGAATGCCTCAGCTAACCTATGCTGCATGGCCTCCCTGATCCTGCAAAGTCTGCGGAAGGATCCTCCTATTCTTCGGATCAAGGAGAGGGACCATTACTGGCTGGCCACTCTCCTTGATCCACGGTACAAGGGTAAGGTTGTGGACCTTATCTTACCGTCGCAGAGGGAGCAGAGGATGAGACAACTCCAGGAGGCCTTGCAGAAAGGTCTGTACAACGCGTTCCCAGAGACTGGGAGGATACAAACTCCTGGTCCTGGACAACGAGTTTCTGAGTCTTCGGTCAGTCAAAGAAGGAGCGGTGGGGAAGGTGGCCGTCTGACCGATGCGTTCAGACAATTCTTTAGTCCGCAGCCCCAAGGTATGATCGGTTCCAGCAACCATCGCCAGTGTCTGATATACATGGTGCAGGAATACCTAGGGGCAAGGTCAGACTTGGACACCTTCCCCACCAAAAATCCTCTGGCTTACTGGGTCTTGAGGATGGATCACTGGCCAGAGCTTGCACAGTATGCAATTGAGCTACTGGCCTGTCCTGCATCCAGCGTTCTTTCAGAACGCACATTCAGTACTGCTGGAGGATTTGTCACGGATCACAGGGTGCGCCTGTCCTCCGACTCGGTTGATCGACTGACCTTCATAAAGATGAACCAGTCTTGGATCACCACCAGCTACCAAACACCTGAAGCTGATATAACAGACTAATTTATTTTCAAATGTCACATTCCTTCAAGACTGATGCTGATGCTGAGTGACTGTCCTGTTATGTTGACTGACTATCCTCCTCCTCCTCAATGATCCGATTGATGATGATAGCTTGGAAGAACATTTTTGTTTCTGGGTGCCGCCACCAGTGGCTAAGGCCCAATTTTTCAGCCCCCGTTTAACAGGGGCATGTAATTAAAAAATGTTATGCAATGCTTTGCAGCAGGGCTCATTCCTGCACTCCAACTAGAGTATCTGGGAGAGGTTGCAGTGTTGTGGCACCAGCACCAGTGCCTAAGGCCCAATTTTTCAGCCCCTGTTTAACAGGGGCGTGTAATTACAATTTTTGATGCAATACTTTGCAACAGGGCTCATTGCTGTGCTCCAAGTACAGTATCTGTGAGGGGTTGCAGTGTTGTGGCACCAGTGCCTAAGGCCCAATTTTTCTGCCCCTGTTTAACAGGGGCATGTAATTACAATTCTTGATCTAATAATTCACAGCAGGGCCCATTCCTGCGCCCACCAAGAGTAACTGTGAGGCCTTACAGTGTTGTGTCAACACCACCACCACCACTACCAAAGGCCTAATTTTTCAGCCCCTGTTCAACAGGGGCATGCAATTACAATTCTTTATCTAATAATTCACAGCAGGGCCCATTCATGCGCCCACCAAGAGTAACTGTGAGGGCTTACAGTGTTGTGGCAACACCAACACCTAAGGGGCAAATTTCTGCAGAGTATATACGGCAGGCCCCTACTTTCAAACATCCAACTTACAAACGACTCCTCCTTGCAAACGGAAGGATACAACAGGAAGTGAGAGTAAATCTACTCCTAGGAAGGCAAATTCTCTCCTGTGAGAGTTAATATGGGAAAAAAGTGTCTCCTCTCCACTGATGCTTTATCACCAATTCTTGTTTCAATAAAAACCCCAAATTTTCAAAAAACATTTGTCATTAGGATGGAAAGTGAGGTGAACTGTTCTGAACAGGTGCACACTGCACAGACAGCAAAACAAATGTTACAGGGATGATAACCCTTCCCTTTGTTTTCCAAAAAGCTTAAAAATAGATTTTTTGGCTGGAGCTACACCTAAACAATGTACCTGTTCAAAATTAAAAACAGATTCTACATAAGAACAAACCTACAGTCCCTGTCTTGTATGCACCACCTGTATACGGCTGTTCAGAGTATATAGGGCCTTTTTTATTTTGTGTGCGGGGTTCCCCTTAATATCCATACAAGACCCAAAGGGGCTGGTAATGGGCTGGGGTAGGGGGGGGGGGGTGATGGGGTAGCTATGCCATTTTTCTTAAAGATTTTCATCCATATTACCGGGACCAGACATTACATTAAAGTCGCAAGCAGTTTTAAATGGCTTTTTTTCCTTTAGAAATGTATTTTGTGCAGGGACAGTTCTAAACACGGGAAACACGTGGCACTTCACAGGCATACTTTAAACACCCCCCAGGTACGATATTTAAAGGAATATTTGACTTTTTTTTTCACTTTATGCATCATTAAAATGACTGCTCCCGAAAAACGGCCGTTTTAAAAACTTCTTTTTGCATTGATACATGTCCCCTGGTGCAGAACCCGGGTTCCCAAACCCTTTTTAGGACAATAACATGCATAATAGTCGTTATAATTAGCACTTTAGATTTTGAACGTTCGCATCCATTGTATTTAATAGGGTTCTAACGTTCGTGCGAACTTTCGGTCCGTTCGCCGGTTCTGGTGGGAACCGAACCCGGGGGTGTTCGGCTCATCCCTACTCCTGACCATCAAACACATTCCATTGTTAGTGCACACACACTGTATCTCAGCTCTGTGTCTTTCCTGCAGCTTCCCAGCTGCTCCGTTTCTCATAGGCTCGGGCCTCAGTCTATCCTGACCTGGACATCATGGTGCAGACATGCACCGTTCTCTCTCTGCTCCCAACACACACTGACCCCCTTGGGAGGGTGGGGCCACTGAGCTCTGATCCTGGCTATACTATGAAGGCAGCACACACCTGCATCATTTGTGCATTTGTTTTCTGATCCAAACTTCCTTATCACACAGTGGCATGGCCTCGTCCTGCCATAACGGCAGGGCAAAGTTGTGTAAGTGAAGTTGTGCATAAAACCTTCCATGCGTGCTTTTTTTAGGTTCCATAGTTGCACAAATGTTTATCAAAAATTCTATTTTGATTAAATTACATCAAAATCAATTTTTATCTCTCACAAACACAACGTGACTTATAACATCCTACTAAATTTGCACAAGATATAAAAGGTAAAACTGTTAATAAATAACAAATTTATGTACATTTAAAATTGCGCCTTTTTGTGAAATGGTGAGCATTGAAGGTATGCTAAACTGTGTAGCACCCTTGTCCTAAACAGGGCTGCTAGTAAATTTAGTTGTGCTAGGTGGTAACTAGCCTGGCTAATTTGTAGTCTTAATCAAATGGCTTTCTGCTAATCTTGGGTTTAACTGTGATTTCTCTCTGTTGTCAATAGGTGGCACTGTTGCCTTTGGCATTAGAATGATAGATTACAGTGAATTCAATCAGTATATGAGTGAATATGCTTTTCTCGGCCAATCAGTTTCTTTGGCCGCTGAAGCTGCTGGGATAGTCTATTTATTTGGAGTGAGTCAGGTGAATGGGGTTCTTTCCACCCGGGCTGCGGTCTGGGTGTGTGTGTGTAGAGAAGCAGCAGAGGTGTAGGCCTAAAGCCTAGATATGTGTAAAGGAGCTTAGCCCAAGAGGAGCCTGATTGTTTCCAGGAGGCATAGGAGAAGAAGTTGCCAGAGGGTCAACCACTCTTGTTGCCGGGAGAAGGTGTCAAAGGGATGGAGTTCTGAAGGAGTACCAGAGCAGACACTTCACTAGTCGGGGACAATGAAGTAAGTGGGAAAGCTTCAGTAGAGACTCATCCAGGAATACAGCGGGTAGC
This sequence comes from Rana muscosa, assembly GCA_029206835.1. Classification (NCBI taxonomy): domain Eukaryota; kingdom Metazoa; phylum Chordata; class Amphibia; order Anura; family Ranidae; genus Rana; species Rana muscosa. The sequence continues at coordinate 3,790,571 of JARGYO010005562.1, read as the reverse complement.
GCTAAGTAGAGCTTGAAGATAAATACAGCGGGTAGCTGTGAGTGAAGCTTGAGAAGTCCAGCAGGTAGCTGGGAGCTAAGCTTCAGGATCTACAGTGGGATATTGTGAGTTGAGCTTGAAGATCTACAGTGGGATACTGTGAGTGGAGTGTTGCCATAGGAGACAGCAGTTTTTACAAGATACAGATCGCTGCATTCAGCTTAAAGGCCCTCTTTCTGTATTAAATGATGGAAGTTACTAATGTGCAAACCACAACGAGCATAAAAACACAACGGGTATAAATTTATTAATTTATAAACTCACACAAGCAGCAGCCATAACAAAAGAAGTGTTCACACACTAAAAACATTAAGTCAAGAGGGGGTGAGATGGTGCTTACTCAAATTATGCTAATAATAAATAGTTAAATAAATATCAAAGGTTCCTGTGTAAATAAATAACGACTATTCCTGTGCAAATAAATTCCTGTGCAAATAAATATTCAGATAAATATCAATTGATCCTATAAAAATAAATATTACATTTCCTTAATGCATAAATGCAGATAAGTGCAAATAAATTATAGTACTAATATGTTTTCTTCAGTGCAAATAAACAAATACCAATAAAGTGCAAAATCAAGCAGAAAAATAGTGCAGCAATGATGTGCAAAATAAAAAATATAAAAAATAAATATTCATGTGCAATAAAAAAGTTTGGTGCCAAACAGTCTTATGTGCAAGCAAGCAATTTTCAAGAAACGTGCTGAAAAATTTCTCTGTGCTGGAAAACTTCTAAAACAGTCCAAGCAATGTGCATAAAAAATCCAAGTGCAAAATTTGCAACAAATCAACTTTGAGAGGAAATATTGTCCAAATGCCAAGAAAACGTGCAAAGTGCTTCTATCCTGTGCAGGTGCCCTCGTTTCCCTCAGCCTCTCACCTCATCTGGCTTAAAATTAAGCCTTTCTGCTAATCTCCAATAGCTGAGCGATCCCTTTTCCTGTTCAATCGCTCACGATCAAGTTTCCCATTTTAGGTACTCAGGTAACAAAAAGAGAGAAGGGGGGACTCCATAGTGTAGTAATTTCAGATAGACATTTATTATTTAAAAGTTAGAAAATTTACAATTCAGATGATTAAAAACAGTGTATATTCCAGCTTCCGGACTCGGCCGCAACCGGAAGTGATGTCACCACAGCTCTGTACCCTGATGCGTTGCGCGACTGCTCAACTTCAAAGGGAAAAAGTGACGTTGAGCAGTCACGCAACGCGTCAGGTAAAGAGCTGTGGTGACATCACTTCCGGTCTATCTGAAATTACTACTACTTTATTGCAAATTTTGCACTTGGATTTTTTATGCACATTGCTTGGACTGTTTTAGAAGTTTTCCAGCACAGAGAAAAAATTTTGTCACGTTTCTTGAAAATTGCTTGCTTGCACACAAGACTGTTTTACACCGAACTTTTTAATTGCACAAGGATATTTATTTTTTATATTTTTTACATCCTCTTTCTGTATTGCTGTCTGCCTAGTTCTATTTTTTGCCCAAGGGGTCTACCAAGTGGTTATTGCATTTGCCTAAGGGTGTCCTGTGCCCTACTGCTCTCTCTTCTGTTCCTGTTAAGAGAAATTCAATTCTCTTTGTTCATTTTTAAAAGTGACTTTCCATCTTGCACTACACCCACCATACCTAGTAACCTGCACCCTGAGGAGGAATGTCATCACTTCCTGAAACTGGGGGGCACCATTAGGCCCTTAGACGTTGGGGAGACCGCTACAACTGTAAATAAACAATCCAGAGTAGCAAATTGGGCATGCTCGGTCAAATTTGAAAGCACCACATCCCGGTTAATGGATATGAAAAGAGGGGAACGACAATGGGTACTCAGGGTACCCTGGGACTTTAAACTACGGTGCTTGGTAGAGAATGACACAGAGATAAAATTGTGAAAAACTTAATTTTATTACAATACAAATAAGCATAAAATAACCATCCTTGCAGATGTATGGCTAGATGGCCATATGTGCGAATCACTGCTAGGTTGTCACTCGACTAGTTTCGCTACACAGAGCTTCCTCAGGAGTGATTGAAACTAAAGCAGGTTACACTGAAAGCACACAATACATAAAATTTGCATAAGGATTGGTTAAGTGATAAATGCATTGCAATTAATTTATTAGAAAATGTATAAGGAATACTGTTCAAGCAGAGCCTGGTTGTGATGACAAAAGTTTTTACTAAAGGAGAATGTTGAAATGCATAGTATATCATGACCCAAACTGGACAAAGAATGCACTCACCAATTTGCTAGGTTATTGAGTCATCACAGGGATAAAGACTGGGAAATATTTTCAAATCCCACGGGTTAAAAAAGACGACATTCCACACTGATCAGGCAACCACCTATCAACAACCAGTGACCCACCAGAAGGATAGCAACCATAGGGGTTAAGAGCATGAATTAAGCTCAAGCTGTAAATTAATACAGGAAAGAAGGCTATGAATCAATGAATCAAGTAATAAATTAAATGGAGAAGAAAACTGGCTCAACAAAATCATACCTGAATATATAGGCAGCATAAATCACAACCAATATGCCAATGCAATAATAGTCTTCGGAATATTAATATATATATATAGGGAAATGGCACTGCTGTTGAAGAAACTTAGTGCAGATGGTGAGACCAGAAAGACTAAGTAGGGGTGGTGAAACCACCTCTTGATGAAGATAAAATGCTGCAAAATCACTGTCAAAGAAAGGAAGGAAAGAGAACAAAGTGAGCACCATATCTGCTATGAAAACAAATAAGTCACAGCGGACATGGGCTGTATATGAACGCTTACCTCAGTTAGGCAGTCTAACGGATGTCACGGCTGGGGATGGTGCATCCAGCTCCCCAAATATGGGGAGGAATCCTAGCAGATTGTCGGCGGCATACGCCGCGCTACTTAAACCCCCACCGCGGCGACGTCTGACGTCATCGCTGCGACGCGGACGTTCTCACGGCCTGTCATGTGCGCATGCGTGGCCCAATGGTTGGGCTTATGCATGCATGCCTTGCCTAAGCAACAGACGGCGCAGTGCGTCACCTGTCCTGAGACGTGTGCGTCACTGCCCCCTAAGCTGCAGAGGTTCGCAGCGCCATTTTTAAAAAGGGAAAGACCAAGTGTAGAAGTGAGGACAAGGTGAATATTACGCTAAAATATGTTGGAAAATATATTGATGGGACTGCAGACTGTGTGGCACAGGCAGGCTGACTTTGGGGAACCTAAGTGGCCAGTCGATTGGCATAATGACTGTATCACACGAGGGACCCCGGGCGTCTGTATGGTTGCACTCAGGTGGGTCAGGTAATGGACCTGAAGAAGGGAACTTGGTGAAAAATAGAATAATAATCAGATAAATGACAAAAGGAAATATTGTCTATAAATATGATTCAAGTTTAATTTTTCATCAATAGTTACCGTTTGTGAAAGGGATAAAAATACAAAATACAAAAACAGTCTTTGATCATGTCAAAAAAAGAGCCCATTTTCATGAACTATGAAAATAGTTGCAAATTGGTGAATTTGAGAGTTGTCCTGAATGGGTCATGAAAAAATGACAATTGTTTATATGAGAACTTTATCAGCCTAGAAATATTAACATGGCCGATTCCAATGGATATTCTTTGCAAAGAGTTTTTTATTTTTAATTTATAATGTCCATAATGCAAGATAAAAACAAACAAAAAGAAAAGTAAAAAAGAAAAGGAAAAGGGAGAAGGAGAAAAAGAACCAAAAAACCCCCCAAAAAAGAACAATTGGTTAACGGTGAGTATTAGGATTGGTTCTACAGAAAAGGCTTGAAGCTAAAAGCGTCATTCAAGCCAGGATGTTTGAGGGCTGACAATTTATAAATCCATCTAGCCTCTTTTTGGAGTAGGACCTTGTCGTAGTTACCTCCTCTATCTCCGGGGGGACATGTTCAAGTGCCAGAAAGTGCATGACGGTGCTATCAAACTGATGGAACAGACCCACATGACGGCTAATGGGTGTTTCAATTCTCTTCTTTTTAATTAAGGAAACATGGTCTCAGATGCGATGGTAAAATGGCCTCTTCGTCTTTCCAAAATAAAAGGCATTACATTGGCACTGCATAAGATACACAATGCCAATGGACTGGCAGGTCACAGAAAAAAATGGTCTGTGAATGTGTCCATTGGGAAGGGTAACAGTGGGCAAGGAATGGATATACCTACAAAAATTACATTTGTGGCATGGTCTCGTGCCCCTAAGAGTGGAAACACAAGGTGATTGTACAGAAAAATGGCTGTGTACCAAAGTGTCCCGTAGGGAGCGGGCTCTCCTATAGGTGATCTCCGGGTACGATTTGATATGTTTAGAAACTTGGTAATCACTGGTTAACAGGTACCAATATTTTTGTAGAATTTGACGCACTTGTTGATGCTGGTTTGAAAATTTGATAATTAGGCGTATCCCCGGATTTGATTCGATTTTTTTGGGACCATGCAAAAGAAGGCTCCTGTCTTGCTTTTTGGCTCTGGCATATGCCCTTTTGAGACATCTGTTGCTGTAGCCTCGTTCAAGAAAACGAGTCCTGAGCAACCTAGCCTCAGATTCAAAATCCTGTTGACTACTGCAGTTGCGACGTAGTCTCAGGTATTGCCCATAGGGCACACTTGAGATCAGGGATTTTGGATGTGCGCTCCCTGCATGTAGCAGAGAGTTCCCAGCCGAAGCTTTGCGAAATAGAGAGGTACTAACTGTGCCATTTTCCTGTACATTAATTTTGAGGTCCAAAAAGGTTAGATCGGTTTGGTTCATTTCAAAGGTAAATTTTAAATTATAATTGTTAATCCTCAAACAGTCAAGAAAGGTGATCAAAGCATCTCTGGGGCCAGTCCAGATGAAAAAGATATCATCGATGAACCTTCTCCAAACTGGAATGTGTTCCAGATACATTTGTAGATCCTCTCTGAAAAAAAGGTCTCGCTCCCACCCCCCCAGATACAAGTTGGCATAAGAGGGAGCACATTTGGTTCCCATTGCTACCCCTTGTATCTGGAGGTAGTGGGAGTCTCCAAACAGAAAGATGTTGTTGCACAAAATGAATTCCAAAAGATTGAGGATAAATTTGATGTAGGCCCGAGAGATGCCTCGATCCTCGGTGATGAAGCCCTCCACAACTTGCACACCAAGGTGGTGTGGTATGGAATTGTAGAGGGTCTCAACATCGAGCGCCACCAGACAGGATCCCATGGTTAGAGAAATGCCATCAAGAGTCCTCAAGAGATCAGTCGTATCCTGTAAATAGGACACTAGCCCCTCCACATGTGGCCCGAGGAAGTCGTCAACAAGTTGACTGGCAGTTTCCGTCAGGGAGCCATTGCCTGAAACAATGGGGCGTCCAGGGGGAGAGGACAGACTTTTATGAACCTTAGGTAGCGCATATAGAGTGGGGGTCCGTGGGCTAGTGACATTGAGAAACTCCCATGTTTTTTTTGTAATCAATCCCTCATGGTAGGGACTGCCAATCAAATGTTTATAGCGACTAGTAGTCAAATTGAGGTGAGTATTTGATACTTTGCGATACCAATCTTTATTTGTCAACAAATTCATGACCATCTGTTCATATTCAAGAAGATTTATGACTACCAGATTGCCCCCCTTGTCGGAGGGCTTGATAATTATGTCTTTGTTGAGCTGTAGGGATTGCAATGCCTCAAGTTGGCTGTCACTAAGGTTGGATTCCGTATATAATTTCCATTTGGCCTGATTGATTTCCTGGGTAACCTGTTTGATAAAGGCCCAAATATTTGGGTTCCCCTGCAGTACTGGGAACACATTGGACTTAGGTTTATATTCTCTCTGGGTGGATACAGTGGATGAGGGGATAATGGAGGATGGAGCCCTATGGAACGGAGAAACCGCACACTCCCCCTCTAAGGCAGATGCCTCGTCAAGGTCCGTGAGGTCGATGTTACCCTCCTCCCAGAGCTCCATTAGTTCCTCAAGGGCTTTAATATCCTCCGAACTCATCTCCTGCCAAAGGGGGTTGGCAAGGGTGGTGGTTTGTGAAGGGTTTTTTGGTTTGTCATATAGAACTCGAAAAAGTAGCTTCCTAGAAACAAGATTCAAATCTTTGATAAATTCAAACTTGTCAATTTGTTCAGTAGGACAAAAAGTGAGACCCAGTTTCAAAATAGAAATCTGGTCTGGGGTCAAAACAAACGATGATAATGATTCGCACATATGGCCATCTAGCCATACATCTGCAAGGATGGTTATTTTATGCTTATTTGTATTTATCTCTGTGTCATTCTCTACCTAGCACCGTAGTTTAAAGTCCCAGGGTACCCTGAGTACCCATTGTCCTTCCCCTCTTTTCATAAACAATCCAGAGGTTGACTTCCCACCTATGCATTGTGCTACCACCCAATCACAGTGCCATGTATGAGCTGCATTGGTGGGTATTGTGAAAAAACGATGCAAGCATACTTTTCATTGCAATGTTGTGTGTTATAATGTGTGGTGCACAACAATTTCAATGAATATAATTAAAATAAAATGTAAAAAAACAACAAAATCAAGCACTGCATTGTAAAAATGGACTGCAGTTCTTGTGCACAATGCATACCAGCGGACATGGGTTATGCGCACTTTAATGCATGCCCACTGATGTGACTGGGCCTTTATTGTGTTGGTGCTGTCCCCTGTCTGTACATGTTGCTCTAGGTGTCTCCAGCTGTATGAACAAAGAGCTTATTCACACTGTACGGGCCACATCACCCATGGCAATGAGCACTTTATTCATTTTTTTTTATTATTTTTAATATTATTATTATTTTTACAGTTCTGTTGTGGGAGGGGATTTAGTGAAATATTGGGAGCCTAAACAGACCTCTGATGTTTCCCTCAATCCCTTTCTTTTCAGCCTAAGTTTCACTCACTCTGAGTGAACAGAAAGCACTTCATACAGAGACTTCCTGTGAATTCATATATTGAAAGCATTGTGAAGACAGTTTACTATGCTTTAGTTATAAATGAGCACGGGGGGTGATTGGTACTGATCACTCACTGTGTGCATTCGGGAAAGGAAAGAGTCTGTAAACATGACATTCCGCTGTATGCTAGACATGTGTTGAAATTCGGACACATTTTTCGTTATTTGGAAATTCGAATGTATTAAAATCTCCGAATTACAATAGTAACGAATTTAAACAAATCCAAAATAAAGAAACAAAATTTCAAATTGAATTTGAATAGTTTTTGAATCAAATTAGAGTTTAAATTTTTTTTTTATAGAATTAGAATTTCCGAAGAGAATTAAATAGAATAGAAAATAATGGATTGGAGTGGAATAGAATAGAATAGAATAGAGTAAAACAGAACAGAATACAAAATAAAATAGAGAAAATTGAATACAAAATAAATGGATGGAATAGAAATTAAAATAATAAAGTAAAACAGAACAAAGAATAGAATATAAAAGAACAGATTAAAATAGAAAATAAAGTAATAGAAAAGAATAGAATAAAAAAATAGAATAGACAGAATATATCAATCTTCTGAAATTCAAAGTTCAAATAGAATACATTCAAATTCAAATACAATAGAAAATAATAGAATACAATAGAAAAAAATAATAAAATACAATACAATAGAAAAAAATAATAAAATACAATACAATAGAAAAAAAAAGAATAGAATGGAATAAAATGAAATACCGTATTTTTCGCACCATAAGACGCACCTGACCATAAGACGCACCTAGGTTTTAGAGGAGGAAAACAAGAAAAAAAATATTCTGAACCAAATTGTGTACTAAAATATTTTCCAGTGCCCATTAAATGCAGCCTGACCATTGCCATAGTAAACGCAGAGGGACCATGCCATAGTAAACACAGAGGGACCATGCCATAGAAAAACGCAGAGGGACCATGCCATAGTAAACACAGAGGGACCATGCCATAGAAAAACGCAGAGGGACCATGCCACAGTAAACGCAGAGGGACCATGCCACAGTAAACGCAGAGGGACCATGCCACAGTAAACGCAGAGGGACCATGCCACAGTAAACGCAGAGGGACCATGCCACAGTAAACGCAGAGGGACCATGCCACAGTAAACGCAGAGTGACCATGCCACAGTAAACGCAGAGTGACCATGCCACAGTAAACGCAGAGTGACCATGCCATCAGTGGTGTATTTAGGTTTTGTGCTGCCCTAGGCCTGACTAAACTTGCGCACCCCCTAATTTAAATATGACCCACCCCTTCCTGTCAAGGCCCGCCCTGTCATCTTCATGGGAAGAGGACAGAGGGGACGCTGTGGGAAGAGGACAGAGGGTTGCCGTGGGTGAAGGACAAAGGGACACCCTGGGAAGAGGACAGAGTAACGCCCTGGGAAGAGGACAGAGTAACGCTCTGGGAGAAGGACGCCGTGGGAAGAGGACAGAGGGGACGCAGTGGGAAGAGGACAGAGGGGACGCCGTGGGAAGAGGACAGAGGGGACGCAGTGGGAAGAGGACAGAGGGGACGCAGTGGGAAGAGGACAGAGGGGACGCCATGGGAAGAGGACAGAGAGGGACGTTGTGGTGGTCAATAAGGCCTAGAGGATATCAGGTTAGGCACTTCCTAATGGCTCAGTCCCTGGGAACAGTAATGAATAATGGCCAACAGGCCCTCTTACCAGACCCAGCGAAATCGCAACAGTGATCCCTCTGGCTGGACGTTCGCTCACTCTGGGTTGCCTGGGGTGACTCTAGTCAGTAGTGTAGCATGTCTGTATCCTGGCAGTGGCTCGGTCTTTCTCACTCTCTGGTGGTGCGGGTACAATGTGGCTCCCTCTCTGGTGGTGCGGGTACAGCGGTTAAAGTGTGGCTCCCTCTCTGGTGGTGCGGGAACAGTGTGGCTCCCTCTCTGGTGGTGTGGGTACAGCGTGGCTCTCTGGCGGTGTGGGTACAGCGTAGCTCTCTGGCGGTGTGGGTACAGCGTGGCTCTCTGGCGGTGTGGGTACAGCGTGGCTCTCTGGCGGTGTGGGTACAGCGTGGCTCTGGTGGTGCGGGGTACAGCGTGGCTCTCTGGCGGTGCGGGGTACAGCGTGGCTCTCTGGCGGTGCGGGGTACAGCGTGGCTCCCTGGTGGTGCAGGGTACAGCGTGGCTCCCTGGTGGTGCGGGGTACAGCGTGGCTCCCTGGTGGTGCGGGGTACAGCGTGGCTCCCTGGTGGTGCGGGGTACAGCGTGGCTCTCTGGTGGTGCGGGGTACAGCGTGGCTCTCTGGTGGTGCGGGGTACAGCGTGGCTCTCTGGTGGTGCGGGGTACAGCGTGGCTCTCTGGTGGTGCGGGGTACAGCGTGGCTCTCTGGTGGTGCGGGGTACAGCGTGGCTCTCTGGTGGTGCGGGGTACAGCGTGGCTCTCTGTTGGTGCCCCCCAGCAGAGTATTCTCTTTTGCTCCTCTTCAAGGTCTAACACCCCCTCCCTCCCCTCCAGCAGAGTGCTTGCATGCTGGGGGAACTGGTGCCATAAACTTTGCAGGGACTTCATTTCCCATGATGCTCCCAGTGTCTTCTGATTGGCCCTCTGCTGTGGCCAATCATGGGGGGGGAAACAGTGGGCAGGAAGCTGGGTGGCGACCCAGCAAATCCAATTAGAGCCGCTCTCTCTTTCTCTTCTCCTTACAGAAAGGGAAGGGGGGCGGCGGGGGATATACAGACAGCCCGCAGCTCTCCTCTCCCTGTCACAGCGCCGCTGCTCTATTTGCCAGAGAACTCGGCAGTGGCGCTGTGACAGGGAGAGGAGAGCTGCGGATATCCCCCGCCGCCCCCCCTCCCTTTCTGTAAGCCAAAGAGAGAGAGAGAGCGGCTCTAATTCGATTCGCAAAGCCCCTGACACTGCGGTGGGGGGCGGAGCCAGTGGCGGCGGTCGGGGGATTCCAGAGGCTGTGAGCGGGTGGCAGGGGCGGTGCCAGCGACGGCGGGCCCCTGTTATGTATTTGGACCATAAGACGCAGGGACATTTTCCCCCATATTTCTGGGGGAAAAAAGTGCGTCTTATAGTCCGAAAAATACGGTAGATGTCATGGATATGCAGTAATGTTTGTCTGCCATCTTACCTTCCTCCTCTTGTGTTCACCTTAGAGGCCAGACTCTCTCACCTGGCTGCTTTTATAATCTCTGCTCCCAGCCTGGCTCCACCCCAGGCCCTATCACAGAACTCTATATTAACCTGTGCATTGCAAGTCTGCCTTGCTGATCAACGTGTTTGTTAAGCATTGTGTGTTTGGGTTCCTGCCTGCCATGTGCTACGTCTGTCTCTGTGTTATGATATTGGCTTGTTCCCGACTATCCCTGTCTGCTAGTGACCTTGACCTTCGGCTTGTCCTTCGTTTATCCGTGTCTGCTCGTTGCCCTGACCTTGGCTTTTCCCCTCACTATTCTTGTATCCTGTGCTGCTGCTTCCCCTCTATCCTCTTTACCCTAATGAGCGTGAGCTAGGGGACTCTGGGGGCCGCGACCTGGACCCAGCTGCAGCGTAGGCCATCCTCACCACTAGAGGCTCTGGTGAAAATCTGCTGGATCTTAGACTCCACGCCCTGGGGAATCTTGGGCTCTAGCTCCCTTTGGATCCCTGTTGTGCTCCACTGGTCCCGCTTTCCACAACCACTCAGTGTCCGATCCGCAGCAGTCAGCCATAGGGTTCACTACCTTGTGGTGCACTCCTGACCCCCAACGGTGTGCATCTGTCATCTGGCCACAGGTGACCTGACAATAGAAAGAATATACATATAACATTCTTCCGAAATTTGAATTTCAAATTGAATACATTTATAATCGAATAGAATAGAAAATAAAAGAATAGAATAGAATTAAAAAAACTATAGAATAGAAAGAAACTATCATTTCCCAAAATTCAAATAGAATAAATTTGAATTACAAAAAGAATAGATATGAATAGAATAGAAAATAAAAGAATGGAATTGACTAGAATAAAAAATAAAGGAATAGAATAGAAAAAAGCAATAGACTAGAATAGAATAGAAATAATATAACCATCTTCCAATTTCAAATAGAATAAATTCGATTTAGAATGGTATTCAATTTGTATGCAATTCAAATGGAATTCTTTTCAAGTTAGAATGCAATTGATTTGACAGAATTTTTGAAAATTTTAATCAATTCAAATAAACAAAACAAATTCTGAAAACGAATTAAAGAAATATATCTAAGGCTCCATTCACACTGGGGCGGCACGACTTGAGGTGGCGACTCGGCAAGGCGACCTGAGCGCGCACCACAGCGCGACTTGGGGTGACTTAGAAGGCGACTTCAAGTTGCCTCCAGGACAGGTGACTTTCCAGTGGCCAATCAAGGTACAATCAGCTCTGTGGGAAGGAGGGGGAGGGAGGGGTTTGCCTGAGAAATGTATGTTCTCTTACTGTATTGTTGCTTGTGTTAAGACAGTGTTCTGACTTCTGAGGCGACTTCCATTGATATCAATGGGTACAAGTCGCTTAGAAGTCAGATTGAAGTAGTACAGGAACCTTTTCTGAAGTCGGAGCGACTTCAGTAGTGTGCATTAAGACGGCTCCATTCACTTTCATTGATTCTCTCAACAGCGCGACTTGGGGCGACTTCAAGTCATATCCAAAGTTGCCCCTGTGTGAATGGGCCCTAAATGAATTGATTTATGTAAACAACAAATTGAAACAAAAGAATTTAACAATTTTTTTTGTTCTGCACATGTCTATGCCGGTGGCAGGTATAAGGTTAGTACTAAGCTGTTTGGAGCAATTTGTTTGGGGTACTGTGTGGATACCGGCATTGGGGGAATGGAACTATGGACTAACTTCGGAGTCAACCCGTCTGGGGTCTCCTCCTGTGTTGGTCTCCTGCCAAAAGGGGAGAGATGTAACGGGAGGGCCCGTGGAACCCAGAATCCCTTAGAAAGTATGGGATACCCTTGCTTCAGATCCCCATGCACCTCTTATGTCTAAATCACCCTATGTCCATTAGGGGCATAGGGTGACTGAGAACACAATGGACATTAAGAATATGTCTTGGATTACATCAAATGGGACAGTAATATTCATTAACAATATCTCACAAGAAATATGAAGATGTTATCCCCTTTACACTGTGAGGGCTATGCCCAGGAAGTATACCTCCTTATATGGGCATTCCAGGAAGTTCAATTTAAGAGTCATTAGATCTCATTGTTGCTTGTGCTAATTGACCCTGCAATTGTGTGAAGGTGTATTTGTGATAATGTTGATTGTGTCTTCTGAGCTACATGTACCTAGTGCAAACAGTTTTGATGGGAAACACATTAACTTTCAATTTATTGTTCGTTTGGCAGAAAATTTCCAAACTTGTACTTTGTTTTTTCGGCTTAAAAACGTCCCAACGATTATCGATTTTGTGCCCATTAACTGGCCAAAAAACGAACAAACTGGCCAAATGACCGAATTTCGGAAGATTTTTCGCATAGTGTATGGCCAATATTAGTCCCTTTGTCCAGGTATTCAGGTGTACCTGATTGGATGGTCCATGCGTTCCTATGGGCAGGTGGGTGTAAACAGACTTGTGTTCACTTAAACCTGCTTACCTTCAGGCTCGATCCAGTCCACTAAAAAGAATGGAGGAGGACTGCGTCCTCTTCCATTTGGGTGGATCAGATCAGAGGTAGTAGGGTGTAAACAGATAGTGGAGTCTGTTTTCTCCAAGCCAAACATAGCGCAAAGCAGGCTCTCTCTGTATTCACTCTGCAGAAACTGAGCAGACACAGACCTGTCCTCTACCCACTCTGCTCCGATCAGCAAAGGATCTGTGAGCTGATTGAAACGGAATCCACCTCACCTCAGAAAGGCGCCTAGGGGCTAGTTTATGCTTGCAATGGCCCTCTGAAAAGCAATTCACATTGGAACACTTTTCACAGAGCATTGACAGAACGTGAGGAGGCATTTTGTTGCCTCCTCGCCACTTGTTTTAAAACCCAAAATCTTGCACCACTGCAACAAAACTGCAAGCATTGCATGTAGAGGAGCAACGAAATTAACATTTTGGTACCTGAAAATTCAGGATGCACTTGGCCAAAACTGAAAATGAAAGAGTGTGTGTGTGTGTGTGTATATATATATATACTGTATATATATATATATTTATTTTTTGTAAAAAATGTTTTTGACTTTTTAATAAATATCATGAATTTAAATTAATATCTTTGTTTGATGGCCATTATTGGCACCTTTTAGCGCAAGAAAAGATAAATGCATCCCTTTTAAATTCTATGTATGTCTTCACACTGGTCTGTTGCGCTTCCGTTGTGGTGCTGTTAAAAATCGTGCTTGCTGCATTTTTGGTCAGTAAAACAAAAAAAACACACCTCCCTATTGAAAACGTACCAAGAACGCATCAATAACGTACCGAGTTTTTTGAGTCACATGACCTATGAAAAACACACCATAAGCACAGTAGAATTGTGGTAAAATTGCGTGCGTTTTTTACACCATTATCGCCAAAAATTTAGACGATATGTTTTGCCTGCTGAAATTGTGGGGCATCTTTAATTGAACATGGTTGCAAGGCAGTCACAGACCCTTCACTTGCTACATGAATACTTCGGAGGAGGCTAAATCTGCTCAGCCCCCTCTGCTCTATCCCTGCTGTGTCTGCCCTGTCCCACACTCCACCCTCCTGACGTGAAAGGCCTTGCTGTGGAGGCGGCAGATAGATCCCGACTGTCTGAACCTCAAGGGAGACCAGCCTGGGGCCATAATTGAGTGCAGGCAAGGCCAGTGCTTCCACTAGGCAAATTAGGCAGCTGCCTAGGGCGCCTAGTTCCCCATCCGGTCCGCTCAGCCAATGACGTAGGTGTAAGGCTGTTCATGTATTAAACTGTGAAGGAAGTTCCCCATCAGGTCCTCCTGCTCGTATGTCAGACCCCGCCTACGTCATTGGATGAATGGACCTGATGGGGAACTTCCTCCACAGTTTAATACATGAATAGACCCACCCCTTCTCACGTTCCGCATCAGGTCTTCAGCCTTACACCTACGTCATTGGCTGAGCGGACCTGATGGGGAACTTTAGAAGGGGCGGGTCTATTCATTTATTACACTGCAGAGGAAGTTCCCCATCAGGTCCGCTCAGGCACAGCCAATTACATTTCGTGTGGACAGCGCTGGACATCGGGATCGCCACGGGACACTGGATTTCATCGCTGGAATGTTTTTTTTTATTTTTTATTTTTTTATTTTTAATAAAAGACTTTCCCAACGGTGTCTGTGTATTTTTTTACAATTCTTTACACTTTCTTTGTGAAATGGTAGGGGTACCCCATTACCAATTCACATGGGGGGGCGGGATCTGGGGGTCCCCTTTGTTAAAGGGGTCTTCCAGATTCCGATAAGCCCCCCGCCCGCAGACACCCACAACCATCGGGCAAGGGTTGTGGGGATGAGGCCCTTGTCCCCATCAACATGGGGACATCCTCCACATGTTGAGGGCATGTGGCCTGGAACGGTTCAGGAGGCTCTCTCGTCCCCCCCCTCTTTTCCTGCGGCCTGCCAGGTTGCGTGCTTGGATAAAGGGTCTGGTCTGGATTTTTGGGGGTTACTCCAAGCCATTTTTTTAAAATTTGGGGTGGAGTTCCCCTTAAAATCCATACCAGACTTGAAGGGCCTGGTATGGATATTTGGGGGAACCGCACGTATTTTTTTTTTTTAAATTTGCGGCAGGGTTCCCCTTAATATCCATTCCAGACCTGATGGGCCTGGTAATTGAATTAGATTTTTTTTTTAATCAATGACTTTTCTATGTATCGCCGGGAGCCAACAATTCATTATAGATGCGAGTGAGTTTTAAATTACTTTTTTTCCTTCAGAAATGACACTTTGTGCAGGGACAGTTCTAAGCACGGGAAACAAGCGCGAATAGTCCTCAGAAGTTCGGGTCCCCATTGACTTCAATGGGGTTTGGGTTCGGGGTCAAGTTCGGTCCCGAACTCGAACAATTTTCCGAAGTTCGGCCGAACCCGTCGAACCCGAACATCCAGGTGTCCGCTCAACTCTAATCTTGACTGCGATATTGCGGCGGACACATCGAACACTTTTGACACATTTTTGGGACCATTCACATTTATACAGCGATCTGTGCTATAAAAATGCATTGATTACTGTATAAACATGACTGGCAGGGAAGGGGTTAACACTAGGGGGCGATAGAGGGGTTAAATGTGTTCCCTGGAAGTGATTCTTACTGTGGGAGGAGGGGACTGTCTGGGGGAGGTGACCGATGGTTGTCCCTATGTACAAGGGACACACCATCGGTCTTCTCTCCCTGACAGGACATGGATCTCTGTGTTTACACACAGAGATCCACGGTCCTGCTCGGTTACTGGAAACAAGTACAAAAAATTCCGCGCTGCCTATAGAGGTAAGCAGCTACAAAACCAATATACATACAAATTGTAGCGCTAAATAGATGTGAATCATAAATGAATATATAAATATATGTAGCGGGGGTCCTAAATTTAGGGATTGCTATGCTAAATTTAGGGGTGATTCAAGTGGTAGTTGACTCGAATCTTTCAATTTGCTGGACTCTGCCTTGCTGCTGTTTTACCTGGTGTGCAGTTCCCCTAAGAAGTATGGGTGGCGCTGTCACTTGTACTCGAAGTTGAACCACTGGTGAAGGAGCAGCGATTTGGTGTCCTCTCTTTTGTAGCTGTACAGTGGGTGTGGTCTGCCTGCCGGGAGAGGGTACAAAAGGGGCGGACGCCATTAGAGGGAGAGCAATTCCCGGGGCCCATGCCCGGAGGGAGAACCTACGGTCCAAGTTTGAGTGCATGGCTCTCCAGGATATGGGGCCACGTGCACTTCAGTCCCAGGCACCTTTAGTCCTGGGACTGCGACTTCAGCCCTGGGCCCAGCACCTTTAGCTGGAGCCCACTTCGGGAGGAGGAATCCCAGGGTGCCGCCTTGCGAGGGGACCCGTTTCTAGAAGAGGAGGCTGGGGGAGGACCGTTCCGAAGGACTGGTGAGAGATCACAGTGAAGGAAGGGGCCCAGTAACTCTCTGGAGGGATGTCATCCATCTGAAAACAGGGATCTAAACAACGGGACCATTAGGAGGTTTGGGACACTATAGATTCTGTGGCAGAGGATCTCCTGAACGCATCCATTAGGGAATCTAATCGACTGTTCGAGTTACACGCTGGCTGCTAGTGCCTTTGGGTGACTATCCGGGTGAGCTATACCCACTCGGGATCGAGTGGCGAAGAAACAAGAGTGCCTGAATTGATCTGTTTTCCTAACACCTTTTTATTCTCCTCAACTTTGTGGATGTTCATGCATAAAGAAATAAACTCTACGTTGTAGTTGACATTGGTGTGGACCTTGGAGTTACTTGGGGTATAGAGACTTTGTCCTTACATTCTAGGGATGGAAACCAACTTTGAAGGGAACCTTGCTGCAAGACCCGTAAGTGAAATCAAGTGTGCTTAACCTCTGCAAACCAGGGGGTACGGGCATGGTGGGGACTGTGTGCCTTTTTCTCCTGTGAGCGAGCCAAGGACAGTGGAGAAAGAGGGGCGGTTGCTACATATAACACCCAGTGAATGAATGTTGTGCTCAGTCCAAAATCAGATAACAATAGTCCATATAAAAAATCATATGAAAAAAAAAGGCTCTGATGAAGTGAAATCAAAAAGAATTCAATACGAATATATGGTGCTCCCACAATCTTGAAAAGGTGAAGTGAGGATGGCCACCACCGGTATAAGAGAGGCTTACCGGAATCTGTGGACCCCAATAAACTTACGTCTAAAGGGTCAACTCAAGCTTAGTATGTGCCACTGAAGAAGCTGAATCCTCTGCTGATAATTCCCCAAAAAACTTCACTTACGACACACAATTGCAGGAGGGTGAGCTGAGTACTTGGGAGATGGTGACCCAATGATGGTTACCCAGGATAGGAACCAATGGCGGTGTGAAGGAATAGAGAAGGGCACATAGCGTGATACTGTTTGTAAATGAAATTTAATGTAGGTAGAAACACTTACATTAGGATAATGAAACAAGCGCTTTTCAGATATTGTTAACGGCAACAGTGGAATCTTCCGATACGTTTCGCAATATAGTGCATCGTCTGGGCTGCTCGGTTACTGGGCAATCGCGGGTGTGCGCATCGGGTCCCCAGTGACGCGGCGCGCGCGCCCGCTAGTGGCTTTGGAAGGCGCAACGTCATATGACGTCCGCCCAGAACAACAGGGTCTTCCGCCCGCCGTCATTTGACGCTGGGCGGTTGACAAGTGGTTAAATAGGGATATAAAGCAATCCCTGCATCCCTAGTGCTGAATAGTATGGACACAAGACCCTCTAAAGGGATTTTATAGGGCATAAATTTCAACATGGTTTTAAAAGTTTCAACAATACTTTGACATGTAGACGTAAAAAAAAAAAAAAAAAAAGACCTTAGTATACCAAAAAATACAAATGTGATTTTAAAAAAGAAAAGTGTAAGTGAGCATACAGGAATAACCACATTCAACTGTCAAAGAGCTCATATGATAGGAGACCCAACGCGTTTTGAAAACGTGATGTTTCTTCTTTACGGTTAGGTGGTTTTAATTCAAAGCTTTTCTATAAATGCAGAAAGAATACAGGTAGGCATCATATAGATATATTAATACAGAATGGAAACATTATGTAAGTATTTATGTACTGACCGTGTAGACACAAAACTAGCTAATGGAAAACGGAATAATTTATAAACATCAAGGATTGTTAGCAGCTTCATGCTACCAAGAGTCCGGCTATTGGGGACACTCAGACCCACGTTGCTCCACCCACAAGGGGCTTGAGGAAAGCCCAAGTGGTAACACTTATGCCTCCACAAGACCAATATGCTGCTGTAGCCATTTACTTCAAGGTTAATGTGTTTGCGTTCAGAGATGATATTCTGCAAACCTTGGTTGAAACTTGGAATGGGCTTGGGCGTATTCAGGATCCCGCCAAGAAGCCGACACTGCACACTGCTAATCAGAGGCAGTGAGACATGTTGCGGTCCACAGCTGCACAGATTGGGAAATGTCTCGCTGCCTGTGATTAGCGGTGTGCAGTGTTGGCTTCCTGGCGGGATCGGGCAGGTGGGATCCCGAACATGCCAGGGCTAGTGATGAGCCGAACACCCCCGGGTTCGGATCGCACCAGAACCCGCGAACGGACCGAAAGTTCGTACGAACATTAGAACCCTATTAAATACAATGGATGCGAACGTTCGAATTCTAAAGTGCTAATTATAACAACTATTATGCATGTTATTGTCCTAAAAAGGGTTTGGGAACCCGGGTTCTGCACCAGGGGACATGTATCAATGCAAAAAGAAGTTTTAAAAACGGTCGTTTTTCGGGAGCAGTCATTTTAATGATGCATAAAGTGAAAAAAAAAAAGTCAAATATTCCTTTAAATATCGTACCTGGGGGGTGTCTAAAGTATGCCTGTGAAGTGCCACGTGTTTCCCGTGTTTAGAACTGTCCCTGCACAAAATGACACTTCTAAAGGAAAAAAAAGCCATTTAAAACTGCTTGCGGCTTTAATGTAATGTCTGGTCCCGGTAATATGGATGAAAATCTTTAAGAAAAATGGCATAGCTACCCCATGACCCCCCCCCCCTACCCCAGCCCATTACCAGCCCCTTTGGGTCTTGTATGGATATTAAGGGGAACCCCGCACATAAAATAAAAAAGGCCCTATATACTCTGAACAGCCGTATACAGGCGGTGCATACAAGACAGGGACTGTAGGTTTGTTCTTATGTAGAATCTGTTTGTAATTTTGAACAGGTACATTGTTGAAGTGTAGCTCCAGCCCAAAAATCTATTTTTAAACTTTTTGGAAAACATAGGTAAGGGTTATCACCCCTGTAACATTTGTTTTGCTGTCTGTGCCCCTGTTCAGAACATTTCACCTCACTTTCCGTCCCAATGACAACTGTTTTTGAAATGTGGTGTTTTTCTTGAAACAAGGATTGCTGATAAAGCATCAGTACAGAGGAGACACCTTTCTCCCATATTTATTCTTACAGGAGAGAATTTTCCTTCCTAGTGGTAGATTTCCTCTCACTTCCTGTTGTCTTCTTGCGTTTGCAAGTAGGAGTCGTTTGTAAGTTGGATGTTTGAAAGTAGGGACCTGCCGTATATACTCTGCAGAAATAGGCCCCTTAGTTGTTGGTGTTGGCACAACACTGTAAGCACTCACAGTTACTCTTGGTTGGTGCTGGAACGCCCTGCTGTCAACTATTATATCAGGAATTTTAATTACATATAATTGTTGAACAGTGGTAGTAAAAATTGGGCCTTTGATGGTGGTGCTGGTGCCACAACACTGTAAGCCCTGACAGTTACTCTTGGTGGGTGCAGCAATGGGCCCTGCTGTGAATTATTAGATCAAGAATTGTAATTGCATGCCCCTGTTGAACAGGGGCTGAAAAATTGGGCCTTTCGTGGTGGTGGTGGTGGTGGTGGTGTTGCCACAACACTGCAAGCCCTCAGAGTTACTCTTGGAGGGTGCAGGAATGGGCCCTGCTGTGAATTATTAGATCAAGAATTGTAATTACATGCCCCTTTTGAACAGGGGCTGAAAAATTGGGCCTTTCGTGGTGGTGGTGGTGGTGGTGGCATTGCCACAACACTGTAAGCCCTCAGAGTTACTCTTGGTGGGTGCAGCAATGGGCCCTGCTGTGAATTATTAGATCAAGAATTGTAATTGCATGCCCCTGTTGAACAGGGGCTGAAAAATTGGGCCTTAGGCACTGGTGGCACAACACTACAACCCCTCACAGATACGTTACTTGGAGCACAGCAATGAGCCCTGTTGCAAAGTATTGCTTCAAAAATTGTAATGACACGCCCCTGTTAAACAGGGGCTGAAAAATTGGGCCTTAGGCACTGGTGCCACAACACTCCAACCCCTCACAGATACTGTACTTGGAGCACAGCAATGAGCCCTATGGCAAATTATTGCTAAAAAAATTGTAATTACACGCCCCTGTAAAACAGGGGCTGAAAAATTGGGCCTTAGCCACTGGTGGCGGCACCCATAAACAAAAATGATCTTCCAAGCTATCATCATCAATCGTATCATTGAGGACTCGGAGGAGGAGGATAGCCAGTCAACATAACAGCACAGGCACTCAGCATCAGCATCAGTCTTGAAGGGATGTGACATGTTAAAATCAATTAGTCTGTTATATCAGCATCAGGTGTGTGGTAGCTGGTGGTGATCCAAGACTGGTTCATCTTGATGAAAGTCAGTCGATCAACCGAGTCGGTGGACAGGCGCACCCTGTGATCCGTGACAAATCCTCCAGCAGCACTGAATGTGCGTTCCGAAAGAACGCTGGATGCAGGACAGGCCAGTAGCTCAATTGCATACTGTGCAAGCTCTGGCCAGTGATCCATCCTCAAGACCCAGTAAGCCAGAGGATTTTCGGTGGGGAAGGTGTCCAAGTCTGACCTTGCCCCTAGATATTCCTGCACCATGTTTATCAGACGCTGGCGATGGTTGCTGGAACCGATCATACTTTGGGGCTGCGGACTAAAGAATTGTCTGAACGCATCGGTCAGACGGCCACCTTCCCCACCGCTCCTTCTTTGACTGGCCGAAGCCTCAGCAACTCGTTGTCCAGGACCAGGAGTTTGTAACCTCCCAGTCTCTGGGAACGCGTTGCACAGACCTTTCTGCAAGGCCTCCCGGAGTTGTCTCATCCTCTGCTCCCTCTGCGAAGGTAACATAAGGTCCGCAACCTTACCCTTGTACCGTGGATCAAGGAGAGTGGCCAGCCAGTAATGGTCCCTCTCCTTGATCCGAAGAATACGAGGATCCTTCCGCAGACTTTGCAGGATCAGGGAGGCCATGCAGCGTAGGTTTGCTGAGGCATTCGCTCCAGAGTCCTCTGGGTCACTAAGGACGACATGATCCGCAGCCACCTCCTCCCAGCCACGTACAAGTCCACTGGTTTCTTGGGACTGTAAATCATCCCTAAAAGACTGCTGCTGATGATGCTGAGTGCCAGCCTCCACCTCCATGCTGACACAATCCTCCTCCTCCTCCTCCTCCTCTTCCTCTTCCTGTGCGATGGGTGGGACAGAAGGAACACTGTCTGGGTAAAGGGGGCCTTGAGAGGCAAGGAAGTCCTCCTCTTCCTGCCTCTGTTCTGCCTCAAGTGCCCTGTCCATTATTCCACGCAGCGTGTGCTCCAACAGGTGGACAAGAGGTACAGTGTCACTGATGCATGCACTGTCACTGCTCACCATCCTCGTGGCCTCCTCAAATGGTGCCAGGACAGTGCATGCATCCCTGATCATGCCCCACTGGCGTGGAGAAAAAAACCCAAGCTCCCCTGACCCTGTCCTGGTGCCGTAGTCGCACAGGTACTCATTGATGGCCCTCTGCTGCGTGTGCAGCCGCTGCAGCATGGCCAACGTTGAGTTCCACCTGGTGGGCATGTCACATATAAGGCGGTTCTTGGGCAGGTTCAACTCCTTTTGCAGCTCAGCCAGGCGAGCACTGGCATTATAAGATCTGCGGAAATGCACACAGACTTTCCTGGCCTGCCTCAGGACATCCTGTAAGCCCGGGTACCTGCCCAAGAACCGCTGCACCACCAGGTTAAGGACGTGAGCCACACAGGGCACATGGGTCAGTTGTCCCTGTCGGAGGGCGGAGAGGAGGTTGGTGCCATTGTCGCAAACCACCATTCCTGGCTTAAGCTGGCGTGGCGTCAACCACCTCTCGGCCTGGCCCTGCAGAGCAGACAGGACCTCTGCCCCAGTGTGGCTTCTGTCCCCCAAACACACCAGCGCAAGCACGGCATGGCATCTTTTTGCCTTCGTACTTGCGTAGCCCCGTGAACGGCTACGGAGCACCGCTGGTTCATAGGACAAACCACAGGAAGAGGCCATGGAGGAAGAAGAAGAGGAGGGGGTGGAGGAGAGAGGTGTGTCACAACCAGTAGTAGCATTTTGGAGGCGTGGCGGTGGAACAACCTCCAACACTACTGCACCTTGTCCTGCATCCTTCCCAGCTGCCAAAAGAGTGACCCAATGGGCCGTGAAAGAAAGGTAACGTCCCTGTCCATGCCTGCTGGACCATGAGTCAGCGGTAATATGCACCTTACCGCTGACCGCCCTGTCCAGCGAGGCCAAGACATTGCCTTCCACATGCCAGTAGAGAGCCGGAATCGCCTTCCGTGAGAAAAAGTGGCGTTTGGGAACCTGCCACTGAGGAACCGCACATTGCACAAACTCACGGAAGGGGGCCGAGTCTACCAACTGAAAAGGCAGCAGTTGAAGCGCTAGCAATTTAGCCAAGCTAGCATTCAACCGCTGGGCATGTGGATGGCTGGGAGTGAACTTCTTTCGACGGTCCAGCAGCTGGGGCAGGGAAATTTGCCTGCTACAATCGGACGTCGGTGTACTGCTAGCAGAGTGGCCGCAAGTACTTGGCTGTGACACACCTAATTCTACACCTTCATTCCTCTCAGTGCATGTTTCAGAGAGGACTGAAGTTATAGTGGGGTTGGAGATCCCAGCTGATGCGGTGCAAGGAGAGGTCCGCTTTGTTCTTTGGTGTGGGTCTTTGAGGTAGGCTTGCCAACGAGCTGCATGGCAGGTCAACATATGTCTGGTCAGGCATGTGGTACCCAAGCGGCTGATGTTTTGGCCACGCGATATACGCTTGAGACATATGTTGCAAACAGCAGCTGTGCGATCTGATGCACTAGCCTCAAAAAAGGCCCACACCAAGGAACTTTTTGAATGACGGGCAGAGGCTGCGCCCTGCACAGGCGGAGCTCTGCGGTGTGATTCCGTCGGTGTACTGCCCTTACGCTGGCCACCAAAGGGCATCCTGCCTCGTTGGAGATGTGCCTCCTCCTCATCCTCCTCCTCCTCCTCTCTCCTATTAGGCACCCACGTGGAGTCAGTGACCTCATCATCCCCTCCCTCCTCATCACTGGAGCCAATCTGGCAGTATGCTGCAGCTGCTGGAACATGACTGCCAGATTGGTGTCCTTCTTGAGCATCCCCTCTGTCTGCTCTCACGCTACTGCCTTCCTGTAGCTGGGTTTCATCATCAGACCCTTCGAAACGCTGGGCATCCTCCTGGAGCATGTACCCAACACTGTGCTCAAACAGTTCGGGGGACTCCTCAGGAGGAGGACATGGTGGGTCTAGGGAAGGAGTGACTGATGATGAGTCTGACATTGATACCAGGGAAGAGGACGCTTTGGCAGCTGCTTTGCCAGTACCCTGAGCCTGGGTGAGAGAGGATGAGGAGGAGGAGGAGGGCTTGGTCATCCACTCTACCAAGTCTTCGGCATGATGTGGCTCAACATGTCCAGCTGCCGAAAAGAAGGACAAGCGTGTCCCATGGCCATGTGCTGATGACAATGCACCGCGTCCACGACCAGCACTGTTGCCCCCAGACACAGAGCCTGCTTGCCCTCTTTTATTGCCTCCTGACTGTCTGCCTCTCCTTGTTTGCCTTCCAGAAATTCTAATAGATGGCCTGCAGGGAGATGGGAAAAAAGCAATAAGGGCTACCTTCAGGTGTCCTTCTCTGTCCCTTTACTTAAGGATTTCTAAATATGGTTGAGGATTATTGCTTTTGCACAGAATAGCACAACGACAATTTCCCTGACTGTCCAAAAAACAAGGATTTCAAAGATGGTTGATGAGGAATGCTTTGGCACACTATAGCACAAGGAGAATTCCCCTCACTTTCCTTCTTTGTCCCTAGAAACAAGGACTGGCACAGTGAAAGAAACTGACACTCTCCCTACCTAGAGTTTTCTGTCCCTAGAAAAAATGTTTTTTTAAAGCACACTATAGCACAAGGAGAATTCCCCTCACTTTCCTTCTTTGTCCCTAGAAACAAGGAGTGGCACAGTGAAAGAAACTGACACTCTCCCTACCTACAGTTTTCTGTCCCTAGAAAAAATGTTTTTTTAAAGCACACTATAGCACAAGGAGAATTCCCCTCACTTTCCTTCTTTGTCCCTAGAAACAAGGACTGGCACAGTGAAAGAAACTGACACTCTCCCTACCTACAGTTTTCTGTCCCTAGAAAAAATGTTTTTTTAAAGCACACTATAGCACAAGGAGAATTCCCCTCACTTTCCTTCTTTGTCCCTAGAAACAAGGACTGGCACAGTGAAAGAAACTGACACTCTCCCTACCTACAGTTTTCTGTCCCTAGAAAAAATGTTTTTTTAAAGCACACTATAGCACAAGGAGAATTCCCCTCACTTTCCTTCTTTGTCCCTAGAAACAAGGACTGGCACAGTGAAAGAAACTGACACTCTCCCTACCTACAGTTTTCTGTCCCTAGAAAAAATGTTTTTTTAAAGCACACTATAGCACAAGGAGAATTCCCCTCACTTTCCTTCTTTGTCCCTAGAAACAAGGACTGGCACAGTGAAAGAAACTGACACTCTCCCTACCTAGAGTTTTCTGTCCCTAGAAAAAAATGTTTTTTTAAAGCACACTATAGCACAAGGAGAATTCCCCTCACTTTCCTTCTTTGTCCCTAGAAACAAGGACTGGCACAGTGAAAGAAACTGACACTCTCCCTACCTACAGTTTTCTGTCCCTAGGAAAAAATGTTTTTTTAAAGCACACTATAGCACAAGGAGAATTCCCCTCACTTTCCTTCTTTGTCCCTAGAAACAAGGACTGGCACAGTGAAAGAAACTGACACTCTCCCTACCTACAGTTTTCTGTCCCTAGAAAAAATGTTTTTTTAAAGCACACTATAGCACAAGGAGAATTCCCCTCACTTTCCTTCTTTGTCCCTAGAAACAAGGACTGGCACAGTGAAAGAAACTGACACTCTCCCTACCTAGAGTTTTCTGTCCCTAGAAAAAAATGTTTTTTTAAAGCACACTATAGCACAAGGAGAATTCCCCTCACTTTCCTTCTTTGTCCCTAGAAACAAGGACTGGCACAGTGAAAGAAACTGACACTCTCCCTACCTACAGTTTTCTGTCCCTAGAAAAAAATTTTTTTTAAAGCACACTATAGCACAAGGAGAATTCCCCTCACTTTCCTTCTTTGTCCCTAGAAACAAGGACTGGCACAGTGAAAGAAACTGACACTCTCCCTACCTACAGTTTTCTGTCCCTAGAAAAAATGTTTTTTTAAAGCACACTATAGCACAAGGAGAATTCCCCTCACTTTCCTTCTTTGTCCCTAGAAACAAGGACTGGCACAGTGAAAGAAACTGACACTCTCCCTACCTAGAGTTTTCTGTCCCTAGAAAAAAATGTTTTTTTAAAGCACACTATAGCACAAGGAGAATTCCCCTCACTTTCCTTCTTTGTCCCTAGAAACAAGGACTGGCACAGTGAAAGAAACTGACACTCTCCCTACCTACAGTTTTCTGTCCCTAGAAAAAATGTTTTTTTAAAGCACACTATAGCACAAGGAGAATTCCCCTCACTTTCCTTCTTTGTCCCTAGAAACAAGGACTGGCACAGTGAAAGAAACTGACACTCTCCCTACCTACAGTTTTCTGTCCCTAGAAAAAATGTTTTTTTAAAGCACACTATAGCACAAGGAGAATTCCCCTCACTTTCCTTCTTTGTCCCTAGAAACAAGGACTGGCACAGTGAAAGAAACTGACACTCTCCCTACCTAGAGTTTTCTGTCCCTAGAAAAAAATGTTTTTTTAAAGCACACTATAGCACAAGGAGAATTCCCCTCACTTTCCTTCTTTGTCCCTAGAAACAAGGACTGGCACAGTGAAAGAAACTGACACTCTCCCTACCTACAGTTTTCTGTCCCTAGAAAAAATGTTTTTTTAAAGCACACTATAGCACAAGGAGAATTCCCCTCACTTTCCTTCTTTGTCCCTAGAAACAAGGACTGGCACAGTGAAAGAAACTGACACTCTCCCTACCTACAGTTTTCTGTCCCTAGAAAAAATGTTTTTTTAAAGCACACTATAGCACAAGGAGAATTCCCCTCACTTTCCTTCTTTGTCCCTAGAAACAAGGACTGGCACAGTGAAAGAAACTGACACTCTCCCTACCTAGAGTTTTCTGTCCCTAGAAAAAAATGTTTTTTTAAAGCACACTATAGCACAAGGAGAATTCCCCTCACTTTCCTTCTTTGTCCCTAGAAACAAGGACTGGCACAGTGAAAGAAACTGACACTCTCCCTACCTACAGTTTTCTGTCCCTAGGAAAAAATGTTTTTTTAAAGCACACTATAGCACAAGGAGAATTCCCCTCACTTTCCTTCTTTGTCCCTAGAAACAAGGACTGGCACAGTGAAAGAAACTGACACTCTCCCTACCTACAGTTTTCTGTCCCTAGAAAAAATGTTTTTTTAAAGCACACTATAGCACAAGGAGAATTCCCCTCACTTTCCTTCTTTGTCCCTAGAAACAAGGAGTGGCACAGTGAAAGAAACTGACACTCTCCCTACCTACAGTTTTCTGTCCCTAGAAAAAATGTTTTTTTAAAGCACACTATAGCACAAGGAGAATTCCCCTCACTTTCCTTCTTTGTCCCTAGAAACAAGGACTGGCACAGTGAAAGAAACTGACACTCTCCCTACCTACAGTTTTCTGTCCCTAGAAAAAATGTTTTTTTAAAGCACACTATAGCACAAGGAGAATTCCCCTCACTTTCCTTCTTTGTCCCTAGAAACAAGGACTGGCACAGTGAAAGAAACTGACACTCTCCCTACCTACAGTTTTCTGTCCCTAGAAAAAATGTTTTTTTAAAGCACACTATAGCACAAGGAGAATTCCCCTCACTTTCCTTCTTTGTCCCTAGAAACAAGGACTGGCACAGTGAAAGAAACTGACACTCTCCCTACCTACAGTTTTCTGTCCCTAGAAAAAATGTTTTTTTAAAGCACACTATAGCACAAGGAGAATTCCCCTCACTTTCCTTCTTTGTCCCTAGAAACAAGGACTGGCACAGTGAAAGAAACTGACACTCTCCCTACCTACAGTTTTCTGTCCCTAGAAAAAATGTTTTTTTAAAGCACACTATAGCACAAGGAGAATTCCCCTCACTTTCCTTCTTTGTCCCTAGAAACAAGGACTGGCACAGTGAAAGAAACTGACACTCTCCCTACCTACAGTTTTCTGTCCCTAGAAAAAATGTTTTTTTAAAGCACACTATAGCACAAGGAGAAATCCCCTCACTTTCCTTCTTTGTCCCTAGAAACAAGGACTCGCACAGTAAAACACACTGACACTCTCCCTACCTATCCTTCTCTTTCCCTAAACTAAAGGAATCCAGGTTAAGCAAGAAAGAAATAAATGTCACTGTCCCTGCCTATGCTTGTCTTTCCCTGCTCCGGAACACACTACACTAGGCCGCCGTGCTGGCGGCCTTTTATAGTGTGGGGCGTGTACTAAACACCCTCAGCAATAATTGGCCACAGGCATCCTGCCTGTGGCCAATCATTGCTCTCCTCGCTGCCGGCGCTGTGATTGGCCAAGCATGCGGGGTCACAGTGCATGCTTGGCCAATCACAGCGCCTGGATGACACTGCGATGGCGTAGTGCATTGTGGGCCGTTCGCGTCACTCGAATTTGGCGCGAACGGCCCAAATCGTTCGATCTTCGTCGAACGATCGAACAGCCGATGTTCGAGTCGAACGTATGTTCGACTCGAACACGAAGCTCATCCCTAGCCAGGGCCCATCTCTAGTTGTAACGAGTGGTTATTTGTGTTACCGTTGCCTTTCTATCATCTCAAACCAGTCTGCCCATTCTCCTCTGACATCAACAAGGCATTTTCCTCCACAGGTTATTTTCTCTTTTTTGGACCATTCTCTGTAACCCTAGAGGTGGTTGTGCATGAAAATCACAGTTTTTGAAATACTCAGACCAGCCCGTCTGGCACCAACAACCATGTCATGTTCAAAGTCACTTAAATCCCCTTTCTTCTCCATTCTGATGCTCGGTTTGAATGTCAGCAAGTCATCTTCACCACGTCTAGATGCCTAAATGCATTGCGTTGCTGCCATGCGATTGGCTGATTGTCAATTGAACAGGTGTAACTAATAAAGTGGCTGGTGAGTGTATTTTCACCAGTAATTAAACATAGCATAGGTGCCTATCCAAATGTGCTTAGTCATTACAAGAAATTGTTTGAGCCGGACTTCGATCGCGCAAGACAAGAACGGCATGGCTGAGTGAAAGAAAATAACAATTGCGATTGACCCAATCGATCGGTTGTGGCAGAAAAAAAATCAATCATACAGGTGTAGCGGCCGCCACTCTCCCCTCTTTCTCATCAGCTCGTCTGTCTCTTGTCTAGGGGTACCTTAGAGGAGAGAGTGCGGGGTCACCATGCCAATCCTTCACCACAGATGTTTGTGTGGTGTAAGCAAAGTTCTTGTTCTACCTTTGGGTCGGTGTTCTGCACCTGGAACCTCCAAAGAGAATTACCTTGAACAATGTCTGCCAGAAAACGAGCCCCACACCATTAAAGTCCAACACTACTTTATTCTTCTCAATGCAAAGTGAACACAATCAGTTGGACTCCTTAGAGAACAGAACAGACAAGGAGGTGTGGATGCGAGTAGGCCCAGACACAATGAACTCTCCACTTTCCTTCCTGAAAGTGGGTTGCGGTCTCCCAGCGAAGGGGGATTTCCTTCCAGGCGGTCTCCGATGGAAGGCTCACCTGTCACCGGCAATATGCTGCACCGGGTCTCCAAACAAGTGTCTCCCACCGGTCCATTACGCCCTCCGGATTCGGGTACCCTCTCCCAGGGTCCCCTAGGATCTCCTTCCCTCGCGGAACTCAGTGTTGGGCACTGAGCTCCAGACCTCCATCCGAGTACCTCACCCCAGGCTAAAGGTGCCTGGAATGGAACACGACCACCGAACGTCCTCTAGGCCTAGGCCGCCTAGAGGACCGTCATGAACCACCGCTCACAGGCTGAAGGTGCCTGGGACTCGACCCTGTGACAAAGATGGCCGGCCCCTTTATACCCTCTACCAGCAAGCACGGCGGGTTCCCTGCCCCACCATACCGCTGCCGAGGGAGGACAAAAAGGGAGCACAGCACACAGCAATGGTTCAACCCCAGCCCCAGGCGACAGCGCCACCCGCGGGGCTGCAGGGAACTGCACATCACTGGTGTCTCTGCCAGTTTTAAATACACAGAAAAGTGTATACCCACTACACTCTCCCCCTGGTGATTTGACACTGGTCCCCAGTGTCTGGAGTAAACTATGTCCTCAACGGCTGGCATAGCCCAGTCCAGAAACCAACTACAAATTGTACAAAATAAAACTTTGGAAAACTTGGTCAACTGAAGCAATTGTGTCTTAGCCTTACATGAAAGGGAAGGGAAACAACAACATTTTAACCATAACTTTAGAATCACATATTCACATTACACTCTTTCCCCACCCATCCTGACTAAGACCCACCCCATACTCAGTGGTCTTGATGGGATGCTCTCCTGCAGAGGGAAAAAGAAAATTAACACACATAAACCCTGACACATGTATTTGTGTAAGAGGAAAGAAACTTCTTCGTGAAGAAATCCCTTTTCTCCAAATAGTGAGTGTGTGAAAAGTGTTAACGATGCGCAACACTGCCACCTGGTGACAGCGTCGCAGTAACTGCACTCATGGAACTTTCCTTCTTCTCTTGAGCCCTATCTACCCCAGAGTCCATGATCTCTTGTTCGAAAATTGAAGAACAAAAACAGGAACAGTCCTTCATTCCTCTGGGTAACAAGGACAACAAACCCCAGAAAGTTCAGCAGCATAAGAAACGGGAATGGAGTCTCTTTCCTCCTACAGATAGAAGCGGGGATGCGGCAGAACAAGTGGATTCAAGTGTTGATCCATGGTCTCCAGATGATACTCAACATCCTCCCCTTCCTTCCGCCGGACCAGCACCTTGTCCGCGTGGATGTGCCATCCCAACATCCATTCTGCCTTGCAATCTTTAAAAAGCTGAGAGGCCTTGGGGGAGCATGCCAGGTACCTGCGGGCGTGTGGAACCTAAAGGTGGGTCCACACAAAGTCATTGTACCAGCGCTCCCGGCACACTTCCACCTCATACAGCAACTCCTTGGACAAGTATGGATACTCCCATCCATACTCAGCAGCAACCTTCTGGCCAAATAGGCGTTGTAATCTCGCCAGAGGAGGCATAGTGGCTCTGTCCCCTTCGCCAGGTAAAACTATTGAGTCTGGCGAGGGACCTTGATCACATCTGGTCTGGGCATAGGTGCCCGCAACAACAGTCTCTTTTCCCCGGCATTAGGTGCAGGTGGCACCGGGAAAGCAAGAGTAGGCTGGGGACGGGACCCCTCTTTAGGCGCTGATGCCTCCACCCGGGTTGTACTATCCCCTGTAGACATGGGTGGGTCCCTGGTTCCACGGGACGAGGCGAGAGGTACTTTGTCCCAGCCCTTTTGAGCAAGCAGTTCGTCTATGGCGACATCGTCTCCCAAATCGGAGAGCGACTCTAGGTCGGAGGTTTCACACTCCTACACGGGTATGTAGCCTGTAGTGGAAACGGGACAGCCACCCCCCACGGACACACAGGATTGTGGATCCCCGACACCTCCGCCCACGCACCAAGTCCCTCCGCCTGGCTTACCTCTGCCTTTTCTAGAGGCAGGACGTCCGTAACTCTTCTTACCGGATTCATCCGGGCCGGGCGTAGGCAGGGGCTACCATACCGGTCTTTCTCTTCGGCGGTGGATGCTGTGAAACAGTGGTGACCGAGTCAGCATCCTCGGATTTCTCCCGTTGAGTAGTCGCGACCTCCTCCGCGGTCGCTGCAGTGCGCGCAGGGATGGCTGTCAAAGCAGTGATTCCTCCTCTCTGAGTGGTGCTGCCTGCAACACGGCCGGGGTAAATGGTTCTCGGCTTCTCAACCACTGGATCCACTTCAAATAGAAACTCCCCACAGGCCTTGCATCGCCCGAATGGCTTCAGATGACACACCAGTCCAGAGCAGCCGGGACAAATCACACCCAGGGCCTCAACGTCTATGCATGAATACAGGGCGAATCGTCCCCTTGGCTTTAGCCAAATCCCTGTATCGGTCACCGGAGCAGCAGTAGTCAAAGACGTGGTAGAAGGATGAAGTGGAACCCACGCTGTTTGTCCGAACATGGTAACTTGCTGTTGGTCCTTCGCGCACTGCAAAGGTTTTCGCCAACGTCCCACGTGTAGTCCTTCACACGTATTGGACTCCTCCCCTTTGCTCCAGTTCGCAGGCTTTTCTTCTTTTTCCTTTCTGAGTCACACCCACGAACTAAGCGGTGGGGGTGTGCCTGGTGGCGCAGTGCAAATAGAAGCCCCCACGTGTAGTCCTTCACACGGCTGAGTCCCCACCTTTTCTCGCTCTTCTGCGCGGGCCTTTCCCTTCACTGGGTCATGTTCACGACTTCGAGCAGGGATGCACTTTGGCCAATAAATTGGCCCACCTACTCGGAACTCCTTCCGGCAGACACGTTCAATTCCGTAGTAACACGAACACCATCCCGGACCCGAGCCCCCACGTGTAGCGGCCTCCACTCTCCCCTCTTTCCCATCAGCTCGTCTCCCAGCGAAGAGGGATTTCCTTCCAGGCGGTCTCCGATGGAAGGTTCACCTGTCACCGGCAATATGCTGCACCGGGTCTCCAAGCAAGTGTCTCCCACCGGTCCATTACGCCCTCCGGATTCGGGTACCCTCTCCCAGGGTCCCCTAGGATCTCCTTCCCTCGCGGAACTCAGTGTTGGGCACTGAGCTCCAGACCTCCATCCGAGTACCTCACCCCAGGCTAAAGGTGCCTGGGATGGAACACGACCTCCGAACGTCCTCTAGGCCTAGGCCGCCTAGAGGACTGACATGAACCACCGCCCACAGGCTGAAGGTGCCTGGGACTCGACCCCGTGACAAAGATGGCCGGCCCCTTTATACCCTCTCCCAGCAAGCACGGCGGGTTCCCCGCCCTACCATACCGCTGCCGAGGGAGGACAAAAAGGGAGCACAGCACACAGCAATGGTTCAACCCCAGCCGCAGGCGACAGCGCCACCCGCGGGGCTGCAGGGAATTGCACATCACTGGTGTCTCTGCCAGTTATAAATACACAGAAAAAAGTATACCCGCTACACAGGTTTGATCGATAGCATCCTAAGCTATTCCCACAGTTTCCAGTTGCTCAAGAGTACAAAAGACCTGTGCTTCTTCTTATGAAACATTTGAATTATGTTTGCTGTGCAATTGATTTTTAGTGTATTCGGCACTACAAGTCTCACTCTCCTGGCCACACCTGTGCATCCCTTCCTCTAAAACCTCTGGACACAGCCCCAAAGAATTCTGTGAGGTTGTGTTCATAGGTTAGAAAGGAAGGGACGCACAGGTGTGGCCAGGAGATTGCATTCAGCACTGTAAGTCTTAAACACCAAAGGCTGTGGCTGTAGGTTCTAGGTAAGCAGGGATGGACTGGCCATCGGGACTACTGGGAGTTTCCCGGTAGGCCAATTGGTCAGTGGGCCGGCTGTCACTGTGTCACTCACTCGTCTCTCTGATCTGTCACATTTGCACTAATGCTGCTTATGCTCCTGCACCCAGTGGCGGCGCCAGCCAATAGCCTGCCCTTCATCGCGGCCACGACACTTTCCTCCTCCGTGTACAGCCCTGTCCCAGCGGCGTGACATCACTCACGGCCGGAGCGGAGGCGGGAGGGGATTAGCATGGTGGGAGGAGCCGTAGAGAGCTGCTGCAAGCAATAGGAGTCAGCGCCGCCGAGGAGGAACCTGTCCGGAGCCATAGACTGTGGCGGCGTAAAAAAACAAGAGATGAAGGGAGGTCTCTGCTGAGCTGGCCACCACCACTTCCACCTGCTGCTGGAGGCCGTTTGGGGAGGTGGAAGCTGGAGGACTGGCCAGGAAGGAGCCGACTGGATGGGACTCTGACTCTGCTCTCAGTGAGGAGTGGGACCCAGGGAGGCCAGTGTAGGCAAGCATGAGAATAAAGGGATTGGGGTTGAGGTCCCTGGAGGCTGGAGGCCAGACCTAAGAAGGAGGAAGAAGAGGAGACCCCGCACTGCAGTGACTGTGAGATGGCAGCAAGTTGCATAGGTAAGGCTGGGTGGCTGATAGGGGCTGCTGGGGTCATACTGGGACAGTCTGAAGAATACATGGGAGGAGGGGGTCATCTGACATGTCACCAACATTGACCCCTCTACATTTATTCATATACATTGTGTTATATAATTTTATCTGTGGTGTATATTTGTCTCAGCATAGAAACAATCTTAGTTCTGTCTAGTGCAAAAAATTAGAGAGTGAGGTAACAGCAGGGGATGTCATGGTAATAATCTGCAGAAGGCTTCAGGCCTTTACAGGCCTTGCTTTTTTTTGTCAACACTGGAATCAGATCGCATGGGTGTTCACACCTATGCGTTCCGATTCCTGTACCATTTGGCACTGCGATCTGCAAACTGATCTAGGGTGTCATTAACTTTACATTGACACCAACAGTAGTTTGCAGATCTCAGTGTGCGATTCAGGTGCGATGTGTGAACTGCCACTGAATCGCAGGATTTCCCGCATCGCACCAGGACTTACTCTCAGCTCTTTAAATTATAGCTCCGCACCACAAAGCATTCCCCTTGGTGGGACCCATAGTATATGGCTAACTTTATGAAAAAGTTACTATTGCAAATATTCACTGACAATTAAATATATATAGTATATTTTCTATTAATTGACTACATAAACATGAATGTCTTTTTTTTATACACAAATTTTATACTTATGTGTCACTACAGTGATAGTTTCTTTGTATATGTAGCAGGGTCTCCTTTAAGGCCCCTGGACTACGTTACCCAGAACCCCGTTCGGCACCCAGGGTGCATTGGGCCACCACAGAGACTCATGGGTGGGGCTATAAGAGGAGGGGGCGAGGCAAAGCTTGGCCTCTTTGGACACCGTGCTGCAAGCAATAGGACTCCCTGTGCGGATCCGTTGCTGTGTAAGGCCTGAAGCCTGGGCCTTGCATACCTACCAAAGAGCCTTCCACCCCACTGCAGAGCCTGGGTGGCACCTGTTCCTGCTTGAGTTTGCTGACATAAGCTGGACCGGAGACCCGGCCGTTGGAGACACTGTGTGCGGATACACAGTGGTGGAAGCCCGGACTGGGATCGCATCCGGAGTGGTGAGCGAGCACTTGCTCACTTCATTAACCTTTACTTTGTTGGGCCTAGTGACTGCCTTGGCCCACCTTGTTCATTTACTACCACTGGATTACAAATATTGTTTGCTGAAAGTGCACCACCGTTCAAGTTGCATGCGAATAATTGTTCTCATAAGGGACTGAGTTTAATCTGAGTCAGGCCTGACCGGGGGGGGGGGGGTTAAATCATTGTTTGCTGCGCCATATTGCGCATAAGGAAAGAAGATAGTTGCAATTGGTGACCACTCTGCACTATCACTGATGAATATGTTTATTGCTGCAGGGCTCTGCATGTATGCTATGTGATGTGTTTAACCTTGAACCTTTATACCAAAGTAAATCCAGTTATATTTTATTACCTTGGTATCAGTGTTATCCTTGCAGATAGTAGTTATCTATCAATACTGCCAGATTGTGTATAATCAGGTATAGACCTTGTGGGTTGAGTAGATTGCCGGGGGTTGGTGGTGCTGTATACAGGGCCCGAAACAAAACCCAGCGACTCTCTTAACTGGGGGTAGCACTACATATACATTTTACATAACCTCCTATACATGAGTCATGCAATCTGTACACCCACCCCCCTCTTCCCTTCCATGTTATGCGAGTATAGGGGTGCATGGGAAATGCACGGAGTGCGCTTTGAGTATAGGGGGTGTATGGGGAATGAATGGAGTGTGCTGCGAGTGGGTTCTTCACTTGTTTTTGTGCGTGTTTGCAAAATTAAAGTGGGCCGGTCTGGATGAAGTCCAGGGCCAAATTTTTGTCCCAGTCCAGCCCTGTAGGTAAGTATGTATCTGTGTTAGGGTGGGCCAGGACAAAAAGAATGAGTGCACTTTGCCTTAAAGTGCTATTTTAATTTAAAGAAAGGTATTCTGCTATTTTTGTCTAGCCCCCTTGTCATCCACTCTATAACACTATGGAGTCTATGTATAAAAAAAAATGTGCTTTGCATATGTAGCGGGTACTCCAAATTTATGGGGGTCCCTATGTCTAAATTTAGGGGGATGACCCGAGCACTAGTATGGTTTGAGCCTTCTAATTGTGCTGGACTCTGCTTTATTGCTGTATGCATATGTAGAGTTCCCTGTGGCCTGCAGGTGGCGCTGCCATGTTGGGTCAGGATTGAACCATAGGTTGCATTGGCGCTATTGGATGTCCTCTCTCGGCTACCATGCAGTGGGCTGGTTCTGCCTGCTGTGCATGCCGGGAGAGGATATAAAAGAGGCAGACGCCATTTTATTGGAAGAGAGAGACCCGGGGACCAGCACCCGGAAGAGTGTGCCCCCTAAGGAGGGGGGTGCGTACCCCGACTGAGGAGTATCGGGCACCTTCGGCCCGAGACCGCAATGTTACGGGTAGGCCCAGTACCTTCAACTGGGTCTGCAGGCAGAATTTTGCAGTCCTAGGATACCCAGGTGAGGGTAACCGCTCCGACCAAGAGGAAGCCAGGGGAGGATCGGGTCCCATAACAGGAGATGAGTGATAGTCAGATTGCTGTCTCGGGAAAGGCCTGGCGACCTGTCGGAGGGAAGGATCCTATGCTCCGCAGAACTGACCCTGCGGAGTACTTCTGCTCTTTGAGGACAGACTGAACTTATCCTTGGAGGATTTAAATTGCTTGTTCGAGCTCCACACTGGCTGCTAGGACCATTGAGGGACTATCCGTGTGAGCTGTACCCACTCGGGACCGAGTGGTGATAAATCTGGGAGTTCTGTGCCTGAATCTGCTCTAGTTCAACTATTACCGTATTTATCGGCGTATAACACGCGCCGGCGTATAACACGCACCCCAAGTTTAGCAGGGAATTTTAGGGAAAAAAACTTTTAGGAGGGAAGTTTAAGAAAAAAATAAATTACATTTAAATGCAGCCTTACCAGTGTCATTTGCAGCCTTGTCACAGTGCAGCCTTGCCAGTGTCCATTGCAGCCTTGCCCAGTGTCCAGTGCAGCCTTGCCAGTGTTCAGTGCAGCCTTGCCAGTGTCCAGTGCAGCCTTGCCAGTGTCCATTGCAGCATTGCCCAGTGTCCAGTGCAGCCTTGCCAGTGTCCAGTGCAGCCTTGCCAGTGTCCATTGTAGCATTGCCCAGTGTCCAGTGCAGCCTTGCCAGTGTCCAGTGCAGCCTTGCCAGTGTCCAGTGCAGCCTTGCCAGTGTTCAGTGCAGCCTTGTCACATTGCAGCCTTGCCCCCCCCCCAGTGTTTATTGCAGCCTTGAATTTAAATTTGGCGCCACCGAGATCGCCGCTGATACAGGGCGGAGCGGGGCGAACGCCGCTGAGAACGCAGGGACTGGGCGGAGCCGAGATACACATAGCCGTGTGTATTCGGGTGTACTCGGCTCTTCTCGGCTTCGCTCACAGTCACGCCGAGTCCCGCCCTATGATGGACATATCACAGGTCCAATGGCGGGACTGGGCGTGACTGTGAGCGGAGCCGAGAAAAGCCGAGTATAGCCGAATACACTCGGCTATGTGTATCTCGGCGGCGATCGCTCCGCTCACAGTCAGCGGAGATCGCCGGGCATAGTTGAGTATCGGCGTATAACACGCACCCACGATTTTCCCCTGATTTTAAGGGGAAAAAAGTGCGTGTTATACGCCGATAAATACGGTATCTCTCACCTACTCTTTCTCTTACCTATCAAGCAAAGATACAAAATAAACTCAACGTTGGAGTTTAAGTGGTTTGGACATTGACTTTATTAAAGAGGGAAAAGTACAGACTCATCTCTACATTCTGGAGATGAGAACCAGTGGAAGGAGGTAACTCACTGCGGGACCCAGGTACATATACACCGCCTGACCTCTAAACTAAAGGACACAGGCTTGTGGCATGGGTGCCTCTCCTTTACCCTAAGAGGAGAGGGTGGTGCTACACATACATGTAAGCATTCCTCCATTTTTTTTTTTTGCCTCTTTGCCAGGTGACTGTAATATTCCCTAACATTTGATCCTAGGAAGAAATAGCCTTTAAAACGTTTGACCAGAAGAGTTAAAGAACATTCAACAAATTGAGAAAATAGCCTAACACTAGGGTGACCAGACATCCCCGGTTTCAGGGGACAGTCCCCAGATTGAGGACACTGTCCCCGGACCAAGTCTGTCCCCGGATTGGATTTGAACAGGGGCTGGGGCAAAGGCAGTCAGTGAAGAATTAAAAAAAAACAAATCTGAATTACCCCCCCCCCGCTCTGCTGCTCCTACTAGCTTAGGGGGGTGTATTTTTTCCGTTATCTGTGCCCCTTTCTGATGATCATGTGCTGGTCGGAGCAGAGGGAATATTTCTTCAGTTTCGGGTGCATAACCATTCAGCTCCGCTCGCATGTTCTTCTGCCTTGGCTCAAGTCCCGGTCAGCCACCTGCCTGTTTATCTCCTTGCTTTCCCTGGCGGAATGATCTTCCTCCGCTCCCCACCCAGTAGTAGCCGGGGCCCGGAGAGTAAGACTTGACAGGCTGTGAGGCCGGCGGCAACGGACAGAGAGTCGTTGATTGCCGCCAGTACTAGTAAAAAAAAATATGTCCGTGGATTTAATTTTAAAAATCTGGTCACCTTACCTAACACTAAGACCCCTTTCACACTGAGCCGCCCATAGCATCGGCGGTAAAATGCCGCTATTTTTACCGCCGACGCTATGGGCGGATTTGCGGCGCATTTTGGCCGCTAGCGGGGCGGTTTTACACCCCGCTAGCGGCGAGAAAGGGTTAAAACCTCCCATAATGCGCTGCTGAAGCAGAAAATTGCGGGCAGTATAGCCGCGGTGTCCCATTGATTTCAATGGGCAGGAGTGGTGGAGGAGCGGTAAACACACCGCTCCTTTACCGCTCCAAAGATGCCGCTAGCAGGACTTTTTTTACCGTCCTGCTAGCGCAAAGCTCCAGTGTGAAAGCCCTCAGGCTTTCACATTGGAGACAATGTAGCAGCTTTTTAAGGGCGGGTTGCAGACGCTATTTTTAACGCTATAGCACCTGCAATACGCCCTCAGTGTGAAAGGGGTCTAAAGGAGAAGAACATTCAACCAGAAGAGGTAGTAATGTGAGGGAAATCTCTGCACTGTGTACAGTCTATGAAGATTCCTGTATGAACCAGACAAATGGGAGTTCAGCAGAGTGAGCCTCCAGCTTCAGTGGGAAGCCAAACATTTAGCGGTGGTATTACTACTGTTGCTAACTGCCCAGGGACCCAGGTTGTTGGGGAGCCAGCACTCACTGCCATCCTACCAACCAGTAATTCTTCCCGCCCAGCACATTCAGCTGTCAGCCAGGGATTACCAGCTTGACAGATAAATGTGAACAAAGAAAAAAAGCGTGGGGCCCCCCACAAAATTCATACCAGGCCCTTGAGACCTGCTATAAATTTTAAGTAAAAAAAAAATGGGGGTTCCCTGTCAAAACACCTTGTCCCCATGTTGATGAGGACAAGGGACATGGAACCCCTCTTTAGCAATGAGGGGAGCCCCAGATACAACTTCTTTCACATGAATGAGCAAGGGGTAATGAAAATGTAATGGTAAATACACACACTCTCACGCACACACACACAGAGTTTTTGACAAATAGAAACTGACATTACACACACGTGTAGCGCACCCCCAACTAAGAGAGCCGCTGAGTTTGGTCTCAGGCCCTGCACACAGCACCGCCAACCCCCTGCAATTTATTCGACCCACTCTGGCACAGTTAGTCTAGGGTAATATCTCTTATACTCTATGATAAGATTCAGACACCAATGCAAAGTAGTAGAGTATAACAACGTTACTCTTCTATAAGTAAAAGAACAGTTATAACAAACCACATGGATTACTTATTTTGGCCTTCTTGAGATTAGGGGTGTTGTATGGCCCATGCTTCCCATCATAATCTCTCCTCCGCAAGATGTCCACCATCTCCGCCATCTCAGCAAAGGACATATTACTGGCCTTGTATCTTGTCCTGGATCGGGACGTTTCTGGCTCCGGGCTTTCCTCGTCGGAAGTTAAAACAACCCGCACCTGCTGTGTCACTGCCATGTCGTCTCCCACTGGGCGTCGAAACGAGAAGGGGCGGGGAATATCTGAGGAAGAACGTCAGGGGCGGGAACGTCAGGGGCGGCCGACGTGGGCAGAGTTTCGAGCATGCGCAGGGAATGTAATGATAACACGCATGTGTTGTAACGACGTTGTGTGCACGGAGTAAAGAGGACCGGAAGTTCCGAACGTCACTGAGGAAGGTAAAAATTCAAGTTGGGGCATCAGTGGCCTATACTGATTCATAATTTTAAAGGGCTAGATTGGGATAATATTAGGACAGTTTAGGCTGACCTAGTGTTTTTGTCTTGTGTTTTATCTTGCAGAAAATATGCAGAGTTTCAAGGATCCGGTAATATTCAGAGCTTTCATTGACAAATATAGAGAGCTCACCAATTTATGGGAGATTAAAACCCCATTATACCACAATTGTGATGTTAGGAGGGCAACAATTGTAAAATTAGCGAAATATATGAAGACCTGGATCCCAGAGGCAGACTATAACTTGATGAACAATAAAATCAATAATATGAGGAATAGCTACAAAAAAAAATACAAAGAGGTCCGCGAATCCCGGAGATCAGGAGCAGCCGCAGACCAAGTACATGTCCCCAAGCTGTGGTACTACAAACAACTGCGATTTCTTGACGACCAGATTGAAGCCAGGGAATCACTTTCCAGCCGAACCCTTCCCACCTTCCCTCCACCCTTCCCTCCAGCGTTCCCTCCACCCTTCCCTCCAGTGTTCCCTCCACCCTTCCCTCCACCCCTGCAGAGGGTGCAGAGGAGCTAGCTGACCTTGAAGAGCCGGATCTTCACATCTTTATTCAGGTATAGTCTTTTTCAACATATTTATTGTCCTAAAAATATTGTTGGGAGCTAGATGTTATTATTTCAATAGAAAAAAAAAAAAATAGTGGTCAGAATTGTTTGGGACAGGAATGAAAAATGCTGGGGGCAGAATGAGAGTCTGTTCTATTTATTAACATTTAATTTGCAACAGTCATGAGCTGGAAATTGTGTGTGTTTGATGAACCAAATACTCAAACTATGTCCCTTTTTTATACACATGATGAGGTCAGCCAGGAGGACGAGGCTCCGGAATGTGGCAGCCAGGAGGAGGCAGGGGTGAGTGGCAGCCAGGAGGAGGCAGGGGTGAGTGGCAGCCAGGAGGAGGCAGGGCCAAGTGGCAGGAAGCAGGTGCCCAGGCCAAGTGGCAGCACACAGTCACAGGTGCTTCCCCTCTAGGTGAGACCGAAAAGGCCCAGGAGGATGATTCGGATGGAGGAGGAATCTCTGCAAATAATAAGGGAAGAAGCAGAGATCATGAGGTCCCCCCTCAACCCAGTTGAGTCCTATGGGTGCTATGTGGCCGATAAACTCCTTAAAGTGGAGGAGGGCCAACGTGCCCTCTCTGAGAATCTGATTTCTAGAGTCCTTTTTAGGGCAGGGAGGGGCCAGATGACAGAGGCCACACATCTTTGCGATCTGGCCCATCCTTCTCCTCCTTCTCCTCCTCCTCCTGCCACATTCCCACCACCAGAGCCACAGCCTGCAAGGGGGCGTGGAGGGAGCCGTGGAAGTAACGCTGCAGGGAAGCATGGAGGGAACACTGCAGGGAAGCGTGGAGGGAAGGCTACAAGGAAGACCAGAAAGTGATTCCTTGGCTTCAAGCTGCTCTGCCAGAAGACGCAGTTTGTTGGAGTACCACAGCGTGGGGACATGTATGACATCTGCTGCTGCTCCTGATTTCTGCGATTCGGGGACCAGATTGTGATCCCACTTCGAGGGACTCCTCATGTTATTGATTTTATTTTCCTTCATGTCTGCCTTTGGGGTCCAAAGTCTGCATATATTCCACTAATTTCACAATTGTGCCATCTCCCTTCTTTTTCCACATGAACTTTATGTGAGCCATTTCATTACTCCTATTGGCTTGAACTTCTGGTGTTTTTTCCTGAGCTTGGACCTTGGACATAAGGGTGCACTGTGCCGGCCTGTTTTCCATATGTATGGACATATACATATTCAGCCTGTTTGACCCCATACACATATGTGCATTGGGTCCACTACATCTGGTAAGCCTCCCCTTTTCACGTGGTGGTGGTTACGTCACAAGTCACTTATTTACTTCGGAAGATTCACCTATATAATTTGGAACTGATTCAATTTTATGTTTCATCACATCCATTCGGAGTTTATATACATTTGGACCTATATTTAATCCTTTGTGATTCAGTTTATTTTTGAGCACTTGGGTGTCATATATTGTTATACGCATAGCGCTGCATGTGTTTTGAACTAGAATGTGAAATGCAAACTTGATTCAGTGTAAAGGAGAGGACATTCAGCAGCTGTTTCCACAGCTGTACTCTGGAGCACCTGTGTGGGACACCTGAACAAGCTTTTTAGGGTGTCCCACACAGGTGCTACAGTGGATAATTTGGGGGTGAGATACTAGATGAACTAAGAAATGGACTTTTGACGACACATAGATAAAAAATGTAGAAATCTAGTTTTTTATTTTTTTTTATTTTAGAAAAGTAGTAAAAAAATACATAAATACTTTCAGAATTATCAAGATGATAATTACTAATACATGACCCAGGGTAATGCTCTAGTATCACTTCAAAAACTACAATAACATAGGTAAATTCAATAATAAAGGAGAAACATATCCAGTAAACAGGAGATGATGAAACAGTGTACATATGAAGCGAGTGATATTAGCCGTGGGTCCAGTATGTAAAATTGTTGTCTTGAATTGCTCTACATGTTTCGCGTATTGTAACGCTTCCTCAGGAGCATGATAATCTGTTAAACATATACATAAACAACACATCAAAATCATATTTTTAATACATAAAACAAAATGTATACAATAACATAACATAAAATTAATATAAAATCAATTGCTGACCAACTATGGTATGACTACCTCACACATCTCAACCAAAACCATCCAGGGCAAATGCACTACAACCCTCATGCTGGGGTGAGTAGGGGTGAGTAATGAAATGATAAATCACACCCTAGGATAGCGGTGATAGTCCCCTCAAATTGGAAAATAGGAGTAAAAATGTATAAATAAAGTCAGTGAAATAAAAAGTAGTAAATAAGGATATATACTCACAAACAGGTCGAGTTGGGAGATGTAACACAAGTCTAGGTATTAATAAATTGGCAAACTATCTAAAATAAATAGCCAATTGATTTGGTAGAAATCTAAAAGGAAAAGAAAATATACAAAGTTCCTCATTGAACATCAATAGTTGACAAGGTAAATCAATATTGAGGTAAAACAGGGGGAATAAACATCCAAAATAGTAAGGGAGAGTGCTCACCATAATAATAAACGACAGCAGGATGTTAAAACAAAACACAGTCTGCTGGTAAGCAGCAAAGGACGGTGTCCTCCAGGACTCTAGAGCTAGGAACGCCAAAAAGGTGTTGCGCTGGTGGAGACCTGGTGCATGGGCTGGGCAGAGAATCTCTGTCCACAGTACAGCCCCAAGACAAAAGTGTGACCGAGCTACAAGACAAACAATAAAGGATATTATTAGTGACAGTCCGGCAGCGCAGTCCAAGGCCTACGCTGCAGGACAATAAAAAGTCAGACATTACCTGAAAGCCTGGACACTGCGTGTGATCACGGGCCTGGATGGAGCCTCACTGTGTGCTGTCTTGTTTGAGCGGTGTGCACCACTCTTAAATGCCTCCACAGGAATGTCGTCACTAGGGTAGAAATGACGCCATCCCTGGAGGTCAAACAGCTATCGCGGATGCGCCGAGGCCGCTGCTTACGCGGCGGACCTCAGCCAATGCAGCGGCAGCCTGGGCGGAGTGTTCGTGGCCCAAGGTGGCCCCGAGAATCGCCAAACACCGGGACCCCGGTCGCAAACGAAAAAACAGGACCATAATAGTATCTATATTGAAAAATATAAACTGAATTAGTTAACATGTTCCAATGGATCACAGCAAGAAGCAGAGAAGAAAGAGAAAGAAAAGGGAAACTTGAAGAAAAATAGAATTCCAAAACATCAGGATGGGAGTATTTGAGTACTGCTATAACCTATAGGAAAGGTTTATATGTCTGGGTTTCATTAAGGCCTGGAGGGCGTGTGGCATTTAGTCTTTCAACCCAGAGGGTTTCCCTCTGAAGAATAATTTTATCCCACTCGCTCCCCCTGGAGCTTTTGG
This sequence comes from Rana muscosa, assembly GCA_029206835.1. Taxonomy (NCBI): domain Eukaryota; kingdom Metazoa; phylum Chordata; class Amphibia; order Anura; family Ranidae; genus Rana; species Rana muscosa. The sequence continues at coordinate 3,747,161 of JARGYO010005562.1, read as the reverse complement.
GGATGACGGCCAAGACAGAAAAAGAAACTACAGAGGTGTCGAAACGATGATATAAATCAAGGTGACAGCTGACTGGGGTAAACATTTTGCCGTTCCCTGAATAGTAGATGTGGTCATTGATTCTTTGTCTCAACTGTCTGGCCGTCTTACCTACATAAAAAAAAAACGCATTTGCATGCAGGTCATGAGATAAACCACACCTTCGGTACGACAGTTTGCAGAAAATTTAGGGGAGAAACTCTCACCATTGGGGAGTATATTGATCTGGACAGGGTGAGACCCAGTTACAGAAGGAACATTTTCCACATCTTAAGGTACCGACAGGTGTTTTAGTGTTAGTACTCCTCTTCCTAGTATAGTGGCTAGCAGTGAGTTTGTCCCTTAAAGAATTAGCACGTCTGAACGTTATCTCTGGTTGTGCCCCTACATATTTACCAAGTATAGGGTCCTCGCATAGGAGGTGACAATGATTTTTAAGCATAGATCGAATATCCAAATGATGGCTTGAAAATTTGGTAATCAATTTGGTGGTAGGTAGAGAAGAAACAGTTTTGGTTTTGTACAGAAGCTTATTTCTGGTTTGACCAATGGCCTTGTTGTAGGACTGTCGTAATAAAGATTTGCTGTAGCCTCTAGCAAGTAAACGGGTTTTTAATAATTTGGCTTTTATTTGGAAATCAGGTAGAAACGTGCAGTTTCATCGCAGCCTGATGTATTGAGCATATGGAATGCTGCGTACCAGAGCTGAGGGGTGGGCACTTGCTGCACGCAGCAGTGTATTGCCTGCCATGCTTTTCCGAAAGAGATTAGTGGCTAAAGAATTATCAGTATTCCTGAAAATTGTTGGATAAAGAAATGTTGTAGTATCCATGTCCCAACTAAAGGTAAATTTCAAGTTGTATTGATTGATATTGAGATTTTTAATGAATTCATCAAGCAATGCCTTGGTGCCAGTCCAGACGATGAAAACATCATCGATGTAACCAGGGCCAGATTAAGAGCATCATGGGCCTGGGGCTGAGGATTTCGGTGGGCCTTTTTATGGACATAAATAAAATGAAGATGCAAACTATTTTTTGTTAAAACAAATTAAATATTTTAATTACCATTAAAGTGCCAAAACAGAAACATATTGATAATATTTATTTTTTGTAAACAATAGAAAACTTGTTAATTAAATAAAACCATTATAAATAGAACATTCACAACAACCATTTTTTAAATAAACGTAAACCATATAAACAATTTAAATATACGTACGTGTATGATGTTTGGCTCAAACAAATATGTTCCTTAAAGTATTATTATTATTAAAGCATCATAATCAATACAGCCTGCTGTTATGATTATGGTGCAGAGAGTAACTCTTGAAATAAATCGCAACCACTAGTCATAAACACACAAACAGATTATTCACTGAACTCTAAACAGCGTTTAACCTATATGAATCAGGTTGGCAGATTAAAATAAAACTAAACATTAACTTTTCTTGCTTTTTTACTTGCAAATTCTTCAATTGTAGAGTCAAGATTAAGCGTGTTTAGCAACCCATTTTCAATGCACAACAGAGAAAGCGCATTTAAACGCTCCTGACCCATGGAAGATCTTAGTTCATTTTTTACACGTTTTAATGCTGAAAATGAACGCTCACCACTGCAGTTGCTGACCATTAAACACAAATACATGCGGAGGGTCACATATGTATTTGGAAATGCGCCGACTAGGGATTGTGCAATCATAAACTTGTACATTTGAGTTTCTTGGCTACCATGAATGTCTTTATTTGCAGGTGAAGATTGGTACATTTTGAAAATAGAGGAAAACTGTACAATTTCTTCTGCAAACTGGGGTTCAAGATCTTCAGGGTATATTGTCACTAGTGTACTGGCCCTGGAACGTAGACTATCAGCTGCTAGAGTGCATATTTCTGATAGAAATCCAAATCTTTCTTGAATTATGCTGTATGCTGCTTGCCTGTGCCTCAGTGATTCTGTCAGTTTGTCAATTATAGGATAAAAGGTATGCACTTTAAACCTCTCAGAGGGTGTCATATCAGCATCAGCATCTTCTGCATCACCATAGTCCCACCTCCTATTTCTTTTCACTTTCCTTCCACGTTGTAGCTGGTACTCCTCGCAGCCAGAAATATTTTTACCCTGCTCTTCAAATTCAGAGAATCTAGACCGGAGAGACTGCACAAAATCCTTCAGAGAGTTCAGCATGTTTGTTGCTGTATGCAAATCTAATTTTGTATCTTGGAGACACTGACTGGTTCTATGAAACCTAGGTAAGATGACAGACCATAATTCAACCATTATTCCAGTTTCCAGCTGATCCATGACATTGCTTAGGCCCTTTGCTTGTAAACAGATCTCTCCCTTTGTGGCTTCATCATTCAAAATATTTGAAAGGACATCTCTGATGGTACTAAAGCCTTTTTGTAAGGCATTTACAGCATCATGGTGAGCAGACCAACGTGTATCTGCTAACCTTTTTAATGTCGGTATACCACATGGTTTGAAACTATTTGTTAAAAGATTCCATCGATGACTTGAAGCAGAAAAAAAACAATACAACTGCTGTACAAAATTAAAGAACGAAACTGCAACTGGACAGCTGTTTACAGCATTTTGTCCCACAAGATTAAGTGAATGGGCACAACAAGGAATGTATTCAGCAAGTGGGTTTTTTTCCCGAATTAAGGCCTGCATGCCATTATATTTGCCACTCATATTCGATGCGTTATCATAAGACTGACCCCTGCAGTCTTTGATGGAAATTCCATTTTCATCCATAAATTGAAGAAGAGTGTTTGTTAGCTCCATACCAGTGTGTCCATATATTGGAATGAATTTAGTAAAACGTTCCACTGGACCACTAGGTAGTACATAGCGAAATATGATGGTCAGTTGGTCAAAATGTGCTATGTCAGGGGTTGAGTCAACAGAAATTGAAAAATATTTGGCTTTATTTATCTCTTTTACAATTTGCTGTAGCACCTGCTGACCAATCAGTTCAATAAACTCATCACATATCGTTGATGATAAGTACGATATGTGACCTCTTCCCTTGTTGCCATGCTTTTGAATATGCTCAGCAAGAAATGGATCATATTCAGCTAACAGCTCAAGACAGCCCAAATAATTTCCATTATGTACGGATCCAATAATTTCATCACTTCCTCGAAAAGGAAGCCCTCTTGATGCAAGTAGTTTTATAACACTCAGGATACGGCGAAGTATTTCACGCCAATATTTTTTCTGCCTCTCAAACTGATTAACAAGACTTTTGTCTATTCGTTGGCCAGAAGTTTTTCTTCTGATGAGGTTTTCAATTGCTTTTCCATGGCCAGCACTATTTTCATGCCTGCTTAAATCTCTTGTGGCATGTCGCCAATCTGAATACCCTTTTAAAGCCAAATGGCTTTCCTCTTTTGAAAAAAGTTTGCAAAAAACACAAAAAACTTTGCCAGTTTTCGGAGAATAACACAGCCATTCACGCTTAATTTTTTCTCCATTCAACTGTTCTCGGAAAAACAAAGACTTTGTACAGTGTCTTGTAAAAGTTTCACCTGGACATGTCTTTTCTGAAGCTCTAAAATCACTGTCCATATGTTGACAATCAACTTCTTTTTGGCAAAAATATTCCCTCAAAGCATCACAGATAATCCAGTCTCCAATATCATCTGAATAAATTTCCTCTTGCTGTTCTGAGTCCAACTCTGTGGATCCACTTGCTCCTGCACTAGTTGCACTTTCATCTGATGCATGTGAAACAACCAAACTTGTTGTACTGACATCAGCTGCACTGGTTGAACTTGAAGCTGAAGCAAGTATATCAGTTGCACCACTTGTTCCAGGTGTGCCTTTTCTACAAAATTCAGTAATTTTTTTGGTGCTAGACAAGAGTTTTTGGATTTGTTTTTCTTCCTCTTTCTTAGCTTTCACTTTCTCCCAACCACTACGCTGTTTTTTCATCCTTACGAGAAAATTTTTTTTTTTTTAAATTACAGTACTTTTTCCAGGAGCTCCTTAACACCTCAGGCCCATGCAACCATGCAGAAGGCCAAATTGATCTATTTGGCATTTGTAAAACCAGCTCCATTTACATATACAGCGGGTAAAATAAGTATTGAACACGTCACAATTTTTCTTGGTAAATATATTTCTAAAGGTGCTATTGACATGAAATTTTCACCACATGAAATCCATACATACAAAGACACCAAAACAAATACGTTCGGAAATGAAGTTCTGTGTAATAAAATGGAAGGACACAGGGAAAAAGTATTAAACACATGAAGAAAGGGAGGTTCAAAAAGGCATGGAAAGCCAAGACACCAGCTGAAATCTATCAGTAATTAGAAAGTAATCCTGCCCCTTCTCAGTGCAAATTAATTAATATCAGCCGGTTCAGTCTCACCTGGTGGCCTATAAAAAAGTGTCTCATTACCAAGGTGTCACACAAGAAACATCTCATGATGGGTAAAAGCAAAGAGCTCTCTCAAGACCTTCACAACTTTATTGTTGCAAAACATACGGATGGTATTGGTTACAGGATTTCTAAACTTCTGTATGTTTCAGTGAGCACTGTTGGGGCCATAATTCAGAAGTAGAAAGAACATCATTTCACCATAAATAAACAGGCCGTGACCAGGTGCTCCTCGCAAGATTTCTGAAGAGGAGTGAAAAGAATTATCAGAAGAGTTGTCCAAGAGCCAATGACCACTTGTGGAGAGCTTCAGAAAGACCTGGGAATTAGCACGTACAATTGTTTCAAAGAAATGCACTCCTCGCCATGGTCTGTACGCACACTCACTGCGCAACACTCCATTGCTGAAGAAAAAACATGTTGAAGCTCCGTTAACGTTTGCTCCACAACATTTAGACAAGCCTGTGAAATACTGGGAGAATATAGTCAGAGGAAACCAAAATGGAACTCTTTGGATGCCATAATACACACCATGTTTGGGGGTCACAACCCATAAACACCCCCATACCAACAGTGAAGTTTGGAGTTGGGTACATCATGGTTTGGGGCTGTTTTTTTGCATACGGAACTGGCAAACTTCATATCATTGAAGGAAGGATGAATGGAAAAATAGACCAAGACATTCTTGATAAAAATCTGCTGCCATCTACCAGGATGATGAAGATGAAACGAGGGAGGACATTTCAGCAAGACAATGATCCCAAACACAAAGCCAAGGAAACTCTCAATTGGTTTCAAAGAAAGAAAATAAAGCTGCTAGAATGGCCCAGCCAATCACCAGACTTGAATCCAATAGAAAATCTATGGAAAGAACTAAAGAACAGTGTTCATAGAAAAGATCCACGGTGTTAGATATTCTTTAACACATATGGAACCTTCAAGATTTGAAGACAAGATTTGAAGATCTGAGCATTGCATGCGACTCATTTCTCCATACAGGAGGCATCTTAAAGCCATCATCACCAACAAAGAATTTTGTACCAAGTATTAAATACATTTCAGTTAGCGTGTTTAATACTTTTTCCCTGTGTCCTTCCATATTATTACACATAACTTAATTTCTGAATGTATTTGTTTTGGTTTCTTTGTATTTATGGATTGCATGGCTTGTTACTGACATGTGGTGCAAAAAACGTATTTTACCCTTTGTATAAGCACTGCACAGTGCATATGGTCGCCATAAACACATTTTTTGACACATCACCTATAATTAATGATGGACCGTCAGCATTAGTGCCAGTCTACACAATAACCCATCGCATTAGTACCAGTTTCTGCGATTATATCCACCCAGCATCACTGCCAGTTTAGGAAATAATAACCCCCATCCTAAATGGCAATTTCCATAATAATAACCAAAAACATCAGTGCCAATTTACAGAATAACAACCAAAAGCATTCGTATCAGTAGCAGCAATAATAACCCCCGGCATGACATCAGTGGCACTTTACGCAATAACAACCCACATCATTGGTGTCAGTAGCAGCAATAATAACCCCCAGCATCATAGATTAAAGGAGTTGTAAAGGTACATTTTTTATTTTCTAAATAGGTTCCTTTAAGCTAGTGCATTGTTGCTTCACTTACCTTTTCCTTAGATTTCCCTTCTAAATATTTTTTTTCTTTGTTTTCTTTGTCTGAATTTCTCACTTCCTGTTTATCCTCAGTAAGCTGTTCAGTAAGCTGTTCTGGATGACTCCACACCACTCGGATGATGGTGTGGAGTTCAGCGAGGAGAAACAGGAAGTGAGAAATTCTGACAAAGAAAACAAACATTTAGAAGGTAAATCAAAGGAAAAGGTAAGTAAAGCAACAATGCACTAGCTTAAAGGAACCTATTTAGAAAATAAAAAATGTACCTTTACAACTCCTTTAACGTTCCCTCATATCCAATTATTTCCACTAACCTAAGTGGTGGCACTCAGGAACTACACTATGTATTTTTTTAAATAGTGACATCAAGTTCAGGGAGAAGATTCTCCACTTGCTGTCACTAGATCCAGTGGATAGGGGAGATGCTTCAGTGGGAACATGTTCCCAAAGGCAAACTTATCCTTTAACTACTTCCCTATGGGCACTCTCACCCCCTTCCTGCCCAGGCCAATTTTCCACCTTCAGCGCTGTCACACTTTAAATGACAGCGCGGTCGTGCAACACTGTACCAAAATGACATTTTTATCTTTTTTTTTACACAAATACAGCTTTCTTTTGGTGGTATTTAAACACCACTGGGTTTTTTTATTTTTTGCTAAACATAAAAAAAAGACATTTAAAAAAAATGTTTTTCTTAGTTTGTTGCCATAAGTATTTATCTTCTTCGCTGATTGGCACTAACAATGCTACACTGATTGGCAGCACTGATGAGGCAGCACTGATAGGCACTAATGGGCACCGATGAGGCAGCACTGATGGGCACTGATAGACAGCACTGATGGGCTCTGATGAGCTACACTGATAGGCAGCACTGATGGGCAATGATAGGTGGCACTGACAGGCAGCACGTATGGGCACTGATGAGGCAGCACTATTATGCGGCACTGATGGCCTGCACTGATGGGCACTTATAGGTAGCACTGGTGGGCACTGATTGGTGGCACTGAGAGGTGACACTGGCTAGCTGAACTTATGGGCACTGATAGGTGCCACCGATGAGCTGGCACTGGCATCAATTGGATGGCGCTAATATGTGGCACTGATAGAGGGCACTGGCACTGAAAGGTGGCACTGATGAGATGCACTAATGGGCACTAATAGGTGGCACTGAGCTGCACTGATAGGTGGCACTGATGAGATGCACTAATGGGTACTGATAGGTGGCACTGGCTAGCTGCACTTATGGGCACTGATAGGTGGCACTGATGAGCTGCACTGATGGCATTGATAGAGGTCACTCGCTGAAATGTGGCACTGATGAGATGCACTAATGGGCACTGATAGGCTGCCTGCACTGATATAGCCCCCCCCAAAAAAAAAGTTACCCACATCAGGCTTCAGCCAGTACTGACACTTCTTCTGCACAATTCGACCTTATCTGTCTGACAGTGACTTCCCCAGCAGTGGGCCAGCATTCATGGCTTACTTACTTTAAGTTTTACTGTCCTCCTGAGTCCTGGCTCTCAGTCACAGCACAGCACGGCGCACAGGCACAGCCCTCCTTTCGCAGGGCAATCGAGCCTCATAGGACGCCGGGGACGGCCTCTGGGTGACGTCACGCCGCCGGGACATCAAGTGTTTGTGTTTAGGGGAAAGGGGAGGAGCACGCTCAGCCTCGGCGCACTGGCACCTCCCGTGCTGCAAGAGGCTCTCCTGTGTGATAGCCGCGGCTCTGCTGTGTATGATAGCCGCGGCTCTGCTGTGTATGATAGCCGCGGCTTGCGGCCCGCGATTAATTATGCAGATGCAGGCTGCGTGTATTATATAGCGGCCGACGGCCGGGCCCTGGGCTGGTGAGAGAGTTAAGTTTGGGCCTACATTATGATGGGGGCCTGGAGCTGCAGCTCCATCAGCCCCTATGTTAATCCGGCCCTGGATGTAACGCATCCAGACAAGCACGTAATCGGTGAACTTGGTCATAAGTTCATTAGAAAACAAGTCTCTCTCCCACCCCCCCAGGTACAGATTGGCGTAGCCAGGGGCACAACAGGTGCCCGTGGCTACGCCCTGCACCTGGAGGTAGTGGGAGTCACAGAAACGAAACCAATTGTGAATAAGAATAAATTGCAAAAGCTTGATGAGGAATTCATTGTAAGGCCATCGGTGGTGATCCTCCTCATAGAGGAAGGTTCGTATCATCTCAACTCCCCGCTCGTGAGGGATGCTGGAGTAAAGTGCTTCCACATCCAAGGTCATGAGCAGGGAGTCGGGAGGAACGACCATACCCTCAATCTGTTTGAGGAGGGCTAGAGTGTCCCTGATGTAAGAAGGGAGAGCAGTGACATGGGGCATCAAGACGGAGTCCACCAGCTTGCTGGCGTTCTCAGTCAGACAACCGATCCCCGAAATGATTGGTCTCACAAGGGGCAACAAGGGGTCCTTATGCACCTTGAGTAGTGCAAAGATTGTCGCCACCCTGGGAGACCGAACATTCAGGTAGTCGTATACATCCTGATCTATGAGGCCCTTGGTAAAGGCGTCATTGATGATGTCCAAAAATAGAGTCCTATAGGAGGCAGTGCGTGTCAAATTGATAGGATGATACCATTCAGGATTTGATAAAATCCTGAAACACATGCTCTCATAGAAATTTCTGGTCATAAGGACAATGTTGCCTCCTTTGTCGGCCCCTTTTACAATTATATCAGGGTGATTCTGTATCTTTAGGATACTCTGTCATTGTGCTCTGGTAATATTTCTCTGTTTAGGCAGAATCTCAAAGCGTCTAATGTCACTAATGACACTACATAGAAAGGCCCATGCTTGCGGGCTAGTGGTCAGATCTGGAAAATTCCTAGATTTTGGTTTGAATTTCCTAGCAGGAAGTTTTATAGGATCAGGTAGGGTCTCATCGGGCACATTCACACTATCATTTTCGTCCAATAATAATATCAGGTCCCGTAGGGTTCTGAAATCTTCCATTTTGAAATGCTTAATATTTTCAGAAAATTCCTTCTCCTCTTTTGTACGAATACGATCCTTGTCAAACATAAATTTATACGTGAGGTTCCTAATGAACATGTGAATGTCCTTGCTGAGCTCGTACCTGTCTACATTATGTGATACTTTGGGGGTGTCTCCATGTGTGTACCTTGGACAAAAAAGTGAGGATTCCAGTTTAGAAATACATTTTAAAAAATGCCTTCAGCTTGTAACTCTGCCAAAAAAGACAATTGTACCCCACTTCCAAGCAATTTTTCATATTCCTATTTCTGACCTCAAATATCTGTGTAGTAAAGTATACCTTTTGTTTCATTCTCATAGGGGATCAGAGACTTGGAGCACACCACTCTGAGGAGGCCAGGAACCCCACACCTCGGAGAGAACATAGGGAACCCCATCCTCAGAAAGAAGGGGACCAGAGAGAACCCAAACCTCAGGATGTGGAGGAAGAAGAGGTGGAGGAAAGAGAGGTGGAAGAAGAAGAGGTGGAGAAATGTTGAGGAAGTGTGCGAGATTATAACCACAACAGGTCAGTGTCATACACCACAGATTCAGGGAATAGATGCATGCATGCATGCATGTGTAGCGGGTATGTACTTTCCCGGGTGTAATTTAAACCTGGCAGAGACACCAGTGATGTGTAGTTCCCTGCGGCCCAGCAGGTGGCGCTGTTGCCCTGGGCTGGGGTTGAACCATTGCTGTGTGCCGTGCCTCCTTTTTGTCCTCCCTCGGCAGTGGTATGGTGAGGCGGGGAACCCGCCGTGCTTGCTGGGAGAGGGTATAAAGGGGGCGGCCATCTTTGGCACGGGGTTGAGTCCCAGGCACCTTCAGCCTGAGGGCGGTGGTTCGTGTCGGTCCTCTAGGCGGCCTAGGCCTAGAGGACGTCCGGAGGTCGTGTTCCACCTCAGGCACCTTTGGCCTGGGATGAGGTACTTGAATGGAGGTCTGGAGCTCAGTTCCCAACACTGAGTTCCGCGAGGGACGGAGGTCCTAGGGAACCCAGGGATTGGGTACCCGAATCCGGAAGGCGTAATGGACCGGGGGGAGCTACTCACTTGAAGACTGGGTGCAGCAGATTGCTAGTGACATCGGAGACCGCCTGGAAGGAAACCCCCCCGCTCTGAGACCTCAGCCCACTTTCATGGAGGAAAGTGGAGAGTTCATTGTGTCTGGGCCTACTCGCATCCACACCTCCTTGTTTGTTCTGTTCTTTAAGGGAGTCTAACTGATTGTGCTGTTCACTCGAGAAGAATAAAGGAGTGTTGGACTTTAATGGTGTGGGGCTCTTTTCTGGTGGACATTGTTCAAGGTAACTCCAGGTGCACAACACTGACCCGAAGGTAGAGAAAGAACTTTGCTTACACCGCACGGACATCTGTGGTGAAGGCTTGGCATGGTGACCCCGCTCTCTCCCCTCTAAGGTACCCTTAGACAAGAGAAAGACGATCTGATGCAGAGAGGGGAGTGAGGAGGCCGCTACACGTGGTGGCTCGGGTCCGGTATAGTGTTTGTGTACTACGGAATTGAACGTGTTTGCCCGGAGGAGTTACGAGTAGGCAGGCCTTCATTGGCCGAAGTGCATCCCTGCTTGAAGTCGTGGACATGACCCAATGAAGGGAAAGGCCCGCGCAGAAGAGAGCGAGGAAAGGGGGGAGCTCAGCCGTGTGAAGGACTACACGTGGGGGCTTCTATTTGCACTGCGCCACCAGCACACCCCCACCACTTAGTTCGTGGGCGTGACTCAGAAGAAAAAAAGAAGAAAAGCCAGTGAACTGGAGCAAAGGGGAGGAGTCCAATACGTGTGAAGGACTACACGTGGGACGTTGGCGCAAAAACTTTGCAGTGTGCGATGGATCAGCAACAGGTCACCATGTTCGGACATACATCGTGGATTCCGGTTCACCCTTCTACCACGACACTGACTGCTGCTGATCCGGTAACAGATACGGGGATCCGGCTAAAGCCAAGGGGACGATTCGCCCTGTATTCATGCATGGACGTTGAGGCCCTGGGTGTGATTTGTTCCGGCTGTTCGGGACTGGTAAGCCAACTGAAGCCATTCGGGCGATGTGAGGCCTGTGGGGAGTTCCTTTTTGAAGTGGATCCAGCGGTTGAGAAGCCGAGAACCATTTACCCCGGCCGTGCTGCAGGCAACACCACTCAAAGAGGAGGAATTACTGCTTTGACAGCCATCCCTGCGCACACTACAGCGACTGAGGAGGAGGTCGTGAAAACTCAATGGGAGAAATCCGAGGATGCTGACTCGGTCACCACTGTCTCGCAGCGTCCACCACCGAAGAGAAAGACCGGCATGGTAGCCCCGACTAGCGGTTGTGGTGGACCATCTCGCCCGCTTACGCCTGGCCCGGATCGATCCGTTGATAAGAGTTCTGGACGTCCCGCTTCAAGTAAAGGCCGAGGTAAGCCAGGCGGAGAGATTTGGTGTGTGGGAAGAGGTGAAAACTCAGTCTCCACTACAGGGTAGGAAAGGTCTTCTGGACGCAGCACTCCGGTTAAAAAGCCTTTATTCCAAAAAAAGGTTCAGGAAACCAAAAACACTCTGCACAACACAACAATCTGGTCACGTCTGTCTGACGCGTTTCACACTATTAAAAGTGCTTACTCATGCTATGAGTAAGCACTTTTAATAGTGTGAAACGCGTCAGCCAGACGTGACCAGTTTGTTGTGTTGTGCAGAGTGTTTTTGGTTTCCTGAACCTTTTTTTGGAATAAAGGCTTTTTAACCGGAGTGCTGCGTCCAGAAGACCTTTCTTTCTTTCTTCAATTGCATTTGCATTTGCCTGCACCCTCGGTTGCTGGGAGGAGGTAATTCCAGGGACTTCCACACCTGAGCGGCTTCCTTTCTCCTGTCCACTACAGGGTACCTGCCCGCGGAGGAGTGTGACACCTCTGACCTGGAGTCGCTCTCGGATATGGGAGACAACGTTGCTATAGATGAACTGTTTGCAGAGAAGGGCTGGGACAAAGTACCTCTCGCCTCATCCCGCAGAACCAGGGATCCACCCATGTCTACAGGGGATAGTACACCCCGGGTGGAGGCACCAGCGCCTGAAGAGGGGTCCCGTCCCCAGCCTGCCTCTACATCCCCGGTATCACCTACACTGAAGACCGGAGAAAAGAGACTGCTGTTGCGGGCACCTATGCCCAGATCAGATGTGATCAAGGTCCCTCGCCACCCGGACTCAGTAGTTTTGCCTGGCGAAGGGGACAGAGCTACTATGCCTCCTTTGGCCAGACTACAACGCCTATTTGGCCAGAAGATTGCTTCAGAGTATGGATGGGAGTATCCATACTTGTGCAAGGAGCTGCTCTATGAGGTGGAAGTGTGCCAGGAGCGCTGGTACAATGACTTTGTGTGGACTCACCTTCAGATTCCACACGCCCGCAGGTACCTGGCGTGTTCTCCCAAGACCTCTCAGCGTTTTAAGCACTTCAAGGCAGAGTGGATGTTGGGACGGCACATCCATGCAGACAAAGTGCTGATCCGGCGCAAGGAAGGAGAAGATGTAGAATATCATCTGGAGACCATGGACCAGCACTTGAAGCCACTTGTTCTGCCACATCCCCGCTTCTACCTGTAGGAGAGAAAAGACTCCGTTCTTGTTGTATGCTGCTGAACTTTCTGGGGCCCGTTGTCCTTGTTACCCAGAGGAATGAAGGACTGTTCCTGTTTTCTTCACTTTCCAGCAAGAGATCATGGACTCTGGGGTAGATAGGGCTCAAGAGAAGAGGAAAGTTCCACGAGTGCAGTTACCGTGATGCTGTCACCAGGTGGCAGTGTTGCACAACGTTAACACTTTTCACACACTCACTCCTTGGAGAAAAGGGATTTCTTTACGAAGAAGTTTCTTTCCTCTTACACGAATACATGTGTCAGGGTTTGTGTGTGTTAATTTTCTTTCTTTTCACTCTGCAGGAGAGCATCCCATCAAGACCACTGAGTATGGGGTGGGTCTTAGTCAGGATGGGTGGGAAAAGTATAATGTGAATATGTGATTCAAAAAGTTGTGTTAAATGTTGTTGTTTCCCTTCTCTTTTATATAGGGCTCAGACACAATTGCTTCAGTTGACCAAGTTTTTTTTCAAAAGTTTTATATTTTTGTACAATTGTTAGTCGGTCTCTGGATTGGATTATGCCAACCCTTGAGGGTATGATTTGTTCCAGACACTGGGGACCAGTGTCAAATCACCAGGGGAAGAGTGTAGCGGGTATGTACTTTCCCGGGTGTAATTTAAACCTGGCAAAGACACCAGTGATGTGTAGTTCCCTGCGGCCCAGCAGGTGGCACTGTCGCCCTGGGCTGGGGTTGAACCATTGCTGTGTGCCCTGCCTCCTTTTTGTCCTCCTTTGGCAGCGGTATGGTGGGGCGGGGAACCCGCCGTGCTTGCTGGGAGAGGGTATAAAGGGGCCGGCCATCTTTGTCACGGGGTCGAGTCCCAGGCACCTTCAGCCTGAGGGCGGTGGTTCGTGTCGGTCTTCTAGGCGGCCTAGGCCTAGAGGACGTCCGGAGGTCGTGTTCCACCTCAGGCACCTTTGGCCTGGGATGAGGTACTTGAATGGAGGTCTGGAGCCCAGTGCCCAACACTGAGTTCCAGGAGGAACGGAGGTCCTAGGGAACCCAGGGATTGGGTACCCGAATCCGGAAGGCGTAATGGACCGGGGGGAGCTTCTCACTTGAAGACCTGGTGCAGCAGATTGCCAGTGACAGGTGAGCCTCCCATCGGAGACCGCCTGGAAGGAAACCCCCCCGCTCGGAGACCTCAGCCCACTTTCATGGAGGGAAGTGGAGAGTTCATTGTGTCTGGGCCTACTCGCATCCACACCTCCTTGTTTGTTCTGTTCTTTAAGGGAGTCTAACTGATTGTGCTGTTCACTCGAGAAGAATAAAGGAGTGTTGGACTTTAATGGTGTGGGGCTCTTTTCTGGTGGACATTGTTCAAGGTAACTCCAGGTGCACAACACTGACCCGAAGGTAGAGAAAGAACTTTGCTTACACCGCACGGACATCTGTGGTGAAGGCTTGGCGTGGTGACCCCGCTCTCTCCCCTCTAAGGTACCCCTAGACAAGAGAAAGATGAGCTGATGCAGAGAGGGGAGTGAGGAGGCCGCTACACATGCATATTTTTAAGACATGCGTTTTTTGTTTGTTTTTAGGTGATGTGCTGCTTGTGGAAGATCAATCTCCTCCTTTCTCCAATGGGAGCGCACAAATCATAATACAGGATCTTATGGTTATGAGTCGACGTTATAACGCTTAAACTATATTGTTTTGATCAACAAATTAAAAACAAGATTGATGTTTTGGGGAGAGTATAAAGATGTTTTTCTTGCCACCATTTCAAGTTTTTTTGGCCTAATGCCGCGTACACACGATCGATTTTCTTGCCATTTTTTTTCTTGCCCTTTTTCACGTCGTTTTTTTCATGTTTCCTCTCAAGCCTGTCTTGCGTACACACGATCATTTTAAAAAACGATGAAGCAAAGCGCAGTGACGTACAACACGTACGACGGCACTATAAAGGGGAAGTTCCGTTCTAATGACGCCACCCTTTGGGACGCTTTTGCTAATTCCGTGTTACCGCGAGTTAGTAAAAGTTTGGTGAGTGACGATTCGCGCTTTTCAGTCTTCGTGCTTTGAAGATCGTTTTGTGGAGTTCAGTTTGTGCCTGTGGGTTCGTATCTGTTTGGCAGTGCGTGTAGTCAGTTCGTATCTGTTTATTCAGTGCGGTCTGCTCTGCTCGTTCCTGTTTTTCAATTTGTTCTTCATTGGCCTTGCTGTTCTTCCGTGCCTTCTTCTAGTTCGTTCTGTTCAGCCGACCGTTATCTAGCCATGTTGCGGCTACGTACTCGTCGTAGAGTTCGTGCTGTAGTTGGTGCAGGGGCTCATGCTGTATCCCGACTCCATGCCATGAGCAGGGTCAGGAGGAGTTCATGGACCAAGAATTGGTTGCTCCAGCGGCACCAATTCTGTCACATGCCTTTGTTGCGGGAGATCAGGGAGAATAATCCTGATGATTTCAGGAATTTTCTCAGGATGTCTGACCCCGTATTTCAGCATCTGTTGGCTTTGGTGTCCCCCTACATTACCAGGCAGGACACCGTTATGCGTGAAGCCATCAGTGCTGAGCAGAGGCTCATTGCCACGTTGCGATACCTGGCGACTGGGAGAAGCCTGCAGGACCTTAAGTTCTCCACAGGCATATCCCCCCAGGCTCTGGGTATCATTATACCAGAGACTTGTTCTGCCATCCTTCAAGTTTTGCAGGAGGACTATATTAAGGTAAGTGTTCTTCTTAAAAACTTCACATTGTATGTATTTTTGTTTTGGATACTTTTTATTTTGCTTTATTAGCAGTCCCTAATTCACATGATTCTTAGCTGCAGGGAATGTCCCCTTTCTCCCCATGTTTTAATAGTAAAAGTTTTGGGTTTGAGGCCTACCTGTAAATTTGGCTTACCTAACCTCTCCAGCATGCTATCCTGGGGCCATACCTACCTTGCCTAGTCATTTCCATGTATTTTATTCTATGTTCCATCGTAGTGCTTTACCCAAAACACAACCTAAAGATTGCCTAGGAATGTTCCTTTTTTTTTTACTTCATACAGAGTGCTACAGCTTTCATTTGTGATATTCCCAACTCATCTTCAACCCCCCCCCCAATTTTTATTTATTGTTTTTTTTAGGTTTGTTGTTGCTTACTAATCTTTTTTTTTTTACAGTTTCTACCAATGTTGGACATGAATGTTTTTATGAAATCAGCTTTCAATGTTTCTGGCTCAAAGTATTAATTTATTCTTTCTTTAATTCCACAGTTCCCTTCTTCGCCACATGAATGGCAGAATGTGGCTTCCAAGTTTGCCCAGCAATGGAACTTTCCGAACTGTGGAGGAGCCATCGACGGCAAACATGTTCTGGTCGTCCCACCACCCCATTCGGGATCCTTTTATTATAACTATAAGGGGTTCCACAGCATCGTGATGATGGCAGTGGTGTCAGCCACCTACGAGTTCCTCTATGTGGACGTTGGCAAGAATGGCAGGATGTCTGATGGAGGAGTATTTGCCCAGACGGAGTTTGGGGAACGGCTCCTTTTGGATCTGCTGGCCTTGCCACCAGCGGAGCAGAATGTGGAGGGACTACCTTTTGTGTTTGTTGCGGATGAGGCGTTTGGCCTGGGACCCCATTTGATGAGGCCATTCCCACAACGCACCCTCACCCCTGAGAGGAGGGTGTTCAATTATTTCAATCCAGAAAAATAAATCATCAAACAAAAACAAACGAATCTTGCTGTGATGATAAATGTAGATCTTCAAGTAAAGTGCATTCCAAATCCTCCACCACACAGAAATAAGGAAAATTATTCAACACCCAAAGTGCTCAGGTTAAGTAGTAGGCTTACCAGAATGTGTAGACTTCTTTATTTAAAAAGAAAGTCACACTCGCTTTGACAGGTTGGTGCCTGTACACATACAATTGGCTGGATGAAAATGTATTCCCTCTCTCCTCCGACAATTAAGGACATGACATGGAATATAAGCAGAAACTTCTCATAGTGCAACCCATTTATTTAAAAATTGAAAATTAAAATAACACAGCCAAATGGCTTCTTACATTATCCTGTGCCTCTCCCGGCACTGGGGCTGCATGCATGTAATGGATACTCCAGGCTCAAGCCACCTCCGCAGCGGCGTGCGTTCCAATGCAGCGTGCAGACAACCAGGATATCCGGGTAGGGCGTGGATAAAGAGATCACGTGACTAGGCTCGCCGCCGACGTACGTTTCGTTTGGATTAACGCCCCCTGAAGACGTTAATCCAAACGAAACGTACGTTGGCGGCGAGCCTAGTCACGTGATCTCTTTATCCACGCCCTACCCGGATATCCTGGTTGTCTGCACGCTGCATTGGAACGCACGCCGCTGCGGAGGTGGCTTGAGCCTGGAGTATCCATTACATGCATGCAGCCCCAGTGCCGGGAGAGGCACAGGATAATGTAAGAAGCCATTTGGCTGTGTTATTTTAATTTTCAATTTTTAAATAAATGGGTTGCACTATGAGAAGTTTCTGCTTATATTCCATGTCATGTCCTTAATTGTCGGAGGAGAGAGGGAATACATTTTCATCCAGCCAATTGTATGTGTACAGGCACCAACCTGTCAAAGCGAGTGTGACTTTCTTTTTAAATAAAGAAGTCTACACATTCTGGTAAGCCTACTACTTAACCTGAGCACTTTGGGTGTTGAATAATTTTCCTTATTTCTGTGTGGTGGAGGATTTGGAATGCACTTTACTTGAAGATCTACATTTATCATCACAGCAAGATTTGTTTGTTTTTGTTTGATGATTTATTTTTCTGGATTGGACTGAGATATCCATTCAAAAAAAAATAAATATTTTTTTTCCACTATTGGGACTTTTTAAATCTTAATTCGGTCATTATGTTGCACTGTCACTAGTGTTTATAAGATTGTTATAATTACTTTTTGTTCACAGTTATTTCACTTTAATTCTAATAACTAGCGCCCCCTACCTTTCATTCTTATACTATCATTCAATAGGAGTTTATACTTCATTGCTTTTAGGGGAGCTGCTTATTTTCATCACATATCATATATAGGGTAGCATTGATTAGTTTTTTGGCGCGGAAGTTTTTTTATTTTTTGTTCAATTATTTTGCCTCTTCCTGACTTCCATCCACCTTGCCCCATACAAATGGAACCATGTGGTAATGACTTGCTGTGTGCTTCATAATTTCCTACGGGTGCATTCCACCAGTTATATAGCTTTGAGTGGGCCTGAGGCCTCTTTACTCAATCAAGAAGCTTTAGTGGCCCTGGAACCTGGCCGTCCTGGCTTGGCCCCCCCAACCGGACGTGAGGTCCGTAACCAATATGTGGAATATTTTATGGGTAGGGGGGCCATTGAAATGCCAGAAAATGTTTAAAATGTTGTTTTCAAATAAATACATTATTTTATGGAGTAAAGATTGGTTTGGTGTTTTCATTTTATAATGTTTTATGTTTCATGTAGGTTTATCTAGTGCACTTGTATTGCCATGTGTATTTATCATTCTTAATTAGCCTTCATTGTCAGTGTAAACACAAAACATTGATTAGTTCACTCAGCACCACATTTACATAATGAAGCCACAATTATTTGGAATGTAAAAATACCTTTATTCCTTTTTTTGGTGGTAAACTTCCTTTGAAATGTGGACGTTCCCTTAATTTTTGGGGTATTAAAACGCATGACCAGCCATGCGTAAACAAACTATATTCTAAAAAATTGTGAAAAAGCTAAACATGTGCTAGTCATTAAAGGGTAAAACAACAAAAAACCTTCCAAAACTCAGCAATTTAAACGTTCTTTGGTGTAAAAACATTAGACACGCCCAAGCACAGCCATGATATTTTGGAGCCTTTCCTCCACCCGCTTGGTATTTGCCCTGATCTCTATCAAGTCTCCCTTAATTTTTTCGAGGTCACGACAGCAGACCATGAGGTATTGGATCAGGATCTGGGCACTGTGATGTGTCAACTTTTTGGGGTCTTCGGCCAGAACTGCACCTAAATGTAAAAAGAAAAATGTAGGATAGAATATGTAGGCCTACATCTATTTAACATGCATGTGTCTGGTTTCTCTCTGACCTGTTGTGGTGCCACTTTCCACTTCCACAACATCACGTTCCTCTCCATACTGGGGTTCTGGGGGTATTGTTGTAGGTGTTGCAATTATCGGCTCATCTGAGGTAGCTATTGGAATCCCTAGGGAGATTGAAATAAAAGGTATAGTTTCATTAGTAGCGACTCAATTTTTCAAAAAAACTAAACATGATAAAATACTTTGTAAACATTCTTTTGAAGCCTGCTTCATTTTAAAATGGACCTCCAGTGCCAACCGTAACACATGATTGGATACATAGCCAAAACCATAGCATATACTTTTTAAACACAAATTTGACACATTGTAACACCCCAAAGTATCTACACAGGATCACCTGTGTGTGACACCATCAAGCTTTTTGGCTTTAGGCCCACACTTGTACTACTGCGTTCAGATGTTTCATCAGCTGCTGAGCATTCACTCCCTTAACATTATCATGCATATCCTTTTTTCAAACGAACAAATGTCCTTTGGATTAGCACCTAAAAAATAAGTGATTACAAAATTTGCTCCCCCAAATAAAATAAAATGCATGGGTGTTCACACTGGATGATCCTAAAACATCGTTTGAGGAACTGTATGGAGAAAGAGGTTTAATACGTCCGTTTACTGTGCGGACGAACCTGAAAGATGGTATCTTTCACTGTACTATATCAAAGTCAAAAATACACGACAGAATACAAGTAAATAATATGTACCATGGAAAATATTAAAAAATAACTTACTTTTTCCTAAAACTTTCTTGATTCTTTTGTATTAGTCAGGCTACCGCAACTTCAGATCAGACCAACGTTTTCTGAGCTGTTCCTTCGTTCTGCACACCCCGAATTTTTTGTGAAGACTTTTGACCACTTTGCCCATAATTTTTGCCTTGACCAGATTAGGCCTTTTATACGGCGCATGCTTGGCATCATAATCCTCCCTCTTCAAAATGGCGACCATCTCCACCATTTCCTCGAATGACATGTTGGATGCCTTATATCTCCTGGATCTGGATTTGGGCTCCTCTGGAATTTCCTCCTCTATAGAGGTAATCTCAGCCACCTGTGTCTCCGCCATGTTTTGTTAAGCACTACGACGAGCGAGAAGGGGCGGGGAAAGTACAATATCGAACGTCAGGGGCGGGGAAAGCGTGCGGAGTTTCACGCATGCGCAGTGTATATCAAGTGAAGATCCATGTCTCGAAAATACGTTCATTTGGCGGGAGAGGAAGTTAGCAACGAACGTCTTGACGAAGGTACCTAACAATTTAAGCATTTCAGGTTCATCAGACGAGGAGATTTGTGCGTAAAAAATATGTAGAAAATGCACATTTGAGGAATGTTGCCTGAAAAATATATATTTTGTTGTTTCTCGCTTTTACAGATATCATGAATACTTTCAAAAACCCGGAATTCATGGGGGAGTTCATAGACAAATGGCAAGAGCTACCTATACTATGGCAAACCAAAAGTGGCGCGAATAAAAATAAAGACGCCAGGAAAGCAGTACTGGAGAGCCTGCTTGCATTTGTGCAAACCAAGATACCCACAACAACTCTCCAAGATGTGAAAACCAAAATAGCGACCATCAGAGGGACATACAGGACCCAGAGGACTATGGTCCTGAGGTCCCAGAGGTCAGGTGTTCCAGCAGATAAGGTTTATAAACCCAGTCTGTGGTACTACAGCAAGTTATCTTTCCTGGATGACCAGCTGGAAGTGAGGGAATCTCTGTCCACCCTTCCCCCCAGAGGTCAATCCAGCCTTCCTTGTAGCCAACCCTCCAGCCTTCCCTGCAGCCAGTCCTCCAGCCTTCCTGGCAACCCTGCTCTGGCTTCCTCTGAGGATCAAGATGAGGTCCTTGAGGAGGCAGATTTGGATATATGGAGCCAGGTAAAGTATTGATATCTATATTTATATCTTACAAAATTGTAGAATTTAAATAGATGTTAGTATTGTTAGGTATGTAAACTTCTACCAATAAAGTTTTTTAAGAGCAAGATACAGTAGTGGCCTAATTTTATGTGGACAAGGCAACAAAACCAGGATGCGGAATCAATGAAAATGACATAACTTTTGACATTGATTTCAACAATGTCTAGAGGTGAACAATGTCTGTGAATGATGGTGGGCCAAAATAAATAATGTCCCTTTTTACAGCCAGAGCAGAGCCAGGAAGAGGGTGATGTTGGGGATCAGGAGGAGGCAGGGCCCAGTGGCACCCAGGAGGAGGCTGGGCCCAGCACAAGAGGCCAGATGCCTCCCCTGGTAGTTAAACCACGAGGGCCAAGGAGAGGTAGGCAGGTGGAGGAGGAAACCAGGGCCTTCATCAGAGAGGCAACAGCGGCCCTCAGAGAGGCACCCTCTGTTGATGAGGGATTTGCCGCAGTCCTCGCCCACAAACTAGGGCAAATGGACTTACGGCAAAAGATGTATAGTGAGACCCTGCTTTTAAAAGTGATCAATAAGGGCTTGCTGGGTGAACTCACCATGTACAGAGATATAACGGAGGTTGTCCCTACTCCTCCACCTCCTCCTCCTCCTCCTACTCCTCCTGCCACAACCTCTCCTCCTGATCCCCAGCCTCCAAGAAAGAAACCAACCAAGGCTGCAGAGAAGGCTGGAGAGAAGGCTAGAAGGAAGAGGAGAAAATAATGCCTGCTGTAGTACCACAGACTGGGGACATATAGGACTTATCTGCTGTGGCTCCTGACCTCTGGGAGCTCAAGACAAGATTGGGCTCCTTTTTTTTGGGGATCTAATCTCTATTTTGGTTTTCACATCTTGGATGGTTGTTGTGGGGTCAAAGGGATGCACAAATGCAAGCAGGCTCTCCAGTGCTGCCTTCCCCTTTAATTTGTTATGTTCCGAAATAAAGGTTTTTTTTTTTGCCTTAAAAAACTTGACTATGTGATTTGTATTTCAAAAGAGAGCTTGCTAGGGAGCAGGCAGGGACATCTCAAATAATATTATTGTTATTATCAAGGGACACAAACCTCCCTGAGGCCAAATGAGACACATTTTGAAGGTTGGTGTGGTAACTTTACACAAGAATAATTTAAGCCAAAAAATAAAAAACAAGGCCCCAAAAATTAAAAATACAATAGTAAAATATAATAATAAAAAAAAGGATATTTACATTATTTTATTATTATTAGTATTATTTAGGAGGGAGGTGCGGCTTAGAAATAATATTTTACAATCATTAGAGCAATTTGGAATTACTTTAGAAACAAGTTTGGCATAACTCTCAATGTCATTAGCAAAAGAAGGTAATTTTTAAGCATTATCAAAAGAAGAACGGAATGCGCAGCATTAAAACGATGCTATTAATTCCACCGTGACGAATGTACCATCTCCATTTCCAACATTAGCTTTACCAAAACGAGCGCTCCCGTCTCATAGTTGCTTCTGAGCATGCGCGTTTTTTTTCACCTCGTGAAAGCATACACTCTATCGTTTTTCACGTCGTTAAAAAAAACGACATGAAAAACGACGTGAAAAAAGAGAGCATGTCCGAAATTTTTAATGGCCGTTTTCCACGTCGTTAAAAATGCTCTGGAGCATACACACGATCATTTTTCAGGGCCATTTTTAAAAATGGCAGTTTTAATGGCATGAAAAACGATCGTGTGTATGGGGCATTAGTTTGTAAATTTTTTGTGTGATTTAACAAACCAAATTTGGAAGATGCACACAGTGTGTCAACATGTGCTATCTCCCATCAGGGAAAATCAATGTACGTGTTTTGAGGGTGCAACCCCTTCCTCGCAACTCAAGTAGGTGAGAGGAAGGGTTTGCACCCCCAAAACATGTCCATTGATCCCCCATGATGAGAGATAGCACATGTTGACATTTGGCATGGGATCAGGAGGAAAATCCCCATTCTGACGCACAATTTGTGTGCATCTTCCAAATTTGGCTTGATCAGGGGGTGACATCATCCCATCTCATGAAGGCAACAGCAACACATTTTAGAAATACTATATAATGTCTGATATTGCCTTCAGTTTTTCTAAGGTTGAACTTTGTAAGTTCCATTGTTTTTATATATATATATATTTTTTTTTTAACATGCGTGTTTATGAAAAACCAAAACCAAAACTTTTTTGGGGAGGAAAACACTGTTTAGAATGTCCCCAAAAAATGTATAACGCACAAGTTGTGCACACAGTAAAAAAAAAATTCTACTCAAAAATGTGTGGCTTCTTCTTTTCTATGCTCTATGCATTTTGAAAAATATGTTCTTGTTTACCGTGACAATTGTGGTTATTTACTAAAGACAAAGCCACTTGGCACTACAAGTGTACTAGGAGAACCTGGGGGACAAATTCAAGAAACACAAGCAATAATGACAAATCAACTTTTTCACAGATTTTTATATTTTTATTTTTAAAAGTTATAAAATCAGAGATTGTCTGGCATAGCAATGGCCCCCCTACCAGTAAAGTAATCAGCATTTTTATCCCGCACTTCACGGGCGCTTTGGGGGGCCAAGCCAATACGGCCAGTATCCAGGCCCATCAGGGCATTGTCTGCAAGTCCGGCCTCTGGCCCAAAAGAACTCAGATAAGTGGGTGCATTTCTGCGTAAAAAGTTATGCAGTATGCAACAGGTAAAAACAATATGATTGATCTTGTATTCCGCCATATGGATAGAGATAAGAAACAGGCGGAACCGGCTGGCCATTATCCCGAAGGCATTCTCAACAACCCTCTGGGCTCTGGCCAGCCGGTAATTAAAAACCCTCCTCTCCGGGGTGAGGGTTGTTGTGGAGATTTTTATGGAGATGTATTTAATATGTATTGTCATAGTGTCACCCAGTGTTAGTGCTTCCGCAACCCGCTCTAAAAGAGCTGATTGGGGTAGTCTGAGGCTGGTTGAATCCCGTCTGATAGGGGAAAACGTCTTGAGGTTGGAGTGTGATGTTTGCGGGGTGCGGATATGTCCACCGACGGGGGGCCCTCTGTGCATTAGCACGGACGATCGTTGAGGAGGGGGTATTCTCGCTCCGCAATGACATCATTGGTTATAGACGGATGTGTGCTCTTGTCTCGGCTGTGTCTGATCAACATTGGTTGGAATTCGTAGCGCGCGTCTGCAGATAGCCTCCCTCCCCCATTCAATAATAGTATAATCTGAATATGCGTTGTTCTATGGAATGGCGCAGAATGAGGATTCTTATCAGCGGTAACTTTAGCCATCATACGTTATTGTATTCATTGTATGTATTATTGTATTAAATCCTTTCTTGAGGGGGATTCATATACAGCATTTTGTGTTGCAAAGGATGTCCTTGTATGGTCATTCTCCTGTGTGGAAGGGACACCCTGTGATGTCCCCGCCCATGGGGGGAGGTGACTGGTTGCTGCAACCAATCACCTCCTGTCTTGAGATCTTTTGAGTTTAATAAAAGCCTATGATTAGGCGTCGGCTAGTCAGTCATGCTGGTATGCTGGAGATGAGAAGATAAGCTGTGTTGGTGCTGCCTTTGTTGGATGAATGATGGGATGAACGGTGAGTGAATCTTAGCAAACTTAGGCTAAAGATAGCATTATTGCAAAAAGATGAAATCTGATGTGTTCTTAGATAGCACAGGAATTATAGGCTGTGTGCTCTGCAAACAGCCTAGGAATTTCACAACAGTATGGCGGGCCAGGACCTTTGGGAATAGATGGAGTCCCTTTGGACATCGGATCGAGATGGGGGGGGGAGAGTGCATCTACGTTCCAATGTGTGGGGGCTCTACTTTATAAAAGAACAATTTTTTTTGTCTTTTTGAAATAATGCTGTTTGCAGTACGAGAGATGTGTGTGTGATTTTGTCATGGATCGTATGCCTGTGAATTTGATTGTGTGTGCCTGTGTGGGTATGCCTGGGTGTGCCTGGATGTTTGTGTGAGAGAAGCTGAAAATGGCTGCCCCCATGAGGTTTAGCGGGGGGGGGGGCAGGCAACATGGCTATCACTGCCAACATGTTTGAAAGTTGTGTATCTATTGACTTTCCAATTTTCATTACAAAGTTGTGTGTAGTGTTTGTGCCTGTGTGAATGCTGATGGAAACTGTATATTGTGTATGAAATGAAGGTATAGATGTGGGATTATTCAGCCTGCAATGGTGTGTGTTTGGGTGAGCTTTTTGTATTTCTCAGAGGTTTGTTAGTGAGCTGTGTGCTTGAATGGGGGAAGAGCTTGCCCACTGTTTGCAATGGAGAATGTTTTGTGTTGCTGCGCCTATGCCCTAAGGGAAGGACAATGGTGCTGGAAGGGCCCTGAGGGATGATGATCTGATGTTACAAGCAACATTGTACTGTATGTGTGTGGTGTTTGTAATTTCTATGAAAAATAGAAATGGATAAATTGTGATTTTTGCCTTTATAGGGGACAAAGACACATGTCCCCATAAGTGTAAAAATATTTTAACGAAAGTGTTTGGTTTTTGAGTTGAAAGTTCCCGCCGCATATCCAAGTGGCCAGGCATTGCTAGAAGGCAGACATAGTATGTCTCTGCAATGGCTTGTTATGGAAGCTGAGGCCACTGTGTGTGTGAACTTTAGGTAGAGAAAAGTGGTGAATATCTCAGAGTATATGAACTTAGAGAAATGAACATGTTTTTAATATTGTTCATGTAACTAACATTTATTGAATGTGCTGTTTAGTTGGAAAAAGGGAGGCTAAGTTTGTAAGTGTACATGTGGTCCTTGTAGAGTGTAGCTGACACCTTTTTCAGTGGATTTTGATGATAATTTAGAAAAGTTTCAATGGTGTAGTCAGTCTTTGTGGAGAAAAGCATTTTTGGTTCTCTAGTGAAGAGATCCTGGTTTTGGCGGCAAAAACTGCATGTGGTGGCCATCTTGTGGTCTGCCATGCTGCCATGGTCGTCGGCAGCCATCTTGAGAGATGCAGTTTCTCCTTAGCCTGTGGGCATCATATAAGGGAAGGTGCAGCCACCTTTCTTTTGGGCACTATACCATGTGGCATTCGTCTGCTATTTCGCTGGTGGAATTTCTCAGCCTTTGGGGCAGATTTTGATGTTTGGTGCGAATATAGTGCGATCTTTTCTGCGTTGGAACCTGGTAGAGGCCATTTGTGTTTTTCTTTGTGTAGGGGAACCAATGTGGTGTTCATTGTGACATCCCATGCTGGTTTTGGCGGGAAAAATTGCATGCGTTAATGGCGCCATTGTTGTCCATGAGGTGTGCGGTTTTCATCCACCATTTTGCTGTCCTGGCTTGTCGGCCATTTTGAGAGACGTTTACAGTTTGAGAAAGGAAGTTCCAGTTTAGCAAACACGGCTCCTGAATATGCTGTATTGGCATTTGTTGATCGGCGCAGTTTTCTTATGTTTTATGCGTTTACAGTTTGACCTGTGCACTGCTGGGAAGAGTAGTGAGACACCAGGGTGACATACTGAGAGACTGGTTTTTGTTTAATGAATTCGCTGGTTTAAATTGTTTTTCTAAGCATCGCCTTTTGAGTTGAGTGGTATCTTGAAATAGTGCGGTCTTACCCCGAGGGGCCACGACGCGCTTGCGGACACACGCACATGCTGGGGCCTATTTATGGATGGGATCTGGCTGACCTACCAGCAGTTGGAGTGTGGGGGGAGGCCAACACAGAGACAGGGACAACATGCAAACTCCATGCAGATGGTGTTAGGAGGAAGGTTTCTCTGTTTTCATTTAAGTGAATGTAAGCTATTGCAGGGTCAGCTGACTTTGCAGTATATGCGCGGCGTTTTTTTTGCATTGGATTTTGGTTTTAAGAAAAACTTCACTTTACACTGAATTTTGATAGATTGTAAGACTAACAGAGTTTTTGTACAATGATGTGTTTTTATGTTTAAATATTTGGGAGTTTCCCAGAGAGCAATTCATTTTTGGACCTTGTACTGTATAGCCATCTTTTGGCAGGAGTTTGTATTTTGAGTCCCAACTTATGGTTTGACTTCCAGGGAATGTGGGTCAGGGGGGATTCCCTCCCATTTGCAAAGGGGGGTTTACTCCATCATTTCCTTGACAAGGTTTTAAATGGTTGAAATATATATGATGTGTAGCCATGGATTTTTTTTGAAGTCTTGATAGACAAGGCGATAAGGCCCAAGGCCTCCCCTCCCCCTCCCTCTTCCTGAACAATTGATATGTAAATAAACCAGTTTGTTTGTTTTTTTAAGTAGCTGAGCATAACCGGAAGTTGCTTTTCAGCATTTATATATCAGCAGAAAGTTGGTGGGAGGAGCTTGGGGTTGTCTGAATGAGATTTGTGCTTGGAAGGAAAATGGAAAGCATTTTGGCGTTTAAAAGTCTTTTTTTATACTTTGTTCCAGTTTTGTACTGTAATACAGTGTTGGGTAGAGAGCAAACAGGGGGCATCACCATTATTTTATCATCTAGATACAGAGAGAAGCCACATTGTTCTGCAGGTGGTAAACTGGCGTAAGTGTTCTGTGTGGTTTAGTCTGACAACGCAGTGTATGGGTGTATAGCGGAAAATGCTTGTGTATGCATGCACTGTGAGGGGTAGAGGCCTAATTCGGGGGTTGATCTGTGGTTGTTCTGTAGTTCCAAAAGTGTTGGGATAACAAGCCATAGATATGACACCTTGGTTAGGGTTTCTAGTTGGAGGACTTGACCATATAGTGGTTGTAGTTCTTCAATCCACCCTATAAGAAGACACCGGGCAGTGCTCTCCGAAAATGGGTGCAACGGTTTAACCTGGACGCAGGTTTAAGACGATTCGAATCGCCATGGACACAAGGAGGTCTGTGCAAAGGGAAGGAATGGAGGCTTCCCATAGTCAGACGGTCACACAGTGCACGAAGCCTAGTTTTGGGGCAAAGGCCTTTGAACCCCAAAAAGATTAACATAGGTGGTCCAAGGATACTATTTTGGGTATCCCTCTGGAATGGATGTAGTTGAGCTGCGGCTTCAGAAATCTGTAATGATGAGGAACGGTGGATCATGCCCGTTTGTTTGAACTTTATGGCTGGTCCATGGAAGGTTCTCGAGCTGCTCTCGTGTTTTTCCCATTGTATTTTTTTCTATTGCTGAAAGAGTGAAGGGAGAATTCTGGCTTTTTGTTTTTTCATTTTTGGTTTTGGAAACTATGAAGTATTTCCCCCACATTTGTATCGGAATGTTTGTATGTAGTAAGTGAATATGTTCGAACTTACCGTGGCAATCCTTCGATGCGTCGCGGCTGTTGTATGTTTGTAGGAACGGGAAAAGTAAGGGTTACAGAGGGTTTTGTTTGAATCAGTTTTGAAAGAATGTCATTGACAATTTACCAATGTACAGGAATGTCATTATTGTTTTACCATTCTTTGCAGGTTAAATATGAAGAATAGAGTAATGATTTTGCTTATAAGTATTTTTCAGGTCCAAGGAGTTTGTACACAGAGAACAGGTGTATGTAGACAGCGGTACATATGGATAAATACATGAGTCTAAGGGAGGTAAAAGTATCATAGGTTATTTCATTGTTTCTTTTTTCCTGCACCACGCATTTCTTCCTTCAGTCTGTAATGAGGAAGAAAAGGGGGGAGAAGTGATAAATGTAAGAGTGACAGTTTTTTTTTTGTCAAACGAATAATGTTAACCTCTGTAATTCTAACCAAGTTTGTGCCATGACTAATGTATAACAGATGTACTTACTGCTTACCCCCTGTTTGCTCCAACTTCTTACCCATAATCCTAAATTAACGAGACCACACCGAAATTGGAGTAAAACATAGGCTGTAGCAGCCTTATTTATTAAACAAATATATTTCCAAAATAATATCAAAATCCTAGCGTTGGTCTTTTGCGGGAACCTCCATAACCATCTGATAAAATATTGCACTGCGGTACCTCTCATATGCTTATAGGCCTCAAGCCCGACCGGCTGGCTCAGAGACAACCACGGACCGCAGTGCACCCGTTACCAACACATTTTAGCTAAACCTCCGTTAGCTGAAATCCAACCATCAGGACCCATACCAACGATAGGTCCTGAACTCATTCCTTCCAAGGTATCTTCCTTCATCCGCAAAGACCAACACCCGCCACAGCACCCAAGGGGAAAAACTTACACTTGGGGGCCCCCCACACCCCAGAGCTCACTGTATGCCATATTGCATTCCCAATGCCCATAAGTCACTCCCCACAGCAGTGAGGTGCACACCATTGCCCTGCAGGTACCTCCAGACATCCACCACCAACTCCATGTGCCTTACCACCAACCCTCCATTCCTCACTACAAATCTACTCACTTCCCAATTAAGCTTCGTACGGGCCCTGTAGATACCCTCTAAAGACCAAGCCCCATTCCATGCGGTCTGAGTGACAATGTCCAACCACCCAATGACCATGTCCGGGAATGCCATCGACCTTACCCCTAAATCATTACCACCTACGTGCAGGACCAAACGTCAGGCGGCCTATACAGACGTGCAAAGCTGTACCTCTGAAGCCCCTCCACTCCATAGCATTCCCGGAACGCCCAGCCATCTAGCACAAACCTCCTGGCTAGGAAACCCCACCTGCTGACCCTCTGGCCCCACATCCGCCCCTCATTACCCCTTTTTTATTTTATTTATTTATTTATGTATTTTTAAACACTATCGAATGGCCCAGTATCCAGGCCAGGGCCTGTACCGAACCTGCAAGAAGAGAAAGAAACAAGCCACCAAGACCTCAGCAAGCCCAAAATCATCAGAGCCCCATACACTCTCTCCACCCAGCCCACAACTATTCGAATCCCTCCAGCCGATGGGGGCGAATGTATAGCACAAATCTACAAGACTCCCACCTACCAAAGCGCTTAACCGCCTCAGCATCCATCCCACCTTAGCCGCCTCGGTCGCAGCCCCAACCCTGAAAGAAACGAGAAGAACATGCCCTCTCATCCAAGCCCCAACTTGGCAGCACTTCCTGGAAACTGAAACCCTGTGAAACCTGGACAAAAAAGGGGACCCGTCCGTGTGCATTAAGAAGGACCCGACTGCCCCGGGACGCACTTCCCAAATAAAAACCCCGTCACGGCCCCCTCCGGACACCACTGCTAGCCAGGCGGAGCCAAGCCTGCACCAACTGACCCCTGCCCACCTGCTCCATCTTGTATATCAGTAACACCAACGACACCCCCTCCTTCTTGCACCTAATCTCATAAACCCACATTCCCCCTTTGACGGACTTGGAAAGGCTGACCAGCTCCCCAAACCAAAAGGCCCCAAATTTATTTATTATTATTATTCCTTTTTTTTTTTTGAAAACGAGAATAAACTTGCCAACGAAAACAACTCCCTCTAACTAGGGAAACCTCATATGCAGCTGCACAAACCCTGCAGCTGCCCAAACATTTTATTATTATTAATATTATTATTATTTTTTTTTATGATATAACCAGGAGACACCCAAAATTCTTCCGTAAATTCCGGGCAACCCAGCCTTTGACCAGAAACGTCAAACCCGCAATTTTTTTTTTTTTTATTCCAACGCGAGCCCGGCCACCCCATTGGTCCTATTTCTATAAATAAAGTATAACGTCAACAGTCTAACCCCCTCGCCCACCGAATCCACTTCACTCATGTGAACTACCACCTGCCACTCCTGCCGAGCCTTCCGAGAAGCGGACGACTCCGATGGAATCTCACACCTCCAGACAGGACGGGACACCCCACGTTACCCCGCCACCAGCTCCACCATCCGGAAACTATCCCCACTGAAAGCGAGGAAACGCTCCAGCTATGACGTTCTCCACTGGCGTTAGATGCACCAAGTAAACGACACATGCACTTGCAGGCATAACCACACCGAGTGTGGCAACAGCTGAACAACCGGGGGAGACGACACAGTGACTCTTGATCACTCGTACCATACCCAGGTTATACCCGTGGAACCAAACCTTCATCTCCCTTAATGAGGCGCCCCACCATACCACTGGAAATGACTCCAGCAGCACCAGATCTTGTGTGAAAACCCCTGTCAATCCAAGACCGAAGGCCCACTACACCTGCCTTGAAAGAATGCCCCCAAACCTGTCGAGCCACCTGACACTGTGTACCACCCCCACTCAAAGTTCTTAACCGCACCAAACCCCCCCAGTCCCCTCCTGGGAAACCCGTCCAGTAATGAGGCACACCCGCAAATCCTCCCTGTGAGTCCACCCAACGCACAAAATGCTTAGGCGATCTGATCCTTGCGACGTGCTCCAATGTAGACAGGAGCACTGCGAAGATAGTGGGCGACGCCAGGCCTACGCACGGAAAGTCGTCCAAATAATGGCTGATGAGCGATACTCCTGACACATCCCTCATCACACCTTCCCCCAATGAGTTGAACTGCTAAACAGTGCCCCGGAGACAGAGCAACCAATCGGCAGACCCAGATCGACATAAAAAACCCCAGTACCCCACCAACCCCGCAACCGGAAGCTGTCCGGGCGGCCCTGACCAATCCGACGAGCCCAATACACTGCCGCATCCAAGGAAGCGTAACTCACTGTGTGTCCTCCCATGTCAATGGCATTGTTGACCAACCCCCCTTTTGGGAAGAAAGGTGGTGCATCAGCCCAAATTTGTTGAGCTCCTACTTTGGCACTACACCCCAAAGGGGAACCCCCAAATCAACTAAAGATTGGGAAGGGAAAGAGCCGCCTATGCGTCCTAATGCTACTTTCCCTGGGCAGTTTCTCAGAAACTACATTGGGACGTAGCATGGCCGAACATAAATCACACGGCATGCGAAACAGCACTGAAAAGAAAAAAAACTTAGTCTAACAGCTACGCTGCTGTACCATCCGTATACCTACCAAGAAACGGCCGCCGCCGTTCCCCCATCACCGGCGTCCTTCCTCCTGTTAACAGACTCGCCGAAAACGACCTCTCCCGCATTTGAAGCATACCGACAGGGTGTGATCCCCCCCCCCAAACCCAGAACCTTAGTGCTTGTACCGACACACTCCACCGAATTTACCCGTGCCCTACGTGTACCGCTAACAGGCCTACTTACTCCAGCCAGACTGTTATACTGTGGGGGGGGGGGGTTGGGTGGAGTAACACCCGCCCCTACCAGGAAACAACTGCCCTTGGGGCCTAGCAGATGTCACAAGGCGCATTCCCAGCCTGATGTCGTTGTGATCCCACCGTAGTGCCGGATGTATCCCCTCCTACGCCAAACTGCTCCTAGACCGCATCCAAACCGCACCTCCGTGGACCCTGTAAGCATCCCCTACCGAATTTGAGTAACAAAAGAGCTCCGACAGGGTTCGGGGTTCTTCCCCCCAATCACCCTCATGTCAAATGCTTGCAACTTATTTCCGATAGTACATGTAATCAACCAATACCTCCCCTTCTCACCACCTCCCATTGTTGGAATACGCTGGCGTAACCCCAAATTTTATTTATTTATTTTTTTTTTAACAGCAGGAGTGAACAACATCTCTACGTACTCACCCTTTCAGATCTTATCCCGGACCTCAGGCTTTAGGTGAGCACCCAGCGGACCCTAAAACCAACTGTACCTATGGCTAAATCAGCCAAACGTATGACATCGCGTTTTCCAGCGGCGTCCCCTGCTACCACGAACTTCAAAACCCTCTGCTCCACTTGCACCCCACTATCAGCTGTCATGTGCAGACTCCCACACAGCCGGCACCGCTACGGGTGATGAGGATATACTATCCCTCCCTGCAAGCGGGACCACACGGCCCGACCACCTTCTCAAATCCGCCAACCAAAATCTTTGAGCCCCACCAATAAAAAACCCTGCGAGCCTGAGCTCCCCCCAAGTGCAGCCCCATC
Source organism: Rana muscosa (assembly GCA_029206835.1). Taxonomy (NCBI): domain Eukaryota; kingdom Metazoa; phylum Chordata; class Amphibia; order Anura; family Ranidae; genus Rana; species Rana muscosa. Next base: position 3,714,628 of record JARGYO010005562.1, on the reverse strand, counting down.
CATTGTGTCCACCCGTTGAGAATCACCCTGCGAGCCCCCCCGTTACCAATGTCTCCCCAGCACCTGCAGTAGGACCACCCCCCACGGACCCACTATACTATCCCCTATATGGCAAAGAAAATATATATTTATTTATTTTTACTTACCGGGCTGCCTAGGAAAATTCCCACCAGCCGACCGTCTCGCCTCCATCGCTGCCGCTCGTCTCAGGGGAAACCGATCGTCCTCCGAATCCGTCAGCTCGCCCTGCGACCATAGGACAGCCGGCTCGCCCGCATCTGATGAAAGCCCTCCAGGAGCAGCGTCTCTGGATGCCGAGGATCTGGCAGCCCTCCGGCCCCGCCACTGAGCTCCAGACCCGCCCATGGACTTCTCTGTCGCTTTTCGCGGGCCGGGGGGGAATTCCCCCCCCCGCCCTGCCGAGAGACATCAGGCGCGTTGTCACCCTCCCCTGGCGATCCATCATCACCTGGGGGTCACCTGGCCAAGGCTGCAGAGGGCACAGTGACCGCGACCGATGATCTCCCCCGCTGAGGCTCCACCCCTCGCTACCGTCCCATCACTCTTCTGGTCCATGTGTCGAGCGAGCTGCCTGGCCACCCCGAACCGCCGGTGCGGCCGCCCGCCGGGCCCTGACTATGAGGGGGATGATTCCCGGGACCCCCCCCAGTGAGCAAAGTGAACGCTTAGCGGGGGGGCCCGAATGGGGCCATGGGGAGACTAATTGGCTGGCGCTGGGCTCTAGGGGATAGTCGGGTGAGAAGCGCTCTGAAGGCAGTAACCTTCAAACTCGCGTGGACTCCCTCCCCCCCTGTACCTGCCCCCACCACCCGTCAAGCAAGCATTGGCCCCACGGTCTCCTGTAGCCAACCTGCGCTCCCTGGTGCCGCTTCCGACCGCAGCTAGGCCCGAAACAGCTCCCCATCTGCCATAGCTCTGTCTCCCTGAACTTTCCTTCACACTGTGGTGACCTGGGGGAGGGGACAACTCCTTTTCCTACTTACTCCCCCTCTCACTAAAACTTCCTACCCAATCCTAATACTTCTAACATCCTGTACCCTGTTTCCCTAGTCATGCCAGTCCTCCGCTCATTTCTTTTCTCCCATTTTTTGCTCCGGGCTTTTCTAGACTGTCTTTCTTTGATAGAATTTAAATTGGCAAGCAGCAGTCTGGTGAAGTAGGTTCCCATCCCAGAGGCTAAGAACCTTGTCAATGGCTCCAGGTATTGTAAGCCACGCACAGGTTATGCAGTGACCACAGTCCCGATGTCTGGGTTATTGTCATATGAGGGTTGTTTGGAGGTCAATCAAAACCATAGTCGTACTCTCCTCATTAGCTGTCACTTATATTCTCGGCTGATGGGGTGGGTGCGATCGTTGTGACATGAACTTCAAAATGTCCACCAAAAGGTTTTCACGAGTCCCTCCTGGACCCTGACTTAATAATCAGTTTACATTCTTTCCAACCAGGTGACTGGGTCGTTGTAAAGAAGCTTGAGGGATGAGACCACGCCAGCCACTGCAAGAAGCGGCTCAACCACACCAAAGAATGAGGAGTATCTTTGTTTATTTATATTTTTGTTGTTTAGTAAATTTTAGTGAGGGTAACGATGAAGCATCCCAAGTTATTATTTAAAGTGTATGTCCTGGCTAGCTCAGAAAGCGAACAGGACCGATGGTCTGTTCTGAGTCTTCACCGAGTTTTAGTCCCCAGCGATGACAGCGGTACATGCCATTTATGATGTTATTATGGGTATGAGGAGTTTTAGTCCCCAGCGATGACAGCGTTACATGTCATTTATGATGTTATTATGAGTATGAGGAGTTTTGACAAACTAGTGAAGACTCCAAACAGACACTTGTCAATGGAATCTAACGATGCATTTTTAGAGGGTAAAATTGGTTTTAGTTTTAATAGCTTTGTCTCTTGTCGGTTTGGGTATCTAGGCAGCCCACAAGTGTGTTTGAACTTTAGTTTGGTGTTTATGCGGATCCGCAGCTTATAAAGGTAATTCCCCCAAAGCAAGAGGTTCATGCGTGATGGTGAAGCTGTCCCAGCATCTTAGGTCGCGGCCGATCGCGAGGATCTGATGGCGCAGGAAATTAAGAATGGCAGGGACAGCTAGAAGGGATTTGTTCACCAACCCCGACCAGGTCTGGGCATGGGGTCCTGGATGTACAAGGTGGGGGGGGCTCGGGCTTGGGATACGATTGAACAATTCTCATCCGTTAAGGATAGGGTTCTTCATGTAATTGTTGAAGCCAGAGCTGTAGCTAAGTGAAGGTTGGGAGTCTATTTTAAGGGTCTGGGAATCTTTGGGGATCTAATTTTTATTTTACAGTGGATCGTGGTTAAAGGAAGTGGGAATATATATACTCATGTCGTTTTCTTTCTATTCTTTCTATGTCGTGACGAGGTGCTCCTGTTGCCTGATTTGACGCGTGACCAGAGTTTCCTTGATGAGACGCACCGAAGCCGGACCCACATACAAGACACAGAGGATCACAGACGGATCGGCGATTACTACAGCTCACCATGTCGTGTCCTCCTTTATAAGTCATGCCCCTGAAGAGTAGAGTCTACATGTCAAGCCGTGTTTTCCTTTTTATGGACTAAGAACTGATTCATTTCCAGGTGTAAGAAGCATATCAAATTTCATCGATGGACACATGGGGTGCATATGACAAAAAAGGGAGGACTGTTGTGGAGATTTTTATGGAGATGTATTTAATATGTATTGTCATAGTGTCACCCAGTGTTAGTACTTCCGCAACCCGCTCTAAAAGAGCTGATTGGGGTAGTCTGAGGCTGGTTGAATCCCGTCTGATAGGGGAAAACGTCTTGAGGTTGGAGTGTGATGTTTGCGGGGTGCGGATATGTCCACCGACGGGGGGCCCTCTGTGCATTAGCACGGACGATTGTTGAGGAGGGGGTATCCTCGCTCCGCAATGACATCATTGGTTATAGACGGATGCGTGCTCTTGTCTCGGCTGTGTCTGATCAACATTGGTTGGAATTCGTAGCGCACGTCTGCAGATAGCCTCCCTCCCCCATTCAATAATAGTATAATCTGAATATGCGTTGTTCTATGGAATGGCGCAGAATGAGGATTCTTATCAGCGGTAACTTTAGCCATCATACGTTATTGTATTCATTGTATGCAGGGGCGTAACTAGAAATCACAGGGCCCCATAGCAAATTGTTGTATGGGCCCCCCCCCAAAAAAAAAATGGCGGACTTAAATTAAATAGTGGGCGGGGTTTAAAGGGCGTGTGGTTCGAGTCTGAGATGAAAGAAAGAAAGAACCCAGATCCTACACCACAATAGCAATATATGTATTCCAGAAAGTTTAATCAACAGATAAAGATACTCCAAACACCTGGTGTTAGCGCTTCAATAATCCTCACCTGTGCCCAATGCAGCATGGTCTGCCCGTGCCCAATACTGCCTCACCTGTGCCCAATGCAGCGTGGCCTGTGCCCAATGCAGCGTGGCCAGTGCCCAATGCAGCGTGTCCAGTGCCCAATGCAGCGTGTCCAGTGCCCAATGCAGCGTGTCCAGTGCCCAATGCAGCCTCACCTGTGCCCAATGCAGTGTGGCCTGTGCCCAACGCAGCCTCACCTGTGCCCAATGCAGCGTAGCCTGCCCATGCCCAATACAGCCTCACCTGTGCCCAATGCAGTCTCACCTGTGCCCAATGCAGCGTGACCCGTGCCCAATGCAGCCTCACCCGTGCCCAATGCAGCGTGACCTGTGCCCAATGCATCCTCACCTGTGCCCAATGCAGCATGACCCGTGCCCAATACAGCCTCACCTGTGCAGTGGAAGAGGCGAGCCAGTGGCGGAACTACCGGGGAGGATGAGGAATGCATACTGCAGCCCTCAAATGGCTATTGGCGAGCATGGGGCTGCCTCAGAGTGGGGGGGGCGAGCACCGCCCGCACGGTCCCCCAACCAGGGGAAGTGAGGAGAGGAAGAGGCGCGCTGTGCGTACAAGCAGAGAGCTGTAATAGCTTTCATTTGAATGTCCTGCGTTCCCGGGGTTTACCGTCACATAGCCCCACCTCTTGGCCCGGCGCCTTTGATGATGTCACATGTCCCGCATTGGACCGGCGTTCTGCCTATCAAAGGCGCCGGGCCAAGAGGTGGGGCTATGTGACAGTGAGCCCCGGGAACGCAGGTTGGGTTGCCACCTTTTCCTCAAGCCAAACCCGAACACTTAAGCGGCGCATGGCAAATTTTTTGTGGTATACACTAAAGGATTTTAAAGACCTGGAGGAGAGCAATAATGTGTCACGGTTAGCGTGGATGGTAGCTACTGGTACCATCCACTGCCCTACTGACACCGTCCACCTCCCTCCCTACCGACTTCCTTCCCTTATATCGGTCCCCCCTCAAATAGATCAGGGAACCCCCCCCATCAGTGTCCCCTGCCCCGAAAGACCCCCATTAGACTGCCTTACCGAGACTCGCTTCAAGCCAGGAAGTGTGGGAGCTGGAGTTTGGGGGTGGAGCTCCTCTACTGTAGTGCTGTTTTCCTTCCTTCCATTGGTGGGGAGCCTTGGGGAGAAGTGTCGGCAAGACACAGGATTCGGGACACATCCGAACTGGTGCGCTCACTCACAGGGCTGCTGTTTGCAATTATTGGGGCCCCATACAGCCATCCTCATTGGGCCCCCACCCCCTGAGGAGGGAAAGAGGTGGGGGGAGGGAGGTGAGAAAGGGGAAGGTGAGAGGAGGAGGTGAGAGAGAGGAGGAGGTGAGGGGGTGAAAGAAAGGGGGGAGGAGGCAGGAGAGAGAGGCGGCGGTGAGGGGGGTGAGAGAGAGAGAGGGTGGGTGAGATAGTGGGGGTGAGAGGGGTGGGGATAAGAGAGAGTGGGGGTGGGGGTGAGCGAGGTAGGGATGAGAGAGTGGGGGTGAGAGAGGGGGGATTAGAGAAAGAGTGGTGGGTGCGAGAAAGGGAGTGAGCGAGAGACTGAGAGAGAGAGACAGAGGGAAAGGGGGGCTTACACAGAGGAGGGGGGGCTGGCACAGGGGAGGGGGGGCTGACACAGGGGAGGGGGGATGACACAGGGGAGGGGGAGCTGACACAGAGGAGGGGGAGAGGAGGGGAGTGACACAGAGGAGGAGGGGGAGCTGACACAGAAGAGGAGGAACTGACACAGAAGAGGAGGAACTGACACAGAAGAGGAGGAACTGACACAGAAGAGGGGGAGCTGACACAGAAGAGGGGGAGCTGACACAGAAGAGGGGGAGCTGACACAAAGGAGGGGGTGAGGAGGGGGGTAACACAGAGGAGGAGGGGGGTGACACAGAGGAGGGGGGTGACACAGAGGAGGAGGGGGGGTGACGAGGAGGATGGGGGGTGACACAGAGGTGGAGGGGGGGTGACACAGAGGAGGAGGGGGGGTGACACAGAGGATGGGGGGAGTGACACAGAGGAGGAGGGGGAGTGACACAGAGGAGGAGGGGGGGTGACACAGAGGAGGAGGGTGGGTGACACAGAGGAGGAGGGTGGGTGACACAGAGGATGGGGGGGTGACACAGAGGAGGATGGGTGGGTGACACAGAGGAGGAGGGTGGGTGACACAGAGGATGGGGGGGTGACACAGAGGAGGATGGGAGGGTGACACAGAGGAGGAGGGGGTGACACAGAGGAGGAGGGGGGGTGACACAGGGGAGGGGGGGTGACACAGAGGAGGAGGGTGGGTGACACAGAGGAGGAGGGTGGGTGACACAGAGGAGGAGGGGGGGGTGACACAGAGGAGGAGGGGGTGACACAGAGGAGGAGGGTGGGTGACACAGAGGAGGAGGGTGGGTGACACAGAGGAGGAGGGGGGTGACACAGAGGAGGAGGGTGGGTGACACAGAGGATGGGGGGGTGACACAGAGGAGGATGGGAGGGTGACACAGAGGAGGAGGGGGGTGACACAGAGGATGGGGGGGTGACACAGAGGAGGAGGAGGGGTGACACAGAGGAGGAGGGGGGTGACACAGAGGAGGAGGGTGGGTGACACAGAGGATGGGGGGGTGACACAGAGGAGGAGGAGGGGTGACACAGAGGAGGAGGGGGGTGACACAGAGGATGGGGGGGTGGGGGGGGTGACACAGAGGAGGATGGGAGGGTGACACAGAGGAGGGGGGGTGACACAGAGGAGGAGGGGGTGACACAGAGGAGGAGGAGGGGTGACACAGAGGAGGAGGGGGGTGACACAGAGGAGGAGGGTGGGTGACACAGAGGATGGGGGGGTGACACAGAGGAGGAGGAGGGGTGACACAGAGGAGGAGGGGGGTGACACAGAGGATGGGGGGGTGGGGGGGGGTGACACAGAGGAGGATGGGAGGGTGACACAGAGGAGGGGGGGGGTGACACAGAGGAGGAGGGGGTGACACAGAGGAGGAGGGGGTGACACAGAGGAGGAGGGGGGTGACACAGAGGAGGAGGAGGGGTGACACAGAGGAGGAGGAGGAGGGGTGACACAGAGGAGGAGGGGGGGTGACACAGAGGAGGAGGGGGGTGACACAGAGGAGGAGGGTGGGTGACACAGAGGAGGAGGGGGGTGACACAGAGGAGGAGGGTGGGTGACACAGAGGAGGATGGGAGGGTGACACAGAGGAGGAGGGGGTGACACAGAGGATGGGGGGGTGACACAGAGGAGGAGGAGGGGTGACACAGAGGAGGAGGGGGGTGACACAGAGGATGGGGGGTGGGGGGGGTGACACAGAGGAGGATGGGAGGGTGACACAGAGGATGGGGGGTGACACAGAGGAGGAGGGTGGGTGACACAGAGGAGGAGGGGGGTGACACAGAGGAGGAGGGTGGGTTACACAGAGGATGGGGGGGTGACACAGAGGAGGATGGGAGGGTGACACAGAGGAGGAGGGGGGTGACACAGAGGATGGGGGGGTGACACAGAGGAGGAGGGGGGGTGACACAGAGGATGGGGGGGTGACACAGAGGATGGGGGGTGACACAGAGGAGGAGGAGGGGTGACACAGAGGAGGAGGGGGGGTGACACAGAGGAGGAGGGGGGTGACAGAGGAGGAGGGGGGGTGACACAGAGGAGGAGGGGGGGTGACACAGAGGATGGGGGGTGACACAGAGGAGGAGGAGGGGTGACACAGAGGAGGAGGGGGGGGGGGGTGACACAGAGGAGGAGGGGGGTGACACAGAGGATGGGAGGGGGTGACACAGAGGAGGAGGGGGGGTGACACAGAGGAGGAGGGGGGTGACAGAGATGGAGGGGGGGTGACACAGAGGAGGAGGGGGGGTGACACAGAGGAGGAGGGGGGGTGACACAGAGGAGGAGGGGGGTGACAGAGGAAGAGGGGGGGTGACACAGAGGAAGAGGGGGGGTGACAGAGGAAGAGGGGGGGTGACACAGAGGAGGAGGGGGGGTGACACAGAGGAGGAGGGGGTGACACAGAGGAGGAGGGGGGGGTGACACAGAGGATGGGGGGTGACAGAGGAGGAGGGGGGGTGACACAGAGGATGGGGGGGTGACACAGAGGAGGAGGGGGGGTGACACAGAGGAGGAGGGGGGTGACAGAGGAGGAGGGGGGTGACACAGAGGAGGAGGGGGGGTGACACAGAGGAGGAGGGGGGTGACAGAGGAAGAGGGGGGTGACACAGAGGAGGAGGGGGGGTGACACAGAGGAGGAGGGGGGTGACACAGAGGATGGGGGGGTGACACAGAGGAGGAGGGGGGTGACACAGAGGAGGAGGGGGGGTGACACAGAGGAGGAGGGGGGGGTGACACAGAGGAGGAGGGGGGTGACACAGAGGATGGGGGGGTGACACAGAGGAGGAGGGGGTGACAGAGGAGGAGGGGGGGTGACACAGAGGATGGGGGTAAGCTGACAGAGCAGATGAGACCTCAGGATAAACACATTGTGAGGCAGGACTCCGTCTCGGGGAGCAAGCAGGCGCGATTATCAAATCCACAGTCCAGCCCCGCCCCCGCCTCCACACGTGACCAGCACCAGCTCCGCAGGGCCATTCACAGACCCCCATGTCTGCCGCTCGGCCCGCCCCGCACATGGCCCGTTCAGCCAATTACAGGGCACCCGCTGGCTCAGACCGCACCGAAAGCAAATGAAAGCTATTACACCTCTCTGCTTGTACGCACAGCGCGCCTCTTCCTCTCCTCACTTCCCCTGGCTGGGGGACCGTGCGGGCGGTGCTCGCCCCCCCGGCAGTATGCATTCCTCCTCCTCCCCACGGGCCCCTCTCGGTTGCGAGCCCCATAGCGGCCGCGTGTGTCGCTATGGCGGTAGTTCCGCCACTGATTGTATGTATTATTGTATTAAATCCTTTCTTGAGGGGGATTCATATACAGCATTTTGTGTTGCAAAGGATGTCCTTGTATGGTCATTCTCCTGTGTGGAAGGGACACCCTGTGATGTCCCCGCCCATGGGGGGAGGTGACTGGTTGCTGCAACCAATCACCTCCTGTCTTGAGATCTTTTGAGTTTAATAAAAGCCTATGATTAGGCGTCGGCTAGTCAGTCATGCTGGTATGCTGGAGGTGAGAAGATAAGCTGTGTTGATGCTGCCTTTCTTGGATGAATGATGGGATGAACGGTGAGTGGATCTTAGCAAACTTAGGCTAAAGATAGCATTATTGCAAAAAGATGAAATCTGATGTGTGCTTAGATAGCACAGGAATTATAGGCTGTGTGCTCTGCAAACAGCCTAGGAATTCCACAACAGGGTCTTCTGGGGAAATGGCCTCATAAGGTGGGGTCCCAGCCCGAAATCTTCATCCGCGATAAAAACAAACGGAAGGCCCTCAACGTTCTCCTCATCATGTGGTAGTGCCAGGCCACCACTCTGGAAACGTCTGGCAAATTCCGTCTGTGCGAAGACTCCCCTTATAGTTGTAATAGTACGACCCCGAACGGGTAAAGGAAACTGTGGAGTCAAACCAAAAAAATTATTAGGACTTTTGCACATAACATTGCAAGTAGATTACACAAAAACATTCTTGCCCAACATCAGTATAACATTTGTTTTTTGGGGAGTAGTTATAGACACAAAAAGAAGGCACAATTATCACATTCCTCGCCCCCTCTGATGGCTCATTGCACACATTTTAGAGGGGGGGGGGGGGGGTTCTGTAATGAGAAGCAAAAATTTTTACACATTGGAGGGGGGGGGGGGGGGGGTTGAAGCTGAGTTTGGGCCTCCAAAAAAAAAACACTACACCACTTTGCCTGATTGTAATGAGAAGCAAAACATTTTTACACATTGGAGGGGGGGGGGGGGGGTTCAAGCTGAGTTTGGGCCTCCAAAAAAAAAAACACTACACCACTCTGCCTGATTGTAATGAGAAACAAAACATTTTGACACATTGGAGGGGGGGGGGTAAAGCAATACAATGGAGCTGACAAAATACATTGTTAAGTGACTAGGCTAGGTGTGTTTGGGCCCAGGATAGCATGCTATAGAGATTAGTGAAGGCAAAAATACATGTAGGCCAAAAAAAGGGTACAGCATGCATGAGGACAAAGGGGACATTCACAGCATATTACAATCATGGTAATTAGGGAAGGATGAAAGAAATAAAATACATTAGCATACATGAATTACATAGAATGTGATGTTAAAGGAGAAAACTTACCTTAATATAGTCCTTCTGCATGACTTTTATGATAAGAGAACAGGTCTCAATGATCCCCAGAGCCTGGGGGGAGATGCCTGTCGTGAACTTGAGGTCCTGCAGGCTTCTCCCAGTCGCCAGGTATCGCAAGGTGGCGATTAGCCTCTGCTCGGCAGTGATGGCCTGGCGCATCACAGTGTCCTGCCTGGTGATATAGGGGGGACACCAAATCCAACAGACGGTGAAAAACGGGGTCCGTCATCCAGAGATAATTCCTGTAGTCATCAGGATTTTTCTCCTGGATTTCCCGCAGCAGAGGCATGTGAGGGAATTGGTCCCGCTGGAGCAACCAATTCTTGATCCATGAACTCCTCATCACCCTGTTCATGGACTGAGCTTGGGTCAAAGTATTAACCGCAACACCAAGCGGATACACAGCACGAGCTCTACGATAAGAACGTACTTCCAACATGGCTAGAACCGGCCGGCTGGTCAGAACGAACTTAAACAGAACGCACTGAGGAACAGCAAGTCCTATGAAGAACGACCTGAAAACCAGTAAACGAGCGGACAAGAACGCACTGAAAAACAGATACGACCTGACTACACGCACTGAAACAAGCACAAACTGAACACCAGAAAACGATCTGAAAAGCATGGAGACTGAAAAGCGTGAATCGGCTAACACCAAACTTTTACTAACACGCGGTAACACGAAATGAGCAAAAGCAGCCCAAAGGGTGGCGCCGTTGGATTTGAACTTTCCCTTTATAGTGCCATTGTACGTGTTGTACGTCACAGCGTTTTGGACGGTCGGAATTTTGTCTGATGGTGTGTAGGCAAGACTGATGAAAGTCAGCTTCATCGGAATTCCGATGGAAAAATCCATTGGATTTTATTCTATCGGAAATCCGATCGTGTGTGCAGGGCATTAGACTGTGCCGTTACCGGCAGCTCCCACGCGCATTCGCGGGAGTGACGTCACACGGCTCCGGCCAATCACAGAGCCGGAGTCCGCGGCCCCAGAAGGAAAAGGGGCGAGAAGATGGACGCAGCTTGTACAGGGGACAGCGCTGGATTAGTTTGCAGGTAAGTGTCACATAATGGGCTAGTATGCAATGCATACTAGCCCATTATGCTTTTTAATTTGCAGGGTTTGCAGTGAGCAAAAGAGGAAGTAAAACACATTAGGGTTTACTTCCTCTTTAAATTGAAGTTCAGGAAAGCAGCACTGAGAGAGCAGGAGCCAGCAGCATTGAAAGTTGTAAATTACAAGTGATGGGATAAGAGTTTTACCAAATAGTTTACTAGGAAGTTTGTGTGCTCAATGTGTTAACCACTGGCCAACCGGCTCACACTGATATACGTCGGCAAAGTGTCACGTTTCCACAAAACGACAACGTATGGGTATTGTCCCCTTTAAGACCCGCCGGAGAAGCGCGCCGGCTGCCAGAGCGGGGATGTGTGTGTGTGTGTAAACTCACACACATCACTGATCTATCAGGGAAGAGGAGACATATTGTTTGTTCCTAGTAAGTAGGAACAGCGATATGTCTCTCCCCCCAGTCAGCCCCATCCCCCACACAGTAAGAAATACTCACAAGGGAACACATTTAACCCCTTGATCGCCCCCTAGTGTTAACCCAATCCCTACCAGTGACATTTACACAGTAATCGGTGCATTTTTATAGCACTGATCGCTGTATAATTGTCAATGGTCCCAAAAATGTGTCAAAAGTGTCTGATCTGTCCGCCGCAATGTCGCTAGTGGTCGCTACTAGTGTAAAAAAAAAATATGCCATAAGTCTTTCCCATAGTTTGTACACGCTATAATCAATCAATATACGCTTATTGCGTTTTTTTTTTTGTTGTTTTTTTTTTTTTACCAACGATATGTAGAAGAATATATATTGGCCTAAACTGAGGAAGAAATTTTGTTTTTGAAAATCATTTTTTGTGGATATTTATTATAGCAAAATAGTTAAAAATATTGTGTTTGTTTTTTTGTTTTTTTTAATTTGTCGCTCTTTTTTTGTTTTATAGCACAAAAAATAAATAAGAAGGTGCTCAAATGCCACCAAAAGAATTTGTGGGGAAAAAAAAAGGACATCAATTTTGTTTGGGTACAGCGTCGCATGACCACACAATTGTCAGTTTAAAGCGAATCAGTACGTAATCGCAAAAAATGGCCTGGTCATTAAGCAGGAAAATGTTCTGGTCTGTAAGTGGTTAAACTAAACGGCAAGATTTTAATATTACTTTAAACACCAGTGGAGTGTCCCTCTCAGTTACAAATGCACATTTTACTACAAGTTAGCACCCTCCCAGCTAAATAAAACCAGCTCAGCCAGATAAAGTCAATAAGGAATCTGAAGAGCATTCTATGCTGCTAGAGTTTATTTATTCTGTTTCATATCCACCATGACTAAGCAGAGATTTCTGCTATTATAATTCTACGTATAGTGTAAAGTATTGCTTATAAAGTCTTGGTGCTGTGCAGAGCTTTAGTTTTTACAATTTTAGAGGAAAATTTATTTTGCTTTTTGCAACAAATCTTAGCTGGAGAGGAGAAGCTCCTATAAAAATTGTACCTACGGCAAAGGTTTCTTATGTAAAACCTGTAACATGGATTTGGGCTTCAATATAGGGTTGCCACCTGTCCAGGATTCACCCGGACAGTTCGGGTTTGGAATCATGGGTCTGGGTATCAGACCACCTGAAACCCGGACGCATTATTAATAGAGTTGAGCGGACACCTGGATGTTCGGGTTCGACGGGTTCGGGACCGAACTTTAACCCGAACCCGAACCCGAACCCCATTGAAGTCAATGGGGACCCGGACTTCTAAGGACTAAAAAGGCTCTAAAAAAGTAATGGAAAGGGCTAGAGGGCTGCAAATGGCAGCAAAATGTTGTTAAGAGCATGGCAAGTGCTCTGCAAACAAATGTGGATAGGGAAATAACTTAAAATAACATAAAAAAAATAAAAAAATAAAAAAATATGCTGGAGGCCCCCTTTTCAGCAGAAGAGGTACGGGAAGTCATTAAGAACCTCAGAAACTCAACGGCACGATGCCACACATTGGTGGAAATGCCCCAGAATACGCCCTTTCTGGAATAAATTATTCAATTTAATGGATAAGGTAGTGGGAAAATAAAATACTTTGAAATAAAAATGTAGCAGGGTGCTAAATTTAAGGGAAGTGTTTTAGTGGTAAATAGGCTCAAACACCCTAATTCTGTAGGATTCATGGACCATTTTGTCCTCGGGGGACAGTATTGGTGTGCAGTTCCCTGCGGCCTACAGGTGGCGCTGCCATGGTAGGCTAGGGTTGAACCGCCGATACAGTGCTGTGCCTTTTGTGTCCCCTCTTGGCAGTAGTACAGCGGGGCGGGGAACCTGCTGTGCATGCTGGGAGAGCATATAAAAGGGGCAGACCTTTGGCCTGGGGGCTGATGTCCAGTGGGGTCCACGCCCAGGTGCCTTCGGCCTGGGTGCATGTGTTCCTGTTCCATCTCGGGTACCTTTAGCCCGGGGTGAGGTACTATCCTGGAGTTCCTGCTGCCTTGGGTATGGAGGCCTAGGTGCGGGAGTAAAGCCTGGAGTCCAGAGCCTTCGTCTGGAGTCCGCTAAGGGTCGAGGAGTCTTAGGGTGCCGCCTCGTGTAGGGGACCATGTTCCAGGGAAGGGAGGATCATTCTGATGGACCGATGCGGGAGTCACGGTGAAGGAAGGGTCTGTTGACTCCCTGGAGAGATGTCTTCCCCTTGATATGGGCTAGGTTCATAGAAGGAGAAGCTCAAGGTCATCTTGACTGTATCAGAGGCCTTATTCACCCGGCCCGTGGCAGGGGCCTTATACACCCTGGTCTGTGGCAGAGACCAAAGTTCTCCAGGTCCGTGGCAGGGGCCTTGTACACCCGGTCTGTGGCAGAGACCAACCTCAAGGTCTGTGACAGAGACCGTGCACCTAAAACTGTTTGAGAAACCTAAGCAGTGAAGTGAATGTGCTACGTTTGTGCCTGGACCTCCTCCACACCTTAAGCTGTCCTGTTTCTTTGCTCTAACCTTTTCTATCCGAGTAGAGATTATTTTGCCATGAGAGAATAAGAGTTGTAATTTCAGCTGGTGTGGACATTGACTTTACTGGGAATTAAAGGACTTGCCTCTACCTACAGTAGAGGTGAGAATCATCCTCTGGAGGAGTTTTGACTCCGGCTGTGGACACGGCCCGTCAAGTACACTGCTCAACCTCTTTATATAGGAGGGTACGGGCTGGTAGTGCGGTGTGCCTTTCTCCCTCCTGCGAGGAGCCGACAACATAAAGGCAGGTAAGGGGGAAAGGATCTGTGCGCTACAAAAAAATAAAATAAAAATTATAATCTTGACCTAGGAGGACGAGGTCCATATGGAGTAGGAGGTTGAGGTGGCGGTGGATGTGGCTGTGTAGGTGGAAGCGGCGGTGGAGGAGGACGAGGTAGCCAACACTGGTTCAAAAATACAACAATGGCTGGGTAAGGCCGGTGATGTGTCGAATTCTGTCCCTCGTCAAATAGTGTCCACCCTGTACTGCGCTTGCTCAGTATGTAGGACAAGGGGATTTCGAAAATCTCCCAAGACGAACGGCGCCTGCGTGGTGAGTTCAGGTGAAGGCCACACCATCCGTGGTTCAAGCCGAGACAAGTGAGGCCGTGCCCGAAGCGTGGCGATCGAACCGAGCCCGTGAGGGGCCCTGTTACTATGTGCTACCGTATGTCCACTTGGATGGTGGGGCTTGAACCTGCACTTACTGCGCAGGCGCCGTTCATCTTCGGAGATTTTGTGAATCTCCTTGTCCTCTGTACTGCGCAAGCGCTGCGCCTTCGCAGTATGGGCCGGGCACAATCCGATGGCCGGACAGTTTTTGTCACAACACCGGTATACATGTCTATTCTGCAGAAGGTACGGACAAGTCCTGTGGGATCCATGCCTGGTTCATTTTAATGAACATGAGCTTGTCCACATTGGCTCTGGACAGGCGGCTGCGCTTGTCTGTGATAACGCCCCCTGCCGTGCTAAATACACGTTCAGATAATACACTGGCTGCAGGGCAGGCCAGCACCTCCAAGGCATAAAGGGCAAGCTCAGGCCATGTGCCCAATTTGGAGACCCAGAAGTTAAAGGGGGCAGACCCGTCATCCAGTATGTGTAGGCCTGTGGACACATACTGCTCAACCATGTTGGTGAAATGCTGCCTCCTGCTAAGACGTTCCATCTCAGCTGGTGGTGCTGGTTGTTGTGGCGTGCTGACAAAGCTTTTCCACATTTCAGCCATGCTAACCCTGCCTTCTGAGGTGCTGCCGGTGCCCCGGCTGCGTTGGCGACCTCTTCCTCATCCTCTGCCTTCGCCTTGTGCTTCCACCGTACGCCCGCTGTCAGGTGGGAATGCCACCAGCAGCGCGTCTACCAGCGTGCGCTTGTACTCGCGCATCTTACGCTCCAGTGAGGGAATTAAGGACGGTACGTTCTCCTTGTAATGGGGATCCAGCAGGGTGGCCACCCAGTAATCAGCACCAGTTAAAATGTGGGCAACTCGGCGGTCATTGCGGAAACACTGCAGCATGTAATCGCTCATGTGTGCCAGGCTGCCCAGAGGCAAAGAAAAGCTGTCCTCTGTGGGAGGTGTATCGTCTGTGTCCTCTGTATCCCCCCAGCCACGCACCAGTGATGGCCACGAGCTGGTCTGGGTGCCACCCTGCTGTGAAAATGGCTCCTCCTCCTCCTCCTCCTCCATCTCCTCCTCCACCTTGTCATCCTCCAGAACTGTGCCCTTTCTGCCGGACAATTGTGTACCTGGCGTTTGTTGGTGCAGGAACCCGCCCTCGTAGCCACTTGTGAAAGACTGCCCTGAAAGCCTTTGAAATGATCCCGCTTCCTCCTCCTCCTCCTCATCCTCCTGTGCCACATCCTCTTCCATCATCATCCGAAGCGTTTTTTCAAGGAGGCATAGAACTGGGATAGTAACGCTGAGAACGGCGTCATTGGCACTGGACATGTTGGTGGAGTACTCGAAACAGCGCAACAAGGCACACAGGTCTCGCATGGAGGCCCAGTTATTGGTGGTGAAGTGGTGCTGTTCCGCAGAGCGACTCACGCGTGATTGCTGCAGCTGAAACTCCACTATCGCCTGCTGCTGCTCGCACAGTCTGGCCAGCATGTGCAAGGTGGAGTTCCACCTTGTGGGCACATCACATATGAGGCGGTGAGCGGGAAGGCCGAAGTTACGCTGCAGCGCTGACAGTCGAGCAGCAGCAGGGTGAGAACGCCGAAAGTGCGCACACACAGCCCGCACTTTCTGCAGCAGCTCTGGCATATTGGGGTAATTTTTAAGGAACCTCTGGACCACCAAGTTCAGCACATGCGCCAGGCAAGGGATGTGCGTCAAACCGGCTAGGCCCAGAGCTGCTACGAGATTTCGCCCATTATCGCACACCACCAGGCCGGGCTTGAGGCTCACTGACAGCAACCACTCATTGGTCTGTTGTTCCATGTCCCTCCACAACGCCTGCGCGGTGTGGGTTTTTTCCCCCAAACAGGAAAGTTTTAAAACTGCCTGCTGTCGTTTACCCCTGGCTGTGCTGAAGTTGGTGGTGAAGGTGTTACGCTGACCGGATGAGGAGGCGGTAGAGGATGAGGAAGCGGAGTAGGAGGAGTTAGCAACAGGAGGCAAACTGAAGCGCCCTGCAATCCTCGGTGGTGGAAGGACATGCGCCAAACTGCTATCTGCCTCAGGCCCAGCCGCCACTGCATTTACCCAGTGTGCTGTTAGGGAGATATAACGTCCCTGACCGTGCTTACTGGTCCACGCATCCGTAGTTAGGTGGACCTTGCCACAGATGGCATTGCGCAGTGCACACCTGATTTTGTCCCCCACTTGGTTGTGCAGGGAAGGGATGGCTCGCCTGGAAAAGTAGTGGCGGCTGGGCACGACGTACTGTGGGACAGCCAATGCCATCAGGCTTTTAAAACTCTGCGTCTCCACCAGACGGAATGACAGCATTTCAAAGGCCAGGAGTTTTGAAATGCTGGCATTCAGGGCCAGGGATCGCGGGTGGCTAGGGGGGTACTTCCTCTTCAGCTCCAATGTTTGGGAGATAGAGAGCTGAATGCTTCCATGGGACATTGTGGAGATGGTTGGTGACCCAGGTGGTAGTGTTGCTGGCAGATCCTCTGTTTGCGGGGTGGCAGGTGCCACTGTCACTACAGAGGTGGATGAAGAGGCCGAGACTGCAGCAGAAGAGGAAGCAGGAGGAGCCAGAGACCTTTCTTGGTTTTTGAGGTGTCTACTCCACTGCAGCTCGTGCTTTGCACTTAGATGCCTGGTCATGCAGGTTGTGCTCAGGTTGAGAACGTTTATGCCTCGCTTCAGGCTCTGATTGCACAGCGTGCAAACCACTCGTGTCTTGTCATCAGCACATTGTGTGAAGAACTGCCACGCTAGGGAACTCCTTGGACCTGGCTTTGGTGTGCTCGGTCCCTTGCTGCGTTGGGCAGTAGCAGACATACTGTCTAGGGGATGGACGCTCCGCTTTTGCACCCTGCTCCCTCTTCTGCTGTGCTGGTGGCTCTGTGCGACCACCGCCTCTTCCTCCAAACTACACTGGTCACCTGCATAACGTTGATTCCATGTGGGGTCGAGGACCTCATCGTCCTCCACATCATCTTCCACCCAGTCTTCACCCCTGCCCTCCTTGTCTGTCTGCACAATTGCGAAAGCAGCAGCAGTTGGCACCTGTGTTTCGTCATCATCCGAGACGTACTGCGATGGTCCTCCCATGTACTCATCATGAAACATAAGTGGTTGGGCATCGGTGCACTCAATCTCTTCCACTTCTGGGGCAGGGCTAGGTGGATGGCCCTGGGAAACCCTGCTAACAGAGTCATCGAAAAGCAGAAGAGACTGCTGCATGATTTGGGGCTCAGACTGCTTGGCTGATTTGCAAGGGGGGGAGGTGAAAGACTGATGGACATGGGTTTCAGGTGCCAACTCTGATCTTTCATCAGAAGAGTGGGTGGGAGACAATGTGAAGGAACCCGAGGCACTGTCAGCAACCCAATCTACTATCGCCTGTACTTGTCCTGGCCTAAACATTCGTACAGCCTCATTAGGCCCGACAAAATACCGCCGCAGGCTCGGTCGCCTACTCGCACCTGAGGAAGGTGTTTCACTTGTGCGTGTATCTGGCACAGATCCACCACGTCCTCTCCCTGCAACAGGAGCTCCACCAGCAGCACCACGACCGGGGCCACCACGTCCCTTTGACCTTCTCCTCATATTTTCCAAATTTAGGATCTTGCCCTAAATGGGTGTTTTTGGAAGAGCAGAACACACCCACAGTACGTAACCGCTGAATCGCACAGCTACAGAACTGCAGAAAATGCTATTCAAAAAAAATGTTGTTTTTTTAGTATAGCACAGTAGGAGAAAACTATATAGAAATTGTTTATTTCACACACCTCCACATATGTATAACACACTGCAAACTATTTTTTGTGACCCTAAATGGCGTTTTTTGGAAGAGCAGAACACACTCACAGTACGTAACCGCTGAATCGCACAGCTACAGAACTGCAGAAAATGCTATTCAAAAAAAAATTTGTTTTTTTTAGTATAGCACAGTAGGAGAAAACTATATAGAAATTGTTTATTTCACACACCTCCACATATGTATAACACACTGCAAACTATTTTTTGTGCCCCTAAATGGCGTTTTTTGAAAGAGCAGAACACACCCACAGTACGTAACCGCTGAATCGCACAGCTACAGAACTGCAGAAAATGCTATTCAAAAAAAATTTTGTTTTTGTAGTATAGCACAGTAGGAGAAAACTATATAGAAATTGTTTATTTCACACACCTCCACATATGTATAACACACTGCAAACTATTTTTTGTGCCCCATAATGGCGTTTTTTGGAAGAGCAGAACACACCCACAGTACGTAACCGCTGAATCGCACAGCTACAGAACTGCGGAAAATGCTATTCAAAAAAAAATGTTGTTTTTTTAGTATAGCACAGTAGGAGAAAACTATATAGAAATTGTTTATTTCACACACCTCCACATATGTATAACACACTGCAAACTATTTTTTGTGCCCCTAAATGGCGTTTTTTGGAAGAGCAGAACACACCCACAGTACGTAACCGCTGAATCGCACAGCTACAGAACTGCGGAAAATGCTATTCAAAAAAAATGTTGTTTTTTTAGTATAGCACAGTAGGAGAAAACTATATAGAAATTGTTTATTTCACACACCTCCACATATGTATAACACACTGCAAACTATTTTTTGTGCCCCTAAATGGCGTTTTTTGGAAGAGCAGAACACACACACAGTACGTAACCGCTGAATCGCACAGCTACAGAACTGCGGAAAATGCTATTAAAAAAAAATGTTTTTTTAGTATAGCACAGTAGGAGAAAACTATATAGAAATTGTTTATTTCACACACCTCCACATATGTATAACACACTGCAAACTATTTTTTGTGCCCCTAAATGGCGTTTTTTGGAAGAGCAGAACACACCCACAGTACGTAACCGCTGAATCGCACAGCTACAGAACTGCAGAAAATGCTATTCCAAAAAAATTTTGTTTTTTTAGTATAGCACAGTAGGAGAAAACTATATAGAAATTGTTTATTTCACACACCTCCACATATGTATAACACACTGCAAACTATTTTTTGTGCCCCTAAATGGCGTTTTTTTCGAAGAGCAGAACACACCCACAGTACGTAACCGCTGAATCGCACAGCTACAGAACTGCAGAAAATGCTATTAAAAAAAAAAGTGGTTTTATAAGTATAGCACAGTAGGAGAAAACTATATAGAAATTGTTTATTTCACACACCTCCACATATGTATAACACACTGCAAACTATTTTTTGTGCCCCTAAATGGCGTTTTTTGGAAGAGCAGAACACACCCACAGTACGTAACCGCTGAATCGCACAGCTACAGAACTGCAGAAAATGCTATTCAAAAAAAATGTTTGTTTTTTTAGTATAGCACAGTAGGAGAAAACTATATAGAAATTGTTTATTTCACACACCTCCACATATGTATAACACACTGCAAACTATTTTTTGTGCCCCTTAATGGCGTTTTTTGGAAGAGCAGAACACACCCACAGTACGTAACCGCTGAATCGCACAGCTACAGAACTGCAGAAAATGCTATTCAAAAAAAAAATTTGTTTTTTTTAGTATAGCACAGTAGGAGAAAACTATATAGAAATTGTTTATTTCACACACCTCCACATATGTATAACACACTGCAAACTATTTTTTGTGCCCCTAAATGGCGTTTTTTGAAAGAGCAGAACACACCCACAGTACGTAACCGCTGAATCGCACAGCTACAGAACTGCAGAAAATGCTATTCAAAAAAAAATTTGTTTTTTTAGTATAGCACAGTAGGAGAAAACTATATAGAAATTGTTTATTTCACACACCTCCACATATGTATAACACACTGCAAACTATTTTTTGTGCCCCTAAATGGCGTTTTTTGGAAGAGCAGAACACACCCACAGTACGTAACCGCTGAATCGCACAGCTACAGAACTGCAGAATATGCTATTCCAAAAAAATTAGTTTTTTTAGTATAGCACAGTAGGAGAAAACTATATAGAAATTGTTTATTTCACACACCTCCACATATGTATAACACACTGCAAACTATTTTTTGTGCCCCTAAATGGCGTTTTTTGGAAGAGCAGAACACACCCACAGTACGTAACCGCTGATTCGCACAGCTACAGAACTGCAGAAAATGCTATTCAAAAAAAATTTTGTTTTTTTAGTATAGCACAGTAGGAGAAAACTATATAGAAATTGTTTATTTCACACACCTCCACATATGTATAACACACTGCAAACTATTTTTTGTGCCCCTAAATGGCGTTTTTTGGAAGAGCAGAACACACCCACAGTACGTAACCGCTGAATCGCACAGCTACAGAACTGCAGAAAATGCTATTAAAAAAAATAGTTTTTTTTTAGTATAGCACAGTAGGAGAAAACTATATAGAAATTGTTTATTGCACACACCTCCACATATGTATAACACACTGCAAACTATTTTTTGTGCCCCTTAATGGCGTTTTTTGGAAGAGCAGAACACACCCACAGTACGTAACCGCTGAATCGCACAGCTACAGAACTGCAGAAAATGCTATTCAAAAAAAATTTGTTTTTTTAAAATAGCACAGTAGGAGAAAACTATATAGAAATTGTTTATTTCACACACCTCCACATATGTATAACACACTGCAAAATATTTTTTGTGGCCCTGAATGGCTCTCTTTGCAAGCGTACATTAAAGTGCAAATTTTTTTTTTTTTTTTGCCCTAAACGGGTCTTTTTTTGCACGAGCAAAATAAAATGCAAATTTTTTATTTTTTTTGCCCTATGGGTCTTTTGGAAAAGAGCACAATAAAGTGCCTTTTTTTCCCCCCCTAAATGGATCATTTTCAAAGAGCAGAATACACCCACAGTATGGAAACGGTGTATCTCTCAACGTAATATATGCAGTGCTGGTGCACTGAGCTTGCAGATAAAAGTTAGATTTTCTCTGACACTGGGCTCATGGCAGTGTAAAAAGACTGTGCACTGCAACACAAACAGGTAAACCTATGCAGATCGCTGATTTTAATCTCTGAATCTGGACTCCTATATAATATTCTCTCTCCCTGAAAGCACCAACAGGAACCTGGCCCTACACTACGCTATCTCTCTATCTTTTCCCTCAGATTGCAGAATCAGGACTACCTCATGTATTTTACAATCTCTCCCTATTAGCAACAGCAGCAGCCAAGATCCTCTCCCTATATATTCTGAAGCAGAGTGACGTGTGTGCTGTGTGCCTCTAGCTTATATAGAAGCTGGGTCACATGTTGCACTGACCAATCACAGCCCTGCCATTAGTAGGCATGGCTATGATGGCTTCTAAGGGCACACCAGCTAATCAAAAGGTGATTGGCTGGCCCCTGAAGCATTTCTAACTGCGTAATTAGATTGCCGAACCCGAAACCGGACTTTTGCGCAAAGTCCGGGTTCGGGTTCGGGAAAAAGCTAAAGTTCGGTACGGACCCGAACTTTACAGTTCGGGTTCGCTCAACACTAATTATTAAGACTAGACTATGGCTTCCCCTCAGGGTTGCTGGCTGCAGTTGTGTAAGCCGAGAGTGTGTGTTAGACTCTTTCACACTGCCCAAAGCCAGCACTAACAATCCCCCATCCCTCCCCCCCACACACTTCAATCCCTGGCGCTGTGGCTCAGAAAATGAAAGTGGGGGTGGGAAATTTGAAGTCCAGTAGCCTTTTTCTATTCGTTTTTTGCTTTTGGTTGAACTAGATGGATTTCTGACTTTTTTTATAGCTATGTAACAGGATTATGTAATTAAAGAGACCTGGAAAAATAGGATGAAGGAAGTTTCAATTCCTAGTGCAAATTAGAGAGTCTGTCCTATAGAATTGACTAAAATATAATGCACTGTAAGACCCCTTTCACAGTAAGGCGCTTTTCAGGCATTATAATGCTAAAAATAGCGCCTGCAAAGCGCCCTGAAAGAGCCGCTCCTCTCACTCCAGTGTGAAAGCCCTGAGGGCTTTCACACTGGAGCGCTGCGCTGGCAGGACGGTAAAGGTCCTGCTAGCCGCATCTTTGGAGCGGTGAAGGAAGGGTGTGTATACCGCTCCTCCACCGCTCCTGCCCATTGAAATCAATGGGCACCACGGCTATACCACCGGCAAAGCACCGCTGTAGCGACGCTTTGCGGGTGGTTTTAACCCTTTCTCGGCTGCTAGAAAGGTGTGAAAGGGACCTAAGCCATCTAACCATAAAAAATAATTTCATACCTTACCTTCCATATTCTATGACAACTATGACCCTCCAGGTTGGTTGAAACTGTGAAGATTTATAGTCATCTTTAATACTCTGGGGAATTGCTTACTAATATAGAACTGGCTACCTGAATACATATTTATTTTTTATTCATTATATTACTTCATTAAAGTTGTAGTTCACCATCTTCAGCTGTCAGTGTGCCTCTTTGTACGGGGCAGAGGGACAGCTTAGCTGGCAGATTTGTTTATAAACCAGCCCTAGTTATCACAACGATTGTCATGGTGATCACGTGATTGGTAATCTATAAGTAAGTAAGTGGCTGCATGATCTCAGAATTGTTGGAGCATCTCATGCCACCGGCCTCTGCCTCTTCACATGCCTCCGCTCTGCCAATTCCATTGTCAGGCAACAGGCCATGTGCTAGTGGCAGCGTCTCTTATGCTCCCGTTGGCTGGCCGTGTTTGCATTTTCTTTGCTCTGAGCTTGTGATAGGTCTATCTACACTAGTGTAGCACTCTATTAGTCTGATGCTCTGTTTGATGCTAGTCCAGCCTGTCTTTAAAGGACCCAATTTGGATTATCATCTTCTGACTGACCTGACATCTACCTGTTCCTGGATTATGCTTATCTTCTGCTGCTTTGAGCGTAAGGATCATTTTGTAGTAATTATCCCAGCACACAAGGTTTTGTCAGGCTTTTGTTTTACTTTTAGTGACATACAGTGTTTCCTTCCATTTTAATTCTTGAGTTTTTAGCTCTAAAAATTATAATGGCAAATAGGGATGCCCCTTGAACTAGAGGAGGGGCTACTGACAAGTCTATAGCTGATTATGTCTTGTTTATAACCAGGTCAGACTATGGGCCAAAACGACATATTAAGTGTGCATTAGCACACTTTGTGTTAGTATCCTGTAGATAAGAGGACATCATCTGTATTAACGGTCTTTTTTTTTTATGCATTGGCTGTATCCAGCGATACTAACACCCTTGAACTCGCATTGTCATGTGAGGCTTTGGACATCATACAAAAAAGTAATTTGTCGCATCATTTGTATCAATATAAAAATGGTCCACTTTAAAGCGGACCTTCAGTATTTTTTTAATCTTTCCATCTATTAAATCTTCTACCCTTGTTGTTTTAACTTTGGATAGTAAACATTTTTTTTCAGCCAGTAAATACCTTATACAGCCCACTCCCTGTTTCTTGTCTGGTAAAAAGCTGAGGCATATGACATCATGCACAGCTCTCTCTCACTCTCATGAGAGTTTGTCAGAGAGTCATAAGAGGGCCAATGAGAGCTGCAGAGCTGGACGCTTGCCTCTGTGTGTCTGTGTAAATCCAGGAAGTGAAAAGACAGCAGCTTCAGCTGCCCACAGTTAAAATGGCTGCAGCCAGATTCAGCGGAGGGAGATTTCTGCAGCATATTTCGCAAGTACAGAATCACAGCATATATAAAATCATATGCAAAGTAGTTGGAGGGAAGCTTCAGAATGGCAAAGATGTTTTTATTTAAATTATGTGAGCAGACTGCAGTTCCTCTTCAAGGTAATTGAAAATAACAAAGGGACACTCTTTTTCTATCTGGAGGACAAGAAATTTAACCTCCTTATAGGGAAAGATTTCTTCACAGCAAGCTCAGTATATATTTTTTAAAAGTTGAATACTTTTTTCTAAATTCAGAGGCAATAAATGGCTATTATTATCTGTAATTAATAACACTTGTGAATTTTGATCCAGATAAAATCTGATTGCCATAGGCCGGATCAGAAGACTTTTTTTTTATGTTGGATGCTTTATATATTTCTTTATGTCCTCTGTGGGTTTAGGGTTCTGTGAATGTGTTTTTTTTTTTTTAAACCTGGATAACGATATGTCTTTAACTCCTTGCCTCCCGCCCACGTACATTTACTACGGAACGGCGGAACCTGTGCGCAGAATCGCATACAGGTGCATGATGCTGCACGACTGGGTCTGCAGCACACACATGCGCAGCCAGCAACCTGCTCTCTCTGTGATCGTTTCTGACTAAACAAGACAGATCGCCATTCTGTTAGTAGGGAAGACAGATCCTGTGTTTCTGCTAAGCAGGAACCCGGATCTCTGTCTTTCCACAGTTAAAGAACCCCCCTACAGTTAGCAAGCACCCCCTAGGGACACATTTAACCTTTTGTCATTAGTACAGTGACAGTGCATATTTTTTTTAAAAATATGCCATAGTTTATACAGGGCCGTTTGAAGGAATTTGGGGGCCGATCGCAGGGGGGGGGGATAAGGGGGGGGGGTTTGTCTTCTCTTGCTCCTCTTCCTGCTGTGTGGGACAATTCACACCATCGCTGGACTGCTGGGGCCCCAGGCCAGCTCGGGGCCCCAAGCAGTTGCTTGGTTTGCCTGTCCTGTTCCGACGGCCCTGAGTTTATAGATGCTATAACTTTTGCGCAAACCAATCAATATACACATATTGGGATTTTTTTTAACAAAAATGTGTAGCAGAATATAATATATATTGACCTGAATTCATGAAGAAATTATTTTTTTTACATTTTTTTTTGTGTTTTATGTTTTATAGCAGAAAGTAAAAAATATTGTTTGTTTTTTCAAAATTGTCAGTCTTTTTTTGTTTATAGCGCAAAAAATAAAAACTGCAGAGGTGATTAAACACCACCAAAAGAAAGCTCTATTTGTGAAAAAAAAAACAAGAAAAAACATCAATTGTATTTCGGTTAAGGTGTCTGACTGCGCAATTTTCAGTTAAAGTGATGCAGCGCCGTGTAGCAAAAATTGGCCTGGTCATGGGGGGCGGGGTTAAAACCTTCCGGAGCTGAAGTGGTTAAAGCTGACCTTCAGGCAAAGTGCCAAACACACAGCTAAATACATGTTGTATAGGAAAGTCCTTGTCAGCACCCATAGGTGTAGGACACTTAACTGGCCCTAAGTACTGCCCTCTTTATTTCTATTGGAGTGGTGTTGTACAGGGGAGTACCCTTCCTTTAAAGTGGATGTAAACCCACTCTCATCCTTTCTAAACTACTGCCATAGTGGTTATCTATAAGGATATACATGCCTCCTGCATGTATCCTTACCTTTCAAATGTCTCCCCTCTGTCTGTTATGAGACCCAAAAAACTGCAGATTCTGTGGACGGGTCTGTTGTCCGGAGCTCACTGGGTGGAGTTGTTATGTCAGTAGACTCCCCATCCTACTCTACACTCCCCTTATCAGCATGCATTTTCTTCTGTGTATTTCTTACACTAAATTTTGCTATGATCACTAACATCTAGTCAAAACCCAGAAAAGTAACCACATGACTTCTCAGGCCCCTGCATGAGATATGTAAATAACCTGTCACTCACAGCAGGGGGGAAGAACAGACAGGGTTTTCTCTGTTTGTCTGTTTTATCTCACTGAAAAAAGATAAGAGGATTGCTCAGAGCTGGATGAACTCTTTGGGGCAAGACTGGGCACAGATGATCTGAAATCTTATACTATACATTGTGGCAGCCCAAATTTTTTTTTTCGGGTTTACATCCACTTTAAGTCAAATGAGGTGCATTAGGACATTTTAGGACATTTTAGGTATATTTTAGGTATATATCTGCACACATTGACATTTTTCAAACTATCTGCCCAGACTAACTTGAAATGAGAGGGTTTCAGATACAGTGGAGATGATAAATGATAGAGAGATGGATATATGGCTAGACCGTAACAGAAGAGGCACAGGGATAGTAAAGAAGTAAGGAGAAAGTGTATATTTTTCTAAATGGAAGAAATAAAACCATTGATAATTAGTAACATCAACCATCCCCATAACATGTGACAGTTCTCTGTTGGAAAAATCAACTCACCACATCTACAGTAATCCCATTGTAGTGCTTCAAAGATTTTCCTCTGAGCTCTACAATAAACAATTAAACCTGAGCTGAAAAATATAATAGTATGTGTATGGGAGATAATTTTTCTGCTGTCATTCACACAGAAAACCTTCCATTTTTCCTGATTTACATTCATGTAGATGAAAGATATTGCCAACAATAGGTGGGAGCCAGGAAAATTTCATCTGTCTGGAATTCAGCAGGAAAAAAGTACACTGGAAATTTCAGAGGAAGTGAGGATTTGTGTCTGCTCCAGCACCTCTGTTTGTGTTCGCTCAGCTGGCTCGTGTTAGCAGGAGTCATTGAGGAAAAGCGTCAAACGGTTTTTCCATCACTACAGAAACTTGACTTTAATCCCAAATCAGTAGGCCTTGTGTTGTGACCTGTAACCCCGGTCTCCTGCAAGTGACTTCAATCCTTTGTGCTATCTTACATCAACAGTTTTTGTTTTCCCTGCAGGTCTTAAATAAAATGAAAAAAGAACCATTACATAGAAGTAGCAGTATATGTAAATCCTCTAAAGCTTTAGCACACCACATTTTATAACCCAAATACACATGCTGTTAATTCAATTTACTTTTAATTTCCGTATTTAAGTCTTGAACCAGTTCTTTCTTAATCCATTTTTTTTTTTTTTTTTAAGAACTCTGATGACCAGATTAGGTATGTGCAAATTTATGAGTTCAGGGACATTTCTATTATCCATAAAGGCCTAGGCACTTACCTAAGTCAAAAGCCGTTGTGGCAAGGATAACCAGCTTATTTCATATTTGTAGGGACAATGTCCTAAACTGGGGTGTAGTTATAATTTAGTGGTATATCTAGGCTGTAGTCAACTTGAGTTGGAATTGTTATAGTTCTGCTTTCATTGTTTTCCCTATGCTCAGATTATCACGTACTTCTTGTTATTGGGGATTGTCCCTGGCTGTAAGAAGAGACAATAATTCTGAATTATGAATATAGGAAGTTTATTGCCATTGGTGCATGTTGGAAGAGGATATAAATATTTGGTGTGACTGTCCAGATGGAGTTTTTAGTTCTTGCCTGCTAAACTGTTGTCAGGAATGGAGGCTATGTTGGTGATTAATTCCTCATAAGCCTGGTTCATAGGCAGGGTAAAGCCAAGAGCAGGCCCGAAAAATGGGGCCTGCCTTGGAGGGTACATACATGAGGAGTAAAGCTGGGGCCCTGGAGCATCAGAGGGAGGAACGTCTCTGTCTCTACTAAGAAGTATCCTGGAGAACTGAATAAAAGCTGGAGCACATTGCAGAAGTCTGATGGCTCAACTTAAAAGGTATTTGTGTGACCTGAAACTTCTCAACAGTCTGAGGGATACAGGTTGTCCTTCTCAGCTTAAAGGTTCTCATTTCTGCATTGCCTGTTGCTAGTGGAGACGCCTGGAGTCATTTTCTGTTTGATTTTTGGGTATCATGTGCCATAACCCTCTCTCCCTTAGAAAACTTTGCCTAATATACTCTGTTAAACATTCTAAAGTGACTGGTGCTGAGCTTCTTCCACCCCACAAAGAATCAAGGGTTTTGCCTCAAGGTTTAAAATGTTAGCCAACTGAGCTGCCTGGGGGTCCCTAATGGGGGTGCTACATTTGCAATAACCCTAAAGACAGCTAGTACAAAGTACAAGCAAAATAGTTATTGAAAATTTATAAGGAAACTAAATATAGAAAGTTTACTGAAATATTTCTACTGCTGGGGGGGGGGGGGGGGGGCTAGAAAAATCACCTCAAACATACCCCAATCGGCTATTAGACCCCAAATATGAATGATTGGATCTCAAACCCCTAGCTATATATTGTCTAAATTTGTAGTAGGGTTGCCAACCCCACAGTCTGTCCAATTTAAAATGAGAGAGGATGGCAGCTGCATCCGTAACTATTGTACACATGCAGTGTTTGATTTGACCAAAGTTGTAACTACTAGGCTTGTGCAATTCGTTTCGTAACGAATCGAAATTCGTCTGAATTTAGCAACTTTCGGACATTCGGAAGCATTCGAATTTCGGAACAAAGCAATTACGATTAAAATTGAATCCGAAATAATGTCTTCGGCATAATTCGTTATGAAAAAAGTTACGAATGTACGAATCAATTCAAAGCACAATAACACTCTGCTCTGCTCTCTGCTTCTCCCTCACCGTGCTGAACTCCCTCTCAAAATAATGTACAGGGCCGGAGGCTATAGCCGCATGTAAAAAACGAAAGTAAAATACGAGATTTTGAATCGTTACAAATAACCGTTATGTATTTAGAAAAGTACAAATCCATTCGAAGCACATTAGGCATAATAGGCAGCGTCGTTGTGAGAGAGACACGGAAAATTACGAATCAACAAACCCAAAAAAAGTTACAAAAGTAGGAGTTGTGTCCAGAATCAACGAAAAACAATGCACTCTACCGAAAGTACGAATTATAAATCAAGGAAAAATAAGGCTTACATTAATACGAATCATTCCGATTCAAGAAAAATGTCGCTTGCGAAAATACGAATTAGTCCGAACACGAAAAATCCCATCTAGCAAAATTACGAACGATTACGAATCAACAGGACCGAAATGAAACGAACCGAAACTAAACAAATTTTTCCGTTGTACACAAGTCTAGTAACTACTACGAATTGTCACCAAGACCCTCCATAGTGGTGCAACACCTTTTCTAAATAAAAACAAATGCTTCAGATACAAATACAGTCCAGAAAGCTTGCGACATTAACTGCCCCTTTAACCAAATATACCGTCAAGGTGTGGGACACAATGTGGCATGGAAATGGATAATAATTTTTCACTTGATGCCCCTGACTGCCAATCCTCAATTAGTACCAGGGCTAGATGAGCATGCATTCCATCTCTGGAAAACAGATGATATACCATGTTATGAGTACATCTTTTCTCAGCCTACAAGACTGTAGGATAAAATGTGTGATTTCACAATTTTTGGAGGTGGAATCGAGTTCCAAGAAGTCTCTCAAAACTGCTGCGTTCTGTTAAGGATTTATATTCTCTATAGAAAAGCCATTTGTTAATGTTAAAACCCCTACCTACTGAATCACACTATGGTACAAACTTCTTCTTACTCCTGATTACACAGGCCCCCCATCTTGCATAGCTGAATGGGTAGGAGAATTAGAGCAGAGTTTGTCACTAGATGAAACAAACAAGATATTGAAATGAGTTCATTCATCTTTCATAAATTCTGCTGCTGAAAGTAATTATAAATTGTGTTTAAATAAATGGCATCAGCAGGTAGCTCCATGTAGGGTGGTAGTGCCCTCTAATTTGTATATAGTGGAGGCAAACTCTTGAACAGGTTGATAAAATCTCTCCTTCTCAAGTCAATGGTTTTGTTCCACAAAACCAAAATCTCAATCTCAAAATATAAAAAAATGCTACACCACTTAAACATGGCTAGAATTGTAATCCCAAAACACCAACCAGAACTGCCTTTGGTGGGTAAATGGCTGCTGAGGGTATCCCAAATCTGATTAATTTGGGAAATTAGAATATTATTAAAGGAGA
Source organism: Rana muscosa (assembly GCA_029206835.1). NCBI lineage: Eukaryota > Metazoa > Chordata > Amphibia > Anura > Ranidae > Rana > Rana muscosa. Next base: position 3,684,733 of record JARGYO010005562.1, on the reverse strand, counting down.
AGTGCAGCCTGAGCTCGTTTGGCTGGACTTCTCCTATGGGTCACAGGAGTGCAATTAATTTTGCACTCCTGTGACCCGTTTTCAGCAGAGAGCGGTCTGAAGTCCTCTCTCTGCTGACGTCACCAGGAGGATCAGTCCAGGCACCGCGACATCCCGACTCTGGAAGTCTGGACTTGCCAGGTGCCTGGACTAATGGCAGTCTCAGCCTCTCAGAAAGCAGCTGAGATGGCCACTCCCCACCCCTCCACAGCTCAGCGCTCCAATGAGCATGGAGGAGCAGAGCAGAAATGCTGCTAATTGACAGGAGGCAGATCTCCGCTCGGAGCTGAGATAACCGTGCCATTGGCCGTGTTCGATGGGTTGGTTCTCAGTGAAGAGGCGCCGGGGACAGATGCAGCATCCACCTAGGTAAGTATTAATCTGCAAGAAAACGTATTCCCATTCTTCTCCTTTAAACAACATGGCCACCAGACTTTTTACTCCACCTGGGCAGGGTGGATTTAAAAATTTAGATGCTAACAGTTATCAAATGGGCAGTGGACTGTACCTTCTGTGGTATTGTTGTGTGATTCACTTTGTGCAGATGGCTAGATTTAAGCTTGCTTCGCTCCTTCCATCTGCATTAATTTATCATTGGCAAATTCACCTGTATTGTTTAGATCGTTAAAATCTCAGAGGGGCTAATAGAATTGTATTGATCAAAATGCACTGTTACTATGTCCATATGTTATATTGCAAGGAATACATTACACAAAGGTTTTAGTGTGGAAAACATATTTTGTAAATTAAATGAATCTCTAAAAAAAAAAAAACACAAATGACTAATCTAAAATAAAAGGATTTTTGGCAGTTCAGTAGTATAAATATCCTGCAGATCTTATCTGCATCTCAGAAGTACTGAATTCTAGAGCATTTTATAATTTGTCCCCAAAATTCTATGCTATACTTTTCTGTACTAATGACATATGGGAAAGATCCCTAGGAAATTAAATCAGAACTCTATTTTTCATAATAATTCTAATAAATAATCCTTTACCAAGCATATTAAAAAAAAAAGCAGTTTTCAATACAGTACTCACCTTCTCTCATGTTCTGTTCCCTGCTGACTAAAACTGGCCATACATTAGGAGATTTTCGAACGTTCATGAACATTTAGAGATATCATTTTGCCCCTGTTCAAATCATTAGTAAGACCTCATCTGGAATATGCAGTTCAGTTTTGGGCACCAGTTCTCAAAAAGGATATCGGGGAACTGGAGAAAGTGCAGAGAAGGGCAACCAAACTGATAAGAGGCATGGAGGAGCTCAGCTATGAGGAAAGATTAGAGGAACTGAATTTATTCACTTTTGAGAAGAGGATATTAAGGTGGGATATGATCAACATGTACAAATATATAATTGGTCCATGTAGTGAACTTGGTGTTGAGTTATTCACTTTATGGTCAACACAGAGGACACGGGGGCACTCTTTACGTCTAAAGGAAAAGAGATTTCATCTCCAAATATGGAAAGGTTTCTTCAGAGTAAGAGCTGTGAAAATGTGTAATAGACTCCCTGCAGAGGTTGTCTGGCCAGCTCAGTAGGATGCTTTAAGAAAGGCCTGGATTCTTTCCTAAATGTACATAATATAACTGGGTACTAACATTTATAGGTAAATTTGATCAGGGGAAAATCCGATTGCCTCTCGGGGGTTCGGGAAGGAATTTTTCCCCTGCTGTAGCAAATTGGATCATGCTCTGCTGGAGTTTTCCGCCTTCCTCTGGATCAACTGTGGGTAAAGAATTGGGTATATGGGATTGTATGATATTATATATTTTTTTTATTTTTTTTTATAGTTGAACTGTATGGACTTGTGTCTTTTTTCATCCTGACTAACTATGTAACTATGTAACTATTTGTACAAAAATTCAAAGTATTTATTTGATGATTTGATAAATGTTGTTTGAAAGTACTTCGATATTTTGTTTGCTCTTAAGATTCAATTTTGGGATTACTGCAATTTCCTGAAGGAAAACCACATTCATTGCTAGAAATTTTGTTAGTTTGAAAAAAATTATGCATTCTGCTCCTTCAAATTTTCTCATCGCTCTAGTCCGAAAAACGACTGTCAATTTGACCCCACTTATTAGAAAATCAAATGAACATTTTTTTTGTATGGCCACCTTAACTGCTCTTGGCCACTGCTCCTCTTTTGGATTGGATGATGGCCAAGATCATTCATCCTACTTTCTCTAAAGGCCTTCAATGATGCCCTCTGGGATTTTGCTGAACTTTCAGGTCCTTACCTGAACACTTCTCAAATGATTCTCCCTACTGTCACTGGGGAGGAACAAGAGAGAGAACCAGTTACATCAACAGACTGGCCTAAAGGGTATGTATAGTGTTTTACAAGTGTGTACATTTGATGCACTTAATGTAAGTCTCATTGTCTGTTGTTTTATATTGACCCCATTTCTTACCATAAGTATAGGGTTTATGTGTATAGTATTTAGTACTTTTATCTTCATTTCTTGGTACATTACTAGTGTTGAGCGAACCCGAACTGTAAAGTTCGGGTCCGTACCGAACTTTAGCTTTTTCCTGAACCCGAACCCGGACTTTGCCCAAAAGTCCGGGTTCGGGTTCGGGTTCGGCAATCTAATAACGCATTTAGAAATGCTTCAGGGGCCAGCCAATCACCTTTTGATTAGCTGGTGTGCCCTTAGAGGCCATCATAGCCATGCCTACTAATGGCATGGCTGTGATTGGTCAGTGCAACATGTGACCCAGCTTCTATATAAGCTAGAGGCACACAGCACACATGACACTCTGCTTCAGAATAGATAGGGAGAGGATCTAGTCTGCTGCTGCTGCTTTTAGGGAGAGATAGAAAGATAGATGAGGTAGTCCTGATTCTACAATCTGAGGGAAAAGATAGAGAGATAGTGTAGTGTAGGGCCAGGTTCCTGTGTTGGTGCTTTCAGGGAGAGAGAATATTATATAGGAGTCCAGATTCAGAGATTAAAATCAGCGATCTGCATAGGTCTACCTATTTGTGTTGCAGTGCAGTCTTTTTACACTGCCATGAGCCCAGTGTCAGAGAAAATCGAACTTTTAGGAGAAAAAAAAGGCACTTTATTGTTCTCTTTTCCAAAAGACCCATAGGGCAAAAAAAAAAAAAAAAAAAGCATTTTATTTTGCTCGTGCAAAAAAAGACCCGTTTAGGGCAAAAAAAAAAAAAAAATTGCACTTTAACCACTTAACGACCGCTCACTGTATATATACGTCGGCAGAATGGCACCGACAGGCACAATCACGTAGAGCATACGTGATTGCCTTTGTATAGTTGGGGGGTCCAATCGGACCCCCCTCCTATACAGTGAGCGGTGGCTAAGTGTCCGGGAGCGTTCCGGGATGAGGGGGCAGCCATTAGTTTCCGGCCACCCCCTCGCGATCGCTCCCGGCGAATAGAAATGCCCCCTCTGTCTGTGTCAGGCAGAGGAAGCAGGAGGAAGTGATGTCATCTCTGGTGCGGCGCTCACATATACCGAGCGCCGTACAAGAGAAGACATCAGGTCAGTGCACACAACACTACACTGACACCAGGACACATAGGGACATAAATCGCCCCCCCAGACACCCCAGATCACCCCCCAGATCACCCCCCCAGCCCCCAGTCACAGTGTCACTGATTGCAGTGACCATTTATTTAGTGATCACTGCAATCAGTGACATTTGTGACTGTAAAAGTGTCACCAAAGTTTAGTCTTAGGTCCAGTGTAGCCCCCTAACCCCCCCTAATAAAGGTTTAACCCCCTGATCACCCCCCAGATAACCCTTTCACCGCCTATCACCACTGTCGCTTAGCGATCATTTTTCTGATCGCTGTCTTAGCGTCAGTGATGCCGATCGGCAGCCAGTAATTTTTTTTAGGTTCGCCGCAGGTTTTTATAGCGTCAGGTACCCCAATATATTATCTAATAAAGGTTTAACCCCCTTGATCGCCCCCCAGGTAACCCTTTCACCCCCTATCACCACTGTCACTAAGCGATCGTTTTTCTAAACGCTGTCTTAGTGTCTGTGATGCAGATCGGTAGCCGGTAATTTTTTTTAGGTTCGCCGCAGGTTTTTATAGCGTCAGGTACCCCAATATATTATCTAATAAAGGTTTAACCCCCTTGATCGCCCCCCAGGTAACCCTTTCACCCCCTATCACCACTGTCGCTAAGCAATTGTTTTTCTAAACGCTGTCTTAGTGTCGGTGATGCAGATCGTAGCCAGTAATTTGTTTTAGGTTCGCCGCATGTTTTTATAGCGTCAGGTACCCCAATATATTATCTAATAAAGGTTTAACCCCCTTGATTGCCCCCCAGGTAACCCTTTCACCCCCTATCACCACTGTCACTAAGCGATCGTTTTTCTAAACGCTGTCTTAGTGTCTGTGATGCAGATCGGTAGCCGGTAATTTTTTTTAGGTTCGCCGCAGGTTTTTATAGCGTCAGGTACCCCAATATATTATCTAATAAAGGTTTAACCCCCTTGATCGCCCCCCAGGTAACCCTTTCACCCCCTATCACCACTGTCGCTAAGCAATTGTTTTTCTAAACGCTGTCTTAGTGTCTGTGATGCAGATCGTAGTTATTAATTTTTTTTAGGTTCGCCGCATGTTTTTATAGCGTCAGGTACCCCAATATATTATCTAATAAAGGTTTAACCCACTTGATCGCCCCCCAGGTAACCCTTTCACCCCCTATCACCACTGTCACTAAGCGATCGTTTTTCTAAACGCTGTCTTAGTGTCTGTGATGCAGATCGGTAGTCGGTAATTTTTTTTAGGTTCGCCGCAGGTTTTTATAGCGTCAGGTACCCCAATATATTATCTAATAAAGGTTTAACCCCCTTGATCGCCCCCCAGGTAACCCTTTCACCCCCTATCACCACTGTCGCTAAGCAATTGTTTTTCTAAACGCTGTCTTAGTGTCGGTGATGCAGATCGTAGCCAGTAATTTTTTTTAGGTTCGCCGCATGTTTTTATAGCGTCAGGTACCCCAATATATTATCTAATAAAGGTTTAACCCCCTTGATCGCCCCCCAGGTAACCCTTTCACCCCCATCACCACTGTCGCTAAGCGATCGTTTTTCTAAACGCTGTCTTAGTGTCGGTGATGCAGATCGGTAGCTGGTAATTTTTTTTAGGTTTGCCGCAGGTTTTTATAGCGTCAGGTACCCCCATATATTATCTAATAAAGGTTTTATCCCCCTGATTGCCCCTAGTTAACCCTTTCACCAGTGATCACCATATAAGTGTTACGGGTGACGCTGGTTAGTTAGTTTGCTTTTTATAGTGTCAGGGCACCCGCCGTGTATATAACCCAATAAAGGTTTAACCCCCTGATCGCCCGGCGGGTGATATCAATTAGGTTTTAGCGTCAGAGAGGGTCTGAGTCACACCCCAGGCAGCGTCAGGTTAGTGCCAGTAACGCTAACACCCACGCGTGAAGCATACACCCCCCTTAGTGGTATAGTATCTTAACAGATCAATATCTGATCTGATCAGATCTATACTAGCGTCCCCAGCAGTTTAGGGTTCCCAAAAACGCAGTGTTAGCGGGATCAGCCCAGATACCTGCTGGCACCTGCGTTTTGCCCCTCCGTCCAGCCCAGGCCACCCAAGTGCAGTATCGATTGATCATTGTCACTTACAAAACAAAAACACACATAACTGCAGCGTTCGCAGAGACAGGCCTGATCCCTGCGACTCCAGTGCTGTAGGAGGTGATTTCACCACCACAGTTAAAAAAAAAAGCAAATATGCCGAAGCATTGGGGCAGCAGGGGCGGAGGAGCGATTTTGCTCCTAATGCCGCGTACATACGGTCGAAATTCCGACGGAGGCTTGCCCGTGGAAAAGTCCGACCATGTGTGTGCGGCATAACTTTTTTGCGGGAGGATGCCCCCCATGCTTCGGCATATATAAATGGTGCGTGTATGCCCATCATTGGAAGTGGGTGGATGAAGGGCGGTATTCTAATGGTGGGCATACCCACCGATCAATCTCTTTTTTCGTTCAGCCAACTGGCTGCATGAAATAAAAAGATTACAATACATGTCCAACAAGGACCAGCAACGTACTGGTATGTTGCTGGACTTTGAATGTTTATACCAGAATGATGCCTGTGGGTTTAGGTATCATCTTGGTATCATTCTTTTCAGCCTGCGGCCGGCTTTCATGTAAAAGCAATCCTAGCAGCTAATTAGCCTCTGGACTGCTTTTACAAGCAGTGGGAGGGAATGCCCCCCACGGATATAAAAAGCGCCATTGGGAAATTGGGAAAGCATTTTATCACACCGATCTTGGTGTGGTCAGATGCTTTGAGGGCAGAGGAAAAATCTAGGGTCTAGAAGACTCCAGTTTTTTCAGAAAAAGAGTACCTGTCACTACCTATTGCTATCATAGGGGATATTTACATTCCCTGAGATAACAATAAAAATGATTAAAAAAAAAAATACTTGGAAGGAACAATTTAAAAATAAAATAAAAAAGCAAAATTAATAATAAAAAAAAAAAAAAAAAAAAAAAAGCACCCCTGTCCTGCCCTGCTCTTGCCCAATGGCGAACGCAAGCGTCGGTCTGGCGTCATATGTAAACAGCAATTGCACCATGCATGTGAGGTATCACCGCGAAGGTCAGATCGAGGGCAATCATTTTAGCAGTAGACCTCCTCTGTAAATCTACTGGGGTAACCTGTAAAGGCTTTTAAAGGCTTTTAAAAATGTATGTAGTTTGTCGTCAATGCGCGTTTGTGCGAAATTTTAAAGCATGTCGTGTTTGGTATCTATGTACTCGGCCTAAGATCATCTTTTTTATTTCATCAAACATTTGGGCAATATAGTGTGTTTTAGTGCATTAAAATTAAAAAAAGTGTATTTTTTAACCCAAAAAATGCGTTTGAAAAATCGCTGCGCAAATACTGTGTAGAAAAAAAAAATGCAACACCCACCATTTTAATCTGTAGGGCCTTTGCTTTAAAAATATATATAATGTTTGGGGGTTCAACATAATTTTCTTGCAAAAAAAAAATGTTTTCATGTAAACAAAAAGTGTCAAAAAGAGCTTTGTCTTCAAGTGGTTAGAAGAGTGGATGTAAGCTTCCTAATGTTGTGTATAAAATGCCAGAACAGTTCAAAACCCCCCCAAATGACCCCATTTTGGAAAGTAGACACCCCAAGCTATATACTGAGAGGCATGTCGAGTCCATGGAATATTTTATATGTTGACACAAGTTGCGGAAAAACGATTTTTTTTTTTTTTTTTTGCACAAAGTTGTCACTAAATGATATATTGCTCAAACATGCCATGGGCATATGTGGAATTACACCCCAAAATACATTCTGTTGCTTCTCCTTAGTACGGGGATACCACATGTGTGAGACTTTTTGGGAGCCTAGCCACGTACGGGACCCCAAAAAACAAGCACCGCCTTCAGGCTTTCTAAGGGTGTAAATTTTTGATTTCACTTCTCACTGCCTATCACAGTTTCGGAGGCCATGGAATGCCCAGATAGCACAAAACCCCCCCAAATGACCCCATTTTGGAAAGTAGACACCCCAAGCTATTTGCTGAGACGTATTGTGAGTATTTTGCAGATCTCGCTTTTTGTCACAAAGTTTTGAAAATTGAAAAAAAAAAAATATATATATATATATATTTTCTTTCTTCATTTTCAAAAACAAATGAGAGCTGTAAAATACTCGCCATTCCTCTCAGCAAATAGCTTGGGGTGTCTATATTCCAAAATAGGGTCATTTGGGGGGGTTTTGTGCGATTTTGGCATTTTATGGCCTTCGAAACTGTGATAGGTAGTGAGGAGTGAAATCAAAAATTTGTGCCTAGAAATCCTGAAGGCGGTGCTTGGTTTTCGGGGTCCCGTACGCGGCTAGGCTCCTAAAAAGTCCCACACATGTGGTATCCCCGTACTCAGGAGAAGCAGAAAAATTTATTTTGGGGTGTAATTCCACATATAACCATGGCATGTGTGAGCAATATATCATTTAGTGACAACTTTTTGTAATTTTTTTTTTTTGTCATTATTCAATCACTTGGGACAAAAAAATATATATTCAATGGGCTCAACAGGCCTCTCAGCAATTTCCTTGGGGTGTCTACTTTCTAAAATGGGGTCATTTGGGGGGGTTTTGTGCGATTTTGGCATTTTATGGCCTTCGAAACTGTGATAGGTAGTGAGGAGTGAAATCAAAAATTTGCGCCCTTAGAAATCCTGAAGGCGGTGCTTGGATTCCGGGGTCCCGTACGCGGCTAGGCTCCCAAAAAGTCCCACACATGTGGTATCCCCGTACTCAGGAGAAGCAGCAAAATGTATTTTGGGGTGAAATTCCACATATAACCATGGCATGTGTGAGCAATATATCATTTAGTGACAACTTTTTGTAATTTTTTTTTTTTTTTAGTCATTATTCAATCACTTGGGACAAAAAAATTCAATGGGCTCAACATGCCTCTCAGCAATTTCCTTGGGGTGTCTACTTTCCAAAATGGGGTCATTTGGGGGGGTTTTGTACTGCCCTGTCATTTTAGCACCTCAAGAAATGAGATAGGCAGTCATAAATTTAAAGCTGTGTAAATTTCAGAAAATGTACCCTAGTTTGTAAACTCTATAACTTTTGCGCAAACCAATAAATATACGCTTATTGACATTTTTTTTACTAAAAACATGTGGCTGAATACATTTTGGCCTAAATGTATGACTACAATTGAGTTTATTCGATTTTTCTTATAACAAAAAGTAGAAAATATCATTTTTTTTCAAAATTTTCGGTCTTTTTCCGTTTATATCGCAAAAAATAAAAATCGCAGAGGCAATCAAATACCATTAAAATAAATCTCTACTTGTGGGAAGAAAAGGATGCAAATTTCGTTTGGGTACAACATTGCATGTCCGCACAATTTACAGTTAAAGCAGCGCAGTGCAAAATTCTGAATTCACCTCTGGTCCTTTAGCTACTAAGTGGTTAATGTACGCTTGCAAAAAACGCCGTTTAGGGGCACAAAAAAAAGTTTGCAGTGTGTTATACATATTTTGAGGTGTGTGAAATAAACAATGTCTATATAGTTTTCTCCTACTGTGCTATACTAAAAAAACAACATTTTTTTTGAATAGCATTTTCTGCAGTTCTGTAGCTGTGCGATTCAGCGGTTATGTACTGTGGGTGTGTTCTGCTCTTCCAAAAAATGCCGTTTAGTGGCACAAAAAAAAGTTTGCAGTGTGTTATACATATTTTGAGGTGTTTGAAATAAACAATTTCTTTATAGTTTTCTCCTACGTTGCTATACTAAAAAAAAAACATTTCTTTTGAATAGCATTTTCTGCAGTTCTGTAGCTGTGCGATTCAGCGGTTACGTACTGTAGGTGTGTTCTGCTCTTCCAAAAAACGCCGTTTAGTGGCACAAAAAAAAGTTTGCAGTGTGTTATACATATTTTGAGGTGTTTGAAATAAACAATTTATTTATAGTTTTCTCCTACGTTGCTATACTAAAAAAAAAACATTTTTTTTGAATAGCATTTTCTGCAGTTCTGTAGCTGTGCGATTCAGCGGTTACGTACTGTGGGTGTGTTCTGCTCTTCCAAAAAACGCCGTTTAGTGGCACAAAAAAAAGTTTGCAGTGTGTTATACATATTTTGAGGTGTTTGAAATAAACTATTTCTTTATAGTTTTCTCCTACGTTGCTATACTAAAAAAAAAACATTTTTTTTGAATAGCATTTTCTGCAGTTCTGTAGCTGTGCGATTCAGCGGTTACGTACTGTGGGTGTGTTCTGCTCTTTCAAAATACGCCGTTTAGTGGCACCAAAATAAGTTTGCAGTGTGTTATACATATTTTGAGGTGTGTGAAATAAACAATTTCTACATAGTTTTCTCCTATTGTGCTATACTAAAAAAACAACATTTTTTTTGAATAGCATTTTCTGCAGTTCTGTAGCTGTGCGATTCAGCGGTTACGTACTGTGGGTGTGTTCTGCGCTTCCAAAAACACCCATTTAGGGCAAGATCCTAAATTTGGAAAATATGAGGAGAAGGTCAAAGGGACGTGGTGGCCCCGGTCGTGGTGCTGCTGGTGGAGCTCCTGTTGCAGGGAGAGGACGTGGTGGATCTGTGCCAGATACACGCACAAGTGAAACACCTTCCTCAGGTGCGAGTAGGCGACCGAGCCTGCGGCGGTATTTTGTCGGGCCTAATGAGGCTGTACGAATGTTTAGGCCAGGACAAGTACAGGCGATAGTAGATTGGGTTGCTGACAGTGCCTCGGGTTCCTTCACATTGTCTCCCACCCACTCTTCTGATGAAAGAACAGAGTTGGCACCTGAAACCCATGTCCATCAGTCTTTCACCTCACCCCCTTGCAAATCAGCCAAGCAGACTGAGCCCCAAATCATGCAGCAGTCTCTTCTGCTTTTCGATGACTCTGTTAGCAGGGTTTCCCAGGGCCATCCACCTAGCCCTGCCCCAGAAGTGGAAGAGATTGAGTGCACCGATGCCCAACCACTTATGTTTCATGATGAGTACATGGGAGGACCATCGCAGTACGTCTCGGATGATGACGAAACACAGGTGCCAACTGCTGCTGCTTTCGCAATTGTGCAGACAGACAAGGAGGGCAGGGGTGAAGACTGGGTGGAAGATGATGTGGAGGACGATGAGGTCCTCGACCCCACATGGAATCAACGTTATGCAGGTGACCAGTGTAGTTTGGAGGAAGAGGCGGTGGTCGCACAGAGCCACCAGCACAGCAGAAGAGGGAGCAGGGTGCAAAAGCGGAGCGTCTGTCAGCTAGACAGTATGTCTGCTACTGCCCAATGCAGCAAGGGACCGAGCACACCAAAGCCAGGTCCAAGGAGTTCCCCAGCGTGGCAGTTCTTCACACAATGTGCTGATGACCAGACACGAGTGGTTTGCATGCTGTGCAATCAGAGCCTGAAGCGAGGCATAAACGTTCTCAACCTGAGCACAACCTGCATGACCAGGCATCTAAGTGCAAAGCACGAGCTGCAGTGGAGTAGACACCTCAAAAACCAAAAAAGGTCTCTGGCTCCTCCTGCTTCCTCTTCTGCTGCAGTCTCGGCCTCTTCATCCACCTCTGTAGTGACAGTGGCACCTGCCACCCCGCAAACAGAGCATCTGCCAGCAACACTACCACCTGGGTCACCAACCATCTCCACAATGTCCCATGGAAGCGTTCAGCTCTCTATCTCCCAAACATTGGAGCGGAAGAGGAAGTACCCCCCTAGCCACCCGCGATCCCTGGCCCTGAATGCCAGCATTTCAAAACTCCTGGCCTTTGAAATGCTGTCATTCCGTCTGGTGGAGACGCAGAGTTTTAAAAGCCTGATGGCATTGGCTGTCCCACAGCACGTCGTGCCCAGCCGCCACTATTTTTCCAGGCGAGCCATCCCTTCCCTACACAACCAAGTGGGGGACAAAATCAGGTGTGCACTGCGCAACGCCATCTGTGGCAAGGTCCACCTAACTACGGATGCGTGGACCAGTAAGCACGGTCAAGGACGTTATATCTCCCTAACAGCACACTGGGTAAATGCAGTGGCGGCTGGGCCTGAGGCAGATAGCAGTTTGGCGCATGTCCTTCCACCACCGAGGATTGCAGGGCGCTTCAGTTTGCCTCCTGTTGCTAACTCCTCCTACTCGGCTTCCTCATCCTCTACCGCCTCTCATCCGGTCAGCGTAACACCTTCACCACCAACTTCAGCACAGCCAGGGGTAAACGACAGCAGGCAGTTTTAAAACTTTCCTGTTTGGGGGAAAAACCCCACACCGCGCAGGAGTTGTGTAGGGACATGGAACAACAGACCAATGAGTGGTTGCTGTCAGTGAGCCTCAAGCCCGGCCTGGTGGTGTGCGATAATGGGCGAAATCTCGTAGCAGCTCTGGGCCTAGCCGGTTTGACGCACATCCCTTGCCTGGCGCATGTGCTGAACTTGGTGGTCCAGAGGTTCCTTAAAAATTACCCCAATATGCCAGAGCTGCTGCAGAAAGTGCGGGCTGTGTGTGCGCACTTTCGGCGTTCTCACCCTGCTGCTGCTCGCCTGTCAGCGCTGCAGCGTAACTTCGGCCTTCCCGCTCACCGCCTCATATGTGACGTGCCCACAAGGTGGAACTCCACCTTGCACATGCTGGCCAGACTGTGCGAGCAGCAGCAGGCGATAGTGGAGTTTCAGCTGCAGCAATCACGCGTGAGTCGCTCTGCGGAACAGCACCACTTCACCACCAATAACTGGGCCTCCATGCGAGACCTGTGTGCCTTGTTGCGCTGTTTCGAGTACTCCACCAACATGTCCAGTGCCAATGACGCCGTTCTTAGCGTTACTATCCCAGTTCTATGCCTCCTTGAAAAAACGCTTCGGGCGATGATGGAAGAGGATGTGGAACAGGAGGATGAGGAGGAGGAGGAGGAGGAAGCGGGATCATTTCAAAGGCTTTCAGGGCAGTCTTTCACAAGTGGCTACGAGGGTGGGTTCCTGCACCAACAAATGCCAGGTACACAATTGTCCGGCAGAAAGGGAACAGTTCTGGAGGATGACGAGGTGGAGGAGGAGATGGAGGAGGAGGAGGAGGAGGAGGCATTTTCACAGCAGGGTGGCACCCAGACCAGCTCGTGGCCATCACTGGTGCGTGGCTGGGGGGATACAGAGGACACAGACGATACACCTCCCACAGAGGACAGCTTTTCTTTGCCTCTGGGCAGCCTGGCACACATGAGCGATTACACGCTGCAGTGTTTCCGCAATGACCGCCGAGTTGCCCACATTTTAACTGGTGCTGATTACTGGGTGGCCACCCTGGTGGATCCCCGTTACAAGGAGAACGTACCGTCCTTAATTCCCTCACTGGAGCGGGATCGTAAGATGCGCGAGTACAAGCGCACGCTGGTAGACGCGCTGCTGGTGGCATTCCCACCTGACAGCGGGCGTACGGTGGAAGCACAAGGCGAAGGCAGAGGAGGAGGAAGAGGTCGCCAACGCAGCCGGGGCACCAGCAGCACCTCAGAAGGCAGGGTTAGCATGGCTGAAATGTGGAAAAGCTTTGTCAGCACGCCACAACAACCAGCACCACCAGCTGAGATGGAACGTCTTAGCAGGAGGCAGCATTTCACCAACATGGTTGAGCAGTATGTGTCCACAGGCCTACACGTACTGGATGACGGGTCTGCCCCCTTTAACTTCTGGGTCTCCAAATTGGGCACATGGCCTGAGCTTGCCCTTTATGCCTTGGAGGTGCTGGCCTGCCCTGCAGCCAGTGTATTATCTGAACGTGTATTTAGCACGGCAGGGGGCGTTATTACAGACAAGCGCAGCCGCCTGTCAAGAGCCAATGTGGACAAGCTCACGTTCATTAAAATGAACCAGGCATGGATCCCACAGGACTTGTCCGTACCTTGTGCAGAATAGACATGTATACCGGTGTTGTGACAAAAACTGTCCGGCCATCGGATTGTGTCCGGCCCATACTGCGAAGGCGCAGCGCTTGCGCAGTACAGAGGACAAGGAGATTCACAAAATCTCCGAAGATGAACGGCGCCTGCGCTGTGAGTGCAGGTTCAAGCCCCATCATCCAAGTGGACATACGGTAGCACATAGTAACAGGGCCCCTCACGGGCTCGGTTCGATCGCCACGCTTCGGGCACGGCCTCACTTGGCTCGTCTTGAACCACGGATGGTGTGGCCTTCACCTGAACTCACCACGCAGGCGCCGTTCGTCTTGGGAGATTTTAGAAATCCCCTTGTCCTACATACTGAGCAAGCGCAGTACAGGGTGGACACTATTTGACGGGGGACAGAATTCGACACATCACCGGCATTACACAGCCATTGTTGTATTTTTGAATCAGTGTTGGCTACCTCGTCCTCCTCCACCGCCGCTTCCACCTACACAGCCACATCCACCGCCACTTCAACCTCCTACTCCATATGGACCTCGTCCTCCTAGGTCAAGATTATTATTTTTTTTAATTTTTTTTTTATGTTATTTTAAGTTATTTCCCTATCCACATTTGTTTGCAGAGCACTTGCCATGCTCTTAACAACATTTTGCTGCCATTTGCAGCCCTCTAGCCCTTTCTATTACCTTTTTAGAGCCTTTTTAGTCCTTAGAAGTCCGGGTCCCCATTGACTTCAATGGGGTTCGGGTCCGGGTTCGGGTTAAATTTCGGTCCCGAACCCGAACTTTTTTCCGAAGTTCGGCCGAACCCGTCGAACCCGAACATCCAGGTGTCCGCTCAACTCTATACATTACAGTTTTGCTTGCCTCTTTTTTAAAGGTTCTTGTGGTAAAAGCCAAGGAAGTTTAGCCCTCTGCAGTGTATTGGTATTTTACTAATACAAAAAGCTGCACATACAGCAGAATATACAATTTATAGCATGCAAAGTATTACAAAATATGCCTACAACATGCACAAGCTAGTTATCCTTTCTAGCAAAGATAAGCATGTACAATATGGTATGCAATAAATAAACTAAACAGTTACTTTACTTGGGCATTCAATTGACATTTTCTTCATGGTTCTTTGCTCAGAATCCAACTCAAAACTTCTCCAAAGTCCCCCAGCTTCCAGCAAACATGTTGCTCCTTTTGTGTTCCAAAACAATTCAGCCCTTTGTCCCACCACATGCCTGTTCAAAGTCCCCACCGCCCCTTAACTTCCTCTACATCATATCCTGTAAAGAACTTACTCTGCTTAGCTCTAGTGATGAGCCGAACACCCCCGGGTTCGGTTCGCACCAGAACCCGCGAACGGACCGAAAGTTCGTACGAACATTAGAACCCTATTAAATACAATGGATGCGAACGTTCGAATTCTAAAGTGCTAATTATAACAACTATTATGCATGTTATTGTCCTAAAAAGGGTTTGGGAACCCGGGTTCTGCACCAGGGGACATGTATCAATGCAAAAAGAAGTTTTAAAAACGGTCGTTTTTCGGGAGCAGTCATTTTAATGATGCATAAAGTGAAAAAAAAAAAAGTCAAATATTCCTTTAAATATCGTACCTGGGGGGTGTCTAAAGTATGCCTGTGAAGTGCCACATGTTTCCCGTGTTTAGAACTGTCCCTGCACAAAATGACACTTCTAAAGGAAAAAAAAAGCCATTTAAAACTGCTTGCGGCTTTAATGTAATGTCTGGTCCCGGTAATATGGATGAAAATCTTTAAGAAAAATGGCATAGCTACCCCATGACCCCCCCCCCCCTACCCCAGCCCATTACCAGCCCCTTTGGGTCTTGTATGGATATTAAGGGGAACCCCGCACATAAAATAAAAAAGGCCCTATATACTCTGAACAGCCGTATACAGGCGGTGCATACAAGACAGGGACTGTAGGTTTGTTCTTATGTAGAATCTGTTTGTAATTTTGAACAGGTACATTGTTTAAGTGTAGGTCCAGCCCAAAAATCTATTTTTAAACTTTTTGGAAAACATAGGTAAGGGTTATCACCCCTGTAACATTTGTTTTGCTGTCTGTGCCCCTGTTCAGAACATTTCACCTCACTTTCCGTCCCAATGACAACTGTTTTTGAAATGTGGTGTTTTTCTTGAAACAAGGATTGGTGATAAAGCATCAGTACAGAGGAGACACCTTTCTCCCATATTAATTCTTACAGGAGAGAATTTTCCTTCCAAGGGGTAGATTTCCTCTCACTTCCTGTTGTCTTCTTGCGTTTGCAAGTAGGAGTCGTTTGTAAGTTGGATGTTTGAAAGTAGGGACCTTCCGTATATACTCTGCAGAAATAGGCCCCTTAGTTGTTGGTGTTGGCACAACACTGTAAGCACTCACAGTTACTCTTGGTTGGTGCTGGAACGCCCTGCTGTCAACTATAATATCAGGAATTTTAATTACATATAATTGTTGATCAGTGGTAGTAAAAATTGGGCCTTTGATGGTGGTGCTGGTGCCACAACACTGTAAGCCCTGACAGTTACTCTTGGTGGGTGCAGCAATGGGCCCTGCTGTGAATTATTAGATCAAGAATTGTAATTGCATGCCCCTGTTGAACAGGGGCTGAAAAATTGGGCCTTTCGTGGTGGTGGTGGTGGTGGTGGTGTTGCCACAACACTGTAAGCCCTCAGAGTTACTCTTGGTGGGTGCAGGAATGGGCTCTGCTGTGAATTATTAGATCAAGAATTGTAATTGCATGCCCCTGTTGAACAGGGGCTGAAAAATTGGGCCTTTCGTGGTGGTGGTGGTGGTGTTGCCACAACACTGTAAGCCCTCAGAGTTACTCTTGGTGGGTGCAGGAATGGGCCCTGCTGTGAATTATTAGATCAAGAATTGTAATTACATGCCCCTTTTGAACAGGGGCTGAAAAATTGGGCCTTTCGTGGTGGTGGTGGTGGTGGCGTTGCCACAACACTGTAAGCCCTCAGAGTTACTCTTGGTGGGTGCAGCAATGGGCCCTGCTGTGAATTATTAGATCAAGAATTGTAATTACATGCCCCTGTTGAACAGGGGCTGAAAAATTGGGCCTTAGGCACTGGTGGCACAAAACTACAACCCCTCACAGATACTGTACTTGGAGCACAGCAATGAGCCCTGTTGCAAAGTATTGCTTCAAAAATTGTAATGACACGCCCCTGTTAAACAGGGGCTGAAAAATTGGGCCTTAGGCACTGGTGCCACAACACTCCAACCCCTCACAGATACTGTACTTGGAGCACAGCAATGAGCCCTATGGCAAATTATTGCTAAAAAAATTGTAATTACACGCCCCTGTAAAACAGGGGCTGAAAAATTGGGCCTTAGCCACTGGTGGCGGCACCCATAAACAAAAATGATCTTCCAAGCTATCATCATCAATCGTATCATTGAGGACTCGGAGGAGGAGGATAGCCAGTCAAAATAACAGCACAGGCACTCAGCATCAGCATCAGTCTTGAAGGGATGTGACATGTTAAAATCAATTAGTCTGTTATATCAGCATCAGGTGTGTGGTAGCTGGTGGTGATCCAAGACTGGTTCATCTTGATGAAAGTCAGTCGATCAACCGAGTCGGTGGACAGGCGCACCCTGTGATCCGTGACAAATCCTCCAGCAGCACTGAATGTGCGTTCCGAAAGAACGCTGGATGCAGGACAGGCCAGTAGCTCAATTGCATACTGTGCAAGCTCTGGCCAGTGATCCATCCTCAAGACCCAGTAAGCCAGAGGATTTTCGGTGGGGAAGGTGTCCAAGTCTGACCTTGCCCCTAGATATTCCTGCACCATGTTTATCAGACGCTGGCGATGGTTGCTGGAACCGATCATACTTTGGGGCTGCGGACTAAAGAATTGTCTGAACGCATCGGTCAGACGGCCACCTTCCCCACCGCTCCTTCTTTGACTGGCCGAAGCCTCAGCAACTCGTTGTCCAGGACCAGGAGTTTGTAACCTCCCAGTCTCTGGGAACGCGTTGCACAGACCTTTCTGCAAGGCCTCCCGGAGTTGTCTCATCCTCTGCTCCCTCTGCGACGGTAACATAAGGTCCGCAACCTTACCCTTGTACCGTGGATCAAGGAGAGTGGCCAGCCAGTAATGGTCCCTCTCCTTGATCCGAAGAATACGAGGATCCTTCCGCAGACTTTGCAGGATCAGGGAGGCCATGCAGCGTAGGTTTGCTGAGGCATTCGCTCCGGAGTCCTCTGGGTCACTAAGGACGACATGATCCGCAGCCACCTCCTCCCAGCCACGTACAAGTCCACTGGTTTCTTGGGACTGTAAATCATCCCTAAAAGACTGCTGCTGATGATGCTGAGTGCCAGCCTCCACCTCCATGCTGACACAATCCTCCTCCTCCTCCTCCTCCTCCTCTTCCTGTGCGATGGGTGGGACAGAAGGAACACTGTCTGGGTAAAGGGGGCCTTGAGAGGCAAGGAAGTCCTCCTCTTCCTGCCTCTGTTCTGCCTCAAGTGCCCTGTCCATTATTCCACGCAGCGTGTGCTCCAACAGGTGGACAAGAGGTACAGTGTCACTGATGCATGCACTGTCACTGCTCACCATCCTCGTGGCCTCCTCAAATGGTGCCAGGACAGTGCATGCATCCCTGATCATGCCCCACTGGCGTGGAGAAAAAAACCAAGCTCCCCTGACCCTGTCCTGGTGCCGTAGTCGCACAGGTACTCATTGATGGCCCTCTGCTGCGTGTGCAGCCGCTGCAGCATGGCCAGCGTTGAGTTCCACCTGGTGGGCATGTCACATATAAGGCGGTTCTTGGGCAGGTTCAACTCCTTTTGCAGCTCCGCCAGGCGAGCACTGGCATTATAAGATCTGCGGAAATGCACACAGACTTTCCTGGCCTGCCTCAGGACATCCTGTAAGCCCGGGTACCTGCCCAAGAACCGCTGCACCACCAGGTTAAGGACGTGAGCCACACAGGGCACATGGGTCAGTTGTCCCTGTCGGAGGGCGGAGAGGAGGTTGGTGCCATTGTCGCAAACCACCATTCCTGGCTTAAGCTGGCGTGGCGTCAACCACCTCTCGGCCTGGCCCTGCAGAGCAGACAGGACCTCTGCCCCAGTGTGGCTTCTGTCCCCCAAACACACCAGCGCAAGCACGGCATGGCATCTTTTTGCCTGCGTACTTGCGTAGCCCCTTGAACGGCTACGGAGCACCGCTGGTTCAGAGGACAAAGCACAGGAAGAGGCCATGGAGGAAGAAGAAGAGGAGGGGGTGGAGGAGAGAGGTGTGTCACAACCAGTAGTAGCATTTTGGAGGCGTGGCGGTGGAACAACCTCCAACACTACTGCACCTTGTCCTGCATCCTTCCCAGCTGCCAAAAGAGTGACCCAATGGGCCGTGAAAGAAAGGTAACGTCCCTGTCCATGCCTGCTGGACCATGAGTCAGCGGTAATATGCACCTTACCGCTGACCGCCCTGTCCAGCGAGGCCAAGACATTGCCTTCCACATGCCGGTAGAGAGCCGGAATAGCCTTCCGTGAGAAAAAGTGGCGTTTGGGAACCTGCCACTGAGGAACCGCACATTGCACAAACTCACGGAAGGGGGCCGAGTCTACCAACTGAAAAGGCAGCAGTTGAAGCGCTAGCAATTTAGCCAAGCTAGCATTCAACCGCTGGACATGTGGATGGCTGGGAGTGAACTTCTTTCGACGGTCCAGCAGCTGGGGCAGGGAAATTTGCCTGCTAGAATCGGACGTCGGTGTACTGCTAGCAGAGTGGCCGCAAGTACTTGGCTGTGACACACCTAATTCTACACCTTCATTCCTCTCAGTGCATGTTTCAGAGAGAACTGAAGTTATAGTGGGGTTGGAGATCCCAGCTGATGCGGTGCAAGGAGAGGTCCGCTTTGTTCTTTGGTGTGGGTCTTTGAGGTAGGCTTGCCAACGAGCTGCATGGCAGGTCAACATATGTCTGGTCAGGCATGTGGTACCCAAGCGGCTGATGTTTTGGCCACGCGATATACGCTTGAGACATATGTTGCAAACAGCAGCTGTGCGATCTGATGCACTAGCCTCAAAAAAGGCCCACACCAAAGAACTTTTTGAATGACGGGCAGAGGCAGCGCCCTGCACAGGCGGAGCTCTGCGGTGTGATTCCGTCGGTGTACTGCCCTTACGCTGGCCACCAAAGGGCATCCTGCCTCGTTGGAGATGTGCCTCCTCCTCATCCTCCTCCTCCTCCTCTCTCCTATTAGGCACCCACGTGGAGTCAGTGACCTCATCATCCCCTCCCTCCTCATCACTGGAGCCAATCTGGCAGTATGCTGCAGCTGCTGGAACATGACTGCCAGATTGGTGTCCTTCTTGAGCATCCCCTCTGTCTGCTCTCACGCTACTGCCTTCCTGTAGCTGGGTTTCATCATCAGACCCTTCGAAACGCTGGGCATCCTCCTGGAGCATGTACCCAACACTGTGCTCAAACAGTTCGGGGGACTCCTCAGGAGGAGGACATGGTGGGTCTAGGGAAGGAGTGACTGATGATGAGTCTGACATTGATACCAGGGAAGAGGACGCTTTGGCAGCTGCTTTGCCAGTACCCTGAGCCTGGGTGAGAGAGGATGAGGAGGAGGAGGAGGGCTTGGTCATCCACTCTACCAAGTCTTCGGCATGATGTGGCTCAACATGTCCAGCTGCCGAAAAGAAGGACAAGCGTGTCCCATGGCCATGTGCTGATGACAATGCACCGCGTCCACGACCAGCACTGTTGCCCCCAGACACAGAGCCTGCTTGCCCTCTTTTATTGCCTCCTGACTGTCTGCCTCTCCTTGTTTGCCTTCCAGACATTCTAATAGATGGCCTGCAGGGAGATGGGAAAAAAGCAATAAGGGCTACCTTCAGGTGTCCTTCTCTGTCCCTTTACTTAAGGATTTCTAAATATGGTTGAGGATGATTGCTTTTGCACAGAATAGCACAACGACAATTTCCCTGACTGTCCAAAAAACAAGGATTTCAAAGATGGTTGATGAGGAATGCTTTAGCACACTATAGCACAAGGAGAATTTCCCTCACTGTCCTTCCCTGTCCCTAGAAACAAGGATTATCACAGTGAAAGAAACTGACACTCTTCCTACCTATAGTTTTCTGTCCCTAGAAAAAATGTTTTTTTAAAGCTGATTGATGATCAATGCTTTAGCACACTATAGCACAAGGAGAATTTCCCTCACTGTCCTTCCCTGTCCCTAGAAACAAGGATTATCACAGTGAAAGAAACTGACACTCTTCCTACCTATAGTTTTCTGTCCCTAGAAAAAATGTTTTTTTAAAGCTGATTGATGATCAATGCTTTAGCACACTATAGCACAAGTAGAATTTGCCTCACTGTCCTTCCCTGTCCCTAGAAACAAGGATTATCACAGTGAAAGAAACTGACACTCTTCCTACCTATAGTTTTCTGTCCCTAGAAAAAATGTTTTTTTAAAGCTGATTGATGATCACTGCTTTAGCACACTATAGCACAAGGAGAATTTCCCTCACTGTCCTTCCCTGTCCCTAGAAACAAGGATTATCACAGTGAAAGAAACTGACACTCTTCCTACCTATAGTTTTCTGTCCCTAGAAAAAATGTTTTTTTAAAGCTGATTGATGATCAATGCTTTAGCACACTATAGCACAAGTAGAATTTGCCTCACTGTCCTTCCCTGTCCCTAGAAACAAGGATTATCACAGTGAAAGAAACTGACACTCTTCCTACCTATAGTTTTCTGTCCCTAGAAAAAATGTTTTTTTAAAGCTGATTGATGATCAATGCTTTAGCACACTATAGCACAAGTAGAATTTGCCTCACTGTCCTTCCCTGTCCCTAGAAACAAGGATTATCACAGTGAAAGAAACTGACACTCTTCCTACCTATAGTTTTCTGTCCCTAGAAAAAATGTTTTTTTAAAGCTGATTGATGATCAATGCTTTAGCACACTATAGCACAAGGAGAATTTCCCTCACTGTCCTTCACTGTCCCTAGAAACAAGGATTATCACAGTGAATGAAACTGACACTCTTCCTACCTATAGTTTTCTGTCCCTAGAAAAAATGTTTTTTTAAAGCTGATTGATGATCAATGCTTTAGCACACTATAGCACAAGTAGAATTTGCCTCACTGTCCTTCCCTGTCCCTAGAAACAAGGATTATCACAGTGAAAGAAACTGACACTCTTCCTACCTATAGTTTTCTGTCCCTAGAAAAAATGTTTTTTTAAAGCTGATTGATGATCAATGCTTTAGCACACTATAGCACAAGGAGAATTTCCCTTACTGTCCTTCCCTGTCCCTAGGATTATCACAGTGAAAGAAACTGACACTCTTCCTACCTATAGTTTTCTGTCCCTAGAAAAAATGTTTTTTTAAAGCTGATTGATGATCAATGCTTTAGCACACTATAGCACAAGGAGAATTTCCCTCACTGTCCTTCCCTGTCCCTAGAAACAAGGATTATCACAGTGAAAGAAACTGACACTCTTCCTACCTATAGTTTTCTGTCCCTAGAAAAAATGTTTTTTTAAAGCTGATTGATGATCAATGCTTTAGCACACTATAGCACAAGTAGAATTTGCCTCACTGTCCTTCCCTGTCCCTAGAAACAAGGATTATCACAGTGAAAGAAACTGACACTCTTCCTACCTATAGTTTTCTGTCCCTAGAAAAAATGTTTTTTTAAAGCTGATTGATGATCAATGCTTTAGCACACTATAGCACAAGTAGAATTTGCCTCACTGTCCTTCCCTGTCCCTAGAAACAAGGATTATCACAGTGAAAGAAACTGACACTCTTCCTACCTATAGTTTTCTGTCCCTAGAAAAAATGTTTTTTTAAAGTTGATTGATGATCAATGCTTTAGCACACTATAGCACAAGGAGAATTTGCCTCACTGTCCTTCCCTGTCCCTAGAAACAAGGATTATCACAGTGAAAGAAACTGACACTCTTCCTACCTATAGTTTTCTGTCCCTAGAAAAAATGTTTTTTTAAAGCTGATTGATGATCAATGCTTTAGCACACTATAGCACAAGGAGAATTTCCCTCACTGTCCTTCCCTGTCCCCAGAAACAAGGATTATCACAGTGAAAGAAACTGACACTCTTCCTACCTATAGTTTTCTGTCCCTAGAAAAAATGTTTTTTTAAAGCTGATTGATGATCAATGCTTTAGCACACTATAGCACAAGTAGAATTTGCCTCACTGTCCTTCCCTGTCCCTAGAAACAAGGATTATCACAGTGAAAGAAACTGACACTCTTCCTACCTATAGTTTTCTGTCCCTAGAAAAAATGTTTTTTTAAAGCTGATTGATGATCAATGCTTTAGCACACTATAGCACAAGTAGAATTTGCCTCACTGTCCTTCCCTGTCCCTAGAAACAAGGATTATCACAGTGAAAGAAACTGACACTCTTCCTACTGTGAGGGGGTTAGCTCGGCAGCGGGTGTGTGTGACCCCCGAGATGGGCTCCCCACACAAAACAGGCCCAGCAAACGGAGGTTGTGGTTTTCAAAGTCAAAAAGGTGCGGTTTATTTTCTATTTACAGTGACAAAACACAGCAAAGCAAAAGAAACATAAACAAAATAAATCCTGGTCAACTTGACCTCTGACTAAACATACAGGTTTCCTAACTAACAACTGGGATCAGCCTAGTGCTGTCCTAGTCCCTAAGTCCCTGGTTTTAAATGTCCAAGCAAATAGCCACACAGGCTTTGTCTCACCGCACAGGGGTTCACTCTCCCTAGACAGTCCACACAGGTCTGGTTCCAGGCATGAGCTAACATCTAATGAAGCTGGGAGTTCTTATAGAGGCCTAAATGAGCTGACAAGCTTCAGCTGGTCTCATCAACTCCCTGTCTGAACGACGCCGAACACTCTCCCTAGAGGTATGAGTCATCCATGAGCCCACTAGCCTTAGCTGGGCTTATACAACTCTCCACCTAGTTGTATAAGTTGGTGTAAAGCCTGAATCTGGGCGAAATATATCTACCCCCCTGGATGCAACCAGGTGACTTTACCTTCCTGCTGTCACATACCCCCCCCTCTTGTTTTAACCTCGGGGTTGGAACACCAGCAATCAGGCATTCATGTACTCGAGACAAAGCATCCACATTCCCCATTTGAACGCCAGGGCGATGCTTTACTGTGAAGTTGAATTCCTGGAGGGCCAGGAACCACCTATTCACTCTTCTATTTGTTTCCTTGTTTTGAGCCATCCACTTTAACGGAGCGTGATCCGTAACCATGTCAAAGTGCCTACCTAGCAGGTAGTACCGCAGGGAATCTAGAGCCCACTTCACCGCTAAACACTCCTTTTCAACGGTGGCGTAATTTACCTCATGGGACTTCAACTTCCTGCTGAGGTAAATGACTGGGTGCTCTTCCCCGTTCCAGACCTGGGACAATACTGCTCCTAACCCCACATCTGACGCATCACTTTGTACGACAAAGTCTTTAGAGAAGTCGGGTGAGTACAACACTGGCTGGCTACATAAGGCTTGTTTCAAGAATTGGAATGCTGCCTCAGCCTCGGGGGTCCATTTAATCATGACCGACCCTTTCCCCTTCGTCAGGTTGGTTAGGGGCACAGCTTTAGAAGCAAAGTGGGGAATGAATCGCCGATAATACCCAGCGATTCCCAGAAAGGCTCGTACCTGCTTCTTGCTGTTGGGACGTGGCCAACTCTGGATGGCCTCGACTTTGTTGAGTTGGGGTTTTATTACTCCCCTCCCAATGGTGTACCCAAGATATTTGGCCTCCTCCTGCCCAATGGTACACTTCTTGGGGTTAGCCGTAAACCCCGCTTCCCGAACAGAGTCCAGGACTGCTTGCACTTTTGGCAGATGTGAGGCCCAATCTGTGCTATGGACAATTATGTCATCCAGGTAAGCCGCAGCATACTTCCGATGGGGCCTCAGCATCTGGTCCATTTTCCGCTGGAATGTGGCCGGCGCATTCTGTAACCCGAACGGCATTCTTTTATATTGGAACGCCCCGTCTGGGGTTACAAATGCGGTTTTCTCTTTGGCCGACTTGGCCAGGGGGATTTGCCAATACCCTTTTGTGAGGTCAAGAGTCGTCATGTATCGGGCTGTTCCCAGCCGGTCGATCAACTCATCTATACGTGGCATGGGGTAGGTGTCAAATTTTGTAACTTTGTTTAACTGTCGAAAATCGTTACAAAATCGCCAGCTCCCATCCGGTTTAGGCACCAACACAATGGGACTAGACCAATCACTTTGGGACTCCTCTATCACCCCTAAGTTCAGCATTTTCTGTACTTCCTCCCGTATTGCCTCCCGTCGGGCCTCTGGGATCCGATAGGGTTTTAACTTCACCCTTTCACCGGGCGGGGTAATGATGTCATGCTCTACCCCAGATGTTTGTCCCGGCAGCTCAGAGAATACCTCCTTGTTGCGAAGCACAAACTCCTTAACCTCCTGTTGTTGGGGTTGTGACAAGGTGGCTGCTATTCCAACCTCCGGAATCACGCAACCAGTTTGAGCTGGTGACCAAGTGTCTGCGACTAGGGACTCTCTATCCCTCCAGGCTTTCAACAGATTAACGTGATAGATCTGTTCGGGCTTTCGCCTTCCTGGTTGTCTGACCTTGTAATTCACTTCGCTCACTTTTTCCATTATCTCGTAGGGGCCTTGCCATTTGGCAAGGAATTTACTTTCAACCGTAGGGACAAGTACCAGTATCCTATCCCCCGGGGAAAAGGTACGGGTCTTGGCTCCACGGTTGTACACTCTCTGCTGTGCTAACTGCGCTTGGGCCAAATGTTCCTTCACGATGGGCATTACCTGTGCAATTCGGTCTTGCATCAGGGCGACATGCTCAATCACACTCCTGTGGGGAGAACTCTCACTTTCCCAAGTTTCCTTGGCAATATCCAACAGCCCATCGGTTTGGGGGTGATACACAGATGCACGTAATTGCGTCACTTTGAACAATTTACACAGCTCCTTCATAACCCGGGACATAAAGGGTGTACCTTGGTCCGTAAGCAGTTCTTTACAAATACCCACCCGGCTAAACACAAGAGATAGCTCTTTGGCTATGGTTTTGGCCGAGGTATTTCGGAGAGGGATCGCTTCTGGATAACGGGTGGCATAGTCCATTATAACTAATATGTACTGGTGCCCCCTAGCGGACTTGATTATAGGACCTACCAAATCCATGGCGATCCTCTCAAACGGGACCTCAATGATGGGTAGAGGGACCAGCGGGCTACGGAAATGTGGCATCGGGGCCGACCTCTGACACACAGGGCAGGAGGAACAATAATTTTCTATGTCCTTCATCACCCCCGGCCAATAGAATCTCTGTAATACCCTCTCTCGGGTTTTCTCTGTCCCCAGATGACCTCCAAGAATGTGCCCATGGGCCAACTCCAACACCAACTTCCTGTAAGGTTTGGGCACCACAAGCTGCTCAACGGTTTCTTCTGCCCTTTTTGCCACCCGATACAGTAGGTCCTTCTCTACGCTGAAGTATGGGTAAGTGCAGGTATTATCTGGGTTCACTAACTCGCCATCTATTTTCACTACGTTTTCCCGTGCCTTTATTAGGGCGGGGTCTTTCAACTGTTCTGTGGCAAAGTTTTCCCTGTGAACCTCAAGATCAGAAAACTCCACAGACGGTAGGTTTTCGTCTGAGGAGGTGGGCTCCTCTCCAGTTTCTTGAGTCTCCCCTGCCAATACTGATAAGGGAAATTCCGGAGAGTCCTCACCACTCTCAGGGGAGTTCTGGCTATCACATTCCTGGTACATAGGGGCACCAGTGGGGGGCTCAGGATCATCCCACAGTTCCCAGAACTTCGGAAAATCCCTTCCCACAATGGCGTCATGCGGTAACTGAGATACTAAGCCCACTGGATGAGAGAGGGTACCTTTGGGGGTCTCGAAACACACTGTAGTCACTGGATACTCTCGGGTGTCCCCATGCACACAAATAACAGCTACCTTGCTATTCCCAGAGACCTCTGTTTTAACTAACTCAGCCTTTATCAGGGTCACAAGGCTACCTGAATCCAGCAATACCACAACATTTCTACCATTAACACACATTTTGCATAAATGTTTCTCAGTTCCTCGAATGGCAGTGCATGCGACTGTCGCACACAGCGACTGACGTCTGCCCGTCAGAAAGTCACACTGCATGGGTTCCTCCACAACCGGGCAATTGGCTGCAATATGTCCCGCTTGCCGGCAGCGGTAGCAAACGATCCTTCTTGCGGCCTCTTGAGCCGCTGATTTCCCAGGCTGTTCTCGCCAAACTTGGGGTAGAGCTCCCACCCTCTCACTCTCTCCACCATCACCCCTTGGAATCCTCTTATCCGCCCCTGGGGATGGTCTGGTCTTAGGGTGGAAAGTCTGAGTGTCTCTGGAAGAGGCCGTCAGGTTCTCTGTAGCCAAGTATTTCTCCACACGATCCACAAGACCATCGGCCGTCTCTGGGTCTCCATGGCTTACCCACTTTTGGATGGCAGTAGGAAGAGCTCTCAAAAACTGATCCATTACAACATGTTCCACAATCTTTGGTGCGGACAAAGTCTCTGGCTGTAGCCACTTTCTGCTCAGGTGAATGAGATCATACATTTGAGACCTGGGGGGTTTTCCAAGCTGGAAAGTCCAGTTATGCACACGCTGAGCCTGGACAGCCTGGGTGACACCCAGCCTTGCCAATATTTCAGCTTTTAGCATCGCATAGTCTTTTGCTTGGTTAGGCTCTAGGTCATAGTAAGCTTTCTGCGATTCCCCAGTTAACAGAGGAGCCACCAGTCCAGCCCACTGCTCCTCAGGCCACTTTTCTCTTTCAGAGGTCCTTTCAAATGTGGTCAAAAATACCTCTGGATCATCCTCTCCAGTCATTTTTGTCAATAAACGACTCACCCCAAAGGACGCGGTATTAGTGGGACGGCTTTCCTCACTGGTCTGCGGACGTTGCTGCATTGCTGCTTCCATCTGTTGTTGTAGTCTCTGCTCTTGTTTCTGTAACAGGTCTATGAAGCGGGCCTCAGATTGCTGCTGGGCTTGTTGCTGAGCCTCCAGACTCTGTTGCAAAGTTGCGTTTGTCTGCTGCTGGGCTGCAAGGCTCTGTTGATGAGCTTGCTGCTGGGCTGCAAGGCTCTGTTGATGAGCTTGCTGCTGGGCTGCGAAGTTCTGTTGTTCAGCTGCAAGGCTCTTTTGCAAACCTGCATTTGTCTGCTGTTGATTGGCATTTGCTAGAGCCAGCTGCTTCAGTATCTCCTCCATGCTGGCTTAAAAAAAAACTGCCACTGGTTCTCCACCAACTGTGAGGGGGTTAGCTCGGCAGCGGGTGTGTGTGACCCCCGAGATGGGCTCCCCACACAAAACAGGCCCAGCAAACGGAGGTTGTGGTTTTCAAAGTCAAAAAGGTGCGGTTTATTTTCTATTTACAGTGACAAAACACAGCAAAGCAAAAGAAACATAAACAAAATAAATCCTGGTCAACTTGACCTCTGACTAAACATACAGGTTTCCTAACTAACAACTGGGATCAGCCTAGTGCTGTCCTAGTCCCTAAGTCCCTGGTTTTAAATGTCCAAGCAAATAGCCGCACAGGCTTTGTCTCACCGCACAGGGGTTCACTCTCCCTAGACAGTCCACACAGGTCTGGTTCCAGGCATGAGCTAACATCTAATGAAGCTGGGAGTTCTTATAGAGGCCTAAATGAGCTGACAAGCTTCAGCTGGTCTCATCAACTCCCTGTCTGCACGACGCCCAGCACTCTCCCTAGAGGTACGAGTCATCCATGAGCCCACTAGCCTTAGCTGGGCTTATACAACTCTCCACCTAGTTGTATAAGTTGGCGTAAAGCCTGAATCTGGGCGAAATATATCTACCCCCCTGGATGCAACCAGGTGACTTTACCTTCCTGCTGTCACACTACCTATAGTTTTCTGTCCCTAGAAAAAATGTTTTTTTAAAGCTGATTGATGATCAATGCTTTAGCACACTATAGCACAAGTAGAATTTGCCTCACTGTCCTTCCCTGTCCCTAGAAACAAGGATTATCACAGTGAAAGAAACTGACACTCTTCCTACCTATAGTTTTCTGTCCCTAGAAAAAATGTTTTTTTAAAGCTGATTGATGATCAATGCTTTAGCACACTATAGCACAAGGAGAATTTCCCTCACTGTCCTTCCCTGTCCCTAGAAACAAGGATTATCACAGTGAAAGAAACTGACACTCTTCCTACCTATAGTTTTCTGTCCCTAGAAAAAATGTTTTTTTAAAGCTGATTGATGATCAATGCTTTAGCACACTATAGCACAAGTAGAATTTGCCTCACTGTCCTTCCCTGTCCCTAGAAACAAGGATTATCACAGTGAAAGAAACTGACACTCTTCCTACCTATATTTTTCTGTCCCTAGAAAAAATGTTTTTTTAAAGTTGATTGATGATCAATGCTTTAGCACACTATAGCACAAGGAGAATTTCCCTCACTGTCCTTCCCTGTCCCTAGAAACAAGGATTATCACAGTGAAAGAAACTGACACTCTTCCTACCTATAGTTTTCTGTCCCTAGAAAAAATGTTTTTTTAAAGCTGATTGATGATCAATGCTTTAGCACACTATAGCACAAGGAGAATTTCCCTCACTGTCCTTCCCTGTCCCTAGAAACAAGGATTATCACAGTGAAAGAAACTGACACTCTTCCTACCTATAGTTTTCTGTCCCTAGAAAAAATGTTTTTTTAAAGCTGATTGATGATCAATGCTTTAGCACACTATAGCACAAGTAGAATTTGCCTCACTGTCCTTCCCTGTCCCTAGAAACAAGGATTATCACAGTGAAAGAAACTGACACTCTTCCTACCTATAGTTTTCTGTCCCTAGAAAAAATGTTTTTTTAAAGCTGATTGATGATCAATGCTTTAGCACACTATAGCACAAGTAGAATTTGCCTCACTGTCCTTCCCTGTCCCTAGAAACAAGGATTATCACAGTGAAAGAAACTGACACTCTTCCTACCTATAGTTTTCTGTCCCTAGAAAAAATGTTTTTTTAAAGCTGATTGATGATCAATGCTTTAGCACACTATAGCACAAGGAGAATTTCCCTCACTGTCCTTCCCTGTCCCTAGAAACAAGGATTCGCACAGTAAAACACACTGACACTCTCCCTACCTATCCTTCTCTTTCCCCAAACTAAAGGAATCCAGGTTAAGCAAGAAAAAATAAATGTCACTGTCCCTGCCTATGCTTCTCTTTCCCTGCTCCGGAACACACTACACTAGGCCGCCGTGCTGGCGGCCTTTTATAGTGTGGGGCGTGTACTAAACACCCTCAGCAATAATTGGCCACAGGCATCCTGCCTGTGGCCAATCATTGCTCTCCTCGCTGCCGGCGCTGTGATTGGCCAAGCATGCGGGGTCACAGTGCATGCTTGGCCAATCACAGCGCCTGGATGACACTGCGATGGCGTAGTGCATTGTGGGCCGTTCGCGTCACTCGAATTAGGCGCGAACGGCCCAAATCGTTCGATCTTCGTCGAACGATCGAACAGCCGATGTTCGAGTCGAACGTATGTTCGACTCGAACACCGAGCTCATCCCTACTTAGCTCATAAACCAGTCTGACTGGTTCATTGCCTAGCAATAGGGGGAGCCTTAGAATCCTAAAATAGCACATGGTCTTAAAGGGCTAACTCCATATTGGTGCTATAAAATTACTACAAATAGCCATGGCAACACAATTACCCATTATATCTGTAGCAAGGGGTTACGATTAAAAGTATCTTAAAGACTACTTTGTGTTCCTAACTAAGAGATTGGCTCCCTCTGGTGTCTGTTAATGTTGTGCCATTGAAGTTTGTTCAAGTTCCGTTGTATTATGGAACAAAGCATGGTGGACATTGTAGTGCGAGGGGAAGTGACTCTATTGCCGTGGGTTGGATTGAGACTACAATACCCACAGTGCCACTGTGCTACCAGAAAACAGTGCGCCACAGCACAGCCTGCTGGGGAATCTGATATAAGGATAAGCAAGGCCTCATCACGCTCTCTCTGGACGCCATCTTTCAACAGGCAAGAGGCCTGCTGTGAGCGTGCCTAGGCCGCAGAAGCCTGGGCCTAAAGTTGGAGAGCGGATCGCAGACGGAGGGATCCTTGTGGACGGCATCGCTGACTGAGACAGAGAGGGGACCGTCCTACACTCCACCGCATCTGATGCCATCCATCCACCTGCACCTTGTAAGCGGCCGCGCGGTGAACCTGCGACATCTTGCATGACTGAGATACCAGTGAGGAGAGGACTCTTAGTGGTGAGAAGGCACTTGCCTACCAACATAGTTAACTGAGTTGCAGGAGAGTGGTCCCTGTTCTGTCTCAAGGACATTCAGCTAAACCATTTTTATCCCATAAACATGATACCATATTTCTTCGATCGCAGTTTATTGGAACAAGCTAGGTGAAACTACAAATAACAAGAATAAACCTTGATAAGTACAATATCCCATACATTTAGCATACATTGCAGAGACAAAGATACACAGTACAATATGAGACAGTAAAAACTTACTTTTTAAGTTCTCTAAGGGTTGATGGAAAGAGATTGAAATAAGTCATATCCTGCCTCCTGCAGTGTCTTGAAAAAGCATGGTAAATGTGTCTCTACCTGTAGAGATTTACCCAGAATACTTTGCTTTCTAATCACTTCCTAGGTTACACATTAATGCATTTAATAATGATTCTACTGAAACAATACCAAAAAGGGACGCTAGATGGCGCCTACGCTCTGCAAATGATTTCTATAGAAATTACAACCTTAAATGTCATTTTAATCAACACAAATGCAGATAATCAGAATATAGACATCTGATGGACAGAACACTCCCCACCTGACGTCAAGTGACGTCACTAACAGAGTCCTCCATAGAAAGTAACAGAACAAGTTCAGTCACTGGTCTTAAGAACACTTTGGCTTCATTCTGTTGGAAGGTCTTGACCTCGACCTTACGGACAAGATTATCTTTCCTTGGCAGTACTTTGGTGACTAGACCTAAAGGCCACATATTCCTTAGTGTCTGGCAATCTTTCATGAGCACAACATCACCAAGTTTAAGATTAGGTTTTTCAGTGTACCACTTCCTCCTTAGTTGTAGAGTAGATGTGTATTGCTCCTTCCACCGACTCCAGAAGGTATTGGCAAGGGTTTGAACTTGTCTCCATTGACGTTTGTAAAGGTTCTTCTCACAAAACTCTCCAGCTGGAGCACCGGCTAGACCAGTATTTTGCGTGAGCAACATGGCAGGTGTGAGAACCATTGGATCAAGTTTCTTTAAAACACTGTCTTTAGGAACAGGTTTGTGGTTAAGAATACAATCGATCTCTTTGGCAAAGACTTCTCTCTGTACAACGAATATTAAACAACTTTTAGATTGTTCTAGGTCAGTTGCTGAGCAGACTTTCCTACAGTGGTGCCAACCTCTGCAATTGACATGAATTGGTGGTTGTTTTTTGTAGGACTGAGCTATGTGGATTAAGCAAGTGATAGCTCTAACTAGTGACCTCCAGGTGGAGAACCTGCTGAAACGGTGGGTTTTAAACTGGTTGAGAGAAGTTGTTGTGACTGCAGTAGAAACCTGAGGGCGAATTTCCTGATCCTTGTCTGCATCTATTAGGTCAAACGTGGTGAGGTCATTAGTGTTACAGTCAGGACTGCGTAGAAAGGTGGGACCTGTGAACCATGAAGTACTTTCGAGGCGACTGGCCGCTACAGATCTGGTCGCTATGTCTGCAGGATTATAGTCTGTAGGCACAAAATGCCATTGCTCTGGGCGAGTGGACCTCCTTATTCTCAGCACTCTGTTATTGACATAGACATAGAAACGGCTAGTTTCATTATGGATGTAACCCAGAACTACTTTACTGTCTGTGTAGAACTCAGCTTCCTGGATTTCTAAGTTTGTCTCTGTTGCTATTAGTTCAGCTAGCTCTGTATCCAATACTGCAGCACAAAGTTCCAGGCTGGGTATGGTGTGTTCAGGCAGTGGTGCAAGTTTTGCTTTTCCCATTACAAACCCTATGTGGCATTGTCCTTTAATGTCTATGGTTTTCAGGTAAGCTACAGCAGCAATTGCTTTAACAGAAGCATCCGCAAACACACAAAGTCTTTGCATCTGAACGTCTGCAGTTGACAGAGGAGCAGATGAGCGTGGAATTTTAAGATTGGATAGAGCTGTTAGTGAGTCCTTCCACTCTAGCCATAGGTTCTTCCTGTCAGTGGGGAGAGGGTGGTCCCAATCTAGCGACTCACAGGTTAAGTCTCTGTGAAGTGCCTTACCCTGGATGGTGACAGGTGCTGCAAAGCCTAAAGGATCGTACAGACTGTTTATGGTAGACAGGACACCTCTACGGGTAAAGGGTTTTTCTTCTGTGTTTACTTGGAAAGTAAAGGTGTCAGATCTTAAGTCCCAAAGCAAACCAAGGCTGTGTTGCATGGGAAGTGAGTCTGTGCCTAGATCCAAGTCTTTTAACTCGTTGGAATGATCTTGGACAGGAAAGGCTTCTAAAACTTCTCTACTGTTGGAAGCAATCTTGTGGAGCTTTAAGTTGGAACACGCAAGCATTGCCTGAGTTCTTTTGAGGAGACTGATTGCGGCTTCATTTGTGAGTAGTGATTTCAAGCAATCGTCTACATAGAAATCCTTGTCCACAAATTGTCTGACATCTGACCCATACTCTGACTCTCCCACTCTAGCAGAGTGTCTGAGGCCATATTAAGCAACTGCAGGGGAAGGGCTGTTGCCAAATATGTGCACCCACATGCGGTATTCTGTGATGTCTCCAGAGGGGTTGTTGTCCCTGAACCAGAGAAACCTCAGAAAGTTTCGGTGTTCTTCTTTAACAAGAAAACAATAGAACATTTGTTGTATGTCTGCCATGAATGCGACCGAATCCTTGCAGAAGCGGAGAAGTACTCCTAATAGTCTGTTGTTGAGGTCAGGGCCAGAAAGAAGGACATCATTTAGAGAGACACCCTCATGCTTGGCGCTGGAATCAAACACCACTCTAATCTGCCCTGGCTTCTTAGGGTGATAGACCCCAAATATGGGTAAGTACCAACATTCTTCTGAGTCTTTGAGGTTTGGGGTTATCTCTCCATGAAGGAAAATAAATGTTCTCTCATCTCTGGTTTCCTTTGAAGATTGTGTCTTAAGGAAGTGAGGCGTTTATATGCTGGTTCTCTGTTGTTAGGCAAACGCCGTCTCTGTGGCCTAAAGGGAAGAGGTGCTACCCAGCTATTAGTCACGTCTTTCTCCATACTGCTTTCCATAACCTCTAGGAAGATCCTATCCTCAATGGACATTGCTACCTGGTTGTCCTCCTTTGTTCTCCTGAACACTGAGTGTCCTAAGTCGCTTTGGTCATCGTCATAGGTATTGCTGTCACAGAGGGGACTTAGGAAAGGAAGAGGTACAGGGTTGTTGTGAGGTAGCTCCTTTATGAGGATATGATTTTGGCAGGGTTGGAAAAGAGAAGGACGACCATTCTCGAGGGTACTAGTGAGCAGATTATTAACAGATGCCGGTTTGTGTGCACCTCCCAGGCAAACATCACCTATAATGACCCACCCAAGATACAGTTTTTGGGCATATGGAGCATTTTTAGGACCGCTGATCTGTTTCCTTACTTTGTGGACTTGCAAGATATCCCTCCCTAGGAGTAAGATTATCTGAGCCTGATCATCAAGTTCTGGTATGAGATGTGCTTTGTGCTTCAAGTGGGTCTGGTGGGCTGCTGCGTCTGGTGTGGGAATCTCTTTTCTGTTATCTGGCATCTGGTTGCACTCTATTATGGTCGGTAAGGGTAGGCATGTCTTACCATCCATAGATTCAATTTGTAGACCGTCAGCTCTTCTCCCTGCCGTTTCCACTGTACCTGCACAAGTCCTAAGGGAGTAAGGGCTGCTGGGGCCTTTAAGGTTTAGAATGTCAAAAAACACAGGTCTAGCTAGTGACCTATTACTCTGATCATCCAAGATGACGTAGAGCTTGACTGCTTTGTCTCTGCGTCCCTTTGGGTAAACTTTCACTAGACAGATTTTAGAGCAGGATCTGCCACCTGTACTTCCTTTGCAGACTTCAGTGCACTGTGAAGTGATTGCTGTGGCATCAGTACTAGAGTCTTTGGTCTACCTGCCTTGCTCCTTGTCACCATGGACAGGTGGGAAGGTTCTTGGAGTAGGCCTTGGGTGTAAAGCTGTGTTGTGCTCTGTGCTGTCACACTCTGTACATTTGACACTGACCTTACAGTCCTTGGCGAAGTGTGTGGATGAAGAGCGGCACTTGTAACAGATGTTGTTCTCTTTGAGGAAAGCTTTGCGATCCTGGATGGTCTTTGTCCTGAAGGCTCTGCATTTCAGAAGAGGATGTGGCATCTTATGTAGAGGGCAGAACTTAGTAGGGTCATTGTCTTGATCCTCTGGCTGAGACTCTGCAAATCTGTGGGAAGAAATGTTAGTTTTGTGCACTGCTACTGGAGCTCTGAGTTGCTTAGAGCCAGAAGAAGTGGTGTAAGACACTGGAAAAATTAACCACTTCCCTACCTTGCACGAAAACCCCCTTCCTGCCCAAGCCATTTTTCAGCTTTCAGCGCTGTCACACTTTGAATGACAATTGCGCGGTCGTGCGATGTGGCTCCCAAACGAAATTTGCATCCTTTTTTTCCCACAAATAGAGCTTTCTTTTGGTGGTATTTGATCACCTTTGCGGTTTTTATTTTTTGCGCTATAAACAAAAGAAGAGCGTCCAGTTTGGAAAAAAAACACTATTTTTTACTTTTTGCTATAATAAATACCCATTTTTTTTTTCAATTAAAATTTTCCTCAGTTTAGGCCGATACGTATTCTTCTACATATTTTTGGTAAAAAAAAAAAGCACAATAAGCGCGTATTGATTGGTTTGCGCAAAAGTTATAGTGTCTACAAAATAGGGGATAGATTTATAGAATTTTTTTTTATTATTTTTTTTATTAGTAATGGCGGCGATCTGCGATTTTTATTGTGACTGCGATATTGGGGCGGACACATCGGACACTTTTGACACATTTTTGGGACCATTCACATTTATACAGCGATCCCTGCTATAAAAATGCATTGATTACTGTATAAATGTGACTGGCAGGGAAGGGGTTAACCACTAGGGGGCGGGAAGGGGTTAAATATGTTCCCTCAATGTGTTCTAACTGTGGGGGGTGGGGACTGACTGGGGGAGGTGACCGATGGTTGTCCCTATGTACAAGGGACACACCATCGGTCTCCTCTCTCCCTCACAGGACGTGGATCTGTGTGTTTACACACACAGATCCATTTTCATGCTCGGTTCCCGGGCAATCGCGGGTGCCCGGCGGCAATCGCGGGTGCCCGGCGGCAATCGCGGCCACCGGGCACGCGCATCGGGTACTTGGGAACACGTCGGGCGCGCGCACGTGCCGCCGGCGGCGCGCGCGCGCCCCCTAGCTCGTTTTATATTGCAATATTTTTTTATTGGAGTAAATACAAAAAAGGAGAGGAGAAGAATACAATAAGGAAGAGGAAAGAAAAAAAAAAAAAAAACAAGAAGAAAAAATAATGGACAAATAGCCAGGTTACATTCGGCCAAACATTTGAACGTTTTGACAATATATTTTTGCCTCGTCTCGAGCCTGTCAAGAGGCAGGAGGCATATGCATAGTATCGTCGTACAGGTCATTCAAGCCCTCAGGTAGGGCATAGTATGTGTGCAAGTGCCCAGGCTAGCAACATTAGAATAAACCAGTACTAGGGAGAGGGATAGTAGGGGTCCAGGGCTTCGGTAGACCCCGATTAAAAAAAAATTCGGGGTTAGCCGTGGATCCCCACCATGATAAGGTTTCCTGTCTTATTAGTAACGTCATAGCACGGTATATCGGTAACCAAGATAAACAGAAAAGTCTATCACCAAGAATAAAAAGAGAGAGCAAAGGAAAGAGGAAAGGAGCAGAGAAGAGAAAGTGAAAGGAGAAAAGGGAGAGAGAGAGGGGAAAGAGAGAGAGGGTCACCTGGATTTCCCTGTTAAGTAGAAATATATTCGATCCATGGATCCCAGATCTTGTTGAACATTTCTGCTTTATTATGAAGAGTGTAAGTGAGCCTGTCATTAATCATAATCCAATTGAGTTTGTCCTTAACTTGTTCTAGGGGTATTCTTGAGTGTTTCCAGTTCCTTGCAATTGTTATTCTCGCTGCTAACAACATATAAGTTATGAGGCGTATTGATTTTCTGGGAATCCCGTCAGGGAGTTTATGAAAAAGCGCACTCTCTGGGGACCGACGGATGTTAATACATGTCACTGAATTTATCAGATTAAAGATCCTTATCCAAAACCTGATCACTAGTGGACATTGCCACCAAATATGATGCATGGTGCCCATCTGTCCGCATTGTCGGAAACAATGAGGTGAGGAGGAAGGATGCATTTTAGCTATTCTCGTGGGGACTAAATACCAACGTAACAGCGTTTTGTAATTGGCTTCAATAAGGGTAGTGTTAATAGAGATTTTTGAGAGTTGATAGGCGATATCTTGCCAGTCTGACAGCTCAAGGGTGAGGTTCAAGTCCCTCTCCCATTGAGTCATATAGGCAAGTTTAGTATCTGGTTCAGTTATAGAAGAGTATATGGTAGAGATTCGGCCCCTCTGTGTGCCTCTGGTTTGGCAAGTTAGTTCAAATACGGTTAGTGTTATGGGGCCCCCCACCTGTTTAATTTTGGAGTTAATAAATGAGGAAATTTGGTTATATCGAAATATCTCAATAGGAGGTATTGAGAATTTGTCTTTGAAGTGTGTTATTGTATGCATTCGGTTTCCACTAAGGAAGTCCCCAATTCTCATTAGTCCTTTATTAAGCCACCATTGGAATTGTTGTGGATCAAGGCCAGGAGGAAACTCCGGATTGCAAAAGATGGGCGCTAGAGGTGTGTGGTGTGACATAAGGGATGCTCGGTGTCTTGTTCTGTCCCATACCGCTAGAGAATGTGATAATGTAGGGCACAGAATAGGTGGGCGTTTACGATTCGGAAGCCACATCAAGGCTCCTATTGCCAGTGGGTGGCACGCAAGTGCTTCTATGTAAACCCAAAGAGGGACCGAACCCCCAGCTGTCGTGTGAGTTAGTTGGGCTATCTGAGCCGATTGATAGTAAGCCTGTAAATTGGGAAGACCAAGTCCCCCCATGGGCCTAGGTGTGTAAAGTGTTTTTTTTTGTATCCGTGACTTCTTATTACCCCATATGAAGCGTAAAACTTCATTTTGTATATGTTGCATGTCTCCCCTCGGAATTGCTATCGGTAGTGTCCGGAAATAATATAGGAGTCTGGGCAAAAAAGTCATTTTTATCGAATTGATTCTGCCAAACCAAGAGAGAGAGTATTCCGCCCAAGAGCGAAGATCTTCTTTGAGTTTTTTAAATAAAGGAGGATAATTTGCTTTATATAACGTATCTATCGAAGGGGTCAAATGGACTCCCAAATATGGGAGGGAGTGGGAAGCCCACTTGAAGCTGTATGTGTTTTGGAGGAGCTGCATCTCCGCGGGAGGTAGTGAGATATTAAGTGCCAGGGTTTTTTGCGAATTTAGGGTCAAACCCAAAACCAGCGAGAAACGATCTAGCAAGGACAAGAGTTCGGGATTGAGATTTGGGGTTTGGTGACATACATAAGGACATCGTCGGCAAATAGTGCACATTTGTGTTCTTGTTGTCCACAATGGACACCATGGATGTTGGGATGGGAGCGGATGGCCATTGCAAGGGGTTCTATTGCTAGAGCAAATAATAGGGGAGAGAGCGGGCATCCTTGTCTAGTACCTCGCTGGACTGGGAACATGGATGATTTATATCCTCTGATAGAAATTTGAGCCGTCGGGGAGCTATAAAGTGTTTTCATCAATGAGAGAAACGTGGAGCCGAATCCCATAGTTTCAAGAGTAATAAAAAGATAGTCCCAGTTCAGGCTATCGAAAGCTTTGTTAAGGTCTAATGATAAGAGCAAGAGTTCCCGAGTCGGGAGGTTATCCCAATTGGAGCGTACCGCTGAGATCAGAGCGATAGATCTGCGAATTTGATCTAAGGTCTGACGTCCTGCAATAAACCCCGATTGGTCTTTGTGTATGTAATGTTCCAGAAAGGAGTTGAGTCGAAGGGCCAGAATTTTAGTTAGGATCTTCAGGTCGCAATTAATTAGGGAGATTGGGCGATAATTGCGTACATCAGTGGAATCTCTGCCGGGTTTGGGGATAACGCTAATATAAGCTTTGTTGTCATCAGATGGGACCACCCCCCCGTCTCCCAGGGAATTAAAGTAAAGAGTCAGGTGTGGGGCCAGGTGCATAGCAAATTTTTTATAGTAGATGTTAGGAAGCCCGTCCGGGCCCGGAGATTTATGAAGTGAAAGAGATTTGATAGCATCAGTAACCTCTTCAGTTGTGAATGGTTGGTCCACTAATTCCCTATGATCATTAGTTATGGTTGGGAGGGGGAGGGCCCCCATAAATTCCCTGATGGACCGGGAAGCCACCCCCTGGGGTTTCTTGTATAGTTCTGCGTAAAAGCTATGGAATTCATCAAGGATCTTATGGGGGTCCTGTGTGAGATGGCCCCCGGATAATTTTATTTTAGGGAGTGCACGAGGGGAATGTCTAGGAGTGAGTTTGTGCGCCAGTAGGGATCCTGGGCGGTCCCGCCAAGTGAAGAATTTATGATTCGTCCACCTTAATTGTTTCTCGGCCCTTGTAGTGAGACAGATGTTCAATTCTAATCGGGATTGTTCCAGCTTCTTATATAAATTGGGAGAAGGGGAGCGTTTATGTTGTTTGGTTAAAGACTCAAATTCCCTGGTCTTGGCAGAAATCAACTCGGCGCGAGCCTTTTTTAGTCTGGAGGCTAGCTGAATAAAGGAGCCCCTGATAGTGGCTTTGTGCGCTGCCCAGTTAATGGCAGGGGATGTGTCCCCGGGGATATTATTTTCAAAGTAGGTTTGTATATGGCTGGAAATCTCTATGCAGTGAGATTCATCACTAAGGAGAGATTCGTTTAGTCGCCAATGGAAACCCACAGTTTTGTTAGTGAGATCAGTTAGCTGAATCATAACAGGATCATGGTCTGACCAAGGTGTTGACAAGATTTTTGCTGATCTCAATTTCGGTGTCACCCCCGAGGGGAGAAATACGTGGTCTATGCGGGAGTAGTGCCCATGTGCCCTTGAATAGTGAGAGTAGTCCCTAGCAGTGGGATTGGACTCTCGCCAAGCATCTACCAAATCATATTTATGTAGCAGTTGTGCGAATTTATGACTTTGCCTGGGGGGAAACCGAAGTCCTGAAGTGTGTGATTTATCTTTAGTTAGATCTAGAGCTAGGTTAGAATCACCCGCCAAGATTACAACACCCTCAAGTTCGGGTTCTAAGAGTGTTAAAATGGCATGAAAAAAGGCAGTTTGATTAGTATTGGGGGCATAATAGACAAGTACGGTGATTAAGGTTTCACCCAGGTGGCCCTTCACTAGAAGATAGCGGCCCTCTTTATCTTTAATGGTTTTAGTTTCTGTAAACGATATATGTTTGGAGAAGCAGAGGGCTACACCCCTCTTCTTCTCTGAAGCGTTCGCGTAGAAACAAAGAGGATAATCTCTGTGGAGATAGCGGGGGGTAAATGAGGAAATAAAATTTGTTTCCTGAAGAGCCACAATGTCCGCCCCCAACGAACTGTAATGCGTGAGGGCCTTGATTCGCTTGGCAGGCGATCCAAAGCCCTGGACATTATGTGAGAGCAGGCGGACATTTCGGGGTGTCTGTGTTATGGAAGACATGAGATACAATTATGAACAGCGATAAGCAGACTCACCCACCGGTCCGTAGGATCCAGAGGCCAAAAGCGCCAAGGAACTTTCCAGGTGACCCTCAGGAAAGAACAGTTTTGGAAAAAATTTTAATTGGAGTTAAGAAAGAGGGAGAGAAAGAAGAAAAGAACAGAATCAGAGATAACAAAGACAATAGCAATAGTAGAAAAAAATAAAATGAGGCTGTCGGACCAGGGAACTCCCGGTACCGAGTGACATATTTTAAACATGTTACCAAACAAAATTTACAAACAGTGAACAGTTAAAGTGTCCTAGAGCTAAGCCCCAGGTGTGAAGGAGTCTCCACCGCACCCAAGTAGTGGGGAGAGTCCCTCAAATAAGGAATGCGCATGACCACCCCCCAGCAACAAAAAATATATCGAAAAAAAAAAAAAAAAAGTCTTTGGTCCCAGTGTTTCGCCCTAAAACATTGGTAGGGTTATTTAACCTAGTGTGCATTGTGGGTTTTATGAAAATGAGAGGGGAGAGGGAAAAAGGGGGGGAGAGGAGGGAAAGGAGGAGGGGGGAAAGGAAAGGAGGAGAAAGGAAAAGGGGAGGGGGATGGGAAGGGGGGGAGGGGAGGAGGGGGAAGGGAGGAGGGGGAAGGGTAGAGGGGGAGGAGGACCCGTACAGTGCTAAAAATGTAAGATTTCAAAAAGTGTAAAGAGTTAGAGGCCAGCTCGACCGTTTCAAACAAAAATAACAAGAGAACAAGAACATCTTGTTCCAACCAATTTCAGTCACCCTGTGTGGCGTCCAATGTCCCTTTAAGAGACCGCTGAGAAGACACCACTGCGGGTTTGGACCCGTTCAGAAACATAAAGCCCATTCTTCAGGTAGTACGGGATGTCTGGGTATTTTTCCTGGTTGATTTTGATGACCATATGGGGGAGAGTGGAGGAGGAGGGGAGCCTCTGGATCCAGGTTGATTCCGTGAAGATGGGTTGTGGGATATAAATCCCAATTTCAGCAGGATCGATTCGCCTTCAGTAAAAGATGAAAAGGAGTAAGATTTGTTGTTGAAGGAAAATTGGAGTTTAAAGGGGTAGTTCCATCTGTATCGAATATTACGTTGGGTCAGTGGTGTTAGTAAAGGTTTAAGCGATCGTCTCTTTTGGATTGTGGCCTGGGATATATCAGCGAATATTTGAATCTTGATGCCATCTATTTCCAGGTCTGGGTTCTCTCGGGCATGTCGCATCACTGCTTCTTTAATCTTGAAGAAATGTGGCTTAACAATCACATCCCTGGGGGGGCCATCAGGTTTAGGGGCAGTCAGAGCTCTATGTAGTCGATCAATCTCCATATGGATCTCATCAATACCGGGCACGGCAGCTTGCATCAGAGATTGTGTGATAGATGTAATATCTTTTACACTTTCCGGTATACCACGAATGCGAAAATTATAGCGCCTGGCGCGATTTTCAAGGTCATCGATCTTTGAGTAAGCGTCCTCAAGTCGATCTTGTAAATCAGTAATCATATTTGAATTTTGGGAAACTCTGTGGATTGTATCGTCCATCTTGGATTCAATACTGTCCAATCTATGTCCCATTGCCTGGAAGTCTCGTTTTATGTCCAGAGCTAGTTTATCATTAGCTTTGGCTAATTCTCTTTGAAGCAGGTCAGCAAAGCGTGCTATTAGGATCGGGTCTCCTGAGTATTGTCCCTGCGCAGGGGGTACAGCAGGAGAGTCAGCATTACAATTTGATGCAGAATCTTGGCTGCTGGGCTGGCTGTATATGGTTTCTGCCATCTCCCTATCCAGGAGGGAGGATGCGTGTGAGTCCATGCTGGGTGATTTAGCTGCAGTCTGAGAGGGAGATAATGCAGGGGGGCTAGGTGATAGGCAGTCTATGTTTGTCAGCTCACCTTTTTCTGATGGAGACCTTGAGGAGCATAGTGTTGGGTAGTCAGCATCAGCTGTCCTTGGGACTTGTGCCTGATTAGGAGGTGGAAGTTTTCCCTTTCCTGCGGCCTGCGTGCCTCGTGTGACATAGCCGGTTGCCATCTTGGATCCGTACTGTGTAGCGCGGCTCGAGCTCCGGGGGCCGTTTTTTGGCTTGTTACGCGGCTTTTTAACCATCCGGCGTGTGCCCGGATCGTTCTCCCAGAGGGTCGGGTTAATTATTTCTGCGGGCGAGGTGTGGGACCGCTGTTTGAAGCTGAAGTTGCCGGGGGGTGAGCGGAGCAGGTCAGATGGTCATCTGCTCCGTCCGGCCGCGCACGCGCACTCTCTCCCTAGCTCGTTTTAAAGGCAGGACGTCATATGACGTCCTGTCAGAACGAGAGTGTCCTCCGCCCGCCGTCAATTGACGGTGGGCGGGGGACAAGTGGTTAAGCTGGGGTCATCTTTTGTTCCTGCTTGTCTGTCTACAAAGTCCACAAACTCACTAAAGGGTGGAAAGGGCATATTGTGTTTCCGTTTGTAGTTACAGCCATGAGCAATCCATCTTTCGTGTAACTCATAAGGAAGTTTTTGTGCTAAGGAGTTAATACCTCTAGCAGAGTCAAGATAAGAAAGGCCAGGTAAGTCCCCTTCTGCTTTAGCAACTTGTAACTCCATACACAGGTCACTGAATTCTCTGAGTCTTTGGTAACCTCTGCTAGGTATTTTTGGGAAGTCTTCTATACTTTTAAACAGTGTACTCTCTATAGCCTCTGGTGAGCCATAACATCTATCCAGTCAGTTACAGATGTTTGTAAGGCCTATCTTAGGGTGGTTTATATTAATGTCTCTGATCCTTTTGGCGTGTTCAGCAGAATCATTGCCAAGCCACTTTATGAGGAGTTCTATCTGTTGCCTGCAGGATAGATCTAAACCTTGAATGACACTTTGGAAAGAGGATTGCCACGCTCTGTAGTGTTGAGGGTGATCACTAAATTTGACAAGTCCTTGGGTAACTATCTCACGTTTGGCCAGGAACTTGGCAAAGTCTACAGTAGCCTGATTGGCATTGGGGTAGGCTGCTGGGGTATTGTGGTGCAGTGTATAGGCGTACCTGGTAGGAGTCTCTTCTTTAGGCTCTCTGGGTTCAAACTTGCATAAGGTTGGCAGTTCGTACAGGCTCGTTGCATACACCTTCGGAGTGAAGACAGGTGTTTGATGTTTGTATAAAGGCTGGGTACCTTGTGGAGTAGAAAGTTTGGTTGGAACTGGAACGTCTGGAACTCTGTCAGATTTTTCTTGCTTGTAGCACTGGGGTCCAAGGTCAGCTTGTTGCTGCTTTATTTGATGCGACTCACTGATGTCATGTTTAATTTCTTGTTATAGGATGCTGCTTGGGTGACAGTGTTGGTAGACATAATCTGACGTGTGTTGCGAGGAATCTTGTTGGTCCTCTTCTAGGCCTGGTATGCTGCTACCAGCTCTTGGCTCATCATAGACGGCTGCTTCTAAAGCTTCTGCTTCTGCAATGGCAGCGGCAGCGTCTCGGTCTACTGCCAGCTTCTCCATGTTAGCTTCTAAGATAGCTTGCTGCAATTTCAGAGATGCTTCCTGCTGGGCTAGCTCGTCCTCCAGGTGTACTCTTTGTTTCTCTCTCTCTTGTTCCATGAGTACTCTTTCCATCTCTCTCTCTTATTCCAGGCGTACTCTTTCCATCTCTGAAAATACTGATTACAATGGGCCCTCAAGTGGTAATCAACACCTACTAATAGAGACTGTGCCACATCCTAATGAAATTGAACTGGAGATTGTAGAAAGAATGGACTTTATAGGCACACTTGATATGTAGAAAATTAATAACATTTTAATATTACATGAATACATAGCATAAATTTGACCTACGTCATGAAGACAAAGGCAGGTACATAATTGATGGCATGTAGATAACAACATATACATAAATACACAATTAACAACACATGAACTGTGGACACTTCCCAATTGATACCCCACAATATTGCGATGGTTCCTGGGGTGGAGGTTCACAGAGTGTTGATGAACTTAAAACTTGGTGCTCGACATGTTTCGCGATCTAATTGCTTCCTCAAGAGCTTCTAGATGTATAAAGATTTTTTTTTTTAAATAATTTTGATACAAAAGACATTTGTCTTGTTATTACATGTAATATTGATATACACTTGATAAACCAAAGACACTCACCACTAAACAAGTTAAGGTGGTGAGTGTAGTAGAATTGTTGCGACCCTCTACACTCTGCGAGACTTACACATGGAAAAAGGGGTCCAGATGGAAGAGCCCTTTCTACGAAGGGAAATGCTGCGGCAAATACCACCAACCACACACCAACACGTAGATAAGTATGGAGATGCTCAAGATAGCTGTAGAAACATGATTACATAAATTATATGGTACTAAAAGGGGCTATAAAAGGCAAATACTAAAGGACTACCTGGGAGTAGCATAAGCCACGTCTAGGTATAATGGCCAAAACAA
Organism: Rana muscosa; assembly: GCA_029206835.1. NCBI lineage: Eukaryota > Metazoa > Chordata > Amphibia > Anura > Ranidae > Rana > Rana muscosa. Next base: position 3,639,980 of record JARGYO010005562.1, on the reverse strand, counting down.
TAACACGAAAATAAAAATAAATATATATATATATATAAATGTAGATATATTGCAAGGCCACCTACTTTTAAGAAAATGTCCGAAAAGCAATTGGACTGAACCAGAACTGGACAGATAGTGTGGAGCCTAGGCTGGAACCTAAAATAACAACCATAAAGCAACAAAGAAATATATATAGTTTAGATATTGAGATAGCCCGAGGCAATATAGAGTAATACGAGATGAAAAGTTGGAGAATTACCTTAAAGAGTTTTTTGTAGTGGGCTAACCCAGATGGATAGTGGTTATACTACCCTAAATTTTAAAGTAGCCGGCATAGAAGGTCGTATACAAGTCCCAGCTGGTGTGGTACTTCAATTAACGAACTCTGTGGACACATATATATTTGGTGAGTAATTACTATAACTGAAGCCCTGTACACACGATCGTATATCCTATGGATTTTCGTCCGATGGATGCTTTTCATCAGACAAACCGATCGTGTATGGGACCCATCGGTCTTTTTTCCATCGGTTTAAAAAAATAGAACATGTTTTAAATTTTTCCGATGGATCAAAAACCGATCGAAAACTCCGATCGTCTATGGGCAAGTCCATCGGATCAAAAACCCACGCATGCTCAGAATCAAGTCGACGCATGCTCAGAAGCATTGAACTTCATTTTTCTGGACAATGGAAACCAGTCAAAAAATTATGCAGAAACCCCAAACTTTTTGAATATAAAGATTGGTAGTGGGAACATATCATTGGGGTATGTGGGGGCCACGACGCCTCTCTGCCCGTACTGGTTTCCATTGTCCATCCCATCTTTCCTCCCCCTGCCTTCCTTTCCCTCCATACCCTTCCCCCTGTCCTTTACCTGTCCCCACATTTCCTATTTTGTTTCCCTGTCCCAAATTCCCCTTCCCCCCCTTGCCTTCCCCCTTTTCAATAGCAGGTTTTTCCAATTAATTTTACTGGATTCGTCTCCAAGTACTAAGTCACTCTGGGGACCCATATCTGGAATTCATTCCAGGATAATATGGGTTATGTTTGTTGGGTAGACTAGAGTTATATGTGCACTATCTCAATTGGATGTAATGCACTTTGTTCATTCATATTTTTTTGCATATTGTTTCATGTTTTTATAATATGATTTCATTAAATGACCCTATACAGCCGAGTGCTGGGACAGGCTTTCCAGTCCTATTGGACCGGCTTCTGGTAAATATTTTAAATATCTAATAATACGTGGCTATGGCTGTCAGCTCTTCAGTCAGCCATGGCCTGTTTTTCATGTTTGCGGCCAGGTTTCGCTCTGGGCTCTGCGAGGTGCACATGGTATAGGGATGCTGCGGCTCATTCACCACCCAGCACTGGCAATGTGGCTAGTGTGTGGCCACCCAAGCCATTATTAATGCTGTTTGGCAATTGCCTGAGCAGCGTTTTCAATAATGGCAACTGAGATGCCAATTCATTGGCTTCTCTTAGCATCACTTCCGCCCTCAATTGCCGGGCCTCAGGCCTGGCAGGCACGCGCCAACTTGACGGCAGTTGTTTGTCGGGGGTGATTGGCAAGGACGCGTTGGTGTGTGGCGTGGCGTGCATGCCCTCACACGCTTTGTCCCTATTCACCCATTGCGCATGCGTATCATCTTGACGGCGCAAGTGCACGCTAATTGGCTGGCCGTGATGGCGCTGTGCGTCGTGCAGCGCCATCATGAGCGAGTTGCTCTTATATGGGAGCAAACACCACCACTCAACAACAGGTTGCTGAAGTGGGTGGTAGCCTCCACAGTGAGGGGTCTGACCGGACGGAACGGTAGTGAGTCTTGGAGCATCATTGGTATGTTATACTTCATTATTCTGTGGTGTTGGGACCAATATCTCCCTCCCTTCTGTATCATCACATTTCTTATGCACCATGTTACAGACGCTTTTTGTTTCCTTTAGTGCCGCTTTATTCTGTGGTGTGAGGGACTTGTCCCCTCTCAAACAGTACCTGTTTGCTTACCTTCTGGACGGCGGTGGGTGTGGATTCTCACTCCCAGGCACCCTGCTTTCAGGTATTCATTTTTTATATCATATAAAAGTGTAGCAGGGCATTGTGCTGCTGTGCGGTTTTAGCACCAGTACCATATATATTCCTCCTTACACCTGGAGTATTGGTACTTACAAGTGCTAGCAACACTGAGTTATAGTAATTACTCACCAAATATATATGTGTCCACAGAGTTCGTAATTGAAGTACCACACCAGCTGGGACTTGTATACGACCTTCTATGCCTGCTACTTTAAAATTTTGGGTAGTATAACCACTATCCATCTGGGTTAGCCCACTACAAAAAACTCTTTAAGGTAATTCTCCAACTTTTCATCTCGTATTACTCTATATTGCCTCGGGCTATCTCAATATCTAAACTATATATATTTCTTTGTTGCTTTATGGTTGTTATTCTAGGTTCCAGCCTAGGCTCCACACTATCTGTCCAGTTCTGGTTCAGTCCAATTGCTTTTCGGACATTTTCTTAAAAGTAGGTGGCCTTGCAATATATCTACATTTATATATATATATATATATATATTTTATTTTCGTGTTATTGTTTTGGCCATTATACCTAGACGTGGCTTATGCTACTCCCAGGTAGTCCTTTAGTATTTGCCTTTTATAGCCCCTTTTATTACCATATAATTTATGTAATCATGTTTCTACAGCTATCTTGAGCATCTGCATACTTATCTACGTGTTGGTGTGTGGTTGGTGGTATTTGCCGCAGCATTTCCCTTCGTAGAAAGGGCTCTTCCATCTGGACCCCTTTTTCCATGTGTAAGTCTCGCAGAGTGTAGAGGGTCGCAACAATTCTACTACACTCACCACCTTAACTTGTTTAGTGGTGAGTGTCTTTGGTTTATCAAGTGTATATCAATATTACATGTAATAACAAGACAAATGTCTTTTGTATCAAAATTATTTAAAAACAAATTCTTTATACATCTAGAAGCTCTTGAGGAAGCGATTAGATTGCGAAACATGTCGAGCACCAAGTTTTAAGTTCATCAACACTCTGTGAACCTCCACCCCGGGAACCATCGCAATATTGTGGGGTATCAATTGGGAAGTGTCCACAGTTCATGTGTTGTTAATTGTGTATTTATGTATATGTTGTTATCTACATGCCATCAATTATGTACCTGCCTTTGTCTTCATGACGTAGGTCAAATTTATGCTATGTATCATGTAATATTAAAATTTTATTAATTTTCTACATATCAAGTGTGCCTATAAAGTCCATTCTTTCTACAATCTCCAGTTCAATTTCATTAGGATGTGGCACAGTCTCTATTAGTAGGTGTTGATTACCACCTGAGGGCCCATTGTAATCAGTATTTTCATATTAGTAGGTGGAAGCACCATTATCCACCTGTGTTGATCACAGGTGGTTGCCCTTAATCTAAAAAATCTTACCATTTATACAAATTTTGTAATTGATTTTTATCCAGAATTAATCTATATACAACAACTGTTCATTATTATTTGTCACGTAACTATAGTCACCCTCATTTCATTGCTTCCAAAGAATTTTCCTCAGGCCCTGTTCTGCGGTGATAGTGGAAATAATGGACTATACTGGTACAGCCTGGTCAGGTTTGATGCAAGAATTCCATACGTCATACACTGGGTGTAACAAGGAAGGTGATGACCTCAAGCTCTACTTTGAGAGACTAAAACAACTACTGAAAAAAAAGTCGAACCTATACTGGCATATGGAATTCTTTAAAATTTACATTAGAGAAAACATCAGTCCTATGGGATTGCGAATTCAAATGTTTCCCACAGTTAAACAAACATCCTTAGAATTAAAAAAATCTTGGGAAAGGGTACTCAATCTCTGTAGCAGTGATTGTATGCAACTATTGTTAGCTCAATACCAACTTGACAGTGATTTATTAGATCAAGAATTAGCTACACTTAATTCTCAATATGAGCAAATCCAATCCCATCCCAAATTTCTAGAAAAAAGCCAGGAATTAAAATTATTTTTGGATAGACTCAATAAAACTATTTCGAAAAAAGAGGCCACGATCACCAAAGATAGAATAGCATTCAAGGAAGGATATGCCTACAAATGGGACAGTTCCATCAAACCCAGAGGACCTAGTCACCATAATCAACACCAAAATTACCGTTATAATGTTTCTGCCTCAGAGGAGGAGGGTGAATCTAAATCATCTATTTCTTCATCTTCTTTTCAGGCTCGTTCTGGTCAATCTACTGTTCAATTGTCAGGCGGATCACGTAAGAGGGGTCATTTTGGTGGTGGGAATATAGTCAATCACAGTACCAAGAAAAAAACAGTTAACACAAAAGACTTTGTACCCTCCCAAACACAATCTAGTGGTGGACAGAGTAGAGGTGATGGGAAACCACCTAGCTTTGACCTGTCCCAATATGCTTATATGGGACCAATAGCAGCACAATCAGTGCATCAAATGCACACACAACAAATGTCTCAGCAGAGCCACTCTTTGGTTGCCCCCCCCGGCACCCCTCGAGGGGCCGAGGGTGGCAATTTAGGCCACAGTGGCCCCCTTAGTGCTCCACCTGGATCCAACTCGACACAGACCAAGGACCTATCTAAACAGCCAAGAAATCCTAATACACATATAATACAACATGACATCCCTTTAGGCGAGTCGACCATGCTGAGGAATTGAGCGTTATCAACCTTACACCCCATCCACTTTCTGATGATGAATTGACAGTCCTTAAACTAGGTCTCAGTTTTTGCCCAAACAGTATGATTGACAAATATGAAGTCATTAAAGACTTATACCTCTTTGCGAGGAAACTCACTTACAAATATCTGTTTGATCCTGACAAAAAGAGACGCACAGCTGAAAAGGAGCTGTCGGAACAAATCAAGAAATACACCATGAAGGAATTTCGAGCCCTTCGGGATCTTATGATTCTGTTGGACGAAAACCAAGACACTGATCAGTCTCTACCCACTGCTAGTAGTTCCACTTCCCTCTCCCTACAGACATCCAAACCCCAGTTTAAAAATAAATCAGATCAATTCCCAGACCTTAATACTAATCCCCAAATTTCAGCATTCCTCACTGCTATGGTTAGCGAAATCAAACATATGGAAGTGCCCAATATTCCATCAAATCTTACACGTACCCAACGTCAAGCTTTGATTAACTTGCAATCTCGTGGGGATACAGTCATAAAGGCGTCGGATAAAGGGGGCAATATAGTGCTTCTAACTTGCAAACAATATGAAACAATGTGTTTCGATATCCTTAACAACAAGGCTTGGTATCAAGCCATTACTCCAGAGATTCCAGCAAAATTTAAATTAGAATTTAAGATGCTACTGTATGCCGCCTTCTCCGATGCCCTTATTGATAAATCTTACGATTACCTCAACATTGCTTTTCCACGAGAAGCGATTTTTTACGCCATACCTAAAATTCATAAAAACCCAAACAACCCTCCAGGCAGGCCAATTATTTCTGGCATTGGGTCCATTACTGAACATGCAAGCAGATTTGTGGATTTCTTCCTTATGCCACACGTGAAAAGTTTACCATCTTACATTAGAGATACATCAGATTTGCTCAAACATCTAGATGGTCTTGGTATTCCCCCTGGAGCGCTGTTTGTCACCATTGACGTAGAAGCATTGTACTCAAGTATTCCACACAAACTTGGTATAGAAGTGGTAAAATGATTCCTTATGGAACATGATCATCGTGAATGGAAATTCCAAGGTCTCATATTGCAGCTATTATCATTTATTCTTGAACACAACTGTTTTACCTTTCTCGGCTCCCACTACCTCCAGGTACAAGGCGTCGCCATGGGCACTTGTTGTGCTCCGGCGTACGCCAACTTGTACCTGGGGGGGTTGGAGCGAGAGATTTTCTCCGATCCGGAGTTTCGCCAGTACCTGGACCAGACTTTGTGCTGGTTCAGGTACATTGACGATATTTTCGCGATTTGGACGGGGATGGTTGTGTCCCTCAATGAATTTATTGCCAAGTTGAATATCAACCAGTTCAATCTTGGTTTTACATTCGAGTGGCATCAAGAGTGTATTTCTTTTTTGGATCTTTCCATTTATCGTGACCTTGACGGTAACATAGCCACCAAACTTTTTCGGAAAAAAACGTCAGGTAACACGCTTCTACACGCGAACAGTGGACATCCCCAAGCACTAGTACACAGTATACCTTATGCTCAATATGTTAGGTTACGCAGAAACTGCACACATGAAGCTGAATTCAAGTTGCAGGCAAATGAACTACGTGAACGTTTACGAAAACGGGGTTATACCAAAAGCCTCCTCAGAAAAGCTTACAACAAAGCGATAGGTAGGGAACGAACAAATTTGCTTTATACTAGGCCAAAACAAGACCTCACTCAAATGACTACTAAATTTATTACCAGATATTCAGCTCAACACAGTATGCTCCGTGCGGGGATGCAAAAACATTGGCATCTTATCAGCGAAGATCCAATCCTGTCTAAATATGTCAGAGACTCACCAGAAATAGTATTCCGCAAAAGTACCTCAATAGGTAATCAATTGACAGCTAGTAACTATAGACCACAATTGGATCACCCAACTCCAGCACAAGGTATTCATACTTGTGGCCAATGTACCTATTGCCCATGGGTGAATACTGGTACAAAGTTCGTACTACCTAATAGGGAGAAATTTTCTCCCCGCTTTTATGCATCATGTGATACTGAGGGAGTCATTTATTTAATGACTTGTAAATGCAAAGCGTTTTACGTAGGTAAGACATTTCGTCCGTTCAAGAAAAGGATTTACGACCATATTTATTACTCGCAGTATGCCAAAATGCTCACCCCGGTGAGCCGTCATTTAGGGTTATATCATAAGTCCGACACATCGGTGGTTAAATTTATGGTTTTGGAAGTGGTCCCCCGAGATCCTCGGGGAGGTAATTGGGACAAGCGTATCCTCCAGAAGGAGACATTGTGGATTGAGCGGTTGGAGGCCACTCACCCTCCTGGGATCAACAAGGTTCCCTCCTACCGCCCCTTCTTGTAAGGGACGGGCAGAGAGGCGTCGTGGCCCCCACATACCCCAATGATATGTTCCCACTACCAATCTTTATATTCAAAAAGTTTGGGGTTTCTGCATAATTTTTTGACTGGTTTCCATTGTCCATCCCATCTTTCCTCCCCCTGCCTTCCCTTCCCTCCATACCCTTCCCCCTGTCCTTTACCTGTCCCCACATTTCCTATTTTGTTTCCCTGTCCCAAATTCCCCTTCCCCCCCTTGCCTTCCCCCTTTTCAATAGCAGTTTTTTCCAATTAATTTTACTGGATTTGTCTCCAAGTACTAAGTCACTCTGGGGACCCATATCTGGAATTCATTCCAGGATAATATGGGTTATGTTTGTTGGGTAGACTAGAGTTATATGTGCACTATGTCAATTGGATGTAATGCACTTTGTTCATTCATATTTTTTTGCATATTGTTTCATGTTTTTATAATATGATTTCATTAAATGACCCTATACAGCCGAGTGCTGGGACGGGCTTTCCAGTCCTATTGGACCGGCTTCTGGTAAATATTTTAAATATCTAATAATACGTGGCTATGGCTGTCAGCTCTTCAGTCAGCCATGGCCTGTTTTTCATGTTTGCGGCCAGGTTTCGCTCTGGGCTCTGCGAGGTGCACATGGTATAGGGATGCTGCGGCTCATTCACCACCCAGCACTGGCAATGTGGCTAGTGTGTGGCCACCCAAGCCATTATTAATGCTGTTCGGCAATTGCCTGAGCAGCGTTTTCAATAATGGCAACTGAGATGCCAATTCATTGGCGTCTCTTAGCAGCACTTCCGCCCTCAATTGCCGGGCCTCAGGCCTGGCACGCACGCGCCAACTTGACGGCAGTTGTTTGTCGGGGGTGATTGGCGAGGACGTGTTGGTGCGTGGCGTGCCTGCCCTCACACGCTTTGTCCCTATTCACCCATTGCGCATGCGTATCATCTTGACGGCACGAGTGCACGCTAATTGGCCGGCCATGATGACGCTGTGCGATGTGCAGCGCCATCATGAGCGAGTTGCTCTTATATGGGAGCAAACACCACCACTCAACAACAGGTTGCTGAAGTGGGTGGTAGCCTCCACAGTGAGGGGTCTGACCGGACGGCACGGTAGTAAGTCTTGGAGCATCATTGGTATGTTATACTTCATTATTCTGTGGTGTTGGGACCAATATCTCCCTCCCTTCTGTATCATCACATTTCTTATGCACCATGTTACAGACGCTTTTTGTTTCCTTTAGTGCCGCTTTATTCTGTGGTGTGAGGGACTTGTCCCCTCTCACACAGTACCTGTTTGCTTACCTTCTGGATGGCGGTGGGTGTGGATTCTCACTCCCAGGCACCCTGCTTTCAGGTATTCATTTTTTATATCATATACAAGTGTAGCAGGGCATTGTGCTGCTGTGCGGTTTTAGCACCAGTACCATATATATTCCTCCTTACACCTGGAGTATTGGTACTTACAAGTGCTAGCAACACTTAGTTATAGTAATTACTCACCAAATATATATGTGTCCACAGAGTTCATAATTGAAGTACCACACCAGCTGGGAATTGTATACGACCTTCTATGCCGGCTACTTTAAAATTTTGGGTAGTATAACCACTATCCATCTATCTGGGTTAGCCCACTACAAAAAACTTTTTAAGGTAATTCTCCAACTTTTCATCTCGTATTACTCTATATTGCCTCGGGCTATCTCAATATCTAAACTATATATATTTCTTTGTTGCTTTATGGTTGTTATTCTAGGTTCCAGCCTAGGCTCCACACTATCTGTCCAGTTCTGGTTCAGTCCAATTGCTTTTCGGACATTTTCTTAAAAGTAGGTGGCCTTGCAATATATCTACATTTATATATATATATATATATATTTTTTTTTCGTGTTATTGTTTTGCCCATTATACCTAGACCTGGCTTATGCTACTCCCAGGTAGTCCTTTAGTATTTGCCTTTTATAGCCCCTTTTAGTACCATATAATTTATGTAATCATGTTTCTACAGCTATCTTGAGCATCTCCATACTTATCTACGTGTTGGTGTGTGGTTGGTGGTATTCGCCGCAGCATTTCCCTTCATAGAAAGGGCTCTTCCATCTGGACCCCTTTTTCCATGTGTAAGTCTCGCAGAGTGTAGAGGGTCGCAACAATTCTACTACACTCACCACCTTAACTTGTTTAGTGGTGAGTGTCTTTGGTTTATCAAGTGTATATCAATATTGCATGTAATAACAAGACAAATGTCTTCTGTATCAAAATTATAAAAAAAAAAAAATCTTTATACATCTAGAAGCTCTTGAGGAAGCGATTAGATCGCAAAACATGTCGAGCACCAAGTTTTAAGTTTATCAACACTCTGTGAACCTCCACCCCAGGAACCATCGCAATATTGTGGGGTATCAATTGGGAAGTGTCCACAGTTCATGTGTTGTTAATTGTGTATTTATGTATATGTTGTTATCTACATGCCATCAATTATGTACCTGCCTTTGTCTTCATGACGTTGGTCAAATTTATGCTATGTATTCATGTAATATTAAAATTTTATTAATTTTCTACATATCAAGTGTGCCTATAAAGTCCATTCTTTCTACAATCTCCAGTTCTCTTTCCATCTCTCTCTCTTGTTCCTGTCTCACCCTTTCTGCTTCAAGGTGTACTCTTTCTTTCTCTCTCTCTTGTTCCAGGCGTATTCTTTCTTTCTCTCTCTCTTGTTCCTGTCGCACCGTTTCTGCATCAAGGTGGGCTTTTTCTTTTTTCATCTACAGCTCTTGGTCTGCGAATGCGGCCCTGGCTCTTGCTGCTTCAGCTTTTGAACGGGCGATAGCTGCTGCATTTGCGACAGATGACCTAGATGAGCTTGCTCGTGAACGTGTTTTGTAAGAAGATGTTCCACTGTGAGACATGGCTGCGGGGAAGAAGCTGTCTTGCTGTATAGCGACCGTTAGTGTCCATGCTGCTTGACAGAGCGCGTCTCTGTGTAGCGTGGCTGCTTGCTTTGCCTCCCACAGGCCTGTTTCTTTAAAGCTTCTGACTGTATGGTGCGAAAAATGGAAGGAAACTATTGGACAGCCGCACTCCAAAAACAATTCCTTTATTGGAAAATCACGGAAATCCAAACCACAGCAAAGAATAAGAGCAGACAAACTGACGCGTTTCGCACTGTAATTTCAGTGCTTACTCATAGCTCAAACTCTGACTGTATGGTAACTGCGTAGCCCCGGGCTGTACAGACTTCCGAAATCAGCTTATCTTCCCTTCAGAGGTCAGCTTGAAAATGTCACTGTTCTGTCTCAAGGACATTCAGCTAAACCATTCTTATCCCATAAACATGATACCATATTTCTTTGATCGCAGTTTATTGGAACAAGCTAGGTGAAACTACAAATAACAAGAATAAACCTTGATAAGTACAATATCCCATACATGTAGCATACATTGCAGAGACAAGGATACACAGTACAATATGAGACAGTAAAAACGTACTTTTTAAGTTCTCTAATGGTTGATGGTAAGAGATTTAAATAAGACATATCCTGCCTCCTGCAGTGTCTTGAAAAAGCATGGTGAATGTGTCTCTTCCTGTAGAGATTTACCCAGAATACTTTGCTTTCGAATCACTTCCTAGGTTACACATCAATGCATTTAATAATGATTCTACTGAAACAATACCAAAAAGGGACGCTAGATGGCGCCTACGCTCTGCAAATGATTTCTATAGAAATTACAACCTTAAATGTCATTTTAATCAACACAAATGCAGATAATCAGAATATAGACATCTGATGGACAGAACAGTCCCTATAGTCCCACTTGTACCTGCTGACACTTGCAGTGCCACAGATAGGGATCCTTTGCACCCGAGAGTGGGACAGCGGCTTGGGAGAACTAGCGTTTCCGTTACTTTTACTTTACACTCACAGAGTAATCACTTTTCCTCTTTACATATTGTTTGGAATACAATTAAGTGCACCAACAGAGCTAGCAGAAGATGAGTTGAACTTAAAGGAACAGTCATCACTTTATTTCTCTGCAACGTTCACTACAAAGGGATACTCACCAGTTTGAACTGTCCACTAGAGGGAGCCATATAGCCATAAGAACTCTAATGCTTAAAGTAACTGTTTATATTGCCTCTGTGGTTCTGCTGTTATAGTGGGTGTGTGTGAGACTTGGTGGGGAAGTGTCCCAGTGCCGGTATCATAGCATTGGGAGATTCCTCCACCATACACTTACTCGCATCTGACCCAGGTTATGGTAATTGGGTCTTGTGATATAGAAATCTTGAACCAGTTATGTTTCATTGACTTTGCAGGGATCTGTGTACTGTAAATTTTATCTGTGTAACCATTGTTCTACTCTTTTCCAAGTAAACATTTTACAACTGGTTAAGTCACATCCTGTGTGGAACTCTGTCTATTGCAGCTGAGAGTCAGGTGACCAGTGCCAAGGTATCGGTAACTATACATATTACAGTGTGGTGTTGTTGTGGTCCTCTTTGCCATTGGGTCCCACATCCATATTGTTATCCAGTTGTGCCAAGGAGGGTTTGATCCAAATTTCTGGGGTTGACAGGCAGAGTGCAGACCCAAACTAATACCAGCAGCTCCTACGGGGGTAGTGCTACATAACCATATGAAAAGTATTTTTACAGTATATTTCACAAAAACGATGATAAATATGTATGAATGCTTATGAAAAGAACCTTGAGCATAAAACATGTCAAGGCTTCCATGCTTGATATCTGTGTGCATTGTGCATTTTATTCACATAATAAATCTAAGGATGAGCAGCGCAGATCTGGTATTAGGAATTTGTTATAATACGCATAGCCCCAAGAGCAAGTAAAACTAGAAGGTCTGGGGAGATGAACACTAAACATTAGCTACCGGTATATTTTCATTCAGCAGTTGCACTAATTCCTCTCTCATTGTTTTTGCCTGGCCCTTCATTTTTAGACAGTCTGGAATCTCTTCTAAAAACAATCTAGCATGCAAAGGTAAAATGTCGTCAGCATGTAAAGACACTCACTTACATTTCATATGATCTGCCACTGGTGCAGCAAAAGAATCACAGGCTGTTTATTTATTTTTTATGGATACTATGTAAAAATGAACTATTAAAGAAATGGTTCTTTCTAAAAATAGAAATAGCTAAAAATAGTTAACTGCAACTCAATACATAGCAGAAGCACCTACAAGCTTTTTCCAAGCTATTGTTGAACTGCAAATGCTAGACTTAAAATTGTCCACATCAATAGAGATGTAGAAGTATATATTATAAAAAGGTAATTAATATAAATTTTTACCTTGTCTTTTGAGTAGTTAACCATTGCTCTGTATGCAGAGGTTATTTAAGCCATAACTTTTGATTATGTTACATTAAACTGATCTGTAGCAGAGTGCACAATTACCCACTGTACTCAAATGCAGGCACAGACCCCTTTAACTCCTTTTCCCACAACTCCCTGAGTTCCTGTACATGTCCGGTGATGATAAATTCCTCTGCTTCCCTCTCTCAGTGGCTCAGAGAGGCCACGCCTGATGAGGCAGAGATATCTAGTCAAGTGATCTGCAACCAGGAGAGAGGTCCTCTACTGTCAGAACCAGCATGCGGGCAGCCAAGAAGGAGCTTCTTCAGAATACCCAACTACAGTGGAAAGCATCTCCCAAGTTATAGTGGAATGGGTCCCGTGTGTCTGAGAGTTTGGGATTCCTCCAGCTGCCTGTGTTACCTTGGACCTCACCAAGAGGGGCAGTGTTTGCGGATAAGTGCAAGAAGCAGTTTGTGTTCCAAGTTGTCTTACCGAAGTAGTGATTCTCAGCTAGTTTTTCTGTTGCTATAGAGCAGTGTTTCTCAACTCCAGTCCTCAAGGCGCCCCAACAGGTCAGGTTTTCAGGCTTCCCATTATTTTGCACAGGTGATTTGATCAGTTTCACTGCCTTAGTAATTACCACAGTTGTTTCATCTGAGAGAGATCCTGAAAACATGAGCTGTTGGGGCGCCTTGAGGACTGGAGTTGAGAAACACTGCTATAGAGTCTTATAGAGACTATGCGATGAGGTCAAAGTTTTTATACATTATTATTTTTAATCAGTAATGCCCTCTATTCTTAGAGTGATAAGTGTAATTTTCAGTTAATCCTCATTTAAGCACCCTAACTTCAGCAAACCCCACTGCTCTGTGGGATTTATTGATCATCTATGCTGTAATTAGGGCCAAAATACACCTTTTGGACTGCTTCTTACCTGAAGAAGATTCAATTCACACCCAAACACTGACAGAAGTTCTTCTACCTTATCCTACTAAGAATGTGTTTTTTGTTTTTCCTTCTTTTGTTTGAAGATGAGGTCCGGAGACGCATGCGCGAAGCCGCCTGAGGTAGTCATGTCTGCCTGAGCGCTCCGCACCGACCGGGACACAAACGGCCAATAATCCGGGTCTAAGCTGGTAATATACATAAATTGGTGACAGGTATACTACTAATACTCTTGGGCACCTTTTGAAATAATGTATAGCGGGAGGAAAACTAAACCTAAGGCAGGGAAAGCACAAGAAGCGCTGACTAAATCTACATCTAAAATGGCTGTGCTACTTCCCTCACAAATCCTCTCACAGAAGAAGCTGCAGTCTTTAGCCTCCTCACAGCACTCAGAGACAGAATATGACATAGGGATATTTACAAACTCCCTACAACAAACATCACCTAATATTGACTTAATTAATCAATTTGAAAAGGTCCTACATAAAGCTCTTCAGAATACAGAGAAATTTGTGAGGTGGGTAGACGCACCTCAGTTCTAGAACAGAGAACAGATGAACTTGATGCTGCAATCTCTAACTATGCTGATGAATTAGACTGCCTTAAAGAAGATTATTATTCCCTCCAAAATAGACTTGAAGATTTTGAGAACAGGAATAGGAGATCTAATCTCCGCATCAGAGGACTCCCTGAGAGTATAGAGGATCTCCATTCTACAGCCACAGCATTATTTCAAGAACTGGCACCCTCTATCCCACTGGAAAGACTTGAAATGGACAGAATTCACAGATCATTAACACCAAAAAAGGACAAGGGTCCTCCCAGGGATATAATAATCAAATTTCATTATTTCCGTACAAAGGAACAACTATTAGAAGCAGCTCGCAACAAAGGCTCACTATCATTCCAAGGTCATCAATACCAAATATACCAAGACCTCTCTCAACAGACACTGATGAAAAGGAAGGAAATGAAACCCCATCTACAGGTCCTCCAATATAATCACATCACATACCGCTGGACTTTTCCCTTTGCCATCCGCTTTACATACAAAGGAACTACCTATATCTGTAAATCTGCAGATGATTTGCTTTCTACTATTTTAGATCTTCGCCTGTCAACTCCAGAAATCACAACAGAAGGAACCAAAAGGCGGACACACTCTGGTTCCCCCTCACAACGCGAACAAGACATTTCAGATCAACCTGCCTCTTCTAGTACCCATAAGAGAAGTTGTTTTGCTTCACCTATTCCAGACACTGCACCAATGACATGAAGTGATTTGATTCAATATATAGGCCAATACTTATTAACACATATATTATACTGATCCTAGAAAACACACCCCTTAGATGAGACAGTATATATATAGAATACTTAGATTAATGTTATGAGTCAAAACTGATATTGTTGCTTTACTCTGTTTTTATATTTCATCTTCTCACCATGTTATTAAGATCCCAATCTTGCTTAGATGAAATATGACTATTGCAGGAACTTAGTTAATATTATACTTTTATTTATAAGAAAAACACGCCATTTTCCCCCCTTTTTTTATTTCTTCATCAGGAAAAGAATGGTTTATTCCCCTCTCTTCTCCTGTGGTATGAATTAATAACTAATTATTATTTATTTTTAACTATTGATTCTGATCCAAAATTAAAAAGTTTAACATAAGCAACTCTATATACACTAAACAAAAGAAATGTTTTTTAGCATAATATTGAATCAAAATATGTATTCACATACTTATATGCTATAATAGGTGGCATGCTCACAAGGCGGTATGAATACAAATAATACTGTCTTGCAATGTACACCCCAAAATATAATAGACCTTACTGGTCTATATTTATTCTTTTTTAGTTTTATTTTTAAGCTTATATTTATCCTTTCATACATATTACTGTACTCATTTTGTTTATATTTCTATAAAACGATATATCTTAGCTTATATTTTCATTTAGGCTCTAGAAGATCTATATCTCTATGGCGTAGACATAATATTGAACTAATGTAGTTTATTCACCTTTTATTTGTATTTCTTCTATTTAATTTACTATTTTTATTCATACTCTAACTAGCCTTTATAATGCAATACATCTCATAATAGAAAGTAGAGTGGTTTATCCCCGCTCTATTTCCTATGATATAAACTTATTTTCAGCATCTTTACCATATCTAGAATGTTGATTTTGTCTCAAATTCTGGTATGACTGTAACTGTTGAATTTTGATATACATAGTTACCGATTTAAAATACACTATTCGTCGGCTTAGACTTGGAGTTTATATTCTTATTGCATTTTTTCTTGATGGTCTTTGTAGTCCCGGAGATAGCCACTGCGTCTCCAACATATCCTCGAGTGCCCGCCAAATAGTTTGGACACTCTTTGGATACAGAGTACCCATAGATCGGTATTTTATACCAATCTTTGGATACTTGCTCCTTTTGGGAGCTAATTGCTCTTTTTACATTTTATTTTTTTGAACACAAAAGAAAGCTTCTTGATTTATTGTTTATATACTATTTACAGAGTAATAACTAACCCATTAACGGATCTTATTTTTTCAGGCCCCTTTTTCTCCCCTTTTTCCCCTTTTTCTTTCCCCCATACCTCCAAACATAGTCCCTATTACAATATCCTCCAGAGAAATATTGCTATAGTTAATTCTTAACGCTCCTCCCCTTTCCTATTCACATATAATGGCACCTCTAAATATAATAACGCTGAATGTACAGGGTCTAAATTCACCACCTAAAAGAACAAAAGCTTTTCGTTCCTTTTCTAAACTAAAGGCACATGTGGTCTGCCTTCAAGAGACGCATTTTGCCTCCCATTCTTGTCCTAAATTCTTTAGCCGTAAATTCCCTCAAGTTTATACCGCATCAGCAGCTACCAAACAAAGAGGTGTCCTAGTCGCGTTTCACCATACAGCATCATTTACACTACAAACTGAACTTAAAGACCCTGAAGGTCGCTACATAATATTGACTGGCCTTTTACAAGACACCGAAGTCACCATAGTTTCATACTATGCCCCAAATAAAAACCCATTGTCCTTCTTATCTCACTTATTCTCTGTTATAGAAAATCATAAACGAGGTACACTTATACTTGGTGGAGATTCTAATCAGGTAATATATCCATTTTTAGATAAATCTCCGACCCCGATACAAACCCAACGCTGCTCATACCAACAACTTCTTAATCAATATTCTTTAATAGACACATGGAGGGAGCAACATCCAGCTAGACGACAATATACCCATTATTCCCATCCACATAAACAATTTTCCCGCATTGACCATCTTCTCATTAATATCAACATCTCAGCTTATATCTTAAGCCCCGTACACAAGATCGGTTTGACTGATGAAAACCGTCCGATGGATGGTTTTCATCAGACCAACCGATCGTGTATGGTACCCATCGGTCTTTTTTCCATCGGTTGTAAAAAATAGAACTTGTTTTAAAATTTTCCGATGGATAAAAAACCGATGGGAATTTCCGATCGTCTATGGGCAAGTCCATCGGATCAAAAACCCACGCATGCTCAGAATCAAGTCGACGCATGCTCAGAAGCATTAAACTTCATTTTTCTCGGCTCATCGGAGTGTTTTACGTCACCGCGTTTGGAACGGTCGGTTTTTTGACTGATGGTGTGTGGGCAAGACTGATGGAAAACAGTTTAATCGGATATCCGATGGACAAATCCATCAGACGAAAATCCATAGGTTATCCGATCGTGTGTACGGGGCTTAAGTGTTGCTAGCACTTGTAAGCACTCAAACATTATACTGTGTACATGGTCTGACCATAACATAGTTCTGACAACACTTTCCTCACTTATACCACGACCGAATCATAAAACTTGGTATATAAATGATGGTTTATTAGCACAGCCTTCATATGGAAAGGTCATTGAGAAAGCTATTACAGATTATATTGCAAATAATAAAATTACTGATACAAATCCTTTAACTTACTGGGAAGCCCTTAAACCTTGTATCAGAGGTGTCTGTATAAGCCAGGCGTCTCACTATCATAAGCAAAAACGGCAGCTTCACAATGAGTTAGAAAAAGCTTTCTATGATGCTTCGGAGAAATTCCAAACTGATCCAAACCCATCTACAAAAATACAATATGATAAAGCACGTTTGGAACTAGATTTACTTTTGACGGAATCAGCGGAAAAGATTCTCCGAAAATCCAAGCACACCTTTTACATGAAGGCTAATAAACCTGACACTTTCTTAGCACTTGCTCTAAGAAAGAAAGTTTATACTCCAAAACCAATAAGACTAAAATTAACCAAAGATAACTTCACTAGTAACCCACTTAAAATACTACAAGAATTTCAAAAAAGATTGTCAGAACTATATAAAGATCCTCATAATTTTGACCAAAATAGACTAAATAATCTCCTATCTACAATCACTTTACCATCACTCTCCATCTCACAACAAGAAAACCTAGACAAACCGATCACAGTTTTAGAAATACAAAACGCGATCAAGTCCCTAAAACCACGTAAACGCCCAGGTATTAATGGTTTTTCAGCCACATATTATAAAAAATTTGCTAACCTACTATCACCCCTCATGGTTGATGCCTTTAATTCCCTTCTCACTGACCATTCATTCCGTCCAGAATCCCTCCTGGCCTCCATTTTTATGATACCAAAACCAAATACGGATGATACATCTTGGTCTAACTACAGACCTATATCAATACTTAACATTGATATAAAATTATTAGCTAAACTTCTCTCAAATAGACTCAACCCTATAATAGGTACTCTAATACACCGAGACCAAACAGGATTTATTCCTTGTAGACAAGTGGGAGATAACATACGTCGGGCGGCGATTTTGGCCCACACAGCTCGTACCAGGAACATCCCTACCTGTTTCCTCTTGCTGGATATAAGAAAGGCATTTGACTCCTTATCTTGGCCCTATCTAAACTCAATTCTACATAAATGGGGATTCGGTACCCACTTCATGAGATGGATATCCGCTCTATATCAAGATCCTAAAGCCTTTATATCCTATTCTGGATTCCGCTCAAATTCCTTTGATAATGAGAGAAGAACTCGTCAGGGATGTCCCCTATCCCCACTTCTCTTCACTTTAGCGATAGAACCCCTGGCCCAACTCATCCGATCCAACACTGATATCAAGGGACAAGAACTAGGTGGCTATCATCACAAAATCTGTTTATTTGCAGATGATGTCCTCATTTTTCTCACTAATCCCTTGCTATCAGCACCAATTCTCCTTAAAACCCTCAACGAATTCGGACATATTTCTGGTCTAGCAGTTAATATACAAAAATCTAAAGCATTGA
This sequence comes from Rana muscosa, assembly GCA_029206835.1. NCBI lineage: Eukaryota > Metazoa > Chordata > Amphibia > Anura > Ranidae > Rana > Rana muscosa. Next base: position 3,621,294 of record JARGYO010005562.1, on the reverse strand, counting down.
ATATATCATTATCTCCTGAACTTCAATCACAATTACAATGTTCGCTTCCTTTCACTTGGTCGATGTCTCACATTACTTATCTAGGTATTAATTTCACAGCCAACCCAAGTGATCTTTATAAGTCTAATTATCCACCGATGTTAACACAATTATCCAAATTACTTTCCACATGGTCATCCATACCTTTAGCTTGGTTAGGTCGTATCACTGTCATAAAAATGTCTATTCTCCCTAAAATCCTATACCTATTTAGAGTACTCCCCATTTCAGTCCCTTCACACTTCCTGCGTATCCTCCAACGCAGGACCAACCAATATATCTGGAATAAACTCAGACCTCGCCTTCCTAAACATACACTATATACCCCTAAAATTAAAGGTGGCCTTGGAGTACCTGATTTTACAAAATATTTTTATGCGGCACAATTAGCTCAGTTAACGAAATATCATGCTACTAAAGAAATACCACTATGGGTTGTATTAGAATCGGTAGACTCTGATCCCCTCTCCACCGCCAATCTCCTCTGGCTCTCCCCAGCCCAACGGAAATCAATCACAAATCCTTATACTAAACATGGCCTTTCCTTATGGGATAGATTAAAAACTCGTTTTGGTCTGCAATCTAAACTAAACCCTCTTCTCTCCTTCCTTCATAACCCTTCCTTCTATCCGGCCTGGTCATTCCCTAAATCGTTCTCGGAATGGACCACTGCAGGTCTCCTGAGGAACCACCAATTTTTCCAAGCTTCAAAAATATTACCTTTTTCGACTTTTTGCGAACAATACAATTTACCACAAACAGAATCCTTCAGGTACCTACAAATAAAAAAAATTCTGTCCTCCTACGAACCTACAGACACTACACCTCACAAATTCTCAATTTTTGAGCAAAGTTGTAAATCAAATCCACACAGGAAGGGGTTAATCTCAGATCTTTATGCCCAATTGACTTCTCATACAACTTCCTCTCTTCCGTTATACATAGAAAAATTGAAAAATTACCTTTCACCTCCAACTAGATGAACACGACTGGGCCCAAATATGGCAAGCAACTAAATCAGCCAGTCCCAATATTGTAGCTCTTGAGACTAATTACAAAGTCCTTATTAGATGGTACTTAGTACCTTCCTGTCTATCTAAATTTAACCATCAATACCCTGCCAATTGTTTTAGAGGCTGTACAGACCAAGGCACATACATACACACATGGTGGGAGTGTCCTATAGCTAACTCATTCTGGAAGGAAGTTTTTAAAATTCTCTCAACAATTTTTAAAACAACCTTACTGCCTGACCCAAAGATTGCTTTATTAAACTACAAACCCCAATGCTTGACCCTTCGCCAATTCAAACTATCCTTATTTGTTACAACAGCGCCTAAACAATCCATAGCCAAAGCATGGAAAACCAATTCCCTCTGCATACAAACTGTTAAACAGAGAGTGACGCAAGCCATGGTACATGCTAAAACTGAAGCAATTTACTTGGACAGAATCCATAAATTTGAATCTGTATGGCAACCATGGATTGACCACTATCTTCCACCAGATACAAATATATCATTGATATAAACTTAAAATATATAATATAATTCTCTGAATGCTGCTTCCTTTTTCCCCTCTCCTTACAACTCTCCCTTTTCTTCTCCCCCCCCCCCCCTCCCCACAAAAGTGAAAATACAAGATAGGGGTAGGAAAATTATTAATTTACTCTTTCAGGATACGCCAGGCCACACAGCCGGACCCTGGCCCTGATTAAGGACTGATATACCCCTTAACTCCATCAAATTCTAAAATGCTTAAATTTTCATGAGAAGCTCTCCTGTTTATGTTTAATTTTATGCTTGAAACTTGTTTATTACGATGAATATTATTGTAATTTGTTGTATCTTACAAAATATAATATAATAAAATATTTAAAGAGAAGATGAGGTCCAACCAGAAATCAGTGGGAAATCAACCTAGCAGTAAAAACCTGATAGGGGCTCTAATAAACAATTTTGACTGGAGTTGGACTTTAGGATATAATACAGCATCCAAACCTGTCACGCTGAAAGGGAATATATTGCATCCAATAACTGCCCTGAGGTTTCCACTTCCTGGTCAATACATTTTTATTAAAAGATTTTTGTATAACATGAAGTGGTCCATGACTTCTATTGTTATTGGCAGGCCTGGGCTGGTCATAGGGCACACAGGGCATTTGCTTGGTGGGCTGAGGCCACCCAGTCTGTGATCTGTTGATGACTGGGCTGCCCAGCAGGAGGTAAACAGCGACTGCGTTCCAGACAGGGCTTGCTCAGACCACGTTTGCTGCTCACCTCCTGCTATGCAGCGATCCCTGTGTCTCTTTCCTTGGCTTACCCGCTCCACCAATGTCATCCTATCAGCAGAGGAGGTGGTGGGAGGAGCTGGACAGGCACACACCAGTGGCAGAACTACCAGCAGGGTTTCTGAATGCAGGGCTCTGAGCTGAGTGTCTCTCTCTATTCCACAGCTCTGAGCCAGCAGTGACAGTCCCCCCCCCCTCCACCTGCATGGATGGGAGAAGAGAGAAAGCTAATTTTTCTCCTTCTCATCCTGCCCCTCCCTCATTTGTCTTTTCCGCCTACACTCCTCGGGGTTGTGTGGAGGGAAGTTTGAAGCCAGAAGCTGCCAGCCAGAAGAAGTGCTGACACAGCCAATGACTGAGCCTCCATCCTGGGTTGAGTAAGCTCACAATCTATTTCCTGTCTGTGACTGAAGTCTCCCCCCTCCCTCCCTTCTCCCTCCTGCCTCCCAGTGTATACACTAATGTAAGGGGTGCCCTGTGGACTTTGATGTAAGAGGGGCTTTGGTGAGCAGAGACCGCCTTATATCAGAGTTCAAATTTACATTAGGGTTTCCTAGAACACCCCTTACATTAGAAGATTTGGCTCCATCCGAATCTCCGAACAACTAAAAATTCATCCGAATTTAGATTTGGACCAAAACTAATTGCACATGTCTACCCACAATTAATGCCAGCGCTGGGAACTGAAGTCCAGTGAAGAAACGGGACGTTCGACCACCATTCACTGACCATGAGGTATGAGGAAAAAAAAGGAGAAAGTATTTCTCTTTAACCACTTTAAGCCCCGGACCATTTCGCTGGCCAAAGACCAGAGCACTTTTTGCGATTCGGCACTGCGTAGATTTAACTAACAATTGCGCGGTCATACGACATGGCTCCCAAACAAAATTCACGTCCTTTTTTTTCCACAAATAGAGCTTTCTTTTGGTGGTATTTGATCACCTACGCGGTTTTTCTTTTTTGCGCTATAAACAAAAATAGAGCGACAATTTTGAAAAAAATGCAATATTTTTTACTTTTTGCTATAATAAATCTCCGCAAAAAAATCTATAAAAAAATTTTTTTTTCCACAGTTGAGGTCGATACGTATTCTTCTACATATTGGTAAAAAAATCGCAATAAGCGTATATTGATTGGTTTGCACAAAAGTTATAGCGTCTACAAAATAGGGGATAGTTTTATGGCATTTTTATTATTATTATTTTTTTACTAGTAATGGCGGCGATCTGAGATTTTTTTTATCGTAACTGCGACTTTATGGCGGACACATCGGACACTTTTGAGAAATTTTTGGGACCATTGTCATTTTTACAGCGATCAGAGCTATAAATATGCACTAATAACAAGTAATAAAGGCGCATTGTACAAGTACCTCAGTTTATGATGTAGAGTACCAATAGTCCGTGGTCAATATATTGAGAGATAACTCTCAGGTGTATACATAAAGAAAGGACAGTCAGGGCAGCCACCAGCAGGACCAGAAGCTACTTTCCAGTGAGCTAAAACAGAAAAAACAAGGAGAGGGGCGCCTCTGAGACAGTGTTGCCAACCGTACGTATTTTTACGGACATTACGTAAAAACGGGCACTTTTTCACCCGTCCGTAATTGTCCGTGCTAGCGGGGAAGTGCCAGTAAAAAATAGCCCTGACCGTTCCGACTTGGAACTGCGCATGCGCAGTTCCGGAGCTTGCCGAGCCGATCCTGTATTCGGCTGGGCCCGGCAGGGGGGCGGATCTCACAGGGGCTGTGCGGCACGCTATGCTGACGAGGCGAGTGATGTAATAACACATCCCGCCACAGCGCCAGTTTTTAAAATTGTGACCAGGAGCACTGGAGCAGCTAGAAGGCTAAGCACTACAGCACGCGGAACGGAGGAGCCCTGCATCCAGCTTCGGGCATGGAGTGACAGCCCAGCCAACGATGGTGACAGATGACTGCAGGTGATGGTAGCAGGCCGCAGAGGGGGGTGAATGATGGTGGCAGAGGGGGATGGACTCGAGGCAGCAGGAGGTGTTGGAGGCAGTTGGTGTTGATGGTGACAGGGGATGATGATGGTGACAGGGGAGGGGATGATGATGGTGACAGGGGATGATGATGGTGACAGGGGAGGGGATGATGATGGTGACAGGGGATGATGATGGTGACAGGGGGTGATGGATGGAGGCAGGGGGTGATGGATGGAGGCAGGGGGTGATGGAGGCAGGGGGTGATGGAGGCAGGGGGTGATGGAGGCAGGGGGTGATGGTGACAGGGGCTGATGGTGACAGGGGCTGATGGTGACAGGGGGTGACAGGGGGTGATGGAGGCAGGGGATGATGGAGGCAGGGGGTGATGGAGGCAGGGGGTGATGGTGGCAGGGGGTGATGGTGACAGGGGCTGATGGTGACAGGGGATGATGGTTCAGTTTTTAAATTTTGTTTAACTTAAACACATTGCTAATAGCTTTGGCTACATGTTTATAGTTTAAATACTAAAAGTTGCACAGTTTAGCACTGAAAACAGGAATTTTAAGTTATTTTTGGAAGTGTCAGTAAAAAATTGGTGTTGTTCGTAATTTTTAGGCATCTTGTCAGTAAATTTAACTTGGGGGGGTTGGCAACACTGCTCTGAGATAGATATCAAAACAACATATTGGTAGCAATATTCACTCACATTGAAGTTGCATTCAGCTGGGCAGTGGAGTAGATGAACTACAGGTCACAGAGGGTCCATGGAGCTGTCATCACAGAGAGTCCTGTCAGGGAAGCTGGTGATGGTAAGCAAGCAGGGGGATTTCCTTCTGGACAGATCTTTATATTGCCACAGCAAAAACAGAGTTTATTAAAAAGGCAGAGTGAGTAAAAACAGAGTGGTTTTCATTCAGTCTAAGGTTCCAAAGACAGTGGACAGGAGGGGAGACATCTAAGCCGGATGGCTGGCAGCGCTGTGCTGAGGTCGCAGGTGCTCACTGCACTTCCTGGTGGATGGAGGAGCCCGACCATGTGATCTGATTCAGAACGAGGCTTGAGCAGCACTTGGACCTAATGCCCCGTACACACGATCGTTTTTCATGCCGTTAAAAATGGCATTTTAAAAAATGGCCATTAAAAATGATCGTGTGTAGGCTCCAGAGCATTTTTAACGACGTGAAAAACGGCCATTAAAAATTCCGGACATGCTCTCTTTTTTCACGTCGTTTTTCATGTCGTTTTTTTTAACGACGTGAAAAACGTTAGTGTGTAAGCTTTAACGACGTGAAAAAAAACGCGCATGCTCAGAATCAAGTATGAGACGGGAGCGCTCGTTCTGGTAAAACTAGCGTTCGTAATGGAGATAGCACATTCATTACACAGTAACGGACTGAAAAGCGCGAATCGTCGCCCAACAAACTTTACTAACATGAAGGGTGGCGTCATTCGAACGGAACTTCCCCTTTATAGTGCCGTCGTACGTGTTGAACGTCACTGCGCTTTGCTTGATCGTTTTTTTAAATGATGGTGTGTACGCAAGGCAGGCTTGAGAGGAAGCATGAAAAAAAAACGTCGGTTTAAAAAATGACATTAAAAACGATCGTGTGTACGGGGCATAATGCTTGAAAAAGGAGTGCCGTTGCTCTAAACATCTACAACGAGCCCGCTCAGAAATGCGTCACATGTTTATGACGTCATAGCTCGGCGCTGTGTACTGTTGTGCTGCCCATGTGCTGCTCAAGCCTCGTTCTGAATCAGATCACATGGTCGTGCTCCTCCATCCACCAGGAAGTGCAGTGAGCACCTGCGACCTCAGCACAGCGCTGCCAGCCATCCGACTTAGATGTCTCCCCTCCTGTCCACTGTCTTTGGAACCTTAGACTGAATGAAAACCCTGTCCCTCTCTCCAGCCGCAGCCATCGCTGCGGCGATAGCCGGAATGTTACTTCCGGGTATCGCCGCTCCAGCCAATCACAGCGCCGCTCCGGCGCTGTGATTGGCCGGAGTGGCGAAGACGTCACACCGCGCATGCGCGTGGGAGCTGTCAAATCCGGCTAAGCCCAAGCATTGCTGGGACTTAGCCAAATTTGTGAATGGGATATACCCCATGAATGTGCCGTTGTCTACGGCGCGCAATGCGCCGTAGACACGGAGCAATGTCATTTTTAGCAAATATCTCCTAAACCGTGTAGGTTTAGGAGATATTTCTTGCACCTACAGGTAAGCCTTAATCTAGGCTTACCTGTAGGTGCAAGTTGCAAAAGTGGGTTTACAACCACTTTAATCACCGTGAGGGAAGGGGGTCCGTCACTTGCTCCAGTGGGTGAGGTGTCCGGCTGTCCGCTATGCCCCCAGGCTCAGGTCGGCTCCTACCGCAGACTCCTTCTTTCCTCCGCGCAGGTCTTACTCCTTCCTCCACTCCTCACACACTTTATATGCATTGACTGTAGTGCAATTAATTTTGAGTAGCACCCCAACACACTAAAGCAATGCACATTTACATGCTGCACGCAAGACAACACACATGTTGTAAACCCATGGATTTCAATGGGCTGCCTTGATACAATGCACACATGTATGGTATAACAGGCAATGCAACAATGCACTGCAAAATTTAAGTGGGTTCTAAGTGTCTTAGGGGGTTATTTACGAAAGGCAAAGCCACTTTGCACTACAAGTGCAAACTACACTTGAAATTGCACTGAAAGTGTACTTGGAAGTGCAGTCGCTGTAGATCTGAGGGGGACATGCAAGTGTAGCGGGGTCTCTAAATTTATGTGGGACACCCAGGTATGGAAGTATAGGGATAGTGGACCACTTGTGTTCGTGGAGGATTGGATGGTATAATAATCTCCTTGGCCTCCAGGTGGCGGGGTACCAGGAGGCTCAAGGTAGATTTGCCATTACAGTGCTAGCCTTTTTGTCCCTTTCCGGAGATGGTATGGCGAGGGCGGGGAACCTGCCGTGGTGTCGATGGGAGGAGATAAAAGGGGGAGACGCCCTAACCACGAGGTCTTCTGGAGGAAGTTCTTCACGCGCCCAGGCACCTTAGGCCTGGGTGCGGGCGGGTTCTGGATTCCGGCTCAGGTGCCCTAGGCCTGACCGGAATGGAGTCGGAGTCCATCCCAGGCACCTTCAGCCTGGGGTGAGGTACTGAACTAGGAGGCCTGGGGTCCAGTGACTTCGACTGGATCCCGCGAGGGTGGAGACGTCCGAGGGCCCCTGAGGTGGATGGGGCCCATGTCTGAGGTGAGGAGGCCGGGGAGGTTACCCGTCCGGAGAGTCTGGAGCAGCATCAACCCAGTGACGGATGGGCCTCTGGTAACTCCCTTGGAGGGACATCTTCCCCTGATAGGGGCCGCAGCGCAGCAAAGGTACTCCTATCTACGTTCTCTTGAGTCGCTGGTAGAGACTCTTAGATTCTAAGTCCTTTCTAGCTGAATGCTATAGTAACTGTTGGCGAGATCGCAGTGGTTTAGTTGATAACCAGGATAGTGCCTACTGAAGCACTGTTTATTGTGAGATGTACAATAAAGCAAGAGTTGGACTGTGATCGGTGTGTGGAACTCTGGTTAATGGGAGCAAAGGGAAGTGTTGACACAGCAGGACTGTATTCTAGAACAAAGCACATAGGCCCGAGGAAATATCTGGTGCTGGCCTTAACCTCACCCACAGCTATGGGGAGGACATGGGCCGTAGCGCATCTCACCCTGTCATGTGACATACCCCTAGACAAAGGAGATGGGGTGAGGCCGCTACACAAGGAAAATAAAAAACAGCATTTTAGCTTGCACATGATTGGATATTAAAATTAGCAGAGCTTCCCCTTATGTCAGATCTACCCACTGGCGTAGCGTGGGGGGGGCAGGGGGGATCGTTGCACCGGGCGCAACATTTAGGGGGGCGCCCGGCAGTATGTGTCCCAGTGGCTGCCTCCTAAATGTACTGTGTCCCCGTGTCCCCATGCCCGCCGCCATGTTCAGTCTCAGGCGCCCTGTGATTGGGCATATGAGGTCATGTGCGGCGGCGGGGCTGGCCTGTCCACAATTGCGGTAGATCCTGGAGTCCCGCCTTCGCCCAATCACAGGGTGCAGGAGACTGAACATGGGTGGAGGCGGGACGCCAGGATCTACCGCGATCGTGGACAGGCCAGCCATGGAACATGGTGGCGGGGAATATCGCTGATCAGAGGCTGCAAAGCAGGTGCCGAACATGGCAAGCCGGATTACTTCAGCAAGGTACCGGGGATCGGGAGGAGGGCAGCCGCTGACACTCTTCCAGGCAGGCTGAGCCAATGCTGGGGAGGAAGGAGAGCACAGAGCTGGGAATAGAGTGCAGGCAGCAGGGGGTGGAGGAGAGAGGAATGCGGGAGAGGGAAAGTCACAGCATGGAGGAGAAGAGAGGAATGGAGAGGAGAGGGGGAGCAGCCTGGAGGAGAGAGGGAGCAGCCTGGAGGAGAGATGGAGGGAAGAGAGGAAAGACACACTTCTATATACACACGAATGGGACAGGAGGAAATCAGTGGAGCTGGGATTGTCACAGCCATGGGGGGGGACGACGACATGGAATCAGTGGGAGATGATATTAACAGGAGCTGGGACTGTCACATGAGATGAGGGGTCCATGGATGGGAGCTGAGAGGGGTCCATAAATAGGGGTACAACACACACAGGGACAGGAGAGAAAGTGGGTGGAGGCATGGACCCTTACTGTGTGTTCTATGAACAATGAGATCCGCAGGACTTCCACACACCAGCCCACTCCCCCCACCTGTCATACAGCTATGCCATCCTGGACATCACAATCCCAGTACACCTCCACTACACCGCACAGCACACCTCCACTACACCGCACAGCACACCTCCACTACACCGCACAGCACACCTCCACTACACCGCACAGCACACCTCCACTACACCGCACATCACACCTCCACTACACCGCACATCACACCTCCACTACACCGCACAGCACACCTCCACTGCACCGCACAGCACACCTCCACTGCACCGCACAGCACACCTCCACTGCACCGCACAGCACACCTCCACTGCACCGCACAGCACACCTCCACTGCACCGCACAGCACACCTCCACTACACCGCACAGCACACCTCCACTACACCGCACAGCACACCTCCACTACACCGCACAGCACACCTCCACTACACCGCACATCACACCTCCACTACACCGCACAGCACACCTCCACTACACCGCACATCACACCTCCACTACACCGCACATCACACCTCCACTACACCGCACAGCACACCTCCACTACACCGCACAGCACACCTCCACTACACCGCACAGCACACATCCACTGCACCGCACAGCACACCTCCACTGCACAGCACACCTCCACTATAAGGCGGGGGGGGGTCATTGGAAGGCGCCACAAAAATCTCCACCTACACCATATAGTCAGGGGCGGAGCCAATGGGGGGGTCAAAATTAGGTTTCAACTAGGGTGGCAAAAATCCTTGCACTGCCCCTGGTCAGTGTAGTGGTCAGTGTAGTACAGTGGTCAGTATAGTGGTCAGTGTGGTGGTCAGTGTGGGAATCAGGTAGGTCAGTGTAGTATAGTGGTCAGTGTGGGAATCAGGTAGGTCAGTGTGGTGGTCAGTGTGGGAATCGGGTAGGTCAGTGTAGTATAGTGGTCAGTGTAGTGGTCAGGGTGGGAATCAGGTAGGTCAGTGTAGTGTAGTGGTCAGTGTAGTGGTCAGTGTGGGAATCAGGTAGGTCAGTGTAGTGTAGTGGTCAGGGTGGGAATCAGGTAGGTCAGTGTAGTGGTCAGTGTGGGAATCAGGTAGGTCAGTGTAGTATAGTGGTCAGTGTGGGAATCAGGTAGGTCAGTGTAGTGTAGTGGCCAGTGTGGGAATCAGGTAGGTCAGTGTAGTATAGTGGTCAGTGTAGTGGTCAGGGTGGGAATCAGGTAGGTCAGTGTAGTGTAGTGGTCAGTGTGGGAATCAGGTAGGTCAGTGTAGTGTAGTGGTCAGGGTGGGAATCAGGTAGGTCAGTGTAGTATAGTGGTCAGTGTAGTGGTCAGGGTGGGAATCAGGTAGGTCAGTGTAGTGTAGTGGTCAGTGTGGGAATCAGGTAGGTCAGTGTAGTGTAGTGGTCAGTGTGGGAATCAGGTAGGTCAGTGTAGTGTAGTGGTAAGTATAGGAATCAGGTAGGTCAGTGTAGTATAGTGGTCAGTGTGGGAATCAGGTAGGTCAGTGTAGTGTAGTGGTCAGTGTGGGAATCAGGTAGGTCAGTGTAGTATAGTGGTCAGTGTAGTGGTCAGTGTGGGAATCAGGTAGGTCAGTGTAGTGTAGTGGTAAGTATAGGAATCAGGTAGGTCAGTGTAGTGTAGTGGTCAGTGTGGGAATCAGGTAGGTCAGTGTAGTATAGTGGTCAGTGTAGTGGTCAGTGTGGGAATCAGGTAGGTCAGTGTAGTGTAGTGGTAAGTGTAGGAATCAGGTAGGTCAGTGTAGTGTAGTGGTCAGTGTGGGAATCAGGTAGGTCAGTGTAGTGTAGTGGTCAGTGTGGGAATCAGGTAGGTCAGTGTAGTATAGTGGTCAGTGTAGTGGTCAGTGTGGGAATCAGGTAGGTCAGTGTAGTGTAGTGGTCAGGGTGGGAATCAGGTAGGTCAGTGTAGTATAGTGGTCAGTGTAGTGGTCAGTGTGGGAATCAGGTAGGTCAGTGTAGTGTAGTGGTAAGTATAGGAATCAGGTAGGTCAGTGTAGTGTAGTGGTCAGTGTAGTGTAGTGGTAAGTATAGGAATCAGGTAGGTCAGTGTAGTGTAGTGGTCAGTGTAGTGGTCAGTGTGGGAATCAGGTAGGTCAGTGTAGTGGTCAGTGTGGGAATCAGGTAGGTCAGTGTAGTGTAGTGGTCAGTGTAGTGGTCAGTGTGGGAATCAGGTAGGTCAGTGTAGTGTAGTGGTAAGTATAGGAATCAGGTAGGTCAGTGTAGTGTAGTGGTCAGTGTAGGAATCAGGCTGGTCAATACTATTGTAGGAAGGGAAGGGACAGGACTCGGGGAGAGCTAAAAGTCCGCAGGTTAGGGGGGCGCAAATTACTTGCCTTGCCCTGGGCGCTGACAACCCACGCTACGCCACTGGATCTACCCCTCAGATTTACAGCGACTTTACTTCCAAGTGCACTTTCAGTGAAATTTCAAGTGCACTTTGCACTTGTAGTTTGCACTTGTAGTGCAAAGTGGATTTGCCTTTCGTAAATGACCCCCATTGTCAATTAGAAAACCACTCTTTTGCACACTCTTTGTTAGGAAATTTGGTAATTGTTGTCCAACAAATACAAACTATATCTGTTATTTTCTCTTGAACTTTAAATTGGAATTAGAACTACAAACATAATTGTTATACTGTATGTGGTGGCTGCATTTGTTTTTCTTAGGCTTTCTTTCTCTTTATTTCTCCCTGGTGATACTGCCAGTAACACAATTTCTGTCTTATGCTGGCCATACACTATACGAAAAACCGGCCGAACCCATTTTCGAAAAACAAACATTCGGCCGTGAGAGCAAATGATAGTGCCATCATATAATGACCGATAGATCGTTCAGTGGACATAAATTAATACATTTTTTTTGTTAGTTTTTTTACATATACCTAGTGAGACAGTTCTGACGGGAAATACATTTAACCTTTTAATTTCAAAACTTGTCCTTCGTTTTTTTGGCTCAAAAACGTCCCAACGATTACCGATTTTGTGCCCATTAACCGGCCAAATAATTTCGTATAGTGTATGGAGGAGCAATGGAGATACCTTTGGACTGCAGTATTGTCAATCTGGGGAGAGGGCAGCGTTAGATATACTAGCAGGTTTAGATGGACTTGACTAACAAATTAAAGCTAAACTCCAGCTAACACTTTATAACTACTGTATTTATTGGCGTATAACACTCACTTTTTACCCTGAAAATAGAGGGTAAACTGCCTGCGTGTTATATGCAGGGGCCCGTGGAAAGTTTTTTCCTGAAACTTCCCTCTTAAAGTTAGGGTGCGTGTTATACGCTTGTGCAAATCAGCGGCGGATCCAGAGTCTTTTCTCGGGAGGGGCACTGCCAAAAAATATGTTTTTTTTTGTGGGAAATTTATCAGGGAAATGGCTGGTGTCGGCGCTTCAATCATCCCGGCACCAAGGTTGTTATGGTGTCAGGATGATTGAAGCGCATTATTTCTTTTATTACATTGTAATATAAAATTAAATAGTTCAATGCAGAATCAGTGGGAGCCCCGAGTGTGTCACTTGCCACCGTCGCCTGCAATTAGTGGGAGCCCGGAGCGTGTCACTTGCCACCGTCGCCTGCAATTAGTGGGAGCCCTGAGCGTGTCACTTGCCACACGTTGCGGATTGTCACTTGCCACGTCACCTGCCACATCTTGTGGATTGTCACTTGCCACACCTTGTGGATTGTCACTTGCCACATCACCTGCCACACCTTGCGGATTGTCACTAGCCACACCTTGCGGATTGTCACTTGCCACGTCACCTGCCACACCTTGCTGATTGTCACTTGCCTGCCACCAGATGCAGATTGTCATTTGCCACGTCACCTGACACAATTTGCGGATTGTCGCTTGCAACGTCGCCTGACACACCTTGTGGATTGTCACTAACTTGCCTGCTAAGGTGTAGTTTTGGTTGTCTCTTGCTGTGTCCCAGACTCCCAGAGTCAGGCAGCAGGGAGATAATGTAATCTCTCTGCTGCCTGCACAGTGAGGGCGGAAGTCACTGCAGGAATGCAGGGCAGGCACGGGCGGTGAGAGATGATCTCATCTCTCTGCTCCCCTGCTCCCGACTAGCTGATTGGCCAGCTGCCACACTGAGCCTGCTCTCTCACTCTCACCTGCGCTGCCAACACACTGAGCAGCACGGTCTGCCCACGAACCGCGCCACCCGCCCACAAACCGTGCCGCAAGTGGAGCCGCCCGCTTTCTTACCCGTCTGTGGAGCCGCACGCTATCGCACCTGCCCGCAGAGCGGCCCGAGGTGACTCACTGACGTCACTCATTGCTAGACGCCAAGTGGCCCAGGCGTTAGCAACGAGTGCAGGGAAGAGGCTCCACCCACCTCCTCCTCCGCTCCTGGTATCGTGTCAGTGCGCCGCATATCTACATTAGACGAGTCTCTCTCTCGGCGCCGCTGATCGGCTGATGTGAGAAACTGAGAGAGAGACTCAGAGAGGCAGCGGCAGCCACAGAACAAGTACTGTATATACTCGAGTATAAGCCAACCCGAATATAAGCCGAGGCACCTAATTTTACCCCAAAAAACTGGGAAAACGTATTGACTCGAGTATAAGCCTAGGGTGTCCATAGGCATGCCTCACTGTGCCTCACGTTGCCTCACTGTGCCCATGCCTCACTGTGCCCATGCTAACTGTGCCCATGACTAGACTGATGTTTAACATGGGAGTCTATGAAAGGAGTGCCCGGCTTTGAAAAATCGGTTCTCCCCGGCCGTAGGACTCCCAGACACCAAACTTTGCACACTTGTAGAGGAGACATGGGGCTACATGTGTGCCACGTTTGGGGTCCAGGAGACCTATGGCCAGCCGGTACCGGGTCGCCAAAGTCCGGGAGATCAGGCGCAAAAAAAAAAAAAACAGCAAGCAAGTGAGTGTGACAGATGGTCTCAGGGGGGGGGGGGGCAATTGCCCTGTTGCCCCCCCCCCTGGATCCACCCCTGCGATAAATACGGTAATTACAGCAACACTCTTTTTTGGCATAAAGGTTTTACAAAAATAATAAAAAAATGAAATTACATTTAAAAAAAAAAAAAAAAAGCTGATTATTGTAAGCACCTCTTTCAGTGGCACGTGGTTTGTCTCAACCTTCTATCTGCCACTTTGTCTGGACAGCTTGGTCTGTTGAAATTGGAAAATAAAAGACTTAAGCCGCGTACACACGGTCGGAATTTCTGACAAGAAAAGTCCGATGTGAGCTTTTCATCGGAAATTCCAACCGTGTGTATGCCCCATCGGACTTTTGCTGCCGGAATTTCCGCCAACAAAATATTGAGAGCAGATTTTGTATTTTTCCGATCGTCTGTAGAATTCGACCACCGCATTCTTGATGGTCGAAAGTTCAGAGAACTTTTGTGTGACTGTGTGTATGCAAGCCAAGCTTGAACGGAAATTCCGACTGTGTATACGCAGCATTAGTGGCTGGATCACCAGGTAAAAAAAAGGAGGAAAAACAAAAAGAAAAGAGAACTAATACAGCCACCACATCTAATGCTTGGTAAGCTACAATATGTTACATTTTAGATTTTGAGTTTAACACCACTTTAGCTGAAAGATAAGGAATTCTACCACATGCTTATATTTGTTCTGGTAGCACTGTGTTTCAGTAGTACTGCCAATCATTTTCAACAATTCTTATGTTATTTTAAAAGTACGTTTTCCAGTTAAGCACATGTGACAAAACGTATGATGTCTTTTACAGTACTGGTCATGCACCACATAATGCTTCAGTTTATCATACATTCAATCTTCTATTCGTGGTGTGTTGAATTCCATATTTAAAAGTTATATAAACATGACATAGTTACATTTTTAGGTTGGAAAAATACATACGTCCATCAATTATAATCCTTTTATGTATTATTTAGACCCCTTTCACACTGGGCGGTTTTCAGGCGCTTAAGCTCTGCAAATGGCCTCTGCTAAGCGCCTGAAAACCGCCTCCCATTCATTCCAGTGTGACTCTTGCGGGACGTTCCAAAAAGTCCTGCAAGCGGCATCTTTGGGGCGGGTTGGGAGCGCCCTATTTAACCCATTAGAAAAGTGCTTCAGAAGCGCAGCAACACAGGAGTTTTTAACCTCTCCTTTGGGGTTAAAAGCACCCCGCAAGCGGCCGAAAAGTGCTGCTTAAACAGCGCTAAAACGAGTGGCACTTTAGCGCTAACCCGGCCGCGGCCCCAGTGTGAAAGGGGTCTTAAGCATAAGATGCTATAATTTCCTGTGCACTGATTATGGAGGTGAAAGGAATGGGTTGGGTGCATTTTATCACATATCACAGAGCACACACAGTACATAATGTATATATCGCAATGCAATCATTTTTCCTTCATTTTGCTAGAATTATGGTTTTGTTTTTCTTTTCAATTCTATGCCGCGTACACACGACCGTTTTTAATGTCATTGAAAAAAACAAAGTTTTTCTCAATGTGATTCTTCTCAAGCCTGCCTTGCCTATACACGATCATGAAAAAAAATGCTTGAGCAAAGCGCGGTAACGTACGAAATGTACGACGGCACTATAAAGGGGAAGTTCCATTCGGATGGCGCTTTTGCTGATCCTCGTGTTAGTAAAGTTTGGTGAGAGACGATTCACGCTTTTCAGCCTCGTGCTCTTCAGTCCGTTACAGTGTTCTCCATTAAGAACACTAGTTTTACCAGAACGAGCGCTCCCGTCTCTTCACTTGCTTCTGAGCATGTGCATTTTTTTTCTATGATTAAGCACTGATTTACAGTGTGAAACATGTCAGCTCCTCTTGCTGTTTTTTGCTGTCATATGTGTTGATGTGACCTTGTTTTTTTAAATAAAGAACCAACAAATTTTTTGGAGTGCGGCTGTCCAAGCTTTTCTTTCGTTTCAGCATGCGCGTTTTTTTCACGTCGTTAAAGCCTAAACACGGCTGTTTTTCATGACGAGAAAAACGACAACGTGAAAAACGACGAGAAAAATTTGAGCATGTTCCAAATTTTTAATGCCCATTTTTCACGTTGTGAAAAATGCTCTGGAGCCCACACACGATCGTTTCTAATGACCAAATAAAAAAATTGCATTTTTCTCATCATGAAAAACGGTTGTGTGTACGCGGCATTACTCTTTTTTGGTGCTGCTGCTTCTCACCCATCTTTGTACAGGGATTACCATGCAATAGGTTAGATTACCTGTGGAGAATAGTTAAAGTGTAATTAAAGTCTACCAAAACCCAAAACCAAAATTCTAATATATTGCAGATTTAGTTTTTTGTGGTGTGTGTGTGTTTTTGTTTTTTTATATTAGTTTGACATGGCAATCCGGCTGATGTGTCCTAGGGTGACAGCACTCACTCTCCAAATTGTATCTATGGTGGAGTAGTTATGACAAAATGAAAAGTTTATTATGCAGGCACTTTAACCACTTCAGCCCTGGAAGGTTTTACCACCTTAATGACCAGGCTATTTTTTGCGATACGGCACTACGTTTCTTAAACTGACAATTGTGCGGTCGTGCGATGCTGTGCCCAAATAAAATTGATGTCCTATTTTTTCACACAAATTAAGCTTTCATTTGGTGGTATTTGATCACCTCTGCGTTTTTTTTTCTGTGCTATAAACAAAAAAGAGTGACATTTTTAAAAAAAAACAACACTTTTTTACTTTCTGCTATAAAACATATCCAATAGGCCCCTTTCACACTGGGGCGGGAGCGGCACTGCCGGTAAAAAAGCGCCGCTATTTTTAGCGGCGCTATTCGGCCGCTAGCGGGGCGGTTTTACCCCACGCTAGTGGCCGAGAAAGGGTTAAAAACCTCTGCAGAGGCGCGTTGCCGGCGGTATAGCCGCGGTGTCATATTGATTTCAATGGGCAGGAGCGGTGGAGGAGCGTTATACACACCGCTCCTTCACCGCTCCAAAGATGCGGCTAGTAGGACCTTTTTTACCGTCCTGCTAGCGCACCGCTCCAGTGTGAAAGCCCTGAGGCTTCCACACTGGAGACACAGCAGCGGCTGTTTAGGGTCGGTTTGCAGGCTCTATTTTTAGCGCAATAGCACCTGCAAACTGCTCCAGTAAAAAATGTTAAAAAATTATATTTTTTCATGAATTTAGGTCAGTATGTATTCTGCTTCATATTTTTGGTAAAAAATCCCAATAAGCGTATATTGATTGGTTTGCGCAAAAGTTATGGAGTCTACAAACCTATGGGACAGATTTATGGATTATTTTTTTTTTACTAGTAATGGTGGCGATCAGCAATTTTTAGCGGGACTGTGACATTGCAGCAGACAAATCTCTCAATAAGTGACACTTTTTTAGGGACCAGTGATACCAATACAGTGGTCAGTGCTAAAAAAATGCACTGTCACTGTACTAATGATACTGGCAGAGAAGGGTTTAACATCAGGGGCGATCAAAGGGTTATTTGTGCTCCCTGGGAGTGCTTGCTAACTGTGTGGGGGATGCCTTGACAGTGGGAAGACAGAGATCCACGTTCCTGCTTAGCAGGATGGCGGACATTAGGTCAGGCGAACCCGCTGATTGTCTCCCGCTGTGTCCAATCACAGCGGGAGTGGGTTGCCATCGGCGCCCATGTGTGCCCAAGACCGAAAAATAAAAAAGACGTACTGGTATGTGATTTCGCGCTAAATGGCCACCCTTCTGCAGTATAGGTGCGTGGGGCAGTCCGAAAGCAGTTAAAGTGTATGTTTAGCTAAAACTCTTTTTTTTTTTTTGGATAGGGCAGGTAAGAATTACTGAAGAACCCTTGTGACCATTGTCAAAAAGTGATGGGAAATCCAAATGTTTAGAATTGTTCTTAGAATGAGAGCTGAGTGGTAGGGGTAAGCCAAACTGCCCTGGGTTCGGGCTGGGTTCTTCTTCAAAGTTCAGATGCCAAAAGCAAACCCCACTGAAATCAATGGCAGGTGAATCTGTCAAATTTTAAAATGACAATTTTCTGGGCTAATAGGCAAGGGGTTCTAAAAAACTTTTCCACAGCCAGGGAGCTGCATCTCAGCTCTGAGGAAGGGGGTGCACCCCTGAAACACGTCAGCTTGGTTATACGGTGGAATACAATTGGACCCAAAAAATCCACACCAGATCATTATCCAGGAATGTGCTTGGCAGGCCAGGAAGGGGTGGGGTGGAGGGGTGAGCATGTGTCCTCCCTTCCTGAACATACCAGGCCACATTCCCCCTAACACAGAGGCTTTCCTTGCCAGGCAGGACCTTCCCAGGCAAAGCACCTTGTCCCATGTTGATGAGCACATGAGTCTCTTCCCCACAACCCTGGCCCAGTGGGTGTGGGAGTTTGCGGACCAGTGGCTTATTGGAATCTGGAAGTAAGTGGGTCCCAAGATACTGACCCCCTTGTGAGTGAGTAAGAGGTACATAAAACCCCTAACTCATTCACAAAAAATGTCAATGGAAAAAAACACAGACAGACAGGTTTTTGACAAAACCTTTAGTAAAACAAATAAAAATGTATTCCACCATCAATCACATTATCCAGCAATATAGGTCCATGTAAATCTTAATGCATGAAATTTGACCCACCAAAATAAATAAAAAGCTGCCTCCCTCCTTTCCTAGCCTGCATGCTTCAATGAGGGTTTTGTATGGATTATTTTTTTTTTGGGGTGGGGGGGCATACATTTTTTTTTCTCTTGATTTTTGCATGGTAACGCCCCCTTAAAATCCATACTAGTCCCAAAAGGGCCTGTTATGAATTCTGGGAAAATCCCTGTCCTTCTCTTTATATATATATATATATATATATATTCCTGACTCCTTTACATACATGAGTCTAACAGAAATACCTGAAAGTGCAGAGTTCCTTCTCTTATCGGCCTTGATAGCAGCAACTGACAGTAAGTGTTTAAAAACATGACCCTCTTGATGTTAAAGTGATTGTAAGAGCCCATTCACACAGGGGCAACTTTGGATCCGACTTCAAGTCGCCCCAGGTCGCCCCAAGTCGCCTCAAGTCACGTTGCATGAGAAAATCAATGTAAGTGAATGGAGCCGTCTTAATGCACACTACTGCAGTCGCTCCAACTTCAAAAAAGGTCCCTGTACTACTTCAATCCGACTTCTAGGCAACTGCTAGGCGACCTGTACCCATTGATTTCAATGGAAGTCGCTCAGAAGTCGGATCCCCTGTCTTAACAGGAGCAACTTTCCAGGAAGAAAACATAAATTTCTCAGGCAAACCTCTCCCACCCCCCTCCCTCCCACAGAGCTGATTCTTGTTTTATTGGCCAACTTGAAGTTGCCTTGAAAGTAGCTCCAGGTCGCACTGTGATTCATACTCAAGTCGTGTCCAAGTTGCCTCTCAAAGTCGCGCTGGAAGTCGTGTTTCCCCTGTGTGAATGGAGTTTAAAGGCTCGTTTTTTTTGTTTTTGTTTTTTTAAATAACAAACATGTTATACTTGCCTCCTCTGTGCAGTTGGTTTTACCCAGAGCAGCTTGAATCTTCCTCTTCTCGGGTCCCCCTTTGCTGCTTCTGGCCCTTCCTTCCTTTTGAGTGTCCCTCAGCAAGCAGCTTGCTACAGGGGGCACTCAAGTCAGAGCTCTGTGCATCCATTCAGACATGGAGCCCCGACCTGGCCCCGCTCTCTCTCTACTGTGTGCTAGCTTTTCCTTTAGGAACCAATGGGAATACAGGGAATTCTTTGGAAAGACCAGGAGAGGCTATTTAAGGACAGTGGGATTAGGGGTCAAGAAAAGAAGGAAGCTCCCTCCCTCCCGCCCCAGTCGCAAGCACTATTATTAGGTTGGTGTTTTAGGGGGGACTGGTTATTTTCTATGTAAAATATGTGGTACTGCTTGCTGCTCGAGTTCTAAAAACTCAGTAGTATGAACTGAGGTTTATTTGAATTTATGATACATTTGGTTGATAATAAGAGTATTAAAGGATATTAATGTGTTTAAAACAAATAAAGTACCACGACCATATTTTTGCCAAGTTCTGTGTCTTGCCTATTTTTTTTTTAAGGTTGTATCTGGGGAGAAGCGTGGTGGGAGGGGTGTGGCCTGCAATCTCATGTCTATTCTGGCCTCAAGAGGAGCAACCTAACCAGGCCAGCGCCTGCAAGACTAGGCTTTGTGTCTGTGCTAAAACAGAAGGAGGATCTGAGCAGACCATATAGCCAGGGGGCTGAAGTTGTGTTATAAATTGTTGAAACCCCCTGCATAGGCAACCATTTGCAGAATGGGCAGAAAGTGGGCAGAAATTCCCCTCAACTGCATGTTGCTGAGTGAACCGATTCCTTGAACCTCCAGCCTTGATGCTGAACCCTAACAGCAGGTAAAAGTTCATTATGAACATGGGCAGACTAAATGACATTAAAATTGGTTAGGAGGCCCATTTTTATGTTATAATTAAAAACATTTTTAAATGTATACACACACACCTGTATACTACAGAAAGAGCACCCCACAGGATCTATATATTTAATTTGAGTTCAGTGTGTCCATCTGCTGTCAACATGTTGTGCTTCAGAATTGTCAGATAAATTTCTACTTTTTTTTCTTCCTTTTCACTAAAATGTAGATCCAAAAGACATGTTTTACAGTAGGAATCTCTGGTCCAAAATGAAAGACATGTGGGCTGTATTGCATAATACCTTGAATCATGTTACAGGAAACCGCATCCTGACATTACTTTCACTGGGAAGAAACATACTTTAAAGCTGAAGATATAGCACATCAGGGAATAAGGTTAAGGTAGAAGCAGAGGAAAATAAATAGAGGAGGTGAAGAGAGCAATGAATGCCAAGGTTTCCAAAAATTTACATAGAAATATATTTTAAATTGGTTTGCTTTCCAGTTTCACAAAAATAACAATTTCCTTACACAGACATAGTAGATCCCTGCTGGCTTTTAATGTAAGATTTTTTTTTGTGCATTCACAAGGATAATTAGATACTGTATCTTCGAAAAGCAAAGAGGTGATGCAAGACTTGGGTGAAACGTATTTTTTAAAAATACAGGAGATGACTGATACAACTGGGTCCCTTACCAATGATTATTGGCAGAATTTTTGTACAAACTTGTACTACCACACTAATCTATCTAGCAGGTGTAAACTTTTTCTAGTAACCCTAAACAGATGTTGCTCCTGACCAGGAGAACAGAGGCCCAGCAACATGTTGGTGGGTATAATTTTCAGACTATATGCATGATTTACCATCAGCTCTTCCCTATTCCAAAAGTATAAACCATGTTGTACCTTCATATACTGCTCCATCAGCTTTATCATATTGTGTCAAACACACTCCTCATAACTCAAAACATGCATCCTACGTTGACTAAATGGCCAATGCGACATATGCAAATTTTGACTTTTTAACAAAAGTCAACAGCTATTTACCAATAAAGATCTGCACACCATTATTATCTACTGTGCACCATTTAGCTAACCCCTCCTAAGTGTATCATTCTAATGGTCCAATAATTTTAAATATATAGTGTATGCACACCACATAATTAAAATGCTTTAGCAATAAAGTTATACTAGGCATACACATGCAAATAGGTACGCATTTCCTTGTATGCCATATCACATCAAGCATAATCCAGCATAGGTTTTCACCCCACTGTTAAATCCAACCAACAAAAATACATGCATGTATATAGGTACAATGGCAATCAATTCCTTCCTGAGTCAGCCTCCCATGGCTTTCAATACCATTTCTACACTAGTGATACTCAAATCTCTCTCTCTGCCCCTCAGCTCACACCATCAGACTCCTATAACTCAATCTATTCAAAATCAAGCTCATATTATTTCTTCCCCAACGTGCCCTTTCTCCTGACTTCTCTGTCAAGATTGGTGGCACAACTATCAACCTGCCAGGTATGCCAAAGTTCTAGGTGTAATCCTGGACTCTGAACTCTCCTTTTTGGCCCCACATCTAGTCACTGCCCAAATATTGCCACCTCAACCTCTGCAACATCTCCAAAAAATACTCCTTCCTAACCAAAGATACCACAAAGCTCCTAATTCACTCTCTAGTTATTTCTTGCCTTGACTACTGCAACTTTATCATCATTGGATTACTTTTACATAGGCTATCCCCTCTTCAGTCCATCATGAATGCTGCTGCCATACTCCTCCACCTTACAAATTGTTCAGTGTCTGCTATTCCTCTCTGCCAATCCCTCCACTTGCTTCCGCTCATCCAACAAATTCAATTTAAAATACTAACAATAACTTACAAAGCCATCCACAACTCGTTCCCCAGACTAACCTAGGCTCAAAATACCAATCAAATCCTTCTCTTAGTTCCTCTCAGGACCTCCTGCTCTCTCTAGCTCACTTGTCACCTCGTCTCATGCTCAACTCCAGGACTTCTCCCGAGCCTCTCCCATCTTACGAAACTCTCTACCCTAATCTGTCCAACTATCTCCAACTGTTCACATTTAGATGATCTATGAAATCCCTTTTTTTCTAAAGAAGCCTATCCTGCCTCCACCTGACAGTATTTCATTTTCTCCATTGGCTCATCCCCCACCGTTTTTTAACTTTTTTTTGTATCACTTGAACTTCCCCCCTAGATTGTAAGCTCTAACGAGCAGCGCCCTCTGATTCCTCCTGTATTGAATTGTATTATAACTATTTGCCCTCATGTTGTAAAGTGCTGCACAAATTCTTTAACTACTTGCCTACTGCTGTGCATTTTTTAATGGAAAAATGGTGGATGCATATTTTTGCAGCTATGTTTATACAGTTGTGTTCAAAATAAAATGTTAAATATGGGGAGAGAATCAAGTAGAGTTTGCTGAGAAGCTGCCAACACCCCAGAAATTTAATTATCCAAAATCTGCACGTGTGTGCAAAACAAACACCCCTCAATGACTTTTAGGCCCCATGTACACTGCTGCTGTTAAAAGGACGTTCAGAGGCAGTCGGACGCTTTTTTCAACTGCCCCTGAACTTATTCAATGTTATCTTATGTGATCGTGTACACAGTTTCATTTACAGTCGTTTTTAGGCAGTTGCGTTTAACAGCCTTTCTTTTAAGGCAAAATAAGAGTTCATACGCCGAAGACTTCCACGTTTCAGACGCCAAACGCAGCTACACGCGTTTAGCCGCGTTTTCATTTTTATAAGCGTTTTTAAAGGTGCCCTTTTTTTTTACATTAAACATTTCTAAAATGATGGCAAATGATGAAAAACCATTTTAAAAATATTTAAAAAAAATGTAATTGCTTGCAATGATTCATAGACCGTTTATATACCCTAATGAGCCCTTGATCCAATTCAATACAATTTGACCCATATGTTATTAGATTTGAACAAGCAACTTGTGGCAGGTGATGTGGCAGGTGGACAATCCGCAACTTTTGGCAGGTGATGTGGCAAATGACAATCCGCAACTTGTGGCAGGTGACGTGGCAAGTGGACAATCCACAACTTGTGGCAGGTGACGTGGCAAATGACAATCCGCAACTTGTGGCAGGTGACGTGGCAAGTGACAATCCGCAATGTGAGGCAGGTGACGTGGCAAGTGGACAATCTGCAACTTGTGGCAAGTGGAAAATCCACAAATTGTGTCAGGTGACGTGGCAAATGACAATCCGCAACTTGTGGCAGGTGACGTGGCAAGTGACAATCCGCAACTTGTGGCAGGTGACGTGGCAAGTGGACGATCCGCAACTTGTGGCATGTGACAATCCGTAACTTGTGCCAGGCGACGTGGCAAGTGACACGCTAAATACAAGTACACTGCTGCTCTCTCAGCTGCTGCTACTCACTCTGGTCTCACAAAATGGCTGAAATAGTTAAATAATACTGTTTTTTGAGCTTATGATGTTATCTTAACTAAACGCTTCTAGACACAAACGCGGTAAAACGCCGTTAGACGTGGCATGCAAACGCGGCTAAACGCCGGTTTCAAGGTGTAAAAAAAAATTGTTCAGAGGACTTTGCCTCAGCGTCCCATGTACATGGAGCCTTAGGCAGCACATAAACAGGAGTAAAATTTTAAAAGGCAAAGGCCAGTTTATTCGACATTATATTTATATAACATTCATTATTAGACTGTCATTCTATTAGTTGGCCTTTGCTATTACTCACTATTGAATGTTATAACTTGATATTTTAACTGCTACAGTTTATAATTGTCATTCCTAAGGCCGGGTTCACACTTGTGTGACACGACAGCCGTCCTACTTTGGATCCGACTTTGCCCTGCGACATGAAGCCGACATACGTCCGACTTTCAATGAACGGGGATCCGACTTGGATACCCGCCAATACCAGGCAGTGTGTTTGGTATGAATCCTGAGCGGGAACTCCAGGCCAAATTTTAAATAAAAAAACGGCATGGGTTCCCCCTCCAGGGGCATACCAGGCCCTTGTGTCTGGTATGGATTTTAAGGGGAACCCCTACGCTGAAAAAACGGCGTGGGGGTCCCCCCAAAATCCAAACCAGACCCTTATCCGAGCACGCAGGCTGCAGGAGAAGAGGGGGGGAAGAGAGCGGCCCCCTCCCTCCTGAACCGTACCAGGCCACATGCCCTCAACATGGGGGGTTTGGTGCTTTGGGGCAGGGGGGCGACCTGCTGCCCCCCACCCCAAAGCACCCTGCCCCCATGTTGGTAAAGACAGGGCCTCTTCCCGACAACCCTGGCCGTTGGTTGTCGGGGTCTGCGGGCGGGGGGCTTATCGGAATCCGGGAGCCCCCCCTTTAATAAGGGGGCCCCCAGATCCCGGCCCCCCACCCTATGTGAATGAGTATGGGGTACATCGTACCCCTACCCATTCACCTGGTGGAAAAAAAGTCAATAAAAAAAACACATGGCAACAGAAAGTGTAGCACTAATCAAAAAAATGAATAAGAATGCATGACGCACTCAAATGAGTATATAAAAATGGTGCAATATAAAAAAAGACACTCAAATATTAAGTAAGAACAGTAAGAAGTCCTCATATATAAGTAATTCAAAACTGAAGGCAATGGTGAAATTCAAAAGTGGGTGAAGACTTTGAAGGAAAAGTGACGGTGAGAAAATGAAGAGAACCACCACCAATAGGTAAGGAGCTTACCAGATAGTTTGAACCCAGAGGAACATATGTTCAGTGGGTCAAACGGGTTTGGTGTGGTGGAACCACGATGGAACCTGGACAATCTGTATGCTGCAAATTGCTGTGCTGGAAATGGCCAAACATCAATAGGGAGAGAGAAACCGCAGAAGAAAGATGACCTCTTAGCAGATAACCTCATATGCAGTAGTGGTCCGGGAATATCCCAATCAATATGAGCAGGTAAGTATCATGTAATAGAAAAAAGAAACAGCCACATAGCGTAACTCTGTATATAAATCAAAATTTAATGTAGTGAAAACACTTACATTTAAGTTGATATAAAAGCGCTTTGCAAAGAATGTGGCAACAATGGAGTCCTCCCGACGCGTTTCGTCTCCTAGGACATCATCTTTAATAAGGGGGCCCCCAGATCCCGACCCCCACCCTATGTGAATGAGTATGGGGTACATCGTACCCCTACCCATTCACCTGGTGGAAAAAAATGTCAATAAAAAAAAACACACACAGGTTTTTAAAGTAATTTATTACACAGCTCCGGAGGTCTTCTTCCGACTCCGGGGGTCTCCGGTGTCGTCTCCGCGCTCTCTGGTTCTTTCTTCCTTCTGCCGGGCCTCCACTATCTTCTTCCAGCTCTTTTGCTAGCGGGGCCCGGTCTTCTCCGTCGCCTTCTTCCCTCGCTCTCCGGTTCTTTCTTTCTTCCTTCTGCCAGCCCCTGCACTATCTTCTTCCAGCTCTTTTGCTAGTGGAGGGGCCGGTCTTCCCATCGCCGTCGGCGTCTTCTTCCCTCTTCTTCTTCTCGATGTTGACACGTCGCTTCCTCCCACTGTAATGCTGGCTATTCGCTCATCAACGATTTATATAGGCTTCTCATGACGTCACATGCTCCTAGTGGCCGCGGAGCATGTGACTGTGACGTCATGGGAGCATGTGACTGTGACATCATGAGAAGCCTATATAAATCGTTGATGAGCGAATAGCCAGCATTACAGCGGGAGGAAGCGACGTGTCAACATCGAGAAGGAGAAGAGGGAAGAAGACACCAACGGCGACGGGAAGACCGGCCCCTACACTAGCAAAAGAGCTGGAAGAAGATAGTGGAGGGGCCGGCAGAAGGAAGAAAGAAAGAACCGGAGAGCGAGGGAAGAAGGCGACGGAGAAGACTTGGCCCCGCTACAAAAGAGCTGGAAGAAGATAGCGGAGGCCCTGCAGAAGGAAGGATGAACCGGAGAGCGCGGAGACGACACCGGAGACCCTCGAAGACGGAAGAGACCCCCGGAGTCGGAAGAAGACCCCCGGAGCGGTGTAATAAATTACTTTAAAAACCTGTGTGTGTTTTTTTTATTGACATTTTTTTCCACCAGGTGAATGGGTAGGGGTACGATGTATCCCATGCTCATTCACATAGGGTGGGGGGCAGGGATCTGGGGGCCCCCTTATTAAAGGGGGGCTCCCGGATTCCGATAAGCCCCCCGCCCGCAGACCCCGACAACCAACGGCAAGAGGCCCTGTCCTCATCAACATGGGGGCAGGGTGCTTTGGGGTGGGGGGGCGCAGGTCGCCCACCTGCCCCAAAGCACCAAACCCACCTTGTTGAGGGCATGTGGCCTGGTACGGTTCAGGAGGGAGGGGGGCCGCTGTCTCGTCCCCCCCTCTTCCCCTGCGGCCTGCCAGGTTGCGTGCTCGGATAAGGGTCTGGTTTGGATTTTGGGGGGATCCCCACGCCGTTTTTTTGGGCGTAGGGGTTCCCCTTAAAATCCATACCAGACCCAAGGGCCTGGTATGCTCTTGGAGGGGGAACCCATGCCGGTTTATTATTTAAAATTTGGCCTGGATTTCCCCCTCAAGAGCAGCAGAGCACAAGTTGCATGCCAAAGTCGGATCATGCAAGACTGCGGTCCGACTTTGATCCGACTTCAATGATAGTCAATGGGCTGAAGTCGGATCAAAGTCGGACCAAAGTAGTACAGGGAGCATTTTCAAAGTCCGACCGACATGTGTCGGACCAGTTAAGATGGCTCCCATAGGGAAACATTGATTTTCACACGTCATGCGACATGCGCTCCCAATGTCGGAGCGTTTGTCGCCCCAGTGTGAACCTGGCCTAAACCTAATTAGCTCATTAGAATAGATTGTAAGCATCCTTGAGCTAATAGCAGGTGGCAAATCTTCACTAATTACCACTATCGATGTAAGGGTATAAAGCCCTTTCTCAAAATGGTGGAATCAGAACTTCCTGATGATGGCCCATTGATTGGCTGAAACGCGTTGAGGCTTGATTGCGTTACTGCGACACACGTCCGCTTACGTAAATCTTCGGAAATCAAGCCGACCCGCAGCCAATGGTACTAACATATTGTGGGCCGATTTTCCCAAACAAATCACCTGCTATACACGCCGGGTGCCAGGACAATACACCATTGCATGTAAGTGTAACTAATACATTTTTAAATGGCATTATGCAATGAGGTTTTCTTCTGTCATCCACATCCACTTCCATGAGGCATATCCAGTGCATGAGTTGCCAGCAACGGATCCTTTAAGGGGTTTACCCACGTGCTTGAACGACCAAACTGGAGATAATTGGTCAATATATAGGGGTGAGTGCACATCCAAGTGGGGCACCCAGTCTGAGCACAAGTCAATGGAGCATGGATGTATTATTATTGAGCACGAGCACTTATGAATACTTATATTTTGTTGTGACGAACCCTCTGTCCTCAAACAGATCTAGGTCCGCCGTTAATGCTTCCTCTGTTCAAAACCAGCACTTATCCAAGATTCTCCAGCCATCCCAGTCACCAGACACAACACCTCAGGGTAGAGTGGCAAAAAAAACTAACTTTATTATCACACATGGACACACAGATATCTCTCCTCAAAAACACCTCCCTCCCACCCTTGGAAAACAGGGCGGGTCAAACTGTCCAATGACAATGGCCACACAGGTCAGATGTGTTCAAACTTCTCAATACACAGTCTTATCAGCAGGGGGTTGGAGGAATCCCCCCTCCCTTTTTCCTCACAGCAAATACACTTGCACATTCCATAACAGTTAAGACAGCCACAATAGACAATAGAATACAGTCCCACCCCAAACCATCACAGCAAATAGTCCAACAGCATGGCACAGCACACATTAGTCCCACAAACCCCCAACCCAAAGTCACTCCTGTCACACATCTCCCCTTTCGGCAGGAGACTTACACAGGAGGAGATCCCAGACGGGTTGACTTAGTTAGTAGTTCCAGTCCCTCAATGCCGGTATCCACACAGTACGCCAAATAAATTGTCTCAAGCCGAGCATTACTTACCCCATAGGCGTGCGCACGGGGTGTGCCGGTGGTGCCTGGGCACACCCTAATCACCCCCATGTGAATCACTCTGCCTGGCCCTGGCAATTCCGTATAGGTTCCCGGCAGCAGAGAGAGGAGCCCAACTCACAAACACTGGGCACCTCTGCTCTGCAGCTATTTAACAAGAAAAAACAGCCCCATTGTTAATCTGCCTGGCGGGGCAAAAGGGGACTATTTAACCACTTTTGGGTGCAGGCGGAGTGATCTACTGCACTGTGGTTCCCGACAATTAAATTAAAGTCCCGGCTTCTTCTATAACAATCTGCAGGGCTTTAATCTAATTGGAAGCAAAGGCTGTGGATGATTACTCCACCTCCTCCTGAACGTGGGTAAATAGTCCTCCTTCAGCACCAGGCTCCGGTGCCCAGCTCAGCGCAGTGGATGGAGACTGGGATGGTGAATCCCAGTGATCGATGTTGTGCCCGGCTCTTGGTGACTGACATGGAGCAGCGGGCGCAAGTGCAGAGGATGGCTGGCTGTGTGGATTCCTCCAGTGTGTCCCGGCTGGGTCCCTCCCTCGTGATGCCGACTCATCCCCTCCACCCACCCTCAAGTGGATGTGCTGCAGGAAGAGATTGGCTACACTGCTGGCTGCCCAAATCGTGAGTACCAGCTGCCCCCTCCCTGCTCAGCTCTGATCCTTGGTCCCTCTAACCCTGCCAGGTTATCTGGGGTCCTCTGCTCCTCTCCTGACCCTGTGCCTTCCATCTGCCCTGCACCCCTTACCCTATACTGACCTACTCTACAGCACCCTGCACCCTTCACTATGCACCCTTCACCCACCCCACAGAACTCTGCACCCCTCACTGTGCACCCTGCACCCATCCCACAGCACCCTGCACCCTTCACTATGCACCCTGCACCCACCCCACAGAACTCTGCACCCCTCACTGTGCACCCTGCCCCCACCCTACAAAACTCTGCACCCCTCACTGTGCACCCTGCACCCACCCCACAGCACCCTGCACCCCTCATTGTGCACCCTGCCCCCACCCCACCCCACAGCACCCTGCACCCCTCATTGTGCACCCTGCCCCCACCCCACAGCACCCTGCACCCCTCACTGTGCAGCCTGCCCCCACCCCACAGAACCCTGCACCCCTCACTGTGCACCCTGCCCCCACCCTAAAGAACCCTGCACCCCTCACTGTGCACACGGCCCCCACCCCACAGAACTCTGCACCCCTCACTGTGCACCCTGCACCCACCCCACAGCACCCTGCACCCCTCATTGTGCACCCTGCCCCCACCCCACAGCACCCTGCACCCCTCACTATGCACCCTTCACCCACCCCACAGAACTCTGCACCCCCCACTGTGCACCCTGCACCCACCCCACAGAACCCTACACCCCTCACTGGGCACCCTGCACCCACCCCACAGCACCCTGCACCCCTCATTGTGCACCCTGCCCCCACCCCACAGAACTCTGCACCCCTCACCGTGCACCCTGCACCCACCCCACAGCACCCTGCACCACTCACTATGCACCCTTCACCCACCCCACAGAACTCTGCACCCCTTACTGTGCACCCTGCACCCACCCCACAGAACTCTGCACCCCTCACTGGGCACCCTGCACCCACCCCACAGCACCCTGCACCCTTCATTGTGCACCCTGCCCCCACCCCACAGAACTCTGCACCCCTCACCATGCACCCTGCACCCACCCCACAGCACCCTGCACCACTCTCTATGCACCCTGCACCCACCCCACAGAACTCTGCACCCCTCACTGTGCACGCTGCCCCCACCCCACAAAACTCTGCACCCCTCATTGTGCACCCTGCCCGCACCCCACAGCACCCTGCACCCCTCATTGTGCACCCTGCCCCCACCTCACATCACCCGGCACCCCTTTCGCGGGACGGCCCCGACAAAGTGACACTGGAGGTCACCGACATCATTCCCAAGAAGCACATCTGCAGGTAATCCTTCCATTACTCCGACATCACAGCGCTTGGGCCCCAGTCCATAGTCCAAGGTGACAGTAGCGAGGGGAATGAAGCATTTGGTGCCGCCTGCCAATTGGATCACCATTCCTGTGCCTGGCTGGAGAGTACCAGAGCTCACAACTCGTGGGTCCACAATAGCGAGGAATGCACCTGAATCTCGGAATCCCAACGCCTTTTGACCGTCCACGGTGACCTCTTGTAGGTGCTTTCCTTTGAGAAGTGATGTAGGGGCCTCAGCAGGTTGTAGGCCAAAGACTCCTGGAAGGGTGTCCCGGTCGGCAGAAGAGGAACACCAGTCTAGAGGGGGTGGCAGCAGGTCCTCAGGAGCTTGCTACCGATCCACATAATGTATTGGCATGCCAGGGCTAGGTCCAAGAGTCTTGGTTCTGGCAGGGCAGCTGGCCTGATAGTAGCCAGGCTGCCCACAGCCAAAACAGCGCCTTTCCAAGGTGGGTCTTGCGGTCCACTGTGGGGAAATTGGGTGGTGTGGTAGCGGGACCCGATGGGTTGGTGCTGCCTGGGGGTTCATTCGACGATGGGGAGGCATGTAGGGCTGGACACCTTGGGAACTTGGGGTGCCTCGGCGGGAGGCTTCCGCCATTGTGTGTTGATCAAGAGGGCCTCATCCGCTAAGGCTGCGGCTTCATCTAGGGTGGCAGGTTTTTCGCTCCCGCACCCACTGTCGGAGCTCAGGGGGGCAATTGAAAAATAATTTTTCCTTCAGGACAGCCTGTATGGTCCCCTCTGGGGAAGTGGCCTTCTCCCCTTCCAGCCATCGGCGGCATGCTACGGACAGCTTGTACGCAAACATTTTGAAGGAGGTCTCGGGGACCCGAGGGGTAGTCCGGAACTGGGCATGATACGCCTCTGGCGATATAGCGTAATAGTCCAGTACTGCCCGTTTTAGGTCCTCATAGCTACTTTTTTGAGAGGGTCCATCATAAGCATCAGCGGCCCCCTCTTCCAGCAGTCCTACTACATGGCGGGTCCAGTCTGCGGGTGGGACCCCCAGTAGTTTGCATTGATGTTCAAAGTCCTGAAAGTACCCATCCACATCCCCTGCATTGTCTTGGTAGGGCTTAAAGTCCTTCCTGGAAATTCTTTGGGTGTCCCAAACAGCAGGGAGAGATGCAGGGGTGGTGGCTCGGTTTTTTGCAGTCTCCCATTCCGTTTGTCTTTTTTGTGCCTTTTCAATGGCTGCAATCTTTCTTTCGGTGGTGGCATCCATCCCCAGAATGGCCATCTCTTCCTCATACCAGACAACCCAAGGGCTCCTGGTGCCTGGGTTGGGAGGCTCTGCTCTGTCTTCGCTGGGAAGTGCCTGACCTCCATCTGTGGTCAACTCCACCCACTGACTGTTTTCTTGCAGCAACTGGACCAGCTGGTCCTTACTCAGTCCCCTGTGGTTGAGACCCAACATTCTGGCTCTTTCTCGTAGACTGCTTGCAGTCGAATGGTGATACTCTGGGGCTTCAGTGCTCCTGGTGTGCAGACTTTCATCAGCCATCTTCAGTGCTCTCGTCCCGCTGCTGGGGTGACTGAAGGCTGCTATCCAATCTTGGATCCAGGTGGAGGTCTTCACAGCCAGGAAGCACAATCCCGCTGCTGCCAACCAGTTGTGATGAACCCTCTGTCCTCAAACAGATCTCGGTCCGCCCCTTAATGCTTCCACTGTTCAGAACCAGCACTTATCCAAGATTCTCCGGCCATCCCAGTCACCAGACACAGACTTTATTATCACACATGGACACACAGATATCTCTCCTCAAAAACACTTCCCTCCCACCCTTGGAAAACAGGGCGGGACAAACTGTCCAATGACAATGGCCACACAGGTCAGGTGTGTTCAAACTTCTCAATACACAGTTTTATCAGCAGGGGGGTTGGAGGAATCCCCCCTCCTTTTTTCCTCACAGCAAACACACTTGCACATCCCATAATAGTTAAGACAGCCACAATAGACAATAGAATACAGTTCCACCCCAAATGATCACAGCAAATAGTCCAACAGCATGGCACAGCACACATTAGTCCCACAAACCCCTGACCCAAAGACACTCCTGTCACATGGGTCTGCAAAGGTTATGTTTTATATCACCTAGTGCAGTGTATTGTTTTTTTCTTTCATTTCCTCAAAGTATCTGCCTTTTTTTAAATGTGTGTCATCGGAGCAGTAGGTATTGACTGTATGGGATCAAAACCAAAATTGTCTGGGGTTGAAAGCTAGAGGAAAACGGAATGGAATTCTGGTGGGTTAAGGTAAATTTGGGATTGTAATCATTGAAATGGATGCATATTAGAAAGTCCAACAAGGACTCTTTTTGGGGCCATCCCATAAGACAAAAATGTCATCAATGTTGCGATGCCATGCCAGGATGCAAGACGTGTATGTCATAAGGTTCTTGTCTATTAGCATAGTACGCTCCCCATCCCCCAGGTACAGGTTGACATAAGAGGGGACAAAGTGGGTCCCCATAGCTATGCCCTGTACCTGAAGGTAGTGGGAGCCATGAAACAAGAACGAGTTGTGTCTGAGAATGAAGTCAAGTGAGGACAGTAAGAAATCATTAGGATGTTGCTCATGTTGGCCCCTTTGTGATAGAACATGATGTATTGCCGCAAGACCGCAGTCATGAGGTATGGAGCTGTTGACGTGGGTCCACTCCAAGATCTGCAATAGATGTATAGTGTCCCGCACAGCACTGCCTCATCTGCGAGATGGGAGGCAACCTATACCAGCCCCATCTGAAGGCACCTTATGTGTTTTTATCTCTGTACTTGCCATATGTAAGTGCATTGTATTTTCAGTAACTTTGTATCAATACCAGCCAGTACCTTTTCAACTGTCCACACATATTATCAATATGCTGTGTATATATAGTATTTTATGCACATGCTAAATATGATTTATTGCATTTTAGAGTTCTCTGTACCTCAAAAATCCCTGAAGAAGGATTTTATTCCGAAACATGTCAGGACACACTTTAACCACTTAAGCCCCGGACCAATACGCAGCATAAAGACCAGGGGTGTCTTTACAATTTGGCAATGCGCTGATTTAACTGGAAATTGCGCGGATATGCAATGTTGTACCCAAACGAAATTTGCGTCCTTTTCTTCCTACAAATAGAGATTTATTTTAATGGTATTTGATTGCCTCTGCAATTTTTTTTTTTTGCGATATAAATGGAAAAAGACCGAAAATGTTTAAAAAAAAACTATATTTTCTACTTTTTGTTATAAGAAAAATCAAATAAACTCAATTTTAGTCATACCTTTAGGCCAAAATGTATTCAGCCACATGTCTTTAGTAAAAAAGATGTCAATAAGTGTATATTTATTGGTTTGCGCAAAAGTTATACATTTTCTGGAATTTACACAGCTTTTAATTTATGACTGCCTATCTAATTTCTTGAGGTGCTAAAATGGCAGGACAGTACAAACACCCCCCCCCAAATGACCCCATTTTGGAAAGTAGACACCCCAAGGAAATTGCTGAGAGGCATGTTGAGCCCATTCAATAATTTTTTTTGTCCCAAGTGATTGAATAATGACAAAAAAAAGAAAAGAAAATTACAAAAAGTTGTCACTAAATGATATATTGCTTACACATGCCATGGTTATATGTGGAATTGCACCCCAAAATACATTTTGCTGCTTCTCTTGAGTACGGGGATACCACATGTGTGGGACTTTTTGGGAGCCTAGCCGCGTACGGGACCTCGAAAACCAAGCACCGCCTTCAGGATTTCTAAGGGCGCAAATTTTTGATTTCACTCCTCACTACCTATCACAGTTTCGAAGGCCATAAAATGCCAAAATAGCACAAAACTCCCCCAAATGACCCCATTTCGGAAAGTAGACACCCCAAGCTATTTGCTGAGAGGCATGGTAAGTATTTTACAGCTCTCATTTGTTTTTGAAAATGAAGAAAGAAAATAATTTTTAATTTTTTTTATTTTTTCAATTTTCAAAACTTTGTGACAAAAAGCGATATCTACAAAATACTCACCATACCTCTCAGCAAATAGCTTGGGGTGTCTATTTTCCAAAATGGGGTCATTTGTTTTTTTTTGTGCCATCTGGGCATTCCATGGCCTCCGAAACTGTATTAGGCAGTGAGGAGTGAAATCAAAAATTTACACCCTTAGAAAGCCTGAAGGCGGTGCTTGGTTTTTGGGGTCCCGTACGCGGCTAGACTCCCAAAAAGTCTCACACATGTGGTATCCCCATACTCAGGAGAAGCAACAGAATGTATTTTGGGGTGTAATTCCACATATGCCCATGGCATGTTTGAGCAATATATCATTTAGTGACAACTTTGTGCAAAAAAAAAAAATATATATTTTTTTTCCGCAACTTGTGTCAACATATAAAATATTCCATGGACTCGACATGCCTCTTAGCAAATAGCATGGGGTGTCTACTTTCCAAAATTGGGTCATTTGGGGGGGGGGGGTTTGAACTGTCCTAGCATTTTATGCACAACATTAGGAAGCTTATGTCACACATCATCCACTCTTCTAACCACTAGAAGACAAAGCCCTTTCTGACACTTTTTGTTTACATGAAACATATTTATTTTTTTTGCAAGAAAATTACGTTGAACCCCCAAACATTATATATTTTTTTAAAGCAAAGGCCCTACAGATTACAATGGTGGGTGTTGCATTTTTTTTTCCACACAGTATTTGCGCAGCGATTTTTGAAAAGCATTTTTTGTGGAAAAAATACACTTTTTTTAATTTTAATGCAGTAAAACACACTATATTGCCCAAATGTTTGATGAAATAAAAAAGA
This sequence comes from Rana muscosa, assembly GCA_029206835.1. Lineage (NCBI taxonomy): Eukaryota > Metazoa > Chordata > Amphibia > Anura > Ranidae > Rana > Rana muscosa. The sequence continues at coordinate 3,586,129 of JARGYO010005562.1, read as the reverse complement.
TGATCTTAGGCCGAGTACATGGATATCAAACACGACATGCTTTAAAATTTCGCAAAAACGCTCAGTGGCGACAAACTACATACACCTGCATCTCGGAAACCCCAATAATCAGTTAGGTTTAGGCCCCTTTAGGTCCAGGGTAGCCCCCTAACCCCCCCTAATAAAGGTTTAACCCCTTGATCGCCCCCCAGGTGATCCTTTCACCCCCTATCACCAGTGTCACTAAGCAATCATTTTTTGATCGCTGCATTAGTGTCGCTAGTGTCGCTGATTACAAGATCTTGACGCCCTTGGCTTTATTCAAAATGTCAACTCCTAAACCCATGAGAAAGGGCACACACTAGATGCGGTCTTCTCCTCTAATATTACCATCTCTGACATCCAGAACATCGAACTTATATGGACAGATCATAAATTAATTTCATACCAACTCAGAGACTTTAGACCCCCAGCCCCAGACTTGGGTACTCCCATGCAGCAATCCAAGCCATATCGTTCACTTAAAAACCTATGTCCACTCACCTTAATGGCAACATACTAGGCTCTTGAACCTATCACCCTAGACAGTGAAGCTGATCTTTATACTGACTTTGAAATCCATCTTGGCAGAGTCACTAAAGCCCTTGATGCATTTGAACTAAAAATCCATCATACACTTGATAAACTTGCCCCTCTCAAAACATCACACTTTCGCAAAAAGATTACCAAGGCTAAACCTTGGTACACTAGCAACCTAGCCCTAATTAAAACGAAACGCAGACGCTTGAAAGAAAATGGCTTAAGACTAACACACACACCAAGACAAGCTCGCATACCGAATAATTTCTCAGGCATATTTCAAAGCTATTAGCCACAGGAAAAAAGCATATTACGGTGAACAGATCGATAACGCCGGAAACCAGGATAAGAAACTTTTCGAAATCGTAAACGAAATGCTTAATCCACGTAGGTTAACCAAGACGATAATACCATCACAAGAATTCACCAATAAATTAGGGATCGCTTTCCAAGATAAAATTCATAAAATCCGGTTGGGCATTGCCAAGAACATTCACCTGATTGACCAACCTGGTCCACTACAAGAGGCTATCCAACCTACTCTGTCCAGCTTAAAAAACTTCACACCTACCACGCCGGAGTTACTACACAAAGTAATTCTTAAATTAAAGCCCACACACTTTGCGGATGAATTTTGCCCTGCCTGGTTTTTCAAACTCCAGTCAAAGGCATTCCTTCCAGACCTATGTACAATCATCAACTAAGAGAGTGCCTTCGGATGAGCCACATCGCCAGCATCGATCGCTCTGTTGAGGAAACAACTTGGTAAGGACTGATGGGGTTCTATACTAACGTGTCATTAACTTGTATGTGGTTTCCTGGTATTTGCTACACAGGGAGGATTTGTGTGCAAAAAAGAGTATAAATTCCTTTTGTGGGCCAGAGAATGTCACCCCTAGATCCCTTTCCCATTTAGCAAGGAAGGGGGGATCGGAACAAGCATGAAGTTCCAGGAGGTACTTGTAAGAAGTAGAAAGAGATCCTCGAATCAGGTCCCTCCCTAGACATAGCTCTTCAAATGCATTCAAGTCTCTGGGGAACATTGTATGTTTTGGCAAAGATTGCAGGACATGGGACAACTGGAGTGCCCTCCATTGAGGCAGCAGAAAGGTGATTGAGCTGGAGAATGTCCTTGTCTCAATCCAGCCATTGGTACCCAGGAGTTGAGAGGCGAGCATTGGGCTTTGAGTTGATAATGAGTAAGTAAGGATCAGCAGTAAGTCCAGGTAAAAATCTCGGATGTCCTATTATTGGTGTCATAGGTGAGGGGAAGCTCTCCAACTAAGCCAATTTGAAAAATCTACCCATTTCGGCTAAGACAGGGCCTATTAGTGGGTGACTGGTAAGGTGAGATACATATTGTTTACCTGCCCATGACAGCCCTGCGAGTGGCGCACCCGCTGCCTCCTGTTCCAACATGGCCCAAAGTTTATGAGTTTGGTGTCTGCACCAGTCCACTACTCTGGTCATCTGGACTGCTGTATAGTATAGCGCTCCTAGGTTTGTTTCTAACTGTGGGGGATGGGACTGACTATTGGAGGAGAGATCTGTTTCTCCTCTCCTGTCAGAACAGGTATTTGTGTGTTTACACATACAAATCCCCATTCTGGCTCTCGTGCCCGCGAACATCCCAGCAACGCGCATCAGGTCCCCCCCGCGCCTGCTTTGGCTCTTAATGGAGCCATCGTACAGCTACGGCGATTTGCGGAAAAGAGCCGACCTGCCGCTGTATAATGACGGCGGCTGGTCGGCAAGTGGTTAAGGACGAAGGCAGCAAATGTTGTAAATGCTGGTGTAGCGCCCCCCCCCCAATATTTGGGGGCGCTTTGTGGAAATTTGGGCTCAGACCAATTATGGTTCAAATTGTTTGCTCTGCTCTGGGTGTGATACTGCCCGGTAGTGTTATTCTCCTTTGCCTGCAGGTGGCACGGTCACCGCCGGCACAGGCTGGATCACGGCGGTATCACAGCACCTTGGGTGTCCTCTCTCGGCAGCCATGCAGTGGGCGTGGTCTACCCGCTGTGCATGCTGGGAGAGGGTACAAAAGGGGCAGACGCCATTTGGCGTAAGGCGATTCCAGGGGGACCCCAAGGCGTTCAGGGGGACCTCTGGTCCAGTGAGCTTGCCTCGTGGCCCACATGGCACGAGGTGCGCAGGTGGGTTTAGGCCTCGGGCACCTTTAGCCCGAGGCTCTGCAGCTGCATCATAGGCCCAGCTCTCTTAACAAGGGCCTACGCTTCGGAGAAGGATCCCAGGCTGCCCGGTTGTAAGGGGACCCATCTTTAGGAAAGGAGTTCCAGGGGAAGATCAGTCCCGGCGGAGATAGCGACGGTACTGCTGTCTCGGGGAGAGGCCTGGAGGCCTACCTAAAGGGGGATCCATCATCTCTGACATCCGTGCTCCATCCCGGCTGCTAGGACCGCTCTCATAGGGACTATCCGATTGAGCAATACCCACTCAGGCTTGAGTGGCGACGAGTGTACATATTTGGGATCTAAGTGTTGCGTGCCTGAACCTTCCCCTATATCTTCAACTTTCCTGCCTTTGCTTTCTTCAAGTTGACTCAAAGTACAAAAAGAATAAAGCCTTGCTGATTAGGTTTTACTTGTGTGGGGACATTGGCCTTATTCCTTAATACACTGGTGCATCTAGATAATGGAGCTGAAGGACCCACTCGTGGGAGGTAACTCGCTGCAGACCCAAAGGTAATCAAACAGTGGATTTCATATTTAACAAAGTGTGGATCCGGCGTAGCCGCAAGGGAGCGTAAAGAGGGAAGTGCAAAAGCCCACCCTGGGAGCTACACGTGGGGGCTCGAGTCCGGGATTTGTGGCTATCTCTTGCACGAGTGGATTGAAGTTTATGTGTTTGGAAAATTGGCCATTGGATTGTGTTAAAGACTTTGAGTGAAGAAGAAGGGGTTAAGGGGCACAGAACTGTTTCTAACTGCATAGTTCGTGGGTGTGTCTAAAGAAAAAAAAAAGCCTACGAGCTACGTGCAAAAGAAAATAAAGGAAAGAGTCCCCGCCCCCCGTGATTTACACGTGGGTGGATTGGCGCCAAAGGACAGAGAGAGTTGGATCGAGTGAGGAGAGAGCAACATGTCTGCTTTTCAGCATACTTCAGTTTTGTCGGGACCCCGGATGTTCCCGATGCCTTCTTCAATGGTCATTGCTCCGATCACCGCCCCACTTACAGATACGGGGATCCGACTCAAGCCCCGGGGCCGCTTTGCCTTGTACACCTCCAGAGATGCGGAGGCCCTGGGCATGCTCTGTCCCAAATGCCACGGACTGGCTGTGCAACTACGCCCCTTTGGGAGATGTTCGGCTTGTGAAGAGCTTGTTATGTTTTTTTTCTCTCCCTCCTGCTCCGAACAAAGGGACAGTTTTCCTCTGAATTGAACTTTGGAGTAGATAAGTCAGTAGGTCATGGTGAAGGAACGCTGTGGTCAAGATGTAATGTTCAAGTGTGCTGTGCTGCAGTCCCATGCGCAGCTATTGTGGAATACTGAATTTATGCCAACACTAGGTGGCAGTGTGAGTGAGTGAGTGAGTGAAAAACTTGTATAGCGCTAACAAATGCGAACTAAATCGCCTCAAGGCGCTTAGCATCCAGTAGCTTCATGATACATCAGAAGAGGTGGGTCTTAAGTTTTTTCCTAAAGGCCCGATGGTTTTCTTCCATATGGATATCCGTGGGTAGCGCGTTCCATAGCCGTGGTCCTTGGACTGCAAATCTTCATTCTCCCTTTGATTTGTAGCGAAATTTGGGGATGTGAAGGAGGTTTTGGTTTGTTGATCGGAGACTGCGTTTGGGGGTGTAATGCTTTATCTTCTCGCATAAATATTGCGGAGCGATTCCTTGTGTGCACTTGTGGGTGAGACAGAGGGTCTTGAATGTGACCCGATCCTTTACGGTTAACCAATGAAGGGTCCTCAGTGCAGGGGTGATGGATTTCCAGGTTTTTTTTCCTGTTATCAGTCTGGCTGCCGTGTTCTGGACGACTTGTAGGCGTGACATTTGGTATTTGGGTAGTCCGAGGTAGAGGGAGTTTGCGTAGTCGAGTCGGGAGTTGATAATTGATCCAACTACTACTGCTGTGTCCTCTTCTGGGATGAAGGGAATGAGTCTACGCAGCAGGCGGAGGAGATAATGAGATCCGCTGATTACTGATCCTATTTGAGCGTCCATCGACATCTCCGAGTCAAAAATGACTCCGAGACTTTTGACTTTGGTGCTCGGGGTGATGGTCTGTCCAAGAATGGTGGGTGGTGTCCAGGAGGTTTTAGTTTTTGTCTTTCGATTAGCGTGGAGGAGAAGCAGTTCTGTTTTGGATCCGTTGAGTTTAAGTGAACTCTCAGTCATCCAATCATCGATCAATGTGAGGCATTTTTCCAATCCGTGATATTGGTCTTTTTTTCCAGTGATACGAAAGTAGAGTTGGGTGTCATCCGCGTATGAGTGGTAGCATAAGTCCTGTTTGCTAATGATTTTTAGGAGTGGGCGGAGGTAGATGTTAAAGAGCAGGGGTGACAGTGGTGATCCTTGAGGGACTCCGCAAGAAATTGCGCGAGTTTCAGAGGTGAAGGCACCTAATTTCACTGTCTGAGAACGATTCTCAAGAAAGGAAGCGAACCAAGGAAGGTCAGGGTCTGCGACTCCTGCTACTTCTTTAAGACTAATGAGTAGAGTTTTGTGGTCTACTGTGTCGAACGCTGCACTGAGGTCCAGCAGCACCAGGAGACATGATTCTCCGTCATCTGCGGCTTCGAGGACGTCATCCCATATTTTGAGAAGTGCCGTTTCTGTGCCATGGCCTGGGCGGAAGCCTGATTGTAGTGGATCCAAGAGTTTGTAAGTGTCCAAATGGCCTTGTAGCTGTTGTACTACTGCTTTCTCCATGATCTTGGAAATGGTGTTGAGGCTTGTTACCGGTCTGCGGTAATTTGGGTCCTTAGGGTCAAGATTGGGTTTCTTTAGGAGGGGTTTGATTATACCTTGCTTGAGGGAGTTCGGAACCATACCTTCTTTGAATGAAAGATTTACGATGTGTGTAATGGTAGGAGCTAAAATGTTGGTACATTCTTTCAGGAGTTTTGTGGGAATTATGTCATTTGACGATGTAGTGTCTCTGAGGCTTCTGATGATGTTTTTGGTGGTGTCAATGGTGATCGGGACCAGCGAAAATTTTGCTAGTTGTATAATGTTCGTATTGATTTTCTCTGTTTGCTTTGGCTGTGTGAAGTTGGTTGTTTTTTTCTGTTGAATTATTTCCCGAATATATTCGATTCTGTCGATAAAAAAATCCGATAGCTCATTGCAGAACTCTTGGGTTTCGTTTGCTGGAGGCTCTAGACAGGTAGGGTTCATGGTCCGAGTGACCAGTTTGAAGAGTTCACGAGGCCGGTTTAGGGCTTTTTTTATGGTGTTCTAAACTAAAACAAACTAACTGCTCTGATGAGAAAAGCATTTAGGCTTAGATTTTTTTTCTTATTAGCTATTTTATGCTAGGCTTAGCATAATAGGCTTTAGAGAAGGGAATTGCTTCCTTTAGGGGAGGCAGTTTACTTCTAAACTGTATAAAAGTTCTAGGGATAGGATGTTTGTATATCTTTCCTGTTTGCATGTGTGAGAACGGCTATCAACACCACCGGAGAATGGGGTGGGATAGATAGCTAGTGATGGGTGGAGTGTGTATTATTTTTTCCATTTAAAAAAAAAAATGTCAATGACTAGATGTAGTGTTATCTATATGCTTCTTTTCGTTCCTTCTCCCTTCCCAACAATTTTGGTTCAGGCAGCTGTTTAAATTTTTAGTTCTTAGATGAATCAACAGCCTTCAGGATTGAAGGAGTTTGATTCCTCTAGCCACTGGGGACAGTGTCTTTTTCAGGAGGGGGTATGTGTAGCGCCCCCCCCATTGGGGGTGCTATGTGGAAATATAGGGGCAGTCTGAGCCAGTAGTTGGGCTCAGACCAATTGTCGTTCAAATTGTTTGCTCTGCTCTGGGTGTGATACTGCCCGGCAGTGTTATTCTCCTTTGCCTGCAGGTTGACTCAAAGTACAAAAAGAATAAAGCCTTGCTGATTAGGTTTTACTCATGTGTGGACATTAGCCTTATTCCTGAATACACTGGTGCACCTAGACAATGAAGCTGAAGGATCCACTCGTGGGAGGTAACTCGCTGCAGACCCAAAGGTAATCAAACAGTGGGTTTCATTCTTAACAACGTGTGGATCCGGTGTAGCCGCAAGGGAGAGTAAAGAGGGAAGTGCAAAAAGCCTCCCTGGGAGCTACACTGGTTAGGCCCCATGCACACGAGACGCAGGTGCAAACTCTGCTGAACACACGTTTTTAAACGCTGAAACCGGCGTTTATAAACGCGCGTTTTGCCGCGTTTGCAGCCGCGTTTAGCGGCGTTTAACCGCGTTTGCGTTTATAAGCGTTTCATCATAGACCCTCCCTAAGCTCAAAAAAGAGTAAATTTTAACCATTTCAGCCAGTTTGTGAGACCAGAGTGAGTAGCAGCAGCTGAGAGAGCAGCAGTGTACTTGTATTTAGCGTATCACTTGCCACATCATCTGCCACAAGTTGTGGATTGTCCACTTGCCACGTCACCTGCCACGTCACCTGGCCACATCACCTGGCCACGTCACCTGGCCACGTCACCTGCCACAAGTTGTGGATTGTCCACTTGCCACGTCACCTGGCCACATCACGTGCCACGTCACCTGCCACAAGTTGTGGATTGTCCACTTGCCACGTTACCTGGCCACGTCACCTGGTCATGTTACCTGCCACGTCACCTGGCCACGTTACCTGCCACGTCAGCTGGCCACGTCACCTGCCACAAGTTGTGGATTGTCCACTTGCCACGTCACCTGCCACGTCACCTGGCCACGTCACCTGCCACAAGTTGTGGATTGTCCACTTGCCATGTCACCTGGTCACATCACGTGCCACGTCACCTGGCCACGTCACCTGCCACAAGTTGTGAATTGTCCACTTGCCACGTCACCTGCCACGTCACCTAGCCATGTTACCTGCCCACATTACCTGCCACGTCACCTGCCACGTCACCTGCCACAAGTTGTGGATTGTCCACTTTCCACGTCACCTGACCACATCACGTGCCACGTCACCTGCCACAAGTTGTGAATTGTCCACTTGCCACATCACCTGCCACGTCACCTGGCCACGTTACCTGCCACGTCACCTGGCCACGTCACCTGCCACATCACCTGGCCACGTCACCTGCCACAAGCTGTGGATTGTCCACTTGCCACGTCACCTGGCCACGTCACCTGGCCACATCACCTGACACAAGTTGTTGATTGTCCACTTGCCACGTTACCTGCCACAAGTTGTGGATTGTCCACAATGCAATGCAAGCAATTACAGTTTTCTTTTATATTTTTTAATAGTTTTTCATCATTTGCCATCATTTTTGAGATTTCTAATGTTAAAAAATAGGTCACCTTTAAAAACGCTTATAAACGCAAACGCGGCAAAACGCCGGTACCACGTTTAGCCGCGTTTAGCGTCTGAAACGTGGAAAACGTTTGCGTCTGAACCCATTTTTTTGCTTCTGGAAAAACGAGGTTAAACGCAACTGCTTGTAAACACCAAAAAACGAGAGTGTGTGCATGGACACATAGCATAGCATTGAATGGGTTCAGGAGCAGTTGAAAAAAGCGTCCAACTGCCTCTGAACGCGCGTTCAACAGCAAATAACAGCGTCTCGTGTGCATGGGGCCTTATAGTGCATTACTCTATGAAAATCTGAGTAAAATGGGCCTTTCCAGACATTGTTCAGAACAGTATACTTTGACTAAAAAGTTGTTTAGCGAGGTGAAAACCTATAAAGTGCAGAAACTAATAGGCTGCTCAAAATTATCTCAAAAGATTTATAATGGCAACCAAAACAAGAAAGACTTGGAAGAAAATGGAAAACTACCATTCAAATGTATCAAAGACATTGAAAAACACAATCCCGTATTAAAAAAGAAAACCTTGTATTCCTTCATCCATGCCCTATACACATTATTCCCCCTACAAACCCTCCCTCCAAAAAAAAAAAAAATAGCCCCTCCTCCTCCAACCCCTCCTCCTCCCTCCCTCCTCAATTTCTCAATTCACTACACCTTACTACATCCTACAAGTTCCTACCTCCCTGAACTCCTGCCATTTCCCCCATATCTTCCGGAATCTCTCCAATGCATCCTCCTCTATATGAATGATTTCCTCCATGACTCTTAAGCCCTGTACTCACGATCGGTTTTACAGATGAAAACTGTCCGATGGACTTTTTTCATCGGACAAACCAATCGTGTATGGGACCCATCTGCCTTTTTTCCATCGGTTTTAAAAAATAGAACATGTTTTAAATTTTTCCGATGGATCAAAAACCGATAGCAAATTCCGATCGTCTATGGGCAAATCCATTGGATAAAAAACCCACGCATGCTCAGAATCAAGTCGACGCATGCTCAGAAGCATTGAACTTCATTTTTCTCAGCTCATCGAAGTGTTTTACGTCACGGCGTTTGGAACGGTCGGTTTTTTGACTGATGGAAGTCAGCTTCATCGGATTTCCGATGGACAAACCATCGGATTAGAATCCATAGGATATCCGATCGTGTGTACGAGGCTTTATCATTTCCACCCCTGCAACCCATTCCTTGATACTCGGTACTTCCTGAGACCTCCAGAGACTCAGGATCAGGCTTTTGGCTGCATTTAAGAGAACTGGGACCAAAGTATTCTTATATTGGGGGGCTGACTTAATTGTATCATGAAATAAACAATCCCATGGATTCTTCTGAATCTGTTCTCTTGTGATTTGGTAAATTGCTACCAAGATTCCCTCCCAATAGGGTTGGATAGTTATGCATTCCCCCAAGAGGTACGCAAAGGTTCCCGGGGCGTCGCACCCCCTCCAACAAGTTGGGGGTCCCTCTACCCCGATCCTGTGCGCCCTCTGGGGGGTTACATAAAATCTCGCCAGAAGTTTATAACACATTTCCACTGTCTTTGCATCTCCTGAGGAATAGCGCGCCATTTTCAGAATTTTCCTTCTATGTTCATCATCTTTAAGCGGGCCTATGTCCTCTTCCCATTTCCTCAAGTATGGAGGAAATTCTGGTTCCAACTCTTTAATTAATGTCTTATAGATTTTGGATATACTTTGCTTTAAAATGAGGGGGGAGCGAAAAAGTTTCTCTATAGTACTCATGTGTCCTTTACCCCGTAACGGTTGTGGCAGTGATGAAGAAGGTCTAAAGTTACTTGTGGTTACTGTAACAATTAGAAGATGCCTATGTGAAGCCAAGCTATTGGCAAGAAGCCCCCGCAATGTCCCATTGTTGAAAAAATATGTGCTGAAGAGTTTGCTATTTACCAAAGAACACATTGACCGGGCTGAAGGGAAATGGCGCAAAAATTTTGTAGATTGATGAAAGCAAGATTGTTCTTTTTGGGTCTAGGGGCTGCAGACAGTTTGTCAGAAGTCCCCCAAACACTGAATTTAAGCCACAGTACACTGTGAAGACAGTGAAGCATGGTGGTGCAAACATGAAATGGGGATGTTTCTCATACAGCACTATGGTGTTGGGCCTATTTATCGCATACCAGCGATCATGGGTCAGTTTGAATACATAAAAATACTTTAAGAGGTCATGTTGCCTTATGCCTAAGAGGAAATGCCCTTGAAAGGGGTGTTTCAACAAGACAATGACCCCAAACATACCAGTAAGCATGCAGCATCTTGGTTCCAGACCAACAAGATTAACGTCATGGAGTGTCCAGCCCAATCCTCGGACCTTAATCCAATTGAAAACTTGTGAGTGACATAAAAAATGCTGTTTCTGAGGTAAAACCAATAAATGCAGAGGAATTGTGGAATGTAGGGCAATTGTCCTGGGCTGGAATACCTGTTCATAGGTGCCAGAAGTTGGTCGACTCCATGCAACATAGATGTGAAGCAATGCTCAAACATCGGTTATACAACTAAATATTAGTTCAGTGAAAAGCCCAATATTCCTTTTTTTCTTCACTTTTTCTATAAAGTATTAACAAATGTGAAACTTTTTTTTTAGGTTTTGATTTGGAATAGACTGTACAGTATTTCCAATGCCTTTGCGTGTATGGAAATAAAAGCTATTATAAGGATTTTGATCTTTACTTAAATTTTTTTAACCACTTAAGACCCGGACCAATACGCAGCATAAGGACCAGGCCCCTTTTTGCGATTCGGCACTGCGTCGCTTTAACTGACAATTGCGCAGTCGTGCGACGTGGCCCCCAAACAAAATAGGCATCCTTTTTTTTTTCCACAAATAGAGCTTTCTTTTGGTGGTATTTGATCACCTCTGCGGTTTTTATTTTTTGCGCTATAAACAAAAATAGAGCGACAACTTTGAAAAAAATGCAATATTTTTTAACTTTTTGCTATAATATATATCCCCCAAAAATATATATTTTTTTTTTCCTCAGTTTAGGCCGATACGTATTCTTCTACATATTTTTGGTAAAAAAAAACGCAATCGGCATTTATTGATTGGTTTGCGCGAAAGTTATAGCGTTTACAAAATAGGGGGTAGTTTTATGGCATTTTTATAACTTTTTTTTTTTTTTACTAGTAATGGCCGCGATCAGCGATTTTTTTCATGACTGCGACATTATGGCGGACACATCAGACACTTTTGACACTATTTTGGGACCATTGTCATTTTTACAGCGACCAGTGCTATAAAAATGCACTGTTTACTGTAAAAATTACACTGGCAGTGAAGGGGTTAACCTGGAGGGGGCGCTGTAGGGGTTAAGTGTGCCCTGATTTGTGTTTCTTACTGTGGGGGGGGCGTGGCTTAGCGTGTGACGTCACTGATCGTCGTTCCCTATTACAGGGGACAGACGATCAGTGACAGGCACACTAGGAAGCACGGGGAGAGGTTTGTTTACACTTACCTCTCCCCGTTCTTCCTCTCTGTGACCCGATTGCGGGACACCAGCGATGATTGTGTCCACTGTTCCCGCAGGGACGGTCACGAAGAAGAGGACCGGGTCGCGAGCGTGGCGGCGCGCTCGCGACCCACGGCTGGGCTCTTAAAGGGGACGTACCTGTACACCCATGTGCCCAGCCGTGCCATTTTGCTGACGTACATCGGCGTGTGGCGGTCCTCAAGCGGTTAAACATATTGCTATTATTTTGAACACAACTGTATATGATAATGCAGAAATAATCATCAGGTGACCAGTGAAGCCATCCTCAGACTGATACAAGTGGCTCTGTACCTTGATCACTAGGATTGGTCTCTTTGTGACTCAGGATTCAAGCAAACTCGCTGTGTTGAATTCAATAAGGTGTTCAACCGCCTACCAAAACCAACCTCCAGCTGTAGCAGCAAGTCATTAAAGTGGTTGTAAACCCAGAATTTTTTTTTTTTTTTAAATAAAAACCTGCAAGAAAAAGGCATAATGAGCTAGTATGACTAGCATACTAGCTCATTATGAATTACTTACCTTAGATCGAAGCCCCTGCAGCGGTGTTTGGACACCTCCGCTGCCATCGCCATCTTGTCTCGATGTCCCTTCCGTGTATCGCCGCTCCGGTGCTGTGATTGGCCCCAAAGCGGCTATAACATCGGGCCGGCTAAATCCATTCAGAAATCCGGCTACTATGCCGGCCCGCTTGTGCGCATGCGTGTGACGTCAGCGGCGCAGTTTTTAAAAGCAAATATCTCCTTAACTGTGTAGGTTAAGGAGATATTTCATGCACCTACAGGTAAGCCTTAATCTAGGCTTACCTGTAGGTGCATGTTGTGTAAGTGGGTTTACAACCACTTTAACTTAGAGGATGTAATACATCTTCCTGCTGTGCAGGCCACAAGTGTCACCTGCCTTCTAGCAAAAATGGAAGCTGTGAAAGCCAAGCCAGCCACCTGCACCCTAGGAACTGGTGATGCCAAGTAGCGAAGTATTGTTCAGTGACATTTTATTTTTCTTAAAGTGTAAGTTAACCCCCCTATCGCTTTCAGCCAAGGAAGATGCCATCTTTGCCTCTGTTTAATCTACAACTGCCATGATGCTGCACATGTGATCAGTTATGACACCAGCCATTGGATGGTTTGACAGTTTGGTTGAGAGCACAACCAATTGGAGTGTTAAGCCCTGTACACACGATCAGATATCCTATGGATTTTCGTCTGATGGATTTGTCCATCAGAAATCCGATGAAACTGTTTTCCATCAGTCTTGCCTACACACCATCAGTCAAAAAACCGACCGTTCCAAACGTGGTGACGTAAAACACTCCGATGAGCTGAGAAAAATGAAATTCAATGCTACTGAGCAGGGCCGCTGATAGGGGGGGACCACCAGCCCTCCTGTAGGGGGCCCGGGAACACAGGGGGGCCCGGACAGCAGGAGGATCGGTGGAGCAGAGAATAAAGAATGATAGCGTGTCTAACCCAGCAACTCAAAGCCAGTTTCTCTCCATCTTGCTCCCGCTGGCTTTCAGCTGCTAGGTGAGAGGCTAGGTGAGAGACACAGGGCTGGATTTAGGGGATGCTGGGGTGGGTTGTTATGCCCCCCCGCCCCCCTGGCCGGCTGCAGCTGAGCTCCTTCCCCCACCCCCTCCCCGCCCGCACTCACAGCTGGGATGAGGAGACGGCAGCTTGGAGCCTGGAGCGGTGAGAGAAGAAGTGCCAGCGGGAGGTGTGCTGTGTTTTGTGCTCCCTTCCTGTCAGAAGAGCGCTGGTCTTTACAGTACATGAGACTGGATCGCTCTTACTGTAGATCGCATGGCACTACACACACCGCCCCTTATCCACATTTGTTGCTGCCGGGAGGTGAGCACTGAGCAGCCTTTGGAGGAGATGGGGGCGCTGTGTGTGTGTGTGTGTATACGTGTATACAGTGCAATGCAATCTACAGTAAGAGCGATCCGGTCTCGTGTACTATAAAGACCAGCACTCTTCAGACAGGAGGGGAGAACAAAACACAACACACCTCTTCCTTGCTGTGTTGGCTTTGGCAAATGTAATGGGGATTTGGGGAGGGGGATATGTGCTGGGAGGAGAGATTGGGGGGGGGGCAGGGGGGTCATTTAGAGGGGGTTGTGCTAGGAGGGGGGATTTTTGTTTGGAAATTTGTGCACGGGGGCCCCATCAGGTAGGCTGTACGGGGCCCCGTGATTTCTATAAGCGGCCCTGCTACTGAGCATGTGTCGACTTGATTCTGAGCATGCTTGGGTTTTTTATCTGATGGATTTCCCCACAGACGATCGGAAATTGCCATCGGTTTTTTATCCATCAGATAATTTTAAAACATGTTCTATTTTTTAAAACCAATGGAAAAAAGACTGATGGGTCCCATACACGATCAGTTTGTCTGATGAAAACAATCCATCGGACGGTTTTCATCAGTCAAACTGATCGTGTGTACAGGGCTTCACATTTGCGGCACGTGCCGTAAATGAAACCGTTTTATGAATGGGTTTACTAACGCTTTAATATGACTTTTGCTGTAGTACATCCTATAGATTCACTGCTTCACAGGCAGGTTTAGAGAATTTCCCAAGCATTTCATTTAAAAGAATTGTATACCTTTAATTCACTTTAAGGCTGAATTTGAGGTGAAATCATCACCCTGCCTCTCTACCTCAGAGAATGCCTGATTGAATGAGGAAAACCCTGGGTATCGTCTCATTTTGGGGACCTTTGCCAATTGGATACAAGCATTTGAGATCATTACCAGTGTCATCAGTGAAAGGAACATGGAGCATTGCATTACTGTTATTTGGTTGCTATAAGTGAAGCTCAAAGCATGGTTGCAACATAAGCAGTTTCATCAGCAAAAGGCAGTGTGTCCCACCATTTGTTGGGACCATAAACACATTAGCCACTGGATGAAGCCAAAGGTGCCCGCGTGGGTGGCCAGTCAGTCATTTCCAGTGGGGGACCTGTTGCCTCTACCTTGGGACAGTCAGCAGCAAGAAATAAAAGGTATTGCTGGCAAGGTAACATGTGTGCCTCTAAGTTAACTGGAAACTGTTGATTTATGCACAAATGTTCCAGCTGAGTGGTTCTTACTCTCTTGTGTGGTGTTATAACCAGGGACATAGCTGTTCTGGCAATTCTTCAGGAAAGGGGGATAGTGGAAAGAATGTTGCATTTTCCAGGTAAGAACCCCATTCTTAGGGCTAGTGATGAGGTGGCGTCCTTGTGGCTGGAGCTTCAAACAGATGAAACAAATGGTAAATTAAGGCTGCTTTCACACTGGGGCGCGGGCGGCGTCGGCAATATTTTTAACAGCGCTTTACTGTAGTTTTTGTGGAGGTATTTGACCGCTAATGGCTTTTAATCCCCGCTAGCGGGCGAAAAAGGGTTAAAACCACCCGCAAATCACCGCTACAGCGGCGCTTTCCTGGCAGTTCAGCCGCGCGGCCCATTCATTTCAATTGGCAGGAGCGCTCCTTCACCGCTTCAAATATGCTGCTTGCAGGAGTTTTTTTAATGTCCAGTCAGCGCATCGCCTCAGTGTGAAAGCCCGAGGGCTTTCACACTGAGATTGCAGGGGGGCCGTTTTTCAGACGCTATTTTTAGCCCAAAAGCGCCTGAAAAATGCCCCAGTGTGAAAGGGGTCTAGCTGTGGGGCTATTTTATGGGCCCCTCACCCTTAGGCTGGGTTCCCACTGGTCCGACAAATGCTCCGACATTGGGAGCTCATGTCGCATGACGTGTGAAAATCAATGTTTCCCTATGAGAGCCGTCTTAACTGGTCCGACACAAGTTGGTCCGACTTTGAAAATGCTCCTTGTACTACTTTGGTCCGACTTTGATTCTACTTCAGCCCATTGAATATCATTGAAGTCGGATCAAAGTAGGATCCTTGTCCTAACTATCCGACTTGTGACATCCGACATGGTAATTACAGCAGCAGTAAAAAGAATTTATCTCACCCTGGGATTGTTTTGATTGGTCAAAGGACAAGTCAGACTATCACAAAGTCGGATCAAAGTAGTATTATGTTCATTCAAGTCGGATGGATGTTGGACCAATGTAGGATCAATGTAGGACTGATGTCGCAGAGCAAAGTAGGATGAAAGTTGTATGAGGCCGGGTTCACACTTGTGCGACACGACAGCCGTCCTACTTTGGATCCGACTTTGCCCTGCGACATGAAGCCGACATATGTCCGACTTTCAATGAACGGGGATCCGACTTGGATCTCGCCAATACCAGGCAGTGTGTTTGCTATGAATCCTGAGCGGGAACTCCAGGCCAAATTTTAAATAAAAAACCGGCATGGGTTCCTCCTCCAGGGGCATACCAGGCCCTTGTGTCTGGTATGGATTTTAAGGGGAACCCCTACGCCGAAAAAACGGCGTGGGGGTCCCCCCAAAATCCAAACCAGACCCTTATCCGAGCACGCAACCTGGCAGGCCGCAGGGGAAGAGGGGGGGACGAGAGAGTGGCCCCCCTCCCTCCTGAACCATACCAGGCCGCATGCCCTCAACATGGGGGGTTTGGTGCTTTGGGGCAGGGGGGCGACCTGCGGCCCCCCCACCCCAAAGCACCCTGCCCCCATGTTGATGAGGACAGGGCCTCTTCCCGACAACCCTGGCCGTTGGTTGTCGGGGTCTGCGGGCGGGGGGCTTATCGGAATCTGGGAGCCCCCCCTTTAATAAGGGGGCCCCCAGATCCCGGCCCCCCACCCTTTGTGAATGAGTATGGGGTACATCGTACCCCTACCCATTCACCTGGTGGAAAAAAATGTCAATAAAAAAAACCACACACAAGTTTTTAAAGTAATTTATTACACAGCTCCAGAGGTCTTCTTCCGACTCCGGGGGTCTCTTCCGTCTTCGGGGGTCTCCGGTGTCGTCTCCGCACTCTCCAGTTCTTCCTTCCTTCTGCCGGGCCTCAGCTATCTTCTTCCAGCTCTTTTGCTAGCGGGGCCCGGTCTTCTCCGTCGCCTTCTTCCCTCGCTCTCCGGTTCTTTCTTTCTTCCTTCTGCTGGCCCCTCCACTATCTTCTTCCAGCTCTTTTGCTAGTGGAGGGGCTGGTCTTCCCGTTGCCGTTGCCGTCTTCTTCCCTCTTCTCCTCTTCGATGTTGACTCGTCGCTTCCTCCCGCTGCAATGCTGGCTATTCGCTCATCAACGATTTATATAGGCTTCTCATGACGTCACAGTCACATGCTCCCATGACGTCACAGTCACATGCTCCGGGGCCACCCGGAGCATGTGACTGTGACGTCATGAGAAGCCTATATAAATCGTTGATGAGCGAATAGCCAGCATTACAGTGGGAGGAAGCGACGTGTCAACATCATTGAAGTCGGATCAAAGAACAAGTCAGACTATCACAAAGTCGGATCATAGTAGTATCCTGTTCATTCAAGTCGGATGGATGTAGGACCAATGTAGGAGCGATGTAGGACTGATGTCGCAGAGCAAAGTAGGATGAAAGTTGTATGGCTGTTGTGTAGTATCAGTGTGAACCCGGCCTAAAAGGGGAGGAGGAGACTCATGTTCTTTCACAGTTAGAAATTATGGGGAAGCAGAGCAATGTTGCAATCATGGGGGGAAGGGGCTTCAACTATTCTGATATTGATTGGCCAGATGTAATTTCTTGAGTGCAATGAAGGTCAGCATCATGTGTCAAATGGTGGAAGCTAAACCAGAGATGATGCAGAAGTAAGGGGTAATTCAGATATCAGCGATCACAGAATAATTATTTTTGCCATAAATTAAAGGAAAGGGAGACACATGGGTAGGACAAAGACATTCAATTTAACCACTTAAGACCAGGACCATTATACAGCTTAAAAACCTGGCCACTTTTTGCGATTTGGCACTGCGTCGTTTTAACTAACAATTGCGCGGTCGTGCGACATGGCTCCCAAACAAAATTGACGTCCTTTTTTTCTCCACAAATAGAACTTTCTTTTGGTGGTATTTGATCACTTCTGCGATTTTTATTTTTTGCGCTATAAACAAAAATAGAGCGACAATTTTGAAAAAAATGCAATATTTTTTACTTTTTGCTATAATAAATATCCCCAAAAAATATATAAAAAAAGTTGTTTTTTTCCTCAGTTTAGGCCGATACGTATTCTTCTACATATTTTTGGTAAAAAAAAATCACAATAAGCGTTTATTGATTGGTTTGCGCAAAATTTATAGCGTCTACCAAATAGTGGATAGTTCTATTGCATTTTTTAAAATATTTTTTTTTTCTAGTAATCAGCGGAGATCAGCGATTTTTATCGTGACTGCGACATTATGGCGGACACATCGGACACTTTTGACAGTATTTTGGGACCATTGTAATTTTTACAGTGAACAGTGCTATAAAAATGCACTGGCTACTGTAAAAATGACACTGGCAGTGAAGGTGTTAACCAGGAGGGGGCGCTGAAGGGGTTACGTGTGCCCTGATGTGTGTTTCTTACTGTGGGGGGGCGTGGCTTAGCGTGCGATGTCATTGATCGTCGTTCCCTATGACAGGAAACAGACGATCAGTGACAGGCTCACTTGGAAGCAAGGGGAGAGGTTTGTTTACACTTGCCTCTCCCAGTTTTTCCTCTCTGTGACCCGATCTCGGGACACCGGCGGCAATCGGATCTGCTGTTCCCGCGGGGACGGTCAAGGAGAAGAGGACTGGGTCGCGAGCGCGCCGCCGGCGGCGCGCTCGTGACCCACAGCTGAGATCTTAAAGGGCAAAGTTTGTTTTGGTATGGCGCACTTTGGAAAGGGCTGTATAGAGGTCTATAACGAAGAAAAGGAGGGGGGAGGGGTAATGCACTGGGTGGAGTTGTGAAAGCTCAGTTATTAATAGTTCAGTAGTAAATATGTATGTCCATGTATGGAAGAAAAGTTTAGGGCGAGATTGCTGAAATTGATTAGATGGCTGCCAGTTCAGATTGGAAGCTAGAAGAGGCTCTGGAACAGACAAGACGAAAAAGGGAACGGCGCCCTCTAAATGCAGCAAGTAAAAACAGTTTTTAATTAAAGGGTTAAAATACACTCACATTTGAGCAGTGGTAATCGAGCGTGTCAGGGGTTGACAGGAACTTCATCCGCAGATCCTCAGGGGTGATGGTGGTTTCACGGGCAGTTGGGCTGGAGTCCTCGATCCTGTGTCTCTTCCTGCACTGGATGTTGAGCAGCGCCGGCCGGAAACTTCGATCTGGACTGTGTGTGCTCCGTGGGGTCCTGGGGTCATCACTTCCGGGTCAGAGGTATGCGGGAGGTGCTTCGCGTTCAGGACATGCGTGTCCCTTCATCAGGCTAGTATGGCGGCCATCTTTGATGTGGTAATTTGTACCAGAGTGAGGATAGGTGGGCGGGTTTGTCTTGTATTTTTGGCAACCATGGTAACCGCGCAAGCTGGGGCATGCTGTGTGCGGCGGGGATCATACTGGGCTGATAGGTCGTGACACTCCAGGGAGGCAATGGCACAGGATGAGCCCAAGAAAATATACACATATATAGAGAATAGCTTAGGCTGTGTATTTCGTGTGTTATTAAGAATTATACATAGTAGACTGTATACTATAAATTATACTACATAAAACAAAACAAACTATTGTCATGGATATGCATTAATGTCTGTCTGCCATCTTACCTTCCTCCTCATGTGTTCATCTAGAGACCAGACCTCCTTCACCTGGCTTCCTTTATAATCTCCTCCCAGCCTGACTCCACCCCAGGCCCTATCACTGAACACTATATTAACCTGTGCACTGCAAGCCTGCTTTGCTGATCAACGTGTTTGTTAGGCATTGTGTGTTTGGGTTCCTGCCTGCCGTGTGCTACGTCTGTCTCTCTGTTACGTTATTGGCTTGTCCCCGACCATCCCTGTCTGCTCGTGACCCTTGACCTTCGGCTCGTTCTTCGTTATCCTTGTCTGCTTGTGGCCCCTGACCTTCGGCTTGTTATTCGGTTCTCTCTATCGTGTGCTGCTGCTTCCCCTTATCCTACGGGGCGTGAGCTAGGAAACTCCAGGGGCCGCGACCTGGTCCCAGCCTGCAGCGTAACATCCTCACCACTAGAGGCCCTGGAGAAGACCAGCTGGGTCTTAGACTCCGCGCCCTGGGGAATCTTGGCTCTCGCTTCCGTTGGGATCCCGGTTGTGCTCCTCTGGTCCCGCTTTCCACAACCACCCAGTTTCCTATCCACAGAAGCCAGCCATAGGGTTCACTACCTCGCGGTGCACTCCTGTCCCCCTACGGTGTGCATCTGTCACCTGGCCACAGGTGACCCTGACAGTTTGATCAGCCATGAACCCGGCTGACATCCCGCTTCCCGCGGATGATCCATTGCAGGGCATAGTTCGCAGACTTGAGACCCAGGAATCAAATCAGACCCAGGTGATGCGATTCCTCCAGGATCTGGCTTCTCGATTCGAGCAGCTTCAGGTCTCCTTGGGAACCCCGAATCCGCAACCCCAAGTACAACCAGCGGCTGTACCTATCGCACCAGTCGCAGCCTCACACTCACTAAGATTGCCAGCTCCGTTCCGTTTCTCTGGGGACTCCAAGGCCTGCAGGGGGTTTCTCAGCCAATGCACTATTCATTTTGAGCTTCAGCCTCAAAGCTTCCTATCTGACCGGGCTAAGGTAGCCTATATCATTTCCCTCCTCTCCGGTGAAGCTTTGGCCTGGGCTGCCCCCCTGTGGGAGAGGAACGATCCGGTGGTTTCCAGTCTGTCCGAATTCTTGAAGCTCTTTCGTAATATCTTCGAAGAGCCGGCTCGGGCTTCTTCAGCGGCTAGTGCTGTCTTACGTCTTCGCCAAGAATCTAGTTCAGTGGGGCAATATGCTCTTCAGTTCCGTATCCACACAGCTGAATTGAGCTGGAATAATGAGGCCCTGGTCGCTACCTTTTTACATGGCCTCTCTGACCGAGTGAAAGACGAATTAGCGGGAAGAGCCATTCCCGTCGGTCTGGACGATGTAATTTCATTATGCAACCAGATCGACATTCGTTTTCAAGAGAGGTCCTTAGAAAAAAGACGCCAGCACTCTCTGGGTCCTAGCCAGTCTGAGCTCCCCTCCCTTCATTCCGTGGAGCATCCTCTACCTGCTGAAGAACCTATGCAGCTGGGCCGGACCAGACTAACCCCCGAAGAACGTGCTAGGCGCAGAACTCTGGGCTTGTGCCTCTATTGTGGGGGCAAGGGTCATTTTCGTGACTCCTGCTCGCTTCGTCCGGGAAACGCTCGGGTCTAATACATTTGGAAGGTGGAGTATTGGACCCAGAAACATCACCTTCTCGCCTGCTCTTGCCGGTGTCCCTTCATGTAGGCACTTCTCCTCAGTCAACCCTTGCATACCTGGATTCCGGGGCTGCCGGCAATTTCATGGATTGGAGAACTGCTTCTTCTATGAAGCTTACCCTTTCACCTCTCACTACCCCATTGGTAGTCTCGGCAATTGATGGCACTGTTCTCCCAGGGGGCCCTATTCGCTTCCAGACGCTACCCATTAGGATGTCGGTAGGGATTCTCCACCAGGAGTGGATATCCTTTCTTATTCTACCCAAGGCCTCTACCCCAGTTGTATTGGGCCTCCCTTGGCTACAGCTCCACTCTCCACATGTGGACTGGGTCTCTGGGCAGATCCTGGCCTGGGGTTCCTCAT
The DNA here is from genome assembly GCA_029206835.1 of Rana muscosa. NCBI lineage: Eukaryota > Metazoa > Chordata > Amphibia > Anura > Ranidae > Rana > Rana muscosa. Next base: position 3,564,918 of record JARGYO010005562.1, on the reverse strand, counting down.
GTTTCTCGTCGTGTCTTCTCAAGGTGACCCCCAAGGAGAGTCTTCCGGTTGCTGCCACTTCTGTTTCTTCTGATCTTCCCGCCGCATACAGCGATTACCGGGATGTGTTCTGTAAAAAATCAGCTGAGGTGCTTCCTCCCCACAGGTCTTTTGACTGTGCTATTGATCTTGTCCCCGGAGCAACTCTACCCAGGGGTCGTACCTACCCTCTGTCCATCCCAGAGACCCAGGCCATGTCGGAGTATGTAGCAGAGAATCTGGAGAGAGGGTTCATCCGGAAATCCTCATCGCCTGCAGGGGCAGGGTTCTTTTTTGTTGCCAAAAAGGATGGTACCTTAAGACCCTGCATCGATTATCGGGGTTTAAATGCGGTTACTATTAAAAATCGATACCCCTTACCCTTAATATCTGAGCTATTCGATAGGTTGAAGGGTGCCTCCATTTTCACCAAGTTGGATCTCAGAGGCGCGTACAATCTCATTCGAATACGGGAGGGTGACGAATGGAAGACTGCATTTAACACTAGAGACGGGCATTACGAATATCTGGTGATGCCTTTTGGTCTGTGTAATGCTCCAGCCGTGTTTCAAAACTTTGTCAATGAAATCTTCAGAGATCTGCTGTACCAGTTTGTTGTCATCTATCTGGATGACATTCTGATCTTTTCTGAAAATCTGCTCGTCCACAGAAACCATGTCCGCACTGTACTTCAACGTCTTAGAGAGAACAATCTCTATGCCAAGCTGGAGAAATGTTCCTTTGAATGTTCTGAGGTCCTGTTTTTGGGGTGCTTTGTCTCATGTTCGGGGCTTCGTATGGACCCTGGGAAGGTCTTGGCTATCACCAACTGGCCTCTTCCTGCTAGCCTCAAGGCCACACAGCGCTTTCTTGGCTTCACTAATTATTATAGGCAGTTCATAAGGAATTACTCTTCCATTGCCGCGCCTATTATCGCTTTGACCAAGAAGGGTGTGAATGCCAGAGACTGGCCTCCCGAAGCTGTCTCTGCATTTCACAACCTGAAACAGGCCTTTGTTTCTGGCCCCCTCTTGAGGAGACCAAATCCTGGGAATGCATTTTTTATTGAAGTGGACGCTTCCTCAATGGGGGTGGGAGCTGTGCTTCTTCAAATCTTTGAGAAGAGACGCCAACCATGTGCGTTCTTCTCCAAAAAAATTTCTCAGGCAGAGAGGAATTATGCCATCGGTGATCGGGAACTTCTCGCAATTAAATTGGCGTTAGAGGAGTGGCGTCATCTCTTGGAGGGTTCCCCTCACTCCATAACGATCTTTACCGATCACAAGAATTTACAGTATCTACAGAATGCTAAACGTCTGAATCCTAGACAGGCCAGGTGGAGTCTCTTCTTTGCCCGTTTTAATTTCACGATTACCTACAAACCTGGTTCCTGCAACGGTCGGGCTGATGCGCTCTCTAGGTCATTTGACACTTTGGACGAGGAGTCCGCCCCTGAACCTGAGCCGATCATTCCCACCTCATGCATTGTTGCCCACTCTACCACCCTGAAGTCTAAAATTCCGCCTGGTAAGACCTTTGTCCCCACTGGGCTAAGAGCTAAGATCCTTCGTTGGGGACATGATTCCAAGGTGGCAGGGCATTCTGGATTCCTCCGATCCTTCCTACTCATCAGTCGTCACTACTGGTGGCCTAATCTCCGCTCAGACGTCAAAGACTACGTTAAAGCTTGTCATGTCTGTGCTCAGTCCAAATCCTCCACACAAGCTCCTGCTGGTCTCTTCATGCCCTTGCCTATTCCTAAGGAACCCTGGGCCCATATTGCCATGGATTTTATCACCGATCTCCCACTGTCTGAGAATAATACAGTCATTTGGGTGGTAATCGATCGATTCTCCAAGATGGCTCATTTTGTTCCTCTTCCTGGTCTTCCTTCTGCCCCTGCCTTGGTTCCCATTTTCATTCGAGAAATTCTCCGCCTACATGGGGTCCCTTCTCATATTGTTTCCGACAGGGGAGTCCAATTCACGTCTCGTTTTTGGAGAGCCTTTTGCAAATCCCTCAATATTGTCTTGGATTTTTCTTCTTCTTACCATCCCCAATCCAATGGACAGACTGAGAGGGTTAATCAGGAGTTAGAGGTCTTTCTTCGCACCTTTGTGTCTTCTCACCATGACGATTGGTCCTCTCTACTCCCGTGGGCAGAATTCTCCCATAACAATCATGTGAATACCAGTTCGCAGAAGACACCCTTTTTCACAGTTTATGGAAAACACCCTCAACTTCCTCTTCCTATGATCTGTTCTCCAGACATTCCAGCTTTGGCTTCGGTTCAGGAGTCTCTCAATTCCGTTTGGGGTCACGTTCATGATTCCCTCCGGGCAGCTGCTGAAAAATTCAAAGGCTTTGCCGACCGCCGCAGGCGTAAACCGCCTTCTCTTCAGCCAGGGGACAAAGTCTGGCTCTCTACCAGGAACATCAAGCTCCGAGTTCCTTCTCTGAAGTTTGCTCCACGATTCATCGGTCCATACACGGTAACTGCTAAACTGAATCCGGTTTGTTTCAAACTCCAGATTCCTAAGAGCCTTAAAATCACTAACTCCTTTCATGTTGCTCTTCTAAAGCCTTTAGTCCTCAATAAATTCTCTCGTCCTCTTCCTACCGTGGCGCCTGTCTCTGAGGATAATCAGGAGTACGAGATCAGTCAAATTCTGGACTCCCGACTCTGTAAAGGCGTTCTTCAGTACCTCGTTCATTGGAAAGGGTTTGGTCCTGAGGAGAGGTCTTGGATCACTGCATCTGAGGTCTTTGCACCTCGTCTGTTAAAGGAGTTTCATCTGAAGTTTCCCTCTAAACCTGGGCCCAGGCGGGGAAGGGGGAGGCCTCGTAAGAGGGAGGGTACTGTCATGGATATGCATTAATGTCTGTCTGCCATCTTACCTTCCTCCTCATGTGTTCATCTAGAGACCAGACCTCCTTCACCTGGCTTCCTTTATAATCTCCTCCCAGCCTGACTCCACCCCAGGCCCTATCACTGAACACTATATTAACCTGTGCACTGCAAGCCTGCTTTGCTGATCAACGTGTTTGTTAGGCATTGTGTGTTTGGGTTCCTGCCTGCCGTGTGCTACGTCTGTCTCTCTGTTACGTTATTGGCTTGTCCCCGACCATCCCTGTCTGCTCGTGACCCTTGACCTTCGGCTCGTTCTTCGTTATCCTTGTCTGCTTGTGGCCCCTGACCTTCGGCTTGTTATTCGGTTCTCTCTATCGTGTGCTGCTGCTTCCCCTTATCCTACGGGGCGTGAGCTAGGAAACTCCAGGGGCCGCGACCTGGTCCCAGCCTGCAGCGTAACATCCTCACCACTAGAGGCCCTGGAGAAGACCAGCTGGGTCTTAGACTCCGCGCCCTGGGGAATCTTGGCTCTCGCTTCCGTTGGGATCCCGGTTGTGCTCCTCTGGTCCCGCTTTCCACAACCACCCAGTTTCCTATCCACAGAAGCCAGCCATAGGGTTCACTACCTCGCGGTGCACTCCTGTCCCCCTACGGTGTGCATCTGTCACCTGGCCACAGGTGACCCTGACAACTATAAACTATATTCTGGTTCTATATTGATACTTACGGCCAAATACTGGGAATTTAATAGGAATCGTAGGGATATGATAAGAATATCTATATAGAGAAATAAAAGGTTACGTTTTTTAAAAAAAGGGGGTTTCTTTACAGAATTATACTAATAATGAAGAAGATAACGTTAAAAATAAATAATAATTAAATAAAGATAAAAAAATATATATAATAAATAATAAATATAAATATAAAAATGAAAATGAAAATGGAATTAGAATGGAATTAAAATAGAATGTGATATATGAAATATGATATAGGATCTGAAAAAATGAATCTTATGGTGCTGGGGGAATATGTATACATATGTACTTGGATTATGGCACTGGGGGTGTGTACGTGATGGATACACGCAGGACTATGTGCATGCATCCATATCAGCTGCACATATTCATATGGACGCATGCCCACAAGAACATATGGGTGCATAAATCTAGAATATTGGGGAAATATAGATTAATAGGGTAAGGTATACATATACATTAATTTGATAGGTACATGAGGATATGCACCTGCAATTACTTTTAAGGCAATAGGGGAGTATTGGGTCACAGCAGGATGTTTATTTCTATGCCCTCATTGAGGCCTCCAGGCGATAAAGTATCCAGAGTATAGATCCAATAGTTCTCTCTCTCGCATAGTCTCTTGTATCGTTCAGCGGTGGGGAGGGTGTGGGGTATTGATTCAATCACCACTACTTTTAGTCCTATAGAGAGTTGTTTATGATATTGCTTGAAATGTCTGGGTACACTATGCTTATCCGAGCCCTTCTCCACTAAATTTCGGTGCTCTCCAAAACGTTTTCGCAGTGTTCGTATGGTGCGGCCTACATAGAGCAAGCCGCAGGGGCATGTGAGGCAGTATATCACGTACTCTGATCCACAATTATAGAAATCTGGAATGGTATATAGTTTTCCATTATGGGTGAAGTTTTTTTGTCTATGTGTGACGTGTGAACAGGTAAGGCAGAGGCGTTTTTTACATTGGTACATGCCTTTAATGTCAAAGAACATGGATGGTGCACTAGCCGTAGGGCGCAGTGGTTTGAGTTTGCTGGGGGCTATTTGGGTTTTGATGTTTTTGGCCCGCCTGTAAGTTACTAGGGGTTTTTCACTGAGGACGGACTTAAGGTGTGGATCTTCATTAAGAATAGACCAGTGCTTTGCAAAGATTTTTTCCATTTTTTTGAATTTGTTGTGAAACTGAGTCACAAATCTGACTGGTTGTGTAGTGTCTCCTGTGTTTTTGTTGGTTGACTCCTCTTTGGTGGTCGGTATATTGGCAGTTTGATAGTGTTTGTAGGCTTCATCTACAATCGGGTCAGGGTAACCCTTTTCTTTGAATTTAGTCTTGAGAATTAGGCCCTGAGTATTATAGTCCTGTTCGCGGGTACAGTTGTGTTTGAGACGGCAGAATTGGCTTTTTGGGATGTTTTTTACCCACCGGGGGTGATGGCAGCTGTTATAATGCAAATAAGAGTTTCCTGCGGTGGGTTTGGTGTAGTTGGTAGCACAAATGGTGTTATTATGGTGGAATAATTCTAGATCTAGAAAGGCCAGTTTTTCGCTCTCAGATACTGAGGTGAAGGATAGTCCCATGGCATTGTCATTGCAGTGCTGGACGAATGGGGGGATAGATGACTCAGGCCCATCCCAAATAATAATAATGTCGTCAATGTATCGCCCATAATAGACTAAATGGGATGTGTGTGGGTTATTGTTGAGGATGTGGCGTTGTTCCCAGTAGCCCATAGTTAGATTGGCATAGCTAGGGGCAAAATTAGCGCCCATAGCTGTCCCTTGTATCTGGATGTAAAAGTCTCCTTGGGATTCAAAATAGTTGTGGGTGAGGCAGTATTCCAAAATATCCATTAAGAATTGTGTCTGACGTGAGTTGAGTAAAGGTTCATTATTGAGGTAATATTGTATGGCCATGAGTCCGATGTTATGAGGAATCGAAGTATACAAGGAAACGACATCTAGGGAGAGCCACCGATAAGTCGGTTCCCAGGTATAATGTTGCAGCATATCGAGGAGGTGGATGCTGTCTTTGATATAGGAAGGTAGGTTTTGCACTATGGGTTGTAAGAAATGGTCCAGATAAATGGAAAAATAGCTAGTGACGCTTTCCATTGCTGCGACTATTGGTCTGCCAGGGGGTTTTTTTTGGTCTTTGTGTACCTTTGGTAAATGATAGAAGTAGGGTCTTTTATAGAAGTCGTGCCTTAGGTATGCAGCTTCATGTGCTGTAATTACACCATCTGTAGTGGCTTTATTGACAATGTTATGTGCTTCGATAGAAAAAGTCGGTAATGGGTCTCTAGGGAGTTTCCTATAGGTGGAACCATCTGATAGGAGTCGGGCATTCTCCATTAGATAATCGGTGCGGTCCTGGACTACAATTCCGCCACCCTTATCTGCAGACCTAATGACAAGTTTTCTATTCTCTGTGAGTAGTTTTAGGGCTCTGCGTTCTGCGTTGGTGAGATTGGATACAGGGTTGGTTCTGTTAGTGGTTTCGTTGCACATTCGTAAAATGTCTGCATAGACAACCTGGTAGAAGGTTTGGATGAATGGGCCTTTGGCAAATGTCGGGAAAAAGATAGATTTTGGTCTAAACTTAGTACGTTGGGTAGGTGGAGAGGAGACAAGGTGTTGTGTCAAGGTTTCCACAAGATGATCAGTATATAATTCTTCTAGTTGGTCCAATGCCCTTAACTCGGGTGAACCCAGAATGGTGGTGGTGGAGGAATCATCATTAGGGGAGTCTTCAGTGGGACTATAGCATATGGTATTGTCATTGTTGTCATCCAAGACAGTATTAGAGGGCTGGCTGTGTTTCTTGGATGCTTGCATATTATAGTAACGTTTTATGGTGACGTTTCTAATAAATCTATTGAGATCAAGGAAAATGGTGAATCCTGTGCCATTGCCTCCCTGGAGTGTCACGACCTATCAGCCCAGTATGATCCCCGCCGCACACAGCATGCCCCAGCTTGCGCGGTTACCATGGTTGCCAAAAATACAAGACAAACCCGCCCACCTATCCTCACTCTGGTACAAATTACCACATCAAAGATGGCCGCCATACTAGCCTGATGAAGGGACACGCATGTCCTGAACGCGAAGCACCTCCCGCATACCTCTGACCCGGAAGTGATGACCCCAGGACCCCACGGAGCACACACAGTCCAGATCGAAGTTTCCGGCCGGCGCTGCTCAATATCCAGTGCAGGAAGAGACACAGGATCGAGGACTCCAGCCCAACTGCCCGTGAAACCACCATCACCCCTGAGGATCTGCGGATGAAGTTCCTGTCAACCCCTGACACGCTCGATTACCACTGCTCAAATGTGAGTGTATTTTAACCCTTTAATTAAAAACTGTTTTTACTTGCTGCATTTAGAGGGCGCCGTTCCCTTTTTCGTCTTGTCTGTTCCAGAGCCTCTTCTAGCTTCCAATCTGAACTGGCAGCCATCTAATCAATTTCAGCAATCTCGCCCTAAACTTTTCTTCCATACATGGACATACATATTTACTACTGAACTATTAATAACTGAGCTTTCACAACTCCACCCAGTGCATTACCCCTCCCCCCTCCTTTCCTTCGTTATAGACCTCTATACAGCCCTTTCCAAAGTGAGCCATACCAAACCAAACTTTGTCTTGTTTTCATTTCCTCTAAGAAGTACATGGGTATGTGCTGCCATTGGTCATAGGCTGCAGCGATTATTTATCTACTCTGAACATTTAAAACTGCAATTTATACATTTGCTGAAATCACCCATCCCTGTACAATTTATTGTACCTCTTCACCTTCTGGTCAGGCAACCATGGAGATTATACTCAAAATAGAAACAGTCAAGTACACAATTCTGGATGAACTATATGAACATTTTCCAGACGGATACTTTCTCCCCACAACATCCGTCCCACGACATACGTATAGACACACATGCGCACAATTCCGCAAAATAGAAGATACCATCAACGCCATCAACCAACAGTGGTGGGATAGATTCTTTTTAGAATTATATCTACACCACAAAATTTCTCCCAGAGGACTTAGGAACCAAAAAACATGCTCGTTTTTGAGTATAGATCTAGCCTCCGAATGGTCCACCATATCTGAGTTTTGCACACAGAAATGGATGGAAATTATTGTTAGACAGCGCAACAACCAATATGACATTCTTACTATCAAACTATTAGAACTAATACAGGATCTGAAATCTCACATCCCCTCCTTGCCCACCTCCTGGTACAAAAAATTGAAACTCAACACCAAATATGAAGAGGATTGCCTCATTAAAAACAAACTACAGAAGATACGTAGAGACTTTGACGATTATAATACTGATAGAATTTTTTGTTGGAAAAAACCGAGACCCGTTACAAAACCGCTAAGGCCACATGAAGATTCCAATATCTCTATCCAGATGCCTGCCCCACCCAGGCCTGAGGGTCATATCATTATCCCATTGATGAACTGTAAACCCAGACCCACTATCTCCCTGAGGCCCAACCCTTCCCCTCACCCCTTTACCAAACTTAGACATCCACCTAACCACAACAATCGCAGTGGGTCACCATCATTTGCTAATAATCCACATCCTCTTATGTCCCTAGATTCCCATCTCCATCCACGCTTGGTGCGTGACTCTCGCACCACCAAGCCCACTATCCCACCTCCCAAAATAACCAAAATAAATGAACCCCCCACCCTAAAACTAATCCCCACATCGCCAACACAATCTGACAGGGTCACAGCAGAAAATGATATACCTTCTGATTCGAACCATGAGTCAAATACTCAGCCTGTTCCCCCATCCAGTGATGGCAACACAAAATCGCCATCAACATCCACTTTTGTATTAGACACTCCTGCGGCCTCTCCTACTCCTTCTTTTTTAGTGCCCCCTCCCCTCTCCTGCCCAAAAAGAAAGCTCTCCACAGAGGCAGAAGAGGGGGGAGACGCAGACACAGGGGGGAGGGAAAAGGTACGCAGACTATAAAAATTTTCAATCTTTCTAATCATACCTTATCCACACCTGAGCTAACACTGCTGGCTCGGGGCCTGACTTTCGCACCCTCAGCAAAGCCAAATCCATTCACCATTTTCCTTGATCTCAATAGATTTATTAGAAACGTCACCATAAAACGTTACTATAATATGCAAGCATCCAAGAAACACAGCCAGCCCTCTAATACTGTCTTGGATGACAACAATGACAATACCATATGCTATAGTCCCACTGAAGACTCCCCTAATGATGATTCCTCCACCACCACCATTCTGGGTTCACCCGAGTTAAGGGCATTGGACCAACTAGAAGAATTATATACTGATCATCTTGTGGAAACCTTGACACAACACCTTGTCTCCTCTCCACCTACCCAACGTACTAAGTTTAGACCAAAATCTATCTTTTTCCCGACATTTACCAAAGGCCCATTCATCCAAACCTTCTACCAGGTTGTCTATGCAGACATTTTACGAATGTGCAACGAAACCACTAACAGAACCAACCCTGTATCCAATCTCACCAACGCAGAACGCAGAGCCCTAAAACTACTCACAGAGAATAGAAAACTTGTCATTAGGTCTGCAGATAAGGGTGGCGGAATTGTAGTCCAGGACCGCACCGATTATCTAATGGAGAATGCCCGACTCCTATCAGATGGTTCCACCTATAGGAAACTCCCTAGAGACCCATTACCAACTTTTTCTATCGAAGCACATAACATTGTCAATAAAGCCACTACAGATGGTGTAATTACAGCACATGAAGCTGCATACCTAAGGCACGACTTCTATAAAAGACCCTACTTCTATCATTTACCAAAGGTACACAAAGACCAAAAAAACCCCCCTGGCAGACCAATAGTCGCAGCAATGGAAAGCGTCACTAGCTATTTTTCCATTTATCTGGACCATTTCTTACAACCCATAGTGCAAAACCTACCTTCCTATATCAAAGACAGCATCCACCTCCTCGATATGCTGCAACATTATACCTGGGAACCGACTTATCGGTGGCTCTCCCTAGATGTCGTTTCCTTGTATACTTCGATTCCTCATAACATCGGACTCATGGCCATACAAGATTACCTCAATAATGAACCTTTACTCAACTCACGTCAGACACAATTCTTAATGGATATTTTGGAATACTGCCTCACCCACAACTATTTTGAATCCCAAGGAGACTTTTACATCCAGATACAAGGGACAGCTATGGGCGCTAATTTTGCCCCTAGCTATGCCAATCTAACTATGGGCTACTGGGAACAACGCCACATCCTCAACAATAACCCACACACATCCCATTTAGTCTATTATGGGCGATACATTGACGACATTATTATTATTTGGGATGGGCCTGAGTCATCTATCCCCCCATTCGTCCAGCACTGCAATGACAATGCCATGGGACTATCCTTCACCTCAGTATCTGAGAGCGAAAAACTGGCCTTTCTAGATCTAGAATTATTCCACCATAATAACACCATTTGTGCTACCAACTACACCAAACCCACCGCAGGAAACTCTTATTTGCATTATAACAGCTGCCATCACCCCCGGTGGGTAAAAAACATCCCAAAAAGCCAATTCTGCCGTCTCAAACACAACTGTACCCGCGAACAGGACTATAATACTCAGGGCCTAATTCTCAAGACTAAATTCAAAGAAAAGGGTTACCCTGACCCGATTGTAGATGAAGCCTACAAACACTATCAAACTGCCAATATACCGACCACCAAAGAGGAGTCAACCAACAAAAACACAGGAGACACTACACAACCAGTCAGATTTGTGACTCAGTTTCACAACAAATTCAAAAAAATGGAAAAAATCTTTGCAAAGCACTGGTCTATTCTTAATGAAGATCCACACCTTAAGTCCGTCCTCAGTGAAAAACCCCTAGTAACTTACAGGCGGGCCAAAAACATCAAAACCCAAATAGCCCCCAGCAAACTCAAACCACTGCGCCCTACGGCTAGTGCACCATCCATGTTCTTTGACATTAAAGGCATGTACCAATGTAAAAAACGCCTCTGCCTTACCTGTTCACACGTCACACATAGACAAAAAAACTTCACCCATAATGGAAAACTATATACCATTCCAGATTTCTATAATTGTGGATCAGAGTACGTGATATACTGCCTCACATGCCCCTGCGGCTTGCTCTATGTAGGCCGCACCATACGAACACTGCGAAAACGTTTTGGAGAGCACCGAAATTTAGTGGAGAAGGGCTCGGATAAGCATAGTGTACCCAGACATTTCAAGCAATATCATAAACAACTCTCTATAGGACTAAAAGTAGTGGTGATTGAATCAATATGTGTGAAATATGTGAGCGCTAAATAAGATCCTAATTCCTAGGAAAAGTGCCTATATAGACATATAACAACAAATGTATCCACAGTGTTGTTATGTCTGTGAAAATCACAAAAAATCACAAAAGATTTATTTTAAGTATCAATGATGCATGATCAATGATAACAACTAACAAATTCTTTACGAATGATGCAATCTTATACTTAATCCGTGTCAAAGTGACCAAAAACAGAAAGCAAAATGTAGATCGCACTCTCAAAAATACAGGGTATGTAAACCTCTATATGAGTGAGAAAAAAAGTTGTGAGCAATATAGCTTATCATGAGATATAAATAGAGGGACAGTCTATAAAGTGCATATCTGACATGAAAACAACAAAAAATAATAAATAAAGTCTATAACTTGTATCCACACCGTCAGGTATATATCCAGTGTTCCCCAGTGTTCTTTCTTTTCTTGGAATTGATTCCTTTCCTGGACATCTGATCGTGGTTTGAGCTGAAGGATCTGATCCGGTGTAGACTTCCATTCGTGGATCTAATAAGGACAACACGACATCACATCACCACAATCTGAGTCCCTGTGAGGACATAAGCCTGCATGACCCAGCATCGTATGGTGGCTTGGGTCCGAGTCTTGCGGTAAGAGTATTTTATTCTCTTCAATGCTTATGATGATGATGTTATCACCGTGTATCAGCTGAAAACTTTGAAGTACTTTCTTCCTTCCCACTACTGGTGTTTCTACACCTGCAGGAATAGGATTTATCCACAATACATCCCAGGAAGTTCCAAGTGGACATTATACCCACATCTAGGGTTTCCCAGTACCCCCATGTGATTGACATTTATTTGGGGAACACTGGATATATACCTGACGGTGTGGATACAAGTTATAGACTTTATTTATTATTTTTTGTTGTTTTCATGTCAGATATGCACTTTATAGACTGTCCCTCTATTTATATCTCATGATAAGCTATATTGCTCACAACTTTTTTTCTCACTCATATAGAGGTTTACATACCCTGTATTTTTGAGAGTGCGATCTACATTTTGCTTTCTGTTTTTGGTCACTTTGACACGGATTAAGTATAAGATTGCATCATTCGTAAAGAATTTGTTAGTTGTTATCATTGATCATGCATCATTGATACTTAAAATAAATCTTTTGTGATTTTTTGTGATTTTCACAGACATAACAACACTGTGGATACATTTGTTGTTATATGTCTATATAGGCACTTTTCCTAGGAATTAGGATCTTATTTAGCGCTCACATATTTCACACATATCCTTTTTACAATTAGTCAATTGTTATGTCAGCAGCTTATTAGTATATTCACTTTATTAGCAATTTTGATATCTATATTATTTTTGCACTTGTTGATAGGCGCAGTATTACTTATTTATTTATCGTGATTGAATCAATACCCCACACCCTCCCCACCGCTGAACGATACAAGAGACTATGCGAGAGAGAGAACTATTGGATCTATACTCTGGATACTTTATCGCCTGGAGGCCTCAATGAGGGCATAGAAATAAACATCCTGCTGTGACCCAATACTCCCCTATTGCCTTAAAAGTAATTGCAGGTGCATATCCTCATGTACCTATCAAATTAATGTATATGTATACCTTACCCTATTAATCTATATTTCCCCAATATTCTAGATTTATGCACCCATATGTTCTTGTGGGCATGCGTCCATATGAATATGTGCAGCTGATATGGATGCATGCACATAGTCCTGCGTGTATCCATCACGTACACACCCCCAGTGCCATAATCCAAGTACATATGTATACATATTCCCCCAGCACCATAAGATTCATTTTTTCAGATCCTATATCATATTTCATATATCACATTCTATTTTAATTCCATTCTAATTCCATTTTCATTTTCATTTTTATATTTATATTTATTATTTATTATATATATTTTTTTATCTTTATTTAATTATTATTTATTTTTAACGTTATCTTCTTCATTATTAGTATAATTCTGTAAAGAAACCCCCTTTTTTAAAAAAACGTAACCTTTTATTTCTCTATATAGATATTCTTATCATATCCCTACGATTCCTATTAAATTCCCAGTATTTGGCCGTAAGTATCAATATAGAACCAGAATATAGTTTATAGTTTGTTTTGTTTTATGTAGTATAATTTATAGTATACAGTCTACTATGTATAATTCTTAATAACACACAAAATACACAGCCTAAGCTATTCTCTATATATGTGTATATTTTCTTGGGCTCATCCTGTGCCATTGCCTCCCTGGAGTGTCACGACCTATCAGCCCAGTATGATCCCCGCCGCACACAGCATGCCCCAGCTTGCGCGGTTACCATGGTTGCCAAAAATACAAGACAAACCCGCCCACCTATCCTCACTCTGGTACAAATTACCACATCAAAGATGGCCGCCATACTAGCCTGATGAAGGGACACGCATGTCCTGAACGCGAAGCACCTCCCGCATACCTCTGACCCGGAAGTGATGACCCCAGGACCCCACGGAGCACACACAGTCCAGATCGAAGTTTCCGGCCGGCGCTGCTCAACATCCAGTGCAGGATGCCTGTGGCCAATTATTGCTGAGGGGGTTTAGTACACGCCCCACACTATAAAAGGCCGCCAGCGCGGCGGCCTTGTGTAGTGTGTTCCGGAGCAGGGAAAGAGAAGCATAGGCAGGGACAGTGTCATTTTTTTCCTTTACTAATCCTGGATTTCTTGTGTTTAGGGACAAATAAGGATAGGTAGGGAGAGTGTCAGTGTGTTATTCTGTGCTAAACCTTGTTTGTAGGGACAGAGAGGTACAGTGAGGGAAAGTGTCAGTGTGCTATTCTGTGCTAAATCTTGTTTGTAGGGACAGAGTAGGACAGTGAGTGAAACTGACAGTGTGCTATTCTGTTCTAAACCAATCTTGCTGAACCATATTTTCAATCCTTGAGTTTAGGGACAGAGAGGTACAGTGAGGGAAAGTGTCAGTGTGCTATTCTGTGCTAAATCTTGTTTGTAGGGACAGAGTAGGACAGTGAGTGAAACTGACAGTGTGCTATTCTGTTCTAAACCAATCTTGCTGAACCATATTTGAAATCCTTGAGTTTAGGGACAGAGAGGTACAGTGAGGGAAAGTCTCAGTGTGCTATTCTGTGCTAAATCTTGTTTGTAGGGACAGAGTAGGACAGTGAGTGAAACTGACAGTGTGCTATTCTGTTCTAAACCAATCTTGCTGAACCATATTTGAAATCCTTGAGTTTAGGGACAGAGAAGGACACTCGTGGAAACTATCAGTGTGCTATTCTGTGCTAAATCTTGTTTGTAGGGACAGAGTAGGACAGTGAGTGAAAGTGTCAGTGTGCTATTCTGTTCTAAACCAATTTTGCTGAACCATATTTGAAATCCTTGAGTTTAGGGACAGAGAAAGACACTCGTGGAAACTATCAGTGTGCTATTCTGTGCTAAATCTTGTTTGTAGGGACAGAGTAGGACAGTGAGGGAAAGTGTCAGTGTGCTATTCTGTTCTAAACCAATTTTGCTGAACCATATTTGAAATCCTTGAGTTTAGGGACAGAGAAGAACACTCGTGGAAACTATCAGTGTGCTATTCTGTGCTAAATCTTGTTTGTAGGGACAGAGTAGGACAGTGAGTGAAACTGACAGTGTGCTATTCTGTTCTAAACCAATCTTGCTGAACCATATTTTCAATCCTTGAGTTTAGGGACAGAGAGATACCGTGAGGGAAAGTGTCAGTGTGCTATTCTGTGCTAAATCTTGTTTGTAGGGACAGAGTAGGACAGTGAGTGAAACTGACAGTGTGCTATTCTGTTCTAAACCAATTTTGCTGAACCATATTTGAAATCCTTGAGTTTAGGGACAGAGAAGGACACTCGTGGAAACTATCAGTGTGCTATTTTGTGCTAAATCTTGTTTGTAGGGACAGAGTAGGACAGTGAGGGAAAGTGTCAGTGTGCTATTCTGTTCTAAACCAATTTTGCTGAACCATATTTGAAATCCTTGAGTTTAGGGACAGAGAAGGACACTCGTGGAAACTATCAGTGTGCTATTCTGTGCTAAATCTTGTTTGTAGGGACAGAGTAGGACAGTGAGGGAAAGTGTCAGTGTGCTATTCTGTTCTAAACCAATTTTGCTGAACCATATTTGAAATCCTTGAGTTTAGGGACAGAGAAGGACACTCGTGGAAACTATCAGTGTGCTATTCTGTGCTAAATCTTGTTTGTAGGGACAGAGTAGGACAGTGAGGGAAAGTGTCAGTGTGCTATTCTGTTCTAAACCAATTTTGCTGAACCATATTTGAAATCCTTGAGTTTAGGGACAGAGAAGGACACTCGTGGAAACTATCAGTGTGCTATTCTGTGCTAAATCTTGTTTGTAGGGAGGGACAGAGTAGGACAGTGAGGGAAAGTGTCAGTGTGCTATTCTGTTCTAAACCAATTTTGCTGAACCATATTTGAAATCCT
The DNA here is from genome assembly GCA_029206835.1 of Rana muscosa. Taxonomy (NCBI): domain Eukaryota; kingdom Metazoa; phylum Chordata; class Amphibia; order Anura; family Ranidae; genus Rana; species Rana muscosa. Next base: position 3,549,475 of record JARGYO010005562.1, on the reverse strand, counting down.
TGAGTTTAGGGACAGAGAAGGACACTCGTGGAAACTATCAGTGTGCTATTCTGTGCTAAATCTTGTTTGTAGGGACAGAGTAGGACAGTGAGTGAAACTGACAGTGTGCTATTCTGTTCTAAACCAATCTTGCTGAACCATATTTTCAATCCTTGAGTTTAGGGACAGAGAAGGACACTCGTGGAAACTATCAGTGTGCTATTCTGTGCTAAATCTTGTTTGTAGGGACAGAGTAGGACAGTGAGGGAAAGTGTCAGTGTGCTATTCTGTTCTAAACCAATCTTGCTGAACCATATTTGAAATCCTTGAGTTTAGGGACAGAGAAGGACACTCATGGAAACTATCAGTGTGCTATTCTGTGCTAAATCTTGTTTGTAGGGACAGAGTAGGACAGTGAGGGAAAGTGTCAGTGTGCTATTCTGTTCTAAACCAATTTTGCTGAACCATATTTGAAATCCTTGAGTTTAGGGACAGAGAAGCTCACTCGTTGAAACTATCAGTGTGCTATTCTGTGCTAAATCTTGTTTGTAGGGACAGAGTAGGACAGTGAGGGAAAGTGTCAGTGTGCTATTCTGTTCTAAACCAATTTTGCTGAACCATATTTGAAATCCTTGAGTTTAGGGACAGAGAAGGACACTCGTGGAAACTATCAGTGTGCTATTCTGTGCTAAATCTTGTTTGTAGGGACAGAGTAGGACAGTGAGGGAAAGTGTCAGTGTGCTATTCTGTTCTAAACCAATCTTGCTGAACCATATTTGAAATCCTTGAGTTTAGGGACAGAGAAGGACACGCGTGGAAACTATCAGTGTGCTATTCTGTGCTAAATCTTGTTTGTAGGGACAGAGTAGGACAGTGAGGGAAAGTGTCAGTGTGCTATTCTGTTCTAAACCAATTTTGCTGAACCATATTTGAAATCCTTGAGTTTAGGGACAGAGAAGGACACTCGTGGAAACTATCAGTGTGCTATTCTGTGCTAAATCTTGTTTGTAGGGAGGGACAGAGTAGGACAGTGAGGGAAAGTGTCAGTGTGCTATTCTGTTCTAAACCAATTTTGCTGAACCATATTTGAAATCCTTGAGTTTAGGGACAGAGAAGGACACTTGTGGAAACTATCAGTGTGCTATTCTGTGCTAAATCTTGTTTGTAGGGACAGAGTAGGACAGTGAGGGAAAGTGTCAGTGTGCTATTCTGTTCTAAACCAATCTTGCTGAACCATATTTGAAATCCTTGAGTTTAGGGACAGAGAAGGACACTCGTGGAAACTATCAGTGTGCTATTCTGTGCTAAATCTTGTTTGTAGGGACAGAGAGGTACAGTGAGTGAAACTGACAGTGTGCTATTCTGTTCTAAAGCAATTTTGCTGAACCATATTTGAAATCCTTGAGTTTAGGGACAGAGAAGGACACTCGTGGAAACTATCAGTGTGCTATTCTGTGCTAAATCTTGTTTGTAGGGACAGAGAGGTACAGTGAGTGAAACTGACAGTGTGCTATTCTGTTCTAAACCAATTTTGCTGAACCATATTTGAAATCCTTGAGTTTAGGGACAGAGAAGGACACTCGTGGAAACTATCAGTGTGCTATTCTGTGCTAAATCTTGTTTGTAGGGACAGAGAAGGACAGTGAGGGAAACTGTCAGTGTGCTGTTCTGTGCTAAACCAATCTTGCTGAAGCATATTGCAAATCCTTGTGTTTAGGGACAGAGAAGGATAGGCAGGGGACAGTGTCAGTGTCATTGTTGCTAAGCCTCCTGCACAGTATACACCTGAAGGTAGCCCTTATTGCTGTTTTTCCCATCTCCCTGCAGGCCATCCATTAAAATGTCTGGAAGGCAAACAAGGAGAGGCAGACAGTCAGGAGGCAAAAAAAGAGGGCAAGCAGGCTCTGTGTCTGGGGGCAACAGTGCTGGTCGTGGACGCGGTGCATTGTCATCAGCACATGGCCATGGGACACGCTTGTCCTTCTTTTCGGCAGCTGGACATGTTGAGCCACATCATGCCGAAGACTTGGTAGAGTGGATGACCAAGCCCACCTCATCCTCCTCATCCTCTCTCACCCAGGCTCAGGGTACTGGCAAAGCAGCTGCCAAAGCGTCCTCTTCTCTGGTATCATTATCTTCATTAGTCAATCCTTCCCTAGACCCACCATGTCCTCCTCCTGAGGAGTCCCCCGAACTGTTTGAGCAGAGTGTTGGGTACATGCTCCAGGAGGATGCCCAGCGTTTCGAAGGATCTGATGATGATACCCAGCTAGAGGAAGGCAGTAGCGTGAGAGCAGAGAGAGGGGATGCTCAAGAAGGACACCAATCTGGCAGTCATGCTCCAGTAGCTGCAGCATACTGCCAGATTGGCTCCAGTGATGAGGAGGGAGGGGATGATGAGGTCACTGACTCCACGTGGGTGCCTAATAGGAGAGAGGAGGAGGAGGAGGATGGGGAGGAGGCACATCTCCAACGAGGCAGGATGCCCTTGAGTGGCCAGCGTATGGGCAGCACACCAACGGAATCACACCGCAGAGCTCCGCCTGTGCAGGGCGCTGCCTCTGCCCGTCATTCAAAAAGTTCTTTGGTGTGGGCCTTTTTTGAGGCGAGTGCATCAGATCGCACAGCTGCTGTTTGCAACATATGTCTCAAGCGTATATCGCGTGGCCAAAACATCAGCCGCTTGGGCACCACATGCTTGATCAGACATATGTTGACCTGCCATGCAGCTCGTTGGCAAGCCTACCTTAAAGACCCACACCAAAGAACAAAGCTGACCTCTTCTTGCACCGCATCAGCTGGGATCTCCAACCCCACTATACCTTCAGTCCTCTCTGAAACCTGCTCTGAGAGGAATGAAGGTGTAGAATTAGGTGTGTCACAGCCAAGTACTTGCGGGCACTCTGCTAGCAGTACACCAACGTCCGATTCTAGCAGGCAAATTTCCCTGCCCCAGCTGCTGGACCGTCAAAAGAAGTTCACTCCCAGCCATCCACATGCCCAGCGGTTGAATGCTAGCTTGGCTAAATTGCTAGCGCTTCAACTGCTGCTTTTTCAGTTGGTAGACTCGGCCCCCTTCCGTGAGTTTGTGCAATGTGCGGTTCCTCAGTGCCAGGTTCCCAAACGCCACTTTTTCGCACGGAAGGCGATTCCGGCTCTCTACAGGCATGTGGAAGGCAATGTCTTGGCCTCGCTGGACAGGGCGGTCAGCGGTAAGGTGCATATTACCGCTGACTCATGGTCCAGCAGGCATGGACAGGGACGTTACCTTTCTTTCACGGCCCATTGGGTCACTCTTTTGGCAGCTGGGAAGGATGCAGGACAAGGTGCAGTAGTGTTGGAGGTTGTTCCACCGCCACGCCTCCAAAATGCTACTACTGGTTGTGACACACCTCTCTCCTCCACCCCTTCCTCTTCTTCTTCCTCCATGGCCTCTTCCTGTGGTTTGTCCTCGGAACCAGCGGTGCTCCGTAGGCGTTCAAGGGGCTACGCAAGTACGCAGGCAAAAAGATGCCATGCCGTGCTTGCGCTGGTGTGTTTGGGGGACAGGAGCCACACTGGGGCAGAGGTCCTGTCTGCTCTGCAGGGGCAGGCCGAGAGGTGGTTGACGCCACGCCAGCTTAAGCCAGGAATGGTGGTTTGCGACAATGGCACCAACCTCCTCTCCGCCCTCCGACAGGGACAACTGACCCATGTGCCCTGTATGGCTCACGTCCTTAACCTGGTGGTGCAGCGGTTCTTGGGCAGGTACCCGGGCTTACAGGATGTCCTGAGGCAGGCCAGGAAAGTCTGTGTGCATTTCCGCAGATCTTATAATGCCAGTGCTCGCCTGGCTGAGCTGCAAAAGGAGTTGAACCTGTCCAAGAACCGCCTTATATGTGACATGCCCACCAGGTGGAACTCAACGTTGGCCATGCTGCAGCGGCTGCACACGCAGCAGAGGGCCATCAATGAGTACCTGTGCGACTACGGCACCAGGACAGGGTCAGGGGAGCTCGGGTTTTTTTCACCACGCCAGTGGGGCATGATCAGGAGGGATGCATGCACTGTCCTGGCACCATTTGAGGAGGCCACGAGGATGGTGAGCAGTGACAGTGCATGCATCAGTGACACTGTACCTCTTGTCCACCTGTTGGAGCACACGCTGCGTGGAATAATGGACAGGGCACTTGAGGCAGAACAGAGGCAGGAAGAGGAGGACTTCCTTGCCTCTCAAGGCCCCCTTTACCCAGACAGTGTTCCTTCTGTCCCACCCATCGCACAGGAAGAGGAGGAGGAGGAGGATTGTGTCAGCATGGAGGTGGAGGCTGGCACTCAGCATCATCAGCAGCAGTCTTTTAGGGATGATTTACAGTCCCAAGAAACCAGTGGACTTGTACGTGGCTGGGAGGAGGTGGCTGCGGATCATGTCGTCCTTAGTGACCCAGAGGACTCCAGACTGAATGCCTCAGCTAACCTACGCTGCATGGCCTCCCTGATCCTGCAAAGTCTGCGGAAGGATCCTCGTATTCTTCGGATCAAGGAGAGGGACCATTACTGGCTGGCCACTCTCCTTGATCCACGGTACAAGGGTAAGGTTGCGGACCTTATCTTACCGTCGCAGAGGGAGCAGAGGATGAGACAACTCCGGGAGGCCTTGCAGAAAGGTCTGTGCAACGCGTTCCCAGAGACTGGGAGGTTACAAACTCCTGGTCCTGGACAACGAGTTGCTGAGGCTTCGGGCAGTCAAAGAAGGAGCAGTGGGGAAGGTGGCCGTCTGACCGATGCGTTCAGACAATTCTTTAGTCCGCAGCCCCAAAGTATGATCGGTTCCAGCAACCATCGCCAGCGTCTGATATACATGGTGCAGGAATACCTAGGGGCAAGGTCAGACTTGGACACCTTCCCCACCGAAAATCCTCTGGCTTACTGGGTCTTGAGGATGGATCACTGGCCAGAGCTTGCACAGTATGCAATTGAGCTACTGGCCTGTCCTGCATCCAGCGTTCTTTCAGAACGCACATTCAGTGCTGCTGGAGGATTTGTCACGGATCACAGGGTGCGCCTGTCCACCGACTCGGTTGATCGACTGACTTTCATCAAGATGAACCAGTCTTGGATCACCACCAGCTACCACACACCTGATGCTGATATAACAGACTAATTGATTTTAAAATGTCACATCCCTTCAAGACTGATGCTGATGCTGAGTGCCTGTGCTGTTATGTTGACTGGCTATCCTCCTCCTCCTCCTCAATGATACGATTAATGATGATAGCTTGGAAGATCATTTTGGTTTATGGGTGACGCCACCAGTGGCTAAGGCCCAATTTTTCAGCCCCTGTTTAACAGGGGCGTGTAATTACAATTTTTGATGCAATACTTTTCAACAGGCCTTATTGCTGTGCTCCAAGTACAGTATCTGTGAGGGGTTGCAGTGTTGTGCCACCAGTGCCTAAGGCCCAATTTTTCAGCCCCTGTTCAACAGGGGCATGCAATTATAATTATTGATCTAATAATTCACAGCAGGGCCCATTGCTGCGCCCACCAAGAGTAACTGTCAGGCCTTACAGTGTTGTGGCACCAGCACCACCATCACCACCACCACCACCACCAAAGGCCCAATTTTTCAGCCCCTGTTCAACAGGGGCATGCAATTATAATTATTGATCTAATAATTCACAGCAGGGCCCATTGCTGCGCCCACCAAGAGTAACTGTCAGGCCTTACAGTGTTGTGGCACCAGCACCACCATCACCACCACCACCACCACCAAAGGCCCAATTTTTCAGCCCCTGTTCAACAGGGGCATGCAATTATAATTATTGATCTAATAATTCACAGCAGGGCCCATTGCTGCGCCCACCAAGAGTAACTGTCAGGCCTTACAGTGTTGTGGCACCAGCACCACCATCACCACCACCACCACCACCAAAGGCCCAATTTTTCAGCCCCTGTTCAACAGGGGCATGCAATTATAATTATTGATCTAATAATTCACAGCAGGGCCCATTGCTGCGCCCACCAAGAGTAACTGTCAGGCCTTACAGTGTTGTGGCACCAGCACCACCATCACCACCACCACCACCACCAAAGGCCCAATTTTTCAGCCCCAGTTCAACAGGGGCATGCAATTATAATTATTGATCGAATAATTCACAGCAGGGCCCATTGCTGCGCCCACCAAGAGTAACTGTCAGGCCTTACAGTGTTGTGGCACCAGCACCACCATCACCACCACCACCACCACCACCACCAAAGGCCCAATTTTTCAGCCCCTATTCAACAGGGGCATGCAATTATAATTATTGATCTAATAATTCACAGCAGGGCCCATTGCTGCGCCCACCAAGAGTAACTGTCAGGCCTTACAGTGTTGTGGCACCAGCACCACCATCAAAGGCCCAATTTTTACTACCACTGATCAACAATTATATGTTATTACAATTCCTGATATAATAGTTGACAGCAGGGCGTTCCAGCACCCACCAAGAATAACTGTGAGTGCTTTCAGTGTTGTGCCAATACCAACACCTAAGGGGCCAATTTCTGCAGAGTATATACGGCAGGTCCCTACTTTCAAACATCCAACTTACAAACGACTACTACTTGCAAACGGAAGAAGACAACATGAAGTGAGAGGAAATCTACCCCTTGGAAGGAAAATTCTCTCCTGTAAGAATTAATATGGGAGAAAGGTGTCTCCTCTCTACTGATGCTTTATCACCAATCCTTGTTTCAATAAAAACACCACATTTCAAAAACAGTTGTCATTGGGACGCAAAGTGAGGTGAAATGTTCTGAACAGGGGCACAGACAGCAAAAAAAATGTGACAGGGGTGATAACCGTTCCCTATGTTTTCCAAAAAGCTAAAAAAAAGGAATTTGGCATGGAGCTACACTTAAACAATGCAGCTGTTCAAAATTACAAACAGATTCTACATAAGAACAAACCTACAGTCCCTGTCTTGTATGCACCGCCTGTATACGGCTGTTCAGAGTATATAGGGCCTTTTTTATTTTGTGTGCGGGGTTCCCCTTAATATCCATACAAGACCCAAAGGGGCTGGTAATGGGCTGGGGTAGGGGGGGGGGGGGTTGATGGGGTAGCTATGCCATTTTTCCTAAAGATTTTCATCCATATTACAGGGACCAGACATTGCATTAAAGCCGCAAACAGTTTTAAATGGCTTTTTTTCCTTTAGAAATGTTATTTTTTGCAGGGACAGTTCTAAACACGGGAAACACGTGGCACTTCACAGGCATACTTTAGACACCCCCCAGGTACAATATTTAAAGGAATATTTGACTTTTTTTTTTCACTTTATGCATCATTAAAATGACTGCTCCCGGAAAACGTCCGTTTTTAAAACTTCTTTTTGCATTGATACATGTCCCCTGGTGCAGAACCCGGGTTCCCAAACTCTGTTTCGGACAATAACATGGATAATAGTCGTTATAATTAGCACTTTAGAATCCGAACGTTCGCATCCATTGTATTTAATAGGGTTCTAATGTTCGTGCGAACTTTCGGTCCGTTCGCGGGTTCTGGTGCGAACCGAACCCGGGGGTGTTCGGCTCATCACTATCCTTAAGTGGTTAAAAAGAGCCAACTTTACTAATCTGTGCTTCAGTGGCATTTGTGAATGGATTCCACTGGGCAACAAAAATAATAGCAAAAATGTTCTATAAGGGTAGCAGAATAATACGGTAAAAGCTCTCCTTTTAACCACTTACGGACCACCCGCCGTCATTATACGGCGGCTCTTTGAAGTGGAATATTGTTCTTATGGCAGCAGCTAGCTGAAATAACCCCGATATCCACTTCTTCAGCGGGCGGTCCACTTTCAGATAAAAGTGGTCTCAGTGGTGGAATCGGTGCAAAATCAGTTTAATCGGTGGCGGGAGAGGGCACCCTCACCCCCCGCCACGCTCTGGTGCCCTCCGCCGCTTACCGGAGGTGATCAAATCCTGTCCCCTGCTTGGCTGGCTGCCGAGTGAGGGGAAAATGGCCCCCACCCGGCTCTATACCATTGCAGGGCGGAAGCAACGTCAAAACGTGACTTTGGCCCATAGCTCTTAACCACTTCAGCCCCGGAATGTTTTACCCCCTTCCTGACCAGAGCACTTTTTACAATTTGGCACTGCGTCGCTTTAACTGACAATTACGTGGTCATACAATGCTGTATCCAAACTAAATTTGCGTCCATTTTCCCAACAAATAGAGCTTTCTTTTGGTGGTATTTGATCACCTCTGCGGTTTTTATTTTTTGCGCTATAAACAAAAAAAAAGCGACAATTTTGAAAAATAAACAATTTTTTTACTTTTTGCTATAACAAATATCCCCCAAATTTGAAAAAAATAATTCTTCATCAGTTTAGGCCGATATATATATATTCTACATATTTTTGGTAAAAAAATCAATAGTCATATATTGATTGGTTTGAGCAAAAGTTATAGCGTCTACAAACTATGGGAAAGATTTATGGCATTTTTATTTTATTTTTTATAAATTTTTTATTAGTAATGGTGGTGATTTTTAGCGGTACTGCATCATTGCGACGGACAGATCGGAAACTTTTGACACATTTTTGGGACCATTGACATTTATACAGCGATCAGTGCTATAAATATGCACTGATTACTGTTGTTACATACCTTGTAGTAGAGCCAGACTTGTAGGAGGAGACCTCTCTTACACCCCTGGCTCTGGAGTCACTGGAGTGGGAACAGTGATCTCGTGAGTGCAGTGAGTAGGGATGAGCTTCTTGTTCGAGTCGAACATACGTTCGATTAGAACATCGGCTGTTCGATCGTTCGACGAAGATCGAACGATTTGGGCCGTTCGCGCCAAATTCGAGTGACGCGAACGGCCCACAATGCACTACGCCATCGCAGTGTCATCCAGGCGCTGTGATTGGCCAAGCATGCACTGTGACCCCGCATGCTTGGCCAATCACAGCGCCGGCAGCGAGGAGAGCAATGATTGGCCACAGGCAGGATGCCTGTGGCCAATTATTGCTGAGGGGGTTTAGTACACGCCCCACACTATAAAAGGCCGCCAGCGCGGCGGCCTTGTGTAGTGTGTTCCGGAGCAGGGAAAGAGAAGCATAGGCAGGGACAGTGTCATTATTTTTCCTTTACTAATCCTGGATTCCTTGTGTTTAGGGACAAATAAGGATAGGTAGGGAGAGTGTCAGTGACAGTGTGCTATTCTGTGCTAATCCTTGTTTGTAGGGACAGAGAGGTACAGTGAGGGAAAGTGTCAGTGTGCTATTCTGTTCTAAACCAATCTTGCTGAACCATATTTTCAATCCTTGAGTTTAGGGACAGAGAGGTACAGTGAGGGAAAGTGTTAGTGTGCTATTTTGTGCTAAATCTTGTTTGTAGGGAGGGACAGAGTAGGACAGTGAGGGAAAGTGTCAGTGTGCTATTCTGTTCTAAACCAATTTTGCTGTTCCATATTTTCAATCCTTGAGTTTAGGGACAGAGAAGGACACTCGTGGAAATTATCAGTGTGCTATTCTGTGCTAAATCTTGTTTGTAGGGAGGGACAGAGTAGGACAGTGAGGGAAAGTGTCAGTGTGCTATTCTGTTCTAAACCAATTTTGCTGTTCCATATTTTCAATCCTTGAGTTTAGGGACAGAGAAGGACACTCGTGGCAATTTTCAGTGTGCTATTCTATGCTAAATCTTGTTTGTAGGGAGGGACAGAGTAGGACAGTGAGGGAAAGTGTCAGTGTGCTATTCTGTTCTAAACCAATTTTGCTGTTCCATATTTTCAATCCTTGAGTTTAGGGACAGAGAAGGACACTCGTGGAAATTATCAGTGTGCTATTCTGTGCTAAATCTTGTTTGTAGGGAGGGACAGAGTAGGACAGTGAGGGAAAGTGTCAGTGTGCTATTCTGTTCTAAACCAATTTTGCTGTTCCATATTTTCAATCCTTGAGTTTAGGGACAGAGAAGGACACTCGTGGCAATTTTCAGTGTGCTATTCTGTGCTAAATCTTGTTTGTAGGGAGGGACAGAGTAGGACAGTGAGGGAAAGTGTCAGTGTGCTATTCTGTTCTAAACCAATTTTGCTGTTCCATATTTTCAATCCTTGAGTTTAGGGACAAAGAAGGACACTCTTGGAAATTATCAGTGTGCTACTCTGTGCTAAATCTTGTTTGTAGGGAAGGACAGAGTAGGAAAGTGAGGGAAAGTGTCCTATTCTGTTCTAAACCAATTTTGCTGAACCATATTTGAAATCCTTGAGTTTAGGGACAGAGAGGTACAGTGAGTGAAACTGACAGTGTGCTATTCTGTTCTAAACCAATTTTGCTGTTCCATATTTCAAATCCTTGAGTTTAGGGACAGAGAAGGATAGGCAGGGGACAGTGTCAGTGTCATTGTTGCTAAGCCTCCTGCACAGTATACACCTGAAGGTAGCCCTTATTGCTATTTTTCCCATCTCCCTGCAGGCCATCCATTAAAATGTCTGGAAGGCAAACAAGGAGAGGCAGACAGTCAGGAGGCAAAAAAAAGAGGGCAAGCAGGCTCTGTGTCTGGGGGCAACAGTGCTGGTCGTGGACGCGGTGCATTGTCATCAGCACATGGCCATGGGACACGCTTGTCCTTCTTTTCGGCAGCTGGACATGTTGAGCCACATCATGCCAAAGACTTGGTAGAGTGGATGACCAAGCCCACCTCATCCTCCTCATCCTCTCTCACCCAGGCTCAGGGTACTGGCAAAGCAGCTGCCAAAGCGTCCTCTTCTCTGGTATCATTATCTTCATTAGTCAATCCTTCCCTAGACCCACCATGTCCTCCTCCTGAGGAGTCCCCCGAACTGTTTGAGCAGAGTGTTGGGTACATGCTCCAGGAGGATGCCCAGCGTTTCGAAGGATCTGATGATGATACCCAGCTAGAGGAAGGCAGTAGCGTGAGAGCAGAGAGAGGGGATGCTCAAGAAGGACACCAATCTGGCAGTCATGCTCCAGTAGCTGCAGCATACTGCCAGATTGGCTCCAGTGATGAGGAGGGAGGGGATGATGAGGTCACTGACTCCACGTGGGTGCCTAATAGGAGAGAGGAGGAGGAGGAGGAGGATGAGGAGGAGGCACATCTCCAACGAGGCAGGATGCCCTTGAGTGGCCAGCGTATGGGCAGCACACCGACGGAATCACACCGCAGAGCTCCGCCTGTGCAGGGTGCTGCCTCTGCCCGTCATTCAAAAAGTTCTTTGGTGTGGGCCTTTTTTGAGGCGAGTGCATCAGATCGCACATCTGCTGTTTGCAACATATGTCTCAAGCGTATATCGCGTGGCCAAAACATCAGCCGCTTGGGCACCACATGCTTGATCAGACATATGTTGACCTGCCATGCAGCTCGTTGGCAAGCCTACCTTAAAGACCCACACCAAAGAACAAAGCTGACCTCTTCTTGCACCGCATCAGCTGGGATCTCCAACCCCACTATACCTTCACTCCTCTCTGAAACCTGCTCTGAGAGGAATGAATGTGTAGAATTAGGTGTGTCACAGGCAAGTACTTGCGGGCACTCTGCTAGCAGTACACCAACGTCCGATTCTAGCAGGCAAATTTCCCTGCCCCAGCTGCTGGACCGTCAAAAGAAGTTCACTCCCAGCCATCCACATGCCCAGCGGTTGAATGCTAGCTTGGCTAAATTGCTAGCGCTTCAACTGCTGCCTTTTCAGTTGGTAGACTCGGCCCCCTTCCGTGAGTTTGTGCAATGTGCGGTTCCTCAGTGGCAGGTTCCCAAACGCCACTTTTTTGCACGGAAGGCGATTCCGGCTCTCTACAGGCATGTGGAAGGCAATGTCTTCGCCTCCCTGGACAGGGCGGTCAGCGGTAAGGTGCATATTACCGCTGACTCATGGTCCAGCAGGCATGGACAGGGACGTTACCTTTCTTTCACGGCCCATTGGGTCACTCTTTTGGCAGCTGGGAAGGATGCAGGACAAGGTGCAGTAGTGTTGGAGGTTGTTCCACCGCCACGCCTCCAAAATGCTACTACTGGTTGTGACACACCTCTCTCCTCCACCCCCTCCTCTTCTTCTTCCTCCATGGCCTCTTCCTGTGGTTTGTCCTCGGAACCAGCGGTGCTCCGTAGGCGTTCAAGGGGCTACGCAAGTACGCAGGCAAAAAGATGCCATGCCGTGCTTGCGCTGGTGTGTTTGGGGGACAGGAGCCACACTGGGGCAGAGGTCCTGTCTGCTCTGCAGGGGCAGGCCGAGAGGTGGTTGACGCCACGCCAGCTTAAGCCAGGAATGGTGGTTTGCGACAATGGCACCAACCTCCTCTCCGCCCTCCGACAGGGACAACTGACCCATGTGCCCTGTATGGCTCACGTCCTTAACCTGGTGGTGCAGCGGTTCTTGGGCAGGTACCCGGGCTTACAGGATGTCCTGAGGCAGGCCAGGAAAGTCTGTGTGCATTTCCGCAGATCTTATAATGCCAGTGCTCGCCTGGCTGAGCTGCAAAAGGAGTTGAACCTGCCCAAGAACCGCCTTATATGTGACATGCCCACCAGGTGGAACTCAACGTTGGCCATGCTGCAAAGGCTGCACACGCAGCAGAGGGCCATCAATGAGTACCTGTGCGACTACGGCACCAGGACAGGGTCAGGGGAGCTCGGTTTTTTTTTCACCACGCCAGTGGGGCATGATCAGGGATGCATGCACTGTCCTGGCACCATTTGAGGAGGCCACGAGGATGGTGAGCAGTGACAGTGCATGCATCAGTGACACTGTACCTCTTGTCCACCTGTTGGAGCACACGCTGCGTGGAATAATGGACAGGGCACTTGAGGCAGAACAGAGGCAGGAAGAGGAGGACTTCCTTGCCTCTCAAGGCCCCCTTTACCCAGACAGTGTTCCTTCTGTCCCACCCATCGCACAGGAAGAGGAGGAGGAGGAGGAGGAGGAGGAGGATTGTGTCAGCATGGAGGTGGAGGCTGGCACTCAGCATCATCAGCAGCAGTCTTTTAGGGATGATTTACAGTCCCAAGAAACCAGTGGACTTGTACGTGGCTGGGAGGAGGTGGCTGCGGATCATGTCGTCCTTAGTGACCCAGAGGACTCTGGACTGAATGCCTCAGCTAACCTACGCTGCATGGCCTCCCTGATCCTGCAAAGTCTGCGGAAGGATCCTCGTATTCTTCGGATCAAGGAGAGGGACCATTACTGGCTGGCCACTCTCCTTGATCCACGGTACAAGGATAAGGTTGCGGACCTTATCGTACCGTCGCAGAGGGAGCAGAGGATGAGACAACTCCGGGATGCCTTGCAGAAAGGTCTGTGCAACGCGTTCCCAGAGACTGGGAGGTTACAAACTCCTGGTCCTGGACAACGAGTTGCTGAGGCTTCGGGCAGTCAAAGAAGGAGCGGTGGGGAAGGTGGCCGTCTGACCGATGCGTTCAGACAATTCTTTAGTCCGCAGCCCCAAAGTATGATCGGTTCCAGCAACCATCGCCAGCGTCTGATATACATGGTGCAGGAATACCTAGGGGCAAGGTCAGACTTGGACACCTTCCCCACCGAAAATCCTCTGGCTTACTGGGTCTTGAGGATGGATCACTGGCCAGAGCTTGCACAGTATGCAATTGAGCTACTGGCCTGTCCTGCATCCAGCGTTCTTTCAGAACGCACATTCAGTGCTGCTGGAGGATTTGTCACGGATCACAGGGTGCGCCTGTCCACCGACTCGGTTGATCGACTGACTTTCATCAAGATGAACCAGTCTTGGATCACCACCAGCTACCACACACCAGATGCTGATATAACAGACTAATTGATTTTAAAATGTCACATCCCTTCAAGACTGATGCTGATGCTGAGTGCCTGCGCTGTTATGTTGACTGGCTATCCTCCTCCTCCTCCTCAATGATACGATTAATGATGATAGCTTGGAAGATCATTTTGGTTTATGGGTGACGCCACCAGTGGCTAAGGCCCAATTTTTCAGCCCCTGTTTAACAGGGGCGTGTAATTAAAATTTTTGATGCAATACTTTGCAACAGGCATCATTGCTGTGCTCCAAGCACAGTATCTGTGAGGGGTTGCAGTGTTGTGCCACCAGTGCCTAAGGCCCAATTTTTCAGCCCCTGTTCAACAGGGGCATGCAATTATAATTATTGATCTAATAATTCACAGCAGGGCCCATTGCTGCGCCCACCAAGAGTAACTGTCAGGCCTTACAGTGTTGTGGCACCAGCACCACCATCACCACCACCACCACCACCAAAGGCCCAATTTTTCAGCCCCTGTTCAACAGGGGCATGCAATTATAATTATTGATCTAATAATTCACAGCAGGGCCCATTGCTGCGCCCACCAAGAGTAACTGTCAGGCCTTACAGTGTTGTGGCACCAGCACCACCATCACCACCACCAAAGGCCCAATTTTTCAGCCCCTGTTCAACAGGGGCATGCAATTATAATTATTGATCTAATAATTCACAGCAGGGCCCATTGCTGCGCCCACCAAGAGTAACTGTCAAGCCTTACAGTGTTGTGGCACCAGCACCACCATCACCACCACCACCACCACCAAAGGCCCAATTTTTCAGCCCCTATTCAACAGGGGCATGCAATTATAATTATTGATCTAATAATTCACAGCAGGGCCCATTGCTGCGCCCACCAAGAGTAACTGTCAGGCCTTACAGTGTTGTGGCACCAGCACCACCATCAAAGGCCCAATTTTTACTACCACTGATCAACAATTATATGTTATTACAATTCCTGATATAATAGTTGACAGCAGGGCGTTCCAGCACGCACCAAGAATAACTGTGAGTGCTTTCAGTGTTGTGCCAACACCAACACCTAAGGGGCCAATTTCTGCAGAGTATATACGGCAGGTCCCTACTTTCAAACATCCAACTTACAAACTACTACTACTTGCAAACGGAAGAAGACAACAGGAAGTGAGAGGAAATCTACCCCTTGGAAGGAAAATTCTCTCCTGTAAGAATTAATATGGGAGAAAGGTGTCTCCTCTCTACTGATGCTTTATCACCAATCCTTGTTTCAATAAAAACACCACATTTCAAAAACAGTTGTCATTGGGACGCAAAGTGAGGTGAAATGTTCTGAACAGGGGCACAGACAGCAAAAAAAATGTGACAGGGGTGATAACCGTTCCCTATGTTTTACAAAAAGCTAAAAAAAAGGAATTTGGCATGGAGCTCCACTTAAACAATGCAGCTGTTCAAAATTACAAACAGATTCTACATAAGAACAAACCTACAGTCCCTGTCTTGTATGCACCGCCTGTATACGGCTGTTCAGAGTATATAGGTCCTTTTTTATTTTGTGTGCGGGGTTCCCCTTAATATCCATACAAGACCCAAAGGGGCTGGTAATGGGCTGGGGTAGGTGGGGGGGGGGGTTGATGGGGTGGCTATGTCATTTTTCCTAAAGATTTTCATCCATATTACCGGGACCAGACATTGCATTAAAGCCGCAAGCAGTTTTAAATGGCTTTTTTTCCTTTAGAAATGTTATTTTGTGCAGGGACAGTTCTAAACACGGGAAACACGTGGCACTTCACAGGCATACTTTAGACACCCCCCAGGTACAATATTTAAAGGAATATTTGACTTTATTTTTTTCACTTTATGCATCATTAAAATGACTGCTCCCGGAAAACGTCCGTTTTTAAAACTTCTTTTTGCATTGATACATGTCCCCTGGTGCAGAACCCGGGTTCCCAAACTCTGTTTCGGACAATAACATGGATAATAGTCATTATAATTAGCACTTTAGAATCCGAACGTTCGCATCCATTGTATTTAATAGGGTTCTAATGTTCGTGCGAACTTTCGGTCCGTTCGTGGGTTCTGGTGCGAACCGAACCCGGGGGTGTTCGGCTCATCACTAGCAGTGAGGTAGGAGTGCCTGTGGAAGTTGTAGTAGCTGGCACAATAGTTGGATGATGACCCTCCAGGGATGCTGGAACTGCAGATGACAGCAGGGGCAGGGGCAGGTGCAGGTCAGTGACCTGATGAGCTGGTAGGTGCAGGATCAGCAGCAAACTGGAGCAGGGTGAGACAAGCCAGGTCAGGTGCAGGAGCAATACAGAGCAAAGCAGCAGGCAGTATCAGAGTCAGACAAGCCGGGTCAGAGTAGGTAATCCGGCCGGTTAATGCAGCAGGCTGAAGCATGGTCAGATAAACAGGCAGAGGTTTGGCAGCAGGTAAGTGAACAGAAGATATAAGCAGGGTCAAGGCAAGCCGAGGTCAGGGTTGGAGATAACAGGTAGTCAACAGAGCCAGGTCGGTACAGGTAATAATCAAACAGTGGGGTATGGCGCTGCTCGTTCCTTAAATACACTCTAAAATGTAGGAAGGTATGGCTAAAGACTAATGAGCAAACAAATTGTATATATAAATATATGTATATGTGCTGTGACACAAAATATAATGAATAAACCCTTATTAGCAAGGGATTTACATATAATGTTATACCTGTGAGTAACACTATAGTGCAATGTGTTCACTAATAAGTGTGCAGAAAAAAAATATATATATATGTGCAAACCAAAACCATATACCATAAAAAATATATGTGGTGCAAACCATAAACCATAAATATAAATAATATGTCAGTGATAACAATAAAAAGTAAAAATAATAAATAGTGAGAAAGATGTAATATATATAATTGTATATAACTAAATATACATATATAATAAAGTCCACTCCTAAATGATTGACAATGTTCAAAATGATGATAGTTGATAACAGATATTCCTCCAATAATTTTCCAGATTTTCCAGATATTCCCCCACAAGGGTCCCCACTCACCAGCTCCTCACACCCCTACAGGGGTAAACAGCATGATACGATTAACTTCCGATCAGGTCCAAGTGTCCACACTGATTCCTCCAACTAGACCAGCTTGCAGCACAATCTCCGGGATTTCCACGGTGCAGCTTTTTCGAAAGATCCCATTTGGAAAACAATGGTAATGGATCACCTCAATGAGAAAGATGGAGGACTCCCATAGTGTAGTAATCCTGAAAATTTATTAAAAATATTATACAAATAAAAAATATAAACCGCCTATGCGGCTATTCCTTAAAAGAAAAAAAGAAGAAAACCACAGCGTCCTATACCCTGGTAGGCCGGATACAGCGTGCACTCCAGCTGCGTTCTAGCTCCAGGTACCCGGATCCCTAACAGCGTTACGCTGTCAGTGATCCGGGTACCTGGAGCTGGAACGCAGCTGGAGTGCACGCTGTATCCGGCCTACCAGGGTATAGGACGCTGTGGTTTTCTTCTTTTTTCTTTCGCTGTTAGTGATCCGGGTACCTGGAGCTGGAATGGAGCTGGAGTGTACGCTGTATCCGGCCTACCAGGGTATAGGACGCTGTGGTTTTCTTCTTTTTTCTTTTAAGGAATAGCCGCATAGGCGGTTTATATTTTTTATTTGTATAATATTTTTAATACATTTTCAGGATTACTACACTATGGGAGTCCTTCATCTTTCTCATTGAGGTGATCCATTACCATTGTTTTCCAAACGGGATCTTTTGAAAAAGCTGCACCATGGAAATCCCTGAGATTGTGCTGCAAGCTGGTCTAGTTGGAGGAATCAGTGGGGACACTTGGACCTGATCGGAAGTTAATCGTATCATGCTGTTTACCCCTGTAGGATTGTGAGGAGCTGGTGAGTGGGGACCCTTGTGGGGGAATATCTGGAAAATCTGGAAAATTATTGGAGGAATATCTGTTATCAACTATCATCATTTTGAACATTGGCAATCATTTAGGAGTGGACTTTATTATATATGTATATTTAGTTATATACAATTATATATATTACATCTTTCTCACTATTTATTATTTTTACTTTTTATTGTTATCACTGACATATTATTTATATTTATGGTTTATGGTTTGCACCACATATATTTTTTATGGTATATGGTTTTGGTTTGCACATATATATATATTTTTTTTCTGTACACTTATTAGTGAACACATTGCACTATAGTGTTACTCACAGGTATAACATTATATGTAAATCCCTTGCTAATAAGGGTTTATTCATTATATTTTGTGTCACAGCACATATACATATATTTATATATACAATTTGTTTGCTCATTAGTCTTTAGCCATACCTTCCTACATTTTAGAGTGTATTTAACCACTTAAGCCCCGGACCATTTGGTAGCTAAAGGACCAGAGGTGAATTCAGAATTTTGCACTGCGCTGCTTTAACTGTAAATTGTGCGGACATGCAATGTTGTACCCAAACGAAATTTGCGTCCTTTTCTTCTCACAAATAGAGCTTTCTTTTAATGGTATTTGATTGCCTCTGCGATTTTTCTTTTTTGCGATATAAACGGAAAAAGACCGAAAATTTTGAAAAAAAATGATATTTTCTACTTTTTGTTATAAGAAAAATCGAATAAACTCAATTTTAGTCATACATTTAGGCCAAAATGTATTCAGCCACATGTCTTTAGTAAAAAAAATGTCAATAAGCGTATATTTATTGGTTTGCGCAAAAGTTATAGCGTTTACAAACTAGGGTATATTTTCTGGAATTTACACAGCTTTAAATTTATGACTGCCTATCTCATTTCTTGAGGTGCTAAAATGGCAGGGCAGTACAAAACCCCCCCAAATGACCCCATTTTAGAAAGTAGACACCCCAAGGAAATTGCTGAGAGGCATGTTGAGCCCATTGAATATTTTTATTTTTTGTCCCAAGTGATTGAATAATGACAAAAAAATAAAAAAAAAAATTACAAAAAGTTGTCACTAAATGATATATTGCTCACACATGCCATGGTTATATGTGGAATTGCACCCCAAAATACATTCTGCTGCTTCTCCTGAGTACGGGGATACCACATGTGTGGGACTTTTTAGGAGCCTAGCCACGTACGGGACCCCGGAAACCAAGCACCGCCTTCAGGATTTCTAAGGGCGCAAATTTTTGATTTCACTCCTCACTACCTATCACAGTTTTGATGGCCATAAAATGCCAAAATAGCACAAAACCCCCCCAAATGACCCCATTTTGGAAAGTAGACACCCCAAGCTGTTTGCTGAGAGGCATGGTGAGTATTTTACAGCTCTCATTTGTTTTTGAAAATGAAGAAAGAACATTTTTTTTTTTTCTTTTTTTTTTTCAATTTTCAAAACTTTGTGACAAAAAGCGAGATCTGCAAAATACTCACAATACCTCTCAGCAAATAGCTTGGGGTGTCTACTTTCCAAAATGGGGTCATTTGGGGGGGTTTTGTGCCATCTGGGCATTCCATGGCCTCCGAAACTGTGATAGGCAGTGAGAAGTGAAATCAAAAATTGACACCCTTAGAAAGCCTGAAGGCGGTGCTTGGTTTTTGGGGTCCCGTACGCGGCTAGGCTCCCAAAAAGTCTCACACATGTGGTATCCCCGTACTCAGGAGAAGCAACAGAATGTATTTTGGGGTGGAATTCCACATATGTCCATGGCATGTTTGAGCAATATATCATTTAGTGACAACTTTTTGCAAAAAAAAAATTGTATTTTTTCCGCAACTTGTGTCAACATATAAAATATTCCATGGACTCGACATGCCTCTCAGTATATAGCTTGGGGTGTCTACTTTCCAAAATGGGGTCATTTGGGGGGGTTTTGAACTGTTCTGGCATTTTATACACAACATTAGGAAGCTTACATCCAGTCTTCTAACCACTTGAAGACAAAGCCCTTTTTGACACTTTTTGTTTACATGAAAACATATTTTTTTTTGCAAGAAAATTATGTTGAACCCCCAAACATTATATATATTTTTAAAGCAAAGGCCCTACAGAATAAAATGGTGGGTGTTGCATTTTTTTCCACACAGTATTTGCGCAGCGATTTTTCAAACGCATTTTTTGGGGAAAAAATACACTTTTTTTAATTTTAATGCACTAAAACACACTATATTGCCCAAATGTTTGATGAAATAAAAAGATTATCTTAGGCCGAGTACATAGATACCAAACACGACATGCTTTAAAATTTCGCACAAACGCGCATTGGCGACAAACTACATACATTTTTAAAAGCCTTTAAAAGCATTTACAGGTTACCCCGTTAGATTTACAGAGGAGGTCTACTGCTAAAATTACTGCCCTCGATCTGACCTTCGCGGTGATACCTCACATGCATGGTGCAATTGCTGTTTACATATGACGCCAGACCGACGCTTGCGTTCGCCATTGGGCAAGAGCAGGGCAGGACAGGGGTGCTTTTTATTTTTTTTTATTTTTTTTATTATTAATTTTGCTTTTTTATTTTATTTTTAAACTGTTGCTTCCATATTTTATTTTTTTTATCACTTTTATTGTTATCTCAGGGAATGTAAATATCCCCTATGATAGCAATAGGTAATGACAGGTACTCTTTTTTGAAAAAACTGGGGTCTATTGGACCCTAGATCTTTCCTCTGCCCTCAAAGCATCTGACCACACCAAGATCGGTGTGATAAAATGCTTTCCCAATTTCCCAATGGCGCTTTTTATATCTGGGGGGGGGGACATTCCCTCCCACTGCTTGTAAAAGCAGTCCAGAGGCTAATTAGCCACTAGGATTGCTTTTACATGAAAGCCGGCCGCTGGCTGAAAAGAATGATACCAAGATGATACCTAAACCTGCAGGCATCATTCTGGTATAAACATTCAAAGTCCAGCAACATACCAGTACGTTGCTGGTCCTTGTTGGACATGTATTGTAATCTTTTTTTTCATGCAGCCTGTTGGCTGAATGAAAAAAAAAGATTGATCGGTGGGTATGCCCACCATTAGAATACCGCCCTTCATCCACCCACTTCTAATGATGGGCATACATGCACCATTTATTTATGCCGAAGCATGGGGGCATCTTCTCGCAAAAGTTATGCCGCGTACACATGGTCAGACTTTTCCACGGGCAAGCCTCCGTCGGAATTTCGACCGTATGTACGCGGCATTAGGAGCAAAATCGCTCCTCCGCTCCTGCTGCCCCAATGCTTCGGCATATATGGTTTTTTTTTTTTTAACTGTCGTGGTGAAATCACCTCCTACAGCACTGGAGTCGCAGGGATCAGGCCTGTCTCTGCAAACGCTGCAGTTATGTGTGTTGTGTTTTGCAAGTGACAGTGATCGATCGATACTGCACTTGGGTGGCCTGGGCTGGACAGAGGGGCAAAACGCAGGTGCTAGCAGGTATCTGGGCTGATCCCGCTAACACTGCGTTTTTGGGAACCCTAAACTGCTGGGGACGCTAGTATAGATCTGATCAGATCAGATATTGAGCTGATCAGATACTATACCACTAAGGGGGGTGTATGCTTCACGCGTGGGTGTTAGCGCTACTGGCACTAACCTGACGCTGCCTGGGGTGTGACGCAGACCCTCTCTGACGCTAAAACCTAATTGATATCACCCGCCGGGCGATCAGGGGGTTAAACCTTTATTGGGTTATATACGGCGGGTACCCTGACACTATAAAAAGCAAACTAACTAACCAGCGTCACCCGTAACACTTATATGATGATCACTGGTGAAAGGGTTAACTAGGGGCAATTAGGGGGTTAAAACCTTTATTAGGTAATATATGGGGGTACCTGACGCTATATAAAAACCTGACGGCGAACCTAAAAAAAAATTACTGGCTACCTATCGGCATCACCGACACTAAGACAACGATCATAAAAACGATCGCTTAGCGACAGTGGTGATAGGGGGTGAAAGGGTTACCTGGGGGGCGATCAGGGGGTTAAACCTTTATTAGATAATATATGGGGGTACCTGACGCTATAAAAACCTGCGGCGAACCTAAAAAAAATTACTGGCTACCCATCAGCATCACCGACGCTAAGACATCGATCAGAAAAATGATCGCATAGCGACGGCGGTGCTAGGGGGTGAAAGGGTTACCTGGGGGGTGATCAAGGGGGTTAAACCTTTATTAGGTAATATATGGGGGTACCCGACGCTATAAAAACCTGCGGCGAACCTAAAAAAAATTACTGGCTACCGATCAGCATCGCCGACGCTAAGACATCGATCAGAAAAATTATCGCCTAGTGACAGTGGTGATAGGGGGTGAAAGGGTTACCTGGGGGGCGATCAAGGGGGTTAAACCTTTATTAGGTAATATATGGGGGTACCCGACGCTATAAAAACCTGCGGCGAACCTAAAAAAAATTACTGGCTACCGATCAGCATCACCGACGCTAAGACATTGATCAGAAAAATGATCGCATAGCGACGGCGGTGCTAGGGGGTGAAAGGGTTACCTGGGGGGTGATCAAGGGGGTTAAACCTTTATTAGGTAATATATGGGGGTACCCGACGCTATAAAAACCTGCGGCGAACCTAAAAAAAATTACTGGCTACCGATCAGCATCGCTGACGCTAAGACATCGATCAGAAAAATTATCGCTTAGTGACAGTGGTGATAGGGGGTGAAAGGGTTACCTGGGGGGCGATCAAGGGGGTTAAACCTTTATTAGGTAATATATGGGGGTACCCGACGCTATAAAAACCTGCGGCGAACCTAAAAAAAATTACTGGCTACCGATCAGCATCACTGACGCTAAGACATCGATCAGAAAAATGATCGCATAGCGACGGCGGTGCTAGGGGGTGAAGGGGTTATCTGGGGGGTGATCAGGGGGTTAAACCTTTATTAGGGGGGGTTAGGGGGCTACACTGGACCTAAAACTAAATGTATTGACACTTTTACAGTCACAAATGTCACTGATTGCAGTGATCACTAAATAAATGGTCACTGCAATCAGTGACACTGTGACTGGGGGCTGGGGGTGATCTGGGGGGTGATCTGGGGGTGTCTGGGGGGGCGATTTATGTGCCTATGTGTCCTGGTGTCAGTGTGCTGTTTTGTGTACTAACCTGCATCTTCTCCTGTACGGCGCTCGGTATATGTGAGCGCCGCAGGAGAGATGACATCACTTCCTCCTGCCTGGCAGGCAGGGGAAGCTCTCTCATTCGCCGGGAGTGATCGAGAGGGGGTGGCCGAAATCGAACGGCCATCCCCTCATGCCGGATCGCTCCCGAAGGTAAAACGACCACCCACTGTAAAGAAGGGGGTCCGATCGGACCCCCCAACTATACAAAGGCAATCACGTATATGTACGTGATTCTGCCTGTCGGTGCCATTCTGCCGACGTATATTTACAGTGGGCGGTCGTTAAGTGGTTAAGGAACGAGCAGCGCCATACCCCACCACCATATAATCTTTCCAATCATTAAGATCCTTTTTAGGATCCTATTAGGGGGGCTGCAGCTCATCATTCATTTGAGGTCCTAAGCGCAGGAATATACGCATTTTTTTTCAATAATCATACAGGTTCACGGGTTACTAGGCACAGAGCTGCAGATCAAACAGCACTGCACAAGTGCAGCTGCTGTCTTTTTAAGGCCCGTTGGCGCCAAGTAGCGCTAGCGTGTGTTAGGCACACACAGGCGCCGTTGTCTGGTCTGGACAGGAATGCGTGTGCGCATGCGCGCACGCAAGTACCTCCGTTCTGTATCAGCAAGTCCCTAACAACTGTATAAATGTCACTGGCAGGGAAGGGGTTAAATCTGTGTTCCCTCAGCGTGTTCTAACTGTGGGGGATAGGACTGACTAGGTGAGGAGACATATCGTTGTTCCTACTTGGTAGGAACAAACGATATGACTCCTCTGCCCTGACAGCACAGGGATTTGGGTGTTTACACATACAAATCTACAGTGCTGGCGCTCGTGCTCGCGATTCGGAGAGACAGAAAGTATTGCAATGACTACCATTTTATTCTCTAGGGTGTTAGAAAAAAACATATATTTGTTTGTTTTGTTTGAGATATATATATATGTAGCGGGGTCCTAAATTTAGGGGAAGTGTTTGAGTGGTAGTTATGCTCAAACACCCCAATTCTCAGTATTCTATCAACCATTTTAGTCCGCAGGGAGAGTATCGGTGTATAGTTCCCTGTGGCCTGGAGGTGGCGCTGCCATGGTAGGCCAGGGTTGAACTGCTGATACAGTGCTGTGCCTTGTGTGTCCCCTCTTAGCAGCCGTACAGTGGGTGTGGCAGGCCTGCTGTGCATGCTGGGAGAGGATATAAAAGGGGCAGACGCTGCCTGTTCGGGGTCTGTTCTGCGCGGTCTGTCGTGGCCGGGGGTCCTACCCCAGGGAGTGTGTTTCTGTCCGCCCTGGGCACCTTTGGTCCAGGGGCAGAGGTCGGTGAATCAGTCCCAGGCACCTTCAGCCCTGGGACTGCAGCAAAGGCCTTGGGCCAAGCACCTTCTGCTGGGGCCCATCAAGGATCAAGGAATCCCAGGGTGCCGCCTTGCGAGGGGACCCATATCTTAGACGAGGAGGCCGGGGGAGGAACTGTTCCGAGGGACCGGTGAGAAGTCACGGTGAAGGAAGGGGCCCGCTAACTCTCTGGAGGTGAGAAACATTCTCTGGAGGATTCTGGTTTCTGGCTGTAGAGACCCACCAACAATATCGCTCAACCTCTTTACACAGGAGGGTACGGGCTTGTGGCGTGGTGTGCCCTCTCTACCTGCGGGGAGCCGAAGGCAGGTGAAGGGGGTGAGTGCGCTACACGTGGGGACTCGAGTCCGAGCTTTCTACAGCCGGAAAGGAGAAGAAACCCCCCCAGAGTTTGAACTTTATTCCCCTGTGAAGTTCCGTGGAGGTCGGCCATATTTTAGAGGAAAAGTGACTGCGCCACGAGGAGAGCCCGGGCGTGTCTAAAGTAAGAAAGCCCGCGAACATTGCAGAGGATGTTAGGAGCCTCGCCATGTGATGAGTTACACGTGGTGATTTTGGTGCAAAAAGGACAGTGCGTGATGAATTGGCAAGCAGGTAAAATGGCGTCTAATGCCTCATGGATTCTGGCTACTTAAACCATGAATATGACCTCATTTGCTGCTTCTGTGACTGACACGGGGATCCGACTGAAGCCTCGGGGTCGCTTCACTCTCTATGTCTGCAGAGAGGCGGAGGCCCTTGGAATGGTTTGTCCCGAATGCCAGGGACTGGTGGTGCATCTTAGGCCTTTTGGAAGATGCGAGCAGTGCAAAGAGTTCCTATTTGAGGTAGAACAGCCTACTGAAAAACCTTGGGCCTTCCGTTTCAACTGCCTTACGGGCGCCACCACTTTAGAAGAAGGAACCAGAGCTTCCACAGTCACCCCTACGCGCAGTGTTGGGACTTCGGAGGAAGTCGCAGTTAAGGATGTTCCGGTGATTGAGGAACCGGAGACAGAGAAACCGGAGGATGTTGTCTCGGTTGTTACTGAGTCCTTGCTCCCACCGCCAAAGAGGAAGGTCGGCTATGTTAAAGCTTCCTGCGGCCGCCATGGTGGAGTTACGCCCCAGCGCTTGCTCGGTTTGGGTGTTTCCACAGGAAAAAGTTCTGGACATCCTGCATCAGCTGCAAGCCGAGGTAAGCCGGGGAAAGGGATCTTGGCTAAGGTCCGAAGTGTCGGGGATGCTTGGGTCGGGGACCCCAGAGCCCTTGAACCTGTGAGAGGCGGTGATTCTTCGTCCACTAGAAGTTACCTGCCGGCAGACTAGTGTGATACCTCCGACCTGGAGTCAGTCTCCGATCCAGGGGACGATGTGGCCATAGATGAACTGTTTGAGCGGAAGGGTTGGGATAAGATGCCCCTGTCCTCGTCCTGTAGAAAAAGGGACCCACCCATGGTCACTGGGGATGATACCCCCCGGGAGGAGGCCCCGGAGCCTGAGGAGGAATCTGTCCCATTGTCTGCCCTTCCACCACTTTAGATACATGCACCTGTTGCCGGGATGGGACGAGTGTCATTGCGGGCCACTATGTCTGGTCCGGAGGCAGTGAAAGTGCCTCGACACCCAGATGCCATAGTCTTACCAGGTATGGGAGATCGTGCAACCATGCCTCCGTTGTCCAGGATGCAGCGGTTATTTAACCAGAGAGTGGCAAACGAATATGGGTGGGAATACCCGTACTTGCCTAAAGACTTGCTTTTTGAGGTGGAGGCCTATTGGGATCGGTGGTACAGGGACTTTCTATGGACTTACTTAAAGGTACCCCAGGCCGTATGTACTTTGCCTGTTCTGCTGCAATCACCAAGCGGTACAAGGAATGTAAGGCGTCATGGATGCTTGGCAGGCATATCCACGCAGATAAAGTGGTTATTTGCCAGAAGGAGAAAGACAATGTTGAGTACTGTATTGACACTTTTGACAAGAACTGGAAACCACTAGTGTTGCCTCATCCACAGTACTATCTTTAAGAGATTGGACTCTTTATATTTTGTCCTTTGCTTATTCCGGAGTGTACTCTCCTGGAGCCCAAGAACTTTTGCCCTTACAGATGGGGTATTCTACTTTACTGGAAGAGCAGGAGCTGTTTTTTTTGTTCTCTCCTCTCACAGCGCCAAAAAGTCAGAGACTTTGGGGTAGAAATAGTTCAGGGCCACAGTCAGGTTCAAGAAGAAGAGGATTCGTCTTCAAGAAAATAACGTATTTTCCAGGGACAAGTGTCTTGACGGTGGCACTTCCACTAGGTGGTAGTGTTGCGTAACTCTTGCATTATGTTTTAAATGTGTTTTACTTGTTAGAAGGAAAGGATTTTTCCTCCGGTCGCATCACCCGGTGACCACGCCCATGCCATTATAAGTGGGCGTGCTCCGCGGCCAGAGCATTGTAACGGCGGACAGCGACGAGGCAACATCGGTCGAAGAGAAGAGGGAAGAAGGCGACGATGAAGCCCAGAACCCCGCTAGCAAAAGAGCTGGAAGAAGATAGCGGGGCACCCGGCAGAAGGCAGAAAGAACCGGAGATCGTGGAGAAGGCACCGGAGAGCGGGAGAAGAACCGGAGATTGTGGAGAAGGCACCGGAGAGCGGGAGAAGAACCGTAGAGCGCGGAGACGACACCGGAGAACAGAACAAGAGACCCCCGAAGTCAGAAGAAGGCGACGACGAAGCCCAGGACCCCGCTAGCAAAAGAGCTGGAAGAAGATAGCGGGGCGCCCGGCAGGAAGACCCCCGAAGCTGCCTAATAAATTACTTTAAAAACCTGTGTTGTGTTTTTTATTAACTTTTTTTGCCACCAGGTGAATGGGTAGGGGTACGATGTACCCCATACTCATTCACATAGGGTGGGGGGCCGGGATCTGGGGGCCCCCTTATTAAAGGGGCTCCCGGATTCCGATAAGCCCCCCGCCCGCAGACCCCGACAACCAACGGCCAGGGTTGTCGGGAAGAGGCCCTTGTCCCCATCAACATGGGGACATCCTCCCCATGTTGAGGGCATGTGGCCTGGTACGGTTCAGGAGGGAAGGGGGGCCGCTCTCTCGTCCCCACCTCTTCCCCTGCGGCCTGCCAGGTTGCTGTGCTCGGATAAAGGGTCTGGTGTGGATTTTTAGGGGACCCCACGCAATTTTTTTAAAATTTGGCGGGGTTCCCCTTAAAATCCATACCAGACCTGAAGGGCCTGGTATGGATTTATAGGGGGACACCCACGCTATTTTTTTTAAGTTTGGTGGGGGTTCTCCTTAAAATCCATACCAGACCTGAAGGGCCTGGTATGGATTTTTGGGGGACCCCCAAGCCATTTTTTTTTTCATTTTGGTGGGGGGGGTCCCCTTTGAATCCATACTAGACCCAAGTGCCTGGTATGGACCTGGGGGGGGGCACGCTGTTTTTTTTTTTTTTTTAGAGTTGCCAATGTTTATTTTTTTTACATTTCCTTTAACAATCAGCTATAAGCAGGTTAAAAAAAAAATTGCCGCAAATTCGCGGTACTTGCGTTTTGGATGCGGGTCCATTGAATTCTATTACATCCAAAACACTGTTTTTGGCCTTGAAAAAAAAATCTGCAGTTGCGTTTAAACTCGTTTTTCACAAAGCCTAAAAATGCCTTCAGACGCCAAAGATTTCCACGTTTCAGACGCGGTACCGGCGTTTAGACGCATTTTAGTTTAGAAGCGTTTTTAAAGGTGACCTATTTTTTTACATTGATAAACTCATAAATTAGGGCAAATGAGGAAAAACCATTAAAAATACTGTATATATATATACACCGGTATATCAAAAAAATAATGCAATTGCTTCCATTGCATTGTGGACAATCCACAACTTGGGGCAGGTGACGTGGCAAGTGGACAATCCACAACTTGGGGCAGCTGACGTGGCAAGTGGACAATCCACAACTTGGGGCAGGTGACGTGGCAAGTAGTGATGAGCCGAACACCCCCGGGTTCGGTTCGCACCAGAACCCGCGAACGGGCCGAAAGTTCGCACGAACATTATAACCCTATTAAATACAATGGATGCGAACGTTCGAATTCTAAAGTGCTAATTATAACGACTATTATGCATGTTATTGTCCTAAAAAGGGTTTGGGAACCCGGGTTCTGCACCAGGGGACATGTATCAATGCAAAAAGAAGTTTTAAAAACGGTCGTTTTTCGGGAGCAGTCATTTTAATGATGCATAAAGTGAAAAAAAAAAGTCAAATATTCCTTTAAATATCATACCTGGGGGGTGTCTAAAGTATGCCTGTGAAGTGCCACGTGTTTCCCGTGTTTAGAACTGTCCCTGCACAAAATGACACTTCTAAAGGAAAAAAAAGCCATTTAAAACTGCTTGCGGCTTTAATGTAATGTCTGGTCCCGGTAATATGGATGAAAATCTTTAAGAAAAATGGCATAGCTACCCCATGACCCCCCCCCCCCTACCCCAGCCCATTACCAGCCCCTTTGGGTCTTGTATGGATATTAAGGGGAACACCGCACACAAAATAAAAAAGGCCCTATATACTCTGAACAGCCGTATACAGGCGGTGCATACAAGACAGGGACTGTAGGTTTGTTCTTATGTAGAATGTGTTTGTAATTTTGAACAGGTACATTGTTTAAGTGTAGCTCCAGCCCAAAAATCTATTTTTAAACTTTTTGGAAAACATAGGTAAGGGTTATCACCCCTGTAACATTTGTTTTGCTGTCTGTGCCCCTGTTCAGAACATTTCACCTCACTTTCCGTCCCAATGACAACTGTTTTTGAAATGTGGTGTTTTTCTTGAAACAAGGATTGGTGATAAAGCATCAGTACAGAGGAGACACCTTTCTCCCATATTAATTCTTACAGGAGAGAATTTTCCTTCCTAGGGGTAGATTTCCTCTCACTTCCTGTTGTCTTCTTGCGTTTGCAAGTAGGAGTCGTTTGTAAGTTGGATGTTTGAAAGTAGGGACCTGCCGTATATACTCTGCAGAAATAGGCCCCTTAGTTGTTGGTACAACACTGTAAGCACTCACAGTTACTCTTGGTTGGTGCTGGAACGCCCTGCTGTCAACTATTATATCAGGAATTGTAATTACATATAATTGTTGAACAGTGGTAGTAAAAATTGGGCCTTTGATGGTGGTGCTGGTGCCACAACACTGTAAGCCCTGACAGTTACTCTTGGTGGGTGCAGCAATGGGCCCTGCTGTGAATTATTAGATCAAGAATTGTAATTGCATGCCCCTGTTGAACAGGGGCTGAAAAATTGGGCCTTTCGTGGTGGTGGTGGTGGTGGCGTTGCCACAACACTGTAAGCCCTCAGAGTTACTCTTGGTGGGTGCAGCAATGGGCCCTGCTGTGAATTATTAGATCAAGAATTGTAATTACATGCCCCTGTTGAACAGGGGCTGAAAAATTGGGCCTTAGGCACTGGTGGCACAACACTGCAACCCCTCACAGATACTGTACTTGGAGCACAGCAATGAGCCCTGTTGCAAAGTATTGCTTCAAAAATTGTAATTACACGCCCCTGTTAAACAGGGGCTGAAAAATTGGGCCTTAGCCACTGGTGGCGGCACCCATAAACAAAAATGATCTTCCAAGCTATCATCATCAATCGTATCATTGAGGACTCGGAGGAGGAGGATAGCCAGTCAACATAACAGCACAGGCACTCAGCATCAGCATCAGTCTTGAAGGGATGTGACATGTTAAAATCAATTAGTCTGTTATATCAGCATCAGGTGTGTGGTAGCTGGTGGTGATCCAAGACTGGTTCATCTTGATGAAAGTCAGTCGATCAACCGAGTCGGTGGACAGGCGCACCCTGTGATCCGTGACAAATCCTCCAGCAGCACTGAATGTGCGTTCCGAAAGAACGCTGGATGCAGGACAGGCCAGTAGCTCAATTGCATACTGTGCAAGCTCTGGCCAGTGATCCATCCTCAAGACCCAGTAAGCCAGAGGATTTTCGGTGGGGAAGGTGTCCAAGTCTGACCTTGCCCCTAGATATTCCTGCACCATGTTTATCAGACGCTGGTGATGGTTGCTGGAACCGATCATACTTTGGGGCTGCGGACTAAAGAATTGTCTGAACGCATCGGTCAGACGGCCACCTTCCCCACCGCTCCTTCTTTGACTGGCCGAAGCCTCAGCAACTCGTTGTCCAGGACCAGGAGTTTGTAACCTCCCAGTCTCTGGGAACGCGTTGCACAGACCTTTCTGCAAGGCCTCCCGGAGTTGTCTCATCCTCTGCTCCCTCTGCGACGGTAACATAAGGTCCGCAACCTTACCCTTGTACCGTGGATCAAGGAGAGTGGCCAGCCAGTAATGGTCCCTCTCCTTGATCCGAAGAATACGAGGATCCTTCCGCAGACTTTGCAGGATCAGGGAGGCCATGCAGCGTAGGTTAGCTGAGGCATTCGGTCCGGAGTCCTCTGGGTCACTAAGGACGACATGATCCGCAGCCACCTCCTCCCAGCCACGTACAAGTCCACTGGTTTCTTGGGACTGTAAATCATCCCTAAAAGACTGCTGCTGATGATGCTGAGTGCCAGCCTCCACCTCCATGCTGACACAATCCTCCTCCTCCTCCTCCTCCTCCTCTTCCTGTGCGATGGGTGGGGCAGAAGGAACACTGTCTGGGTAAAGGGGGCCTTGAGAGGCAAGGAAGTCCTCCTCTTCCTGCCTCTGTTCTGCCTCAAGTGCCCTGTCCATTATTCCACGCAGCGTGTGCTCCAACAGGTGGACAAGAGGTACAGTGTCACTGATGCATGCACTGTCACAGCTCACCATCCTCGTGGCCTCCTCAAATGGTGCCAGGACAGTTTATGCATCCCTGATCATGCCCCACTGGCGTGGAGAAAAAAAACCAAGCTCCCCTGACCCTGTCCTGGTGCCGTAGTCGCACAGGTACTCATTGATGGCCCTCTGCTGCGTGTGCAGCCGCTGCAGCATGGCCAACGTTGAGTTCCACCTGGTGGGCATGTCACATATAAGGCGGTTCTTGGGCAGGTTCAACTCCTTTTGCAGCTCAGCCAGGCGAGCACTGGCATTATAAGATCTGCGGAAATGCACACAGACTTTCCTGGCCTGCCTCAGGACATCCTGTAAGCCCGGGTACCTGCCCAAGAACCGCTGCACCACCAGGTTAAGGACGTGAGCCACACAGGGCACATGGGTCAGTTGTCCCTGTCGGAGGGCGGAGAGGAGGTTGGTGCCATTGTCGCAAACCACCATTCCTGGCTTAAGCTGGCGTGGCGTCAACCACCTCTCGGCCTGGCCCTGCAGAGCAGACAGGACCTCTGCCCCAGTGTGGCTTCTGTCCCCCAAACACACCAGCGCAAGCACGGCATAGCATCTTTTTGCCTGCGTACTTGCGTAGCCCCTTGAACGGCTACGGAGCACCGCTGGTTCAGAGGACAAAGCACAGGAAGAGGCCATGGAGGAAGAAGAAGAGGAGGGGGTGGAGGAGAGAGGTGTGTCACAACCACTAGTAGCATTTTGTAGGCGTGGTGGTGGAACAACCTCCAACACTACTGCACCTTGTCCTGCATCCTTCCCAGCTGCCAAAAGAGTGACCCAATGGGCCGTGAAAGAAAGGTAACGTCCCTGTCCATGCCTGCTGGACCATGAGTCAGCGGTAATATGCACCTTACCACTGACCGCCCTGTCCAGCGAGGCCAAGACATTGCCTTCCACATGCCGGTAGAGAGCCGGAATAGCCTTCCGTGAGAAAAAGTGGCGTTTGGGAACCTGCCACTGAGGAACCGCACATTGCACAAACTCACGGAAGGGGGCCGAGTCTACCAACTGAAAAGGCAGCAGTTGAAGTGCTAGCAATTTAGCCAAGCTAGCATTCAACCGCTGGGCATGTGGATGGCTGGGAGTGAACTTCTTTCGACGGTCCAGCAGCTGGGGCAGGGAAATTTGCCTGCTAGAATCGGACGTCGGTGTACTGCTAGCAGAGTGGCCGCAAGTACTTGGCTGTGACACACCTAATTCTACACCTTCATTCCTCTCAGTGCATGTTTCAGAGAGGACTGAAGTTATAGTGGGGTTGGAGATCCCAGCTGATGCGGTGCAAGGAGAGGTCCGCTTTGTTCTTTGGTGTGGGTCTTTGAGGTAGGCTTGCCAACGAGCTGCATGGCAGGTCAACATATGTCTGGTCAGGCATGTGGTACCCAAGCGGCTGATGTTTTGGCCACGCGATATACGCTTGAGACATATGTTGCAAACAGCAGCTGTGCGATCTGATGCACTAGCCTCAAAAAAGGCCCACACCAAAGAACTTTTTGAATGACGGGCAGAGGCAGCGCCCTGCACAGGCGGAGCTCTGTGGTGTGATTCCGTCGGTGTACTGCCCTTACGCTGGCCACCAAAGGGCATCCTGCCTCGTTGGAGATGTGCCTCCTCCTCATCCTCCTCCTCCTCCTCTCTCCTATTAGGCACCCACGTGGAGTCAGTGACCTCATCATCCCCTCCCTCCTCATCACTGGAGCCAATCTGGCAGTATGCTGCAGCTGCTGGAACATGACTGCCAGATTGGTGTCCTTCTTGAGCATCCCCTCTGTCTGCTCTCACGCTACTGCCTTCCTGTAGCTGGGTTTCATCATCAGACCCTTTGAAACGCTGGGCATCCTCCTGGAGCATGTACCCAACACTGTGCTCAAACAGTTCGGGGGACTCCTCAGGAGGAGGACATGGTGGGTCTAGGGAAGGAGTGACTGATGATGAGTCTGACATTGATACCAGGGAAGAGGACGCTTTGGCAGCTGCTTTGCCAGTACCCTGAGCCTGGGTGAGAGAGGATGAGGAGGAGGAGGAGGGCTTGGTCATCCACTCTACCAAGTCTTCGGCATGATGTGGCTCAACATGTCCAGCTGCCGAAAAGAAGGACAAGCGTGTCCCATGGCCATGTGCTGATGACAATGCACCGCGTCCACGACCAGCACTGTTGCCCCCAGACACAGAGCCTGCTTGCCCTCTTTTATTGCCTCCTGACTGTCTGCCTCTCCTTGTTTGCCTTCCAGACATTCTAATGGATGGCCTGCAGGGAGATGGGAAAAAAGCAATAAGGGCTACCTTCAGGTGTCCTTCTCTGTCCCTTTACTTAAGGATTTCTAAATATGGTTGAGGATGATTGCTTTCGCACAGAATAGCACAATGAAAATTTCCCTAACTGTCCAAAAAACAAGGATTTCAAAGATGGTTGATGAGGAATGCTTTAGCACAGTATAGCACAAGGAGAATTTCCCTCACTGTCCTTCCCTGTCCCTAGAAACAAGGATTAGCACAGTAAAACACACTGACACTCTCGCTACCTATAGTTTTCTGTCCCTAGAAAAAATGTTTTTTTAAAGATGGTTGATGATCAATGCTTTAGCACAGTATAGCACAAGGAGAATTTCCCTCACTGTCCTTCCCTGTCCCTAGAAACAAGGATTAGCACAGTAAAACACAGTGACACTCTCGCTACCTATAGTTTTCTGTCCCTAGAATTTTTTTTTTTAAAGATGGTTGATGATCAATGCTTTAGCACAGTATAGCACAAGGAGAATTTCCCTCACTGTCCTTCCCTGTCCCTAGAAACAAGGATTAGCACAGTAAAACACACTGACACTCTCGCTACCTATAGTTTTCTGTCCCTAGAAAAAATGTTTTTTTAAAGATGGTTGATGATCAATGCTTTAGCACAGTATAGCACAAGGAGAATTTCCCTCACTGTCCTTCCCTGTCCCTAGAAACAAGGATTAGCACAGTAAAACACAGTGACACTCTCGCTACCTATAGTTTTCTGTCCCTAGAAAAAATGTTTTTTTAAAGATGGTTGATGATCAATGCTTTAGCACAGTATAGCACAAGGAGAATTTCCCTCACTGTCCTTCCCTGTCCCTAGAAACAAGGATTAGCACAGTAAAACACACTGACACTCTCCCTACCTATAGTTTTCTGTCCCTAGAAAAAATGTTTTTTTAAAGATGGTTGATGATCAATGCTTTAGCACAGTATAGCACAAGGAGAATTTCCCTCACTGTCCTTCCCTGTCCCTAGAAACAAGGATTAGCACAGTAAAACACAGTGACACTCTCGCTACCTATAGTTTTCTGTCCCTAGAAAAAATGTTTTCTTTTTCGTACATCACGGGACACAGAGCGACTTAGTCATTACTAATGGGTTATATAGTTTACCTTCAGGTGCTGGCACTGGCAACTTCCAAACCGGAAGTACCCTCCCCTATATAAGCCCCTCCCATCCGGGAGCACCTCAGTTTTTTGCCAGTGTCTAAGGTGTTGGCCAAAGAGTAACATGTGTTTTCCTGGGCTTGCGTACAGGTTCTTTTACGGGCCTTAGTAAGCTGTTCCGGATCCCACCAAAAAAGCTTCATAGCTAAACGGTCGGTACCCGGGCCTTGCAACAGAAGAGCAAGGTTTTGCCTGTAATGCCTCTCTTAGGAGGGCTGGACCCTGGGATCCAGAGCTCTGGTCATACCCACGACCAAGATGTTTTCTGTGCAGGGTTCTATACAGGTCCAGGGGAGTGGAATCCTTGGGAACCCGGTCCCTGAAGGTTTAATTACAATGCCTGCCGTGATAGGTGAAGTTTGGGCTTCTGTGGACCAAACAGAGTCCTGCGACGGGGAACAGGTAAGTGGTTCTATTGGGGGACCCCCAAGCCTAATTTGTCTTTCTGTCTGTTACCTAATGGTATTCCTGCTAATATCTGTGTATGCCTGTAACTACTGGAAAATGTAAAATTTTAATAGTAGTCAAGAAAAAAAAGAGGACCGCGGTACCTGTGTTAAACCACTAGAGGCCGCTGTGGTCCATTTTTTCTTGTCATGTGGATCTTTGGTTTTCTCAAGTCAAAAGATCCAGGCAGTTGGTAAGTTTCTCTGTGGGAATCCACTTCCTCTGCCCTGTTGCTGCGCTCATCCACCGCACAGGCCCTCCGGCAAAAAGGGCCCTGGCTCCTCGTCCCTGCTTGGTTTCAAAAAGGGCGCCAATGGCGCACGGGCGCGTGCACGCGCCTCCTATGAAAAAAAAGGGGCGGGGCGGGTGGATGACGCTCGATGCGCGCCGCGGCGCTTCTGCGCATGTGCAGGCGTCCCAGCATGTGTAAAAGACACAGTACAAGTGTCAGCTGGATGCAAGCAGAGCTAGCAACAAAACAGTGGCACACAGAGGCGGTTGATGCAGGCATCCCCATAGAAAGACACTTTAGTGGACACCAGCTGGTATATAGCAGCAACTGTGTTAGACTATTACCAGCAAAATTGGTGTATGACGACGGGAATACCTCAGCTTTGTGCTTATAGGATATGTCGTCCAGACGCTCTGGAAAAAAATCTTCCAAGAAGCGAAAGGGGTCTCCGTCGGGCTCTGAGGATTTTGGGCATGCTGTACTGCGCCAATCTCCCCTGAAATTTCTGAGGTCAGTAGCCGTAGGAACCCCGCAGGAGTACCTGGTACTGCGGCTGTCCCCAGTCCACCTGCTCCTGTATATATAACAGAGGAGGTTTTATCCTCAACTCTGGGAGGATTGGAAGAGAGATTAACAGCATTGATCGCTGCTTCCCCGTCACAGGAAAAGCGCGTCCGATCTCCGTCTCCTCCTGCAGAGTGCCTGTTAGTGGAGGAACAGTCCCAGAGATCGACCTACCTGAAGGGGATCAGGTGAGGTTGATAAAGTTATAGAGGAATCAACAGTGGAAGAACCTTTCTCAGCATCTCAGGCTGAAAGATTATGGGTTCAGTCTCTGACTAACATGGTCCGAGCAGCATTTTAAATGCCTCTGGCGGAACCATCAACCACTACTGTCTCCTCGCTGGGGTCGCTGAAAGCTCCCCAGACTGTCTGTTCCTTCCCAATCCACCCTTTATTGGAAGGGCTTATTTACCAGGATTGGGAGCATCCTGTAAAATATTTACTCCCCCCAAGAGATTTCCAGTGATCTATCCCATGGAGGATAAGTTCATAAAAAAAAATAAAAAAAAATAAAATAATGGAGGGTCCCTACAGTGGACACAGCCATCTCTTGTGTAAATAAATCACTGACATGTCCAGTAGATAATGTTCCAATGTTCAAAGACCCAATAGATAAAAAATTGGAGTCTTTACTAAAATCTGCTTTCTCTACAGCAAGCATGGTGACACAACCTGCGGTAGCAGCGATTGGAGTCTGCCAAGCAATGAAAGATCAGTTGAAACAAGTCTTAAGGGACTTACCAGATCAGCAGGCTCTTGCCCTAGCTGACCTACCTAGAGCCTTGTGTTGCGGTGGACACCATAAAGGATACAATCCAACAGGCATCCCGCTTTACGCTGTCTGTAGACATATGCGTAGGCTTCTATGGCTCAAAAACTGGTCTGCTGAAGCTCCCTGTAAGAAATTGCTGATTAGCTTCCCATTTCATGGAGAACGCTTATCTGGAGATGATCTGGACAAATATATCCAGAAAACTTCTGCCGGTAAAAGTACACTCTTGCCGGTTAAGAACAAGGGTAGAAGTCCTTCTTTTAAGAGGCCTACTTCTCCAGTCCCTGGCACATCGGCTGTGAAACAGTTCCGACGGCCTCCGCGGTCAAATCCAGGGGGCAGAAATCAGGGACAATCACAGGGTAACAAGAAACCCTGCGTCAAGAGAGGTACAAAACCTCCCCCCAAGTCATGAAGGGTTGCCCCCACTCAATCGGGTGAGGGGAAGACTTCAGTTGTTCAGAGACCTGGCGGGACACCATCAGAGACAGATGGGTGATCTCCGCAGTAGGTCTGGGATACAGGCTGGAGTTAAAAGACATTCCTCCTGCCCATTTTATAAGGTCAAACGTGCCAAGCGATCCCCAGAAGAGTGGATCCCTCCTTCTGGCACTAGAGCAACTATTGCTCCAAGGGTAATCATGAAGGTTCCCTTGGAAGGAAGCGGGTTCGGGTTTTACTCGAACCTTGTCACAGTCCCCAAACCAAATGGGGACATGAGGCCCATATTAAATATAAAAGGGCTAAACAAGTTCCTACATATCAGGACTTTTTCGGATGGAGTCGATCCGATCGGTGGCCACCGCCCTACAAGGGCAGGAATGGTTAGCCTCGATCGACATAAGGGATGCTTATTTGCATATTCCCATCTGTCCGGCCCACCAGAAATTTCTACGCTTTGCAGTAGAAGTGCTCCATTTTCAGTTCAGAGCCTTACCTTTCGGTCTGGCCACAGCACCACGAGTGTTCACAAAAATTCTGGCTCTACGATTGGCCAGACTAGGAACACAAGGTGTAACGATAATGGCATATCTAGACGACTTGTTGCTGATAGACCACTCAGTGAAAAAAACTAGAAGTGGTCGTTCACAAGATAATCAAGTATCTGGAATATCACGGTTGCATTATCAACCGAGACAAGTCAGCCCTAAAACCAGTCAAAAGTCTGGAATACTTGGGGGCTAAGACTGGATTCAAATCAGAGAAAGATTTTCTTACCTCCAGAGAAGGTGTCGTCTTTGAAAGATTTGACCCACTTAGTGGGTACAAAAAAGAAAACC
Source organism: Rana muscosa (assembly GCA_029206835.1). Lineage (NCBI taxonomy): Eukaryota > Metazoa > Chordata > Amphibia > Anura > Ranidae > Rana > Rana muscosa. Next base: position 3,511,718 of record JARGYO010005562.1, on the reverse strand, counting down.
ATCCATACGCCTGTGTATAAGGCTGCTGGGAAAAATGGTGGCTTCATTCGAAGCAGTACCCTACGGTCAATTCCATTCAAGGAACTTGCAGAGGGCCATACTGTCAGCCTGGAACAAAAAAGTTCAGGCTTTAGACTTACCAATGTCCCTGTCCCCTTCCGTTCGCAAGAGCCTCCATTGGTGGTTGGTGCCCCAGAATCTGGAAAAAGGGAAACCCTTCAGTCGGTTTCTTGGAAGGTGGTCACTACAGATGCCAGCCTCATAGGCTGGGGGGCAGTACTGGAGCAATGGTCTCTCCAGGGCAAGTGGTCAGAAGCAGAGAAGGCCCTGCCCACCAATCTCTTAGAGATACGAACAGCCCGGTATGCCCTAGTAGCATGGACATCCAAACTCCAAGGGTCACCTGTCAGAATTCAATCAGACAATGCCACAGCAGTGGCATATATCAATCACCAGGGTGGCACCAGGAGTCGTGCAGCCCAGAGGGAAGCGAATTGCATCCTGGAATGGGCAGAAAGGTATGTCACAGCCATATCCGCGGTTTTCATCCCAGGAGTGGAAAATTGGAGAGCGGACTTTTTAAGTCGCCAGCAATTATGCCCGGGGGAATGGTCTCTTCACCCCGAGGTTTTCCAGGCAATATGCCAGCGGTGTGGAACACCGGATGTAGATCTGCTAGCATCCAGATTCAACGCAAAGGTGGACAGATCTGTGTCTCGCACAAAGGATCCCCTAGCTTGCGGTTCGGATGCCCTAGTGTTCCCTTGGGATCAGTTCAAGCTGATATATGCATTCCCACCGCGATTAATCCGCAGAATCAGGGTAGAAAAGAAACCAGTGATTCTGGTGGCTCCAGCGTGGCCCCGAAGGGCATGGTACGCGGAGATTGTAAAAATGTCAGTGGGAAGTCCTTGGACCCTCCCACATCGTCCGGACCTGCTTTCGCAAGGACCGATATACCACCCTTCCTTACCAGCCCTAGGTTTGACGGCCTGGCTATTGAAGCCCACATTCTAAAAAAGAGAGGGCTCTCTAATCCTGTGGTATCTACCATGATCAATGCCAGGAAGCCGGTATCCAGGCAGATCTATTATAGGATCTAGAAGGCGTACATCACGTGGTGTGAGGCCAGGAAATGGCATCCACGTAAGTACGTAATAGGTAGGATTCTGGACTTCCTACAGTGGGCTGTACATAGGAAGCTTGCCTTGAGTACTATCAAGGGTCAGACGGCCTTGTCAATATTTTTTCAAAGGCCCTTGGCTTTGCATTCATTAGTCAAAGCTTTCATACAAGGAGTGATGCGTATTAGCCCTCCGGTTAGTATTCCCATATGTCCATGGGACTTAAACCTGGTTCTGTCGGTTCTACAGAAACAACCATTTGAACCATTGCGGCGGTAGTATCGAGGTTCCATTTGAACCAAGATGTGGTTCTTCCTTCCTTTTTCCCCAAACCTAGTTCGGTAGAGGAAAAGTTATTGCATTCTTTGGATGTAGTAAGAGCAGTTAAAGCTTATCTTAAAGCCACTGCTCAGATTCGTAGAACGGATACTTTGTTTGTTCTGCCGGAAGGCCTCAGAAAGGGTCAGGCAGCATCAAAAATCTACTTTAGCCAAGTGGATTCGACAGGTCATAATACAAGCCTATGGCTTGAAAAGGAGACCGCCTCCGTTCAAAGTTAGGGCGCACTCCACAAGAGCAGTTGGAACTTCATGGGCAGTGCATCACCAGGCCTCCCTGGCTCAAGTCTGTAAGGCCACAACATGGTCCTTAGTACACACGTTTACTAGATTCTACCAGGTAGACGTCAGAAGTCAGGAGGATGTCGCCTTTGGGCGCAGTGTGTTGCAGGCCGCAAAAGAGCCTCATGCCTGATGGCGCCCAGCTTATGTATAGTGTATCCCTCCCCTCATTGGGCATTGCTTTGGGACGTCCCATTAGTAATGACTAAGTCGCTCTGTGTCCCGTGATGTACGAAAAAGAAAAAGGGATTTTTATAACAGCTTACCTGTAAAATCCTTTTCTTGGAGTACATCACGGGACACAGAGCTCCCACCCCTCTTTTTGGGACACTTATTGCTTTGCTACAAAACTGAGGTGCTCCCGGATGGGAGGGGTTTATATAGGGGAGGGTACTTCCGGTTTGGAAGTTGCCAGTGCCAGCACCTGAAGGTAAACTATATAACCCATTAGTAATGACTAAGTCGCTCTGTGTCCCGTGATGTACTCCAAGAAAAGGATTTTACAGGTAAGCTGTTATAAAAATCCCTTTTTTTTAAAGATGGTTGATGATCAATGCTTTAGCACAGTATAGCACAAGGAGAATTTCCCTCACTGTCCTTCCCTGTCCCTAGAAACAAGGATTAGCACAGTGAAACACACTGACACTCTCCCTACCTATAGTTTTCTGTCCCTAGAAAAAATGTTTTTTTAAAGATGGTTGATGATCAATGCTTTAGCACAGTATAGCACAAGGAGAATTTCCCTCACTGTCCTTCCCTGTCCCTAGAAACAAGGATTAGCACAGTAAAACACAGTGACACTCTCGCTACCTATAGTTTTCTGTCCCTAGAAAAAATGTTTTTTTAAAGATGATTGATGATCAATGCTTTAGCACAGTATAGCACAAGGAGAATTTCCCTCACTGTCCTTCCCTGTCCCTAGAAACAAGGATTAGCACAGTAAAACACACTGACACTCTCCCTACCTATAGTTTTCTGTCCCTAGAAAAAATGTTTTTTTAAAGATGGTTGATGATCAATGCTTTAGCACAGTATAGCACAAGGAGAATTTCCCTCACTGTCCTTCCCTGTCCCTAGAAACAAGGATTAGCACAGTAAAACACAGTGACACTCTCGCTACCTATAGTTTTCTGTCCCTAGAAAAAATGTTTTTTTAAAGATGGTTGATGATCAATGCTTTAGCACAGTATAGCACAAGGAGAATTTCCCTCACTGTCCTTCCCTGTCCCTAGAAACAAGGATTAGCACAGTAAAACACAGTGACACTCTCGCTACCTATAGTTTTCTGTCCCTAGAAAAAATGTTTTTTTAAAGATGGTTGATGATCAATGCTTTAGCACAGTATAGCACAAGGAGAATTTCCCTCACTGTCCTTCCCTGTCCCTAGAAACAAGGATTAGCACAGTAAAACACAGTGACACTCTCGCTACCTATAGTTTTCTGTCCCTAGAAAAAATGTTTTTTTAAAGATGGTTGATGATCAATGCTTTAGCACAGTATAGCACAAGGAGAATTTCCCTCCCTGTCCTTCCCTGTCCCTAGAAACAAGGATTAGCACAGTAAAACACACTGACACTCTCGCTACCTATAGTTTTCTGTCCCTAGAAAAAATGTTTTTTTAAAGATGGTTGATGATCAATGCTTTAGCACAGTATAGCACAAGGAGAATTTCCCTCACTGTCCTTCCCTGTCCCTAGAAACAAGGATTAGCACAGTAAAACACAGTGACACTCTCGCTACCTATAGTTTTCTGTCCCTAGAAAAAATGTTTTTTTAAAGATGGTTGATGATCAATGCTTTAGCACAGTATAGCACAAGGAGAATTTCCCTCACTGTCCTTCCCTGTCCCTAGAAACAAGGATTAGCACAGTAAAACACAGTGACACTCTCGCTACCTATAGTTTTCTGTCCCTAGAAAAAATGTTTTTTTAAAGATGGTTGATGATCAATGCTTTAGCACAGTATAGCACAAGGAGAATTTCCCTCACTGTCCTTCCCTGTCCCTAGAAACAAGGATTAGCACAGTAAAACACAGTGACACTCTCGCTACCTATAGTTTTCTGTCCCTAGAAAAAATGTTTTTTTAAAGATGGTTGATGATCAATGCTTTAGCACAGTATAGCACAAGGAGAATTTCCCTCACTGTCCTTCCCTGTCCCTAGAAACAAGGATTAGCACAGTAAAACACAGTGACACTCTCGCTACCTATAGTTTTCTGTCCCTAGAAAAAATGTTTTTTTAAAGATGGTTGATGATCAATGCTTTAGCACAGTATAGCACAAGGAGAATTTCCCTCACTGTCCTTCCCTGTCCCTAGAAACAAGGATTAGCACAGTAAAACACACTGACACTCTCGCTACCTATAGTTTTCTGTCCCTAGAAAAAATGTTTTTTTAAAGATGGTTGATGATCAATGCTTTAGCACAGTATAGCACAAGGAGAATTTCCCTCACTGTCCTTCCCTGTCCCTAGAAACAAGGATTAGCACAGTAAAACACAGTGACACTCTCGCTACCTATAGTTTTCTGTCCCTAGAAAAAATGTTTTTTTAAAGATGGTTGATGATCAATGCTTTAGCACAGTATAGCACAAGGAGAATTTCCCTCACTGTCCTTCCCTGTCCCTAGAAACAAGGATTAGCACAGTAAAACACACTGACACTCTCGCTACCTATAGTTTTCTGTCCCTAGAAAAAATGTTTTTTTAAAGATGGTTGATGATCAATGCTTTAGCACAGTATAGCACAAGGAGAATTTCCTTCACTGTCCTTCCCTGTCCCTAGAAACAAGGATTAGCACAGTAAAACACACTGACACTCTCCCTACCTATAGTTTTCTGTCCCTAGAAAAAATGTTTTTTTAAAGATGGTTGATGATCAATGCTTTAGCACAGTATAGCACAAGGAGAATTTCCCTCACTGTCCTTCCCTGTCCCTAGAAACAAGGATTAGCACAGTAAAACACACTGACACTCTCACTACCTATAGTTTTCTGTCCCTAGAAAAAATGTTTTTTTAAAGATGGTTGATGATCAATGCTTTAGCACAGTATAGCACAAGGAGAATTTCCCTCACTGTCCTTCCCTGTCCCTAGAAACAAGGATTAGCACAGTAAAACACAGTGACACTCTCGCTACCTATAGTTTTCTGTCCCTAGAAAAAATGTTTTTTTAAAGATGGTTGATGATCAATGCTTTAGCACAGTATAGCACAAGGAGAATTTCCCTCACTGTCCTTCCCTGTCCCTAGAAACAAGGATTAGCACAGTAAAACACACTGACACTCTCCCTACCTATCCTTCTCTTTCCCTAAACTAAAGGAATCCAGGTTAAGCAAGAAAAAAAAATGTCACTGTCCCTGCCTATGCTTCTCTTTCCCTGCTCCGGAACACACTACACTAGGCCGCCGCGCTGGCGGCCTTTTATAGTGTGGGGCGTGTACTAAACACCCTCAGCAATAATTGGCCACAGGCATCCTGCCTGTGGCCAATCATTGCTCTCCTCACTGCCGGCGCTGTGATTGGCCAAGCATGCGGGGTCACAGTGCATGCTTGGCCAATCACAGCGCCTGGATGACACTGCGATGGCGTAGTGCATTGTGGGCCGTTCGCGTCACTCGAATTAGGCGCGAACGGCCCAAATCGTTCGATCTTCGTCGAACGATCGAACAGCCGATGTTCGAGTCGAACGTATGTTCGACTCGAACACCGAGCTCATCCCTAGTGGCAAGTGGACAATCCACAACTTGGGGCAAGTGACGTGGCAAGTGACACGCTAAATACAACTACACTTCTGCTCTCTCAGCTGCTGATACTCACTCTGGTCTCAAAAAATAGCTGAAATCGTTAATACTGTTTTTGGAGCTTAGGGCGGCTCCATATCATGTTTCCTAACTAAACGCATATAGACGCAAATCTGGTAAAACGCGGCATGCAAACACCACAAAGCACGCCTTTCTAAACGCCGCTTTCAAACTTAGTTCTGAACACTTTGCACCAGCGTCCCGTGTACATGGGGCCTAAAAACACCTATGCCATTTACAGCTCAAAAACGCCATGGTGGCCATGAGGCCATAGACTAACATGGAGAGATGTTTTTAAGCTGCAAAAAACACTCAAACAAGCGGCTTGAAAAACGTCTGTGTGCATGTAGCCTTATATTAACCACTTGCGCACTGGCCACTTAAACCCCCTTCCTGCCCAGACCAATTTTCACATTTCAGCGCTGATGCACTTTGAATGACAATTGTGCGCTCATACAACACTGTAACCCAATGAAAATGTATTCTTTTTTGGCACACAAATAGAGCTTTCTTTTGGTGCTATTTGATCACCTCTGCGTTTTTTTTTTTTTCTATAAATACAAAAGACCGAGTTAAAAAATAAAAAAAATACATATTTTAAACACTTCAGCACTGGGCCTATTCTGGCACTTCCCTCCTTCATGTAAAAATCATACATTTATGGCTATAAAATTACTTCAAAACCCCAAACATTATATATGTTTTTTTAGCAGACACCCTAGGGAATAAGATGGCGGTCATTGCAAATTTTAATCTCGCTCTGTATTTGCGCAATAAATTTTCAAACGCCTTTTTTTGGGGAAATAAATGGTTTCATGAATGTAAAAAAATTACAAAACAGTAAAGTTAGCCCAATTTTTTGGGATAATGTGAAAGATGTTGTTATGCTGAGTAAATAGATACCTAACATGTCACGCTTTAAAATTGTGCACACTCATGGAATAACACCAAACTTCAGTACTTAAAAATCTCCCTAGGCGATGCTTTAAATTTTTTTACACGTTACCATTTTGGCATTACAGAGGAGGTCTAGTGCTAGAATTGTTGCACTCGTTCTAACGTACGCAGCAATACCTCACATGTGTGGTTTGAACGGCGTTTACATATGTGGGCGGGACTTACGTGTGTGTTCGCTTATGAGCGCGAGCTACCGGGGACATGGGTGTTTTTTCTTTTTTTTTGATTATTTTTATTTTTGTTTTTTCCTTTTTTGTATTTCTTACTCTTTTTTTACCTTTTTTGTTTTTTTGGATCACTTTTTTTCCTATTACAAGCAATGTAAACATCCCTTGTAATAGGAATCTATTGTGACAGGTCCTCTTTATGGAGAGATGCAGGGTCAATAAGACCCCACATCTCTCCTCCAGGCTGGAAAGCATGAGATCGGTCAAATAAATTCACCAATCTCATGCTGGCAGCCGAGATCACGGCTTGGATTACATACGGGAACTCGGCCTGATGTCATAACATCGCGCCCTGGCCTCCGACGGTCATAGAGATGACTGGTGACCATCTGGTCCCCATTCATCGCTATGCTTCCCATCCGGCGCCGGCCAAATCGTTCTCCGAGCCCAAGATGGCACGGGATAGCCCGGAGAACCACCGGATGGCGGCGGGAGGGGGGGAAGTCCCCTCCCGCCGCCTATAAGAACGATCAAGCGGCGGAACTGCCACTATGATCATTTTCATTGTGCACAGAATCGCCGGCTGAAAAGAATGATATCTGAATGATGCCTGCAACTGCAGGCATCATTCAGATGTCACCGCACAAAGCCAAGGACGTCATTTGACGGTGGGCGGTAGGAAAGTGGTTAATATTTCGAAAATTTAGACAAAAGGTAATTTTACTCCTTCATTGATGTACACTGATGAGACTGCACTGATGGGCACCGATAAGTTGGCAAGGGTGGGCACTGAGAGGTGGCATTGCTAGTTGGCACTGGTGGGCATTAAGAAGTGGCACTGCTAGGTGGCAATGATAGTTGGCAGTGATGGGCACTGATAGGAAGCACTGCTAGGTGGCACTGATTGGCAGCAGTGGTGGGCATTGATAGGTGGCACTGGCAGGGGCTACTGATTGTCACAGATGACGCAGAATTGCCTCTTCCTCTTCGGGCCCCATGTCCCTTGCACATAAGCCGGTGATTGCCTTTTTTTATGCTCACGCTGTCAGCACAAGGAGAAAACAAAAACCATTACCCAGCTTTTGTTTACATCACGTGATTAGCTGTCATTGGCTGACAGCTGATCACATGGTAAAGGGCAGGGATCGGCCCCTTACTTGGATCTGTCATCACCCGAGTCTCAGTGACTCAGTGACCACAGCGCGCGCACGCGAAGGGGACGACGTTTATTGACGGACTCCCGGCAATTGAGGACAATGCTGTGGCTGGCGATCAGTTAGAGCGCTGATCTCAAGTGATTAAAGAGGGTCTAAATGGGCCATTGACATGCATCACAATTCAACTTAGGAATGTGTCTTTGCAAAGTTAAACTAAATGAAATCCTTTCTTATTTTTGCTTGGGGATAGAGTGCAGAGGGATTACAAGTCTAGACAGTTTTTGGGGATGTCTGCACCCCTAAAAGGGTGAAGACAACTCCCAAATTTGGCCACTTTATCCTTCCAAATAATTCACTTCTTGTCACATGGCCACACAGGAAGTGAGGGGAAATCCTTACCAATGTCTTTCCTTGGGGACACAAAGGTCAATCTAAATACTTTCCCCATTATGTACATTGCACTCCAGCATTTTGCGGGTTACACCCCAAATGATTAGTTTTTTTGGACTTTGGGGTTTATTTAATAAAGGCAAATCTACTTTGCACTACAAGTGCACTTGCTGGATATCCGAAAGGGAAATGCAAGCAAACAAAAAAAAAACACCATCTTTGCTTTTACATGATTGGATGTTACAATCACCAGTGATCCCTCAGATTTTCAGCAGCTACACTTTTACTGCAGAGTGGATTTGTCTTTACTAAACCCCAAACTACCCAATGATTTGGGGTGTACACAACAAAGTCCTAGAGTGCAATTTGCTCAATGGGGACACTAGTTAGATTGATCTGTGTGTCCCCAAGAAAAGACATTGGTAGGGTTTTACCTTCACTTCCTGTTTAGCTGTGTGACAGGAAGTGAAGCCAATTTTACTACAAGGGGGCACAAAGCCCAACCTTTAAAAATAAAAAAATAAAAACACAAGCAGGGGTTCTAACACTTACTTTGTTTCCCTCAAAATGCCCACAATTAGAATTGTATTGCCTTGAGCTATTTTTAAGTGCAGTGCTCTAAATCAGTGCTTCTCAAGTACCTCCAACAGGCCATGTTTGCAGGTTTTCCTTCATCTTGCACATGTGCTTTAAATCACAGTCAATGGTTTGGTATTTTGGACAGCAATTCTCCATGAGATAAATTCACAAAACATGTCCTGTTGGGGGTACTTGAGGACTGAGGCTGAGAACCACTGCAGTAAAAAGGAAAATTGAATAAGGACACCAAAATGTACATTTTGCCGGGGACAGACGGACGAACGGACGTCCCCGGCAAAATGTACATTTTGGTGTCCTTATCGAGTTTGTAACACATGCATTTTATTTGTTATGGTCCGAACTGGCCCTAGTTCACACCATAGAAACGCAGTCTGGATGCGTTCCAGGTGCTTTTCTGCATGCGTGTTTTTGACACGTTCTAGTGCATTTTTGTTACGTTTTTGATGCAGTCCAGTGCTTTTTTTTTTTCACCCCTCTTTTTTATTAACCAAAGAGAAGGACAAGTGTGTTCCAGTGCATTTTTGATGCGTTTTTGATGCAGTCCAGTGTTTTTTTCCCCCTCTTTTCACTTAGGACAAGTGTGTTGCAGTGCGTATTTGGTGCATTTAGGTGCGGTCCGGTGCATTCCGGTGAGTTTTTGGTACGTTCCGTTGCATTTTTGATGTGTTTTACTGCGGTCCAGTACAGTTCTGTACCTAAAAAATGCAGCATGACCAATTTTATTTTTTCCTTTATGAAACGCACTGGAACGGACTGCAGTGGTGTGACCTATGCCATTGGCATTAATGTGATCAACTTTCTTTGCGTTTTTCATGCATCAAAAAAACGCACTGCACTGCATCCGGTGTGAACTGGCCCTAAATATCATACCTGGGGGTGTCTATAGTATGCCTGTAAAGTAGTGCATGTTTTCCATGTTTATAACAGTTCGAGAGCAAAATGACATTTCTAAAGTAAAATAATCAGTCATTTAAAAGTCCTCGCGGCTGTAGTGAATTGCTGGTTCCCGTCAATACAGATAAAAGTCATTGAAAGTCTTTGATAACACAAAAAAAAAGCGTGGGGGTCCCCCAAATTCAATTACCAGGCCCTTCAGGTCTGGAATGGATATTAAGGGGAACTCTGCCGCAAATTAAAAAAAAAATGTGTGCGGTTCCCCCCAAATATCCATACCAGGCCCTTCAGATCTGGTGTGGATTTTAAGGGGAACTCCACCCCAAATTTAAAAAAAAATGGCGTGGAGTCCCCCCAAAAATCCATACCAGTCCCTTTATCCGAGAACGCAACCTGGCAGGCCGCAGGAAAAGAGGGGGGGACGAGAGAGCGCCCCCCCCCCTCCTGAACCGTACCAGGCCACATGCCCTCAACATAGGGAGGATGTCCCCATGTTGATGGGGCAAGGGCCTCATCCCCACAACCCTTGCCCGGTGGTTGTGGGGGTCTGCGGGCGGGGGGCTTATCGGAATCTGGAAGACCCCTTTAACAAAGGGGACCCCCAGATCCTGGCCCCCCCCTGTGTGAAATGGTAATGGGGTACAAATGTACCCCTACCATTTCACAAAGAAAGTGACAAAAATGTAAAAAATGACAAGAGCCGGTTTTTGACAATTCCTTTATTAACCTCCCTGGCGGTATGATTCTGTCAGATTTTAGGTGCTGAAAGCGGTACTATTATTCTGCATGGAAATTTGGCGTTTTATAATGCAGGCCTGTAATTCTTAGGAATAACTCACTTAAATCTGTCCAAACCAGAGTCTAGTAGACATCCCGGGTATGATAAAGTTCAAAAAATAAAATTATACATTATAATAAAATAAATAACTATAAAATAATTCTAACAAATAATATAATAATAATAATAAAAGTGTTTTTCAGTGTTTGATGACGAATTTCCCCACAAATCGCTATTGCTTAATTCTGCGAGTGATTCTAATTTATTATCGCTGTTTTTTAGCTGGTCTAAAACCACTTTTGACATAAAGGGACACTTTTTGGTTGCTATGGACAATCTCCAGTTTCTAGGCAGAAAGAAAAGTTTTTATTATATAAAAGTGCATGCAGGACACTGGGCAGACCACTAGGGACAATGGGGTGTGTAATTATTTTATACAGTACTGTAATCTCTAAGATTACAGTATACTGTATGTGTACTGTGTTTTAACTTTTTTGAATTTGGCGCCGATCTCCGTCCCCGTGCGTCGTAACGTCGCAGGGAACGGAGCTCGGCGGCACTTGGAAGTGTGTGAATCGAGCGAGGAGACAGCTCGATCACACAGCGGAGAGGCATCGCAGGATCCAGGGGACAAGGTAAGTAACTCTGCCTGGATCACTGTGATGCAGCCCGAGTCTGGCTCGGGGTTACCGCTTTTGGTGCTGAAATTTAAACCCGAGCCAGACTCGGGAATACCGCTAGGCAGGTTAATGTCTTTTCCTTTCTTCCATCTTCTTCTTCCTCCATCTTCTTCTGTTCTCCATTCGGGTTTCTTCCTCCATCTACCTCTTCATCTTTATCTTCATCTTCCTTCTTCCTTCGGTCTTCTCGTCCGGCATCTTTGCAAGTAGGACAATCAATTACAGAAGCTACTGGGACTTATTCAGAGTGAGGCCTAGTGGGCTGAAGATGGTAGGACAGGAGTACTAATTTGTGACAGGAAAGTGATGTGCAGGAGGAGAAGTTCTGAGGTGAAAAGTCTGTCAGAATTAGGGTCCGCCATTTTATTCCATCCGGGGAGTGCAACTTATAGACCGCTATATTTTTTCTTGAAGATATGAAGTAAAACATTTGTCCATGTAAAGCTGAATTCACGTTAACTTGGCAAATATTCACATGTTCTATTGGCATCCCATATCCTCCTCATCCCATCTAAGTTAAGTCCCCCAAATAAACAAAACAAAACAACGCAAATGACTGTTCATTGTCTCAAGATGGATGAATGGAGGGTCAGGCAGCAGGGTGATGTGTGGATCTTTCGAACTCGCGGCAGTGCACTGCTACATATATATATATATATATATATATATATATATATATATATATATATATATATATGTAGCGGGGTGCCATATTTAGGGGGAGTATCTGAGTGGTAATATGGCTCAGATACACTAATTGTTAGGTTTCTTGGACCATTTTTGTCCTTGGGAGATAGTGTTGGTGTGCTGTTCCCTGTGGCCTATAGGTGGCGCTGTTGCCGTGGGCCAGGTATGAACCACTGATACAAGGTTGTGCCTTTCTTGTGCCCTCTCGGCAGCAGTAAGGCGGGGCGGGGAACCTGCTGTGCCTGTCGGGAGAGGGTATAAAAAAGGCGCGGCCATCTTTCATAGGGGTCGCGCCCAGGCACCTTCGGCCTGGGTGGTGCGTGTGTCACCCCCGGGTGCCCTAGGCCCAGAGGCCGAGTTCCTGTTCCATCCCAGACACCTTCAGTCTGGGGTGAGGTACTATTTTGAGGCCCGGAGCCCAGCGGCTTGAGGGCTCCCAGGGTGCCGCCTTGCGAGGGGACCTGTATCCAGGATCGAGGAGGCCAGGGAGGTGACCCCTTCTGAAGACCCAGCACAGAGTCGTGGTGACAGTGGGGGCCTCTGGTAACTCTCCGGAGGGAGGTTCTTCTCCTTAACAAGGGCCAAGTTTCTTGAAGAAGGAGGTGCGTGTTCTGTGGGTCATGGTGGCGGTGGCTCTGCGCGCCCCGGGTCGGTGGCGGTGGCCGGGGGGGCGGGGCCCTTTTCACCGGGTCGGTGGCGGTGGCCGGCTTCACCGGGTCAGTGGCAGTGACTTTCCGTGTTCGTCCGGTCTGTGGCGGAGACCGTGCGCCCAAGCCTGTTCATGAAAGCAGAACAGTGAGAGAGGCCTGGGTTGGGTTTGTGCCTGGACCTCCTTCCACCTTGCATGACCTGTGTCTCGTGTCGGCCTGTCTGCTCTCGTGGAGACTGTTTGTTATCCGTGGTTAAAAAAAAACGCTACGGTTGGACTTTCAGTTGGTGTGGACAGTTACTTTGCTGGGGAGAATTGGGGACATGTCTCTGGCTGATGCAGAGACGAGATCGGCTCTGGAGGATTCTAACACTAGCCGCAGGCAGGCCCGAAAAACTAACACCGCTCAACCTCCCCATCCAGGAGGGTACGGGCTGCTAGTGCGGTGTGCCTCATTCTTTCCTGCGGAGGAGCCAAGTAAGAGAAAAAGGCAGGTAAAGTCTGGGGTGAGTGCACTAGATATATATATATATATGTAGCGGACCCTTCAATTTAGGGGGTCGCTATGCCCAAATTTAAGGGACAGCCTGGGCAATAGTTTGGCTCAGGCCTTCTAATTTGATACTGGATTCTGCTCTGCTGTGGTGTTGTCTGGTGTACAGTTCCCCTCTGGCCTGTGGGTGGCACTTTTGCCCAGGCCTAGGGTCGAACCTCAGGTGACACAGTGGCGTGATTGGATCTTGGCTGCCGTGCGGTGGGCGGGGCTTCACCTGCTGTGCATGCCAGGAGAGGGTATATAAGGGGCAGACCCATGTTTAGGGAGGAGTGACCGAGAAGAGTGCTGGGGAGTGAAATCCCGGGGGGAGTGTGCCCCATGGGGGTGCTGGACTGGCCGAGGAGTCTCGGGCACCTTTAGCCCGAGGCTACAACGTTCCAGGTAGCTTTAACTGGGTCTACAATCAACACATTGGAGTCCCAGGGTGCCCAGGTGAGGGTACCCGCTCTGACCGAGAGGAAGCCAGGGGAGGATCGGTCCCACAGAGGAGATGGGGGATAGTAGGTCGCTGTCTCGGGAAAGGCCTAGTGACCTGTCAGAGGGAAGGATTCCTTACTCAACAAAGCTGAGCCCCTTCTCACGTTCCCCATCAGGTCCGCTCAGCCTTACACTTACGTCATTGGCTGAGCGGCCCCCGTCCCCTCGTACCTCAGACCCCGCCTACGTTATTGGTTGAGCGGACCTGATGGGGAACTTCCTCTGCAGTGTAGGTCCGCTGAGCCAATGACATTTCGTGTGGAGTGGAGACTGCAGCGCTGGACATCAGATCGCCGCGGTACACTGGATTAAATCGCTGGAATGGGTTTTTTATTTTTAAATTTTTTTATTTTTAATAAAGGACTTTTGTGTGTTTTTTTTTTTTTTTTACACTTTCTTCGTGAAATGGTAGGGGTACAATGTACCCCTTACCAATTCACATGTGGGGGGGGGGCGGGATCTGGGGGTCCCCTTTGTTAAAGGGGTTTTCCAGATTCCGATAAGCCCCCTGCCCGCAGACCCCCACAACCACCGGGCAAGGGTTGTGGGGATGAGGCCCTTGTCCCCATCAACATGGGGACATCCTCCCCATGTTGAGGGCATGTGGCCTGGTACGGTTCAGGAGGGGGGGGCGCTCTCTCATCCCCCCTCATTTCCTGCGGCCTGCCAGGTTGCGTGCTCGGATAAAGGGTCTGGTATGGATTTTTGGGGGAACTCCACGCCATTTTTTTTTTACATTTGGGGTGGAGTTCCCCTTAAAATCCATACCAGACCTAAAGGGTCTAGTATGGATAGTTGGGGGGAACCCCACGTCATTTTTTTTTAAAATTTGATGCAGGGTTCCTCTTAATATCCATACCAGACCTGAAGGGCCTGGTATTTGAATTTGGGGGGACCCCCCCTAATTTTTATTTTTTTTATCAATGACTTTTCTCTGTATTGCCGGGAGCCGACAATTCATTATAGCCACGAGTGCTTTTAAATTACTTTTTTTCCTTCAGAAATGACATTTTGTGCAGGGACAGTTCTAAGCAAGGGAAACAAGCGCTGCTTTACAGGCATACTATACACCCCCCCAGGTACGAAATGTAAAGGAATATTTCACTTTTATTGTTTCATTTTAAGCATTATTACAATCACTGCTCCCGAAAAAACGTCCGTTTGTAAAACTTTTTTTTGCATTGATCCATGTCCCCTGGGGCAGGACCCGGGTCCCCAAACCCTTTTTAGGACAATAACTTGCATATTAGCCTTTATAAATAGCAATTTTGATTTCGAACGTTCGAGTCCATTGTATTTAATAGGGTTCTAAAGTTCACGCAAACTTTAGGTCTGTTCGCAGGTTCTGGTGCGGACCGAACAGGGGGGTGTTAGGCTCATCCCTAACAGCGAACAATTTGGGGTGTTCGCGGCAAATTCGAAAAGCCGTGGAACACCGTTAAAAGTCTTTGGGAGAAATCAAAAGTGCTAAGGGGACATGTATCAATGCAAAAAAAGTTTTAAAAACGTCAGTTTTTTCGGGAGCAGTGATTTTAATAATGCTTAAAGTGAAACAATAAAAGTGAAATATTCCTTTAAATTTCATCTAAACTGTCCCTGCACAAAATGTCATTTCTGAAGGAAAAAAAGTCATTTAAAACCACTCGCGGCTATAATGAATTGTCGGCTCCCCGGCAATACAGATCAAAGTCATTTATAAAAACGTCAGGGGTCCCCCCCACAGTCCATTACTAGGCTCTTTGGCTCTGGTATGAATATTAAGGGGAAACCCGAACCAAAAAAAAAAACGTGGGGGTCCCCCCAAATTCCATATCAGGCCCTTCAGATTTGGTATGGATATTAAGGGGAACCCTGCACCAATTTTTTTTTAAAAATGGCGTGGGGTCCCCCCCCCCCGAAAATCTATACCAGACCCTTCAGGTCTGGTATGGATTTTAAGGGGAACCCCGCACCAAAATAAAAAAAAAGGCATGGGGTCCCCCCAAAAATCCATACCAGACCCTTATCCGAGCACGCAATCTGGCAGGCCGCAGGAAAAGAAGGGGGGGCGAGAGAGCGCCCCCCCTTCTGAACTGTACTGGGCCACATGCCCTCAACATGTCCCCATGTTGATGAGGACAAGGGCCTCATCCCCACAACCCTTGCCCGGTGGTTGTGGGGGTCTGCGGGCGGGGACTTATCGAAATCTGGAAGCCCCCTTTAACAAAGGGGAACTCCAGATCCTGCCCCCCCTATGTGAATTGGTAACGGGGGACATTGTACCCCTACCATTTCACAAAGAAAGTGTAAAAATTTGTAAAAAACACACAGACACAGTTGGACAAGATCCATTCTCCAGCAACGCTGCAGTCTCCCCTATAATAAGGACAGGTGACCCCGCCCCCTCTTACGCGTCATGGGGGAGAGGGGAGACTGCAGCGTCGCTGGAGAATGGATCATCGTTGGACATCGACGGGATTACATCGCTGGAATTTATTTATTTATTTTATTTTTAAATAAAGGACTTGTCCAACTGTGACTGTGTCTGTGTGTGTCTTTTACTAATTTTTACACTTTCTTTGTGAAGTGGGAGGGGTACAATGTACCCCGTTACCAATTCACATGGGGGGGCGGGATCTGGAGTTCCCCTTTGTTAAAGGGGGCTTCCAGATTTCGATAAGCCCCCTGCCCGCAGACCCCCACAACCACCGGGCAAGGGTTGTGGGGATGAGGCCCTTGTCCTCATCAACATGGGGACAGCCTCCCCATGTTGAGGGCATGTGACCTGGTATGGTTCAGGAGGGGGGCGCTCTCTCGTCCCCCCTCTTTTCCTGCGGTCTGCCAGGTTGCGTGCTCGGATAAGGGTCTGGTATGGATTTTTGGGGGGACCCCACGCCATTTTTATTTTATTTGGTGCGGGGTTCCCCTTAATATCCATACCAAACCTGAAGGGCCTGATATGGAATTTGGGGGGACCCCCACGTTTTAAATTTTTTTTGGTTCGGGGTTTCCCTTAATATTCATACCAGACCCAAAGGGCCTGGTAATGGACTGTGGGGGGACCCCTGACGTTTTTTTTCAATGACTTTGATCTGTATTGCCAGGAGCCGACAATTCTTTATAGCCGCGAGTGGTTTTAAATTACTTTTTTTCCTTCAGAAATTACATTTTGTGCAGGGACAATTCTAAACACGGGAAACATGTGCGACTTTATAGGCATACTTTAGACACCCCCCAGATACGAAATTTAAAGGAATATTTCACTTTTATTGTTTCACTTTAAGCATTATTAAAATCACTGCTCCCGAAAAAATGTCAGTTTTAAAACTTTTTTTTTGCATTGATAAATGTCCCCTGGGGCAGGACCCGGGTCCCCAAACACTTTTTATGACAATAACTTGCATATTTGCCTTTAAAATTAGCACTTTTGATTTTTCATGTTCGTGTCCCATAGACTTTAACCGTGTTCTACGAGTTTCCGAACTAATTTTTAACGGTGTTCGCGTGTTCGAACAAATGTTTTGCCTGTTCGCATGTTCTGGTGCGAACCGAACAGGGGGGTGTTCGCCTCATCCCTAGTCTGCAATGCTAAATCTTCATAGTGCTGTCAACCTCACTTCACGGCCTACTAGACTGCATGCATTTCGCAGCTGACAATGGCTGCTTCTTCAGGATAACTGTATAGAATGTTTACAATACATAGTACATAATTATGACAATAACATTTGTGTGCAGAACAAACCAAAAGAAAATCATAGTGATACAACTGTGTTTGATCATGCTATATAATTACATGAGTAAATAATGATCTTCTGAGGCACCGATACCCCTTTCATTACATAAATGCGCAGTGTGTACACAAATGCAAATTACCACTCAGACACCAACAAAATAAATCATTGACACATTGAACTGGTCTGCTTACTTTCACAGATCCATGGATTACGACATCTGCTGTGTAAAATGTGTCTTGTTCATTACCATGGAATTGATGGGCATTTTGGAACCAGGTGATGCACCTAAAGAACTGATGTGAATCCCTCCCTGACCTCTGTGCTCTTAGAGATGGACGAGGGACACCCCTGACTTAGATGATGAGGATTGGGAGGACGTTTGGGATCTTTTCTTTCGTCACTTGGTTTCCTTAAGGGACAGGCTCATACAGTTTAAAATTGTCCATCTCTGTCATTCATAGAGGTGAGAAACATTCTCTGACTTTCTGACTGTGGAGACCCATCAACAACACCGCTCAACCTCCTCACACGGGAGGGTACGGGCTTGTGGCGTGGTGTGCCCTCTCTACCTGCGAGAAGCCAAAGACAGGTAAAGGGGGTTGAGGTGCGCTACACGTGGGGGCTCGAGTTCGGGATTTCCACAGCAGAAGAAACCCAGAATTTTAACTTTGTTCCCCTGTGGAGTTCCGTGGAGGTCGGCCATATTTGAAAGGAAAGTGACTGCGCCACGAGGAGAGCCCGAGCTGCGTAGTTCGTGGGCGTGCCTAAAGTGAGAAAGCCTGCGAACATTGCAGAGGATGGGAGGAGCCGCGCCATGAGATGAGTTGCACGTGGTGACTTTGGTGCAGAAAGGACAGTGCGCGATGAATCGGCAAGCGGGTAACATGACGTCTAATGCCTCATGGATTACGGTCACTTCAACCATGAATATGACCTTGTTTGCAGCTTCTGTTACTGGGATCCGACTGAAGCCTCGGGGTCGATTCGCTCTCTATGTCTGCAGAGAGGCGGAGGCCCTTGGAGTGGTTTGTCCCGGATGCCAGGGACTGGTGGTGCATCTTAGGCCCTTCGGAAGATGTGAGCAGTGTAAGGAATTCTTATTCGAGGTGCAAAAGCCTACAGAAAAGCCTCGGGCCTTCCGTCTGAACTGCCTTACGGGCGCCAACCCTTTGGAAGAAGGAACCAGAGCTTCCCCAGTCACCCCTACGCGCACTGTTGGGACTTCGGAGAAAGTCGCAGTTGAAGATGTTCCGGTGATCGAGGAACCGGAGAAACCGGAGGATGTTGCCTCGGTAGTTACTGAATCCTCGCTCCCATCACCCAAGAGGAAGGTCGGCTATGTTAAAGCTTCCTGCGGCCGTGGTAGAGTCACACCCCAGCGCTTGCCCGGATCGGATGTGTCCATAGGAAAAAGTTCCAGACATCCTGCTTCAGCTACAAGCCGAGGTAAGCCGGGGAAAGGGATCTTGGCTAAGGTCCGAAGTGTTGTGGATGGTTGGGCGAGGGACCCCAGAGCCCTTGAACTTGTCAGAGGCGGTGATTCCTTGTCTATGAGAAGTTACCTGCCGGCGGAGGAATGTGATACCTCCGACCTGGAGTCAGTCTCCGATCCAGGGGATGATGTGGCCATAGAAGAACTGTTTGAGCGGACGGGTTGGGATAAGATGCCACTGTCCTCGTCCGGTAGAAAGGGGGACCCACCCATGGTCACTGGCAGGGATGAGCCGAACACCCCCCTGTTCGGTTCGCACCAGAACCTGCGAACAGACAGAATGTTCGCGTGAACTTTAGAACCCTATTAAATACAATGGACTTGAACGTTCAAAATCTAAAGTGCTAATTATAAAGGCTAATATGCAATTTATTGTCCTAAAAAGTGTTTGGGGACCCGGGTCCTGCCCCAGGGGACATGTATCAATGCAAAAAAAGTTTAAAAAATAGAAGTTTTTACGGGAGCGGTGATTTTAATAATGCTTAAAATGAAAAAATAAAAGTGAAATTTTCCTTTAAATTTCATACCTAGGGGGTGTGTATGATATGCATGTAAAGTGGCGCATGTTTCCCGTGCTTAGAACTGTCCCTGCATAAAATGTAATTTTTTAAGGAAAAAAAGTCATTTAAAACTCACTCGCAGCTATTAATGAATTGTCGGCTTTTATCAATACATAGAAAAGTCATTGATAAAAAAAAAGCGTGGGGGTTCCCCCAAATTCAATTACCAGACCCTTCAGGTCTGGAATGGATATTAAGGGGAACCCCATCGCAAATTTAAAAAAAAAAATGGCGTGCGGCTCCCCCTAAATATCCATACCAGGCCCTTGAGATCTGGCATGGATTTTAAGGGGAACTCCACACCAAATTTAAAAAAAAAATGGCGTGGAGTCCCCCCAAAAATCCATACCAGACCCTTATCCGAGCACGCAACCTGGCCGGCCGCAGGGGAAGAGGGGGGGGACGAGAGAGCGGCCCCCCCTCCCTCCTGAACCGTACCAGGCCACATGCCCTCAACATGGGACATGAATAGACTAAGCGGACCAGATGCGGAACATGAGAAGGGGCGGGTCTATTCACGTATTACACAGTGAAGGAAGTTCCCATCAGGTCCGCCCCCTCGTAGAGCGGACCTGATGGGGAACTTCCTTCACTTTGTAATACATGAATAGACCCGCCCCTTCTCGCGTTCCGCATCTGGTCCGCTGAGCGGACCTGATGGGGAACTTTAGAAGGCGCGGGTCTATACATTTAAAACACTGCGGAGGAAGTTCCCCATCAGGTCCGCTCAGGCACAACCAATGACGGACAGCGCTGGACATCGGGATCGCCGCGGGACACCGGATTTCATCGCTGGAATGTTTTTTTGTTTTTTTGTTTTTTTAATAAAGGACTTTTCCAAGGTGTTTGTGTGTTTTTATTTACATTTTTTGACACTTTCTTCGTGAAATGGTAGGGGTACAATGTACCCCTTACCAATTCACATAGGGGGGGCCGGGATCTGGGGGTCCCCTTTGTTAAAGGGGTCTTCCAGATTCCGATAAGCCCCCTGCCCGCAGACCCCCACAACCACCGGGCAAGGGTTGTGGGGATGAGGCCCTTGTCCCCATCAACATGGGGACATCCTCCCCATGTTGAGGGCATGTGGCCTGGTACGGTTCAGGAGGGAGGGGGGGGCGCTCTCTCGTCCCCCCCTCTTCCCCTGCGGCCGGCCAGGTTGCGTGCTCGGATAAGGGTCTGGTAAGGATTTTTGGGGGACTCCACGCCATTTTTTTTTAAATTTGGGGTGGAGTTCCCCTTAACCACTTAAGCCCCGGACCATTTGGTAGCTAGAGGACCAGAGGTGATTTCAGAATTTTGCACTGCGCTGCTTTAACTGTAAATTGTGCGGACATGCAATGTTGTACCCAAACGAAATTTGCGTCCTTTTCTTCCCACGAATAGAGATTTATTTTAATGATATTTGATTGCCTCTGCGATTTTAATTTTTTGTGATATAAACGGAAAAAGACCGAAAATTTTGAAAATAAATGATATTTTCTACTTTTTGTTATAAGAAAAATCGAATAAACTAAATTTTAGTCATACATTTAGGCCAAAATGTATTCAGCCACATGTCTTTAGTAAAAAAAATGTCAATAAGCGTATATTTATTGGTTTGCGCAAAAGTTATAGCGTTTACAAACTAGGGTACATTTTCTGGAATTTACACAGCTTTAAATTTATGACTGCCTATCTCATTTCTTGAGGTGCTAAAATGGCAGGGCAGTACAAAACCCCCCCAAATGACCCCATTTTGGAAAGTAGACACCCCAAGGAAATTGCTGAGAGGCATGTTGAGCCCATTGAATATTTTTTTTTTTTGTCCCAAGTGATTGAATAATGACAAAAAAAAAAAAAAATACAAAAAGTTGTCACTAAATGATATATTGCTCACACATGCCATGGTTATATGTGGAATTGCACCCCAAAATACATTCTGCTGCTTCTCCTGAGTACGGGGATACCACATGTGTGGGACTTTTTAGGAGCCTAGCCACGTACGGGACCCCGGAAACCATGCACCGCCTTCAGGATTTCTAAGGGCGCAAATTTTTGATTTCACTCCTCACTACCTATCAAAGTTTTGAAGGCCATAAAATGCCAAAATAGCACAAAACCCCCCCAAATGACCCAATTTTAGAAAGTAGACACCCCAAGGAAATTGCTGAGAGGCCTGTTGAGGCCATTGAATATTTTTTTTTTGTCCCAAGTGATTGAATAATGACAAAAAAATAAAAAAATAAAATTACAAAAAGTTGTCACTAAATGATATATTGCTCACACATGCCATGGTTATATGTGGAATTGCACCCCAAAATACATTTTGCTGCTTCTCCTGAGTACGGGGATACCACATGTGTTGGACTTTTTAGGAGCCTAGCCGCGTACGGGACCCCGAAAACCAAGCACCGCCTTCAGGATTTCTAGGCACAAATTTTTGATTTGACTCCTCACTACCTATCACAGTTTCGAAGGCCATAAAATGCCAAAATAGCACAAAACCCCCCAAATGACCCCATTTTGGAAAGTAGACACCCCAAGCTGTTTGCTGAGAGGCATGGTGAGTATTTTACAGCTCTCATTTGTTTTTGAAAATGAAGAAAGAAAATGTATTTTTTTTTTTTTCAATTTTCAAAACTTTGTGACAAAAAGCGAGATCTGCAAAATACTCACAATACCTCTCAGCAAATAGCTTGGGGTGTCTACTTTCCAAAATGGGGTCATTTGGGGGGTTTTGTGCCATCTGGGCATTCCATGGCCTCCGAAACTGTGATAGGCAGTGAGAAGTGAAATCAAAAATGTACACACTTAGAAAGCCTGAAGGCGGTGATTGGTTTTTGGGGTCCCGTACGTGGCTAGGCTCCCAAAAAGTCTCACACATGTGGTATCCCCGTACTCAGGAGAAGCAACAGAATGTATTTTGGGGTGTAATTCCACATATGCCCATGGCATGTTTGAGCAATATATCATTTAGTGACAACTTTGTGAAAAAAAAAAAAAAAAAAATTGTATTTTTTCCGCAACTTGTGTCAACATATAAAATATTCCATGGACTCGACATGCCTCTCAGTATATAGCTTGGGGTGTCTACTTTCCAAAATGGGGTCATTTGGGGGGGTTTTGAACTGTTCTGGCATTTTATACACAACATTAAGAAGCTTACATCCACTCTTCTAACCACTTGAAGACAAAGCCCTTTTTGACACTTTTTGTTTACATGAAAACATATTTTTTTTTTGCAAGAAAATTATGTTGAACCCCCAAACATTATATATATTTTTAAAGCAAAGGCCCTACAAAATAAAATGGTGGGTGTTGCATTTTTTTTTCTACACAGTATTTGCGCAGCGATTTTTCAAATGCATTTTTTGGGGAAAAATACACTTTTTTTAATTTTAATGCACTAAAACACACTATATTGCCCAAATGTTTGATGAAATAAAAAAGATGATCGTAGGCCGAGTACATAGATACCAAACACGACATGCTTTAAAATTTCGCACAAACGCGCATTGGCGACAAACTACATACATTTTTAAAAGCCTTTAAAAGCCTTTACAGGTTACCCCGTTAGATTTACAGAGGAGGTCTACTGCTAAAAATACTGCACTTGATCTGACCTTCGCGGTGATACCTCACATGCATGGTGCAATTGCTGTATACATATGACGCCAGACTGACGATTGCGTTCGCCATTGGGCAAGGTCAGGGCAGGACAGGGGTGCTTTTTTTTTTTTTTTTTTTTTTTATTATTAATTTTGCTTTTTTATTTTTAAATTGTTCCTTCCTTATTTATTTTTTTATCACTTTTATTGTTATCTCAGGGAATGTAAATATCCCCTATGATAGCAATAGGTAGTGACAGGTACTCTTTTTTTGAAAAAACTGGGGTCTAGACCCTAGATCTTTCTTCTGCCCTCAAAGCATCAGACCACACCAAGATCGGTGTGATAAAATGCTTTCCCAATTTCCCAATGGCGCTTTTTATATCCGGGGGGGGGACATTCCCTCCCACTGCTTGTAAAAGCAGTCCAGAGGCTAATTAGCCACTAGGATTGGTTTACATGAAAGCCGGCCGCTGGCTGAAAAGAATGATGCCAAGATGATACCTAAACCCGCAGGCATCAATCTGGTATAACCATTCAAAGTCCAGCAACATACCAGTACGTTGCTGGTCCTTGTTGGACATGTATTGTAATCTTTTTTTTTCATGCAGCCAGTTGGCTGAACGAAAAAAGAGATTGATCGGGTGGGTATGCCCACCATTAGAATACCGCCCTTCATCCACCCACTTCTAATGATGGGCATACATGCACCATTTATATATGCCGAAGCATGGGGGCATCCTCCCGCAAAAAAGTTATGCCGCACACACATGGTCAGACTTTTCCACGGGCAAGCCTCTGTCGGAATTTCGACCGTATGTACGCGGCATTAGGAGCAAAATCACTCCTCCGCCCCTGCTGCCCCAATGCTTCGGCATATTTGCTTTTTTTTTTAACTGTGGTGGTGAAATCACCTCCTACAGCACTGGAGTCGCAGGGATCAGGCCTGTCTCTGCGAACGCTGCAGTTATGTGTGTTGTGTTTTGTAAGTGACAGTGATCGATCGATACTGCACTTGGGTGGCCTGGGCTGGACGGAGGGGCAAAACGCAGGTGCTAGCAGGTATCTGGGCTGATCCCGCTAACACTGCGTTTTTGGGAACCCTAAACTGCTGGGGACGCTAGTATAGATCTGATCAGATCAGATATTGATCTGTTCAGATACTATACCACTAAGGAGGGTGTATGCTTCACGCGTGGGTGTTAGCGTTACTGGCACTAACCTGACGCTGCCTGGGGTGTGACGCAGATCCTCTCTGACGCTAAAACCTAATTGATATCACCCGCCGGGCGATCAGGGGGTTAAACCTTTATTGCAGGGGTCTCAAACTACCGGCCCGCGGGCCATTTGCGGCCCGCGAACAGGTTCCAATTGGCCCGCAGGCAGGGGCCGATGGCTCAGTGTGTCACTCGTCTCTCTACCTTTCTCGGAGTCTGTCTGTGTGGACAGAGCCGGTGCTCCCACTAGGCAGCCACCTAGAACGCAGCTGACCCTTGCCTTATCTCTTCCTCCTCCTTGTCGCCCCCCCTTAAACTTCCGGCAGAGCCGCTGATAGGGGACCAGGACAGGACAGGACCAACCCGCAAGGCTACCAGCGGCAGTGTGCAGCTTCCCGCCCCTCTCCCTCCCATCGGCTTTGACATGCTGGAGGGAGAGGGATATCTGTGTGTAACAGGGCAGGCAGCCAATAGCGCTGCTCTTCTGAGTGGGAGGGCATGACTGCTAAGTTGCTTCGCCTCCCACCACCTCTTTAGCCAATCAGATTGTCCAGCCCGCCACATTTAGAAGAGGCTAGTGGCCAGAGCAGGGCGGGATGCAGAAGATCCGACATACCTGAACATGAAGAAGGTATGAGATCAAACATGTTACAATGCTGGCTACAGAAATCTAATCAGCATTCTCCTGTCCTGTGTTCAATGTAAATAAAAACAGATAAGAAGCAGTGTTCCACACACAGCACAGGAGAAGGAGAACACACTGATTGGTAACTTCCCCATCTTCTCACACTGCTTCTTATCTGTTTTTATTTACACTGAACACAGGACAGGAGAATGCTGATTAGCTTTCTGCAAGAAGCTGGAACTTCAGCTGTTTCTATATAGCTATTTGTGCCAGAGTCCTGTGCCAGCCATCCCTGATTTGTTTGACATTTTCCTTGTTATCTTTTGAAGGCATTAGCTGGTCAGGCTGGGAGCTTCACAGACCTGTTAACCATTTACTGTCCTCCTGTGCTTGAGAAATGACTGTTGGCAAAGTTTTTTTTTTTGGCACTTTGTTATATCTTGTAAACTCCTGTTGCAGTGCAGCAATCAATGTTTTTTCCACACTGTTCACTGCTAGCCTAGGACACACTTGTACAATGTCTGCAGTCTCTGACCATCTCCTGTATTGTGTCCTCAGTCTCTGACCATCTCCTGTATCATGTCCGCAGTCTCTGACCATCTCCTGTATCATGTCCGCAGTCTCTGACCATCTCCTGTATCATGTCTGCAGTCTCTGACCCTCTCCTGTAGTACATTTTGCAGTCTCTGACCCTCTCCTGTACTATGTCTGCAGTCTATGACCCTCGCCTGTAGTACGTTTTGCAGTCTCTGACCATCTCCTGTATCATGTCCGCAGTCTCTGACCATCTCCTGTATCATGTCTGCAGTCTCTGACCCTCTCCTGTAGTACATTTTGCAGTCTCTGACCCTCTCCTGTACTATGTCTGCAGTCTATGACCCTCGCCTGTAGTACGTTTTGCAGTCTCTGACCCTCTCCTGTACTATGTCTGCAGTCTATGACCCTCGCCTGTAGTACGTTTTGCAGTCTCTGACCATCTCCTGTATCATGTCCGCAGTCTCTGACCATCTCCTGTATCATGTCTGCAGTCTCTGACCCTCTCCTGTACTATGTCTGCAGTCTCTGACCCTCGCCTGTAGTACGCTTTGCAGTCTCTGACCCTCTCCTGTAGTATTTCTGCAATAAAGGAGGGCTACAGGCATGAATGAATTAATGTACTGCCACTGCTGGTCATGGTCACTGATGAATTAATGTTTTTGTGTGTGTTTGCAAAATTAAAGTGGGCCGGTCTGGATGAAGTCCAGGGCCAAATTTTTGTCCCAGTCCAGCCCTGCCAGGAGGAGAGGTAAGTGAGCCATCACACTGAGGCTAAGTCCTTAGGTAGGTGACTGGGTTTGAAATTTGTGAGCAGGGGGTATTTGTGAAGTGTAGGGGGGTATTTGTGAAGTGTAGGGGTAGTGCTGGGGGTTAATAGTGCGTCTGCTGACACCAGTGCTGGGGGTTAATAGTGCGTCCGCTGACACCAGTGCTGTTTTTGAAGTTTGAAAGTTTGCATGCGGCCCCCATGTGATATGAAAACTTGTCTTGTGGCCCTCAGGTAATTTGAGTTTGAGACCCCTGCTTTATTGGGTTATATACGGTGGGTGCCCTGACACTATAAAAAGCAAACTAACTAACCAGCGTCACCCGTAACACTTATATGATGATCACTGGTGAAAGGGTTAACTAGGGGCAATTAGGGGGTTAAAACCTTTATTAGATAATATATGGGGGTACCTGACGCTATAAAAACCTGCGGCGAACCTAAAAAAAAATTACTGGTTACCGATCTGCATCACCGACGCTAAGACAGCGATCAGAAAAATGATCGCTTAGCGACAGTGGTGATAGGGGGTGAAAGGGTTACCTGGGGGGCGATCAAGGGGGTTAAACCTTTATTAGATAATTTATGGGGGTACCTGACGCTATAAAAACCTGCGGCGAACCTAAAAAAAATTACTGGCTACCGATCTGCATCACCGACGCTAAGACAGCGATCAGAAAAATGATCGCTTAGCGACAGTGGTGATAGGGGGTGAAAGGGTTACCTGGGGGGCGATCAAGGGGGTTAAACCTTTATTAGATAATTTATGGGGGTACCTGACGCTATAAAAACCTGCGGCGAACCTAAAAAAAAAATACTGGCTACCAATCTGCATCACTGACGCTAAGACAGCGATCAGAAAAATGATCGCTTAGCGACAGTGGTGATAGGGGGTGAAAGGGTTACCTGGGGGGCGATCAAGGGGGTTAAACCTTTATTAGATAATTTATGGGGGTACCCGACGCTATAAAAACCTGCGGCGAACCTAAAAAAAATTACTGGCTACCGATCTGCATCACCGACGCCAAGACAGCGATCAGAAAAATGATCGCTTAGCGACGGCAGTGCTAGGGGGTGAAAGGGTTATCTGGGGGGTGATCAAGGGGTTAAACCTTTATTAGGGGGGTTAGGGGGCTACACTGGACCTAAAACTAAACTGTAGTGACACTTTTACAGTCACAAATGTCACTGATTGCAGTAATCAGTAAATAAATGGTCACTGCAATCAGTGACACTGTGACTGGGGGCTGGAGGGTGATCTGGGGGGGCCTGGGGGGGTGATTTATGTGCCTATGTGTGCTGGTGTTAGTGTAGTGTTTGTGCACTAACCTTGATGTCTTCTCTTGTACGGCGCTCGGTATATGTGAGCGCCGCACAAGAGATGACATCACTTCCTCCTGCTTCCTCTGCCTGTGTTTACATTACACAGGCAGAGGGGGCATCCTCATTCGTTGGGAGCGATCGCGGGGGGGGTGGCCGGAATCGAAAGGTCGCCCCCCCATCTCGGATCGCTCCCAGATGAATTCCGACCGCTCACTGTACAGAAGGGGGGTCCGATTGGACCCCCCAACTGTACAAAGGCAATCACGTACACTGTACGTGATTGTGCCTGTCGGTGCCATTGTGCCGACGTATATGTACAGTGAGCGGTCGGTAAGTGGTTAAAATCCATGCCATATCTGAAGGGCCTGGTATGGATATTTAGGGGGAACCGCACGCCATTTTTTTTTTAAATTTGCGGCAGGGTTCCCCTTAATATCCATTCCAGACCTGAAGGGCCTGGTAATAGAATTTGGGGGAACCCCCACGCTTTTTTTTATTTTTTTTATCCATGACTTTTCTATGTATTGATAAAAGCCAACAATTCATTAATAGCCGCGAGTGAGTTTTAAAAGACTTTTTTTCCTTCAAAAATGACATTTTATGCAGGGACAGTTCTAAGCACAGGAAACATGCGCCACTTTACATGCATATCATACACCCCCGCCAGGTACGAAATGTAAAGGAATATTTCACTTTTATTGTTTCACTTTAAGCATTATTACAAACACTGCTCCCGAAAAAACGTACGTTTGTAAAACTTTTTTTTGCATTGATCCATGTCCCCTGGGGCAGGACCCGGGTCCCCAAACCCTTTTTAGGACAATAACTTGCATATGATGCCGTGTACACACGATCGTGATTCATGAAAAAAAATGACAAACGAGGGAACGGCATGTTCCCCCACACACGACCGTTTTTCCCGTCATTTTTTTCTTTGACGAGAAAAACGACCGTCTGTGGGCTCCGCGGCAGTGTCTCCCTATGGGAAAACTGCCGCGGAAAAAAATGATGGAAAAAACGATGAGAAAATTTAGAACATGTTCTAATTTTTCTCGTCGTTTTTCCTGCCGTTTTTCTCAACGGGAAAAATGATCGTGTGTACGCGGCATTAGCCTTTATAAATAGCAATTTTGATTTTGAACGTTCGAGTCCATTGTATTTAATAAGGTTCTAAAGTTCACGCAAACTTTAGGTCTGTTCGCAGGTTCTGGTGCGGATCGAACAGGGGGGTGTTAGGCTCATCCCTAACAGCGAACAATTTGGGGTGTTCGCGGCAAATTCGAAAAGCCGTGGAACACCGTTAAAAGTCTATGGGAGAAATCAAAAGTGCTAATTTTAAAGGTTAATATGCAAGTTATTGTCATAAAAAGTGTTTGGGGACCTGGGTCCTGCCCCAGGGGATATGTATCAATGCAAAAAAAAGTTTTAAAAACGTCAGTTTTTTCGGGAGCAGTGATTTTAATAATGCTTAAGGTGAAACAATAAAAGTGAAATATTCCTTTAAATTTCGTCTAAACTGTCCCTGCACAAAATGTCAACCCTTGCCCGGTGGTTGTGGGGGTCTGCGGGCGGGGACTTATCGCAAATCTGGAAGCCCCCTTTAACAAAGGGGAACTCCAGATCCTGCCCCCCCCCCTACGTGAATTGGTAACGGGGGACATTGTACCCCTACCATTTCACAAAGAAAGTGTAAAAATTTGTAAAAAACACACAGACACAGTTGGACAAGATCCATTCTCCAGCAACGCTGCAGTCACCCCTATAATAAGGGCAGGTGACCCCGCCCCCTCTTACGCGTCATGGGGGAGAGGGGAGACTGCAGCGTCGCTGGAGAATGGATCATCGTTGGACATCGACGGGATTACATCGCTGGAATTTATTTATTTATTTTATTTTTAAATAAAGGACTTGTCCAACTGTGACTGTGTCTGTGTGTCTTTTACTAATTTTTACACTTTCTTTGTGAAGTGGGAGGGGTACAATGTACCCCGTTACCAATTCACATGGGGGGGCGGGATCTGGAGTTCCCCTTTGTTAAAGGGGGCTTCCAGATTTCGATAAGCCCCCCGCCCGCAGACCCCCACAACCACCGGGCAAGGGTTGTGGGGATGAGACCCTTGTCCTCATCAACATGGGGACAGCCTCCCCATGTTGAGGGCATGTGACCTGGTATGGTTCAGGAGGGGGGGCGCTCTCTCGTCCCCCCTCTTTTCCTGCGGTCTGCCAGGTTGCGTGCTCGGATAAGGGTCTGGTATGGATTTTTGGGGGGACCCCACGCCATTTTTTTTTATTTGGTGCGGGGTTCCCCTTAATATCCATACCAAACCTGAAGGGCTTGATATGGAATTTGGGGGGACCCCCACGTTTTTTATTTTTTTTGGTTCGGGGTTTCCCTTAATATTCATACCAGACCCAAAGGGCCTGGTAATGGACTGTGGGGGGGGACCCCTGACGTTTTTTTTCAATGACTTTGATCTGTATTGCCGGGAGCCGACAATTCTTTATAGCCGCGAGTGGTTTTAAATTACTTTTTTTCCTTCAGAAATTACATTTTGTGCAGGGACAATTCTAAACACGGGAAACATGTGCGACTTTATAGGCATACTTTAGACACCCCCCAGGTACGAAATTTAAAGGAATATTTCACTTTTATTGTTTCACTTTAAGCATTATTAAAATCACTGCTCCCGAAAAAATGTCAGTTTTAAAACTTTTTTTTTGCATTGATACATGTCCCCTGGGGCAGGACCCGGGTCCCCAAACACTTTTTATGACAATAACTTGCATATTTGGTTTTAAAATGAGCACTTTTGATTTTTCATGTTCGTGTCCCATAGACTTTAACGGTGTTCTACGAGTTTCCGAACTAATTTTTAACGGTGTTCGCGTGTTCGAACAAATGTTTTGCCTGTTCGCATGTTCTGGTGTGAACCGAACAGGGGGGTGTTCGCCTCATCCCTAGTCTGCAATGCTAAATCTTCATAGTGCTGTCAACCTCACTTCACGGCCTACTAGACTGCATGCATTTCGCAGCTGACAATGCTGCTTCTTCAGGATAACTGTATAGAATGTTTACAATACATAGTACATAATTATGACAATAACATTTGTGTGCAGAACAAACCAAAAGAAAATCATAGTGATACAACTGTGTTTGATCATGCTATATAATTACATGAGTAAATAATGATCTTCTG
Source organism: Rana muscosa (assembly GCA_029206835.1). Taxonomy (NCBI): domain Eukaryota; kingdom Metazoa; phylum Chordata; class Amphibia; order Anura; family Ranidae; genus Rana; species Rana muscosa. Next base: position 3,481,166 of record JARGYO010005562.1, on the reverse strand, counting down.
AGGCACCGATACCCCTTTCATTACATAAATGCGCAGTGTGTACACAAATGCAAATTACCACTCAGACACCAACAAAATAAATCATTGACACATTGAACTGGTCTGCTTATTTTCACAGATCCATGGATTACGACATCTGCTGTGTAAAATGTGTTTTGTTCATTACCATGGAATTGATGGGCATTTTGGAACCAGGTGATGCACCTAAAGAACTGATGTGAATCCCTCCCTGACCTCTGTGCTCTTAGAGATGGACGAGGGACACCCCTGACTTAGATGATGAGGATTGGGAGGACGTTTGGGATCTTTTCTTTCGTCACTTGGTTTCCTTAAGGGACAGGCTCATACAGTTTAAAATTGTCCATCTCTGTCATTCATAGAGGTGAGAAACATTCTCTGACTTTCTGACTGTGGAGACCCATCAACAACACCGCTCAACCTCCTCACACGGGAGGGTACGGGCTTGTGGCGTGGTGTGCCCTCTCTACCTGCGAGGAGCCAAAGACAGGTAAAGGGGGTTGAGGTGCGCTACACGTGGGGGCTCGAGTTCGGGATTTCCACAGCAAAAGAAGCCCAGAATTTTAACTTTGTTCCCCTGTGGAGTTCCGTGGAGGTCGGCCATATTTGAAAGGAAAGTGACTGCGCCACGAGGAGAGCCCGAGCTGCATAGTTCATGGGCGTGCCTAAAGTGAGAAAGCCTGCGAACATTGCAGAGGATGGGAGGAGCCTCACCATGAGATGAGTTGCACGTGGTGACTTTGGTGCAGAAAGGACAGTGCGCGATGAATCGGCAAGCGGGTAACATGACGTCTAATGCCTCATGGATTACGGTCACTTCAACCATGAATATGACCTTGTTTGCTGCTTCTGTTACCGACACGGGGATCCGACTGAAGCCTCGGGGTCGATTCGCTCTCTATGTCTGCAGAGAGGCGGAGGCCCTTGGAGTGGTTTGTCCCGGATGCCAGGGACTGGTGGTGCATCTTAGGCCCTTCGGAAGATGTGAGCAGTGTAAGGAATTCTTATTCGAGGTGCAAAAGCCTACTGAAAAGCCTCGGGCCTTCCGTCTGAACTGCCTTACGGGCGCCAACCCTTTGGAAGAAGGAACCAGAGCTTCCCCAGTCACCCCTACGCGCACTGTTGGGACTTCGGAGAAAGTCGCAGTTGAAGATGTTCCGGTGATCGAGGAACCGGAGAAACCGGAGGATGTTGCCTCGGTAGTTACTGAATCCTCGCTCCCACCACCCAAGAGGAAGGTCGGCTATGTTAAAGCTTCCTGCGGCCGTGGTAGAGTCACACCCCAGCGCTTGCCCGGATCGGATGTGTCCATAGGAAAAAGTTCCAGACATCCTGCTTCAGCTACAAGCCGAGGTAAGCCGGGGAAAGGGATCTTGGCTAAGGTCCGAAGTGTTGTGGATGATTGGGCGAGGGACCCCAGAGCCCTTGAACTTGTCAGAGGCGGTGATTCCTTGTCTACGAGAAGTTACCTGCCGGCGGAGGAATGTGATACCTCCGACCTGGAGTCAGTCTCCGATCCAGGGGATGATGTGGCCATAGAAGAACTGTTTGAGCGGACGGGTTGGGATAAGATGCCACTGTCCTCGTCCGGTAGAAAGGGGGACCCACCCATGGTCACTGTCAGGGATGAGCCGAACACCCCCCTGTTCGGTTCGCACCAGAACCTGCGAACAGACAGAATGTTCGCGTTAACTTTAGAACCCTATTAAATACAATGGACTCGAACGTTCGAAATCTAAAGTGCTAATTATAAAGGCTAATATGCAATTTATTGTCCTAAAAAGTGTTTGGGGACCCGGGTCCTGCCCCAGGGGACATGTATCAATGCAAAAAAAAGTTTAAAAAATAGAAGTTTTTACGGGAGCGGTGATTTTAATAATGCTTAAAATGAAAAAATAAAACTGAAATTTTCCTTTAAATTTCGTACCTAGGGGGTGTGTATGATATGCATGTAAAGTGGCGCATGTTTCCCGTGCTTAGAACTGTCCCTGCATAAAATGTAATTTTTGAAGGAAAAAAAGTCATTTAAAACTCACTCGCGGCTATTAATGAATTGTCGGCTTTTATCAATACATAGAAAAGTCATTTAAAAAAAAAAAGCAAGGGGGTTCCCCCAAATTCAATTACCAGACCCTTCAGGTCTGGAATGGATATTAAGGGGAACCCCGTCGCAAATTTAAAAAAAAAAATGGCGTGCGGCTCCCCCTAAATATCCATACCAGGCCCTTCAGATCTGGCATGGATTTTAAGGGGAACTCCACCCCAAATAATAAAAAAAAAAAGGCGTGGAGTCCCCCCAAAAATCCATACCAGACCCTTATCTGAGCAAGCAACCTGGCCGGCCGCAGGGGAAGAGGGGGGACGAGAGAGCGGCCCCCCTCCCTCCTGAACCGTACCAGGCCACATGCCCTCAACATGGGACATGAATAGACTAAGCGGACCAGATGCGGAACATGAGAAGGGGCGGGTCTATTCATGTATTACACAGTGAAGGAAGTTCCCATCAGGTCCGCCCCCTCGTAGAGCGGACCTGATGGGGAACTTCCTTCACTTTGTAATACATGAATAGACCCGCCCCTTCTCGCGTTCCGCATCTGGTCCGCTGAGCGGACCTGATGGGGAACTTTAGAAGGGGCGGGTCTATACATTTAAAACACTGCGGAGGAAGTTCCCCATCAGGTCCGCTCAGGCACAACCAATGACGGACAGCGCTTGACATCGGGATCGCCGCGGGACACTGGATTTAATCGCTGGAATGTTTTTTTGTTTTTTTGTTTTTTTAATAAAGGACTTTTCCAAGGTGTTTGTGTGTTTTTATTTACATTTTTTTACACTTTCTTCGTGAAATGGTAGGGGTATAATGTACCCCTTACCAATTCACATAGGGGAGGCCGGGATCTGGGGGTCCCCTTTGTTAAAGGGGTCTTCCAGATTCCGATAAGCCCCCTGCCCGCAGACCCCCACAACCACCGGGCAAGGGTTGTGGGAATGAGGCCCTTGTCCCCATCAACATGGGGACATCCTCCCCATGTTGAAGGCATGTGGCCTGGTACGGTTCAGGAGGGAGGGGGGGCCGCTCTCTCGTCCCCCCCTCTTCCCCTGTGGCCGGCCAGGTTGCGTGCTCGGATAAGGGTCTGGTAAGGATTTTTGGGGGGAATCCACGCCATTTTTTTTTAAATTTGGGGTGGAGTTCCCCTTAAAATCCATGCCATATCTGAAGGGCCTGGTATGGATATTTAGGGGGAACCACACGCCATTTTTTTTTTAAATTTGCGGCAGGGTTCCCCTTAATATCCATTCCAGACCTGAAGGGCCTGGTAATTGAATTTGGGGGAACCCCCACGCTTTTTTTTTTTTTTAATCAATGACTTTTCTATGTATTGATAAAAGCCAACAATTCATTAATAGCCGCGAGTGAGTTTTAACCACTTAACAACCACCTGCCGACAAATAACGGCGGCAGGGTGGTTGCTTAACTCTGGGAGGACGTTATATAACGTCCTCCCAGAATCGCGCTCCCGCGCGCCCCCTGGGGCGCGCACACGGGAAACTCCGTGACCGCCGGGTCCAGAGGACCCGGCGGATCACGAATCGCGGTAAATCGCCGCTGATAGCGGCCGTTTACCACGTGATCGCACCGTCAAATGACGGAGCAATCACTTGTAAACAGACCGGCGTCATTTGATGACGCCGGTTCCTCCCTCCCCTCTCTGTACCGATCGGTACAGTGTGAGAGGGGAGGGGGAGGGAGCGGATGGCAGCAGCAGCACTGTGGGCTGGATCTGTGACAATTGCAGTCACAGATCCATCCATCCATCCATCCCTGCTCAGCCATCCCTGTGCTATACCCTGCCAATACTCTGCAATACACCCTGCCAATACTCTGCAAAATACCCTGGTGCAATACTCTGCAATACCCTGGTGCAATACTCTGCAATACCCTGGTGCAATACTCTGCAATACCCTGGTGCAATACTCTGCAATACCCTGGTGCAATACTCTGCAATACCCTGCGAAATACTCTGCAATACCCTGCGAAATACTCTGCAATACCCTGCGAAATACTCTGCAATACCCTGGTGCAATACTCTGCAATACCCTGGTGCAATACTCTGCAATACCCTGGTGCAATACTCTGCAATACCCTGGTGCAATACTCTGCAATACCCTGCACAATACTCTGCAATACCCTGCAAAATACTCTGCAATACCCTGCAAAATACTCTGCAATACCCTGCGCAATACTCTGCAAAATACTCTGCAATACCCTGCACAATACTCTGCAATACCCTGCACAATACTCTGCAATACCCTGCACAATACTCTGCAATACCCTGCACAATACTCTGCAATACCCTCCACAATACTCTGCAATACCCTCCACAATACTCTGCAATACCCTCCACAATACCCTGTGCAATACCCTCCACAATACCCTGTGCAATACCCGTGCAATACCCTGCCATACACCGCAATACCCTGCCATACACCGCAATACTCCGCAATGCCCTGCAATACTCCGCAATGCCTGGCAATACTCCGCAATGCCCGGCAATACTCCGCAATGCCCGGCAATACTCCGCAATGCCCGGCAATACTCTGCAATAACCACTTCCCGCCCTCCGGCCGTCATATGACGTCCTTGACTTTGTGCGGAGATATCTGAATGATGGGTGCAGCTACAGGCATCATTCAGATATCGGCTTTTTCAGCCGGCGATTCCCTACACCATAAGAACAATCATAGCGGCTGTTCCGCCGCTTGATCATTCTTACGGGAGGCGAGAGGGGATGTCCCCCCCCCCGCCGCCCTCCGGTGCTTCTACCGACTCACCGCTACGATCAAAGCCAGGATTGTTGTTTTTTTTTTTTGTATTTTTTTCAGGCTTCCCAGCCTAGAGGTGAGATGTGGGGTCTTATTGACACCCCCCCCCCCATATCTCACTGTAAAGAGGACCTGTCATGCCATATTCCTATTACAAGGGATGTTTACGTTCCTTGTAATAGGTATAAAAGTGATCAAAAAAATGTTTAGGGCGGAAAAACATGTCAAACTAAAATAAATAAAGTAAAATGAAGAATACATTTTTTTTTTTTTTTTAAAGCGCCCCTGTCCCCGTGAGCTCGCATACAGAAGCGAACGCATACGTAAGTCCCGCCCACATATGAAAACGGTTTTCAAACCACACATGTGAGGTATCTCTGCGAACGTTAGAGCGAGAGCAATCATTTTGGCCCTAGACCTCCTCTGTAACTCAAAACATGTAACCAGTAAAAATATTTAAAGCGTCGCCTATGGGGATTTTTTAAGTAGCGAAGTTTGGCGCCATTCCACGAGTGTATGCAATTTTTAAGGGCGACATGTTAGGTATCTATTTACTCGGCGTAACTTCATCTTTCACATTATGCAAAAACATTGGGCTAACTTTACTGTTTTTTTTTTTTTTTTAAGCACAAAACATTTTTTTTCCGTAAAAAACGCGTTAAAAAAATTGCTGCGCAAATATCGTGCGAGATAAAAAGTTGCAACAACCACCATTATATTCTCTAAGGTCTTTGCTAAAAAAACATATATAATGTTTTGGGGTTCTATGTAATTTTCTAGCAAATAAATGATGATTTTTACATGTAGGAGAGAAATGTCAGAATTGGCCTTGGTGCTCCAGAACGCCTGAAGGTGCTCCCTGCATGTTGGGCCTCTGTATGTGGCCACGCTGTGTAAAAGTCTCACACATGTGGTATCGCCATACTCGGGAGTAATAGCAGAATGTGTTTTGGGGTGTAATTTGTGGAATGCATATGCTGTGTGTGAGAAATAACCTGCTAATATGACAATTTTGTGAAAAAAAAAAAAGAGAAAAAAAAAATCTTGATTTTGCAAAGAATTGTGGGAAAAAATGACAACTTCAAAAAACTCACAATGCCTCTTTCTGAATACCTTGGAATGTCTTCTTTCCAAAAAGGGGTCATTTGGGGGGTATTTGTACTTTTCTGGCATGTTAGGGTCTCAAGAATTGAGATAGGCCGTCAGTACTTCAGGTGTGATCAATTTTCAGATATTGGCACCATAGCTTGTGGACTCTATAACTTTCACAAAGACCAAATAATATACACCAATTTGTACTTATTTTTACCAAAGATATGTAGCAGTATAAATTTTGGCCAAAATTTATGAAGAAAAAATAGTAATTTGCAAAATTTTATAACAGAAACGAAAAAAAAATCATTTTTTTACAAAATTTTCAGTCTTTTTTCTCTTATAGCGCAAAAAATAAAAAACCCAACAGTGATTAAATACCACCAAAAGAAAGCTCTATTTGTGTGAAAAAAAGGACAAAAATTTCATATGGGTACAGTGTTGTATGACTGAGTAATTGTCATTCAAAATGTGAGAGCACCGAAAGCTGAAAATTGGTCTGGTTATTAAGGGGTTTAAGTGCCCAGTGGTCAAGTGGTTAAAAGACTTTTTTTCCTTCAAAAATGACATTTTATGCAGGGACAGTTCTAAGCACGGGAAACATGCTCCACTTTACATGCATATCATACACACCCCCCAGGTACGAAATGTAAAGGAATATTTCACTTTTATTGTTTCACTTTAAGCATTATTCCAATCACTGCTCCCGAAAAAACGTACGTTTGTAAAACTTTTTTTTGCATTGATCCATGTCCCCTGGGGCAGGACCCGGGTCCCCAAACCCTTTTTAGGACAATAACTTGCATATTAGCCTTTATAAATAGCAATTTTGATTTCGAACGTTCGAGTCCATTGTATTTAATAGGATTCTAAAGTTCACGCAAACTTTAGGTCTGTTCGCAGGTTCTGGTGCGGACCGAACAGGGGGGTGTTAGGCTCATCCCTAACAGCGAACAATTTGGGGTGTTCGCGGCAAATTCGAAAAGCCGTGGAACACCGTTAAAAGTCTATGGGAGAAATCAAAAGTGCTAATTTTAAAGGTTAATACGCAAGTTATTGTCATAAAAAGTGTTTGGGGACCTGGGTCCTGCCCCTGGGGATATGTATCAATGCAAAAAAAAGTTTTAAAAACGTCAGTTTTTTCGGGAGCAGTGATTTTAATAATGCTTAAAGTGAAACAATAAAAGTGAAATATTCCTTTAAATTTCGTCTAAACTGTCCCTGCACAAAATGTCATTTCTGAAGGAAAAAAAGTCATTTAAAACCACTCGCGGCTATAATGAATTGTCGGCTCCCCGGCAATACAGATCAAAGTCATTTTAAAAAACGTCAGGGGTCCCCCCCACAGTCCATTACTAGGCTCTTTGGCTCTGGTATGAATATTAAGGGGAAACCCGAACCAAAAAAAAAAAACGTGGGGGTCCCCCCAAATTCCATATCAGTTCCTTCAGATTTGGTATGGATATTAAGGGGAACCCCGCACCATTTTTTTTTAAAAATGGCGTGGGGTCCCCCCCCGAAAATCCATAAGGGGAACCCCGCACCAAAATAAAAAAAAATGGCATGGGGTCCCCCCAAAAATCCATACCAGACCCTTATCCGAGCACGCAATCTGGCAGGCCGCAGGAAAAGAAGGGGGGTGAGAGAGCGCCCCCCCTTCTGAACTGTACCGGGCCACATGCCCTCAACATGTCCCCATGTTGATGAGGACAAGGGCCTCATCTCCACAACCCTTGCCCGGTGGTTGTGGGGGTCTGCGGGCGGGGACTTATCGAAATCTGGAAGCCCCCTTTAACAAAGGGGAACTCCAGATCCTGCCCCCCCCCACGTGAATTGGTAACGGGGGACACTGTACCCCTACCATTTCACAAAGAAAGTGTAAAAATTTGTAAAAAACACACAGACACAGTTGGACAAGATCCATTCTCCAGCAACGCTGCAGTCTCCCCTATAATAAGGACAGGTGACCCCGCCCCCTCTTACGCATCATGGGGGAGAGGGGAGACTGCAGCGTCGCTGGAGAATGGATCATCGTTGGACATCGACGGGATTACATCGCTGGAATTTATTTATTTATTTTATTTTTAAATAAAGGACTTGTCCAACTGTGACTGTGTCTGTGTGTCTTTTACTAATTTTTACACTTTCTTTGTGAAGTGGGAGGGGTACAATGTACCCCGTTACCAATTCACATGGGGGGGCGGGATCTGGAGTTCCCCTTTGTTAAAGGGGGCTTCCAGATTTCGATAAGCCATCCGCTCGCAGACCCCCACAACCACCGGGCAAGGGTTGTTTTGATGAGGCCCTTGTCCTCATCAACATGGGGACAGCCTCCCCATGTTGAGGGCATGTGACCTGGTATGGTTCAGGAGGGGGGGCGCTCTCTCGTCCCCCCTCTTTTCCTGCGGTCTGCCAGGTTGCGTGCTCGGATAAGGGTCTGGTATGGATTTTTGGGGGGACCCCACGCCATTTTTTTTTAATTTGGTGCGGGGTTCCCCTTAATATCCATACCAAACCTGAAGGGCCTGATATGGAATTTGGGGGGACCCCCACGTTTTTTATTTTTTTGGGTTCGGGGTTTCCCTTAATATTCATACCAGACCCAAAGGGCCTGGTAATGGACTGTGGGGGGACCCCTGACGTTTTTTTTCAATGACTTTGATCTGTATTGCCGGGAGCCGACAATTCTTTATAGCCGCAAGTGGTTTTAAATTACTTTTTTTCCTTCAGAAATTACATTTTGTGCAGGGACAATTCTAAACACGGGAAACATGTGCGACTTTATAGGCATACTTTAGACACCCCCCAGGTACGAAATTTAAAGGAATATTTCACTTTTATTGTTTCACTTTAAGCATTATTAAAATCACTGCTCCCGAAAAAATGTCAGTTTTAAAACTTTTTTTTTGCATTGATACATGTCCCCAGGGGCAGGACCCGGGTCCCCAAACACTTTTTATGACAATAACTTGCATATTTGCCTTTAAAATGAGCACTTTTGATTTTTCATGTTCGTGTCCCATAGACTTTAACGGTGTTCTTCGAGTTTCCGAACTAATTTTTAACGGTTTTCGCGTGTTCGAACAAATGTTTTGCCTGTTCGCATGTTCTGGTGCGAACCGAACAGGGGGGTGTTCGCCTCATCCCTAGTCTGCAATGCTAAATCTTCATAGTGCTGTCAACCTCACTTCACGGCCTACTAGACTGCATGCATTTCGCAGCTGACAATGCTGCTTCTTCAGGATAACTGTATAGAATGTTTACAATACATAGTACATAATTATGACAATAACATTTGTGTGCAGAACAAACCAAAAGAAAATCATAGTGATACAACTGTGTTTGATCATGCTATATAATTACATGAGTAAATAATGATCTTCTGAGGCACCGATACCCCTTTCATTACATAAATGCGCAGTGTGTACACAAATGCAAATTACCACTCAGACACCAACAAAATAAATCATTGACACATTGAACTGGTCTGCTTACTTTCACAGATCCATGGATTACGACATCTGCTGTGTAAAATGTGTCTTGTTCATTACCATGGAATTGATGGGCATTTTGGAACCAGGTGATGCACCTAAAGAACTGATGTGAATCCCTCCCTGACCTCTGTGCTCTTAGAGATGGACGAGGGACACCCCTGACTTAGATGATGAGGATTGGGAGGACGTTTGGGATCTTTTCTTTCGCCACTTGGTTTCCTTAAGGGACAGGCCCATACAGTTTAAAATTGTCCATCTCTGTCATTCATAGAGGTGAGAAACATTCTCTGACTTTCTGACTGTGGAGACCCATCAACAACACCGCTCAACCTCCTCACACGGGAGGGTACGGGCTTGTGGCGTGGTGTGCCCTCTCTACCTGCGAGGAGCCAAAGACAGGTAAAGGGGGTTGAGGTGCGCTACACGTGGGAGCTCGAGTTCGGGATTTCCACAGCAGAAGAAGCACAGAATTTTAACTTTGTTCCCCTGTGGAGTTCCGTGGAGGTCGGCCATATTTGAAAAGGAAAGTGACTGCGCCACGAGGAGAGCCCGAGCTGCGTAGTTCGTGGGCGTGCCTAAAGTGAGAAAGCCTGCGAACATTGCAGAGGATGGGAGGAGCCTTGCCATGAGATGAGTTGCACGTGGTGACTTTGGTGCAGAAAGGACAGTGCGCGATGAATCGGCAAGCGGGTAACATGACGTCTAATGCCTCATGGATTACGGTCACTTTAACCATGAATATGACCTTGTTTGCTGCTTCTGTTACCGACACGGGGATCCGACTGAAGCCTCGGGGTCGATTCGCTCTCTATGTCTGCAGAGAGGCGGAGGCCCTTGGAGTGGTTTGTCCCGGATGCCAGGGACTGGTGGTGCATCTTAGGCCCTTCGGAAGATGTGAGCAGTGTAAGGAATTCTTATTCGAGGTGCAAAAGCCTACTGAAAAGCCTCGGGCCTTCCGTCTGAACTGCCTTACGGGCGCCAATCCTTTGGAAGAAGGAACCAGAGCTTCCCCAGTCACCCCTACGCGCACTGTTGGGACTTCGGAGAAAGTCGCAGTTGAAGATGTTCCGGTGATCGAGGAACCGGAGAAACCGGAGGATGTTGCCTCGGTAATTACTGAATCCTCGCTCCCACCACCCAAGAGGAAGGTCGGCTATGTTAAAGCTTCCTGCGGCCGTGGTAGAGTCACACCCCAGCGCTTGCCCGGATCGGATGTGTCCATAGGAAAAAGTTCCAGACATCCTGCTTCAGCTACAAGCCGAGGTAAGCCGGGGAAAGGGATCTTGGCTAAGGTCCGAAGTGTTGTGGATGATTGGGCGAGGGACCCCAGAGCCCTTGAACTTGTCAGAGGCGGTGATTCCTTGTCTACGAGAAGTTACCTGCTGGCGGAGGAATGTGATACCTCCGACCTGGAGTCAGTCTCCGATCCAGGGGATGATGTGGCCATAGAAGAACTGTTTGAGCGGACGGGTTGGGATAAGATGCCACTGTCCTCGTCCGGTAGAAAGGGGGACCCACCCATGGTCACTGGCAGGGATGAGCCGAACACCCCCCTGTTCGGTTCGCACCAGAACCTGTGAACAGAAAGAATGTTCGCGTGAACTTTGGAACCCTATTAAATACAATGGACTCGAACGTTCGAAATTGCTAATTATAAAGGCTAATATGCAATTTATTGTCCTAAAAAGTGTTTGGGGACCCGGGTCCTGCCCCAGGGGACATGTATCAGTGCAAAAAAAAGTTTAAAAAATAGAAGTTTTTACGGGAGCAGTGATTTTAATAATGCTTAAAATGAAAAAATAAAAGTGAAATTTTCCTTTAAATTTTGTACCTAGGGGGTGTGTATGATATGCATGTAAAGTGGCGCATGTTTCCCGTGCTTAGAACTGTCCCTGCATAAAATGTAATTTTTGAAGGAAAAAAAGTCATTTAAAACTCACTCGTGGCTATTAATGAATTGTCGGTTTTTTCAATACATAGAAAAGTCATTGATAAAAAAAAAAGCGTGGGGGTTCCCCCAAATTCAATTACCAGACCCTTTAGGTCTGGAATGGATATTAAGGGGAACCCCGTCGCAAATTTAAAAAAAAAATGGCGTGCGGCTCCCCCTAAATATCCATACCAGGCCCTTCAGATCTGGCATGAATTTTAAGGGGAACTCCACCCCAAATTTTTAAAAAAATGGTCCCCCCAAAAATCCATACCAGACCCTTATCCGAGCACGCAACCTGGCCGGCCGCAGGGGAAGAGGGGGGGATGAGAGAGCGTCCCCCCCTCCCTCCTGAACCGTACCAGGCCACATGCCCTCAACATGGGACATGAATAGACTAAGCGGACCAGATGCGGAACATGAGAAGGGGCGGGTCTATTCACGTATTACACAGTGAAGGAAGTTCCCATCAGGTCCGCCCCCTCATAGAGCGGACCTGATGGGGAACTTCCTTCACTTTGTAATACATGAATAGACCCGCCCCTTCCCGCGTTCCGCATCTGGTCCGCTGAGCGGACCTGATGGGGAACTTTAGAAGGGGCGGGTCTATACATTTAAAACACTGCGGAGGAAGTTCCCCATCAGGTCCGCTCAGGCACAACCAATGACGGACAGCGCTGGACATCGGGATCGCCGCGGGACACTGGATTTCATCGCTGGAATGTTTTTTTGTTTTTTGTTTTTTTAATAATGGACTTTTCCAAGGTGTTTGTGTGTTTTTATTTACATTTTTTGACACTTTCTTCGTGAAATGGTAGGGGTACAATGTACCCCTTACCAATTCACATAGGGGGGGCCGGGATCTGGGGGTCCCCTTTGTTAAAGGGGTCTTCCAGATTCCGATAAGCCCCCTGCCCGCAGACCCCCACAACCACCGGGCAAGGGTTGTGGGGATGAGGCCCTTGTCCCCATCAACATGGGGACATCCTCCCCATGTTGAGGGCATGTGGCCTGGTACGGTTCAGGAGGGAGGAGGGGCCGCTCTCTCTTCCCCCCCTCTTCCCCTGCGGCCGGCCAGGTTGCGTGCTCGGATAAGGGTCAGGTATGGATTTTTGGGGGGACTCCACGCCATTTTTTTTAAAATTTGGAGTGGAGTTACCCTTAAAATCCATGCCATATCTGAAGGGCCTGGTATGGATATTTAGGGGGAACCGCACGCCATTTTTAAAAAAAAATTGGGGCAGGGTTCCCCTTAATATCCATTCCAGACCTGAAGGGCCTGGTAATTGAATTTGGGGGAACCCCCACGCTTTTTTTTTTTTTTTTTATCAATGACTTTTCTATGTATTGATAAAAGCCGACAATTCATTAATAGCCGCGAGTGAGTTTTAAAAGACTTTTTTTCCTTCAAAAATGACATTTTATGCAGGGACAGTTCTAAGCACGGGAAACATGCACCACTTTACATGCATATCATACACCCCCCCCCCCCCCCCCCAGGTACGAAATGTAAAGGAATATTTCACTTTTATTGTTTCACTTTAAGCATTATTAAAATCACTGCTCCTAAAAAAACCGCAGTTTTTAAAACTTTTTTTTGCATTGATACATGTCCCCTGGGGCAGGACCCGGGTCCCCAAACACTTTTTAGGACAATAACTTGCATATAAGCCTTTATAATTAGCACTTTAGATTTCTCCCATAGACTTTTCGAATTTGCCGCGAACACCCCAAATTGTTCGTTGTTCGGCGAACGGGCGAACAGGCAATGTTCGAGTCGAGGGTGGAAGCACAAAAGCGCCACTCTAAGTGCAGAATTATCAAAAAAAAATTAATGTTGAATGGGGGGGGGAGCATGTGTATACTCACAAACATGAAGTAAAATAAGCATGTAGATAGATTCAAAGTCTTATCTGTGAAACAGCAGTATCGCAGGCCAGATGGTGCTGGTGGGAGCTGATGTATGCCAGCACCGCACTTCAGCTGGTGCAGAGGAAGGAAGCTTCTTTCCTCTGCACCAGCTGAAGTTCGGTGCTGGCATACATCAGCTCCCACCAGCACCATCTGGCCTGCGATACTGCTGTTTCACAGATAAGACTTTGAATCTATCTACATGCTTATTTTACTTCATGTTTGTGAGTATACACATGCTCCCCCCCCCCCCCTATTTCAACATTAAATTTTATTGATAATTCTGCACTTAGAGTGGCGCTTTTGTGCTTCCACCCTCAGCTTTTCCAGGATTTGCTTCATATCTTCACTGGGCTGCCTTCTAAGTGTTTTAACATGGACTAAAAGGACTTTTTCACAGTCTTATGTGATTTTAATTTGTTCTCTCATTTTTAGCTTTTACATTGTCTCTAACACCAGCACCAACTTTTTCCTATAAATGTTCGAGTCGAACATGAGTTTGACTCGAACTCGAAGCTCATCCCTAGTCCCTGGGGATGATACACCCCGGGAGGAGGCCCAGGAGCCTGAGGAGGAATCTGTCCCATTGTCTGCCCTTCCACCATTGGATATACCTGCACCTGTTGCCGGGATGGGGCGAGTGTCATTGCGGGCCCCTATGTCTGGTCCGGAGGCAGTGAAAGTGCCTCGACACCCGGATACCATAGTTCTACCAGTAATGGGAGATCGCGCAACTATGCCTCTGTTATCCAGGATGCAGCGGTTGTTCAACCAGAAAGTTGCGGCTGAGTATGGGTGGGAATACCCGTACTTGCCAAAGGAGTTGTTATTTGAAGTGGAGGCCTATAGAAATCGGTGGTACGTGGACTTTCTCTGGACTTATCTAAAGGTAACCCAGGCCCGTAGGTACTACTCCTGTTCAGGCCACAGCCACTAAGCGGTACAAAGAATGTAGAGAGTCCTGGATGCTTAGCAGGCATATCCACTCTGACAAAGTGGTTATCCATCGTAAGGATAAGGACAATGTTGAATATCATATAGACACTTTTGACAAGAACTGCAAACCACTAGTGTTTCCGCATCCACTGTACTACCTTTAAGAGACTGGACTCTTTGTGTTTGCCCTTTGTTGTATTCCGGAGTATACTCTCCTGGAGCCCAAGAACTTTTGCCCTTGCTGATGGGGTATTCTACTTTGCTGGAAGAGCAGGAGCGGTTGTTGTTTTTTTCTCCTCTCACAGCGCCAGAAAAAGACAGTGACTTTTGGGGTAGTAATAGTTCAGGGCCACAGTCAGGTTCAAGAAGAAGAGGATTTGTCTTCAAAGAGGAAAACGTTTTTTTTAGAACAAGTGTCTTGACGGTGGCACTTCCACTAGGTGGCGGTGTTGCGTAACATTTACATTGCATTTCAAATGTGATTTACTTATTAGAAGGAAAAGGTTTTTCCTTCGGGGAGAATCTTTTCTCTTCTACTGTACATAAGTTAGAATCTCAAATTATTGGTTGTGTGTTTTTTTTTCTTCCCTCTGCAGGTGGACACCAAGCAAATCACTGAGAATGGGGTGGATTTAGCTATTGCAGTTGGGGAGGGAAGTGTAAATGATAAATGTGTTTTATGTGACATTGAGAATGGGATGTACACATTTTTGTTTTCTCCTACTCTTTCTTCTTCTCTTCAATTTAACTCCCTTTTCCCCATGTTTAGGTTCCGGCACAAACAAACATATTTTTTCAAATTCGTTATTTTTTTTTTGTGTAGATAGTTTCTGGAATAGGTCTATGTTGACTCAGGCTTGAGTGGCATAGGTTTGCTCCAGACACTGGGGACCAGTGTCTATTTAGTGGGGGGAGTGTGTAGCGGGGTCCTAAATTTAGGGGAAGTGTTTGAGTGGTAGTTGTGCTCAAACACCCAATTGTCAGGATTCTGTCAACCATTTTATCCGCAGGGAGAGTATTGGTGTGTAGTTCCCTGTGGCCTGCAGGTGGCGCTGCCATAGTAGGCCAGGGTTGAACCGCTGATACAGTGCCTTGTGTGTCCCATCTCAGCAGCCGTGCCGTGGGTGTGGCAGGCCTGCTGTGCATGCTGGGAGAGGATATAAAAGGGGCAGATGCTGCCTGTTCGGGGTTCTGTCCATTCTGTCATGGTCGAGGGTTCTACCCCAGGAGTGTGTTCCTGCCTGCCCTGGGCACCTTTGGCCCAGGGGCGGAGGTCGGTGAATCAGTCCCAGGCACCTTTAGTCCTGGGGCTGCAGCAAACGCCTTGGGTCCAGCACCTTCGGCTGGGGCCCATCAAGGATCGAGGAGTCCCGGGGTGCTGCCTTGCGAGGGGACCCGTATCTTAGACGAGGAGGCTGGGGGAGGAACTGTTCCGAGGGAACTGTTCTGAGAAGTCACGGTGAAGGAAGGGTCCCGGTAACTCTCTGGAGGGATGTCTTCTCCTTACATAGAGACCAAGTTTTGAAGCACCAAGTTCACCAGGTCTGTGACAGAGACCAAAGTCAACCCAGTCTGTGGCAGAGACTGTGAGTCTAAGTTGGAGTACCATTTGGCTGCTAGTCCCTTCATAGGGAGACTATCAATTTGGGCTGAGTCTGCTTGAGAAGCCGAGCAGTGAAGTGATTGTGTTTGTGCCTGGACCTCTCCCACATCTTTTGCTGTCCTGTCTTTACTCCAACCTTTTTTCTATCAGAGACTGTTATTTTACTGAAGAGAAAATAAACTCTGCGTTGGAGTTGCAGCTAGTGTGGACATTCAAGTTACTGGGGAAACAAGGACTTCTCTGTCATTCATAGAGGTGAGAAACATTCTCTGACTTTCTGACTGTGGAGACCCATCAACAACACCGCTCAACCTCCTCACACGTGAGGGTACGGGCTTGTGGCGTGGTGTGCCCTCTCTACCTGCGAGGAGCCAAAGACAGGTAAAGGGGGTTGAGGTGCGCTACACAACCAAAAACGTAATTGTATTTTATTGGGATTTTATGTGATAGACCAACAGCAAGTGGCACATAATTGTAAAGTGGAAGGAAAATGATAAATGGTTTTAATTTTTTTTTTACAAATATCTGAAAAGTGTGGCGTGCATTTGTATTCAGCCCCCTTTAGTCTGATACCCTAACTAAAATTTAGTGGAACCAATAATCTTCCAAAGCCACCTAATTAGTAAACAGAGTCTACCTGTGTGTAATGTAATCTTGGTATAAATACAGCAGATCTGTGAAGCCTTCAGAGGTTTGTTAGAGAACCTTAGTGAACAAACAGCATCATGAAGGCCAAGCTTTGAAAATTTCACGGAGCACTGTTCAATACATCATCCAAAAATGGAAATAGTATGACACAACTACAAACCTACCAAGTCATGGCTGTCCACCTAAACGGACAGGCTGTGCAAGGAGAGCATTAATCGGAGAGCAAGCCGTAAGGCCCATGGTAACTCTGGAGGAGCTGCAGAGATCAACAGCTCAGGTGGGAGAGTCTGTCCACATTATAACTATTAGTCGTGCACTCCACAAATCTGGCCTTTATGGAAAAGTGGCAAGAAGAAAGCCATTGTTGAAAGAAAGCCATAAGAAGTCCTGTTTGCAGTTTGCAAAAAGCAATGTGGGGGACACTGCAAACATGTGGAAAAAGGTGCTTTGGTAAGATGAGACCAACTTTTTGGCCTAAAATCAAAACACTGTGTTGCGGAAAACACTGCACGTCACCCTGAACACACCATCCCCACTGTGAAACATGGTGGTGGCAGCATCATGCTGTGGAGATGCTTTTCTTCAGCAGTGACAGGAAGCTGGTCAGAGTTGATGGGAAGATGTATGGAGCAAAATACAGGGTAATCTTAGAAGAAAACCTGTTAGTCTGCATGTCAGGGACTTGATGTAGCAAGACGGAGGTGCGCGTGAGCACAACGAGCTAGGCAGAGGCGTGTGTGTGCGTGAGGGCACACGCCAGATGCACGTACGTGCGCGCCAGACGCTTCTTGGTGCCAATGGGCCTTTAAAAGAACAGCAGCTGCCCAAGTACAGTGCTGTTTGATCTGCAGCTTACTGTGACCTGAAACCTGTGCCTGCTATCTGATTACCTGTATTGACCCGGCTCTGCTGACTTACCCGATATCTCCAATCCTGATCTTGGCTTGCCTTGACCCTGCTAAAAGACTTCATACCTGATATCCTGTTGCCAAACCACTGCCTGTTTATCTGACCTTGCTCCAGCCTGCTGTCCTGCTCTGTCTGATTACCTGTGTTGACCCGGCTTGTCTGACCCTGCTCCAGCCTTCTGCTGATCCTGCACCATCCAGCTCACTGGGTCGCTGACCTGCATCTGCCTCTGCTGTCACCTACATCCTAACTGGTGGTTCATCATCCATCCATCTGTGCCAGCTACCACAGACCTCACAGGCACTCCTACCTCACTGCGCTCTCGAGGCCACTGTCCCCACTCCAGTGGCTCCTGAGGGGTCTCCACCTACAAGTCAGGCTCTACTACAAGGTACGTAACACTGCAAAAGACTTGAGACTGGGGCGGAGGTTCACCTTCCAGCAGGACAACGACCCTAAACATACAGCCAGAGATACAATAGAATAGTTTAGATCAAAGCATATTGAGTTGAGAGGTATCTTGATATAGCACGGTCTTACCCCAAAGGGGTGCTTGGGCCAATTTAGACAGGATCCAATAAACTTACCAGCATGTCTTTAGAGTGTAGGAGGAAACCAGATGAAACCCACGCAGGCACAGGGAGAACATGCAAACAGGCAGGCAGATAATGTTGTGGTCGGGATTTGAACCAGCAACCCTTTTGCTGCTAGGTGAAAGTGCTAACCACTACACCACTGTGCTGCCATGTGTTAGAATGACCCAGTCAAAGTCCAGACCTAAATCCAAATGAGAATCTGTGGCAAGACTTGAAAATTGCTGCTCTCCATCCAATCTGACAGAGCTTGAGCTATTTTGCAAAGAAGAATGGGCAAAAATGTCATTCTCTAGATGTGCAAAGCTGGTAGAGACATCCCCATAAAGAGTTGCAGCTGTAATTGCATCAAAAGTTGGTTCTACAAAGTATTGACTCGGGGGGGGCTAAATACAAATGCACGCCACACTTTTCACATATTTATTTGTAAAAAAAAATGAAAACCATTTATCATTTCCCTTCCACTTCACAATTATGTGCCACTTGTGTTGGTCTATCACATAAAATTCCAATAAAATACATTTCCGTTTGTGATTGTAACATTAATTTTTTTTTTAAATGTCAAGGGGTATGAATACTTATTCAAAGCACTGTGCATACTGTATATGCATAAATTCACATGTTGCGCCCACCCCATTTAGGGGTGCTATATGCCCAAATTTAGGGGCTGGTCTGAGATAGTAGGTGGGCTCAGACCGTTTTCATTTATAAGTTGTGCTGTTTTGTTTTCCAGGTGGTGTACCGGTGTGCAGTTCCCTGTGACCTGTGGGTGGCACTGCCATAGCGGGTCAGGGTTGAACCACCAGTCCTAGTGCTGTGCCTTGGGGTGTCCTCTCTTGGCAGCGGTGCAGTGGGCGTGTTTGGCCTGCTGTGCATTGTGGGAGAGGATGCATAAGGGGCAGACGCCGCCTGGGAGGGGTCTTCGGAGGAGGAGAGGAGTCGGAGTCCCAGTGCGAGGCGCATGGCCCTCCAGGCCATGAGGCCACGTGTGCATCAGTCCCAGGCACCTTTAGTCCTGGGGCTGCATCTTCAACATTGGGCCCAGCACCTTTAGCTGGAGCCCACTTCGGGGAAAAGGAATCCCAGTTAGTCCCTCGCGAGGGAGCCCGCTTATAAGAAGAGGAGGCCGGGGAGGACCTTTCTGACAGACCGGTGAGAGTTCACGGTGAAGGAAGGGGCCCGGTAACTTTCTGGAGGGATTCATCTATCAACCAAGGGCCTAGTAATGTGCTGCTGCTGGCACTTGTTCTTACATACCAAAAGCTAAGAGGTTCGGGGTCTGATAGATTCTGTGGCAGAGAGTCTCCCGATCGCATCTAGGAAAAGAACCTGATTAAATGTCCGAGCATCACTTCGGCTGCTAGGATCCACTTTGCAGGAGACTATCCGGGTGAGCTAAACCTACTCTGGGATAGAATAGCGATTGTGATATCTGCTTGTGCCTGGACTAACCTCCCAAAACTTTGCTGTCCTGTCTCTTATCCACCCTTTCCTATCTGCTGAACATTGAGAAAATAAACTCAACGTTGGAGTTTAAATTGGTGTGGACTAGGGATGAGCTCGGTGTTCGAGTCGAACATACGTTCGACTCGAACATCGGCTGTTCGCTCGTTCGGCGAACAACGAACGATTTGGGCCGTTCGCGCCAAATTTGAGCCACAATACACTGCGCCATCGCAGTGCAATCCCGGCGCTGTGATTGGCCAAGCATGCACTGTGACCCTGCATGCTTGGCCAATCACAGCGCCGGCAGCGAGGAGAGCAATGATTGGCCACAGGCAGGATGCCTGGGGCCAATTATAGCTGAGGGGGTTTAGTACACGCCGCACACTATAAAAGGCCGCCAGCGCGGCGGCCTCGTGTAGTGTGTTCCGGAGCAGGGAAAGAGAAGGATAGGCAGGGACAGTGTCATATCTATTCTTTGCTAAACCTTGTGTGTAGGGACAGAGAAGGATAGGCAGGGAGAGTGTCAGTGTCATATTCTTTGCTAAACCTTGTGTGTAGGGAGAGAGAAGGATAGGCAGGGAGAGTGTCAGTGTCATATTCTTTGCTAAACCTTGTGTGTAGGGAGAGAGAAGGATAGGCAGGGAGAGTGTCAGTGTCATATTCTTTGCTAAACCTTGTGTGTAGGGAGAGAGAAGGATAGGCAGGGAGAGTGTCAGTGTCATATTCTTTGCTAAACCTTGTGTGCAGGGAGAGAGAAGGATAGGCAGGGGACAGTGTCATTGTTGCTAAGCCTCCTGCACATTATACACCTGAAGCTAGCCCGTATTGCTGAGTTTTCCTGGTGTGTTACACTACCAGGCATTTGCAGCACTTACAGCGGACGTAGTGTGCCTCCTGCACATTATACATCTGAAGCTAGCCCGTATTGCTGTGTTTTCCTGGTGTGTTACACTACCAGGCATTTGCAGCACTTACAGCGGACGTAGTGTGCCTCCTGCACATTATACACCTGAAGCTAGCCCGTATTGCTGTGTTTTCCTGGTGTGTTACACTACCAGGCATTTGCAGCACTTACAGCGGACGTAGTGTGCCTCCTGCACATTATACACCTGAAGCTAGCCCATATTGCTGTGTTTTCCTGGTGTGTTACACTACCAGGCATTTGCAGCACTTACAGCAGGCGTAGTGTGATTCCTGCAAAATATACTCCTGAAGCTAGGCCGTATTGCTGTGTTTTCCTAGTGTGTTACACCAACAGGCATTTGCAGCACTTACAGCAGGCGTAGTGTGATTCCTGCAAAATATACTCCTGAAGCTAGGCCGTATTGCTGTGTTTTCCTAGTGTATTACACCAACAGGCATTTGCAGCACTTACAGCAGGCGTAGTGTGATTCCTGCAAAATATACTCCTGAAGCTAGCCCGTATTGCTGTGTTTTCCTGGTGTGTTACACTACCAGGCATTTGCAGCACTTACAGCGGACGTAGTGTGCCTCCTGCACATTATACACCTGAAGCTAGCCCGTATTGCTGTGTTTTCCTGGTGTGTTACACTACCAGGCATTTGCAGCACTTACAGCGGACGTAGTGTGCCTCCTGCACATTATACATCTGAAGCTAGCCCGTATTGCTGTGTTTTCCTGGTGTGTTACACTACCAGGCATTTGCAGCACTTACAGCGGACGTAGTGTGCCTCCTGCACATTATACACCTGAAGCTAGCCCGTATTGCTGTGTTTTCCTGGTGTGTTACACTACCAGGCATTTGCAGCACTTACAGCGGACGTAGTGTGCCTCCTGCACATTATACACCTGAAGCTAGCCCGTATTGCTGTGTTTTCCTGGTGTGTTACACTACCAGGCATTTGCAGCACTTACAGCAGGCGTAGTGTGATTCCTGCAAAATATACTCCTGAAGCTAGGCCGTATTGCTGTGTTTTCCTAGTGTGTTACACCAACAGGCATTTGCAGCACTTACAGCAGGCGTAGTGTGATTCCTGCAAAATATACTCCTGAAGCTAGGCCGTATTGCTGTGTTTTCCTAGTGTATTACACCAACAGGCATTTGCAGCACTTACAGCAGGCGTAGTGTGATTCCTGCAAAATATACTCCTGAAGCTAGGCCGTATTGCTGTGTTTTCCTAGTGTGTTACACCAACAGGCATTTGCAGCACTTACAGCAGGTGTAGTGTGATTCCTGCAAAATATACTCCTGAAGCTAGGCCTTGTTGCTTTTTTTCCCATCTCCCTGCAGGCCATTAGAATGTCTGGAAGGCAAACAAGGAGAGGCAGACAGTCAGGAGCCAATAAAAAAGGGCAAGCAGGCTCTGTGTCTAGAGACAACAGTGCTGGTCGTGGACGCGGTGCATCGCCATCAGCACGTGGCCATGGGACACGCTTGTCCTTCTTTTCGGCAGCTGGACGTGTTGAGCCGCCTCATGCCGAAGACTTGGTAGAGTGGATGACCAAGCCCTCCTCATCCCCCTCATCCTCTCTCACCCAGGCTCAGGGTACTGGCAAAGCAGCTGCCAAAGCGTCCTCATCCCTGGTATCAATGTCATCATCAGTCACTCCTTCCCTAGACCCACCATGTCCTCCTGAGGAGTCCCCCGAACTGTTTGAGCACAGTGTTGGGTACATGCTCCAGGAGGATGCCCAGCGTTTCGAAGGGTCTGATGATGATACCCAGCTAGAGGAAGGCAGTAGCGTGAGAGCAGAGAGAGGGGATGCTCAATAAGGACACCAATCTGGCAGTCATGTTCCAGCAGCTGCAGCATACTGCCAGATTGGCTCCAGTGATGAGGAGGGAGGGGATGATGAGGTCACTGACTCCACGTGGGTGCCTAATAGGAGAGAGGAGGAGGAGGAGGATGAGGAGGAGGCACATCTCCAACGAGGCAGGATGCCCTTGGGGGCCAGCGTAAGGGCAGCACACCGACGGAATCACACCGCAGAGCTCCGCCTGTGCAGGGCGCTGCCTCTGCCCGTTATTCAAAAAGTTCTTTGGTGTGGGCCTTTTTTGAGTCGAGTGCATCAGATCGCACAGCTGCTGTTTGCAACATATGTCTCAAGCGTATATCGCGTGGCCAAAACATCAGCCGCTTGGGCACCACATGCTTGACCAGACATATGTTGACCTGCCATGCAGCTCGTTGACAAGCCTACCTTAAAGACCCACACCAAAGAACAAAGCGGACCTCTCCTTGCACCGCATCAGCTGGGATCTCCCACCCCACTATACCTTCAGTCCTCTCTGAAACCTGCACTGAGAGGAATGAAGGTGTAGAATTAGGTGTGTCACAGCCAAGTACTTGCGGGCACTCTGCTAGCAGTACACCGACGTCCGATTGTAGCAGGCAAATTTCCCTGCCCCAGCTGCTGGACCGTCGAAAAAAGTTCACTCCCAGCCATCCACATGCCCAGCGGTTGAATGCTAGCTTGGCTAAATTGCTAGCGCTTCAACTGCTGCCTTTTCAGTTGGTAGACTCGCCCACCTTCCGTGAGTTTGTGCAATGTGCGGTTCCTCAGTGGCAGGTTCCCAAACGCCACTTTTTCTCACGGAAGGCGATTCCGGCTCTCTACCGGCATGTGGAAGGCAATGTCTTGGCCTCGCTGGACAGGGCAGTCAGCGGTAAGGTGCATATTACCGCTGACTCATGGTCCAGCAGGCATGGACAGGGACGTTACCTTTCTTTCACGGCCCATTGGGTCACTCTTTTGGCAGCTGGGAAGGATGCAGGACAAGGTGCAGTAGTGTTGGAGGTTGTTCCGCCGCCACGCCTCCAAAATGCTACTACTGGTTGTGACACACCTCTCTCCTCCACCCCCTCCTCTTCTTCTTCCTCCACGGCCTCTTCCTGTGCTTTGTCCTCGGAACCAGCGGTGCTCCGTAGGCGTTCAAGGGGCTACGCAAGTACGCAGGCAAAAAGGTGCCATGCCGTGCTTGCGCTGGTGTGTTTGGGGGACAGGAGCCACACTGGGGCAGAGGTTCTGTCTGCTCTGCAGGGGCAGGCCGAGAGGTGGTTGACGCCACGCCAGCTTAAGCCAGGAATGGTGGTTTGCGACAATGGCACCAACCTCCTCTCCGCCCTCCGACAGGGACAACTGACCTATGTGCCCTGTGTGGCTCACGTCCTTAACCTGGTGGTGCAGCGGTTCTTGGGCAGGTACCCGGGCTTACAGGATGTCCTGAGGCAGGCCAGGAAAGTCTGTGTGCATTTCCGCAGATCTTATAATGCCAGTGCTCACCTGGCTGAGCTGCAAAAGGAGTTGAATCTGCCCAAGAACCGCCTTATATGTGACATGCCCACCAGGTGGAACTCAACATTGGCCATGTTGCAGCAGCTGCACACGCAGCAGAGGGCCATCAATGAGTACCTGTGCGACTACGGCACCAGGACAGGGTCAGGGGAGCTCGGGTTTTTTTCACCACGCCAGTGGGGCATGATCAGCGATGCATGCACTGTCCTGGCACCATTTGAGGAGGCCACGAGGATGGTGAGCAGTGACAGTGCATGCATCAGTGACACTGTACCTCTTGTCCACCTGTTGGACACCTGCGTGGAATAATGGACAGGGCACTTGAGGCAGAACAGAGGCAGGAAGAGGAGGACTTCCTTGCCTCTCAAGGCCCCCTTTACCCAGACAGTGTTCCTTTTGTCCCACCCATCGCACAGGAAGAGGAGGAGGAGGAGGAGGAGGATTGTGTCAGCATGGAGGTGGAGCCTGGCACTCAGCATCAGCAGCAGCAGTCTTTTAGGGATGATTTACAGTCCCAAGAAACCCGTGGATTTGTACGTGGCTGGGAGGAGGTGGCTGCGGATCATGTCGTCCTTAGTGACCCAGAGGACTCCGGACCGAATGCCTCAGCTAACCTACGCTGCATGGCCTCCCTGATCCTGCAAAGTCTGCGGAAGGATCCTCGTATTCTTCGGATCAAGGAGAGGGACCATTACTGGCTGGCCACTCTCCTTGATCCACGGTACAAGAGTAAGGTTGCGGACCTTATCTTACCGTCGCAAAGGGAGCAGAGGATGAGACATCTCCGGGAGGCCTTGCAGAAAGGTCTGTGCAACGCGTTCCCAGAGACTGGGAGGTTACAAACTCCTGGTCCTGGACAACGAGTTGCTGAGGCTTCGGTCAGTCAAAGAATGAGCGGTGGAGAAGGTGGCCGTCTGACCGATGCGTTCAGACAATTCTTTAGTCCGCAGCCCCAAGGTATGATCGGTTCCAGCAACCATCGCCAGCGTCTGATATACATGGTGCAGGAATACCTAGGGGCAAGGTCAGACTTGGACACCTTCCCCACTGAAAATCCTCTGGCTTACTGGGTCTTGAGAATGGATCACTGGCCAGAGCTTGCACAGTATGCAATTGAGCTACAGGCCTGTCCTGCATCCAGCGTTCTTTCAGAACGCACATTCAGTGCTGCTGGAGGATTTGTCACGGATCACAGGGTGCGCCTGTCCACCGACTCCGTTGATCGACTGACCTTCATAAAGATGAACCAGTCTTGGATCACCACCAGCTACCAAACACCTGAAGCTGATATAACAGACTAATTTATTTTCAAATGTCACATCCCTTCACGACTGATGCTGATGCTGAGTGACTGTCCTGTTATGTTGACTGACTATCCTCCTCCTCCTCAATGATCCGATTGATGATGATAGCTTGGAAGAACATTTTTATTTCTGGGTGCCGCCACCAGTGCCTAAGGCCCAATTTTTCAGCCCCTGTTTAACATGGGTATGTAATTACAATTTTTTATGCAATGCTTTGCAGCAGGGCTCATTCCTGCACTCCAACTAGAGTATCTGGGAGAGGTTGCAGTGTCGTGGCACCAGCACCAGTGCCTAAGGCCCAATTTTTCAGCCCCTGTTTAACAGGGGCATGTAATTACAATTTTTTATGCAATGCTTTGCAGCAGGGCTCATTCCTGCACTCCAACTAGAGTATCTGGGAGAGGTTGCAGTGTCGTGGCACCAGCACCAGTGCCTAAGGCCCAATTTTTCAGCCCCTGTTTAACAGGGGCGTGTAATTACAATTTTTGATGCAATACTTTGCCACAGGGCTCATTGCTGTGCTCCAAGTACAGTATCTGTGAGGGGTTGCAGTGTTGTGGCACCAGTGCCTAAGGCCCAATTTTTCTGCCCCTGTTCAACAGGGGCATGCAATTACAATTCTTGATCTAATAATTCACAGCAGGGCCCAATCATGCGCCCACCAAGAGTAACTGTGAGGGCTTACAGTGTTGTGTCAACACCACCACCACCAAAGGCCCAATTTTTCAGCCCCTGTTCAACAGGGGCATGCAATTACAATTCTTGATCTAATAATTCACAGCAGGGCCCATTCATGCGCCCACCAAGAGTAACTGTGAGGGCTTACAGTGTTGTGGCAACACCAACATGTAAGGGGCAAATTTCAGCAGAGTATATAGGGCAGGCCCCTACTTTCAAACATCCAACTTACAAACGACTCCTACTTGCAAACGGAAGGAGACAACAGGAAGTGAGAGGAAATCTACCCCTAGGAAGGGAAATTCTCTCCTGTAAGAGTTAATATGGGAAAAGGGTGTCTCCTCTCTACTGATGCTTTATCACCAATCCTTGTTTCAATAAAAACCGCACTTTTCAAAAACATTTGTCATTGAGACGGAAAGTGAGGTGAAATGTTCTGAACAGGGGCACAGACAGCAAAACAAATGTTACAGGGGTGATAACCCTTCCCTATGTTTCCCAAAAAGCTTAAAAATAGATTTTTTGGCTGGAGCTACACTTAAACAATGTACCGTACCTGTTCAAAATTACAAACAGATTCTACATAAGAACAAGCCTACAGTCCCTGTCTTGTATGCACCGCCTGTATACGGCTGTTCAGAGTATATAGGGCCTTTTTTTATTTTGTGTGCGGGGTTCCCCTTAATATCCATACAAGACCCAAAGGGGCTGGTAATGGGCTGGGGTGGGGTGGGGGGGGGTGATGGGGTAGCTATGCCATTTTTCTCAAAGATTTTCATCCATATTACCGGGACCAGACATGACATTAAAGCCGCAAGCAGTTTTAAATGGCTTTTTTTTCCTTTAGAAATGTCATTTTGTGCAGGGACAGTTCTAAACACGGGAAACACGTGGCACTTCACAGGCATACTTTAGACACCCCCCAGGTACAATATTTAAAGGAATATTTGACTTTTTTTTCCCACTTTATGCATCATTAAAATGACTGCTCCCGAAAAACGGCCGTTTTTAAAACTTCTTTTTGCATTGATACATGTCCCCTGGTGAAGAACCCGGGTTCCCAAACCCTTTTTAGGACAATAACATGCATAATAGTCGTTATAATTAGCACTTTAGATTTCGAACGTTCGCATCCATTGTATTTAATAGGGTTCTAAAGTTTGTGCGAACTTTCGGTCCGTTCGCGGGTTCTGGTGTGAACCGAACCCGGGGGTGTTCGGCTCATCCCTAGTGTGGACATTGGAATTACTTGGGGGGAAAACAGAGACGTGTCCCTATATCCTAGCAGATGAGAACCAACTGATGGAAGAACCTAGCTGTGGGACCCAAATACTAGGGATGAGCTCGCTGTTTGTGTCGAACGCATGTTCGACTCGAACATCGGCTGATCGCCTGTTCGGCGAAGCCAGAACTTTGTGGGCCATTCGCGCCATATTCGTGTGGCGCGAACGGGCCACAATGCACTGCGCCATCGCAGTGCATTGCTGGCTGATGATTGGCCAAGCATGCACTGTGACCCCGCATGCTTGGCCAATCACAGCGCCGGCAGTGAGGAGAGACATAATTGGCCACAGGCAGGATGCCTGTGGCCAATTATAGTTCAGTTGGGTTTAGTACACGCCCCACACTATAAAAGCGCGGCGGCCTTGTGTAGTGTGTTGGCATGCAGGGAGAGAGCAGGATAGGCAGGGACAGTGTCAGTGTCATATTTGCTTAACCTAGCGCAGTTACAGTGAGTGTAGTGTGTTGGCGTGCAGGGAGAGAGCAGGATAGGCAGGGACAGTGTCAGTGTCATCTTTGCTTAACCTAGCGCAGTTACAGTGGGTGTAGTGTGTTGGCATGCAGGGAGAGAGCAGGATAGGCAGGGACGGTGTCAGTGTCATCTTTGCTTGTTAACATGCAGCAGTTACAGTGGGTGTAGTGTGCCTCCTGCACAGTATACACCTGAAGCTAACCCTTATTGCTGGTGTTGGTGTTGTTCTGTTGTGTAACACAGGCATCTGCAAGCAGTTACAGTGGGTGTAGTGTGCCTCCTGCACAGTATACACCTGAAGCTACCCCTTATTGCTGGTGTTGTTCTGTTGTGTAACACAGGCATCTGCAGCAGTTACAGTGGGTGTAGTGTGCCTCCTGCACAGTATGCACCTGAAGCTACCCCTTATTGCTGGTGTTGTTCTGTTGTGTAACACAGGCATCTGCAAGCAGTTACAGTGGGTGTACTGTGCCTCCTGCACAGTATACACCTGAAGCTACCCCTTATTGCTGGTGTTGGTGTTTTTCTGTTGTGTAACACAGGCATTTGCAAGCAGTTACAGTGGGTGTAGTGTGCCTCCTGCACAGTATACACCTGAAGCTACCCCTTATTGCTGGTGTTAGTGTTGTTCTGTTGTGTAACACAGGCATCTGCAAGCAGTTACAGTGGGTGTAGTGTGCCTCCTGCACAGTATACACCTGAAGCTACCCCTTATTGCTGGTGTTGGTGTTGTTCTGTTGTGTAACACAGGCATCTGCAAGCAGTTACAGTGGGTGTAGTGTGCCTCCTGCACAGTATACACCTGAAGATACCCCTTATTGCTGGTGTTGGTGTTGTTCTGCTGTGTAACACAGCCATCTGCAAGCATTTACAGTGGGTGTAGTGTGCCTTCTGCACAGTATACACCTGAAGCTACCCCTTATTGCTGGTGTTGGTGTTGTTCTGTTGTGTAACACAGGCATCTGCAAGCAGTTACAGTGGGTGTAGTGTGCCTTCTGCACAGTATACACCTGAAGCTACCCCTTATTGCTGGTGTTGTTCTGTTGTGTAACACAGGCATCTGCAGCAGGTACAGTGGGTGTAGGTGCCTCCTGCACATTATACACCTGAAGCTACCACTTATTGCTGGTTTTCCCATCTCCCTGCAGGCCATTAATATGTCTGGAAGGCCAACAAGGAGAGGCAGACAGTCACAAGCCAATAAAATAGGGCAAGCAGGCTCTGTGTCTAGAGGCAACAGTGCTGGTCGTGGACGCGGTGCATCGTCATCAGCACGTGGTCATGGGACACGCTTGTCCTTATTTTCGGCAGCTGGACATGTTGAGCCGAATCATGCCGAAGACTTGGTAGAGTGGATGACCAAGCCCTCCTCATCCTCCTCATCCTCTCTCACCCAGGCTCAGGGTACTGGCAAGCAGCTGCCAACGCGTCCTCTTCCCTCGTATCAATGTCATCAGTCACTCCTTCCCTAGACCCACCATGTCCTCCTGAGGAGTCCCCCGAACTGTTTGAGCACAGTGTTGGGTACATGCTCCAGGAGAATGCCCAGCGTTTTGAAGGCTCTGATGATGATACCTAGCTAGAGGAAGGCAGTAGCGTGAGCGCAGAGAGAGGGGATGCTCAAGAAGGACAGCAATCTGGCAGTCATGTTCCACCAGCTGCAGCATACTGCCAGGTTTGCTCCAGTGATTAAGAGGGAGGGGATGATGAGGTCACTGACTCCACGTGGGTGCCTGATAGGAGAGAGGAGGAGGAGGAGGAGGAGGGGGCACATCTCCAACGAGGCAGGATGCCCTACGGGGGCCAGCTTAAGGCAGCACACCGACTGAATCACACTGCAGAGCTCCACCTGTGCAGGGCGCTGCCTCTGCGCGTTATTCCAAAAGTTCTTTGGTGTGGGCCTTTTTTGAGTCGAGTGCATCAGATCGCACCGCTGCTATTTGCAACATATGTCTCAAGCGTATCTCGCATGGCCAAAACATCAGCCGCTTGGGCACCACATGCTTGACCAGACATATGTTGAGCTGCCATGCAGCTCGTTGGCAAGCGTACCTTAAAGACCCACACCAAAGAACAAAGCGGACCTCTTCTTGCTCCTCATCAGCTGGGATCTCCAACCCCACTATACCTTCAGCCCTCTCTGAAACCTGCACTGAGAGGAATGAAGGTGTAGAATTAGGTGTGTCACAGCCAAGTACTTGCGGGCACTCTGCTAGCAGTACATCGACGTCCGATTGTAGCAGGCAAATTTCCCTGCCCCAGCTGCTGGACCGTCGAAAGAAGTTCACTCCCAGCCATCCACATGCCCAGTGGTTGAATGCTAGCTTGGCTAAATTGCTAGCACTTCAACTGCTGCCTTTTCAGTTGGTAGATTCGCCCACCTTCCGTGAGTTTGTGCAATGTGCGGTTCCTCAGTGGCAGGTTCCCAAACGACACTTATTTCTCACGGAAGGCGATTGCGGCTCTCTACCGGCATGTGGAAGGCAATGTCCATGCCTCGCTGGACAGGGCGGTCAGCGGTAAGGTGCATATTACCGCTGACTCATGGTCCAGCAGGCATGGACAGGGAAGTTACCTATCTTTCACGGCCCATTGGGTCACTCTTTTGGCAGCTGGGAAGGATGCAGGACAAGGTGCAGTAGTGTTGGAGGTTGTTCCACCACCACGCCTCCAAAATGCTACTACTGGTTGTGACACACCTCTCTCCTCCACCCCCTCCTCTTCTTCTTCCTCCATAGCCTCTTCCTGTGCTTTGTCCCCGGAACCAGCGGTGCTCCATAGGCGTTTAAGGGGCTACGCAAGTACGCAGGCAAAAAGATGCCATGCCGTGCTTGCACTGGTGTGTTTGGGGGACAGGAGCAAACTGGGGCAGAGGTTCTGTCAGCTCTGCAAGACAGTCCGAGAGGTGGTTGAGATAGGAATGGTGCTTTGCGACAATGGCACAAACCTCCTCTCCGCCCTCCGACAGGGACAACTGACCCATGTGCCCTGTGTGGCTCATGTCCTTAACCTGGTGGTGCAGTGGTTCTTGGGCAGGTACCCGGGCTAACAGGTTGTCCTGAGGCAGGCAAGGAAAGTCTGTGCATTTCCGCCAATCAGATAATGCCAGTGCTCGGCTGGCTGAGCTGCAAAAGGAGTTGAACCTGCCCAAGAACCGCTTTATATGTGACATGCCCACCAGGTGGAACTCAACGTTGGCCATGCTGCAGTGGCTGCACACGCAGCAGAGGGCCATCAATGAGTACCTGTGCGACTACGGCACCAGGACAGGGTCAGGGGAGCTTGTTTTTTTTTCACCACGCCAGTGGGGCATGATCAGGGATGCATGCACTGTCCTGGCACCATTTGAGGAGGCCACGAGGATAGTGAGCAGTGACAGTGCATGCATCAGTGACACTGTACCTCTTGTCCACCTGTTGTTGCATACGCTGCATGGAATAATGGACAGGGCACTTGAGTCAGAACAGAGGCAGGAAGAGGAGGACTTCCTTGCCTCTCATGGCCCCCTTTATCCAGACAGTGTTCCTTCTGTCCCACCCATCACACAGGAAGAGGACGAGGAGGAGGAGGAGGAGGATTGTGTCAGCATGGAGGTGGAGCCTGGCACTCAGCATCAGCAGCAGCAGTCTTTTAGGGATGATTTACAGTCCCAAGAAACCCGTGGACTTGTATGTGGCTTGGAGGAGGTGGCTGCGGATCATGTCGTCCGTAGTGACCCAGAGGACTCCGGACCGAATGCCTCAGCTAACCTACGCTGCATGGCCTCCCTGATCCTGCAAAGCCTGCGGAAGGATCCTCGTATTCTTCGGATCAAGGAGAGGGACCATTACTGGCTGGCCACTCTCCTTGATCCACGGTACAAGGGTAAGGTTGCGGACCTTATCTTGCCGTCGCTGAGGGAGCAGAGGATGAGACATCTCCGGGAGGCCTTGCAGAAAGGTCTGTGCAACACGTTCCCAGAGACTGGGAGGTTACAAACTCCTGGTCCTGGACAACGAGTTGCTGAGGCTTCGGTCAGTCAAAGAAGGAGCGGTGGAGAAGGTGGCCGTCTGACCGATGCGTTCAGACAATTATTTAGTCCGCATCCCCAAGGTATGATCGGTTCCAGCAACCATCGCCAGCGTCTGATTTACATGGTCCAGGAATACCTAGGGGCAAGGTCAGACTTGGACACCTTTCCCACCGAAAATCCTCTGGCTTACTGGGTCTTGAGAATGGATCACTGGCCAGAGCTTGCACAGTATGCAATTGAGCTACTGGCCTGTCCTGCATCCACTTTCTTTCGGAACGCACATTCAGTGCTGCTGGAGGCTTTGTAACCGATCACAGGGTGCGCATGTCTACCGACTCGGTTGATCGACTGACCTTCATAAAGATGAATCAGTCTTGGATCACCACCAGCTACCAAGCACCTGAAGCTGATGTAACTGAATATATATTTTTTAAATGTCACATCCCTTCAAGACTGCCTGTCAGGAAAGACGTTCTCACACTCATCCCAACAATCGGGTCTCAGAATTCCTATGCACAGGAAGACCCGTTTGGCGCATGCGCGATAGCGGCGAACGAGCGTACGCGGGCACGCGATAGTGGCGAACGGGCGCGCGCGGATGCGCGATCGCGCGCCGATGACGCAGTTTGGCGCCAAAGACTGCCTATTTAAAAAGAGCTGTCACTCTGCATCCTTGCTGTCCGGTCTACAGCGTTTCCTGAAGACCCTTGTTACCTGAACCTCTGATCGAGTTGCTCTGGTACCTGATCCGGCTTCCCTTGGCTTCTCCTGTCTGCTGCCCGCCTTTGACCACGGCTTGTCCCGACTTCTCTTCTGCCTTCTCCTCTAACCAGTTTGCTGCCCGCCTGATACACTGACCCGGCCTGGACTTTAACTATTCTTGGATCCTGCTTTGTACTCATCTGCCTGCTTGTGTCTGACCCGGCCTGTCTTCACCAAGTCTGCTTCCTGATCCTCAAGTGCCTGCTGCGGACCACTGCACGCCTCCCATCAGTTACCTTCAGCTGCAGTCTGCTGCTTCTACCTCCACCTGCTTCAGTTCCTGCCAGGCACTTGTGCTCCTTTGCCCTCCTGAGCCCCTGTCTGCTCTATCAGGGGTTCTCGAGCCAGAGGTCTACGAGAGGCCACTCCCTGCACGTCGGGCTCACCTACCAGGTATGTGACAGTACCGGACAGCCATGTCCGAGCCCACGCAGGGAGCCTCTCCCATGGAGGAACTCTGCCATCACCTAGATGGACTTACTACGGCAGTCAGGAACTTACAGGAAGGCTATACCCGCCTAGAGGAGCGTGTCCAGACCCTGTCCAACACGGCACCTGCCGCATCTGGAGCTTCCCCCGCACCCTCGGTCGTCGTTACCACCTGAACCCCGGGTTCCTCCTCCCGAGAGGCTTTCTGGAGATCGTAGTAAATACAGAGCTTTTCGTAACGCCTGTGAGCTCTTTTTCGCTCTTCAACCCAGGACTTTTTCCCTTGAAACTACCAAGGTGGGCTTCGTCATCGCCCTACTATCAGGCGAACCTCAGTCTTGGGCCCACCGCCTTCTGGAGCATAAAGACACCTGCCTCAACCTCCTGCGCACTTTCTTTGAAGCCATGGATCTTCTCTACGAGGATCCCCAACAAGCAGCCACCGCGGAAGCAGCATTATGTTCCCTTCAGCAGGGTCGCAGGCCCGTGGAGGACTACGTGTCCGAATTCAGACGTTGGAGTTCGGACACAAATTGGAACGATGCTGCCCTGCACCACCAGTTCCGTATGGGCCTCTCCGAGCCCCTTAAGGATGAACTGGCTCGAGTTGGCATCCCGGCAACACTGGACGCTCTAATTCTTCAGTCTACTTTAATTGACAGGCGGTTAAGGGAACGAAGAGCTGAACGTACCGCTGGTCCTTCTCGTCCTGTATGGATGCTACCTCGTGTGTTCAACCCTGCTCACTCCGCTCCTCTGGCTCCCGCTCACCCGTCTGCTGATACTTCGGAACCCATGCAACTTGGCCTGCTTCGCCCCTCGCTCACCCCCGAAGAGCGCCAACGGCGGCTATTCAACAACCTCTGCCTCTACTGTGGGGAACCAGGTCATTTTGTGAGGACCTGTCCTGCTAAGACCCGTAAGTGTTCCTCTATCTTTTCTACCTACTCACCTACTTCGTTTGACAACTCAACTCATCTGGCTGTCTCTGTCTCCTTACAGCTTCCAGGAAGGAATATACTAACTACCGCAATAATTGATTCCGGAGCATGCAGCGGTTTTATGGATGCTTCCTTTGCCAACAGATTCCAGGTCCCCTTGCAACCCCGAGCTAAGGGACTTTCTGTACACCTGGCCGATGGATCAGCTATTAAGTCAGGGCCAGTCATACTGGAAACCGTCCCTTTAAATGCAACCATCTCCGGTAATCACCGGGAGTTACTTTGCCTGGACATCATTGAATCCCCCCTATTTCCCATCATACTGGGCATGCCCTGGCTGAGGGCACACAACCCACAAATTGACTGGACCACGAGTAAGATCAGCTTCCTTTCTCCTTACTGTCGTCAGCACTGTGTGCCAGAAGTCGCTGACGCTCCCTCCTCACTGCTCTGCTTAGACACTGACTCTGAAACCCGCCAGTCCGTTCCCGAAGTTTACCACCATTTTTTGGATGTATTCAGCAAAAAGGGTGCAGAAACACTTCCCCCGCACCGATCCTATGACTGTCCGATTGAGCTCCTCCCCGGGGCAGAGGTGCCATTCGGAAGGATCTTCCCTCTAACCGAACTAGAGCTAGGGACCCTCAAGACCTATATCGACGACAACCTGGAGAAGGGGTTCATCCGCCCTTCTACTTCACCAGCAGGAGCAGGAATCTTTTTCGTCGAAAAGAAAGACCATTCCCTACGCCCTTGCGTAGACTACCGTGCGCTAAATAAAATTACAGTTAAAAACCGGTACCCTCTCCCTTTGGTGCCAGAACTATTCCAGAGACTCGGGGCTGCAGCCATATTCACCAAATTGGATCTTCGTGGGGCCTACAATCTGGTCCGGATTCGTAATGGGGACGAATGGAAGACTGCCTTCCGTACCCGATTCGGGCATTTTGAATATCTCGTGATGCCCTTCGGTTTGTGTAACGCCCCTGCCACATTCCAACACTTTGTGAATGACATTTTCAGAGACTACCTAGACTTGTTTGTGATAATTTACCTGGATGATATCCTGATTTTCTCCTCTTCCTTGTCCATTCACCGAGAGCATGTCAGGAAAGTGTTAACCCGACTCCGTCAGCATGGCCTTTACGCGAAACCCGAGAAATGCGAGTTTGAACAACAGAGCATTCAGTTTTTGGGACTAATTATCTCCATAGAAGGTGTCAAAATGGACCCACAAAAAGTTTCCGCCATCTTGGATTGGCCAATCCCTACAGACAAAAAAGGGATCCAACGCTTTGTAGGATTTGCAAACTTTTATCGCAAGTTTATCCGGGGATTTTCTACCATCATCTCACCCATCACCAGTTTGACGAAGCAAGGCATACGATTCCATTGGACCCCGGAAGCCCAAGTTGCCTTCTCCACCTTAAAGGATCAGTTTGTCTCGGCCGCAGTCCTGAAACATCCAGACCCCGCTCTGCCTTACATTTTGGAGGTAGATGCCTCGGAGATCGCAGTGGGGGCGGTGCTTTCCCAGAGACAGGGTCCCAAGTCGCAGTTGCATCCAGTCGCCTTCTTCTCTCGGAAGTTGTCCGAAGCTGAGAGGAACTATGATGTGGGGGACAGAGAGCTACTCGCAATTAAGGCCGCGTTGGAAGAGTGGTGCTACTTACTAGAGGGGGCAGCACATCCTATTTTGATCTATACAGACCACAAAAATCTGGAGTACTTGAAAGTAGCCAAAAGACTGAAACCACGTCAAGCCAGATGGGCACTTTTTTTCACCAGATTTTCATTCCATATAACCTACAGGCCCGGGTCAAAGAACACCAAGCCAGATGCGATTTCACGGATGTTTAGCGGAGCTGAAGCTCTCTCACCCCCAGACACCATCCTGACTCCCGGAAATTTCCTTTTGCTGCAAGGAGACCTACTTTCTCAGATTAAGCAGGCTCCTACCAATGAAGCCTACCCACCGGATGTTACCCTACAGTTGAAGGACGACCTGCTATGGTTCAAGGACAAGATCTTCGTACCTCGACAATTACGGATTAACGTTCTCAAATCTTGTCACGATCATGAACTGGCTGGCCACTTTGGGGTGCACAAAACATCTGAACTTCTCCAGCGCACGTTTTGGTGACATCAACTGTCTAAGGACTGCAAAGACTATGTGGAATCATGCATTACGTGCATTCAGAACAAAGGCAGCAAGACCAGAGCTTGGGGTCTGTTGAGGCCTTTACCCATTCCAGACAGACCTTGGAGAATGATTTCGATGGACTTTATTGTGGAACTACCATCATCAGAAAATTGCACTACCATTTTCCAAGATGGCCCACTTTCTGCCCATGAGATGTACACCTTCTGCCCCCGAGACCGCAAAACTATTTATCAAAGAAATCGTAAGACTGCACGGCATTCCTGTGAACATTGTATCTGACCGGGGGGTGCAGTTTACATCCAGGTTCTGGAGGGCACTCTGCGAATCTTTAAAGATTGACCTTTCCTTCTCTTCAGCTTATCATCCCCAGACCAATGGTCAGACGGAACGCACAAATCAGACCCTGGAGCAATATTTGCGCTGTTTTTCTTCCTTCTCTCAAGATGACTGGGTACCACTATTACCCATCGCCGAGTTCGCCTACAACAATTCCGTTCACTCAGCTACCAAGCAGTCACCGTTCTTTGCGAACTACGGCTTCCACCCTCTGTTCCTGTCTAATAATATTCCAGAGTGTGCGGTCCCAGCCGCCCAGGAGACCCTGAACTTCCTCAGTACCAACAGTAAGTTGCTTCAGGAGACAATGGCAAGGACTCAGGCGCATGTTGTGTTCGACAAAAAGAGGAGGGGGGAACTTAACCTTACACCCGGAGATCAAGTCTGGCTGTCCACAGTGAATCTAAAAATGACATACCCCTCTAAGAAACTGGGCCCTAAATTTGTGGGTCCCTTCCCTGTAACAAGGAAAATTAATGACGTGGCATACGAGCTGAAATTACCGGAATCTTTTCGGATACACCCGATATTCCATGTGTCGCTACTCAAACCTGCAGTCCCAGATCCCTTTCCCAATCGAGGTATTGGCCCTCCTGAGCCCGTGCTCATCAATGGTGAGGAGGAGTTCGAAATTGAGTCCATCCTGGACTGCAGGAAGAGACGCAACCAAACCCAATATCTGGTTAAATGGAAGGGCTATGGCCCCGAGGAAAATTCCTGGGAACCGGAAACCAACATTCATGCCAAAAGATTGATCACGGCCTTCAAAAGGTCTCACCCAGGTAGGCTGGCCCAGTTGGGCATCCGGAGGCTGCCCGTAGGAGGGGGGCAATGTCAGGAAAGACGTTCTCACACTCATCTCAGCAATCGGGGTCTCAGAATTCCTATGCACAGGAAGACCCGTTCGGCGCATGCGCGATAGCGGCGAACGAGCGTACGCGGGCACGCAATAGTGGCGAACGGGCGCGCGCGAATGCGCGATAGCACGTGCGCGCCTATGACGCAGTTTGGCGCCAAAGACTGCCTATTTAAAGAGAGCTGTCACTCTGCATCCTTGCTGTCCGGTCTACAGCATTTCCTGAAGACCCTTGTTACCTGAACCTCTGATCGAGTTGCTCTGGTACCTGATCCGGCTTCCCTTGGCTTCTCCTGTCTGCTGCCCGCCTTTGACCACGGCTTGTCCCGACTTCTCTTCTGCCTTCTCCTCTAAC
Organism: Rana muscosa; assembly: GCA_029206835.1. Lineage (NCBI taxonomy): Eukaryota > Metazoa > Chordata > Amphibia > Anura > Ranidae > Rana > Rana muscosa. The sequence goes on along the minus strand of JARGYO010005562.1, from coordinate 3,443,915 downwards.
CAGTTTGCTGCCCGCCTGATGCACTGACCCGGCCTGGACTTTAACTATTCTTGTATCCTGCTTTGTACTCATCTGCCTGCTTGTGTCTGACCCGGCCTGTCTTCACCAAGTCTGCTTCCTGATCCTCAAGTGCCTGCTGCGGACCACTGCACGCCTCCCATCAGTTACCTTCAGCTGCAGTCTGCTGCTTCTACCTCCACCTGCTTCAGTTCCTGCCAGGCACTTGTGCTCCTTTGCCCTCCTGAGCCCCTGTCTGCTCTATCAGGGGTTCTCGAGCCAGAGGTCTACGAGAGGCCACTCCCTGCACGTCGGGCTCACCTACCAGGTACGTGACACTGCCTATGCTGATGCTGAGTGACTGTCCTGTTATGTTGACTGACTATCCTCTTCCTCCTCAATAATCCTGCTGATAGCTTGGAAGAACATTTTTTGTTCTGGGTGCCGCCACCAGGGGCTAAGGCCCAATTTTTCAGCCCCTGTTTAACAGGGGCATGTAATTACAATTTTCGATGTAATGCTTTGCAGCAGGGCTCATTCTGCACTCCAACTAGTGTATCTGGGAGAGGTTGCAGTGTCGTGGCACCAGCACCAGTGCCTAAGGCCCAATTTTTCAGCCCCTGTTTAACAGGGGCATGTATTTACAGTTTTTTATGCAATGCTTTGCAGCAGGGCTCATTGCTGCGCTCCAAGTACAGTATTTGTAAGGGGTTGCAGTGTTTTGGCACCAGTGCCTAAGGCCCAATTTTTCTGCCCCTGTTTAACAGGGGCATGTAATTACAATTCTTGATCTAATATTTTGCAACAGGGCTCATTGCTGTGCTCTAAGTACAGTATCTGTGAGGGGTTGCAGTGATGTGGCACCAGCACCAGTGCCTAAGGCCCAATTTGTCAGCCCCTGTTCAACAGGGGCATGCAATTACAATTCTTGATCTAATAATTCACAGCAGGGCCCATTCATGCGCCCACCAAGAGTAACTGTGAGGGCTTACAGTGTTGTGGCACCAACACCACCACCAAAGGCCCAATTTTTCCTACCACTGTTCAACAATGGCATGTAATTACAATTCTTGATCTAATATTTCACAGCTGGGCCCATTCCTGCGCCCACCAAGAGTAACTGTGAGGACTTACAGTCTTGTGACACCAGCACCACCGCCACCACCAAAGGCCCAATTTTTCAGCCCCTGTTCAACAGGGGCATGCAATTACAATTCTTGATCTAATAATTCACAGCAGGGCCCATTCATGCGCCCACCAAGAGTAACTGTGAGGGCTTACAGTGTTGTGGCACCAGCACCACCACCAAAGGCCCAATTTTTCCTACCACTGTTCAACAATGGCATGTAATTACAATTCCTAATATAATAGTTCACAGCAGGGTGTTCCAGCACCCACCAAGAGTAACTGTGAGGGCGTACAGTGTTGTGGCAACACCAACACCTAAGGGCCAAATTTCTGCAGAGTATATATGGCAGGCCCCTACTTTCAAACATCCAACTGTGACAGCAGGAAGGTAAAGTCACCTGGTTGCATCCAGGGGGGTAGATATATTTCGCCCAGATTCAGGCTTTACGCCGACTTATACAACTAGGTGGAGAGTTGTATAAGGCTAGTGGGCTCATGGATGACTCATACCTCTAGGGAGAGTGTGGGGCGTCGTGCAGACAGGGAGTTGATGAGACCAGCTGAAGCTTGTCAGCTCATTTAGGCCTCTATAAGAACTCCCAGCTTCATTAGATGTTAGCTCATGCCTGGAACCAGACCTGTGTGGACTGTCTAGGGAGAGTGAACCCCTGTGCGGTGAGACAAAGCCTGTGTGGCTATTTGCTTGGACATTTAAAACCAGGGACTTAGGGACTAGGACAGCACTAGGCTGATCCCAGTTGTTAGTTAGGAAACCTGTATGTTTAGTCAGAGGTCAAATTGACCAGGATTTATTTTGTTTATGTTTCTTTTGCTTTGCTGTGTTTTTGTCACTGTAAATAGAAAATAAACCGCACCTTTTTGATTTTGAAAACCACAACCTCCGTTTGCTGGGCCTGTTTTTGTGTGGGGAGCCCATCCCGGGGGTCACACACACCCGCTGCTGAGCTAACCCCCTCACAGTTGGTGGAGAATGCGGGCAAAGTCTCTGGCTGTAGCCACTTCCTGCTCAGGTGAATGAGATCATACATTTGAGACCTGGGGGGTTTTCCAAGCTGGAAAGTCCAGTTATGCACACGCTGAGCCCGGACAGCCAGGGTGACACCCAGCCTTGCCAATATTTCAGCTTTTAGCATCACATAGTCTTTTGCTTGGTCAGGCTCTAGGTCATAGTAAGCCTTCTGCGATTCACAGTTGGCGAGAGTATCCAGTGACTACAGTGTGTTTCGAGACCCCCAAAGGTACCCTCTCTCATCCAGTGGGCTTAGTATCTCAGTTACCGCATGACGCCATTGTGGGAAGGGATTTTCCGAAGTTCTGGGAACTGTGGGATGATCCTGAGCCCCCCACTGGTGCCCCTATGTACCAGGAATGTGATAGCCAGAACTCCCCTGAGAGTGGTGAGGACTCTCCGGAATTTCCCTTGTCAGTATTGGCAGGGGAGACTCAAGAAACTGGAGAGGAGCCCGCCTCCTCAGACGAAAACCTACCGTCTGTGGAGTTTTCTGATCTTGAGGTTCACAGGGAAAACTTTGCCACAGAACAGTTGAAAGACCCCGCCCTAATAAAGGCACGGGAAAACGTAGTGAAAATAGATGGCGAGTTAGTGAACCCAGATAATACCTGCACTTACCCATACTTCAGCGTAGAGAAGGACCTACTGTATCGAGTGGCAAAAAGGGCAGAAGAAACCGTTGAGCAGCTTGTGGTGCCCAAACCTTACAGGAAGTTGGTGTTGGAGTTGGCCCATGGGCACATTCTTGGAGGTCATCTGGGGACAGAGAAAACCCGAGAGAGGGTATTACAGAGATTCTATTGGCCGGGGGTGATGAAGGACATAGAAAATTATTGTTCCTCCTGCCCTGTGTGTCAGAGGTCGGCCCCGATGCCACATTTCCGTAGCCCGCTGGTCCCTCTACCCATCATTGAGGTCCCGTTTGAGAGGATCGCCATGGATTTGGTAGGTCCTATAATCAAGTCCGCTAGGGGGCACCAGTACATATTAGTTATAATGGACTATGCCACCCGTTATCCAGAAGCGATCCCTCTCCGAAATACCTCGGCCAAAACCATAGCCAAAGAGCTATCTCTTGTGTTTAGCCGGGCGGGTATTTGTAAAGAACTGCTTACGGACCAAGGTACACCCTTTATGTCCCGGGTTATGAAGGAGCTGTGTAAATTGTTCAAAGTGACGCAATTACGTACATCTGTGTATCACTCCCAAACCGATGGGCTGGTTGAAAGATTCAACAAAACCCTAAAACAAATGTTGAAGAAAGTGGTGGATAGAGATGGAAAGGATTGGGACTGTCTACTTCCTTATCTGATGTTTGCTATTAGGGAGGTGCCCCAATCCTCTACGGGATTCTCCCCCTTTGAGTTACTGTATGGGAGACACCCAAGAGGGCTGTTGGATATTGCCAAGGAAACTTGGGAAAGTGAGAGTTCTCCCCACAGGAGTGTGATTGAGCATGTCGCCCTGATGCAAGACCGAATTGCACAGGTAATGCCCATCGTGAAGGAACATTTGGCCCAAGCGCAGTTAGCACAGCAGAGAGTGTACAACCGTGGAGCCAAGACCCGTACCTTTTCCCCGGGGGATAGGATACTGGTACTTGTCCCTACGGTTGAAAGTAAATTCCTTGCCAAATGGCAAGGCCCCTACGAGATAATGGAAAAAGTGAGCGAAGTGAATTACAAGGTCAGACAACCAGGAAGGCGAAAGCCCGAACAGATCTATCACGTTAATCTGTTGAAAGCCTGGAGGGATAGAGAGTCCCTAGTCGCAGACACTTGGTCACCAGCTCAAACTGGTTGCGTGATTCCTGAGGTTGGAATCGCAGCCACCTTGTCACAACCCCAACAACAGGAGGTTAAGGAGTTTGTGCTTCGCAACAAGGAGGTATTCTCTGAGCTGCCGGGACAAACATCTGGGGTAGAGCATGACATTATTACCCCGCCCGGTGAAAGGGTGAAGTTAAAACCCTATCGGATCCCAGAGGCCCGACGGGAGGCAATACGGGAGGAAGTACAGAAAATGCTGAACTTAGGGGTGATAGAGGAGTCCCAAAGTGATTGGTCTAGTCCCATTGTGTTGGTGCCTAAACCGGATGGGAGCTGGCGATTTTGTAACGATTTTCGTCAGTTGAACAAAGTTACAAAATTTGACACCTACCCCATGCCACGTATAGATGAGTTGATCGACCGGCTGGGAACAGCCCGATACATGACGACTCTTGACCTCACAAAAGGGTATTGGCAAATCCCCCTGGCCAAGTCGGCCAAAGAGAAAACCGCATTTGTAACCCCAGACGGGGCGTTCCAATATAAAAGAATGCCGTTCGGGTTACAGAATGCGCCGGCCACATTCCAGCGGAAAATGGACCAGATGCTGAGGCCCCATCGGAAGTATGCTGCGGCTTACCTGGATGACGTAATTGTCCATAGCACAGATTGGGCCTCACATCTGCCAAAAGTGCAAGCAGTCCTGGACTCTGTTCGGGAAGCGGGGTTTACGGCTAACCCCAAGAAGTGTACCATTGGGCAGGAGGAGGCCAAATATCTTGGGTACACCATTGGGAGGGGAGTAATAAAACCCCAACTCAACAAAGTCGAGGCCATCCAGAGTTGGCCACGTCCCAACAGCAAGAAGCAGGTACGAGCCTTTCTGGGAATCGCTGGATATTATCGGCGATTCATTCCCCACTTTGCTTCTAAGGCTGTGCCCCTAACCAACCTGACGAAGGGGAAAGGGTCGGTCATGATTAAATGGACCCCCGAGGCTGAGGCAGCATTCCAATTCTTGAAACAAGCCTTATGTAGCCAGCCAGTGTTGTACTCACCCGACTTCTCTAAAGACTTTGTCGTACAAAGTGATGCGTCAGATGTGGGGTTAGGAGCAGTATTGTCCCAGGTCTGGAACGGGGAAGAGCACCCAGTCATTTACCTCAGCAGGAAGTTGAAGTCCCATGAGGTAAATTACGCCACCGTTGAAAAGGAGTGTTTAGCGGTGAAGTGGGCTCTAGATTCCCTTCGGTACTATCTGCTAGGTAGGCACTTTGACATGGTTACGGATCACGCTCCGTTAAAGTGGATGGCTCAAAACAAGGAGACAAATAGAAGAGTGAATAGGTGGTTCCTGGCCCTACAGGAATTCAACTTCACAGTAAAGCATCGCCCTGGCGTTCAAATGGGGAATGTGGATGCTTTGTCTCGAGTACATGAATGCCTGATTGCTGGTGTTCCAACCCCGAGGTTAAAACAAGAGGGGGGGGTATGTGACAGCAGGAAGGTAAAGTCACCTGGTTGCATCCAGGGGGGTAGATATATTTCGCCCAGATTCAGGCTTTACGCCGACTTATACAACTAGGTGGAGAGTTGTATAAGGCTAGTGGGCTCATGGATGACTCATACCTCTAGGGAGAGTGTGGGGCGTCGTGCAGACAGGGAGTTGATGAGACCAGCTGAAGCTTGTCAGCTCATTTAGGCCTCTATAAGAACTCCCAGCTTCATTAGATGTTAGCTCATGCCTGGAACCAGACCTGTGTGGACTGTCTAGGGAGAGTGAACCCCTGTGCGGTGAGACAAAGCCTGTGTGGCTATTTGCTTGGACATTTAAAACCAGGGACTTAGGGACTAGGACAGCACTAGGCTGATCCCAGTTGTTAGTTAGGAAACCTGTATGTTTAGTCAGAGGTCAAATTGACCAGGATTTATTTTGTTTATGTTTCTTTTGCTTTGCTGTGTTTTTGTCACTGTAAATAGAAAATAAACCGCACCTTTTTGATTTTGAAAACCACAACCTCCGTTTGCTGGGCCTGTTTTTGTGTGGGGAGCCCATCCCGGGGGTCACACACACCCGCTGCCGAGCTAACCCCCTCACACAACTTACAAACGACTCCTACTTGCAAACGGAAGGAGACAAGAGGAAGTGAGAGGAAATCTACCCCTAGGATGGGAGATTCTCTCCTGTAAGTGTTAATATGGGAAAAAGGTGTTTCCTCTCTACTGATGCTTTATCACCAATCCTTGTTTCAATAAAAACCCCAAATTTTCCAAAAACATTTGTCATTGGGACGAAAAGTGAGGTGAAATGTTCTGAACAGGTGCACAGACAGCAAAACAAATGTTACAGGGGTGTTAACCCTTCCCTATGTTCTCCAAAAAGCTTAAAAATAGATTTTTTGGCTAGAGCTACACTTAAAAATGTACCTGTTCCAAATTACAAACAGCTTCTACTTACCTACCTACTTACCTATTACAAACCTACAGTCCGTGTCTTGTTTGCACCACCTGTATACTGCTGTTCAGAGTATATAGGGCCTTTTTTAGTTTGGGTGCGGGGTTCCCCTTAATATCCATACAAGACCCAAAGGGGTTGGTAATGGGCTGAGGTAGGGTGGGGGGGGGGGGGGGTGGTGATGGGGTAGCCATGCCATTTTTCTCAATGATTTTCATCCATACTGCCGGGACCAGACATTACATTAAAGCCGCAAGCAGTTTTAAATGGCTTTTTTTCCTTTAGAAATGTCATTTTGTGCAGGGACAGTTCTAAACACGGGAAACACGTGCCACTTCACAGGCATACTTTAGACACCCCCCAGGTACGATATTTAACCACTTCCATACAGGGCTTTTTATACCACTTCCATACCGGGCCTATTCTGGCACTTCTCTCCTACATGTACAAATCATCATTCTTTTGCTAGAAAATTACTCAGAACCCCCAAACATTATATATGTTTTTTTAGCAGACACCCTAGGGAATAAAATTACGGTCGTTGCAACTTTTTATCTTGCACGGTATTTGCGCAATCATTTTTCAAATGCCTTTTTTGGGGGGAAAAAATGGTTTCATGAATTAAAAAATAACAAAACAGTAAAGTTAGCCCAATTTTTTTGTAAAATATGAAAGCTTATGTTACGCGGAGTAAAAAGATACCTAACATGTCACGCTTTAAAATTGCGCACACTCATGGAATGGCGCCAAACTTCGGTACTTAAAAATCTCCATAGGCGATGCTTTGAAAATTTTTACAGGTTACCAGGTTAGAGTTACAGAGGAAATCTAGTGCTACAATTGTTGCACGCGCTCTAACGCACGCGACAATACCTCACATATGTGATTTGAACGGCGTTTACATATGCGGGCGGGACTTACGTGTGTGTTTCTTTTTTATTTTACTTATTTATTTATTTTTTTACTTTTTTTTTTTACACTTTTTTTTTTTTGATCACTTTTATTCCTATTACTAGGAATGTAAACATCCCTTGTAATAGGAATGTGTGTGACAGGTCCTCTTTATGGAGAGTTGCGGGGTCAATAAGACCCCACATCTCTCCTCCAGGCTGGAAAGCATGAGATCGTGAAAAAAAATTCACTAATCTCATACTTACAGCCGCAATGGCGGCTTTGTTTACATTTGAGGACCTGGGCGTGACGTCATCACATCGCGCCCGGGTCTCCAACGATTATAGAGATGACTGGTGACCATCTGGTCAACAGTCATCTCTATGCTCGTCACGTGACCCACCACCGGCGCCGACGATTCTCTCCGGGTCCCTGATGGCCCTTTTTAGGACAATAACTTACATATTAGCCGTTATAATTAGCACTTTAGATTTCGAACGTTCGCGTCCATTGTATTTAATAGGGTTCTAAAGTTTGCGCGAACTTTCGGTCCGGGGGTTGTTCGACTCATTCCTACCAAATACATAACACTGCTCAACCTCCTCAACCAGGAGGGTACGGGCATATAGTACGGTGTGCCTTTTTCCTGCAAGTGAGCCAAGGGTAGGGAAAAGGGTCCGTGTGCTACACACATATGAACATTCACCCAAACATACATACGCACACACATATGCCACGTACACACGGTCGGAAATTCCACCATCAAAAGTCCGATGTGAGCTTTTGGTCGGAAATTCCGACCATGTGTATGCTCCATCGGACTTTTGCAATCGGAATTTCCGCCAGCAAAAGATTGAGAGCAGGTTCTCAATTTTTCCGATGGGAAAAATTCCGATCGGAAATTCCGATCATCTGTAGAACGTCTGTAGAATGCAAAATTCCAACGCATGCTCGGAAACAATTTGACGCATGCTCGGAAGCATTGAACTTCATTTTCTCGGCTCATCGTAGCGTTGTACGTCACCGCCTTCTTGACGGTCGAAAGTTCCGAGAACTTTTGTGTGACCGTGTGTATGCAAGCCAAGCTTGAGCGGAATTCCGTCAGAAAAACCATCCAAGGTTTTTCCGACGGAAAATCCGATCGTGTGTATGGGGAATTACATTTATACACATATTCAAACTCATACATATATACCCATCTCTCACTACAATATTAACCACTTCAATACAGGGCACCCCCTTCCTGCCAAGTCCAATTTTCAGCTTTCAGCACTGTTTTGAATGACAAAAAAAAAAAGTATAACGATTTTCCCACAAATGGAGCTTTAATTTGGTGTTATTTGATCACAACTGGTGTTTTTATTTTTTGCGCTACAAATAAAAAAAAGACAGAAAATTTTGAAAAAATAATTTTTTTCATTGTTTCTGTTAGAAAACTTTGTAAATAAGTAAGTTCCTCCTTCACCGATGAGGCTGTAATGACAGGCACTATTGAGGCAGTACTGATTGCCACTGATGAGGTGGCACTAATGGGCACTGATGATGAGGCATTTATATGCAGCACTGATGGACACTCATAGGTGACACTGATGGGCCCTCATAGGTGACACTTATAGGTGGTACTGGTGGGCACTGATAGGTGGTACTGGTGGGCACTTATGGGTGGCACTGATGGGTAGCATTAATCAGGAGGCACTGGCAGGCATCCCTAATGGGCACTGATTGGCACTAATTGACATCCCTGATGGGATTTAATGGGCATCCCTGGTGGTATCCAGTGGGCATCCCTGGTGGTCTCCAGTGGGCATCCTCGATGGGTCTGCACTGATGATCAATGCACTGATTATCAGAGCAGACCCCCCTGTCAGGAGAACAGCAGGTTGGCTCTCCTCTACTCACACCTGTCAGCACGAGTAGAGGAAAAGCCAATAAACGGCACTTCCTAGTTACCATGTGATGAGTTGTGATTGGACACAGCTGATCACATGGTAAAGATCCTACGTCAAAAAAAAAATGGAAGAATTCCCCCAAGGGTTTTTTAGCAGCTAGGTATTCTAATCAAGAAAGTTTTTATATAGGTTTATAATATTGTAAACATTTTATTGGACAAAATTAGTACAAGAATGGGAACAGGATTTCAAATATAAGTTCTGGCTTCAGGTATGTACAATCATGTTCCATTAAAGCTGTCAATTATTACACAGTACAACTATCAATTGACAGTACATTACAAGAATGATATCCACACGAACACACCAACGCGTTTCAACTTTATTCGGTCATAGTCTTCTTCAAGGGTTTTTTTGGGCTCTAAAAATATATATCAAAACATCCATATGTTCAATACCTCATATCCTGTGAGCATTTGTTCATGTAACATATTTAGTAAATTGGTAATTACCGCTCAAGAAATGGAACTCTATCCTATAGCCATAAATTGTTTAAAAAGGTCCCAGCGGTCCAAAAATCTCCACACGCAGTTCCCACTTCCTCAAGATGAAGGCTGGGTCCAGAAGGCTTGCAAGGAGCCACACATGTGGACCCTCCTGGGAGGGGTGTACAGCACCTGTAATGTTTTACAATAATCTCAATGGATTAATCAATAATCAAAGTGTAGTAAAATACAAAAAAATCACTTTTTCCATTAGCAGTACTAATGGAACATGCGGAGTCTGGTAATGTCCATATATACTGGTTCATTTGAAATTATATACAGTGGAACCTCGGATTGCGAGGAACGCGGTTAACGAGCGTTTCACAATACAAGCAATAATTTTTTTAATCCTGACTCGGTTTGCGAGTGTTGTCTCGCAAAACGAGCAGGATTCAAGCCTCTGCCATGTGCAATACCGCATTTGGCCAGAGGTGCGTGGGTGCCGGAGCCGATCAGAACTGTTCGGAAATACTCGGAAATACTCCATTCCTGAGTGTTTCGGGGGGGGGGGGGGGTTTCCGAGGGCAGATGAACGATCTCCGAGTCTCTCTGGCTCCCCCCCACCTCTGGCCACATGCGGTATTGTATGCCATAGAAGTCAATGTGGAACAAATTATTTTTGTTTCCATTGACTTCCATGGGGAAACTCGCTTTGATATGCGAGTGCTTTGTATTACAAGCATTCTCCTGGAACGGATTATGCTCGTAATCCAAGGTTCCACTGTATTGTTATTTATTTATAAGATACCATTTAGTTTTTGATTCAAGTATTAGTTGTTTTTTGAAAAAGAATCAAATTGAAAATGTTTGTTATTTGATCAAGTACTATTGGAATTTCAAATATAAAAATCCTAAATTAGTGTCTATTGTGATGGGGGGGGGGAGTGAAGGGTTAAGTGTATGGATTGCGTGTGGGGTGTCTCCTAGTGTGTGTGGGAAGTGTGTGTTAAAAAAATAAATAAATAAAAACAAAAAAAAGTTCAAAATTGTATAAACCATTCTGTAAATGAAACCTAACCAAGCCCAACAATACACAAAGTTACCTTGGCTGTTAGGGGGTGTGTATGGACAAATGTTGCAATTTTAATCTTCTGCCAGCGGAGGTATATCATTCTGGTGATGTGCAGGGAAAAGTGTCATATCTATTAATTATTTCATTTGAAATGCTGAACTAATGTTCTATTTTGCCATCCCCTCATTCAATAAGAACTAAAGTCCACTTACATTAGATACAATGGGAAAATTATTTATTATTATTTTTTATAATTAATAGATATGCCACTTTTCCCTGCACATCATCAGAGTGATATACCTCTGTTGGCAGGAGATTAACCACTTGCCATCCCGGCTATTGTAGAATGACGGCCACAAGGTGGCTCTACAATGCCGGGAGGCCGTCTATTGACGTCCTCTGTTCCTCCCGGCTTCTGGGGGGCACGTGCGTGCATGCCGCGTCACTCGGGTGCCGATGTGCGTGCCTGGCGGCCGCGATGTCTGCCGGGTACCCGCGATCGGCAGTTACAGAGCCAGGGACGTGGATCTCTGTGTGTAAACACAGAGATCCACGTCCTCTTAGGGAAAGGAGACCGATGGTGTGTCCCTTGTACATAGGGACAACGATCGGTCACCTCCCCCAGTCAGTCCCCTCCCCCCCAGTAAGAATCACTCCCAGGGAACACATTTAACCACTTGATCGCCCCTTCCCTTCCAGTCACATTTATACAGCAATCAGTGCATATTTATAGCACTGTTTGCTGCATAAATGTGAATAGTCCCAAAAATGTGTCAAAAGTGTCCGATATGTCCGCTGTAATATCACAGTCCTGACAAAAATTGCAGATAACCTCCATTACTAGTAAAAAAAAAAAATAATAGAAAAAAATTCATAATTCTATCCCCTATTTTGTAGGCACTATGACTTTTGCGCACACCAATCACTATACGCTTATTGCGATTTTTTTTAACCAAAAATATGTAGAAGAATACATATCGGCCTGAACTGAGAACATTTTTTTTTTTTTTTTTTAATTGGGATATTTATTATAGCAAAAAGTGTTTTTTTTTTCGAAATTGTCAGTCTTTTTTTGTTTATAGTGCAAAAAATAAAAACCACAGAGATTATCAAATACCACCAAAAGAAAGCTCTATTTGTGGTAAAAAAAAGAACGTAAATTTTGTTTGGGAGCCATGTCGCACGACTGCGCAATTGTCATTCAAAGTGTGACAGTGCTGAAAGCTGAAATTTTGCCTGGGCAGGAAGGGGGTATATGTGCCCAGTAAGCAAGTGGTTTAAATTGCAACATATTTCCATATACAGGGGGTCCCCGACTTGCGAATGAGTTAGGGACTTTCCTTCTGTTTGTAAGGTGGAAATGTTCGTAACTCTGGCCGTGCATTCGCAGACCGGCAATTACGGACATTTCCGATGTTTTCCGATGTCCGTCGAATGGCCGCGCAGAACGGCAGATGGTCCCCGGGGCGTCCCGTTCGCAAGCAGGAGTTGTTCGTAAGTCGGAGACCCCCTGTACACCCCTCAACAGCCAAGGTAACTTTGTGTATTTTTGTGTTTGGTTATTTTTTACTCACACAGAATGGTTTACACAATTTTTCACTTTTAATCCTTTTTTCTCTTTAAATATTTTATTATATTATATTTTTGTAAGATACAACAAATTACAATAATATTCATCGTAATAAACAAGTTTCAAGCATAAAATTAAACATAAACAGGAGAGCTTCTCGTGAAAATTTAAGTTAATCGATTATAGTATTGATTTTTAAACATTCTACTACATAAAACAAAATGTCAGAAATTTTACATATTAGAGTATTTCTAAATAGCGTAAAGTAAAATAAGACATTCAGAGTAATAAATGAAGTGAATAATAAACATTGAGTAAATCAGCCGAAATAGAATATGAAAGTTATGAACCATATATAAAACGAGAAAAGATAGGGGGTTGAGATAGAATAGCATTTTAGAATTTGATGGAGTTAAGGGGTATATCAGTCCTTAATCAGGGCCAGGGTCCGGCTGTGTGGCCTGGCGTATCCTGAAAGAGTAAATTAATAATTTTCCTACCCCTATCTCGTATTCTCACTTTTGTAGGGAGGGGGGGAGGGAAAAGAAAAGGGAGAGTTGTAAGGAGAGGGGAAAAAGGAAGCAGCATTCAGAGAATTATATTATATATTTTAAGTTTATATCAATGATATATTTGTATCTGGTGGAAGATAGTGGTCATTCCATGGTTGCCATACAGATTCAAATTTATGGATTCTGTCCAAGTAAATTGCTTCAGTTTTAGCATGTACCATGGCTTGCGTCACTCTCTGTTTAACAGTTTGTATGCAGAGGGAATTGGTTTTCCATGCTTTGGCTATGGATTGTTTAGGCGCTGTTGTAACAAATAAGGATAGTTTGAATTGGCGAAGGGTCAAGTATTGGGGTTTGTAGTTTAATAAAGCAATCTTTGGGTCAGGCAGTAAGGTTGTTTTAAAAATGGTTGAGAGAATTTTAAAAACTTCCTTCCAGAATGAGTTAGCTATAGGACATTCCTACCATGTGTGTATGTTGTGAGGGGGTTAGCTCGGCAGCGGGTGTGTGTGACCCCCGGGATGGGCTCCCCACACAAAACAGGCCCAGCAAACGGAGGTTGTGGTTTTCAAAATCAAAAAGGTGCGGTTTATTTTCTATTTACAGTGACAAAACACAGCAAAGCAAAAGAAACATAACCAAAATAAATCCTGGTCAAGTTGACCTCTGACTAAACATACAGGTTTCCTAACTAACAACTGGGATCAGCCTAGTGCTGTCCTAGTCCCTAAGTCCCTGGTTTTAAATGTCCAAGCAAATAGCCACACAGGCTTTGTCTCACCGCACAGGGGTTCACTCTCCCTAGACAGTCCACACAGGTCTGGTTCCAGGCATGAGCTAACATCTAATGAAGCTGGGAGTTCTTATAGAGGCCTAAATGAGCTGACAAGCTTCAGCTGGTCTCATCAACTCCCTGTCTGCACGACGCCCAGCCCTCTCCCTAGAGGTATGAGTCATCCATGAGCCCACTAGCCTTATACAACTCTCCACCTAGTTGTATAAGTCGGCGTAAAGCCTGAATCTGGGCGAAATATATCTACCCCCCTGGATGCAACCAGGTGACTTTACCTTCCTGCTGTCACATACCCCCCCCCCTCTTGTTTTAACCTCGGGGTTGGAACACCAGCAATCAGGCATTCATGTACTCGAGACAAAGCATCCACATTCCCCATTTGAACGCCAGGGCGATGCTTTACTGTGAAGTTGAATTCCTGGAGGGCCAGGAACCACCTATTCACTCTTCTATTTGTTTCCTTGTTTTGAGCCATCCACTTTAACGGAGCGTGATCCGTAACCATGTCAAAGTGCCTACCTAGCAGGTAGTACCGAAGGGAATCTAGAGCCCACTTCACCGCTAAACACTCCTTTTCAACGGTGGCGTAATTTACCTCATGGGACTTCAACTTCCTGCTGAGGTAAATGACTGGGTGCTCTTCCCCGTTCCAGACCTGGGACAATACTGCTCCTAACCCCACATCTGACGCATCACTTTGTACGACAAAGTCTTTAGAGAAGTCGGGTGAGTACAACACTGGCTGGCTACATAAGGCTTGTTTCAAGAATTGGAATGCTGCCTCAGCCTCGGGGGTCCATTTAGTCATGACCGACCCTTTCCCCTTCGTCAGGTTGGTTAGGGGCACAGCCTTAGAAGCAAAGTGGGGAATGAATCGCCGATAATACCCAGCGATTCCCAGAAAGGCTCGTACCTGCTTCTTGCTGTTGGGACGTGGCCAACTCTGGATGGCCTCGACTTTGTTGAGTTGGGGTTTTATTACTCCCCTCCCAATGGTGTACCCAAGATATTTGGCCTCCTCCTGCCCAATGGTACACTTCTTGGGGTTAGCCGTAAACCCCGCTTCCCGAACAGAGTCCAGGACTGCTTGCACTTTTGGCAGATGTGAGGCCCAATCTGTGCTATGGACAATTACGTCATCCAGGTAAGCCGCAGCATACTTCCGATGGGGCCTCAGCATCTGGTCCATTTTCCGCTGGAATGTGGCCGGCGCATTCTGTAACCCGAACGGCATTCTTTTATATTGGAACGCCCCGTCTGGGGTTACAAATGCGGTTTTCTCTTTGGCCGACTTGGCCAGGGGGATTTGCCAATACCCTTTTGTGAGGTCAAGAGTCGTCATGTATCGGGCTGTTCCCAGCCGGTCGATCAACTCATCTATACGTGGCATGGGGTAGGTGTCAAATTTTGTAACTTTGTTCAACTGACGAAAATCGTTACAAAATCGCCAGCTCCCATCCGGTTTAGGCACCAACACGATGGGACTAGACCAATCACTTTGGGACTCCTCTATCACCCCTAAGTTCAGCATTTTCTGTACTTCCTCCCGTATTGCCTCCCGTCGAGCCTCTGGGATCCGATAGGGTTTTAACTTCACCCTTTCACCGGGCGGGGTAATGATGTCATGCTCTACCCCAGATGTTTGTCCCGGCAGCTCAGAGAATACCTCCTTGTTGCGAAGCACAAACTCCTTAACCTCCTGTTGTTGGGGTTGTGACAAGGTGGCTGCTATTCCAACCTCAGGAATCACGCAACCAGTTTGAGCTGGTGACCAAGTGTCTGCGACTAGGGACTCTCTATCCCTCCAGGCTTTCAACAGATTAACGTGATAGATCTGTTCGGGCTTTCGCCTTCCTGGTTGTCTGACCTTGTAATTCACTTCGCTCACTTTTTCCATTATCTCGTAGGGGCCTTGCCATTTGGCAAGGAATTTACTTTCAACCGTAGGAACAAGTACCAATATCCTATCCCCCGGGGAAAAGGTACGGGTCTTGGCTCCACGGTTGTACACTCTCTGCTGTGCCAACTGCGCTTGGGCCAAATGTTCCTTCACGATGGGCATTACCTGTGCAATTCGATCTTGCATCAGGGCGACATGCTCAATCACACTCCTGTGGGGAGAACTCTCACTTTCCCAAGTTTCCTTGGCAATATCCAACAGCCCTCTTGGGTGTCTCCCATACAGTAACTCAAAGGGGGAGAATCCCGTAGAGGATTGGGGCACCTCCCTAATAGCAAACATCAAATAAGGAAGTAAACAGTCCCAATCCTTTCCATCTCTATCCACCACTTTCTTCAACATTTGTTTTAGGGTTTTGTTGAATCTTTCAACCAGCCCATCGGTTTGGGGGTGATACACAGACGTACGCAATTGCGTCACTTTGAACAATTTACACAGCTCTTTCATAACCCGGGACATAAAGGGTGTACCTTGGTCCGTAAGCAGTTCTTTACAAATACCCACCCGGCTAAAAACAAGAGATAGCTCTTTGGCTATGGTTTTGGCCGAGGTATTTCGGAGAGGGATCGCTTCTGGATAACGGGTGGCATAGTCCATTATAACTAATATGTACTGGTGCCCCCTAGCGGACTTGATTATAGGACCTACCAAATCCATGGCGATCCTCTCAAACGGGACCTCAATGATGGGTAGAGGGACCAGCGGGCTACGGAAATGTGGCATCGGGGCCAACCTCTGACACACAGGGCAGGAGGAACAATAATTTTCTACGTCCTTCATCACCCCCGGCCAATAGAATCTCTGTAATACCCTCTCTCGGGTTTTCTCTGTCCCCAGATGACCTCCAAGAATGTGCCCATGAGCCAACTCCAACACCAACTTCCTGTAAGGTTTGGGCACCACAAGCTGCTCAACGGTTTCTTCTGCCCTTTTTGCCACCCGATACAGTAGGTCCTTCTCTACGCTGAAGTATGGGTAAGTGCAGGTATTATCTGGGTTCACTAACTCGCCATCTATTTTCACTACGTTTTCCCGTGCCTTTATTAGGGCGGGGTCTTTCAACTGTTCTGTGGCAAAGTTTTCCCTGTGAACCTCAAGATCAGAAAACTCCACAGACGGTAGGTTTTCGTCTGAGGAGGTGGGCTCCTCTCCAGTTTCTTGAGTCTCCCCTGCCAATACTGATAAGGGAAATTCCGGAGAGTCCTCACCACTCTCAGGGGAGTTCTGGCTATCACATTCCTGGTACATAGGGGCACCAGTGAGGGCTCAGGATCATCCCACAGTTCCCAGAACTTCGGAAAATCCCTTCCCACAATGGCGTCATGCGGTAACTGAGATACTAAGCCCACTGGATGAGAGAGGGTACCTTTGGGGGTCTCGAAACACACTGTAGTCACTGGATACTCTCGGGTGTCCCCATGCACACAAATAACAGCTACCTTGCTATTCCCAGAGACCTCTGTTTTAACTAACTCAGCCTTTATCAGGGTCACAAGGCTACCTGAATCCAGCAATACCACAACATTTCTACCATTAACACACATTTTGCATAAATGTTTCTCAGTTCCTCGAATGGCAGTGCATGCGACTGTCGCACACAGCGACTGACGTCTGCCCGTCAGAAAGTCACACTGCATGGGTTCCTCCACAACCGGGCAATTGGCTGTAATATGTCCCTCTTGCCGGCAGCGGTAGCAAACGATCCTTCTTGCCGCCTCTTGAGCCGCTGATTTCCCAGGCTGTTCTCGCCAAACTTGGGGTAGAGCTCCCACCCTCTCACTCTCTCCACCCTTACCCCTTGGAATCCTCTTATCCGCCCCTGGGGATGGTCTGGTCTTAGGGTGGAAAGTCCGAGTGTCTCTGGAAGAGGCCGTCAGGTTCTCTGTAGCCAAGTATTTCTCCACACGATCCACAAGACCATCTGCCGTCTCTGGGTCTCCATGGCTTACCCACTTTTGGATGGCAGTAGGAAGAGCTCTCAAAAACCGATCCATTACAACACGTTCCACAATCTTTGGTGCGGACAAAGTCTCTGGCTGTAGCCACTTTCTGCTCAGGTGAATGAGATCATACATTTGAGACCTGGGGGGTTTTCCAAGCTGGAAAGTCCAGTTATGCACACGCTGAGCCCGGACAGCCTGGGTGACACCCAGCCTTGCCAATATTTCAGCTTTTAGCATCACATAGTCTTTTGCTTGGTCAGGCTCTAGGTCATAGTAAGCCTTCTGCGATTCACCAGTTAACAGAGGAGCCACCAGTCCAGCCCACTGCTCCTCAGGCCACTTTTCTCTTTCAGCAGTCCTTTCAAATGTGATCAAAAATACCTCTGGATCATCCTCTCCAGTCATTTTTGTCAATAAACGACTCACCCCAAAGGACGCGGTATTAGTGGGACGGCTTTCCTCACTGGTCTGCGGACGTTGCTGCATTACTGCTTCCATTTGTTGTAGTCTCTGCTCTTGCTTCTGTAACAGGTCTATGAAGCGGGCCTCAGATTGCTGCTGGGCTTGTTGATGAGCTTGCTGCTGGGCTGCAAGGCTCCTTTGCAAACCTGCATTTGTCTGCTGTTGATTGGCATTTGCTAGAGCCAGCTGTTTCAGTATCTCCTCCATGCTGGCTTAAAAAAAACTGCCCGCATTCTCCACCAACTGTGAGGGGGTTAGCTCGGCAGCGGGTGTGTGTGACCCCCGGGATGGGCTCCCCACACAAAACAGGCCCAGCAAACGGAGGTTGTGGTTTTCAAAATCAAAAAGGTGCGGTTTATTTTCTATTTACAGTGACAAAACACAGCAAAGCAAAAGAAACATAACCAAAATAAATCCTGGTCAAGTTGACCTCTGACTAAACATACAGGTTTCCTAACTAACAACTGGGATCAGCCTAGTGCTGTCCTAGTCCCTAAGTCCCTGGTTTTAAATGTCCAAGCAAATAGCCACACAGGCTTTGTCTCACCGCACAGGGGTTCACTCTCCCTAGACAGTCCACACAGGTCTGGTTCCAGGCATGAGCTAACATCTAATGAAGCTGGGAGTTCTTATAGAGGCCTAAATGAGCTGACAAGCTTCAGCTGGTCTCATCAACTCCCTGTCTGCACGACGCCCAGCCCTCTCCCTAGAGGTATGAGTCATCCATGAGCCCACTAGCCTTATACAACTCTCCACCTAGTTGTATAAGTCGGCGTAAAGCCTGAATCTGGGCGAAATATATCTACCCCCCTGGATGCAACCAGGTGACTTTACCTTCCTGCTGTCACAATGTATGTGCCTTGGTCTGTACAGCCTCTAAAACAATTGGCAGGGTATTGATGGTTAAATTTAGATAGACGGGAAGGTACTAAGTACCATCTAGTAAGGACTTTGTAATTAGTCTCAAGAGCTACAATGTTGGGGCTGGCTGATTTAGTTGCTTGCCATATTTGGGCCCAGTCGTGTTCATCTAGTTGGAGGTGAAGGTCATTTTTCCATTTTTCTATGTATGACGGAAGAGAGGAAGTTGTATGAGAAGTCAATTGGGCATAAAGATCTGAGATTAACCCCTTCCTGTGTGGATTTGATTTACAACTTTGCTCAAAAATTGAGAATTTGTGAGGTGTAGTGTCTGTAGGTTCGTAGGAGGACAGAATTTTTTTTAATTGTAGGTACCTGAAGGATTCTGTTTGTGGTATATTGTATTGTTCGCAAAAAGTCGAAAAAGGTAATATTTTTGAAGTTTGGAAAATTTGGTGGTTCCTCAGGAGACCTGCAGTGGTCCAAGCCGAGAACGATTTAGGGAATGACCAGGCCGGATAGAAGGAAGGGTTATGAAGGAAGGAGAGAAGAGGGTTTAGTTTAGATTGCAGACCAAAACGAGTTTTTAATCTATCCCATAAGGAAAGGCCATGTTTAGTATAAGGATTTGTGATTGATTTCCGTTGGGCTGGGGAGAGCCAGAGGAGATTGGCGGTGGAGAGGGGATCACAGTCTACCGATTCTAATACAACCCATAGTGGTATTTCTTTAGTAGCATGATATTTCGTTAACTGAGCTAATTGTGCCGCATAAAAATATTTTGTAAAATCAGGTACTCCAAGGCCACCTTTAATTTTAGGGGTATATAGTGTATGTTTAGGAAGGCGAGGTCTGAGTTTATTCCAGATATATTGGTTGGTCCTGTGTTGGAGGATACGCAGGAAGTGTGAAGGGACTGAAATGGGGAGTACTCTAAATAGGTATAGGATTTTAGGGAGAATAGACATTTTTATGACAGTGATACGATCTAACCAAGCTAGAGGTATGGATGACCATGTGGAAAGTAATTTGGATAAGTGTGTTAACATCGGTGGATAATTAAACTTATAAAGATCACTTGGGTTAGCTGTGAAATTAATACCTAGGTAAGTAATGTGAGACATTGACCAAGTGAAAGGAAGCGAACATTGTAATTGTGATTGAAGTTCAGGAGATAATGATATATTCAATGCTTTAGATTTTTGTATATTAAAGCGGAGGTTCCGCGGTCCCTCGTTTTTTTTTTCTAGGTGCATGTAATGGGGTTACAGATAACATGTTAGTACTCACTTGTCCTGCGATTAGAGACATCCCCCGTCTATTTCCGTTCTAAATAATAACTTTTATAAATAGATCTTGTTCTTTGCCATTTTGCTTGTGGGCACTGTGAAGCCCACAAGCAGAGACTTCCGGGATGCGGTGAATGCATCCCAGCATTCACCGCTGTATCATCAGTGTTGACGGTGACCTGCCGAGAATTGCCCCTCAGCAGATTCTGCCAGCTCTGTTCTGCGCATGCGCAACACTTTAGCAGATTTCGCCCGCTCTGACCTGCGCATGCGCAACACTTTAGCAGATTTCGCCCGCTCTGACCTGCGCATGCGCAACACTTGCGTGTCCGTTCACGGCAGATCTCCGAAAATAGCCGAATGGATTATAATCCATATTCGGCGCATGCGCTTTGAGCACAATATTGTGCCACACGCTCCCGATGCTCGCTCCACTCAGCAAGGGGGGCGGGTGTATTACTATTGTAATGAGCGGATGCATGTTTAAATAAAGGAATTGATGGACAGAGAGGGCGGGTAGTTCAATGTGGATGGCCGATTTGAATACTTGTCAGAGAATTGTTAAAAAAAAAAGACATAAGATTTTTTTTAACAATTCTCTGACAAGTATTCAAATCGGCCATCCGTATTGAACTACCCGCCCTCTCTGTCCATCAATTCCTTTATTTAAACATGCATCCGCTCATTATAATAGCAATACACCCGCCCCCCTTGCTGAGTGGAGCGAGCATCGGGAGCGTGCGGCAACGACTGTCACAATACCCTGTTGATTGCGCAGTCGCAGTCTACAGCTCTTAATGTTCGGCAATTTTCGGAGCTAGAGCGCTGCGCCTGCGCAGTCCAGGGCTGGCAGAATCCGCAACGGCTCCCAGGAGACATTGCGAGCACCTCCCAGAAATCAACGGGGTTCCGAGGAAAGAAAGATACGCCCACTCCCGCGGGAGGAATACCCGGAAGTCCACATTAAAACGACTGATTCACGGTAAGTACAACCACAAGAAAAAAAATCAATAGGAATATGTATATGTATCTGCTAGCAAGATCACTATAAGATAATGTCAGTATTTAGGGTGAACCTCCGCTTTAACTGCAAGACCAGAAATATGTCCGAATTCGTTGAGGGTTTTAGGGAGAATTGGGGCTGATAGCAAGGGATTAGTGAGAAAAATTAGGACATCATCTGCAAATAAACACATTTTGCGATGATAGCCACCTAGTTCTAGTCCCTTGATATCAGTGTTGGATCGGATGAGTTGGGCCAGGGGTTCTATCGCTAAAGCGAAGAGAAGTGGGGATAGGGGACATCCCTGACGAGGTCCTCTCTCAATATCAAAGGAATTTGAGCGGAATCCGGAATAGGATATAAAGGCTTTAGGATCTTGATATAGAGCGGATATCCATCTCATGAAGTGGGTACCGAATCCCCATTTATGTAGAATTGAGTTTAGATAGGGCCAAGATAAGGAGTCAAATGCCTTTCTTATATCCAGCGAGAGGAAACAGGTAGGGATGTTCCTGGTACGAGCTGTGTGGGCCAAAATCGCCGCCCGATGTATGTTATCTCCCACTTGTCTACAAGGAATAAATCCTGTTTGGTCTCGGTGTATTAGAGTACCTATTATAGGATTGAGTCTATTTGAGAGAAGTTTAGCTAATAATTTTTTATATCAATGTTAAGTATTGATACAGGTCTGTAGTTAGACCAAGATGTATCATCCGTATTTGGTTTTGGTATCATAAAAATGGAGGCTAGGAGGGATTCTGGACGGAATGAGTGGTCAGTGAGAAGGGAATTAAAGGCATCAACCATGAGGGGTGATAGTAGGTTAGCAAATTTTTTATAATATGTGGCAGAAAAACCATCAATACCTGGGCGTTTATGTGGTTTTAGGGACTTGATCGCGTTTTGTATTTCTAAAACTGTGATCGGTTTGTCTAGGTTTTCTTGTTGTGAGATGGAGAGTGATGGTAAAGTGATTGTAGATAGGAGATTATTTAGTCTATTTTGGTCAAAATTATGAGGATCTTTATATAGTTCTGACAATCTTTTTTGAAATTCTTGTAGTATTTAAGTGGGTTACTAGTGAAGTTATCTTTGGTTAATTTTAGTCTTATTGGTTTTGGAGTATAAACTTTCTTTCTTAGCGCAAGTGCTAAGAAAGTGTCAGGTTTATTAGCCTTCATATAAAAGGTGTGCTTGGATTTTCGGAGAATCTTTTCCGCTGATTCCGTCAAAAGTAAATCTAGTTTCAAACGTGCTTTATCATATTGTATTTTTGTAGATGGATTTGGATCAGTTTGGAATTTCTCCGAAGCATCATAGAAAGCTTTTTCTAACTCATTGTGAAGCTGCCGTTTTTGCTTATGATAGTGAGATGCCTGGCTTATACAGACACCTCTGATACAAGGTTTAAGGGCTTCCCAGTAAGTTAAAGGATTTGTATCAGTAATTTTATTATTTGCAATATAATCTGTGAAGGCTGTGCTAATAAACCATAATTTATATACCAAGTTTTATGATTCGGTCGTGGTATAAGTGAGGAAAGTGTTGTCAGAACTATGTTATGGTCAGACCATGTACACGGTATAATGTTTGAGTCTAATGCCCCGTACACACGATCGTTTTTCATGCCGTTAAAAATGGCATTTTAAAAAATGGCCATTAAAAATGATCGTGTGTAGGCTCCAGAGCATTTTTAACGACGTGAAAAACGGCCATTAAAAATTCCGGACATGCTCTCTTTTTTCACGTCGTTTTTCATGTCGTTTTTTTTAACGACGTGAAAAACGATAGTGTGTATGCTTTAACGACGTGAAAAAAAACGCGCATGCTCAGAATCAAGTATGAGACGGGAACGCTCGTTCTGGTAAAACTAGCGTTCGTAATGGAGATAGCACATTCATTACACAGTAACGGACTGAAAAGCGCGAATCGTCGCCCAACAAACTTTACTAACATGAAGGGTGGCGTCATTCGAACGGAACTTCCCCTTTATAGTGCTGTCGTACGTGTTGAACGTCACTGCGCTTTGCTTGATCGTTTTTTTAATGATGGTGTGTACGCAAGGCAGGCTTGAGAGGAAACATGAAAAAAACGAGAAGAAAAACGTTGGTTTAAAAAATGACATTAAAAACGATCGTGTGTACGGGGCATAAGATATAAGCTGAGATGTTGATATTAATGAGAAGATGGTCAATGCGGGAAAATTGTTTATGTGGATGGGAATAATGGGTATATTGTCGTCTAGCTGGATGTTGCTCCCTCCATGTGTCTATTAAAGAATTTTGATTAACCACTTAAGCCCCGGACCATCTCGGGCCATGAGGACCAAGCCTGTTTTTGGGATTCGGCACTGCGCTGCTTTAACTGTAAATTGTGCGGACATGCAATGTTGTACCCAAATGAAATTTGCGTCCTTTTCTTCCCACAAATAGAGCTTTCTTTTAATGGTATTTGATTGCCTCTCCGTTTTTTATTTTTTGCGATATAAACAGAAAAAGACCGAAAATTTTGAAAAAAAATGATATTTTCTACTTTTTGTTATAAGAAAAATCGAATAAACTCAATTTTAGTCATACATTTAGGCCAAAATGTATTCAGCCACATGTCTTTAGTAAAAAAAATGTCAATAAGCGTATATTTATTGGTTTGCGCAAAAGTTATAGCGTTTACAAACTAGGGTACATTTTCTGAAATTTACACAGCTTTAAATTTATGACTGCCTATCTCATTTCTTGAGGTGCTAAAATGGCAGGGCAGTACAAAACCCCCCCAAATGACCCCATTTTGGAAAGTAGACACCCCAAGGAAATTGCTGAGAGGCATGTTGAGCCCATTGAATATTTTTTTTTTTGTCCCAAGTGATTGAATAATGACAAAAAAAAAATTACAAAAAGTTGTCACTAAATGATATATTGCTCACACATGCCATGGTTATATGTGGAATTGCACCCCAAAATACATTCTGCTGCTTCTCCTGAGTACGGGGATACCACATGTGTGGGACTTTTTAGGAGCCTAGCCACGTACGGGACCCCGGAAACCAAGCACCGCCTTCAGGATTTCTAAGGGCGCAAATTTTTGATTTCACTCCTCACTACCTATCACAGTTTCGAAGGCCATAAAATGCCAAAATAGCACAAAACCCCCCCAAATGACCCCATTTTGGAAAGTAGACACCCCAAGCTATTTACTGAGAGGCATGTTCAGTCCATGGAATATTTTATATTTTGCCACAAGTTGCGGGAATATGACAAACTTTTTTTTTTTTGCACAAAGTTGTCACTAAATGATATATTGCTCACACATGCCATGGGCATATGTGAAATTACACCCCAAAATACATTCTGCTGCTTCTCCTGAGTACGGGGATACCACATGTGTGGGACTTTTTGGGAGCCTAGCCGCGTACGGGACCCCAAAAACCAAGCACCGCCTTCAAGGTTTCTAAGGGCATAAATTTTTGATTTCACTCCTCACTACCTATCACAGTTTTGAAGGCCATAAAATGCCAAGATGGCACAAAACCCCCCCAAATGACCCCATTTTGGAAAGTAGACACCCCAAGCTATTTGCTGAGAGGCATGTTGACCCCATTGAATATTTTTTTTTGTCCCAAATGATTGAATAATGACAAAAAGAAAAAAAAAATGTACAAAAAGTTGTCACTAAATGATATATTGCTCACACATGCCATGGTTATATGTGGAATTGCACCCCAAAATACATTCTGCTGCTTTTCCTGAGTACGGGGATACCACATGTGTGGGACTTTTTGGGAGCCTAGCCGCGTACAGGGCCCCAAAAACCAAGCACCGCCTTCAGGATTTCTAAGGGCGTAAATTTTTGATTTCACTCCTCACTACCTATCACAGTTTCGAAGGCCATAAAATGCCAAAATAGCACAAAACCCCCCCAAATTACCCCATTTTGGAAAGTAGACACCCCAAGCTATTTGCTGAGAGGCATGTTGAGTCCATGGAATATTTTATATTTTGCCACAGGTTGCGGGAATATGACAAACTGTTTTTTTTTTGCACAAAGTTGTCACTAAATGATATATTGCTCACACATGCCATGGGCATATGTGAAATTACACCCCAAAATACATTCTGCTGCTTCTCCTGAGTACGGGGATACCACATGTGTGGGACTTTTTGGGAGCCTAGCCGCGTACGGGACCCCAAAAACCAAGCACCGCCTTCAAGGTTTCTAAGGGCATAAATTTTTGATTTCGCTCCTCACTACCTATCACAGTTTTGAAGGCCATAAAATGCCAAGATGGCACAAAACCCCCCCAAATGACCCCATTTTGGAAAGTAGACACCCCAAGCTATTTGCTGAGAGGCATGTTGAGCCCATTGAATATTTTTTTTTTGTCCCAAATGATTGAATAATGACAAAAAGAAAAAAAAATGTACAAAAAGTTGTCACTAAATGATATATTGCTCACACATGCCATGGTTATATGTGAAATTACACCCCAAAATACATTCTGCTGCTTCTCCTGAGTACGGGGATACCACATGTGTGGGACTTTTTGGGAGCCTAGCCTCGTACGGGACCCCAAAAACCAAGCACCGCCTTCAAGGTTTCTAAGGGCATAAATTTTTGATTTCACTCCTCACTACCTATCACAGTTTTGAAGGCCATAAAATGTCAAAATAGCCCAAAACCCCCACAAATGACCCCATTTTGGAAAGTAGACACCCCAAGCTATTTGCTGAGAGGCATGGTGAGTATTTTACAGCTCTCATTTGTTTTTGAAAATTAAGAAAGACATTTTTTTTTCTTTTTTTTTTTCTTTTTTTACATTTTCAAAACTTTGTGACAAAAAGCGAGATCTGCAAAATACTCAACATACCTCTCAGCAAATAGCTTGGGGTGTCTACTTTCCAAAATGGGGTCATTTGGGGGGGTTTTGTGCCATCTGGGCATTCCATGGCCTCCGAAACTGTGATAGGCAGTGAGGAGTGAAATCAAAAATTTACACCCATAGAAATCCTGAAGGCGGTGCTTGGTTTTTGGGGTCCCGTACGCGACTAGGCTCCCAAAAAGTCCCACACATGTGGTATCCCCGTACTCAGGAGAAGCAACAGAATGTATTTTGGGGTGTAATTCCACATATGCCCATGGCATGTTTGAGCAATATATAATTTAGTGACAACTTTTTGTACATTTTTTTTTTTTTTGGTCATTATTCAATCACTCGGGACAAAAAAAAAAAATATTCAATGGGCTCAACATGCCTCTCAGCAAATAGCTTGAGGTGTCTACTTTACAAAATGGGGTCATTTGGGGGGGTTTTGAACTGTCCTGGCATTTTATGCACAACATTAGGAAGTTTATGTCACACATCATCCACTGTTCTAACCACTTGAAGACAAAGCCCTTTCTGACACTTTTTGTTTACATGAAAGAAAATTTTTTTTTGCAAGAAAATTATGTTGAACCCCCAAACATTATATATTTTTTTAAAGCAAAGGCCCTACAGATTAAAATAGTGGGTGTTGCATTTTTTTTTCCACACAGTATTTGCGCAGCGATTTTTCAAACGCATTTTTTGGGGGAAAAACACACTTTTTTTATTTTTAATGCACTAAAAAACACTATATTGCCCAAATGTTTGATGAAATAAAAAAGATGATCATAGGCCGAGTACATGGATACCAAACACGACATGCTTTAAAATTGCGCACAAACGCGCAGCGGCGACAAATCTACATTAATTTTTAAAAGCATTTAAAAGCCTTTACAGGTTACCACGTTAGATTTACAGAGGAGGTCTACTGCTAAAATGACTGCCCTCGATCTGACCTTCGCGGTGATACCTCACATGCATGATGCAATTGCTGTTTACATATGACGCTAGACCGACGCTTGCCTTCGCCTTTGCGCAATAGCAGGGGGGGACAGCGGTGCTTTTTTTTTTTTTTTTTTTTATTATTTATTTGGCTTTTTTATTTTATTTTTAAACTGTGCCTTCCATATTTTATTTTTTTACCATTTTTATCGTTATCTCAGGGAATGTAAATATCCCCTATGATAGCAATAGGTAGTGACAGGTACTCTTTTTTTGAAAAAAATTGGGGGGTTAGACCCTAGATCTTTCCTCTGCCCTCAAAGCATCTGACCACACCAAGATCGGTGTGATAAAATGCTTTCCCAATTTCCCAATGGCGCTTTTTATATCCGGGGGGGGGGACATTCCCTCCCACTGCTTGTAAAAGCAGTCTAGAGGCTAATTATCTGCTAGAATTGCTTTTACATGAAAGCCGGCTGCTGGCTGAAAAGAATGATACCAAGATGATACCTAAACCCGCAGGCATCATTCTGGTATAAACATTCAAAGTCCAGCAACATACCAGTACGTTGCTGGTCCTTGTTGGACATGTATTGTAATTTTTTTTTCATACAGCCTATTGGCTGAACGAAAAAAAGAGATTGATTGGTGGGTATGCCCACCATTAGAATACCTCCCTTCATCCACCCACTTCTAATGATGGGCATATATGCCGAAGCATGGGGGCATCCTCCCGCAAAAAAGTTATGCCGCGTACACACGGTCAAGCCTTCGTCGGAATTTCGACCGTATGTACGCGGCATAAAAGGTTATGCCGCGTACACACGGTCGGACTTTTCCACGGATAAGCCTCCGTTGGAATTTCGACCGTATATACGCGGCATTAGGAGCAAAATCGCTCCTCCGCCCCTGCTGCCCCCATGCTTCGGCATATATGCTCTTTTTTTTAACTGTGGTGGTGAAATCACCTCCTACAGCGTTGGAGTCACGGCTTTATGTATCGTGGGAGCAAACGCTGTTGCTGTCAAGATAAATAGATCCGCGCTGCAACTGAATGGCGTACCTGCTAAGCAAATGGTGGTTAACATTAAAACAAAGTAACATTACAGTACAACAGTAGGACCTTACCATGCCATACCTGCAAAGCAAATACCAAAACAAAACCTAGTAAAAAATAAAAAAATGTTTTAACGCAACCTGTGCCTAAAATATATATATGCCGAAGCATGGGGGCATCCTCCCGCAAAAAAGTTATGCCGCGTACACACGGTCGGAATTTCGACCGTATGTACGCGGCATTAGGAGCAAAATCGCTCCTCCGCCCCTGCTGCCCCCATGCTTCGGCATATATGCTCTTTTTTTTTAACTGTGGTGGTGAAATCACCTCCTACAGCGTTGGAGTCACGGCTTTATGTATCGTGGGAGCAAACGCTGTTGCTGTCAAGATAAATAGATCCGCGCTGCAACTGAATGGCGTACCTGCTAAGCAAATGGTGGTTAACATTAAAACAAAGTAACATTACAGTACAACAGTAAGACCTTACCATGCCATACCTGCAAAGCAAATACCAAAACAAAACCTAGTAAAAAATAAAAAAATGTTTTAACGCAACCTGTGCCTAAAATATATATATGCCGAAGCATGGGGGCATCCTCCCGCAAAAAAGTTATGCCGCGTACACACGGTCGGAATTTCGACCGTATGTACGCGGCATTAGGAGCAAAATCGCTCCTCCGCCCCTGCTGCCCCCATGCTTCGGCATATATGCTCTTTTTTTTAACTGTGGTGGTGAAATCACCTCCTACAGCACTGGAGTCACGGCTTTATGTATCGTGGGAGCAAACGCTGTTGCTGTCAAGATAAATAATTCCGCGCTGCAGTTGAATGGCGCACCTGAAAACAAAAAATTACATACCTGAAAAGCAAGCATGATAAAACATTGCAGAATAGAATACAGTAAAAAAGAGCAGAACAATAGAGAGAAAATAGAGAGAGAGAGAGAACAATAAAACGACAACTATTTTTGGTTTTTTTATTTTATATTTTTTTTGTGTTTTGTTTTTTACGTTTTTTTTTTTCTTTTTTACACTTTTTTTTGTAACTTTACAACTGTAATGGTTCGGGTCTCTCAAAATGTAATGGCATCTTGGGAGACCCTGTGTAAGTGTGTCCTAGTCTGTGAAATGCTGTACCCTACGCTAAAACTTCACTTTTGAGTGGTAGCGTTCAAAACATTCACCTTGGCAAAGACCAGGCTTGTCAGGACAGAGTGGACAAAAACTACGGGTGTCACGCCTAAATCCGCGCTTGCTACAGACACGACATCTTTTTTGGGGGTGGCTTTGGGTAGGGGTACTCGGGAGGACATACGAATAATGCCTCTCATGCAGCCGGCTTACTGCATTTGGTTGGGGATGGTGAGGTGCAGAACCGCCTGGATACAGGAGTTCTGTGACTATCTCATTCTGGAATTTTAGAAGAGATAACGTCCCGCCTGAAGCTCTGTATAGCACATGAGCGTTCAGCAAAGCCAATTGGAATAATGATAGAGACACTTTTTTGTACCAGCGTCTCGCCTTACGGTCAATTAGATACGGCGCCATCAACTGGTCGTTGAGGTCCACCCCTCCCATATTTTGGTTATATTCGTGGACACAGAGGGGTTTCTCCACAACACCAGTCGCCGTACGAATTTGGACTGTCGTGTCTGCATGAAGGGAGGTAAGAAGGAAAACATTCTTGATTGTCCCGCCTCTTCATAGCGAGCAAGTTATTACACTTCAAGCAGGCTCTCTCCCCCAGCCTAAGACGGGCATCTACAAGCCGCTGGGGAAAGCCCCGGCGATTAGGTCGCACGGTGCCACATGCTCCAATCTTATGATCAAACAAGTGACTAAACAGTGGCACGCTCGTGTAATAATTGTCCACATACAAGTGGTACCCCTTTCCGAATAAGGGTGACACCAAGTTCCACACTATCTTGCCAGCGCTCCCTATGTAATCCGGGCAGTTGACCGACTCAATCTGACTGTCTTTTCCCTCATAAACCGTAAAGTTCACTACATAGCCTGTTGCCCTGTCACAGAACTTGTAGAGCTTGACCCCGTATCTGGCACGCTTGCTGGGAAGGTACTGCTTGAAAGACAAGCGGCCAGAAAATTTAATCAGGGACTCATCAACGCAGACAACTTGATCGGGAGTAAACAAGGCTGCAAAACGTTCGTTGAAGTGGTTTATGAGGGGCCGAATTTTATAGAGCCGGTCGTATTCAGGGTCCCCACGTGGACGACAAAGTTCATTGTCGTTGAAGTGCATGAACCGCAAAATCTGCTCGTATCGTGCCCTGGACATGGAGGCAGAGAACACGGGCATGTGGTCAATTGGGTGCGTGGACCAATAAGCACGCAATGACGGAAATTTATGTGTGCCCATGTTGAGGGAAAGGCCCAGAAAGGTCTTAAATTCGGAAACCGTAATTGGTTTCCAATTTCTGGCAATTTTAGGCAACTGGGGGTTAGCGGCGATAAATTGACCAGCATATAAATTACTCTGGTCCACAATAGATCTATAGAGATCTTCCGTGAAAAACAGCGAATAAAAATCGATTGGCATAAAATCAGCTGTTTCCACCTGAATACCGGGTTGGGCAGTGAATGGGGGAAGTACGGGTTCTGCAGAAGTGGTGGGGACCCAATCAGGATAGGCGAATTCTGCAGGAAGGGCAGTATGGGCACGACGGGCCTGCCTTTGTCTTCTTGGTGGCAGCGGGACACTACTTGTGCTTGCCACCTCGCCAGCTTGAACTGCACTTATGGGACTCGCCACGTCACCAAGTGTTACTGCAGTGCTGGATGTACGTCCAGGCTGTACTAGGCCGCTGGTGCTTGCCAGTTCACCAGAAGGAATAGCGGCGCTAGTACTACTCTGCTCCATGATACGAGAGACCTGCGGTTCTTGCTCCTCAACAACCTCAGAAGATCGGGATCGGGTACGCCTGACCTTAGCAGGGACCTCAACTTCGTCGTCAGAGCTATCTGACGTGGGGCCGCTGACGTCACTGTCTTCTACGGGAAGATATTCTGAGCCTGAATCTGACAGATACGTGACCTCCTCTTCACTATCTGTCATGCTCAGAATCTCGTAGGCCTCTTTACTAGTGTACCTTCGTCTTGCCATTTTGGGCTCTAAATTTAGGGGTACACTAGTAAGATTCACAGGAAAAAAAGCACCTGACTGTCGTCAGCAAATATATCAAACGCTACAAAAAAACTGTTAGCGATCGCAGGGATCAGGCCTGTCTCTGCGAACGCTGCAGTTATGTGTGTTGTGTTTGGTAAGTGACAGTGATCGATCGATACTGCACTTGGGTGGGCTGGGCTGGGCGGAGGGGCTAAACACAGGCGCTAGCAGGTATCTGGGCTGATCCCGCTAACACTGCGTTTTTGGGAACCCTAAACCGCTGGGGATGCTAGTATAGATCTGATCAGATACTATACCACTAAGGGGGGTGTATGCTTTGCGCGTGGGTGTTAGCGTTACTGGCACTAACCTAACACTGCCTGGGGCGACGCAGACCCTCTCTGGCGCTAAAACCTAATTGATCTCACCCGCCGGGCGATCAGGGGGGTTAAACCTTTATTGGGTTATATACGGCGGGTGCCCTGATGCTATAAAAAGCAAACTAATCAACCAGCGTCACCCGTAACCTTTATATGGTGATCACTGGTGAAAGGGTTAACTAGGGGCAATCAGGGGGTTAAAACCTTTATTAGGTTAAATATGGGGGTACCTGACACCAATAAAAACCTGCGGCGAACCTAAAAAAAAAATAACTGCCTATCTAAAACACCAGCGACACGAATACAGCGATCGGAAAAACAATCGCTTAGTGACGCTGAAGTTAGGGGGTGAAAGGGTTACCTGGGGGGTGATCAAGGGGTTAAACCTTTATTAGGGGGGGTTAGGGGGCTACCCTGGACCTAAAGGGGCCTAATCCTAACTGCCTTGCAACTTTTTACAATCACAGATGACACTAAATGCAGTGATCAGTAAAATAAATGATCACTGCAATCAGTGACACTGTGATTGGGGGCTTTGGGGTGACCTGGGGGGTGATCTGGGGGTGACTGGGGGGTGATTTGTGTGCCTATGTGTACCTACGTGTCAGTGGACTGTTGGAGCACTAACCTCTGTCTTCACTCCTCGGCGCCGGCAACGAAAAGACCGCGGCGAGGGAGATGACATCACTTCCTCCAGCCTGTGTTTACATCACATGGCGGAGGAAGCAATTTCATTGGCCGGGAGCGATCGCGAGGGGGGGGGCGGAATCGAGCGGCCGCCCCCTCATGCCTGATCGCTCCCGAACACTTAACGGCTGCTCACTGCAGTGAAGGGGGGTCCGGATGGACCCCCCAACTGCACAAAGGCGATCACGTAGATCTACGTGATTCTGCCTGTCCGTGCCATTCTGCCGACGTAAATCGGCGGTGGGCGGTCGTTAAGTGGTTAAGAAGTTGTTGGTATGAGCAGCGTTGGGTTTGTATCGGGGTCGGAGATTTATCTAAAAATGGATATATTACCTGATTAGAATCTCCACCAAGTATAAGTGTACCTCGTTTATGATTTTCTATAACAGAGAATAAGTGAGATAAGAAGGACAATGGGTTTTTATTTGGGGCATAGTATGAAGCTATGGTGACTTTGGTGTCTTGTAAAAGGCCAGTCAATATTATGTAGCGACCTTCAGGGTCTTTAAGTTCAGTTTGTAGTGTAAATGATGCTGTATGGTGAAACGCGACTAGGACACCTCTTTGTTTGGTAGCTGCTGATTAGTGATGAGCCGAACACCCCCGGGTTCGGTTCGCACCAGAACCCGCGAACGGACCGAAAGTTCGTACGAACATTAGAACCCTATTAAATACAATGGATGCGAACGTTCGAATTCTAAAGTGCTAATTATAACAACTATTATGCATGTTATTGTCCTAAAAAGGGTTTGGGAACCCGGGTTCTGCACCAGGGGACATGTATCAATGCAAAAAGAAGTTTTAAAAACGGTAGTTTTTCGGGAGCAGTCATTTTAATGATGCATAAAGTGAAAAAAAAAAGTCAAATATTCCTTTAAATATCGTACCTGGGGGGTGTCTAAAGTATGCCTGTGAAGTGCCACGTGTTTCCCGTGTTTAGAACTGTCCCTGCACAAAATGACACTTCTAAAGGAAAAAAAAGCCATTTAAAACTTCTTGCGGCTTTAATGTAATGTCTGGTCCCGGTAATATGGATGAAAATCTTTAAGAAAAATGGCATAGCTACCCCATGACCCCCCCCCCTACCCCAGCCCATTACCAGCCCCTTTGGGTCTTGTATGGATATTAAGGGGAACCCCGCACATAAAATAAAAAAGGCCCTATATACTCTGAACAGCCGTATACAGGCGGTGCATACAAGACAGGGACTGTAGGTTTGTTCTTATGTAGAATGTGTTTGTAATTTTGAACAGGTACATTGTTGAAGTGTAGCTCCAGCCCAAAAATCTATTTTTAAACTTTTTGGGAAACATAGGTAAGGGTTATCACCCCTGTAACATTTGTTTTGCTGTCTGTGCCCCTGTTCAGAACATTTCACCTCACTTTCCGTCCCAATGACAACTGTTTTTGAAATGTGGTGTTTTTCTTGAAACAAGGATTGCTGATAAAGCATCAGTACAGAGGAGACACCTTTCTCCCATATTTATTCTTACAGGAGAGAATTTTCCTTCCTAGGGGTAGATTTCCTCTCACTTCCTGTTGTCTTCTTTCGTTTGCAAGTAGGAGTCGTTTGTAAGTTGGATGTTTGAAAGTAGGGACCTGCCGTATATACTCTGCAGAAATAGGCCCCTTAGTTGTTGGTGTTGGCACAACACTGTAAGCACTCACAGTTACTCTTGGTTGGTGCTGGAACGCCCTGCTGTCAACTATTATATCAGGAATTTTAATTACATATAATTGTTGAACAGTGGTAGTAAAAATTGGGGCTTTGATGGTGGTGCTGGTGCCACAACACTGTAAACCCTGACAGTTACTCTTGGTGGGTGCAGCAATGGGCCCTGCTGTGAATTATTAGATCAAGAATTGTAATTGCATGCCCCTGTTGAACAGGGGCTGAAAAATTGGGCTTTTCGTGGTGGTGGTGGTGGTGGTGGTGTTGCCACAACACTGTAAGCCCTCAGAGTTACTCTTGGTGGGTGCAGGAATGGGCCCTGCTGTGAATTATTAGATCAAGAATTGTAATTACATGCCCCTTTTGAACAGGGGCTGAAAAATTGGGCCTTTCGTGGTGGTGGTGGTGGTGGCGTTGCCACAACACTGTAAGCCCCCAGACTTACTCTTGGTGGGTGCAGGAATGGGCCCTGCTGTGAATTATTACATCAAGAATTGTAATTGCATGCCCCTGTTGAACAGGGGCTGAAAAATTGGGCCTTAGGCACTGGTGGCACAACACTACAACCCCTCACAGATACTGTACTTGGAGCACAGCAATGAGCCCTATGGCAAATTATTGCTAAAAAAATTGTAAGTACACGCCCCTGTAAAACAGGGGCTGAAAAATTGGGCCTTAGCCACTGGTGGCGGCACCCATAAACAAAAATGATCTTCCAAGCTATCATCATCAATCGTATCATTGAGGACTCGGAGGAGGAGGATAGCCAGTCAACATAACAGCACAGGCACTCAGCATCAGCATCAGTCTTGAAGGGACGTGACATGTTAAAATCAATTAGTCTGTTATATCAGCATCAGGTGTGTGGTAGCTGGTGGTGATCCAAGACTGGTTCATCTTGATGAAAGTCAGTCGATCAACCGAGTCGGTGGACAGGCGCACCCTGTGATCCGTGACAAATCCTCCAGCAGCACTGAATGTGCGTTCCGAAAGAACGCTGGATGCAGGACAGGTCAGTAGCTCAATTGCATACTGTGCAAGCTCTGGCCAGTGATCCATCCTCAAGACCCAGTAAGCCAGAGGATTTTCGGTGGGGAAGGTGTCCAAGTCTGACCTTGCCCCTAGATATTCCTGCACCATGTTTATCAGACGCTGGCGATGGTTGCTGGAACCAATCATACTTTGGGGCTGCGGACTAAAGAATTGTCTGAACGCATCGGTCAGACGGCCACCTTCCCCACCGCTCCTTCTTTGACTGGCCGAAGCCTCAGCAACTCGTTGTCCTGGACCAGGAGTTTGTAACCTCCCAGTCTCTGGGAACGCGTTGCACAGACCTTTCTGCAAGGCCTCCCGGAGTTGTCTCATCCTCTGCTCCCTCTGCGACGGTAACATAAGGTCCGCAACCTTACCCTTGTACCGTGGATCAAGGAGAGTGGCCAGCCAGTAATGGTCCCTCTCCTTGATCCGAAGAATACGAGGATCCTTCCGCAGACTTTGCAGGATCAGGGAGGCCATGCAGCGTAGGTTTGCTGAGGCATTCGCTCCGGAGTCCTCTGGGTCACTAAGGACGACATGATCCGCAGTCACCTCCTCCCAGCCACGTACAAGTCCACTGGTTTCTTGGGACTGTAAATCATCCCTAAAAGACTGCTGCTGATGATGCTGAGTGCCAGCCTCCACCTCCATGCTGACACAATCCTCCTCCTCCTCCTCCTCCTCTTCCTCTTCCTGTGCGATGGGTGGGACAGAAGGAACACTGTCTGGGTAAAGGGGGCCTTGAGAGGCAAGGAAGTCCTCCTCTTCCTGCCTCTGTTCTGCCTCAAGTGCCCTGTCCATTATTCCACGCAGCGTGTGCTCCAACAGGTGGACAAGAGGTACAGTGTCACTGATGCATGCACTGTCACTGCTCACCATCCTCGTGGCCTCCTCAAATGGTGCCAGGACAGTGCATGCATCCCTGATCATGCCCCACTGGCGTGGAGAAAAAAAACCAAGCTCCCCTGACCCTGTCCTGGTGCCGTAGTCGCACAGGTACTCATTGATGGCCCTCTGCTGCGTGTGCAGCCGCTGCAGCATGGCCAACGTTGAGTTCCACCTGGTGGGCATGTCACATATAAGGCGGTTCTTGGGCAGGTTCAACTCCTTTTGCAGCTCAGCCAGGCGAGCACTGGCATTATAAGATCTGCGGAAATGCACACAGACTTTCCTGGCCTGCCTCAGGACATCCTGTAAGCCCGGGTACCTGCCCAAGAACCGCTGCACCACCAGGTTAAGGACGTGAGCCACACAGGGCACATGGGTCAGTTGTCCCTGTCGGAGGGCGGAGAGGAGGTTGGTGCCATTGTCGCAAACCACCATTCCTGGCTTAAGCTGGCGTGGCGTCAACCACCTCTCGGCCTGGCCCTGCAGAGCAGACAGGACCTCTGCCCCAGTGTGGCTTCTGTCCCCCAAACACACCAGCGCAAGCACGGCATGGCATCTTTTTGCCTGCGTACTTGCGTAGCCCCGTGAACGGCTACGGAGCACCGCTGGTTCATAGGACAAACCACAGGAAGAGGCCATGGAGGAAGAAGAAGAGGAGGGGGTGGAGGAGAGAGGTGTGTCACAACCAGTAGTAGCATTTTGGAGGCGTGGCGGTGGGACAACCTCCAACACTACTGCACCTTGTCCTGCATCCTTCCCAGCTGCCAAAAGAGTGACCCAATGGGCCGTGAAAGAAAGGTAACGTCCCTGTCCATGCCTGCTGGACCATGAGTCAGCGGTAATATGCACCTTACCGCTGACCGCCCTGTCCAGCGAGGCCAAGACATTGCCTTCCACATGCCGGTAGAGAGCCGGAATAGCCTTCCGTGAGAAAAAGTGGCGTTTGGGAACCTGCCACTGAGGAACCGCACATTGCACAAACTCACGGAAGGGGGCCGAGTCTACCAACTGAAAAGGCAGCAGTTGAAGCGCTAGCAATTTAGCCAAGCTAGCATTCAACCGCTGGGCATGTGGATGGCTGGGAGTGAACTTCTTTCGACGGTCCAGCAGCTGGGGCAGGGAAATTTGCCTGCTAGAATCGGACGTCGGTGTACTGCTAGCAGAGTGGCCGCAAGTACTTGGCTGTGACACACCTAATTCTACACCTTCATTCCTCTCAGTGCATGTTTCTGAGAGGACTGAAGTTATAGTGGGGTTGGAGATCCCAGCTGATGCGGTGCAAGGAGAGGTCCGCTTTGTTCTTTGGTGTGGGTCTTTGAGGTAGGCTTGCCAACGAGCTGCATGGCAGGTCAACATATGTCTGGTCAAGCATGTGGTGCCCAAGCGGCTGATGTTTTGGCCACGCGATATACGCTTGAGACATATGTTGCAAACAGCAGCTGTGCGATCTGATGCACTAGCCTCAAAAAAGGCCCACACCAAGGAACTTTTTGAATGACGGGCAGAGGCAGCGCCCTGCACAGGCGGAGCTCTGCGGTGTGATTCCGTCGGTGTACTGCCCTTACGCTGGCCACCAAAGGGCATCCTGTCTCGTTGGAGATGTGCCTCCTCCTCATCCTCCTCCTCCTCTCTCCTATTAGGCACCCACGTGGAGTCAGTGACCTCATCATCCCCTCCCTCCTCATCACTGGAGCCAATCTGGCAGTATGCTGCAGCTGCTGGAACATGACTGCCAGATTGGTGTCCTTCTTGAGCATCCCCTCTGTCTGCTCTCACCCTACTGCCTTCCTGTAGCTGGGTTTCATCATCAGACCCTT
This sequence comes from Rana muscosa, assembly GCA_029206835.1. Lineage (NCBI taxonomy): Eukaryota > Metazoa > Chordata > Amphibia > Anura > Ranidae > Rana > Rana muscosa. The sequence continues at coordinate 3,406,344 of JARGYO010005562.1, read as the reverse complement.
CGAAACGCTGGGCATCCTCCTGGAGCATGTACCCAACACTGTGCTCAAACAGTTCGGGGGACTCCTCAGGAGGAGGACATGGTGGGTCTAGGGAAGGAGTGACTGATGATGAGTCTGACATTGATACCAGGGAAGAGGACGCTTTGGCAGCTGCTTTGCCAGTACCCTGAGCCTGGGTGAGAGAGGATGAGGAGGAGGAGGAGGGCTTGGTCATCCACTCTACCAAGTCTTCGGCATGATGTGGCTCAACATGTCCAGCTGCCGAAAAGAAGGACAAGCGTGTCCCATGGCCATGTGCTGATGACAATGCACCGCGTCCACGACCAGCACTGTTGCCCCCAGACACAGAGCCTGCTTGCCCTCTTTTATTGCCTCCTGACTGTCTGCCTCTCCTTGTTTGCCTTCCAGACATTCTAATAGATGGCCTGCAGGGAGATGGGAAAAAAGCAATAAGGGCTACCTTCAGGTGTCCTTCTCTGTCCCTTGAAACAAGGACTTGCACAGTGAAAGAAACTGACACTCTCCCTACCTACAGTTTTCTGTCCCTAGAAAAAATGTTTTTTTTAAGCACAATATAGCACAAGGAGAATTCACTCACTGTCCTTCCAGGTCCCTGGAAACAAGGACTTGCACAGTGAAAGAAACTGACACTCTCCCTACCTACAGTTTTCTGTCCCTTGAAAAAATGTTTTTTTTAAGCACAATATAGCACAAGGAGAATTCACTCACTGTCCTTCCAGGTCCCTGGAAACAAGGACTTGCACAGTGAAAGAAACTGACACTCTCCCTACCTACAGTTTTCTGTCCCTAGAAAAAATGTTTTTTTTAAGCACAATATAGCACAAGGAGAATTCACTCACTGTCCTTCCAGGTCCCTAGAAACAAGGACTTGCACAGTGAAAGAAACTGACACTCTCCCTACCTACAGTTTTCTGTCCCTAGAAAAAATGTTTTTTTTTAAGCACAATATAGCACAAGGAGAATTCACTCACTGTCCTTCCAGGTCCCTGGAAACAAGGACTTGCACAGTGAAAGAAACTGACACTCTCCCTACCTACAGTTTTCTGTCCCTAGAAAAAATGTTTTTTTTAAGCACAATATAGCACAAGGAGAATTCACTCACTGTCCTTCCAGGTCCCTAGAAACAAGGACTTGCACAGTGAAAGAAACTGACACTCTCCCTACCTACAGTTTTCTGTCCCTAGAAAAAATGTTTTTTTTAAGCACACTATAGCACAAGGAGAATTCACTCACTGTCCTTCCAGGTCCCTGGAAACAAGGACTTGCACAGTGAAAGAAACTGACACTCTCCCTACCTACAGTTTTCTGTCCCTAGAAAAAATGTTTTTTTTAAGCACAATATAGCACAAGGAGAATTCACTCACTGTCCTTCCAGGTCCCTAGAAACAAGGACTTGCACAGTGAAAGAAACTGACACTCTCCCTACCTACAGTTTTCTGTCCCTAGAAAAATTTTTTTTTTTAAGCACAATATAGCACAAGGAGAATTCACTCACTGTCCTTCCAGGTTCCTAGAAACAAGGACTTGCACAGTGAAAGAAACTGACACTCTCCCTACCTACAGTTTTCTGTCCCTAGAAAAAATGTTTTTTTTAAGCACAATATAGCACAAGGAGAATTCACTCACTGTCCTTCCAGGTCCCTAGAAACAAGGACTTGCACAGTGAAAGAAACTGACACTCTCCCTACCTACAGTTTTCTGTCCCTAGAAAAAATGTTTTTTTTAAGCACAATATAGCACAAGGAGAATTCACTCACTGTCCTTCCAGGTCCCTGGAAACAAGGACTTGCACAGTGAAAGAAACTGACACTCTCCCTACCTACAGTTTTCTGTCCCTAGAAAAAATGTTTTTTTTAAGCACAATATAGCACAAGGAGAATTCACTCACTGTCCTTCCAGGTCCCTAGAAACAATGACTTGCACAGTGAAAGAAACTGACACTCTCCCTACCTACAGTTTTCTGTCCCTAGAAAAAATGTTTTTTTTAAGCACAATATAGCACAAGGAGAATTCACTCACTGTCCTTCCAGGTCCCTGGAAACAAGGACTTGCACAGTGAAAGAAACTGACACTCTCCCTACCTACAGTTTTCTGTCCCTAGAAAAAATGTTTTTTTTAAGCACAATATAGCACAAGGAGAATTCACTCACTGTCCTTCCAGGTCCCTAGAAACAAGGACTTGCACAGTGAAAGAAACTGACACTCTCCCTACCTACAGTTTTCTGTCCCTAGAAAAAAAGTTTTTTTTAAGCACACTATAGCACAAGCACAAAACACACTGACACTCTCCCTACCTATCCTTCTCTTTCCCTAAACTAAAGGAATCCAGGTTAAGCAAGAAAGAAATAAAAGTCACTGTCCCTGCCTATGCTGCTCTATCCCTGCTCCGGAACACACTACACTAGGCCGCCGTGCTGGCGGCCTTTTATAGTGTGGGGCGTGTACTAAACACCCTCAGCAATAATTGGCCACAGGCATCCTGCCTGTGGCCAATCATTGCTCTCCTCGCTGCCGGCGCTGTGATTGGCCAAGCATGCGGGGTCACAGTGCATGCTTGGCCAATCACAGCGCCTGGATGACACTGCGATGGCGTAGTGCATTGTGGGCCGTTCGCGTCACTCGAATTTGGCGCGAACGGCCCAAATCGTTCGATCTTCGTCGAACGATCGAACAGCCGATGTTCGAGTCGAACGTATGTTCGACTCGAACACGAAGCTCATCCCTACTGCTGATGCGGTATAAACTTGAGGGAATTTACGGCTAAAGAATTTAGGACAAGAATGGGAGGCAAAATGCGTCTCTTGAAGGCAGACCACATGTGCCTTTAGTTTAGAAAAGGAAAGAAATGCTTTTGTTCTTTTAGGTGGTGAATTTAGACCCTGTACATTCAGCGTTATTATATTTAGAGGTGCCATTATATGTGAATAGGAAAGGGGAGGAGCGTTAAGAATTAACTATAGCAATGTTTCTCTGGAGGATATTGTAATAGGGACTATGTTTGGAGGTATGGGGGAAAGAAAAAGGGGAAAAAGGGGAGAAAAAAGGGCCTGAAAAAATAAGATCCGTTAATGGGTTAGTTAGTTATTACTCTGTAAATAGTATATAAACAATAAATCAAGAAACTTTCTTTTGTGTTCAAAAAATAAAATGTAAAAAGAGCAATTAGCTCCCAAAAGGAGCAAGTATCCAAAGATTGGTATAAAATACAGATCTATGGGTACTCTGTATCCAAAGAGTGTCCAAACTATTTGGCGGGCACTCGAGGATATGTTGGAGACGCAGTGGCTATCTCCGGGACTACAAAGACCATCAAGAAAAAATGCAATAAGAATATAAACTCCAAGTCTAAGCCGACAAATTTTAAATCGGTAACTATGTATATCAAAATTCAACAGAGTTACAGTCATACCAGAATTTGAGATAAAATCAACATTCTAGATATGGTAAAGATGCTGAAAATAAGTTTATATCATAGGAAATAGAGCGGGGATAAACCACTCTACTTTCTATTATGAGATGTATTGCATTATAAAGGCTAGTTAGAGTATGAATAAAAATAGTAAATTAAATAGAAGAAATACAAATAAAGGTGAATAAACTACATTAGTTCAATATTATGTCTACGCCATAGAGATCTAGATCTTCTAGAGCCTAAATGAAAAAATAAGCTAAGATATATCGTTTTATAGAAATATAAACAAAATGAGTACAGTAATATGTATGAAAGGATAAATATAAGCTTAAAAAAAAAAAAAAAAAAATAGACCAGTAAGGTCTACTATATTTTGGGGTGTACATTGCAAGACAGTATTATTTGTATTCATACCGCCTTGTGAGCATGCCACCTATTATAGCATATAAGTATGTGAATACATATTTTGATTCAATATTATGCTAAAAAAACATTTCTTTTGTTTAGTGTATATAGAGTTGCTTATGTTAAACTTTTTAATTTTGGATCAGAATCAATAGTTAAAAATAAATAATAATTAGTTATTAATTCATACCACAGGAGAAGAGAGGGGAATAAACCATTCTTTTCCTCATGAAGAAAATAAAAAAAAGGGGGGAAAATGGCGTGTTTTTCTTATAAATAAAAGTATAATATTAACTAAGTTCCTCCAATAGTCATATTTCATCTAAGCAAGATTGGGATCTTAATAATATGGTGAAAAGATGAAATATAAAAACAGAGTAAAGCAACAATATCAGTTTTGACTCATAACATTAATCTAAGTATTCTATATATATACTGTCTCATCTAAGGGGTGTGTTTTCTAGGATCAGTATAATATATGTGTTAATAAGTATTGGCCTATATATTGAATCAAATCACTTCATGTCATTGGTGCAGTGTCTGGAATAGGTGAAGCAAAACAACTTCTCTTATGGGTACTAGAAGAGGCAGGTTGATCTGAAATGTCTTGTTCGCGTTGTGAGGGGGAACCAGAGTGTGTCCGCCTTTTGGTTCCTTCTGTTGTGGTTTCTGGAGTTGACAGGCGAAGATCTAGAATAGTAGAAAGCAAATCATCTGCAGATATAGGTAGTTCCTTTGTATGTAAAGCGGATGGCAAAGGGGAAAGTCCAGCGGTATGTGATGTGATTATATTGGAGGACCTGTAGATGGGGTTTCATTTCCTTCCTTTTCATCAGTATCTGTTGAGAGAGGTCTTGGTATATTTGGTATTGATGACCTTGGAATGATAGTGAGCCTTTGTTGCGAGCTGCTTCTAATAGTTGTTCCTTTGTACGGAAATAATGAAATTTGATTATTATATCCCTGGGAGGACCCTTGTCCTTTTTTGGTGTTAATGATCTGTGAATTCTGTCCATTTCAAGTCTTTCCAGTGGGATAGAGGGTGCCAGTTCTTGAAATAATGCTGTGGCTGTAGAATGGAGATCCTCTATACTCTCAGGGAGTCCTCTGATGCGGAGATTAGATCTCCTATTCCTGTTCTCAAAATCTTCAAGTCTATTTTGGAGGGAATAATAATCTTCTTTAAGGCAGTCTAATTCATCAGCATAGTTAGAGATTGCAGCATCAAGTTCATCTGTTCTCTGTTCTAGAACTGAGGTGCGTCTACCCACCTCACGAATTTCTCTAGTCAGCTTTTCTGTAATGCTATCAGATGTATTCTGAAGAGCTTTATGTAGGACCTTTTCAAATTGATTAATTAGGTCAATATTAGGTGATGTTTGTTGTAGGTTGTTTGTAAATATCCCTATGTCATATTCTGTCTCTGAGTGCTGTGAGGAGGCTAGAGACTGCAGCTGCTTCTGTGAGAGGATTTGTGAGGGAAGTGGCACAGCCATTTTAGATGTAGATTTAGTCAGCGCTTCATGTGCTTTCCCTGCCTTAGGTTTAGTTTTCCTCCCGCTATACATCATTTCAAAAGGTGCCCAAGAGTATTAGTAGTATACCTGTCACCAATTTATGTATATTACCAGCTTAGACCCGGATTATTGGCCGTTTGTGTCCCGGTCGGTGCGGAGCGCTCAGGCAGACATGACTACCTCAGGCGTCTTCGCGCATGCGTCTCTTTAAGCCTTTTTTCACACATTAGTGTTCACTCACTCCTTACACCAGCATCCATTTAGACATACATGGCACTTATTATTCCTTTAAATGCACTTCATTTCCACTCCCTCTACATAATCATAATTTTTCATTCACACACACTTCTCACACACTCCACACACCAGGAGACACCCCACACCCAATCCCTACACTCAACCTTCCTTCCCCTTCATCACAATAGAAACCAATTTAAGATTCTACATTTAAAATTCCAATCGTACTTGACCAAAAATAAAAAATTCCAATTTGATTTTTATTTATAAATATCTAATACTTGCATTAAAAACCAAATGGTATCCTATACATAACAATATATAATTGAAAATGAAACAGTATATATGGACATTAACAGACTCAACATGTTCCATTAGTACTGCAAATGGCACTTGTGGCTAATTGGCCATAATTTGGGAGATACCATATAAAGTGCACAGTCTCCAGAGGATTCCAAGATGATCCCAGGAGAGTTGCAGCACATGGAAGAGCACAGTCCTAAAAGTAAGTGCTTTTATTTGGACTGCTGAATGAATGTTCTATTTTGCCAATATCTTACCGGTATTTAATATGAACTCGAGTTTATCTATATTAGATACTATGGTAATATTATTTATCATTACTATCTTTTTTATAATTAATAGATATGACACTTTTCCCTGCACATCATCAGAGTGATATACCTCCGCTGGCAGGAGATTAAAATTGCAACATTTGTCCATACACACCCCCTAACAGCCAAGGTAACTCTGTGTATTTTTGTGCTTGGTTAGGTTTCGTTTACAGAATGGTTTATACAATTTTTAACTACACACACTAGGAGACACCCCACACTCAATCCATACACTTAACCCTTCACCCCCCCCCTCCATCACAATAGACATTAATTTAGGATTTTTATATTTGAAATTCATAGTACTTGATCAAATAACAAACATTTCCAATTTGATTCTTTCAAAAACAACTAATACTTGAATCAAACTAAATGGCAGAGGCGTTGCTATGGGAGTGTGGGGGGTGCGGTCCGCACCCGGGTGACACCCGAGAGAGGGGTGACACCATCCTGAGGGTGGAGAAAGCCCTGGCTCCCTTTGGCATTTTGGTGCGAGCTGGGGCTGCTCCTGTCTGTTTTTCCTCCTCCGAGTCCCCTCTCACTACTGCTCTGCTGAGCCTGTCACGACTTTTCTCCTCCGAGTCACCTCTCACTACTGCTCTGCTCTCCTATTGTGTATCTGAGCCGTCCGCCCTGGCCCCAAGCTGGGGGTGTCCTCCGGTGCCGTAACTCAAGGTGAGCTCTTGCAATGGGGGGGAGGGGGTGTCATGGTGCCGGCCACCCAGTCACACCTGAGCTGACCAGAGCTGCTGTGGTGAGAAGGAGTGCTAAGAGGGGGGTGGTTGTTTTTACTGCTACATACATACATACATACATATTATCTATAATATAGCTGTATCCAGCAGCAAAAACACCCCCCCCCATCAGACCAGTGGGGTGTCTGCAGCCAGGGCTGCTGATTGGGGGTACCATCGGGCCTCTTGTAGAGGGCCCAGTCCCATCACTTTAACAGGGGGCCGGCAGCTTCAAACTTCATAATGTAGTATACATGGGCATACATAGTGTGAACAAATCTTCCCCTCGTGGCCCACTGGTGGTGAATCATATTCCCTGGGTGGGGAGGGGGGAATTCAGTTCATCCAGAGGGGCTCAAGAGACTGCAGAATAGAGGGACTTCTTTTTTCCCTTTCAGTACTGGTGGACTGACACAACAACCAGTGCCGCACTTGCAAAAAGGCCTGGGTCACAGTTCCTGCTGCTGGCGTAGTGATATACTTGGCTTTCCCGCTGCCTGCCTCCTTCAGCAAGTAAGTGCTGAGCACAGGACAGACTCTGTCTGAGGGAATCAGTGGCAGGCTGACAGCTATTAACATCAGCGCAACAGGCATTGGCAGGAGTTGAGACTGATGTGGGGTGGCTAACAGGGAACAGCAGGAGGACTAATCCCAGGGGCAGCATACATGCCAAGTGTCCCATGTACCTCACCTCCCAATCTACAATCTTAAACTTATCTATCTATCATCTCTGCTGAGAGCTGTCATTGATTGCTAGGACCGCCAGCATCCTAGCAAACAATTACGTCAGCTGCTGTCTTTTGCTTGCTGACTACAGGGCCTTGTAGCAACACTCCTTGTTGTGGGCAGGTCACAGCAACTTGCCATCTTCAGTGCAGCTATCAGATCCTGTCCAGCTAGCAAGACACCCTGTCAGCAGGTCAAAATTATTGGGGAGGGGGTGTGACGCCATGTTTTACCGCACCAGGTGACACCAACCCTAGTGACGCCACTGCTAAATGGCATCTTAAAAATACACACACACGTACACACACGTACACGCGCACACACACCTACACACACACGTACACACACACACACGTACACACGCACACACGTACGCACACACGTATATATGGACATTAACAGACTTGGCATGTTCCACTAGTACTGCCAAACGACAAGGTGATCTTTTTTATTTTATTTTACTACACTAAGCCTGGCCATACATTTATACCATTTCTTCTATAGACTTACCAAAACCATATAATAGAAGGTCAAATCTTTGCATACAAATTGAAAGTGTTTGAATCAGGCAGGCCCCTCTCCTACACAGTTGCAGGTAAATCTAAAGGAAATTGAATAAGAAAATTGTATGGTGTATGGCCAGCTTTAGCCCAGGTTCACATTGAGCTGCGGGAATGAAGCCGTGAGAGTTCAGCTGAACTCGCACAATTTCACTCCCGCCTGTCAGTCGCGATTTCGGCCGCGATTAGAGAGACATCTGTGCAGAAAAGTTTCTGCACAGATGTCAATGTAAATTGTGGGACGAAATCTCAAAAAGTAGTAGAGAAACTTTTTAAAATTGGCGCGCACCGATTAGGATGGTGCCATTGCCGGCAAATGCCGTCGCTTTGACATGTCAAATCGCACCAGTGTGAACCATGGCTTTAAACCATTTCATTGATTAATTCATTGAGATTATTGTAAAACATTACAGGTGCTGTACATTTCCCCTTCCCAAGAGGGTCCACATGTGTGGCTTCTTGCAAGCCTTCTGGACCCGGCCCTCATCTTGAGGAGATGGGAACGACGTGTGGAGATTTTTGGACTGCTGGGACCTTTTTAAGCAATTTATGGCTGTAGGATAGAGTTCCATTTCTTGAGCGCTAATTACCAATTTACTAAATCTATTACATGAACAAATGCTCACAGGATATGAGGTATTTAAACCTATGGATGTTTTGATACATCTTTTTAGAGCCAAAAAAACCCCCTGAAGAAGACTATGACCGAATAAAGTTGAAACGTGTTGGGGGGGTTTGTGTGGATATCATTCTTGTAATGTACTGTCAATTGATAGTTGTACTGTGTAATAATTGACAGCTGTAATGAAACATGATTGTACACACCTGTAGCCAGAACTTATATTTTAACCACTTCAACACCAGGCTTTTTTACCACATTAATACCGGGCCTATTCTGGCACTTCTCTCCTACATGTACAAATCATCATTCTTTTGCTAGAAAATTACTCCGAACCCCCAAACATTATATATGTTTGTTTTGTTTTTTAACAGACACCCTAGGGAATAAAATAAAAACTTTTTTTTCTTGCACGGTATTTGCGCAATAATTTTTCAAACGCCTTTTTTTGGGGAAAAAAATGGTTTCATGAATTAAAAAAATAACAAAACAGTAAAGTTGGCCCAATTTGTTGGGAAAATATGAAAGATGTTACGCAGAGTAAATAGATACCTAACATGTCACGCTTTAAAATTGCGCACACTCATGGAATGGTGCCAAACTTCGGTACTTAATCTCCATAGGCGACGCTTTATTATTTTTTTACAGGTTAGAGTTACAGAGGAGGTCTAGTGCTAAAATTGTTGCATGCACTCTAACGCACGCGGTGATACCTCACATATGTGGTTTGAACGGTGTTTACATATGTGGGCGGGACTTAAGTGTGCGTTCGCTTCTGATCGCGAGCTACCGGGGACAGGGGCGTTTTAATTTTTGACTTTTTTTTTTTTTGATCACTTTTATTCCTATTACAAGGAATGTAAACATCCCTTGTAATAGGAATGTGTGTGACAGGTCCTCTTTATTGAGAGATGCGGGGTCAATAAGACCCCACATCTCTCCTCCAGGCTGGAAAGCATGAGATCGTGAATTTTTTCACTGATCTCATACTTACTAGCCGCAATGGCAGCTTTGTTTACATCTGAGGACCCGGGCGTGACGTCATCACATCGCGCCTGGGCCTCCGACGATCATAGAGATGACTGGTGACCAGATGGTCACCAGTCATCTCTATGCTCGTCACGTGACCCGGCGCCGGACTATTCTCTCCGGGTCCCCGATGGAGAGCCTGGAGAAGCATCGGATGGCGGCGGGAGGGGGGGGGATGTCCCCTCCTGCCGCCTATAAGAACGATCAAGCGGCGGAACCGCCACTATGATCGTTCTTATGGTGCGCAGAATCGCCGGCACAACAAAAGGATATCTGATGCCTCTAGCTGCAGGCATCATTCAGATATCCCCCCACAAAGCCAAAGACGTCATATGACGTCCACCCAGGATGGGAGATCCCATCTGTGGACGTCATATGACTATGGGCGGTAGGGAAGTGGTTAAATCCTGTTCCCATCCTTGTACTAATTTTGGCCAATAAAGATTTTACAATATTATAAACTTTCTTGATTAGAATACCTAGCTGCTAAAAAAAACCTTGGGAATCCTTCCAATTTTTCAATTTGGGGCGTGCAGCCCTTTAACCTCTCAGATATGTGTTTTCTATTCTAAGATCCTACGTCCTAGGCTCTTTACCAAGATCGGAGATGTGATGTATCAGACTGACACGCTAGTGGCTTATTCTGCTGGACGTCATCTGACGTCCAGTCAGGATAATACAACCACTTTTCGGCCATTCATCTGCTATATGATGGGCGGGAAGTTAAGTCATATGGTCCAACTTGGTTAATAACTTGAGGATGTGGCACCTATACTAATACCCTTTTTGGTTTGTGGTTTATAGTGTTAACTCCACTAAATATGATTAGGGGAAGTTGCTCACAAGTGACTGTGAGAAGGCAACTGTATTAAAGTGGTTGTAAATGTTTTTTTGTGACTTCTACCTTTTTAGGAAGTGGAAATATCTCCTAAACGTGCGCCGTTTAGGAGATATTTCACTTGTAGTGCGCCAATGTCGTCATCGGCGCTGTGAAGAGACAGACCTCCGTGCCGTTTGTTTTCCAGCGTGTGCAGTGACTGACGGCTCCTGCGTGCATGCCAGTCAGAGCCGGAGTCTGCGGCCCTGGAACAAAGGGGGGTGAAGATGGACATGGCCTGTACAGGGGACAGCACGGGCTTTGTTTGCAGGTAAGTGTCACATAATGGGCTAGTATGCAAAGCATACTAGCCCATTATGCTTTTAATTAGCAGGGAGCAAAAGAGGAAGTAAAACCAGGGTTTACTTCTTCTTTAACCATTGAAAGACCGCTCACTGTATAGATACGTCAGTAAAATGGCACGGACAGGCACAATCGCGTACCTGTACGTGACTGCCTTCGTATGGGTGAGGGGTCCGATCGGACCCCCCTCCGGTACAGTGAGCGGTCGGTATCGCTCCGGGAGCGATCGGTGATGAGGGGGCGGCCATTGGTTTCTGGCCACCCCCTCACGATCGCTCCCGGCGAATTAGATGCTTCCTCTGCCTGTGTAATGTAAACGCAGGCAGAGGAAGTGATGTCATCTCTCCCTGCGGCGCTCACACATAACGGAGTGCCGTGGAGAGAAGATGTCAGGTTAGTGCACAAACACTACACTGACAACAGCGCACATGGGAACACGATCGCACCCCCCATCCCCCAGTCAGTGTCACTGATTGCAGTGATCATTTATTTACTGATCACTGCAAACAGTGACATTTGTAACTGTAAAAGTGTCAGGACAGTTAGTGTAGGTCCCTTTAGGTCCAGGGTAGTCCCCTAACCCCGCCTAATAAAGGTTTAACCTCTTGATCGCCCCTCAGGTAACCCTTTCACCTCCTAGCACCACTGTCACTAAGCGATCGTTTTTCTGAACACTGTATTAGCGTCGGTGATGCCGCTAGGTAGTAATTTTTTTTTAGGTTCGCCGCCAGGTTTTTATAGCGTCAGGTACCCCCATATATTATCTAATAAAGGTTTTAACCCCCTGATTGACCCTAGTTAACCCTTTCACCAGTGATCACCGTATAAGTGTTACGGGTGACGCTGGTTAGTTAGTTTGCTTTTTATAGTGTCAGGGCAACCGTCGTATATAACCCAATAAAGGTTTAACCCCCTGATCGCCAGGCGGGTGATGTCAATTAGGTTTTAGCGTCAGAGGGTCTGCGTCGCGTCAGGTTAGTGCCAGTAGCGCAAACACCCACGCATGAAGCATACACCTCCCTTAGTGGTATAGTATCTGAACAGATCAAGATCTGATCAGATCTATACTAGCGTCCCCAGCAGTTTAGGGTTCCCAAAAACGCAGTGTTAGCGGGATCAGCCCAGATACCTGCTAGCACCTGCATTTTGCCCCTCCGTCCAGCCCAGGCCACCCAAGTGCAGTATCGATCGATCACTGTCACTTACAAAACACAACACACATAACTGCAGCGTTCGCAGAGACAGGCCTGATCCCTGCGACTCAAGTGCTGTAGGAGGTGATTTCACCACCACAGTTAAAAAAAAGAGCATATATGCCGAAGCACGGGGGCAGCAGGGGCGGAGGAGCGATTTTGCTCCTAATGCCTCGTACATATGGTCGAAATTCCGACAGAGGCTTGCCCGTGGAAAAGTCCGACCGTGTGTACGCGGTATAACTTTTGCGGGAGGATGCCCCCATGCTTCGGCATATATAAATGGTGCATGTATGCCCATCATTAGAAGTGGGTAAATGAAGGGAGGTATTCTAATGGTGGGAATACCCACCGATCAATCTTTTTTTCGTTCAGCCAACAGGCTGCATGAAAAAAGATTACAATACATGTCCAAGGACCAGCAACGTACTGGTATGTTGCTGGACTTTGGTTATACCAGAATGATGCCTGCGGGTTTAGGTATCATCTTGGTATCATTCTTTTCAGCCAGCGGTCGGCTTTCATGTAAAAGCAATCCTAGCGGCTAATTAGCCTCTGGACTGCTTTCTACAAGCAGTGGGAGGGAATGTCCCCCCCCGGATATAAAAAGCGCCATTGGGAAAGCATTTTATCACACCAATCTTGGTGTGGTCAGATGCTTTGAGGGCAGAGGAAAGATCTAGGGTCTAATAGACCCCATTTTTTTCAAAAAAAAGTACCTGTCACTACCTATTGCTATCATAGGGGATATTTACATTCCCTGAGATAACAATAAAAATGATAAAAATAAATATGGAAGGAACAGTTTAAAAATAAAATAAAAAAGCACCCCTGTCCCGCCCTGCTCTTGCGGAAAGGCGAACGCAAGCGTCGGTCTGGCGTCATATTTAAACATGCATCATGCATTTGAGGTATCACCGCAAAGGTCAGATCGAGGGCAGTAATTTTAGCAGTAGACCTCCTCTGTAAATCTAATGTGGTAACCTGTAAAGGCTTTTAAAAATGTATGTAGTTTGTCGCAACTGCGCGTTTGTGCGGAATTTTAAAGCATGTCGTGTTTGGTATGTATGTACTCGGCCTAAGATCATATTTTTTATTTCATCAAACATTTGGCCAATATAGTGTGTTTTAGTGCATTAAAATTAAAAGTTTATTTTTTCCCCCCAAAAATGCGTTTGAAAAATCGCTGCGCAAATACTGTGTGGAATAAAAAAATGCAACACCCACCATTTTGATCTGTAGGGCCTTTGCTTTAAAAAAATATATAATGTTTGGGGGTTCAACGTAATTTTCTTGCAAAAAAAATATATGTTTCATGTAAACAAAGTGTCAGAAAGGGCTTTGTCTTTAGGCGGTTAGAAGAGTGGATGATGTGTGACATAAGCTTCCTAATGTTGTGTATAAAATGCCAGGACAGTTCAAACCCCCCCAAATGACCCAAATTTGGAAATTAGACACCCCAAGCTATTTGCTGAGAGGCATGTTGAGTCCATGGAATATTTTATGTTGACACAAGTTGCGGAAAAAAAATAGGATTTTTATAACAGCTTACCTGTAAAATCCTTTTCTTGGAGTACATCACGGGACACAGAGCGACATAGTCATTACTAATGGGTTATATAGATACCGTCAGGTGCTGGCACTGGCAACTTCCAAAACCGGAAGTACCCTCCCCTATATAAGCCCCTCCCATCCGGGAGCACCTCAGTTTTGTAGCAAAGCAATAAGTGTCCCCAAAGAGGGGTGGGAGCTCTGTGTCCCGTGATGTACTCCAAGAAAAGGATTTTACAGGTAAGCTGTTATAAAAATCCTATTTTCTTTTTCGTACATCACGGGACACAGAGCGACATAGTCATTACTAATGGGATGTCCTAAAGCAATGCCAAATGAGGGGGGGGATACACCATATATAAGCTGAGCGCTATCAGACATGAGGATCTTTTGCGGCCTGCAACACACTGCGCCCAAAGGCGACATCCTCCTGACTTCTAACGTCCACCTGGTAGAACCTAGTAAACGTGTGAACTGAAGACCACGTTGCGGCCTTACAGATTTGAGCCAGGGAGGCCTGGTGATGCACTGCCCATGAAGTTCCAACTGCTCTCGTGGAGTGCGCTCTAACTTTGAACGGAGGCGGTCTCCTTCTCAAGCCATAAGCTTGCATAATGACCTGTCGAATCCACTTGGCTAAAGTAGATTTTGACGCTGCCTGACCCCTTCTGGGGCCTTCCGGCAGAATAAACAAAGTATCCGTTCTGCGAATCTGAGCAGTGGCTTTTAGATAAGCTTTAACTGCTCTTACTACATCCAAAGAATGCAATAACTTTTCCTCTACCGAAGTAGGTTTGGGGAAAAAAGAAGGAAGAACCACATCTTGGTTCAAATGAAACCTCGATACCACCTTAGGAAGAAAGGCTGGATGAGGACGTAACACTACTCTGTCCTTATGGATAACCAGATATGGCTCCTTACAGGACATAGCTGCTAATTCCGATACTCTTTTAGCCGAACAAATGGCTACTAGAAAAATCAATTTCCTGGTGAGAAGCACCAAGGAAATATGCTGTAATGGTTCAAATGGTTGTTTCTGTAGAACCGACAGAACCAAGTTTAGATCCCATGGACATATGGGAATATTAACCGGAGGACTAATACGCATCACTCCTTGTATAAAGGCGTTGACTAGTGAATGCGAAGCCAAGGGCCTTTGAAAAAATATTGACAAGGCCGAAATCTGACCCTTGATAGTACTCAAGGCAAGCTTCCTATCTACAGCCCATTGTAGGAAGTCCAGAATCCTACCTATTACGTACTTACGTGGATGCCATTTCTTGGCTTCACACCAGGCAACGTACGCCTTCCAGATTCTATAGTAGATCTGCCTGGATACCGGCTTCCTGGCATTGATCATGGTAGATACCACAGAATTAGAGAGCCCTCTCTTTTTTAGAATGTGGGCTTCAATAGCCAGGCCGTCAAACCTAGGGCTGGTAAGGAAGGGTGGTATATCGGTCCTTGCGAAAGCAGGTCCGGACGATGTGGGAGAGTCCAAGGACTCCCCACTGACATTTTACAATCTCCACGTACCACGCTCTTCGGGGCCACGCTGGAGCCACCAGAATCATTGGTTTCTTTTCTACCCTGATTCTGCGGAGTAATCGAGGTAACCATTGTGGCGGTGTGAATGCATATATCAGCTTGAACTGATCCCAAGGGAACACTAGGGCATCCGAGCCGCAAGCTAGGGGATCCCTTGTCCGAGAGACAAACCTGTCCCCCTTTGCGTTGAATCTGGATGCTAGAAGATCTACATCCGATGTTCCCCACCGCTGACATATTGTCCAGAAAACCTCGGGGTGAAGGGACCCTTCCTCTGGGCCTAATTGCTGGCGACTTAGAAAGTCCGCCTTCCACTTCTCCACTCCTGGAATGAATACCGCAGATATGGCTGGGACATATTTTTTCTGCCCATTTCAGGATGTAATTTACTTCCCTCTGGGCTGCACGACTCCTGGTGCCCCCCTGATGATTGATATATGCCACTGCTGTGGCATTGTCTGACAGGGGACCCTTGGAGTTTGGATGTCCATGCTACTAGGGCATACCGGGCTGCTCGTATCTCTAAGAGATTGATGGGCAGGGCCTTTTCTGCATCCGACCATCTGCCCTGGAGAGACTATTGCTCCAGTACTGCTCCCCAGCCTATAAGGCTGGCATCTGTAGTGACCACCTTCCAAGAAATCGGACTGAAGGATTTCCTTTTTTCCAGATTCTGGGGAACCAACCACCAACGGAGGCTCTTGCGAACGGAAGGGGACAAGGACATTGTAAGTCTAGGGCCTGAACTTTTTTGTTCCAGGCTGACAGTATGGCCCCTTGCAAATTCCTTGAATGGAATTGACCGTAGGGTACTGCTTCGAATGATGCCACCATTTTTCCCAGCAGCCTCATATACAGGCGTATGGACGGCTGTCTTTTTTGTACCCACTAAGTGGATCAAATCTTTCAAAGACAACACCTTTCCTCGAGGCAAGAATATTTTTCTCTGGCCTGAATCCAACCTTAGCCCCAAGTATTCCAGACTTTTGACTGGTTTTTAGGGCTGACTTGTCTCGGTTGATAATCCAACCGTGAGATTCCAGATACTTGATCGTCTTGTGAACGACCACGTCTAGTTTTTTCACTGAGTGGTCTATCAGCAACAAGTCATCCAGATATGCCATTATCATTACACCTTGTGTTCTTAGATTGGCCAATAAAGGGCCAGAATTTTTGTAAACACTCGTGGTGCTGTGGCCAAACCGAAGGGTAAGGCTCTGAACTGAAAATGGCGCCCTTCTACTGCAAAGCGTAGAAATTTTTGGTGGACTGGAAAGATGGGAATGTGCAAATAAGCATCTTTGATGTCGATCGTGGCTAACCAATCCTCCCCTTGTAGGGCAGTGGCCACCGATCGGATCGACTCCATCGGAAAGTCCTGATATACAGGAATTTGTATAGCCCTTTTAGAATTAATATGGGCCTCCCGTCCGCGTTTGCTTCGGGACTGTAAAGAGGTTTGAGTAAAACCCGAACCCTCAGTCTTCCAGGGGAACCTCCATAATTACTCCTTGGAGCAATAGTTGTTCTAGTGCCAACAGGAGGGACTCTCTCTTCCAGGGATCCCTTGGCACGTTTGACCTCAAAAATGGGAAGGAGGAGAGTCTTTTAACTCCAAACTGTATCCCAAACCTACTGCGGAGAGCACCTATCTGTCTTGATCGTGTCCCGCCAGGTCTCTTGCGAACAACTGGAGTCCTCCCCCCACCCGACTGAGTGGGGGCTTCAATGAATTTAACTTTGGGGGAGGTTTTGTACCTCCCCTGACCCAGGGTTTCTCATTACCCTGCTACTGTCCCTGTTTTTTACCCCCGGGATTTGACCGAGGAGGCCGTCGGAACTGTTACACAGCCGATGCCCCAGGGACTGGAGAAGCAGGCCTCTTAAAGAGGGACCTCTAACTCTGCTTTTAACCGGCAAGAGCGTATTTTTACCGCTGGAAATTTTCTGGATATATTTGTCCAGGTTTTCCCTGAATAAGCGTTCACCATGAAATGGGACGCTAACCAGCCATTCTTTACAGGGAGCTTCAGCAGACCAGTTTTTGAGCCATAGGAGCCTACGCATATGTACTATAGACAGCGTAAGGCGGGAGGCCTGATGGACTGAATCCTCTATGGCGTCAACCGCAAAGCCTAAGGCTCTAGGTAGATCAGCTAGGGCAAAGCCTGCTGATCTGTCAAGTCCCTCAAGACCTGTTTCAACTGATCCTTCACTGCTTAGCAGACCCCAATAGCTGCTACTGCTGGTTGTATCACCAAGCAGATTTTCATAAGGACTCCAATCTTTTATCTATTGGGTTCTTGAACATTTGGACATTATCCACTGGACATGTCAGTGATTTATACATACAAGAGATGGCTGCGTCCACTGTAGGGACCTTCCATTTTTTTTTTTTTTTGATGAACTTATCCTCCATGGGATAGACCACCGGAAATCTCTTGGGGGAATAAATATTTTCTCAGGACGTTCCCAATCCTGGTAAATGAGCCCTTTCAGTAAAGGGTGAAGTGGAAAAGAACAAACAGTCTGGGGGCTTCTAGCGACCCCAACGAGGATACAGTAGTGGTTGATGGTTCCGCAAGGTGCATTTTTAAATGCTGATCGGACCATGTTAGTCAGAGACTGAACCCATAATCTTTCAGCTTGAGATGCTGAGAAAAGGTTCCCCCACTGTTGATTCCTCTATAACAGAATCAACCTCATCCTGATCCCCTTCAGGCAGGTCGATCCCTGTATGGGACTGTTGCTCTGCTAACAGGCACTCTGAAGGAGGAGACGGAGATCGGGCGTGCTTTCCCTGACAGGGAGGCAGCGATAAATGTTGACAATCTCTCTCTAATCCTCCCAGAGCTGAGGAAAAAACCTCCTCTGTTACATACACAGGAGCAGGTGACTGAGGACAGCCACAGTACCAAGTACCCTGCGGGGTCTCTACGGTCACTTACCTCTGAACTTCAGGGGAGACTGGTGCAGCAGGAGTATGCCCAAGATCCTCCGAGCCCGATGAGACCCCCTTCGCTTCCTGGAAGATTCAGTTCCGGAGCTTCTGGACGGCATATTCCTAAGCCTAAAGCTGAGGTATTCCAGCCGTAATACACCACTTTTACTGAGAATAGTCTAGCACAATTGCTGCTATATCACAGTTGGTGTCTACTAATGTGCCTTTCTAGGGGATGCCTGTATCAACCGCTTGCTGTATGCCTTTAAATGTTGCCAGCTCTGTCTCTGTACTTCATAGCCAGCTCACTACAATATTGTGGTTTTTTTAAACTGCTGGGACGCCCGCACATGCGCAGAAGCGCTGCGGCGCGCACAGAGCGTCATCCCCCAGGCTCCGCCCCCTTTCCCGGCTCACCTCTATATATAGAGGCGCGTGCACGCGCACGCGCGCGGGCACGTGCGCCTTCGGCGCTAATTTCAAATAGGGTAACAAGGGACAGGAGCCAGGGCCCCTCTTTGCCGCAGGCCGGGGGATGGACGAGCACTGCAACATGGCAGAGGAAGCAGTTTCCTATAAGAGAACTCACCATCTGCCTGGACTTTGCTCTGCTGAGAAGAAGCTAGTCCACATGACAAGAAAACATTCCACAGCGGCCTCTAGTGGACAAACACAGGTACCGCAGTCTAATATATTAAATATATATAAAAAAGAATTTTTTTTTTTTTTTTTTTCTTGACCACCATTAAAAATTATTACATTTTTTTAGTAGTTACAGGCATGCACAGAATTTTGCGGGAATACCATTAGGTAACAGACAGAAAGACAAATTAGGCTTGGGGGTCCCCCAATAGAACCAAGTTCCTGGGGGCCCCCACTTACCTGTTCCTCGCCGCAGGACTTTGTTTGGTCCACAAAAGCCCAAACTTCACCTATCACGGCAGGCATTGTAATCAAACCTTCAGGGACCGGGTTCCCAAGGATTCCACTCCCCTGGACCTGTATAGCACCCTGCACAGAAAACATCTTGGTCGTGGGTATGACCAGAGCTCTGGATCCCAGGGTCCAGCCCTCCTAAGAGAAGCATTACAGGCAAAACCTTGCTCTTCTCTGCAAGGCCCGGGTACCGACCGTTTAGCTATGAAGCTTTTTTGGTCGGATCCGGAATAGCTTACTGAGGCCCAAAAGAACCTGTACGCAAGCTCAGTGAAAAACACATGTTTCTTCTTGGCCAACACCTTAGACACTGGCAAAAAACTGAGGTGCTCCCGGATGGGAGGGGCTTATATAGGGGAGGGTACTTCCGGTTTTGGAAGTTGCCAGTGCCAGCACCTGACGGTATCTATATAACCCATTAGTAATGACTATGTCGCTCTGTGTCCCGTGATGTACGAAAAAGAAAATAATTTATTTTTTTGCACAAAGTTGTCACTAAATGATATATTGCTCAAACATGCCATGGGCATATGTGGAATTACACCCCAAAATACATTCTGTTGCTTCTCCTGAGTACAGGGATACCACATGTGTGAGACTTTTTGGGAGCCTAGCCGCGTACAGGACCCCAAAAACCAAGCACCGCCTTCAGGCTTTCTGAGGGTGTAAATGTTTGATTTTACTCCTCACTGCCCATCACACTTTCGGAGGCCATGGAATGCCCAGATGGCACAACCCCCCCCAAATGACCCAATTTTGGAAAGTAGACACCCCAAGCTATTTGCTGAGAGGTATGGTGAGTATTTTGCAGATTTCGCTTTTTGTCACAAAGTTTTGAAATTTAAAAAAAGAAAAAAAAAAATATTTTATTTTTTCAAAAACAAATGAGAGCTGTAAAATACTCAACATGCCTCTCAGCAAATAGCTTGGGGTGTCTACTTTCCAAAATGGGGTAATTTGGGGGGGGTTTGTGCTATTTTGGCATTTTATGGCTTTCGAAACTGATGGGTAGTGAGTGAAATCAAAAATTTGCGTCCTTAGAAATCCCGAAGGTGGTGCTTGGTTTTCGGTGTCCCGTACGTGGCTAGGCTCCTAAAAGTCTCACACATGTGGTATCCTACTCGGGAGAAGTAGCAAAATGTATTTTGGGGCGCAATTCCACATATAACCATGGCATGTGTGAGCAATATATCATTTAGTGACAACTTTTTGTTGTGTTTGTTTTTTTTGTCATTCAATCACTTGGGACAAAAAATAAAATAAATATATTCAATGGGCTCAACATGCCTCTCAGCAATTTCCTTGGGGTGTCTACTTTCCAAAATGGGGTCATTTGGGGGGGTTTTGTACTGCCCTGCCATTTTAGCACCTCAAGAGATAGGCAGTCATAAATTAAAAGCTGTGTAAATTCCAGAAAATGTACCCTAGTTTGTAGACGCTATAACTTTTGCGCAAACCAATAAATATACGTGTAGCGATACCCTCAGCTTAAGCGGGCCGCAAGGTTTGATTTGGGCCCTGAGTACAGCTCTCCAACCCACCGGCAATCGGCTCTACCCACTCTGGCACAGCTAGTCTAAAGGATACACACATATATCCTTATACTTTAAGAGAGAGATTCAAACATAGAACAGTAATTAAGGGATAACGGATTTTACTTCTTGTTATGCAAAGAAAACACACAGCAATGACAATATGATTTTTAACTTGTATGCAGAGCCCTGTAATGACAGTCACATTACACCATAAGAATAAGGGGGGGGGGGGGTAAAGGAACGCCACGTGGGGCGACCGTTAACTAGGTACCCTATGGTACAACAGCTAAATGTATACCTAACGGATCAGGCCTGATCCCTTACTCTAAAACTTAGTCCTGTAAGAATGATGGATTCTTCACCGGCTCGCTGTAGAGGTGGTGCACATAAGAACAATAAACACTTTGTAATCCAACAGGGAGAATCTGAACAACTGACAGACTTCACTAGAGATCCTCCTGATCAGTCCTGCTGCTGATCTCCAGTGAGAGTCTTAAAGTGAGGTGGTAGGCCTCGGCAGTCTATAGGCACAGTACTGTAAACAGGTTATTGGATGAGCTTTCGCTCAGCTCACCCTCCGGACGCGACCCGTCCGGGACTTCCACCGGCTGTATCGTCACTCGCACACAGCGGTTGTTGCAATCGGGTCTCCGATCCAATCTAGGCTGCAGGCAGGAGATGTTGGATGCCATCCAGGCTTGCAGAGGGTGGAAGGCTCTTTGGTTCACTGTAAGAAGTCCCCAGGCTTCAGGCCCTCACACAGCACAGCTCCGCACCGGTGGATCAGTCTCAGCCGTCCCGTGTCCAAAGAGAAAGAGCTAGGCCTCGCCACCTCCTTATATTCCTTCCCTCCGACTCCCCTCTCTCTGGAATTTCCTGTCTCTGATTAAAGGGGAACACCCCGCTACACACTCCCCCCACTAAAACTCTTTGGTCCCCAAAGATAAACATTTTAACAACATTTCTGAACCATTTTAGAGAGTGCGGAGTATGATGTTGGTACAGGGAATTGCCACCAAAACTCAGAGGTGGGATTCCCTGTCCTACAGGTCACACTGGCATGAGTGGCCTGCCTAACTGTGCCAGAGAGTGAGCTGGGGTTGCCCTCCACCAAATGAACAGTGGAAGGATTGGAGCACTCGTTACTTCTTCTAGCGGTGGTAACAGAGTCCTCTGAGCTCTTTCCCAATTGAGGGTAGGTTAACTTCATGGGAGGCCTCACGACTCTGCGAGCTCTCTGCTCCCTTGGGACTTCAGGCTCTGGTGCCACAGGCTCTGTTTCAGGAACACTCTCTGACATCGTCACTGGTTCTGGGGCCTCTGTCTCTTCTTCATCTGAGTACAGGCCCGGAATATCTTCCCAGCATTCAGGCACGCCGCTGGATGGAATGAACTCTGTAGCTTCTGGGTCCCATCCTGCATATCCTCAGTGGGTGGAAGGTCTATGGTGGGATTTTCCGGGGTTGGGGAAGGCCATAGCCACTCCAGTTCTCCTCTCCCATCTTCACTTGGTTGAGAAGCCTGTCCACCTCTAGATCGAGAGGTCTGAGACCGAGTGTTGGGTCTGGGAGTATCCAAGATGGAAACAGATTCCGGTAGGTTCCTCACTGGAGGTATCCTGACTGCTTCTTTAAGCGGGAGTAAGTGGTTTCTGTGCCAGGCCTTCAAGGGTCCCACTCTCCCCTCTGGCTTTAACTTGTACACCGGTAGTCCAGGGAGTTTCCTACAAATAACGTAAGGCTCAGACCTCCACCTATCAGCAAGTTTGTGCTTCCCTGGGATCCCTAGGTTGCGTAGCAGAACACGGTCTCCAGGCTGCAGGTCTTGCACTCGAACCTTCAAATCATAGTTCCTTTTATTTCGGGCCCCTCTCTGGTCTGAGGCCGCTTGGGCTTGTTCATAGGCCGCTTTCAAATTATACCTAAGTCTGTCTACATATCCTTTGTGGGAGGTAGCAGAGGTATAGTCTAGAGAAATGCCAAAGGCCAGATCCACTGGCAATCTTGCTTCTCTCCCCAGTCTCCACACCTTCCCTATCCCCTCTCCTGGGGTCTTCTGCTCCAACACTAACCGTTGGTAAGCTGTCTTCAGCATGGGATGGATGTTTGGATCTTGATGGCTCCTCATCTTCACCAGGGGGGTCAGAAGTCTTCTCACTAGATCCGTATTGGTGCCTATGATGAGGGACATCTTGCTGGCCCCGGGTGGTCTAGGACACACAACTGCCAGGGTGTCGAACACTTCTGTCTTCCCAGCCACAGAGGGGTCGAATGTCAGCTTTATGGGCAGATAACCATCATAGGGGAACCTCTGCGTTCCCAGGCCCCATATCTCCAGCTCTTCTATCTTCTGTATAGGCAAATGGCTTAAGTGCCTATCGTAGAAGTCTCTGTACAACAAAGTCACTTGAGCTCCAGTGTCCAGGAGGGCCTTCGTATATACTTCTTCCACCTGGATAGATACAGTGGGGGACGGGCCGACCAATTCTTCTGGGTACGGCCGGGTTGAGGTCACTTTCTTCTGAGGACTTGTCTTCATCCAGTTTGTTTTTGACTTTATTCTCTCTTGAGCCCGGTATGCATTGACCTTCCCCACCCTAATGGGAGTACAAACCCGCTGAGGGATGTTATTGTCTCTTGGTTGTAGACATTCCTTCTTGGGAGTGCTAAATTTCTTCTGAGGGGTCTTGTCCCCTCTCTCTGGTGTGTATCTTGGTTGAGAGACCCTAGATTCCTTCTGAGGGGTCTTGTCCCCTCTCTTTTGCTTCCTTCCATTCAGTTTGGAGCTCACTGAAAGAGATGGGCACCCGGTTGACTCCCTCACCGGGGCCCTCTGGAGTTTCCCGCCGGCTGGCGATTATCCATTTTCTTCTTCTTGGGACTGGAACACCTATTGGCAAAGTGGCCACTGCCCCCGCAGTTGTAACATAGCATCTCTTCTCGGTCCTGTATGGAAGCTGGTTCTGAGGTATTCGGGAACAACTCCTTTCTTGGACTTGGTTTCTCTGCTCTTCTTTGATCTTTCTCCATCAAAGAGGTCAGCATCTCCAACACTTGGGACATTTGTGATTTCAAAGTGTCGACTTCTGCATCTCTTTCCAGGCTCTTGACTGAACTGACCAACACTGGTACAGGGGTGACACTCACTCTGGCCACCTGCTGATCTCTCTGCAGCGCCTCTTCGTCCCTAATAATTTTTATTAGATCAGAGTAGGTTAGTGACATTCCTCCTCCTGAGGTTTTCAGGTGCAGCCAGACTGGGTCTGAGCGCCGCGCTCCCCTCATGATCTGCTTCATTCGTGCTTCATCTGCATCTTTGGGCAGCATTCCCTTCTTCAGGACGATCTTGCATAACAGCCTGTTCAACCTTCTAACATACTCTGACAGTTTCTCATTCGGCTGCTGGAAAGTATGTTAAAATTGGTAGACCATCTCTGTCACCTTCTCCAGCTGTCCAAACTCTTCCTGCAGCATGGCCAGACAATCTTGAGCTGTACAGTTTGCATTTCCAAAACGGAAGCTCTTCACCGCTTCTGCCGTGGCACCTTTCAAACTTTCTAAAACTCGTTGTCTTTTCTGTGCTTCAGGCACCTCCCATGCCTCTACTGCTTGTAATGCCTGTTCCACCCAAGTGTCAAAATCTTCCTCCCCCGCAGGGACGGGGAGCTCCCCCGAGAATGTTTTTAGTCTCCGGTAGCTAGTCTCTACGTGCACTGTGCTTGTCTTCTGACAGTTTGTTAGTAGATCCCCTAACGCCTTTATCAGTTCAGGTGATATGGCCGTGGCAGGTGCAGGCGTCACCGGAGGTGTCGCTCCGTCTTTCCTCTCTGGCGGCGTACGGGCCGCAACTTGCGGTGATCCCGTTGGTGATAGCTCTTTCTTAGTAGCGTACGCCAAACTATAAGATCTGTTATCCGGCATCCGCGCATATTTGCATTTACAAGCCTCTGGCTTCCCATCTGAATATTCCACTAGCGTATACTGGTGTGAGGTGTCTGGGTCTGACTTCATTAACCCTTCCACCGTTTCGGTTGACCATTCCTGACCCGGAATGTTAATGACCACTGACTGGCTTGGATCTGCCTTGGCTACTTCACACCACGTTCTGATGTCTTTCGGGTCCATGCCGGTAAGTCTTGGCGGGCTCTCACCGCTGTCTCAGTAATCCCGGATTTACGAGCCCCCACATGTAGCGATACCCTCAGCTTAAGCGGGCCGCAAGGTTTGATTTGGGCCCTGAGTACAGCTCTCCAACCCACCGGCAATCGGCTCTACCCACTCTGGCACAGCTAGTCTAAAGGATACACACATATATCCTTATACTTTAAGAGAGAGATTCAAACATAGAACAGTAATTAAGGGATAACGGATTTTACTTCTTGTTATGCAAAGAAAACACACAGCAATGACAATATGATTTTTAACTTGTATGCAGAGCCCTGCAATGACAGTCACATTACACCATAAGAATAAGGGGGGGGGTAAAGGAACGCCACGTGGGGCGACCGTTAACTAGGTACCCTATGGTACAACAGCTAAATGTATACCTAACGGATCAGGCCTGATCCCTTACTCTAAAACTTAGTCCTGTAAGAATGATGGATTCTTCACCGGCTCGCTGTAGAGGTGGTGCACATAAGAACAATAAACACTTTGTAATCCAACAGGGAGAATCTGAACAACTGACAGACTTCACTAGAGATCCTCTGGATCAGTCCTGCTGCTGATCTCCAGTGAGAGTCTTAAAGTGAGGTGGTAGGCCTCGGCAGTCTATAGGCACAGTACTGTAAACAGGTTATTGGATGAGCTTTCGCTCAGCTCACCCTCCGGACGCGACCCGTCCGGGACTTCCACCGGCTGTATCGTCACTCGCACACAGCGGTTGCTGCAATCGGGTCTCCGATCCAATCTAGGCTGCAGGCAGGAGATGTTGGATGCCATCCAGGCTTGCAGAGGGTGGAAGGCTCTTTGGTTCGCTGTAAGAAGTCCCCAGGCTTCAGGCCCTCACACAGCACAGCTCCGCACCGGTGGATCAGTCTCAGCCGTCCCGTGTCCAAAGAGAAAGAGCTAGGCCTCGCCACCTCCTTATATTCCTTCCCTCCGACTCCCCTCTCTCTGGAATTTCCTGTCTCTGATTAAAGGGGAACACCCCGCTACATACGCTTGACTTTTTTTTACTAAAGACATGTGGCTGAATACATTTTGGCCTAAATGTATGACTAAAATTGAGTTTATTCGATTTTTCTTATAACAAGTAGAAAATAAAAAAAAAATCAAAATTTTCTGTCTTTTTCCGTTTATCGCAAAAAATCGCAGAGGCAATCAAATACCATTAAAAGAAAGCTCTATTTGTGGGAAAAAAAGGATGCAAATTTCATTTGGGTACAACATTGCATGTCCCCATAATTTCCAGTTAAAGCAGCGCAGTGCCAAATTGTAAAAACGCCTCTGGTCATTAAGCTGCGTAATGGTCCGGGGCTTAAGTGGTTAAATATACAGTATTCTTTTCCATTTATATAATCTAAAAGGAAGGGTATAATAAACAAGACAGTAATGGTAATAACATTGTATTGAATGCACCCATGCGGCTGACAGAAACAAGTGTTCAAAAAAAGACTAGAAAAATAAATTTGAATAAATCACCAGGACCAGATGGCTTACACCCCAGAGTTCTCAAATAACTTAGTGATATTACAACCAGACTGTCGTTTCTAATATTTAAAGTGGATGTAAACCCAATTCATGAAATTTGAGCTGGGCACATATATCTGCAGTATTTTGTTATCTCTATTCAAAGGGCTAAGTCCCGTAGCTCTCTCCTGACCCATTCCCCTGTTATCGGCCTGATAACGCTTGACAAATTCTCTGACACTTTAGACAAAAGCAGCCTGACATTTCTGTCGGGAGGTTGCTATAAATTAGCAGGGAGCTGGCCCTGTTGCAAAACACCTCTGGGAGTCTCTGCCCATGATGAGAGGGGGTGTGTGCCTTTCCTCCAATCAGTAATTTTAGCTATCTTGGCTGTATCCCCAGACATCACAAGAAGAGAATTTCCTAACACAATTTGAACTTTCTAAACAGTATATAAATGTGAAGACAGCAGATATACATGTAAAACTTGTGTAGGGAGATTTGGTTCATCCCTGTATCATCTGAGGCTGTTCACTCCACTGGGTGTATGGAGGGTTTACATCCACTTTAAGGACAGTTTACTGATAGAATGGTACCAGCAGATTTATTTGTGGGGGAAAAAAAATTATGTCAAGTTTGTTTGGGTACAGCGTTGCACGACCGCAATTGTCAGTTAAAACGACGCAGTGCCATAACGCAAAAAATGGCCTGGTCATTGAGCAGCCAATTCTTTCAGAGCTGAAGTGGTTAATTACCACTGACCTGTGCTCCATTAATTACTACTGACCCTGGAACTCTGCCTCACTTACTACTGACCTATCAGTCACTTCTGAGCTGTCTGTCACTGCAGAGTTCAGAGGTCCGTATTGAGGAAAAGTCCTGGAGTCAGAAGTGACAGAGTACAGAAGTAAGTGACTTTCTCCCCACTGCACCGCTTATGTATGTTCTCCTTCCCCCTGGACTCTTCCCCATTCTCAGGGTACTGCAGTTCCTGCTCTTCACCCCCTCTCCTATTCCCTGGTACAGTCAGCGGAGCTAAATTATAGCTAATCAGTCCTGCCTACTGGACCAGGAAAGGGGAGAAGAGTCAAAGCTGCAGTACTCAAAGTACTGTGAAGAGTCCAGGAAGGATAGAAGCAAGTCAATCCTCTTCCTGTGTCTCCCCTGCAGCTGCCATTGTCACAGGCAGCTACAGAGGAAACTACAGGATGGCACGGGGAGTAGGGGCCGGGGTTTTGATTGGCTTATAGCACTGCCATGTTGACCTGTTGACTTTTTTTTAGTATCTGCTCTCTCCCCAGTATAAAGCTGATTACAGTGAATCCTAAATAATTAGTGTTTCTTCTCTAGATACCTGTAACGAGTAAAGTTGCTGGGGAGACAGAGGGGCAGCGTTTCACCCCTTCAGGCTAAATAGTGGAGCCAAGTGCCGGAATGTGTTCTAGTACTGGGTTCTGGGATTCAGCTTGGTTTGGCGAGACACCGGGACTTAATGCAAATCTTGGGATGGTCCCACCCAATGAATATGAAAGGGGGCAAATATGAAATTATTTTCTAAATGTGTGGATACTATTTAATTCATTCTGACAAAAAAAATGCATACACCTGCCCTAGCAATGTATTATCTGCTGTTTTATAATTTCCTGTTACATTTCATTTAGTGTTTTTTTTTTTTTTTTTTTTAATGCAGAAAGTTATTTGAAGGTCTGAGGATCAAAATTTTACATTTCAACTTAAAGTGGTTCTATAGCCAAAACATTTTTCACCCGGATGCATTCCCTGCATTTAGGATAAACATTTTGCAGCTTTCTGTCCCCCCCCCCCCCCCCCCCTATATACTTACCTGTGCCCTCCAGTGATCCAGTGCTGTATACGGATGCATCTTTTTTTACATCTCCCTCTTCTCACAGGGAAGAGGAGGATCCAAGATCGCCAACGGGGGATTGTAGAGGATCTTCTGGGCCACTATGTGCAAAAGCATTGCACAGAGAACGTAAGTATAACATGTTTGTTATTTTAATTTAAACATATGCCTTTAGTAACACTTTAACAATCCATTATTGGTTTTATATTCTTTGGGAGGCCTGAGAGCAGTGGTGTTGCTAGGTCTACAAAAGATCTGGGGCTAGAGCCCATAGCAGCGAAGTAAAAGTCATGCGCTTGGACGGGGCATATGCATGTGTATAATTTACTTGTGTCTGTGTGTGTGTGTGTGTGTGTGTATAATATATTCTATCTATATCTCTCTCTGTGCGGATCCCCCTTACTTTAGGGTCCCCAGAGAGCCCCTCCTCCTTGCATCAGGGTCAACAGAGTGCCCCCCCTCCTTACCTCCGGGTCCCCTGTCTGCAGTTGCTGGGGGCCAGTGGAAGCAACAGAACTGTTTAACCCAGGGGTGCTCAATCAGTGGCCCGGGGGCCACATGTGGCCCACGGAACCCTCTGATGTGACCCGCGACCTCCTGCTCTGGGATGGAATAGAATACTGTTAAAGGTCAGTTAATTACTAAAATCAGTGTGTGTGTGTGTATATATGGGCATATTTGTTCTGCAGTGGTTACTGGGCTGCTTTCAAACTGATCCGCAGGTGCAGAGCAGTTTACCTGCGGGTTACCTGCACTGAGCCATAGACTTGTTTTATTATTTGTGAGTTTGGTGGGCTTTCTGGAAGTGCACCAAACCCACAGAATATATAATAAGTCTATTGCAAAGTGCAGGAAAGCCAAAGGTACACTGCGTTGCACCTGCGGTGCGGGTAAACCGTAGCGCATCAGTGTGAAAGCAGCCTTGGGCCCCTTTCACACAGTCAGTCTGACAGTCCGACCAATTGAACCCTCCATTCACCTCGTAGTGGCAGACATAAACCGACTTGTGTCCTACCTCCAATCCGATCCACTAAAAAAAAGAATAGTAGGCTGTGTCCATGTCTGCTCTGCATATGCAGAGCAGACACGGACATGCCATCCACCCGCTCCACTCATTGTGGCCCGTGACCGGTTACCAAGTCGCTTAAGTGGCCCTCGGCCTTCAAAAGGTTGGGCATCCCTGGTTTAACCCCTCAGCTCAAGTGCTTGTGGTGATCCAGACCTGTGTTCTGGGCTCCATCTTTTCAGCTGGTGGCCAGGAGAGGAACATGACTAGTTAATGTTATCAGGCACAAGTTCTTATCTATATTCAGAATTTCTGACAATTTAATCATTGTGACGATGTCCATTTCTATACCAATCTGCCAGGCAATGTAATTGGCGGGAACCGTAGCAAAAGGATTAATCCTTGTGCTGCAGTTCCCGACAATCACATTGCCCAGCAGAATGGACGTCAGAACAATGATTAAATTGTCTGAACTGCTGAATATAGATAAGTTAATGTCGTCAGGCACAAGTTCTTGTCATGTTCCTCCCCTGGCCACCAGCTGAGCAGATGGAGCCCAGAGCCAACCCTAGCTAAGAGACTAAGGAGCTACGGGCCCCAGATTCGGGCTATAGCCCCAGTAGCCACCCCCTAGTGATGCTACTGCCTGAGAGTAAGCTTTAACCATGTAACCTAGCATAGTATGGTCCAGGCACCGTTCACAAAATTCTTCAACAGTTATGATACAGTGAATGTCATCAAGAAAGTGTTTAGATCCTGTGTATATCAAATACAGAAATGTGTATTTACATCCAAAATTTGAATTTTTTTGGGTTCAATTTTAAAATGACATTTGAAAACATCACTATAATTATATATTAAATGAGAACAATTATACAATGGGTACAAACATCTAAATATATGTTGTATCACAGCAAAGATATTTGCTCCACTACTAATTCCAGTCTATATCCAAAAAATAATACATTGAGTATATCCTCCTCTGATTCAGTTCTTCCTCCTCCTAGCCTCTTCCAGTTTCTATCCAAAAAGAATACATACATTGTGAGGGGGTTAGCTCGGCAGCGGGTGTGTGTGACCCCCGGGATGGGCTCCCCACACAAAACAGGCCCAGCAAACGGAGGTTGTGGTTTTCAAAAT
Source organism: Rana muscosa (assembly GCA_029206835.1). Taxonomy (NCBI): domain Eukaryota; kingdom Metazoa; phylum Chordata; class Amphibia; order Anura; family Ranidae; genus Rana; species Rana muscosa. The sequence goes on along the minus strand of JARGYO010005562.1, from coordinate 3,375,946 downwards.
CAAAAAGGTGCGGTTTATTTTCTATTTACAGTGACAAAACACAGCAAAGCAAAAGAAACATAACCAAAATAAATCCTGGTCAAGTTGACCTCTGACTAAACATACAGGTTTCCTAACTAACAACTGGGATCAGCCTAGTGCTGTCCTAGTCCCTAAGTCCCTGGTTTTAAATGTCCAAGCAAATAGCCACACAGGCTTTGTCTCACCGCACAGGGGTTCACTCTCCCTAGACAGTCCACACAGGTCTGGTTCCAGGCATGAGCTAACATCTAATGAAGCTGGGAGTTCTTATAGAGGCCTAAATGAGCTGACAAGCTTCAGCTGGTCTCATCAACTCCCTGTCTGCACGACGCCCAGCCCTCTCCCTAGAGGTATGAGTCATCCATGAGCCCACTAGCCTTATACAACTCTCCACCTAGTTGTATAAGTCGGCGTAAAGCCTGAATCTGGGCGAAATATATCTACCCCCCTGGATGCAACCAGGTGACTTTACCTTCCTGCTGTCACATACCCCCCCCTCTTGTTTTAACCTCGGGGTTGGAACACCAGCAATCAGGCATTCATGTACTCGAGACAAAGCATCCACATTCCCCATTTGAACGCCAGGGCGATGCTTTACTGTGAAGTTGAATTCCTGGAGGGCCAGGAACCACCTATTCACTCTTCTATTTGTTTCCTTGTTTTGAGCCATCCACTTTAACGGAGCGTGATCCGTAACCATGTCAAAGTGCCTACCTAGCAGGTAGTACCGAAGGGAATCTAGAGCCCACTTCACCGCTAAACACTCCTTTTCAACGGTGGCGTAATTTACCTCATGGGACTTCAACTTCCTGCTGAGGTAAATGACTGGGTGCTCTTCCCCGTTCCAGACCTGGGACAATACTGCTCCTAACCCCACATCTGACGCATCACTTTGTACGACAAAGTCTTTAGAGAAGTCGGGTGAGTACAACACTGGCTGGCTACATAAGGCTTGTTTCAAGAATTGGAATGCTGCCTCAGCCTCGGGGGTCCATTTAATCATGACCGACCCTTTCCCCTTCGTCAGGTTGGTTAGGGGCACAGCCTTAGAAGCAAAGTGGGGAATGAATCGCCGATAATACCCAGCGATTCCCAGAAAGGCTCGTACCTGCTTCTTGCTGTTGGGACATGGCCAACTCTGGATGGCCTCGACTTTGTTGAGTTGGGGTTTTATTACTCCCCTCCCAATGGTGTACCCAAGATATTTGGCCTCCTCCTGCCCAATGGTACACTTCTTGGGGTTAGCCGTAAACCCCGCTTCCCGAACAGAGTCCAGGACTGCTTGCACTTTTGGCAGATGTGAGGCCCAATCTGTGCTATGGACAATTACGTCATCCAGGTAAGCCGCAGCATACTTCCGATGGGGCCTCAGCATCTGGTCCATTTTCCGCTGGAATGTGGCCGGCGCATTCTGTAACCCGAACGGCATTCTTTTATATTGGAACGCCCCGTCTAGGGTTACAAAATGCGGTTTTCTCTTTGGCCGACTTGGCCAGGGGGATTTGCCAATACCCTTTTGTGAGGTCAAGAGTCGTCATGTATCGGGCTGTTCCCAGCCGGTCGATCAACTCATCTATACGTGGCATGGGGTAGGTGTCAAATTTTGTAACTTTGTTCAACTGACGAAAATCGTTACAAAATCGCCAGCTCCCATCCGGTTTAGGCACCAACACGATGGGACTAGACCAATCACTTTGGGACTCCTCTATCACCCCTAAGTTCAGCATTTTCTGTACTTCCTCCCGTATTGCCTCCCGTCGAGCCTCTGGGATCCGATAGGGTTTTAACTTCACCCTTTCACCGGGCGGGGTAATGATGTCATGCTCTACCCCAGATGTTTGTCCCGGCAGCTCAGAGAATACCTCCTTGTTGCGAAGCACAAACTCCTTAACCTCCTGTTGTTGGGGTTGTGACAAGGTGGCTGCTATTCCAACCTCAGGAATCACGCAACCAGTTTGAGCTGGTGACCAAGTGTCTGCGACTAGGGACTCTCTATCCCTCCAGGCTTTCAACAGATTAACGTGATAGATCTGTTCGGGCTTTCGCCTTCCTGGTTGTCTGACCTTGTAATTCACTTCGCTCACTTTTTCCATTATCTCGTAGGGGCCTTGCCATTTGGCAAGGAATTTACTTTCAACCGTAGGGACAAGTACCAATATCCTATCCCCCGGGGAAAAGGTACGGGTCTTGGCTCCACGGTTGTACACTCTCTGCTGTGCCAACTGCGCTTGGGCCAAATGTTCCTTCACGATGGGCATTACCTGTGCAATTCGATCTTGCATCAGGGCGACATGCTCAATCACACTCCTGTGGGGAGAACTCTCACTTTCCCAAGTTTCCTTGGCAATATCCAACAGCCCTCTTGGGTGTCTCCCATACAGTAACTCAAAGGGGGAGAATCCCGTAGAGGATTGGGGCACCTCCCTAATAGCAAACATCAAATAAGGAAGTAAACAGTCCCAATCCTTTCCATCTCTATCCACCACTTTCTTCAACATTTGTTTTAGGGTTTTGTTGAATCTTTCAACCAGCCCATCGGTTTGGGGGTGATACACAGACGTACGCAATTGCGTCACTTTGAACAATTTACACAGCTCTTTCATAACCCGGGACATAAAGGGTGTACCTTGGTCCGTAAGCAGTTCTTTACAAATACCCACCCGGCTAAAAACAAGAGATAGCTCTTTGGCTATGGTTTTGGCCGAGGTATTTCGGAGAGGGATCGCTTCTGGATAACGGGTGGCATAGTCCATTATAACTAATATGTACTGGTGCCCCCTAGCGGACTTGATTATAGGACCTACCAAATCCATGGCGATCCTCTCAAACGGGACCTCAATGATGGGTAGAGGGACCAGCGGGCTACGGAAATGTGGCATCGGGGCCAACCTCTGACACACAGGGCAGGAGGAACAATAATTTTCTACGTCCTTCATCACCCCCGGCCAATAGAATCTCTGTAATACCCTCTCTCGGGTTTTCTCTGTCCCCAGATGACCTCCAAGAATGTGCCCATGGGCCAACTCCAACACCAACTTCCTGTAAGGTTTGGGCACCACAAGCTGCTCAACGGTTTCTTCTGCCCTTTTTGCCACCCGATACAGTAGGTCCTTCTCTACGCTGAAGTATGGGTAAGTGCAGGTATTATCTGGGTTCACTAACTCGCCATCTATTTTCACTACGTTTTCCCGTGCCTTTATTAGGGCGGGGTCTTTCAACTGTTCTGTGGCAAAGTTTTCCCTGTGAACCTCAAGATCAGAAAACTCCACAGACGGTAGGTTTTCGTCTGAGGAGGTGGGCTCCTCTCCAGTTTCTTGAGTCTCCCCTGCCAATACTGATAAGGGAAATTCCGGAGAGTCCTCACCACTCTCAGGGGAGTTCTGGCTATCACATTCCTGGTACATAGGGGCACCAGTGAGGGGCTCAGGATCATCCCACAGTTCCCAGAACTTCGGAAAATCCCTTCCCACAATGGCGTCATACGGTAACTGAGATACTAAGCCCACTGGATGAGAGAGGGTACCTTTGGGGGTCTCGAAACACACTGTAGTCACTGGATACTCTCGGGTGTCCCCATGCACACAAATAACAGCTACCTTGCTATTCCCAGAGACCTCTGTTTTAACTAACTCAGCCTTTATCAGGGTCACAAGGCTACCTGAATCCAGCAATACCACAACATTTCTACCATTAACACACATTTTGCATAAATGTTTCTCAGTTCCTCGAATGGCAGTGCATGCGACTGTCGCACACAGCGACTGACGTCTGCCCGTCAGAAAGTCACACTGCATGGGTTCCTCCACAACCGGGCAATTGGCTGCAATATGTCCCGCTTGCCGGCAGCGGTAGCAAACGATCCTTCTTGCCGCCTCTTGAGCCGCTGATTTCCCAGGCTGTTCTCGCCAAACTTGGGGTAGAGCTCCCACCCTCTCACTCTCTCCACCCTTACCCCTTGGAATCCTCTTATCCGCCCCTGGGGATGGTCTGGTCTTAGGGTGGAAAGTCCGAGTGTCTCTGGAAGAGGCCGTCAGGTTCTCTGTAGCCAAGTATTTCTCCACACGATCCACAAGACCATCGGCCGTCTCTGGGTCTCCATGGCTTACCCACTTTTGGATGGCAGTAGGAAGAGCTCTCAAAAACCGATCCATTACAACACGTTCCACAATCTTTGGTGCAGACAAAGTCTCTGGCTGTAGCCACTTTCTGCTCAGGTGAATGAGATCATACATTTGAGACCTGGGGGGTTTTCCAAGCTGGAAAGTCCAGTTATGCACACGCTGAGCCCGGACAGCCTGGGTGACACCCAGCCTTGCCAATATTTCAGCTTTTAGCATCACATAGTCTTTTGCTTGGTCAGGCTCTAGGTCATAGTAAGCCTTCTGCGATTCACCAGTTAACAGAGGAGCCACCAGTCCAGCCCACTGCTCCTCAGGCCACTTTTCTCTTTCAGCAGTCCTTTCAAATGTGGTCAAAAATACCTCTGGATCATCCTCTCCAGTCATTTTTGTCAATAAACGACTCACCCCAAAGGACGCGGTATTAGTGGGACGGCTTTCCTCACTGGTCTGCGGACGTTGCTGCATTACTGCTTCCATTTGTTGTAGTCTCTGCTCTTGCTTCTGTAACAGGTCTATGAAGCGGGCCTCAGATTGCTGCTGGGCTTGTTGATGAGCTTGCTGCTGGGCTGCAAGGCTCCTTTGCAAACCTGCATTTGTCTGCTGTTGATTGGCATTTGCTAGAGCCAGCTGTTTCAGTATCTCCTCCATGCTGGCTTAAAAAAAACTGCCACTGGTTCTCCACCAACTGTGAGGGGGTTAGCTCGGCAGCGGGTGTGTGTGACCCCCGGGATGGGCTCCCCACACAAAACAGGCCCAGCAAACGGAGGTTGTGGTTTTCAAAATCAAAAAGGTGCGGTTTATTTTCTATTTACAGTGACAAAACACAGCAAAGCAAAAGAAACATAACCAAAATAAATCCTGGTCAAGTTGACCTCTGACTAAACATACAGGTTTCCTAACTAACAACTGGGATCAGCCTAGTGCTGTCCTAGTCCCTAAGTCCCTGGTTTTAAATGTCCAAGCAAATAGCCACACAGGCTTTGTCTCACCGCACAGGGGTTCACTCTCCCTAGACAGTCCACACAGGTCTGGTTCCAGGCATGAGCTAACATCTAATGAAGCTGGGAGTTCTTATAGAGGCCTAAATGAGCTGACAAGCTTCAGCTGGTCTCATCAACTCCCTGTCTGCACGACGCCCAGCCCTCTCCCTAGAGGTATGAGTCATCCATGAGCCCACTAGCCTTATACAACTCTCCACCTAGTTGTATAAGTCGGCGTAAAGCCTGAATCTGGGCGAAATTTATCTACCCCCCTGGATGCAACCAGGTGACTTTACCTTCCTGCTGTCACAACATGTACATAAGTAAAGCGAGCACCACTTAGTCATACAGGTATAGCAGCTGAAGTTCAGAGATGCATGGAATTCAGTACTGTAACCAGAATGGAATAATGATAAAAAGCAGCGCCAGACACAGACAGGAGGAAGAACCCAAAAGGAGGAGGAAACACCCAATGTGTTCTTTTTGGTTATAGATTGGAATTAACAGTGAAGCAAATATCTTTGTTGTATTATGCTTGATATGACCTACTTGAATATTTGTACCTATAGTATAAAAGTACTAATATGCAGAATACAACTTTATTGCGAAAACATTCTTGTTATAACTGGTCACTAACTTGTTGGAGTCAGGTATACAGATAAATATTAGTAATGGTTGAAAAGAAAAACTGATAATTTAACAGGGAAAACCAATCCATACATGGTTGTTGGTTGCTTGGATTCATCATACACTAGAAACTGCCCACAAAGGCTTTTGCTGATTTTCAGCCTAAAATCTAGGCTTGTTTTTTGGTCCTTTTTTGAAGCTGTGCTTCATTGCTAAACAATAGTGATGTTCTGTACCGGATCCTGCATTTGTTACTGATTTATTGGTTTACTGTTACTCCAGATGAGGTAGTGTGACATATCTTCCACTGATGCCACTTTTCTTAGCAAGCAGAAAACAGGGAGCAACACCCCATGCTGTTCCCAATGTTTACCTTTTTAAGAAATATTTGATTAATGAAGGCTGTAGACATTCATATTTCCACTGTAAACGGGGAGAGCCACAGCTGTAAAAATACCACCCTCTCTATTATATGCTTTTATGGAAATACGACTGAAAATAGAAGATAGCAGAGCTAGATTTATTGGGATGAGCGCTGTTCAGACCTGCAGGCTGACCTTTTGTGTGAGATGGTAATACAATCAGATGTGGTAAGAAATACATTACACATAAAAAATGTAAAATACCAAACATTTGTGGCTAAAAAATTTAAAAACCCAAACACTAGTGGCTGAAACAATGTAAAATATGAAATTCTAGTGGCTGAAAAACTGCAAAAGCTGAAACACTAGTGGTTTAAAGTGTAAACTCCCAAACACAAGTAGGTAAGAAAATGTGAAACAGTAGTGACTAAAGAAATAAATTAACAAACACTAGCGGCTGGAAAAAGTGTAAATTCCCAAAAGTAAACCACAGAATAATAGTGGTTGAAAAATATAAATTGTAAAACCCTAGTGGCTGAAAAAAAAAAATATTATGAAAACTACCGTCTATACTCGCGTACAAGTCAAGTTTTTTTTTCAGCTTTTTTTTTTGGGCACAGTGAGGTTGTAAATGGGCCTAGTGAGGCTGCAAATGGACATTGTTGATCCTCTTTTCCACTTACATTAGCTGCTGCATTCTCACCCTAGGCTTATACTCGAGTCTAAGTTTTCCCAGTTTTTTTTTGCGGTAAAATTAGGGCCTCGGCTTATACTCAGGTCGGCTTATACTTAAGTATATACGGTAGGTGCTTTAACCACTTTGCGCCTGTCATACGACATGACGGCTGCAAAGTGGTTCTATAATGCCGGGAGGCCATCATTATACGGCCTCTGCTCCTCCGGCCACTGGGGGCGCGCGAGCCCAGCGCATCAGATGCCGATGCACGTGCCTGGCGGCCGCGATGTCCGCCAAGTACCCGCGATCGGCCGGTACACAGACAAGGATCTGTGTGTGTGTAAACACACAGATCCATGTCCTGTCAGGGAGAGAGGAGACCGATGCTGTGTCCATTGTACATAGGGACACAGATCGGTCACCTCCCCCCAGTCAGTCCCCTCCCCCCACAGTATCAATCACTCATAGGGAACACATTTAACCCCTTCCTCGCCCCCTAGTGTTAACCCCTTCCCTGCCAGTCACATTTACTCCATCTTTACATATACCGCTGTTTTATCGTGATCTTGTAAGTGCAATATTCTACTTTTTAAATAAACACCATACAGTATCACACTATGGAGTTCTCTTTCCTTTATATTTTGAGACACCAACCACCGTCCATATTTCGATCCAGTGATCAGCTGTGGGTCCTTAGGGAGACCTTAAATCCCGGTGCCTGTTAGACCACTGTCATAGTGGTCAACTTGATCTGGTAAGAAGACTGCATTATCAGCTTCTATGGTGTCTTCACTGGTGGATGGAAATCTTCTTTTCTCTCAAGCGTCTTCCAGGACAGCCCATGAGACCTAGGGCTCCTCCTACCAGGACAGGAAACACGTTACCCCCACCAGATAAAAAGGGTGGTCCTCCAGGCTCCACTTCAGTATTAGTGTTTCCTCCGAACGGGGGGTAACATGTTTCTGGAACTGGTTCCCCTAGGTCTCATGAGCAGGGCTCCTGAAGGCTTGTTTTGGATGTTTTTACTTTCCTACCTTCTCTTCTCCCAGAGCGGCACATCCATCGGGGAGAATTTGGTATGTTGCGGCTGTCCCTGCTTCTCAGTGCATGGGGAATGCCAGTACCACGATGTGCATCTGTGCTCCGATCCGCGTTAGCCGCTTAGCAGCAGTTGTCATTTTTCTCTCTCCCTGCAAACAGCGTGGCTGGACAGGCAGGGGATTAGAGGAAGCCGTGCGCAAAGGGGCGGAGCTTATGCGCTCCAAGCTGTTCCACAGGAAGTACCTGGAGAGGTTACTTCCGGGGCGTGTGATGTCATCAGCGGGCGCCGGAGACACGAGTTCCTGTCTCTAAACGGCGCAAACAGGGACGCTGGTAAGCTGGCGTTTTAAAAACGGTGAAACCCAGCACAGGCTGCGGACCACCAAAGGGGCAGGATGGACTCCTCTGCAACACCTGCACAGGCAGCGGAAGCAGGCCCTAACTCCAGCACCTCTCAGGTAAGCTTGAAGTGGCTGTACTTTCTTGCATACCCTGTGAGTGTCTTTTTTTCCCCTTGTAACTAGTAGGGACTAGGTGAAGGGGGCACATTTTCCTTTCCTCCTGCACGGGGTGTTTTTGGAGTTTTTGTGGCAGGGTACTTATGGGGTCTTTTGTTGTCTTTTACAGGCCAAGACTCAGGACAAGGCCCAAACGCAGCCACCTAAAAGGAAATGTGCGCTTTGCGGAAACAAATTAAGCTCCTCATGGAGCAAAGCTGTTTGCCGCACTTGCATAGAAGGCCTAGTTAAAGATGACCCGGTAGCCTCATGTCAGAAAATGCTGTCCTCAGTTAGAGATGAGCTTGCTTCTACTTTCAGCTCATTTAGGACTTTAATTGACAAAATTCAGGTTCCTAAGGAGAACCCTTCTCCATTAAGGACTGCAGTTGTTAGCACTCCACAGCAGGGTGTGGAGAGTCAGGACTCTGAGGCAGAGGTCAGATCTACCCATTCTTATGAAGATTCAGGGTCAGAGACAGAGCCCAGGGATAGAGAGTCTGCTAGGAGCTCAAGATTTAAGTTATCTTTAGAGGATGTAGATGACTTACTTAAGGCTATCTATGCAACACTTGAGATAGAAGAGGAGGAAGTACATTTGTCTAAACATGACCTTATGTACAAAGGTTTGCACAGAAAGAAATCAAAGGTCTTTCCAGTGCATAGTTCTCTCCTTGATACTATCAAGCTGGAGTGGGAAAATCCAGAGAGAAAACCTTTCTTTTCTGGTAACCTAAAAAGGTTTCCATTTGATGAGGATGCTGCGCAGCCGTGGAACAAAAATCCGAAGTTAGACGCACCTCTTTCAAAGGTTTCAAAAAATTCGGACCTGGCGTTTGAGGATATGGGCACGCTTAGGGATCCGATGGACAAAAAAGGAGATATCCTCCTTCACAGAGCATGGGATTCAGCTGTAGGGAATCTTAAACCAGCTCTGGCTTCCACTTGTGTAGCCAGGAATTTGGAGGTATGGCTGACACAGATTCAATCCCATTTGTTGGCAGGTACCTCTAGAGAGCAGATTCTAAAATCTTTCCTTCTCCTGTTTCAGGCTGTAGGGTATCTAGCTGATTGTTCCGCAGAGGCAGTAAGAATGTCAGCTAGGACTTCGGCATTAGTAAATTTGGCCAGAAGAAGCCTATGGCTTAAAACCTGGTCAGGTGATGCAGCCTCTAAGTTGCGCCTATGTGGGCTTCCCTTAACAGGGGATCATCTTTTTGGCCCAGGTCTGCAGGATGCACTGGAACGTACGGCCGATAAGAAAAAGGCCTTTCCAGAAAACAAGAAAAAGCCAGCAGCCAGAAAAAAAATTTGTGGCCAGGGTAGGCAGCAAGGTCATAGAGAAAGGGACAATGGGCCCAAGAAACATTGGACCGGACACAAAGGCAGAGGTAGAGAGGGCATCTTGTTTAACCCTCCTCAACAACCCGCCAAGCCACAGTGACACTTGTCTCCCAGTGGGAGGAAGATTGAGGGCCTTTCTCCCACAATGGGCAGCAGCCACCTCGAGTCCGTTTATTCTGGATCTAGTGGCCAATGGGTACAGGCCGGAATTTTCTTGCCAACCTCCAGAGCAACTATTGGTCACCTCCCTTCCTCGAGATCGGGAAAAAGCGACGGCTCTGGGTCTCCAGATTGGAGACCTGCTAGATCAGAAAGTCCTGATCCCTGTTCCCCGCTCAGAACAGAGCAAGGGATTTTATTCCCATATTTTTGTTATCAGAAAACCATCAGGAAAGTATCGGATTATTCTGAACCTTCGGTCTCTAAACCGATCGATCAGGTACAAACACTTCCGTATGGAGACAGTGTTCTCAATCAAAAACCTGCTTTACCCAAACTGCTTCATGGCCACGTTGGATTTAAGGGATTCTTATCTTCACATCCCTATCCATCCAGCCTTCCAAAAATTCTTGAATAGCAGTCAAAATGGGAACAGAGATTCGGCACTTCCAATTTCAAGCCCTTCCCTTCGGTCTGTCCTCTTCCCCACGCATTTTCACAAAAGTGTTGGAGGCGCTGGCTCCTCTAAGGTTAAAGGCGATAACGATTATCCCTTACCTGGACGACCTCCTAGTGGTGGCAGAGTCCTACCAGAAATTATCAGCAGATCTCCAGATTGTACAGGACTTCCCTTAATCCCTAGGTTGGCTGATAAACAGAGACAAGTCTTCTTTGACTCCAGCTCAGAAAGTGACGCATCTGGGATACGACTTTTGCTCAGTAGACCAAAACGTTTTTCTCCACAGGAGAAGGTCTCAAAGATGGTGCAAACAGTCTCAGCTTTACAGACCAATCAGTCTCACTGAGAGAGCTTGCAAGAGCAGTAGGTCTGATGACCTCATGCTTTCCTGCAGTGCCATGGGCAAGATTCCACCAAAGACCATTACAAATGTTTCTTTTGAGAAATTGGTACGGAGAAGCAAGGTCTCTGGAGTCAAGGGTCTTGTTACCTACCAAGGTAAAAAGAAGCTTGTGGTGGTGCACAATCCTTCACCTAACAAGAGGTCTACCATGGTACATTCCTATATCCCAGAGGATCACGACGGATGCGAGTTCCTGGGGGTGGGGAGCCCACCTCAGCAACAAAGTCGCACAAGGAGAATGGTCCTTGAGAGAAGCAAGAGCTTCATCGAACCAGAGAGAGCTTCTAGCAGTTCAGAGAGCCTTGCAAGTTTTCCAGTTGGAGATCAGGGGGTCACAATCTCCAGATTCTATCCGACAACATTGCGACAGTTGCGTACCTCAACAAGCAGGGAGGTACGAGGAGTCGGATTCTTCAGTCTATTGCCCAGGAGATTTTATCATGGGCAGAAGGGAATCTAGCCTCAATATCAGCAGTACACCTGAAAGGGACTCAAAACTGCTTGGCAGACTATCTCAGTCGCTACAGGGTGGATTGAGACAATTGGTCTCTTCATCCCAAAGTATTTTCGGAGCTCACCGACAAGTGGGGTTGTCCCGAAGCGGATCTGTTCGCAAACCAGGCCAACCGCAAGACGGAGGGGTTCTTTTCTCTGAACCCAGCGGATCAAGCATTAGGGATCGATGCTCTAGCGAATCTGTGGCCATTCGGCCTTTGCTACGCCTTCCCGCTGATCAGACTCATTCCGGAAGTTCTCCGGAAGTTTCTCCTAGAAGAAACAGACCTCATTCTGATCGCCCCTTTCTGGCCCAGGAGGCCATGGTTTTCCCTGCTTCAGACTCTGGTCTCGGAGCCTCCAGTAAGGCTTCCGAAGAGAGAGTACTTGCTATCGCAGGGTCCAGTGTCACACCCACAGGGAGTTTCCTTAAACTTGACGGCATGGTATCTGAAGAAAAGATTCTAAGTGCCCAGGGGTTCTCTGACAAAGTAGTCAAGACTTTGGTAAATTGCAGAAAACCAGTCACTAGAGCCATTTATTCCAAAGTTTGGAAAAAATGTAATTCATGGTTATCTGAAAATCAAAGATTATCTCATGATGTTCCTTCTATTTTGGAATTTTTTCAAGAGGGTGTCGACAAAGGTCTTTCAGTTAGTACCTTTAAAGGTACAAGCGGCAGCTATTAGTGTTTTCCTCCAGTTTTCTCTCCTGGAAAATCCCACTATAGCTAGATTTTTCAAATCCATTTCTAGGGCCAAGCCAGTAGTGGTGAGAAGCTGTCCAACTTGGGACCTGTCCCTGGTGCTTCAAACTTTGGTAGAATTTCCATTTGAGCCCCTAGAGGATATTTCTGTTAAGTTACTTACGTTAAAACAATTTTTTTGGTAGCAATTACCTCAGCTCGTAGGGTAAGCGAGTTACAGGCCTTATCAGTGAGGGAGCCGTTCCTCACAATTTTTGAGGATCGTGTTTTAAGAACTGATCCAGGTTTTTTGCCTAAGGTGGCCAGTACGTTCTACAGATCTCAGGACATTGTACTGCCAACCTTTTGTAGTTTGCCACAGGGCGACCAAGAAAGGAAGTTTAGTTTTTTAGATGTGAGAAGAAGTCTCCTCGTCTATCTTGAGGTCACTAAGACCTTTAGGAAAACAGATGCCTTGTTTGTCCTTTTTTCAGGTACGCACAGAGGTAAGAGTGCATCCAAAGCCACATTGGCTAGATGGATAAAGCAAGCAATCTCCGAGGCCTACAAAATTAGAGAAGTTCCTCCACCTTTTGTTACTGCGCATTCAACAAGAGCCTTGTCTGCGTCTTGGGCTGAGAGGGCTGGTGCCTCACCGGAACAAATTTGCAAGGCTGCCACATGGTCCAGTTTTTCGACCTTCATGAAGCACTATCGCCTGGATCTCCTATCTGCGCAGGAGCAGGCGTTTGGTCGAAAGGTCCTTCAGGCAGTGGTCCCACCCTAGACTGGTAAGTTCTGACTCATCGTCTCATGGGCTGTCCTGGAAGACGCTTGAGAGAAAAGCTGAGTTAGACTTACCGGTAACTCCTTTTCTGAGAGTCTTCCAGGACAGCCGGATTCCCACCCGGTTTTTATCTGGAAGTTATGTATATTATGCATGTGTTTTTCAGGGATGTCCTACGGTTCTCGAAGACTGAAGTGGAGCCTGGAGGACCACCCCTTTTATCTGGTGGTTGTAACGTGTTTCCTGTCCTGGTAGGAGGAGCCCTAGGTCTCATGGGCTGTCCTGGAAGACTCTCAGAAAAGGAGTTACCGGTAAGTCTAACTCAGCTTTTTTACACTACTGTGCCACAGAAAAAATCTTTTCCATACTGAGGAAATGTATTTCTAAGACTTTATCATTTTAGGATTTACTTCTTTCTTTGTTTTTATTTTGAGTTGTTAGCATGCAACTCATATTCATTTGATTTGGGATCCCTGTTTGGATGTTCATTTTTTTCACAGGTTATCACCTAGGGATATTATGTTCCATTGTTTTGTAATTTTTTGAAGGTTTTTGCTTACATGGGTTGTTTTGTTTGAGTCACTTTTTACACATAGATCACTGGTGCCAACATTTTTCTTGTTTGTTCAATTTTCCATATAAATTGCAAAACACTAGTGGCTGAAAATAAATTATGAAACACTAGTAGTGGCTGGATTTTTTTTTAGGAATCACTAGTGGCTTTAATGTAAATTACCAAATACTAGTGGCTGAAACACTGGTTGCTAAAAAAAATAAAATATGAACCATTATGAAAGGAAATTAAATAGTAGAGGCTGAAAAAATGTAAGTTACCACACCAGTGGCTGAGAATTTTTTTATAAATATGTACCAATAGTGGTTGAAAAAATGTAAATAAGCAAAAACTAGTGGGTGAAGAGAAATCAAGCAATCGTGGGTAAAAAAATAACTTGCCAAACACTAGTGGCTGAAAAAAATGAAAATTCCAAACACTTATGGGTAAAAAATGTAAATTGCCAAACACTATTGGCTGTAAAAAATAGTAACCACTAGTGGCTTAAAGGCTAAACAAATGTAAGATATGAAAGGCTAGTGACTGAAAAAAATGTAATACTTATGGCTAAAAAAAATATTAAAATATGGGGGCGTACCCGGCAGCCATGTAGAAGGGCTCCTGGAGTGACGGACAGCATCCACCTGCTACAGCGACTGAAGAAAACCCTGTGTGCTATTTACAGTATCGCTACACAAAGGGTGACCGAAGATTAAGATGTGGAAGCATAAACTACGTTTTTTCACTTCGGCGTGCGCCTCCTCCCCTCAAGATGGGGCAGGGTCCTGTAGACCCCCAGCCTCGTGGAATAAAGCACAGCATGGTGAGTGTCAGCTCTCCCTGAGGGACATGGGGAGAAAAAAACAGAAAAGCACTGTCACGTACCTGGTAGTGGAGCCCAACGTGCAGGGAGCGGCCTCTCATAAGCCTCTGGCTCAAGAACCCCTGGTAGAGTAGACAGGAGCTCAAGAGGACAAAGGGGCACAAGTGCCTGGCAGGTAAGCTGGTGTGGAGGGCTGATGCAGCAGCAGGGAGGTGCACTGTAGTCCAGGGCAGGTTTGCAGCAGCAGGGAGGTGCACTGTAGTCCAGGGCAGGTTTGCAACAGGGTACACGAATAGTCAAGTCCAGGCCGGGTCAGTTCATCAGGCGGGCAGCAATCGGGTTAGAGGGTAGTCAGAAGCATAGTCAGGACAGGCCGGAATCAGGACAGGCAGCAATCGGGGGTAGTCAGAGATGAGCCGGATCAGATAACGGGTTTTCAAGATCAGGAGTTCAGATAGCAAGGGTCTCAGGAACGCTGTAGACTGGACAGCAAGGAGCAGAGTGTCTGACTAGTTTAAATGGCATATTCTGGCGCCAACCGCTGTCACAGCGCACGCTCCTGTGCAAGCCATTGCGCATGCGCCGAACGGTTCTTCCATGCACAGGCATTCTCCTGACATTGCTGTTAGGCAGATTACAGAAACGTCTTTCCTGACAAGCACCTCCCTAAGAGTAGTATTAGGATATCATTTTGGCAAAACGACTATTGAACACTCACATGATAGACATGGTAATACGCTCGTCTGTATAAAAAGGTTCCCGATGGAGTTGGTATCAAACACGTCCGTCCAGGCTGTATGACAGGGAGAAAGGCTGGCCAGCTCCCTGCCGTTCTGGGTATAGATGGTGGAAGGCAGCGTGGAGTTTAGAGCTGTAGATGGTGTGGGATGTCACCAGGAAGCCGGGCACAACGCGTTTCAGAGCATGTGCGAGGCTCATACTGAGCATGCACGCTCCTTTCTCAAATGTTGACACAGAGCTGGCCGGTATTTCTCCCTGTCATACTGCAGTCCCTGCATACCTGGATGGATGTGTTTGATACCAACTCCATTGGGAACCTTTTTATACAGACAAGCTTATTCCCATGTCTATCATGTGAGTGTTCAATTGTCATTTTGACAACTTTATAGCCCATTAAATACTACACTTTGAGGCATGGTTAATAAAACAAAAGCGCATCCTAGAGTTTACTCCACTCCTGAGAAGAGCTTCTGTCCTAAGTGCTTCAATATTTTAGACTTTCCCTTTAGCCCACTTGCTGGCCATCTCTCCATACTACCAAGTGCTTTCCCTTGAACTATTTAAAAAGACTATTGGACTGGCATTTCCATTGGCCTTGCACGGCTCTCCCTATGACCACAGCGGCACCTCTCCCAAGGACTCCACTTTTACCAACCCACAGAAGACCAGGCAGCGGTGTGCATCAAGCATTCTCCAGGACGCCGAGCAATCAGAATTCCTTTTCACATGACGCCACAAGGGAACTCGCTAAACAGCTGCAAGATTTTCAAACTACTGATCTTCCCCTCACCGCTACCACTTTAAGGACATGTTGTTGTCCCTTAAGAGCTCCCTACCAGAGATATGATCACTTTTTATGTCCCAAATTAAAGGAGAAATCTCCACTTTAGGGGATAGTGGCTCATGTTGAATTTAAAATGGGGGACTTTGCCAGCACCCACAATGAATTGGTGGATGCTCATAAAATCCATTAGTTGAGTTTTTCCTTGAAAATTGCATTCTTTTTGCCAGGCTCTTACATCTCTCTATGCTGACCTGTCGCAGCACACTCTGCTAGCATGGATAAAATTAGTATCGCTGATGAATCTCCTGCGCAGTCATGACATCACCTATAGGCGGGGCTTCCCTGCTAAACTTCTGATCACCAAAGACAAGCACACAGTCACTGTGCACTCTGAAGATGGACTAGACTACAACTGGCCAAAAAATGGGGGCTGATTCCCCCCCCCGAAGATGACCCTCTGCCCTCTAAGCCTCCCCCTGGCAGAGTCTCTGGATAGGCAGCAAGCACCTGGTTAGCTGTCTCAGGGTTTCCTCACTAAGTTTACCTCAGGCCCTTTTTTTTTTGTGAACTTTTCTCCACTAGTTCTACAAAATTCCTCATACCTCACCCTTTTGGGCATTACCTTAAATTCATATGAAGTGCCATTTGCCATTCAATTTTTTTTTTTTTCTGTTTACTACACTTGAGCACCAGGGTTCAGGACAATCAACGCTCATCACCAGCGAATGCAACATCCGCCTTACCAGTTATTTACCACCAGATCCATTACGTTCATCCGAATTGTGAGTCCTATGATTATCAACCTATGTCCCTTTTCACTCTATTACTACTAGATGGCTCCATTGCTCTTCACTTCTTCTTTGTCACAACATGGGGCTGAAAATTATCTCCATGAATGCCCATGGTCTTAATAGCCCATTTAAAGAAGGTTGTTATGGAATGATGTCGGGAAAATGCAAGGAGACGTGATTTACGTTCAGGAGACTAATTGTAAAGCCCTGAAATCTCTGAAATGCTCTCATAAATCATTTCTGCATCTATTTTGCTTATTCCCCAATCAAGAAGAATGGGGTACTAGTGGCATTTCAATTACATTCCCAAGTAGTTAACCACCCTGGCAGATTCCAAATCTTGGTATGTGACATAAATAATGTAACATACAATAAGATTAATAAAAAGCCTTGATGGTGTTATGTAGAGATTATAACTGTATTGAAATGCTTGGACTCCTCTAACCGAAAGTTCTCACAGATGTACCGTTTTTACCAAATACTAGTGGCTGAAACACTGGTTGCTAAAAAAAATAAAATATGAACCATTATGAAAGGAAATTAAATAGTAGAGGCTGAAAAAATGTAAGTTACCACACCAGTGGCTGAGAATTTTTTTATAAATATGTACCAATAGTGGTTGAAAAAATGTAAATAAGCAAAAACTAGTGGGTGAAGAGAAATCAAGCAATCGTGGGTAAAAAATTAACTTGCCAAACACTAGTGGCTGAAAAAAATGAAAATTCCAAACACTTATGGGTAAAAAATGTAAATTGCCAAACACTATTGGCTGTAAAAAATAGTAACCACTAGTGGCTTAAAGGCTGAACAAATGTAAGATATGAAAGGCTAGTGACTGAAAAAAATGTAATACTTATGGCTAAAAAAAATATTAAAATATGGGGGCGTACCCGGCAGCCATGTAGAAGGGCTCCTGGAGTGACGGACAGCATCCACCTGCTACAGCGACTGAAGAAAACCCTGTGTGCTATTTACAGTATCGCTACACAAAGGGTGACCGAAGATTAAGATGTGGAAGCATAAACTACGTTTTTCACTTCGGCTTGCGCCTCCTCCCCTCAAGATGGGGCAGGGTCCTGTAGACCCCCAGCCTTGTGGAATAAAGCACAGCATGGTGAGTGTCAGCTCTCCCTGAGGGACATGGGGAGAAAAAAGTAGGATTTTTAAAACAGCTTACCTGTAAAATCCTTTTCTTGGAGTACATCACGGGACACAGAGCAGCATAGTCATTACTATGTGGGTTATATAGAATTACCTTCAGGTGCTGGCACTGGCAACTTCCAAAACAGGAAGTACCCTCCCCTATATAAGCCCCTCCCATCCGGGAGTACCTCAGTTTTGTAGCAAAGCAATACGTGTCCCCAAAAGAGGGGTGGGAGCTCTGTGTCCCGTGATGTACTCCAAGAAAAGGATTTTACAGGTAAGCTGTTTTAAAAATCCTACTTTCTTGTTCATACATCACGGGACACAGAGCAGCATAGTCATTACTATGTGGGACGTCCCAAAGCAATGCCAAATGAGGGGGGGGATACACCATACATAAGCTGGGCGCCATCAGGCATGAGGATCTTTTGCGGCCTGCAACACACTGCGCCCAAAGGCGACATCCTCCTGACTTCTAACGTCCACCTGGTAGAACCTAGTAAACGTGTGTACTGAAGACCATGTTGCGGCCTTACAAATTTGAGCCAGGGAGGCCTGGTGATGCACTGCCCATGAAGTTGCAACTGCTCTCGTGGAGTGCGCCCTAACTTTGAACGGAGGCGGTCTACTTCTCAAGCCATAGGCTTGTATTATGACCTGTCGAATCCACTTGGCTAAAGTAGATTTTGATGCTGCCTGACCCTTTCTGGGGCCTTCCGGCAGAACAAACAAAGAATCCGTTCTACGAATCTGAGCAGTGGCTTTTAGATAAGCTTTAACTGCTCTTACTACATCCAAAGAATGCAATAACTTTTCCTCTACCGAGCTTGGTTTGGGGAAAAAAGAAGGAAGAACCACATCCTGGTTCAAGTGAAACCTTGATACCACCTTAGGAAGAAAGGCTGGGTGAGGGCGTAATACTACTCTGTCCTTATGGATAACCAGATATGGCTCTTTACAGGACATGGTGGCTAATTCTGACACTCTTCTAGCCGAGCATATGGCTACTAAAAATATCAATTTTCTGGTGAGTAGAACCAAGGAAATGTGCCGCAAAGGTTCAAACGGCTGCTTCTGCAGAACCGACAGAACCAAATTTAGATCCCATGGGCATATGGGAGCTTTAATCGGTGGAATAATACGAGTCACCCCTTGCATAAAGGTTTTGACAAGTGAATGCATAGCCAGGGGCCTTTGAAATAGTATTGATAAGGCCGAAACCTGGCCCTTGATAGTACTTAAGGCAAACTTCCTGTCTACAGCCCACTGCAGGAAGTCCAGAATTCTGCCTATAACGTACTTACGTGGATGCCATTTTCTGGCCTCGCACCAAGTGATGTACGCCTTCCAAACTCTATAGTAGATCTGCCTGGATACAGGCTTCCTGGCATTGATTATAGTTGATACCACAGAGTTAGAGAGACCTCTCTTCTTTAGGATGTGGGATTCAATAGCCAGGCCGTTAAACTTAGAGTTAGTAAGGAAGGGTGGTATATCGGTCCTTGCGAAAGCAGGTCCGGACGACGTGGAAGGGTCCAAGGACTCCCCACAGACATTTTGATGATCTCCGCGTACCAGGCCCTTCGGGGCCACGCTGGAGCCACCAGGATCACCGGCTTCTTCTCCAACCTGACTCTGCGAAGGAGTCGAGGCAACAATTGTAGCGGAGGGAATGCATATATCAGTCTGAACTGATCCCAAGGGAACACCAGAGCATCCGAGCCGCAAGCGAGGGGATCCCTTGTCCGGGAGACAAATCTGTCCACCTTTGCATTGAATCTGGATGCTAGCAGATCTACATCCGGTGTTCCCCACCACTGACATATTGCTCGGAAGACCTCGGGATGAAGGGACCATTCCCCTGGGCATAACTGTTGGCGACTCAGAAAGTCCGCCTTCCAATTCTCCACCCCTGGAATGAAGACAGCTGATATACATGGGACATGCTTTTCTGCCCATTCCAGGATGTGACTTACTTCCCTCTGGGCTGCACGACTCCTGGTGCCTCCCTGATGATTGATATATGCCACTGCTGTGGCATTGTCTGATTGAATTCTGACAGGGGACCCTTGGAGTCTGGATGTCCAGGCTACTAGGGCGTACCGGGCTGCTCGTATCTCTAAGAGATTGATGGGCAGGGTTTTTACTACATTTGACCATCTGCCCTGGAGAGACCATTGCTCCAGTACTGCCCCCCAGCCTATAAGGCTGGCATCTGTAGTGACCACCTTCCAAGATATCGGGCTGAAGGGTTTTCCCTTCTGGAGATTCTGGGGGATCAACCACCAGCAGAGACTCTTCCGAACGGAAGGGGACAAAGCCATCGGGAAGTCTAGAGCCTGAACTTTTCCGTTCCAGGCTGACAATATGGCCCTCTGTAAATTCCTTGAGTGGAATTGGGCGTATGGCACAGCTTCGAATGATGCTACCATCTTTCCTAGCAGCCTCATGCACAGGCGTATGGACGGCTGTCTTTTTGCACAAAGCAGACGGACCAAGCCCCTCAAAGAGGATACCTTGTCTAGAGGTAAGAAAATCTTCCTCTGGTCTGAATCCAGCCGTAGCCCTAGATATACCAGGTTTTTCACTGGCTGTAGGGCTGACTTGTCCAGGTTGATGACCCAACCGTGAGATTCTAGATACTTGATTGTATCGACAATTACCACTTCTAGCTTGGCAACTGAGTGGTCCATCAACAACAGGTCGTCTAGGTATGCCATTATCGTTACACCTCGTGTTCTTAGATCGGCCAACAGTGGGGCCAGAATTTTTGTGAACACTCGTGGTGCTGTGGCCAGACCGAATGGTAAGGCTCTGAACTGAAAATGGCGCCCTTCTACTGCAAAGCGTAGAAATTTTTGATGACCTGGAAAGATGGGAACATGCAAGTAAGCATCTTTGATGTCGATCAAGGCTAACCATTCCTCCCCTTGTAGGGCAGCGGTGACCGATCGGATAGACTCCATCCGGAAAGACTGGACGTTTAGAAATTTGTTTAGACTCTTTAGGTCCAATATGGGTCTTATGTCCCCGTTTGGCTTCGGGACTGTGAAAAGGTTTGAGTAGAAACCCAACCCCCACTCTTCCATAGGAATCTCCATAATTACTCCTTGGAGCAATAGTTGTTCTAACGCCAATAGGAGAGACCCTCTTTTCAGAGGGTCTCTTGGCATGCCTGACCACATAAAATGGGAAGGAGGAGACTCTTTTAACTCCAACTTGTATCCCAGAGTTACTGCGGAGAGCACCCATCTGTCTTTGATCGTCTCCCGCCAGGTCTCTGCGAACAACTGAAGTCTTCCCCCCACCCGTTTGAGTGGGGGCAGCCCTTCATAGGCTTGACTTGGAGGCTGGTTTAGTACCCCTTCGGATCCAGGGTTTCTTATTACCCTGTGACTGTCCCTAATTTTTACCCCCTGAGTTTGACCGAGGAGGCCGTCGGAACTGCTTAGTAGCAGACGTCGCAGGGATAGGAGAGGTAGTCCTCTTAAAAGATGGACCCCTAGACCTCTTCTTACTCGGTAAGAGAGTACTTTTACCACTGGAAATCTTCTGGATATACTTATCCAGGTCCTCGCCAAAAAGGCGTTCCCCATGAAATGGGAAGCTAACTAAGAGCTTCTTACAGGGAGCTTCAGCAGACCAGTTTTTGAGCCACAGAAGCCTACGCATATGTACCAAAGACAGCGTGAGGCGGGAGGCCTGATGGATAGAATCCTTGATGGCGTCAACCGCAAAGCATAATGCTCTAGGCAGATCAGCCAGAGCCTGGGCCTGCTGGTCTGGCAAATCCCTCAGGACCATTTTCATTTGATCCTTTAAAGCTTGGCAGACCCCAATAGCTGCCACTGCTGGCTGTGTAACAGCCCCTGCTGTGGAAAAAGCAGATTTTAATAAAGATTCCAATTTTTTATCCACTGGATCTTTGAACATTTGAACATTATCTACTGGACATGTCAGTGATTTGTTCACAGAAGAGATGGCTGCATCCACCGTAGGAACATTCCATCTCTGGGTGAACTTTTCCTCCATGGGATAGATCACCGGAAATTTTTTAGGCGGAACAAATAGTTTATCAGGATGTTCCCAGTCCTGGTATATAAGTCCTTCCAATAATGGATGTATTGGAAAGGAGCAATTAACCTGGGGAGCTTTTAGCGACCCCAATGAGGAGACAGCAGTAGTTGATGGTTCAACAAGAGGCATTTTAAATGCAGATCGAACCATGTCAGTTAGGGTCTGGACCCACAATCTTTCAGTCTGTGATGCTGAAAATGGTTCATCTACTGTCGATTCCTCAAAAACAGAGTTAACCTCCTCCTGATCCCCTTCAGGTAGGTCGGTCCCTTCCTGGGACTGTTGCTCTGCCAACAGGCACTCTAATGGAGGTGATGGAGATCTGGCGCGCTTTCTTTCCTGTAGAGAAGAAGCGATCAATGCTGCCAATCTCTGCTCCAATCCCTCCAGAGTTGAGGAAAAAACCTCCTCTGTTATATATGCAGGAGCAGGTGGACTGAGGACAGCCGCAGTACCTGGCACTCCCGGGGGTTCCTTATGGGTATTAACCTCTGATTTCCCAGGGGAGGAGGGTGCAGATGACTGCTCCAGATCCTCAGAGCCCGATGGAGACCCCCTACACTTCCTGAGAGGTATATCTCGGAGTTGTTTAGGCGGCATATTCCTTAGTTCAAAGCTGAGGTATTCCAGCCGCAATACACCCCTTACTGAAATAGTCTAATGCAATTTTGCTGCTATGTACATCAGTGGGTGTCTACTAATGCGTCTTTCTGGGGATGCCTGTATCAACCGCCCGCTGTAAGCCCCTATACCATGCTACCAGCTCCTTTTCATGCTCTGTGTCCATAGCAAGCAGCGTGGACTGAGTCCTTTTATCTTGCTGGGACGCCCGCACATGCGCAGAAGCGCTGGGCGCACAGAGCGCGTCATCCGCCAGGCTCCACCCCCTTTTTTGAAGCTAAATCTTTTAAAAAGAAAGCGTGTGTGCACGCGCGCGCGTGCACGTGTGCGCTCTTGGCGCCATGTAGGGAGAGGAGCCAGGGTCCCTGTTTCACCAGGACTCGGGGATGGAAGGAAACTACTTGCAGCATGACAGAGGAATGCAGCTTCCCTGATAGAGAGCTCACTCATCTGCCTGGACTTTCACCATGGAAGGAATAGTCCCAAGAAAAAAGACGTTCCACAGCGGCCTCTAGTGGACAAACACAGGTACCGCACTTTTGTCTTTTTTTTTTTTAAAACCTCCTTTGTGAAAAACATTTCCAGGTTTACAGTTTTTAAAACTTCCTTTATGAAAAAACATTTCTAGGATTTCTTAGGCATATACAGCTATTAGCGGGAATACCTTTTAGGTAACAGGCAGAAAGACATATTAGGCTTGGGGGTCCCCTCAATAGAACCAAGTTCCTGAGGGGCCCCCACTTACCTTTTCCCCGCCGCAGGACTTTGTTTGGTCCACAGAAGCCCAAACTTCACCTTTCACGGCAGGCATTGTACTAGACCTTCAGGGACCGGGTTCCCAAGGATTCCACTCCCCTGGACCTGTATAGCACCCTGCACAGATAGCCTCTTGGTTTTGGGTATGACCAGAGCTCTGGATCCCAGGGTCCAGCCCTCCTAAGAGAGGCATTACAGGCAAAACCTTGCTCTTCTCTGCAAGGCCTGGGTACCGACCGTTTAGCTATGAAGCTTTTTTGGTCGGATCCGGAATAGCTTGCTAAGGCCCAGAGAACCTGTACACAAGCCCAGATGAATACATGTTAACCTTGGCCAACACCTTAGACACTGGCAAAAAACTGAGGTACTCCCGGATGGGAGGGGCTTATATAGGGGAGGGTACTTCCTGTTTTGGAAGTTGCCAGTGCCAGCACCTGAAGGTAATTCTATATAACCCACATAGTAATGACTATGCTGCTCTGTGTCCCGTGTTGTATGAACAAGAAAACAGAAAAGCACTGTCACATACCTGGTAGTGGAGCCCAACGTGCAGGGAGCGGCCTCTCATAAGCCTCTGGCTCAAGAACCCCTGGTAGAGTAGACAGGAGCTCAAGAGGAC
This sequence comes from Rana muscosa, assembly GCA_029206835.1. Lineage (NCBI taxonomy): Eukaryota > Metazoa > Chordata > Amphibia > Anura > Ranidae > Rana > Rana muscosa. The sequence continues at coordinate 3,352,380 of JARGYO010005562.1, read as the reverse complement.
AAAGGGGCACAAGTGCCTGGCAGGTAAGCTGGTGTAGAGGGCTGATGCAGCAGCAGGGAGGTGCACTGTAGTCCAGGGCAGGTTTTCAGCATCAGGGAGGTGCACTGTAGTCCAGGGCAGGTTTACAGCAGGGTACACGAATAGTCAAGTCCAGGCCGGGTCAGTTCATCAGGCGGGCAGCAATCGGGTTAGAGGGTAGTCAGAAGCATAGTCAGGACAGGCCGGGATCAGGACAGGCAGCAATCGGGGGTAGTCAGAGATGAGCCGGATCAGATAACGGGTTTTCAAGATCAGGAGTTCAGATAGCAAGGGTCTCAGGAACGCTGTAGACCGGACAGCAAGGAGCAGAGTGTCTGACTAGTTTAAATGGCATATTCTGGCGCCAACCGCTGTCACAGCGCACGCTCCTGTGCAAGCCATTGCGCATGCGCCGAACGGTTCTTCCATGCACAGGCATTCTCCTGACATTGCTGTTAGGCAGATTACAGAAACGTCTTTCCTGACAAGCACCTCCCTAAGAGTAGTATTAGGATATCATTTTGGCAAAACGACTATTGAACACTCACATGATAGACATGGTAATACGCTCGTCTGTATAAAAAGGTTCCCGATGGAGTTGGTATCAAACACGTCCGTCCAGGCTGTATGACAGGGAGAAAGGCTGGCCAGCTCCCTGCCGTTCTGGGTATAGATGGTGGAAGGCAGCGTGGAGCTCAGAGCTGTAGATGGTGTGGGATGTCACCAGGAAGCCGGGCACAACGCGTTTCAGAGCATGTGCGAGGCTCATACTGAGCATGCACGCTCCTTTCTCAAATGTTGACACAGAGCTGGCCGGTATTTCTCCCTGTCATACTGCAGTCCCTGCATACCTGGATGGATGTGTTTGATACCAACTCCATTGGGAACCTTTTTATACAGACAAGCTTATTACCATGTCTATCATGTGAGTGTTCAATTGTCATTTTGACAACTTTATAGCCCATTAAATACTACACTTTGAGGCATGGTTAATAAAACAAAAGCGCCTCCTAGAGTTTACTCCACTCCTGAGAAGAGCTTCTGTCCTAAGTGCTTCAATATTTTAGACTTTCCCTTTAGCCCACTTGCTGGCCATCTCTCCATACTACCAAGTGCTTTCCCTTGAACTATTTAAAAAGACTATTGGACTGGCATTTCCATTGGCCTTGCACGGCTCTCCCTATGACCACAGCGGCACCTCTCCCAAGGACTCCACTTTTACCAACCCACAGAAGACCAGGCAGCGGTGTGCATCAAGCATTCTCCAGGACGCCGAGCAATCAGAATTCCTTTTCACATGATGCCACAAGGGAACTCGCTAAACAGCTGCAAGATTTTCAAACTACTGATCTTCCCCTCACCGCTACCACTTTAAGGACATGTTGTTGTCCCTTAAGAGCTCCCTACCAGAGATATGATCACTTTTTATGTCCCAAATTAAAGGAGAAATCTCCACTTTAGGGGATAGTGACTCATGTTGAATTTAAAATGGGGGACTTTGCCAGCACCCACAATGAATTGGTGGATGCTCATAAAATCCATTAGTTGAGTTTTTCCTTGAAAATTGCATTCTTTTTGCCAGGCTCTTACATCTCTCTATGCTGACCTGTCGCAGCACACTCTGCTAGCATGGATAAAATTAGTATCGCTGATGAATCTCCTGCGCAGTCATGACATCACCTATAGGCGGGGCTTCCCTGCTAAACTTCTGATCACCAAAGACAAGCACACAGTCACTGTGCTCTCTGAAGATGGACTAGACTACAACTGGCCAAAAAATGGGGGCTGATTCCCCCCCCCCCCGAAGATGACCCTCTGCCCTCTAAGCCTCCCCCTGGCAGAGTCTCTGGATAGGCAGCAAGCACCTGGTTAGCTGTCTCAGGGTTTCCTCACTAAGTTTACCTCAGGCCCTTTTTTTTTTGTGAACTTTTCTCCCCTATTTCTACAAAATTCCTCATACCTCACCCTTTTGGGCATTACCTTCAATTCATATGAAGTGCCATTTGCCATTCAATTTTTTTTTTTTCTGTTTACTACACTTGAGCACCAGGGTTCAGGACAATCAACGCTCATCACCAGCGAACGCAACATCCGCCTTACCAGTTATTTACCACCAGATCCATTACGTTCATCCGAATTGTGAGTCCTATGATTATCAACCTATGTCCCTTTTCACTCTATTACTACTAGATGGCTCCATTGCTCTTCACTTCTTCTTTGTCACAACATGGGGCTGAAAATTATCTCCATGAATGCCCATGGTCTTAATAGCCCATTTAAAGAAGGTTGTTATGGAATGATGTCGGGAAAATGCAAGGAGACGTGATTTACGTTCAGGAGACTAATTGTAAAGCCCCGAAATCTCTGAAATGCTCTCATAAATCATTTCTGCATCTATTTTGCTTATTCCCCAATCAAGAAGAATGGGGTACTAGTGGCATTTCAATTACATTCCCAAGTAGTTAACCACCCTGGCAGATTCCAAATCTTGGTATGTGACATAAATAATGTAACATACAATAAGATTAATAAAAAGCCTTGATGGTGTTATGTAGAGATTATAACTGTATTGAGATGCTTGGACTCCTCTAACCGAAAGTTCTCACAGATGTACCGTTTTCTCAGTGAGTCCAGTCAGTTTAACCCTTGGTGGTGCCTACATGCTTTGGGTTTTACATAATTTTCTGCCCCTCATAAGTAGTATTACCGAATCATCAACCTTTTTTAGACAAATCTTCTCACTCCATACAGTTTTTCATGTGGAGATTCTTTCTATGACTTTGCCGTACCACGCACCAATTTCAGTGACTCTTCAGGCGAAGTACACGGCTCCTCTAGGGTTTCTCTGGCATAATGGCACTTCCCTGTATGCATCGCACAAGCTGCAACTCCAGGAGCAACTGAAAGTTCTTCCAGCTAAATTCCTACTCTGAGACTAACAACTTTACCCTTTTGGTGTTCACACAAAGCATTTTGTAGAGGTTTATTGCTTCAGTTGTCCTCGAGGGAGAAGAGGTGGAGGTTGCAAGCCCGGTCTGTAATCTTGGCTAAAATTAAAGATTTTGAAGCACTCAAACAGAATTTATCCCTCAAACCTTGAGTGAGTTGCAAAAATACAGATTGGACCTCAGACAGAGCCTGCTACGGCAACATGAAAAATTTAAGGCCACATATTAAACCCACAAGACTGGCCAGCGATTAGCTAATCATTTGCATGCTAGGAAAACCAAATCTAAATTGCCTTCTTTGTTACACCCTTCCATAGGCTCTAAAGTCTTCCACCTCAAGGAGATCGCTGACTTCTTTAGGTCATATTATTCTTATCTTTATAATTTGAAAGATTACCCAGAAGCTACTCGACCTACTAATGCCAAAATAGCAGATTTCCTTTCTAGTCTAAACTTGCCCTCAGTGACCCCCAATCAGCTTGAATCTTTAATCCTTTCCATCTCGATGAAATCCTTGCAGCCATCAAGACTATGCCGAAAGGGAAGTCACCGGGTGCGGATGGCTTTGCGGCTGAGTACTACCAAACATTCTCCAGCATACCTTTTCCTTATTTGATTAAAACTTTTAAAATGCTTAGGGCGGTTATTGTTACTTTGCCTAAGCCGGGGAAATCGCCTGACTGGCCTCAAACGTTCTTCCAATTTCTTTATTGAATACTGATCTGAAATTGTTGAATGTCTCTCATACATTAATTCAAGCTGACCAAGTTGGTTTTGTCAAGGGTAGGCAAGCAGCAGATGGCACGCGGAGGACGTTTAACCTTTTGAGAATAGCAGAGGCGCGTAAGTCCCCTACAGGTTTTCTGGCATTAGATGCTGTAAAAGCATTTGACAGGGTCTACTGGGGGTCTTATCAAAGATGCTATTACAGCACTATATACCTTCCCCCCCCACGGCACAAGTCTACACATCTAACACACTTTTGGATAATTTTCCAATTACGAATGGGAGGGTCCTATATCCCCTTTTATATTTTCCCTACTAATGGGGCCTCTAGTAGCCCTAATCAGATCTCATCCTTTAATTGGAAAAACGCCATAGCTGGTCATCCCCACATAATAGAAATGTTTTGCAGATGATGTGATCATAACCCTCACTGGCCTCATGATTTCTCTCACGGCAGTGGAATCTGCCCTAAATTGGTTCAGTGAACTATCTTTTTACAAACTCAACATAACAATTCTCCGCTCTTCCAAAGATGTTTTATGAGCTATAAATGCTTGTTTTCAATATCAATGGGAAGCTCATAGTTTAGCTAATCTTGGCATTACTCTTACTGCCCACACATCAGATATTTGAGGCTAATTGTAAATCACGGATGCATTCTATTGCCTAAATTTTTCTAATATTGAAAAATTTGAACTTGCATGGTTGGGCAGTGTAGCCGTATAAAAGATGTTGATTTTGCCCAAGATATTATACTATTTCCATACAGTACCTGAGAAAATTAAGTACTGTCCGTGATACTTTTTTTGAGTACTGCTTGGACCTTGAAGAAGGGGACATACCCCGAAAGCTTGTCCTGAAAAATTCTATGTTAGTGCAAATAAAAAAAGTATCACGGACAGTACTTAATTTTCTCTGTCACAATTGCACTAATACGGCTACAATTACGTCAAGCATACAGTACCTAAAATCTTTTACCGTAATGCTTAAGAGGTATATATGGAAGTTTAATGAAGCTTTTTCTCAAACATAAATCGAAAGGTGGAGTAGGATTACCAATGCTTACCAAATATTATGCCGCATTGCTTGATCAGATTAAGGCCTGGTTTATACCTCAGGAAAGGAATTTGGTGAGCATTGAAAGGGCTATGCCACCTAAACATGATTTGCAGTCCTTGTTATACACCAGGATGATCTCTAATCCTACTCGCACACCTTTACTACCCTCTATCTTTTTGCGTTTACTTTCTTGGTAAATCATCCTAATCCTTGCCACCCTACCCAGCAACTAGGAATCCCACTAAAAGCTTATGAACATCTGCTCCAATCAGTTAGTCACCCCATGGATCCAAATGGGCCTTATGTCCCTTCAAGAGCTAAATCTGCAAACAGTGGGGAAACATGCACACTTCCCTACAGATACAGGCTTTCCATCAAAAACATCCCCTTACAGATATTATGGTTGACTCAAAATCATGGCAATATCTACAACAGTCAGTACCCAACAAGGGTGGCCTATTGTGGTTCTAGAAGTATCTTCAATACTCTGGCAATTTTAGTAAATCGGTCCACATGGTAAGTTGGGAGACAGAAAATTGGTAAAACCCTTTTCGTATACTGAATGTCAGCATGCCTTAGCTAACAATATTAGTGTGACTCACTGCGTTAATCATTGGGATAGTGCCCTTAGGATTCTATACCAAGGATATCTAACACCGTACAGATTATCTAAATTTTCTTCTCATGCTTCCCCTTTGTGTTGGCACGAATGTGGCCTTACCAGAAATTTAATGCATATATTATGGGACTGCAAGTCCCTCTGAAGCTTCTGGAATGTGGTGTTTTCCCTCAGATCTCAAACTACAGCTATACTTCTCTCACCATCCCCACATTTAGCATTATTGGGCTTAAGGATATATTGTTTCCCTGTACAACATAGAACCCCAATTTCACATATCCTTATTGCTGTAAGATTAACCAAAGATTGGAATACTACGCACGCACCTAACCTCACAGATTTAATCAATAGAGTTAATGCCCACATATAAACTTTGCTTATAAAAAAAAAATCAATAGTCATGGGCTCAATTCCTACTATTGTAAATGGGCTTATTGGGATTCACTTAAGCTATCAGACTTTTACATAGATGTATTTACAGTCTGTTATTTATAGTGAACAAAATACTGGTGCAAGTTTTTTTCTTTTAATGTCTCATGCTGTCTTTTTTTTTTTTTCTTGAATCCGCTAGCATGATAAGTGCTATTATCAGTCTATTCACATTCTAGTAGCATTATAAAGCCTCTGTATATTATTAATATCTGGGCTCAACTTTTGATATGTGGAAATGATAGATCAACATTCTGTTAGTTGGTACTGTTCACATTTTTGTGTTACTTTTAAGGCAGCTTTCACACTGGGGTGGCGTGTTCCTTAGTGGTAAAGCGCCGCTAGTCTTGGTGCTGTACTACAGTTTTTTTCGGCCGCTAGCGGTGCACTTTTAACCCCCAAGGAGGGGTTAGGAAAGGGTTAAAAGCACCCCTGTTGCGGCGCTTCAAAATCGCTTTCAGGCACATTGAAAGTGCTGCCCATTCATTGCAATGGGCAGGGGCAGTGTAGGAGCACTATATACAGAAAGCGCTCAGGCTTTCACACTGGAGGCACGACAGGCAGTTTTCAGGCGCTTTACAGGTGCTATTTCTAGCACTAAAACGCCTGAAAACTGCCTCAGTGTGAAAGTAGCCTAAATTAAATAAAGTCTAAAAAAAGATGAATAGTATTAAGTATATAAAAAAAACAAAAGTCCATACAGTGAAGAAAAGTGTCCTTCAGCAGGGAAAATGTATCCTCTTTCCAGATAATTGGACCTATCAAGGTCTGTATGCGCATTAGACATGTGTACACTGAAATATTTCGTTTCGGAATTTCGTTTTCGTTCGAAAAATTAATTTATTTAGTTACTCCCGAAATTCGTTTTTATTTATTTAGTTTTTCGTTAAAAATTGCATTCGTCCGAAAATCCGAAATAATTAAGGTCGAATCTGTCATTGAAGGCTTATATGGTGTGTGTGTGTTCTAAGAAGATTCGACGGAGCAGCTAAACTATTCGACGCAGCAATCGTACATTTCCGGTCGAATGTTCCGCCTACAAGCTAGCTATAGTAGAATTCTAGTGTTGTATGACTAGTAATAATTATATTTATTAATTATTATTACTAGTCATTCAACATTAGAATTTTTCTATAGCCCATGAGCGGATGCATTTAACCGGAAATGTACGATTGCAGGCAGCATCGTACAGTGAGTTTAACTGCACCGTCGAATCAACTTAGAACTTTTGACAGACACCATAAGCCACAGATTCGACGTTTGTATGTCTTCGTCGAATCTTCGTCGTTCATGTGGAATGGATGGTCTATCCCAACAGTCAGCTAACTACTTTCACATTCGTTTGTGCACGTCCTCTGACGTTGTGTCAGTGTCGGATAATATGGCGACCCATTTTGACCACATGGAGGACGTTCCTGGGCCTTCTATGGAGGAAGCAGCAGCTTCCAAAAAGCGGCGCTTGGGGACACAAGCTGCAACCAGCAGGAAGCGTAACCTTATGTGGACTCACATTGAGTCCCAGGTCCTTGTAAAGGAAACGCTTCCTTACTGGATACAGCTGTGTGGCCCCCGCTCCAGGGATACCACTCAGGAGTGGAAGCGGGAGAAGTGGGAGGAGATCTCCAAAAAAGTTGAAGGGATGTATCGCCATCGGCGTGACCCGACTGCCTGTCGGAAAAAATTCAGCGACATTAAGCGGTAAGTAACATGTCTGATTATTATTTTTTTTACATTTTAACCACTTCAGCCCCGGAGGATTTGGCTGCCAAATGACCAGGCCACTTTTTGCGATTCGGCACTGCGTTCTTTTTTTCCCCACAAATAGAGATTTCTTTTGGTGGTATTTGATAATCTCTGCGTTTTTTTTTTTTGCGCTATAAACAAAAAAAGAGCGACAATTGTGAAAAAAACACAATTATTTTTTTACTTTTTGCTATAATAAATATCCCCAAAAAATATCTAAAAAAACAAATTATTTCCTCAGTTTAGGCCGATACGTATTCTTCTACATATTTTTGGTAACAAAAATTGCAATAAGCGTTTATTGATTGGTTTGCGCAAAAGTTATAGTGTCTACAAAATAGGGATAGTTTTATAGCATTTTTATTATTATTTTTTTTTACTAGTAATGGCGGCGATCAGCGATTTTTATCGTGACTGCGACATTATGGCGGACACATCGGACACTTTTGATGCCATTTTGTGACCATTGTCATTTATACAACAATCAGTGCTCTAAAAATGTACTGATTTTACACCATACACAGTTCACACAAGCGCATAATTAGAAAGGTGGACTGGACATCTATATTTTATCAGCACAATCCCAATCCTTTCTTTTATATTTTATTGTGCACCAAAAAAGCATACGTTTTTCTTAAAATAAATTTGGTTAATAAAAAAATGTGCAAATCTTGTGCTACGTGAAAAAATGCGCCTAATCCAAAAATTCCATTTGCATTGTTTCATTCTACGGGTTCATTCTACATTTGTTTCATGTGTTGATGTCATTTTCAGATTACAATTGTAGTTTAATTATGGAACCTGTTTCTCTTCTCTTTTTGTTTTGCAGTTCCATAGCGCGTAAACGCCGGCAGTTGGGGCGCAGAGGGAAGCAGGTGCCTCTCCTCCCCCATGAGGCAGAGCTGTTAGCGGGTATAGGGGAGGATGAGATCACCCATCTCCTGGCTCATCAGGGTTGGTGTCAGCATTGCATTGTGCAGGACATTTTTTTTGTCAAGCATCCGACATTTACCATATTGTGTTTGATTTTATTTAAAGATCGCATCCAGTCCCAGCGCCGCCGGAGGTGGAGGGCGGAGGAGCAGGAGTCCTCCATGTCATCAACGCCCAGTAAGTAGTGTAGTAGTGACACTAATACAGTGGGTCCTTTTCCATTTGTCCAGCCTTCCATTGTCGATTCCAGTGTCATTGCTTCTCGCTCAAGCAGTGACAGGTAGAGCCTCTGCAACCTTCTGTCAGGTAACGCAACCGCTTGCGTAACTTACGCAATCTGACAGAACGTCGCTGCTCTGAACTGAGGCACCTGATCAGTGGCGGTGCACCTAGCACTCGCCGCTGGAACCAGGACAGGTAAGTGCCTCGTTTTTTTTTAGAGAGATTTTTTCTAAATGGTTGAATGCATGTCCCTGCCTTGTAGATAAACGTTAGTGACCTGACCTGTATTGCCATGCTAATGGATAATTAATTTTATCTATATACAGTATTTATTTATAGTAATTTGAAGCTTGAACATTGTAACGTTCATCATTTCTCCTTTATATTAAATAGGTGTCATCCAATCAGAGGGGGAGACTCAGGAGGAGGAGGCTGAGGCGGCAACGCCCACATGTAAGTTAGTATAATCTTGCTGGTGTATGCTGAGTGATCATACATGTTTCAATGTTCTTGTACTAATGTGTGAGATTGTTGTACACTGCAGATTGTAATGTTCTTTTCTATATTAATCATAATCAACAGCTGCTGAGGCTGAGCAGGAGGTGGAGGAGACCTGCACTGTAGAGGCTGCTGGGGATGCGGAAGCTGGTGAACAGCCAGACGCGGCAGATCCAGGGAGTAAGTATAACTTTTTTTGTATTTTCCAGGCAAATATAGTATTTTAAATATGAAATGCTGATGGCAAACCTTGTCTAGAAATGGTTGTGATTTATTCTCCAAGGCTTTGGTTTAGCTGGAATTATTAATTTTTAGTCCCCCTTTGCAGCTGATTCCAGTCTTCCCGTTAGCGTGACCTGTGCTTGTTATTTCCTCAATGTCACTTCCCTGATCAAGCCAGCTTCTTGCTGCAGTTCAGGTTCCCAGTCTGAGCCAATCACTGTTAATCATCGTGAATAACACAGCAGGCTGGAGGGGGTGTGTCAGACAAGAATCTCCAGCTATTGGCTGGCAGTCCCTGGACATGGTCAATCTCCGGCATGCCCCTAATTCATGCATTAACACTTTCCTCATGATGTCTGGTGCCTCCTCTTTGGCATCATCTAAAGCAGGGGTCTCCAAACTGCGGCCCGAGGGCCAGATGTGGCCCTTTGGTAGCTTTTATCCGGCCCTTGGGGCACTAATTCTCCCACTCACACCAACAATGGGGCATTTTTTTCTTCTATGGATACTAATGATGGGATACTATTCCTCCTACTAATAGGGGCACCACTCCTATTGACCACCAACCCTGAGGCCATATTTATTCTCACTGATGATGGGCCCATGACATTTTCTGCCCCTGTTGGCCACAATCCGGCCCCCCCTAGAGTCTGAAGGAAAATAAACTGGCCCTTTTTTTGAAAAGTTTGGAGACCCCTGATATAAAGCAAAAAATTGTAAATGACCTTGTAGATCTTTGTGCAGGCAAATATCTATAAGAAGTTGAGTCTTGCATAGGTCTTGAAGGCTCAGGGAGAGACCAGACCACTGCAGTAGCAGAGGGGAGCAGATGAAGCACCGGATATCGAAGGTTCAGTAATTGTAAATTCTCTGTTATACCTCCTAGCCTAGACCAGGAGTGAGTAACCTCCCTAGCCTAGAACAGAAGTGGGGCTTATTCAATCAGTGGCTATATAAAATTATCAACTTTAAAAAGTAGCCTGCTATATTTTAATAAACAACTTTTTGTTAGGTCATCCCTAATGCAATGGCTTGAATGGCTTCTCTTTGGTGAGTGTAATGTTAATAGCTGGTATAGCTGATATGTTTTTCTGCAAGTGCAACTGATCTTCCATATTTGCGACAGTCAATCAGTCTGGATGAGGTAGAGTAGTTAGTGGTCAGTGTGACGGATCTCAGATACCCCAGGTGGGAACATCCGCCAGACCTGTGTCTCCTGTCCTCCAAATGCACCTGCAGCCTGCAGATTCGCCATAACCAGCCCTTAACCCCTCAATCACAAGACAATCCACACAGGTGTTGAGGGTTAAACATGCAGAGCATCAACAGTTTATTAAATCCAAAACATACACTTTTACACACAGTTAGGGACACTCCCCTTAGCCTTGTCATAGAGGGGGGGTAGGGGACAAGGAAGAACCAATGGGAACTGAACATTGAAACAGAGACTACAGGTAAACATAAAGGGATTATGGTAAGCAGGCAGCCCTTCAATACACATCCCCTGCGGAGAGATGTCTGCAGTCCAGACCATTGTCTATGTGCCATGAACCAACACAATTAAGCACAGCAACAAGAGGGGGGGATGGGGGGGAGAAGGGATGTAGCATTACATTACATTTTCTCAATACCAGCTTTCCCCAAGTCTCTCAGTCTCTTCTGGGCCATAATCTGTGGGTAAGAGGCCAGCCCTCAGTCCCTTCCAAAACACACAGTGACAGTGGGTTCTGTCACAGTCAGCACTTAGGCATCCATTACACCTTAAGATTTTCTCAAGCCGGCCGTGCGACCAAGCGGATAAAATCTTTGGGAGATTCTCCTTTACACTGCTCGATGTGTAGAGGGGAATCCCTTTGTACTCTGGCCGGGGAGGACACTCAGCTCCGCCCCGGTCAGAGTACAGTAAAGTACTACACCTTCCTGCACAGCTCAGCAAACCTGGGATGACGCAGCAAATTGACACAGACACCACTATCTCCTACACACAAATTGATTAGGTGCATCTCACTGAATATCAAAAGTGGAAAACTGGTATGTAGAAGTGAAAACATCTCAAGATGTTACATGATTGTCTACAAGCGTTTTGAGATAATTGTCTTTATATAATGTTAGGGTGAAGAAGTCATGTGTATTGTATTATCTATCTAATGTATTTTCTTTTCTTCACAGGTGAAGTCTTCATCCTTCACCTCCACTCGGTGGACGAAGGCCTGGACCTGCCCGCGTCTGGTGATTGTCCTTCCTCCCCAGCGGTTTCTCCGGTGCATGTTCTCCTCCACCCTTCACTATCCCCCCACCTGGACACACCCATTAGTGCCTCCTCCCCAGTGCGTCCTGGTGAGGATTCTCCAGCCGCTCCAGTACACATCCCCCCTCCAGAGCCACATGTGAATGCGTATCTGCGACGCATTGTGGAGGTCCAAGAGAGACAATATGCCGAAACCAGGAGGCTATGTCACTCTTTGGCCCTCCACAATCGCCGGCAGCTCCGTCACTATGTGGCTCTGGAGAGGTACCAATGCAGCCTTAGGAGCCAACTGGAGGCTACTAGGTACCTCGGTGAACAGATGGCTGGCATCAATATGTCCCTACAGCGACTGGTCACCAGGTTGGGGGAGAATATTTTTTCCTAATTTTTTATTTTTTATTTTTTTTTATATTAAAAATAAAAATGTTTTTGTTCAGAACTAATTGTTTTCTTGAATCTTGCTTTCCTTGTTAGGTTCATTAATCATTATGTGATGTTTATCTAAATGAACTAGTCCATTTATTGTTACTAACTTACTAGAGGCCTTATAATTGTCTTTTCTACATTTAACCATCAGGCTGAACTTAGAAAATTTAAGAGATTTCTTTCTACACTATTTCAATGTGCAAAGGGTAATTCCATTTATCTTGTGTCCAGTCACGCCGTTCAGCTTTCCCCCCACCAGAATACTAGGGATGAGCCGAACACCCCCCGGTTCGGTTCGCACCAGAACCCGCAAACGGACCGAAAGTTCGCACGAACGTTAGAACCCTATTAAATACAATGGATGCGAATGTTCTAAATCTAAAGTGCTAATTATCCACTTGTCCCCCGCCCACTGTCAATAGACGGCGGGCGGAGGATACTCTCGTTCTGGGAGGACGTCATATGACGTCCTCCCTTTAAAACGAGCTAGGAGGCGCGCGCGAGCCGCCAGCGGCGCACGCGCGCCCGCCGCGTTCACAAGGCCCCGGTGCGCGTGCCCGGCGGCCGCGATTGTCGCCGGGCACCCGCGATTGCCTGGGAAACGAGCAGGAAAGTGGATCTCTGTGTGTAAACACAGAGATCCACGTCCTGTGAGAGAGAGGGGACCGATGGTGTGTCCCTTGTACATAGGGACAACCATCGGTCACCTCCCCCAGTCAGTCCCCTCCCCCCACAGTAAGAACACTTTGAGGGAACATATTTAACCCCTTCCCCCCCCCCCTAGTGGTTAACCCCTTCCCTGCCAATCACATTTATACAGTAATCAATGCATTTTTATAGCAGGGATCGCTGTATAAATGTGAATGGTCCCAAAAATGTGTCAAAAGTGTCCGATGTGTCCGCCGCAATATTGCAGTCACAATAAAAAATCGCAGATCGCCGCCATTACTAATAAAAAAAATAAAAAAATAAAAAATGCTATAAATCTATCCCCTATTTTGTAGACGCTATAACTTTTGCGCAAACCAATCAATACGCGCTTATTGCGTTTTTTTTTTTTTTACCAAAAATATGTAGAAGAATACGTATCGGCCTAAACTGAGGAAAATTTTATTTAAAAAAAAAAAATGGGTATTTATTATAGCAAAAAGTAAAAAAATAGTGTTTTTTTTCCAAACTGGATGCTCTTCTTTTGTTTATAGCGCAAAAAATAAAAACCGCAGAGGTGATCAAATACCACCAAAAGAAAGCTCTATTTGTGGGAAAAAAAGGACGCAAATTTCGTTTGGGAGCCATGTCGCACGACCGCGCAATTGTCATTCAAATTGTGACAGCGCTGAAAGCTGAAAAATGGCCCGGGCAGGAAGGGGGTTTTCGTGCACAGTAGAGAAGTGGTTATAATGACTAATATGCAAGTTATTGTCCTAAAAAGGGGTTGGGAACCCGGGTTCTCCCCCAGGGGACATGTATCAATGGAAAACGAAGTTTTAAAAACGGCAGTTTTTCGGGAGCAGTCATTTTAATGATGCATAAAGTGAGAAAAAAAAAGAGTCAAATATTCCTTTATATATCGTACATGGGGGGTGTCTAAAGTATGCCTGTGAAGTGGCATGTGTTTCCCGTGTTTAGAACTGTCCCTGCACAAAATGACATTTGTAAAGGAAAAAAAGCCATTTAAAACTGCTTGCGGCTTTAATGTCATGTCTGGTCCCGGTAATATGGATGAAAATCTTTAAGAAAAATGGCATGGCTACCCCATCACCCCCCCCCCTACCCCAGCCCATTACCAGCCCCTTTGGGACTTGTATGGATATTAAGCGGAACCCCGCACACAAAATAAAAAAGGCCCTATATACTCTGAACAAGTAGAATCTGTTTGTAATTTTGAACAGTAATATTATAGAACAGTAATGAAGGGTATATACAGGTGTATACTGTGCCACTAACTCCTACAGATGCCTGTATTTGAGAACAGCAATGACGGATATACAGGTGTATACTGTGCAGAAGGCTCAGCAAAAATGACACTGACACTGTCCCCTGCCTATACTTCTCTGTCCCTGTACCAACACACTGTAAATGCACAAGGTTTAGCAAAGAATATCACTGACACTGTCCCTGCCTATCCTTCTCTGTCCCTGTACGAACACACTGTAAATGCACAAGGTTTAGCAAAGAATATCACTGACACTGTCCCTGCCTATCCTTCTCTGTCCCTGTACCAACACACTGTAAATGCACAAGGTTTAGCAAAGAATATCACTGACACTGTCCCTGCCTATCCTTCTCTCTCCCTGCACGCCAACACACTACACAAGGCCACCGCGCTGGCGGGCTTTTATGGTGTGGGGCGTGTACTAAACCCCCCTGAGCTATAATTGGCCACAGGCATCCTGCCTGTGGCCAATTATGGCTCTCCTCACTGCCGGCGCTGTGATTGGCCAAGCATGCGGGGTCACAGTGCATGCTTGGCCAATCACAGCGCCGGGATTGCACTGCGATGGCGCAGTGTATTGTGGGCCGCTAGCGTCACTCGAATTTGTCGCGAACGGCCCAAAACGTTCTATCTTCGGCGAACGATCGAACAGCCGATGTTCGAGTCAAACGTATGTTCGACTCGAACACGAAGCTCATCCCTTCAGAATACACAGCAGATAGTAACAGCAGGGGTTAACCATACAGTCCTCAACAGTTCACAGGGCATAGGTTGCAGGCTTGCAATCATGAGGGCAACAGTTAACCGGACAGAGGTTCCCAGGCGAGCGCAATCACAAGGGGCAACAGTTCAAAGGGCAGTCATCATTTCCAGGGCTTGAGTAACATGGCAGCAGGGTAGATTACTCACACTGGTGACTTCGGACAATTGCAGATGGTCATGAAACAGGTGGAGGATCAGAGAGGGCCCTGGTGTCCCCAGGGTCAGAGATGGCAAATGGGAGGGGTCCTGGGCATCTGGATGCAGTTCAGCAGTGACCAACTAGTCTATCTTGCATAGAGTCACGTTTCCAGCTGTATGCTTCTTTGTTCTATGTTGTGTTGGTAACAAATTCTGATCCTTGAGTTGACAGTCTCTCCATCAAGAGGAACTGTCATGCTGTTGAGGTCATCTTTAACCACTTCAATACAGGGCTTTTTGTACCTATACAAAACCGGGCCTATTTTGGCACTTCTCTTCTACATGTACAAATCATCATTCTTTTGCTAGAAAATTACTCAGAACCCCCAAACATTATATATGTTTTTTTAGCAGACACCCTAGGGAATAAAATGACGGTCATTGCAACATTTTTTCTTGCACAATATTTGCGCAATAATTTTTCAAACGCCTTTTTTAAAAAAATAAATGGTTTCATGAATTAAAAAAAACAAAACAGTAAAGTTAGCCCAATTTTTTGGGAACATATGAAAGATAATGTTACGCCGAGTAAATAGATACCTAACATGTCACGCTTTAAAATTGCGCACACTCATGGAATGGCGCCAAACTTCGGTACTTAAAAATCTCCATAGGCGACGCTTTAATTTTTTTTACAGGTTACCAGGTTAGAATTACAGAGGAGGTCTAGTGCTAGAATTGTTGCACGCGCTCTAACGCACGCGGCGATACCTCACATGCGTGGTTTGAACGGCGTTTACATATGTGGGCGACTTACGTGTGCATTCGCTTCTGATCGCGAGCTACCGGGGACAGGGGCGTTTTAATTTTTTTTATTTTTTTTTTATTTATTTATTTTACTTATTTATTTATTTTTTTACAATGATTTTACTTTTTTTTTTTTTTTTGTTCACTTTTATTCCTATTACAAGGAATGTAAACATCCCTTGTAATAGGAATGTGTGTGACAGGTTCTCTTTATTGAGAGATGCGGGGTCAATAAGACCCCACATCTCTCCTCCAGGCTGGAAAGCATGAGATCAGTGAAAATTTTTTCACTGATTTCATACTTACAGCCGCAATGGCGGCTTTGTTTACATTTGAGGACCCGGGCGTGACGTCATCACATCGCGCCCGGGCCTCCGACGATCATAGAGATGACTGGTGACCATCTTGTCACCAGTCATCTCTATGCTCATCACGTGACTCCACCAACGATGCCGGAAGATTCGCTCCGGGTCCCCGATCGCACGGGGGAGCCCGGAGAAGCACCGGATGGCGGCGGGAGGGGGGTGTCCCCTCCCGCCGCCTATAAGAACGATCAAGCAGTGGAACCGCCGCTATGATCATTCTTATGGTGCACAGAATCGCCGGCACTTTAAAAGGATATCTGAATGATGCCTCTAGCTGCAGGCATCATTCAGATATCCCCCTACAAAGCCGAGGACGTCATATGACGTCCACCCAGGATGGGAGATCCCATCTGTGGACGTCATTTGTCTATGGCTGGGTAGGGAAGTGGTTAATCATTGTCTCTTATTTCCAGACCATCATACAAAAATGGTTAAATTAGCACACGTTGCTATTTGTATTTACAAAGACAGCAACACGTGAGCAGTAGCGCCACGTTAAGGCTTCAACCCTTGCTACTGTCCATTCACACAACATTCATTCATACAATCACGCACACTCTAGTCACTCTACACAACACTCATTACAAAAAAGGGTGATGGAAGGAATAAAGGGAAAAATTTGGATTGCTTAAAACAATATAATTCTATTTAAATCTTGGGGTCACACTAAAGACAACTGCTATTGTCAAGTGGTAAGAAAAAAAATGTATTTTCCTCAACATTTGGATGGTTCCTCTGAGTCCCATCTATCTTCACATGGTGATAATGATTCAGGTCTCACAAGTTAAGGGTAGGGTAACCAAGCTTGGGGAGGTTAAATTTCAGGAAAGTTATTTGTTCCATCAAATGGGGTGTCAGTTGTGCACAGTGTGGATTAAGGATGTTCCCAGTAATAGAGAAAACTCTCTCACTTTGCACAGTGGTTGGAGGACAGGATAGTAGTTGCTGGGCAACCAGACAAAGACCAGGCCACAAACTTTTCTTACTATCCCAATAGTTCAAAGGGTCCTCTGAAGGAAGCAAAGGTGCTTCATATAGGTAGGCCCTGACCATTTCAGAGGCACTGCTCTCTTCTCGATTACCTGCTGCTTGACCTGCATCCACCAGATTGTCAAGTGCCTCTACCCAACATGCAGATGCTCCACTTGGTTGTTTTTGAGTGATGGTGCCAGGTCTTGGAATAGCAGACATGGCAGGTGAATCTTCCAAACTGGCTTCATCCGGCATACATCTCTGTTGCTGCAAATTACGGACCCTTTCAATCAATTTTTCTTTCCAGTAGGAGAGGCTGTTGTCTCTGAGTGCCAGTTTACCTTTGATCCTGGGATCACATAGGGAAGCCAGCATGAGTTCAGGGCTTTTGCGGACACGATCATTTAGCTGATCTTTTAAGTTGGCTTGTAGTTTTCTGATGAAAGACGCTACATCGGCATGAAGTGGGCTGCCACAAAGAGGCTCACTGTTTTCTAGGAACGATCCCATCTTATCTATGAGATAGGTAAACAAGGGTATGACCTGTCCTAGGCTGGCATTGCTCTGACTCAAGTTTTCCGTCACATTCCGTAAGGGTTTTAAGACAGAAACGAGCTGCCCAATTATACACCAGTCATCACGTCCCAGTGTGGAATCAATCCCAATGCTGTGGCGGGATGATAGATTGTGGATGGCTGTCTTTTGCTCCAAAATGCGTTCCAGCATTTCCAGGGTATAGTTCCACCGGGTGCTGACATCTTGTTTCAGTCGATGTATGGGGAGCCCTGATTGTTCTTGCTCCTCCCTCAACAGTTGACTAGCCCCTACACTGCGGTGGAAATGCCCTGCAATCTTCCTGCAAAGGTCCAAGATTTGAGCAATCTTGTTGTTTTTCTCCACTGGGATTGCACCCTTGACCACTAAATGCAGTATGTGTGCAGAACAGCGGACACCGACAAAAGATCCATCTTGGAGCGCTTTAACCATGTTTGAACCTCCGTCTGTCACTATGAACCCAACAGAAACATTGGTGACTGCCAGCTCTCCAAACCAATTGGCCAACATTGATCTAATTGCTCGCAATATGTTGGCAGAGCTGTGTTTGTCATCACGGACTTCTGTGTGGAGCAGGAAAGCTTGATAACCCTGCTGGTCTTGCGCTGCAGACCGTCCTGATGAAGTTTGAACACTTACACTAGTGCCACCACCAACAGGCACAGTGGCCTGCCACCAGTGTGCAGTCAAAGACAGGAAAGCGTGTTGACCGCTGGGAGCTGTCCACAAATCAGTGGTCAAATGAATTGTCTGAAGCCTCGTACACACGGCCGAGATTCTCGTTGAAAAAAACATGTCGTTTTTTTCGACGAGATTCTTGGACAAGAAACTTGTCCCGGCCGAGTGTACACACGCTCGTTTCAAAGAACCCGCGGTTCTTTGAATGGAGCGTACGCGGTGACGTCATCGACGAGCATGCGCTCATCACATTCGATGCCGTCGCCGCCATCTTGGTATACCCTACGTATGCCTAGGAAGCTACCGCGCATGCGTCAAATTCATTTTGAACATGCGCGGGCTTCCGGGAGGACAGGTAAGTGTACACACACTCACTTTTCTCGTCGAGAAACATGCCGAGGAGAATCTCAACGAGAAAATAGAGAGCAGGTTCTCTATTTTCTCGTCGAGGTTTCTTGTCGGTTTTCTCGATGAGAAACCCGATAGCCGCGTACACACGACCGATTTACTCGGCAAGACCTCTCTGCCAGCAAGTTTCTTGCTGGTTCTTGCCGAGAAAATCGGTCGTGTGCACGAGGCCTCACCCTCGGCTTTGGCCATTTTTTCCTTCAATACTGCAACGCACGAATGGTATAGTGCTGGAATAATCTTTCTGCTGAAAGTTGTTCGTGCAGGAACAACGTATCGTGGAGCAAGGGCATGCATGAGCTGTTTAAACGGCTCCCCTTCAATCATGCGAAAAGAGGCTCCTCCAACAGCAATGAATTGGCCAATGAGGCGGGTGATCTTGTTGGCCTGCCGTTTTGACATGCCCTTGGAACTAAAGCCAACAAAACTATCTAGGGTAGGCTGATGATGTCCTTGGGAGGATGAGGAGCCTGATTGGGTCTGCAGTGGAACTACTGCACGTGTACGGCTTGTCTTAAATGAACCCTCTCTATTGGCTGTGCTCTGAGTAAGTGGTGTGGTTGAAGAGGTACCACCAGTACATTCAGAGTCCGTTATGCTGCTTCCTGCGCTACCATCTTCTTTTTCTGCCTCTGCCCGCAGTAAAGTAGAGTGGTGGTAATTTTTAATGTGTAGGTTCATACCAGCATTGGTTAAATGTCCCAACTTTTTACCCCTACTCACTTGCTTTCCACACAATTTGCACTTTGCAAAGAACCCGCCTTCCAATGTTTGAAAGTATTTCCAAACGTTGCTGCGGCGGGATGAAGCCCCTTGACCCTGTTGATCTCTAGTATGGGCTGATATAGCTGCAGCAGGTAGCACACCAGTGGTGGAAGCTGTTGCCACTACAGTTACACTTGGTGAACTAGTGCTAATGGCAGGGGTGCTGGGGAGGTCGATGTTATCATCACAGGATTCTTCCTCTATAATAACAGAGGGAGAAGGGGAGTTAGCAGCAGATGAAAAAAGTGAACTGCTCCCTGTCCTACTCCTCACAGAAAATCCCTCTTGCACTTTCTCTAAGTCATGCTGTAACTCTTGTGGGGTAAGACTGTATAAAACGTCTGCAGTGGTTGGGGAAAGAGGAGCATCACATTCAAAATCATTCTCTTGGGGCAATGAAGAAAACGTCTCACACTCTGTCTCTGCTGATGTCTCCCTCAATTGCTTCTTTGGGGAGCTGGGCAGTGGCACTGGCAGTGGCACTGGCAGTGTCATTGGTGGTGGTGATTGTATCGGCAACTCCACTTGTTTTATACTATGTTTCTTGCCTATCCCATAAAATAGGAAGCCATGACACCTGTAGAAGAAGGCGCTGTACTGGCAGTGGAAGCGGCAGCAGATGTTGGTGGTCTGGCAGGAGGAAAACTGATAGTAGAACTGGTGGTGGTGGAACTAGCTTTGCTGGTGGCAGTGGTGGTGACATCCACTGTTGTGGATAGCATGTTTGTGGCGGCAGAAGTGTCAGAGACACTAGTAGCAGAGACCTTGCCACTTTTTTTAGCAAGGCGTCCACCACGACCACGACCATTACTTCTACCTGCCTTCACTTTTCTCATAGAATGGTACATTGCTGTTGCTGTATATAGTTCAAATAGAAAATGGACTGGTGATAGTGATCACTGATCAGACAGGTAACAAGATAGGGTATATAGAACTTATATAGAATCTCAATCTATAATATAGAATCTATAATAATAAACCCCCTCCCCCTCCACAACACGGGCAGCCTCTGAGGCTATCACAATACTAGCAAGTTCACTAGTAGTTCACAACACTAACACAATAGCAGCAGATTATTATGAAAAAGTGAACTTGATCTGTAGCTTGTGCTTATGCTTAATTGCTAATAATTCAGGTTCTCTGAAAAACGGACCAGCAAGATTAACTGTCTTCTGAAATGATTCAGCGTGTGTGTCTCTCTCTGCTAGCAATCGTAAGTGAAAGTAAGTTGGCTGTACATGTGTACTTAGTTCTAGCTATTTTACTGCTCCTCCTCTTTGGTTACAATCAGCCAATAACATTCATCATCATCATTATTTTTTTTTTACTTCCCCCACCCAATTCCAGCAGCAAATTATCTTTTTTCCCTATATCGAATCTTTTCTCTCTATAATGTCGAATCTATTCTCTATAACAGCCTTTCTCAACCAGTGTGCCGCGGCACACTTGTGTGCCGTCAGAGGTTTTAAGGTGTGCCGCGGGATGAGGGGAGAGAAGGGCTGTCAGATGAGCCTGATCTCCCGATCCCCTGCCGAACTATACATCGGCACTATGAGAAGCTCCGTCAGCCTCAAAATTGAAAGTAAAGAGCAGGGGAGTGTGCTGTGCTCTCTGCTTCCCCCTAGAGTGCAGTACCTGGTTTATTGAGGAAACTGAAAAGGTACTGTGCTAAGAGCTAGATTCGTTTTAAAAAGGGCTTTATACATGTGTCTGTGTGTGTATCTGTGTGTGTACATGTGTTTGTACATGTGTCTGTATGTGTGTGTGTGTGCGTGCATGTTTCTGTATGTGCATGTGTGTGACTGTGCATGTGTCTGTATGTGTGTGTATGTGTATGTGTGTGTGCGCATGTGTCTGTATTTGTGTGTGTGCACGTGTCTGTATGTGTGAGTACACATGTCTGTATGTGCATGTGTCTGTATCTGTGTGACTGTGCATGTGTCTGTATGTGTGTGTATGTAAACGTGCCTGTACATGTGTACACGTGTCTGTATGCGTATGTGCATGTGTCTGTATGTGTGTGTGTGTATGCTACTTTTAATCCTGAGCCCCCCCCCCCCCCTCCCCATTCCTATACCATCAGAACTGCTTTTGTAGGCTTGTTTGTGATCGCAGCAAGGAATGCTACGCCTCAGAAAAGCAATCTATCCACACATCGATTTTCAGAGGCATTTGACAGGTGGTAAAGGGGCATTATGTTGCCTCCTCACCACCTGTTTTAAGACCGTACATGCAGCTTTACTACACCGCAACCCCATGCAATGCACACAGTTGGGGGTGGTTGCAGTACAGCCCCATTCACCCTGGGTATACCTCCAGCTGCAGCCACAGCATGTGTACACCCCCAGCTGCTGCCTCTGCAGCTAAAGGGGGAGAAGTTGGGGTTGGTAAAAACAGCTGAACCATGTGGTTTTACCGCCCCTCCAACCTGACATGAGAACAAGCCCTTGGTTCACATCTGTGTGGCTGTGTGTATGGCAGCCTATTCATTTCAATGGGCTTTTCTACCCACAAAAATTGCACTGCACCAAAAGCACCCAACGTTTTCCAATGCGTGGGGTACCATTAAGAATTAATTGCACCCCTAAAGAGCAGAGCGCGATTTTGCGCATGTTCCGCGACACACAGTAACGTGAACCAAGCCTTGGACTGGTGTGCCTCAAGAATGAAAATACTTTTTAATGGCTCCCCGACTGGAAAAAGGTTGAGAAACACTGCTCTATAATGTCGAATCTATTCTCTCTATAATGTCGAATCCTTTCTCTCTATGTCGAATCTTTTCTCTCTATAATGTTGAATCTATTCTCTATAATGTCGAATCTATTCTCTCTATAATGTCGAATCCTTTCTCTCTATGTCGAATCTTTTCTCTCTATAATGTCGAATCTATTCTCTATAATGTCGAATCTATTCTCTCTATAATGTCGAATCCTTTCTCTCTATGTCAAATCTTTTCTCTCTATGTCGAATCTTTTCTCTCTATGTAGATTAATCTTGGAAGTTAAGGTTAGGCACATTCGACCACAGGTTCGATAGATACAGATTGTTATTGTTACTGTTAGCGTCGTGTCGAATCTCCTATCTATATCGAACTGTTGTCGCAACGAAAACGAAAATAAAGCATTTGTTTATGTCGGATCTTTCGGTTTTCGTATTCTGTCCTTTCGTTTTCGTTTGTTAAAACGATAACGAAAATACCTGAAATTCGGACGAAAATGCATTCGGACGAAAACGAATGCACATGTCTAATGCGCATCAGTGAGTAAGCACCCCTAACTTCAAGCCGCTCTTCAGCTGCTTACTGGATGCCAATGATGGAAGTCGCAGTATACATTTATCCTTGGGGAACCAGAAACTGCCTGCAATACCAGACGGTGAGACTAATAGAAGGGAAGGAAGCCAAGAAATGTAATTTGTCTCCTTTCTAAGGGTTGCACTTTTTCCTCCCAATCTCTTCAGCTCCCAACTCCAATTCTTAGATGTGATGGCTGCATTAGTTCTTGCCTTTATTTTCTCCTAGTGATTCTGCTTTTCAACAGAACAAACTGTCCCCAGCCCTCACTGCCGCCGGACCGCTAAAGTGGTGTCCCGCTGAAAAGCTGGGGCCGCTAAAGTGGTGTCTAAGAATCATATCTAAGAATTGGAGTTTGGAGCTGAAAAGATTGGGGGAGAAAGGTGGACCCGCTGACGTGGTGTCTAAGAATTGGAGTTTGGAGCTAAATAGATTTGGGGGGGGGGAGGTGGGACCGCTAACGTGGTGTCCCGCTGAAGCTGAAAGGCCGGACCGCTAAAGTGGTGTCCCGCTGAAAAGCGGTGTCTAAAGCCTCGTACACACGGTCAGACTTCCATCTGACTTTTCTGTGGATTTTTGTCCGAACGGAGTTGGCCGGGAACACCCATAGCATACACACCACAGGATTTTTCTGCAAACTTTCCCAATACTTTTCCAACATCACGTTTTTCTGCTCTTTTCTGCTCTTTACCACCACCCTTTGGTCAACTTCTGCTATTGTTGGTTGGTTTTAACATTATTTGTTTTGTCCATCAGACAAGTCCGATGGTTTTCTGTACACACGGTCGGACTTTGTTCCATCGGACTTTTGTTGGCCAAAAGTTTGTCCGTTTGCAGACCGAACTTTTGTCCGCTGAAAACCAAAAAAGTTTGTCCGATGGAGCGTACACGCGGTCGGATTTTTTGTCAAACTTGCTCAAAATGAAGTTTGTTGGCAAAAAGTCTGACCGTGTGTACGGGGCTTTAGATATGATTCTAAAGCCCCGTACACACGGTCTGACTTTTTGCCAACAAACTTCATTTTGAACAAGTTTGACAAAAATCCGACCGTGTACAGAAAACCATCGACTTTTGTCTGGACAAAACAAATGTTAAAATCAACCAACAATAGCAGAAGTTGACCAAAGGGTGGTGGTGAAGGGCAGAAAAACCACGTGATGTTGGCAAAAGTTTCAGGAAAGCTTACAGAAAAGTCCTGTGGTGTGTATGCTATGGGTGTTCCCGGCCAACTCCGCTCGGACAAAAATCCACGGAAAAGTCAGATGGAAGTCCGACCGTGTGTACGAGGCTTAAGAATTGGAGTTTGGCACTGAATAGATTTGGGGGGGGGGGGAGGCCGGACCGCTAAAGTGGTGTCCCGCTGAAGCTGAAAGGCCAGACCGCTAGGAGAAAATAAAGGTAAGAACTAATGCATCCATCATATCTAAGAATTGGAGTTTGGGAAGTGCAACCCTTAAAAGGAGACAAATTGAATTTCTTGGCTTCCTTCCTATTAGGCCCCATGCACACGAGACGCTGTTAAATGCGTGTTCAGAGGCAGTTGGACACTTTTTTTCAACTGCTCCTGAACACATTCAATGTTATCCTATGTGTCCATGCGCACAGTCTCGTTTATTGCCGTTTTTAGGCAGTTGCGTTTAACCTCGTTTTTCCAGAAGCAAAAAAATGGGTTCAGACGCAAACGTTTTCCACGTTTCAGACGCTAAACGCGGTACTGGCGTTTTGCCGCATTTTCGTTTATAAGCGTTTTTAAAGGTGACCTATTTTTTTACATTAGAAATCTCAAATGATGGCAAATGATGAAAAACCATAAAAAAATATAAAAAAAACTGATTGCTTGCATTGCACTGTAGACAATCCACAACTTGTGACAGGTGACGTGGCAAGTGGACAATCCACAAATTGTGACATGTGACGTGGCCAGGTGACGTGGCAAGTGGACAATCCACAGCTTGTGGCAGATGTGGCAAGTGATACGCTAAATACAAGTACACTGCTGCTCTCTCAGCTGCTGCTCCTCACTCTGGTCTCACAAAATGGCTGAAATGGTTAAATGTTTTTTTTTTTATAGCTTAGAGAGGGTCTTATGATGTTTCTTAACTAAACGCTAATAGACGTAAAACGCGCCGGCAAAACGGGCGTTTCTAAATGTGTGTTCAGCAGAGTTTGCACCGGCGTCTCGTGCGCATGGGGCCTTACTGTCTGGTATTGCAGGCAGTATCTGGTTCCCTAAGGATAAATGTATACGGTGACTTCCATCATTGGCATCCAGTAAGCGGCTGAATAGGAGAGATGGCTTATACTTGAAGTGAGGGGTGATTACTCACTGATGGGCATACAGACCTTGATAGGTCTAATTTTCTGGCCCTGTCTGTCCATTGGGGAGATCTGGGTGTTGCACTTGTTAAGAATTGAAGGACGCTTTTTTTCTTCTCTGTATTGATTTTTCATCCAAAGAATTTTCGTATGATTTTCATATAGCGTGTACACAACTTTTGACAGCCGATTCCCAATTTTCAAATGGACAAACTCCAAAGTTTTTCTCGTACTGGAACAGAACAAACTATTTTTGTTTTCTAATGTGTTCTGTTTTTGTACGAATTTCGTACAAGAAAAATCAGACTGCGCTTGATCAGAATCAATAAACAAACAACCAAAAAAGCCTTTGTTGTACGAGAATTTTCGTGCGAATGTTCGTTCATCGGTTACAATTTGCTGGGAAAGATCGCGAAAAATCGGACAAACATTCGCCCAGATTCTTAGTGTACCCCAATTTAATCATCTTTTTTGGACTTTAATTTATTTTATAAAACATTCATTGTGAAGATTAATGCAACATTTTGTGTCACAGTGCAACACATTTATATATATTCCTGGTTATATTGCTGTGTACAATGTTGTGAGTGCTGCTGTTGATTTTATATAATTTATCATTACGTTGTGTACACTAATGCCACGTACACACGACCTATATCCGCTGAGGAAGTCCTGCACCACGGACGATACGCGTGCGGGGGGCTTATAGTGATGTCAGGACAGCCACCTACCTGGTTCTTTTATTTATATGTACTTCATGCTGTGCACTAGGTTATAGTGCCGTGTTTGAGTATTTTATTTTAAATAAATGTGTCGCTTTTATATACGGAGAGCACTATGCGTTTCCTTTATATTTTTACATGATCCACTCTCTATATAAGCGAGTTTTGGAGACCACTTATCGATTGAGGAGTCTTAAAGAAGGACCTTGCGTGAAGACAACATCTTTACCACTACCCTAGTTAAGGGACAGCGTGATTGACCTGTTTGCTCAGAGGTCCATTCGTTCAGGTGAGCGGTTTGTACTTCAGGGGGAGGAGACGCTTATGTTTGGATGTATGGTGATTTGAAGCACCCCTTTTTCCATCTAAGAAGTTCTACACCTCTATTGCCTTTTCAACACTCTCTGGCCTCATCTTGCTACACATTGTTTTTGGACTTTTGTGATGCTATTTCTAGTTTTGCTTTTAGCGCTGCACTGCTTTTTTTTTTTTTGTATTATGCGTACACACAAGCGTTTTTAATGTCATTAAAAAAACAACGTTTTTCTCAAGCCTGCCTTGCCTACACACTATCATGGAAAAAAATGCTCGAGCAAAGCGTGGTGACGTACAACACGTACTACGGCACTATAAAGGGGAAGTTCCAATCAAACGGCGCCACTATTTGGGCTGCATTTGCTGATCCTCGTGTTAGTAAAGTTTGGTGAGAGACGATTCGCGCTTTTCAGCCTTGTGTTCTTCAGTCCGTTACAGCGTGACGAATGTGCTATCTCCATTCTGACCGCTAGTTTTACCAGAACGAGCGCTCCCGTCTCACTTCTGAGCATGCGCGTTTTTTTTCCGTTATTAAAGTGTACACACGGCCGTTTTTCACGACGAGAAAAACGACAATGTGAAAACAAAGTACTAAACAATTGTGGGTAAAAATAAAATGTAAATTACCAAATGCTAGTGGCTGAAAAAACATTAAGATTATAAAACACTAGTGGACGAATTTTTTTTTTTTATATGAAACACTAGTGGCTAAAAAATTTATATTGCCAAATACTAGTGGCTGAAAAAAATAAATGTGTCAATTTTTTTTTTTTGTTTTAACTACCGAACAGTGGGTGAAAATAAAAATATAAAATGAAGCACTAGTAGCTTAACCACTTCCATACCGGGACATAGGCAAATGACACCAGCAGGCACATCTCCTTCCTCTGGGTGGATGTCATATGATGTGCACCCGGAGGGAGGAGATGTTCCTGCCGGCGTCATTTGTCTATGGCCGTAGTCCAGTTTCCGGGTTCTCGTCCTCAGTGTGTGAGGAGACCTGGAAGGAAAATGTACAGTGCCTGATCTCCCCCCCTAAAAAAGAGTACCTGTCACCATCCCATCAGAGTACCTGCTACCAGCCCATACCTCATAGAATATACGTTGGGGTGTTTCCATTGTCCTGGTGCTCCAGGACCTTCAAAAGTGTACAGTTTCCTGACTACCTATTAATTTATGCTCCTAGAACACCTGATGGTCAGGGATGAGCTGAACACCCCCCTGTTCGGTTCGCACCAGAACCTGCGAACAGACAGAATGTTCATGTGAACTTTAGAACCCTATTAAATACAATGGACTCGAACGTTCGCAATCTAAAGTGCTAATTATAAAGGCTTATATGCAATTTATTGTCCTAAAAAGTGTTTGGGGACCCTGGTCCTGCCCCAGGGGACATGTATCAATGCAAAATAAGGTTTAAAAATTTGAAGTTTTTACGGGAGCAGTGATTTTAATAATGCTTAAAATGAAAAAATAAAAGTGAAATATTCCTTTAAATTTCGTACCTGGGGGTTCCCCCAAATTCAATTACCAGGCCCTTTAGGTCTGGAATGGATATTAAGGGGAACCCCGCCGCAAATTTAAAAAAAAATGGCGTGCAACCTGGCCGGCCGCAGGGGAAGAGGGGGGGACGAGAGAGTGGCCCCCCTCCCTCCTGAACCGTACCAGGCCACATGCCCTCAACATGGGGAGGATGTCCCCATGTTGATGGGGACAAGGGCCTCATCCCCACAACCCTTGCCTGGTGGTTGTGGGGGTCTGCGGGCGGGGGGCTTATCGGAATCTGGAAGACCCCTTTAACAAAGGGGACCCCCAGATCCCAGCCCCCCTATGTGAATTGGTAAGGGGTACATTGTACCCCTACCATTTCACGAAGAAAGTGTCAAAAAATGTAAATAAAAACACACCAACACCTTGGAAAAGTCCTTTATTAAAAAAAGAAAAAAACATTCCAGCGATGAAATCCAGTGTCCCGCGGCGATCCCGATGTCCAGCGCTGTCCGTCATTGGTTGTGCCTGTGCGGACCTGATGGGGAACTTCCTCCGCTGTGTTTTAAATGTATAGACCCACCCCTTCTAAAGTTCCCCATCAGGTCCGCTCAGCAGACCAGATGCGGAACATGAGAAGGGGCAGGTCTATACATGTATTACACAGCGAATGAAGTTCCCCATCAGGTCCGCCCCCTCGGTATGTCCGACCCCGCCTACGTCATTGGCCTGAGTGGGGAACTTCCTTCACTGTGTAATTTAAATTTACACAGTGAAGGAAGTTTCCCGCTCAGGCCAATGACATAGGCGGGGTCCGACATACCGAGGGGGCGGACCTGATGGGGAACTTTGTTCGCTGTGTAATACATGAATAGACCCGCCCCTTCTCTTGTTCCCCATCAGGTCCGCTCAGCGGACCAGATGCTGAACATGAGAAGGGGCTGGTCTATACATGTATTACAAAGTGAGAGAAGTTTCCCATCAGGTCCGCCCCCTCGGTATGTCGGACCCCGCCTACGTCATTGGCCGAGCGGGAAACTTCCTTCACTGTGTAAATTTAAATTACACAGTGAAGGAAGTTTCCCGCTCAGGCCAATGACGTAGGCGGGGTCCGACATACCGAGGGGGCGGACCTAATGGGGAACTTCATTCGCTGTGTAATACATGTATAGACCCGCCCCTTCTCATGTTCCGCATTTGGTCCACTGAGCGGACCTGATGGGGAACTTTAGAAGGGGCGGGTCTATACATTTAAAACACAGCAGAGGAAGTTCCCCATCAGGTCCGCACAGGCACAACCAATGACGGACAGGGCTGAACATCGGATCGCCGCGGGACACTGGATTTCATCGCTGGAATGTTTTTTTTTTGTTTAATAAAGGACTTTTCCAAGGTGTGTGTGTTTTTATTAAAAATTTTTGACACTTTCTTCGTGAAATGGTAGGGGTACAATGTACCCCTTACCAATTCACATGGGGGGGGGGCCGGGATCTGGGGGTCCCCTTTGTTAAAGGGATCTTCCAGATTCCGATAAGCCCCCCGCCCGCAGACCCCCACAACCACCGGGCAAGGGTTGTGGGGATGAGGCCCTTGTCCCCATCAACATGGGGACATCCTCCCCATGTTGAGGGCATGTGGCCTGGTACGGTTCAGGAGGGAGGGGGGGCCGCTCTCTCGTCCCCCCCTCTTCCCCTGCGGCCGGCCAGGTTGCGTGCTCGGATAAGGGTCTGGTATGGATTTTTGGGGGGACTCCACGACATTTTTTTAAAAATTTGGGGTGGAGTTCCCCTTAAAATCCATGCCAGATCTCAAGGGCCTGGTATGGATATTTAGGTGGAACCCCACGCCATTTTGTTTTACATTTGCGGCGGGGTTCCCCTTAATATCCATTCCAGACCTAAAGGGCCTGGTAATTGAATTTGGGGGAACCCCCACACTTTTTTTTTTTTTTTATCAATGACTTTTCTATGTATTGATAAAAGCCGACAATTCATTAATAGCCGCGAGTGAGTTTTAAATGACATTTTTTCCTTCAAAAATGACACTTTGTGCAGGGACAGTTCTAAGCACGGGAAACATGCGCCACTTTACATGCATATCATACACACCCCCCAGGTACGAAATTTAAAGGAATATTTCACTTTTATTTTTTCATTTTAAGCATTATTAAAATCACTGCTCCTAAAAAAACGGCCGTTTTTAAAACTTTTTTTTGCATTGATACATGTCCCCTGGGGCAGAACCCAGGTCCCCAAACACTTTTTAGGACAATAACTTGCATATAAGCCTTTATAATTAGCACTTTAGATTTCTCCCATAGACTTTTCGAATTTGCCGCGAACACCCCAAATTGTTCGTTGTTCGGCGAACGGGCGAACAGGCAATGTTCGAGTCGAACATGAGTTCGACTCGAACTCAAAGCTCATCCCTACTGATGGTGCTCTCTGTGGCCAGGCTGTGTAAAAGTATCAAACATGTGGTATTGCCATACTCAGGAGTAGCAGAATGTATTTTGGGGTGTCATTTTTGCTATGTACATGCTATGTGTTAGAAATATCTTATAAATTGACCACTTTGTGTAAGAAAAAATGTGTTAATTTCCTTTCCATTATTTCCAAAAACTTTTGAGGGAAAAAAATCACATGTTTAACCACTGGGCAGTTAAACCCCCTTAATAACCAGACCAATTTTCAGCTTTCGGTGCTCTCACATTTTGAATGACAATTACTCAGTCATACAACACTGTACCCATATAAAAATTGTGTCCTTTCTTTTTTTCTCACACAAATAGAGCTTTCTTTTGGTGGTTTTTAAATTCTGTAAAAAAATAAATAAAAATTCTTTGTTTCTGTTTAGCAAATTACTAATTTTTCTTCAGAAATTTTGGCCAAAATTTATACTGCTACATATCTTTGGTAAAAATAGGTACAAATTGGTCTTTGTGAAAGTTAGAGTCCACAAGCTATGGTGCCAATATCTGATGTATTGGCGGCCTATCATTTCTTGAGACCCTAATAGTGTTGAGCGAACCCGAACTGTAAAGTTCGGGTCCGTACCGAACTTTAGCTTTTTACCGAACCCGAACCCGGACTTTGCGCAAAAGTCCGGGTTCGGGTTCGGGTTTGGCAATCTAATTATGCATTTAGAAATGCTTCAGGGGCCAGCCAATCACCTTTTGATTAGCTGGTGTGCCCTTAGAGGCCATCATAGCCATGCCTACTAATGGCATGGCTGTGATTGGTCAGTGCAACATGTGACCCAGCTTCTATATAAGCTAGAGGCACACAGCACACATGTCACTCTGCTTCAGAATAGATAGGGAGAGGATCTAGTCTGCTGCTGCTGCTTTTAGGGAGAGATAGAAAAATAGATGAGGTAGTCCTGATTCTACAATCTGAGGGAAAAGATAGAGAGATAGTGTAGTGTAGGGCCAGGTTCCTGTGTTGGTGCTTTCAGGGAGAGAGAATATTATATAGGAGTCCAGATTCAGAGATTAAAATCAGCGATCTGCATAGGTTTACCTATTTGTGTTGCAGTGCAGTCTTTTTACACTGCCATGAGCCCAGTGTCACTTTAATGTACGCTTGCAAAAAGAGCCATTCAGGGGCACAAAAAATAGTTTGCAGTGTGTTATACATATTTGGAGGTGTGTGAAATAAACAATTTCTACATAGTTTTCTCCTACTGTGCTATACTAAAAAAACAACATTTTTTTTGAATAGCATTTTCTGCAGTTCTGTAGCTGTGCGATTCAGCGGTTACGTACTGTGGGTGTGTTCTGCTCTTCCAAAAAACGCCATTTAGGGGCACAAAAAATAGTTTGCAGTGTGTTATACATATTTGGAGGTGTGTGAAATAAACAATTTCTATATAGTTTTCTCCTTCTGTGCTATACTAAAAAAACAACATTTTTTTTGAATAGCATTTTCTGCAGTTCTGTAGCTGTGCGATTCAGCGGTTACGTACTGTGGGTGTGTTCTGCTCTTCCAAAAAACGCAGTTTAGGGGCACAAAAAATAGTTTGCAGTGTGTTATACATATTTGGAGGTGTGTGAAATAAACAATTTCTATATAGTTTTCTCCTACTGTGCTA
Source organism: Rana muscosa (assembly GCA_029206835.1). NCBI lineage: Eukaryota > Metazoa > Chordata > Amphibia > Anura > Ranidae > Rana > Rana muscosa. The sequence goes on along the minus strand of JARGYO010005562.1, from coordinate 3,320,678 downwards.
TACTAAAAAAACAACATTTTTTTTGAATAGCATTTTCTGCAGTTCTGTAGCTGTGCGATTCAGCGGTTACGTACTGTGGGTGTGTTCTGCTCTTCCAAAAAACGCCGTTTAGGGGCACAAAAAATAGTTTGCAGAGTGTTATACATATTTGGAGGTGTGTGAAATAAACAATTTCTATATAGTTTTCTCCTACTGTGCTATACTAAAAAAACAAAATTTTTTTTGAATAGCATTTTCTGCAGTTCTGTAGCTGTGCGATTCAGCGGTTACGTACTGTGGGTGTGTTCTGCTCTTCCAAAAAACACCGTTTAGGGGCACAAAAAATAGTTTGCAGTGTGTTATACATATTTGGAGGTGTGTGAAAAAAACAATTTCTATATAGTTTTCTCCTACTGTGCTATACTAAAAAAACAACATTTTTTTTTGAATAGCATTTTCTGCAGTTCTGTAGCTGTGCGATTCAGCGGTTACGTACTGTGGGTGTGTTCTGCTCTTCCAAAAACACCCATTTAGGGCAAGATCCTAAATATGGAAAATATGAGGAGAAGGTCAAAGGAACGTGGTGGCCCCGGTCGTGGTGCTGCTGGTGGAGCTCCTGTTGCAGGGAGAGGACGTGGTGGATCTGTGCCAGATACACGCACAAGTGAAACACCTTCCTCAGGTGCGAGTAGGCGACCGAGCCTGCGGCGGTATTTTGCCGTGCCTAATGAGGCTGTACGAATGTTTAGGCCAGGACAAGTACAGGCGATAGTAGATTGGGTTGCTGACAGTGCCTCGGGTTCCTTCACATTGTCTCCCACTAACTCTTCTGATGAAAGAACAGAGTTGGCACCTGAAACCCATGTCCATCAGTCTTTCACCTCACCAATCAGCCAAGCAGTCTGAGCCCCAAATCATGCAGCAGTCTCTTCTGCTTTTCGATGACTCTGTTAGCAGGGTTTCCCAGGGCCATCCACCTAGCCCTGCCCCAGAAGTGGAAGAGATTGAGTGCACCGATGCCCAACCACTTATGTTTCATGATGAGTACATGGGAGGACCATCGCAGTACGTCTCGGATGATGACGAAACACAGGTGCCAAATGCTGCTTTCGCAATTGTGCAGACAGACAAGGAGGGCAGGGGTGAAGACTGGGTGGAAGATGATGTGGAGGACGATGACGTCCTCGACCCCACATGGAATGAACGTTATGCAGGTGACCAGTGTAGTTTGGAGGAAGAGGCGGTGGTCGCACAGAGCCACCAGCACAGCAGAAGAGGGAGCAGGGTGCAAAAGCGGAGCGTCTGTCAGCTAGACAGTATGTCTGCTACTGCCCAACGCAGCAAGGGATCGAGCACACCAAAGCCAGGTCCAAGGAGTTCCCTAGCGTGGCAGTTCTTCACACAATGTGCTGATGACAAGACACGAGTGGTTTGCAGGCTGTGCAATCAGAGGCTGAAGCGAGGCATAAACGTTCTCAACCTGAGCACAACCTGCATGACCAGGCATCTAAGTGCAAAGCACGAGCTGCAGTGGAGTAGACACCTCAAAAACCAAGAAAGGTCTCTGGCTCCTCCTGCTTCCTCTTCTGCTGCAGTCTCGGCCTCTTCATCCACCTCTGTAGTGACAGTGGCACCTGCCACCCCGCAAACAGAGGATCTGCCAGCAACACTACCACCTGGGTCACCAACCATCTCCACAATGTCCCATGGAAGCGTTCAGCTCTCTATCTCCCAAACATTGGAGCGGAAGAGGAAGTACCCCCCTAGCCACCCGCGATCCCTGGCCCTGAATGCCAGCATTTCAAAACTCCTGGCCTTTGAAATGCTGTCATTCCGTCTGGTGGAGACGCAGAGTTTTAAAAGCCTGATGGCATTGGCTGTCCCACAGTACGTTGTGCCCAGCCACCACTATTTTTCCAGGCGAGCCATCCCTTCCCTGCACAACCAAGTGGGGGACAAAATCAGGTGTGCACTGCGCAACGCCATCTGTGGCAAGGTCCACCTAACTACGGACCAGTAAGCACGGTCAGGGACGTTATATCTCCCTAACAGCACACTGGGTAAATGCAGTGGTGGCTGGGCCTGAGGCAGATAGCAGTTTGGCGCATGTCCTTCCACCACCGAGGATTGTAGGGCGCTTCAGTTTGCCTCCTGTTGCTAACTCCTCCTACTCCGCTTCCTCATCCTCTACCGCCTCCTCATCCGGTCAGCGTAACACCTTCACCACCAACTTCAGCACAGCCAGGGGTAAACGACAGCAGGCAGTTTTAAAACTTTCCTGTTTGGGGGAAAAACCCCACACCGCGCAGGAGTTGTGGAGGGACATGGAACAACAGACCAATGAGTGTATCAGGCTACGTACTTACCAAGGCCGAGATGCCGAGAGTGGTTCACCCTTGCACCCTTGCACCCAAGCGCACTCCGCCCCCTGGAGGTGAGACAGGGAGAGGACGGCACGAGGGAGCACTGGCCACCAGCAGGTAGAGGTGTCTCGCTGAAGAATCTAGCAGGGATGAGTCTGAAGAACAGGCCAGGAGTCAAACACCAAGGGTAGACAGGGTCAAACAGCAACCAGTAGCAAGGCACAAGTCCGTTTAGGAGTTTAGCAGGAAGCACCAGTATAGTCAGGTTAGGCAAGAAGTCCAGGGTACAGGCAGAAGGTAGAGGGCTGGAGACAGGCAGCAGATCCGGGTCACAGGCCGAGGGTCAAGCACAAGGAGAGAGGTAGAAGTCCGTTTAGCAAGCCAAGGGGTCAGGTTCAGGAGAAGCAGAAGCGTAGTCAAATCCGGTCCGGGTCACAGCAGGAGAACTTTAACTTCTTTCAGGCACAAGAAACACAGTAAAGCTGACAAACCAGCAACCAGATAGTGTTACTGCGTCTGTTTAAATAGGCCCGCCTGTAGTCCCATTGGCGAGCTATTGCGCACGCGCATTCGTCTTTGCGCCGGAGCGCGCACCCGAGCACGCCGAAGCGCCGTCCCGCCACGCACGCGCATGCGCCGATGCGCCGTTTTGCCGCGCATGCGCACTGAGCGCAGATTGGTGACAACAGACGGGGAATTTCCCTGACAGTGCCCCCCCCGAGGGGCGGACTCCGGACGCCCAGACTGGCCATTAATTCCGGATGTTCTTGGTGAAAGGCTCGTATTAGGCGAGGAGCATGCAAGTTCCTGGATGGTTCCCAGGAGTTGTCCTCCGGGGGGTACCCCTTCCATTTAACCAAGTATTGTAACTGTCTGCCTTTTTTCCTACAGCCCAGGATGGATTCCATCTCAAATTCTTTTTCCCCATCTACTTCAACTGGTGGTGGAGGAGGTTCATCTCTTCCAGGAAAGGCGTTGGGAATGACGGGTTTTGATAAAGATGAGTGGAACACTGGGTGAATCCTATAGGAATCAGGTAATCCTAGTTCAAAAGCCACAGGATTAATAGCTCGTTTGATCTTGAAGGGCCCGATAAATCTAGGGCCGAGCTTTCGAGAGGGAATAGGCAATCTGAGGTTGGCGGCGGAAAGCCAAACTTTTTCCCCGACTCTGAACGCCGGGTTTTCCTTCCTTCCCCGGTCATAAAATTTCTTGTAGGATCCTTGGGCATTCCGCATCATCTCCTGGAGTCTTTGGAAATTCGCCTGGACAGAAGCCACTCGGTCCTGGACCGCGGGAACAGGGCTCTCGGGGATGTTTTCAGGGAGAAAGGAGGGATGAAAACCGTAATTGGCCCAAAAGGGGGTTTGATTGGTAGCAGAATGCATTGAATTGTTATAGGCAAACTCTGCGTACGGAAGTAGAGATGCCCAGTCATCCTGGGAAGCAGAGCAGAAACAACGGAGGTATTGCTCCAGGGTCTGATTGGTTCTTTCCGTCTGGCCATTGCTTTGGGGGTGGTACGCTGACGAGAGGCAGGTTTTGACTTCTAGTGACTTGCAGAGTTCCTTCCAGAATTTTGAAGTGAACTGGACCCCTCTGTCGGAGGTGATACTCTTTGGTATTCTCCTTAAAAAAGATTTGAGTGGTATCCATGGCTGAAGGTGTCCCAATCATCGGTAAAAAGTGAGCCATTTTTGAGAGGCGGTCCACAACGACCAGAATCGTGGTAAACCCTCCGGAGGAAGGCAGGTCCACGATAAAGTCCATGGACACGTCCGCCCAAGGGCGCTCAGGAATGGGTAAGGGTTTGAGCAGGCCCCAACTCTTGGTGTTTGGCCCCTTGTTACGCTGACACTGAGTGCAGGAAGCGACATAAGACTTACAATCTTGCCTCCAGCCTGGCCACCAGAAGGAGCGGGAGACAAGTTCCGACGATTTACGTGCTCCGAAGTGACCTGCCAGTTTGAGATCGTGGAAGGTCCTCAAGACCAGCGGTCTTGTTTCCAGAGGGACGAAAATCTTGTCCTGGGACCAGAATAGGCCGTCCCGCTTCTCCAGGGAGGTAGTAACCGGATCAGAGCAGAGCCCGGAAGCGATTTTAATAGAGGTGAGTAGATCGGCCCGGGGAATCAACAGAAAGTTCTGAGCTGACAGAATGGTGCCCGGTTGGGCCGACTGAGGGGTTTCCGTAAACATCCTGGATAGCGCATCCGCCTTCCCATCCTTGGAGCCGGGTCTATAGGAAATGTGAAAGTTGAACCGGGTGAAGAAAAGGGCCCAACGGGCCTGCCTGGGGCGTAGACGTTGAGCTGTTCTTAAGTACTCTAGATTTTTATGATCTGTGAAGATCATGATGGGGTGCACTGCCCCCTCCAGAAGGTATCGCCATTCCTCCAGTGCAAATTTTATGGCCAGTAATTCCCGGTCCCCTACATCATAGTTTCGCTCCGGGGGAGTCAACTTTTTAGAGGCAAAGGCTACTGGATACAGGAGAGCCTTGGGGCCTCGTCTTTGAGAGAGGATGGCTCCGATGGCTGTCTCAGAGGCGTCCACTTCCAGGGTGAACGGCAGTAGAGGATCCGGGTGCTGAAGTACTGGTGCTGAAGTGAAGACGTCCTTGAGGCGAGAGAAGGCCTCCTGAGCTTCTGGAGACCAGTGAAAACGGTTATTTTGCCGGGTAAGTTGGGTTATTGGGGCCACAATGGAGGAAAAGCCCACGATGAATCTCCTATAGAAGTTGGCGAAGCCTATAAACCGCTGTACCCCCTTCTTGTCGGTTGGGGCTGGCCAGTCCTGAATGGCCTTCACCTTCTGCGGGTCCATTGCGACCCCATCGATGGAAATGATAAAGCCGAGGAACTGTACGGTGGTCTTTTCGAACTCGCATTTCTCAGCTTTGAGGTAGAGTTTGTGCTTCCGAAGGATGGTGAGGACCTTCATGACATGAGCCCGGTGGAGTTCGATGTTGGTGGAAAAGATGAGGATATCGTCCAGGTACACTACTAGGAAGTCATCAAGGTGCTGTCTGAAAATGTCGTTGACTAGGTGTTGGAAGGTGGCTGGAGCATTACAAAGACCGAACGGCATGACCGAATACTCAAAGTGTCCGAAACGAGATCTGAAGGCGGTTTTCCACTCGTCTCCGGCCCTGATTCTGATAAGATTGTAGGCCCCCCGTAGATCCAGTTTGGAAAAGACCCGAGCAGATCGGAAGCGCTGAAATAGCTCCGGAATAAGGGGTAGTGGGTACCTGTTCTTAATGGTTATCTTGTTTAGGTCCCGGTAATCGATACAGGGTCTTAAGGACCCGTCTTTCTTTTCCACAAAGAAGATTCCTGCACCGGCTGGAGAGGAGGAAGGGCGAATGAATCTCTTCTGGAGGTTTTCATCAATATAAGCCTTGAGGGCTTTCAACTCGGTTTCGGACAATGGAAAGATACGTCCGAACGGAATTTTGGAGCCCGGCAAGAGATCGATAGGGCAATCGTAGGGCCGATGAGGTGGTAGATGGTCGGCTTGCTGCTTATCGAACACGTCCCGGAATTCTAGATAGATGGAAGGAACATGCTGTAGGTTGTCCGGCTTGGCAATCATGGAAGCGCAGACCGTAGAGGCAGAGGCAAGACAGTTCTGGGAACAATAGGAGGAGGTGAAGCTAACCTCTTTCTTCACCCAATTTATGAGGGGCTCGTGTGCCTGTAGCCAGGGAAGACCCAGGATGATGGGGAACATCGGGGAAGGTATGAGGTCTAACCGGAGAAGTTCTTGATGACCCGAGTCAGAGATGGCAAGGATAGGTTTGGTTTCCTGCGTGATCAGCCCTGAACGGGGCAAGGACCCATCCGCCAGGTGGATCTGAAGGCAGTGGTCCTTAGGTTGAGTGGGGACATGGAATCTTGAGGCTAAGGCAGAGTCCAGGAAGCAGCTGCAGGCTCCAGAATCAATAATTGCCGGGAGGCGGATTGCCCCTTCCGGCAGCTGTAGAGACACAAAGAGAATGACATAAGACTGAGGGTTGTCAAAGAGTTGATAGTTTAAAGTGTCTTTAGAGATAGACTTACTAGGTCTTACGGGGCAGTTGAGGAGGAAGTGGCCGGCACCCCCGCAATATAGGCACAGATTGGCCTGGCGCCTTCGCTGTTTTTCCTCAGGAGTCAGGGGAGCCCGAACCAACCCGAGCTGCATGGGTTCTGGCTCAGGAAGAGGTGTGACTGCAGGCGCAGAGGTTGGTGGGTAGTGAGGTACCGTCCTGGATGGAGGCCAGTTGGGACGAGGAGATTGAAATCGCTCTGCCCGTCGTTCACGCAGACGCCTATCGAGTTGTATGGCGGATTGGATCAGGTTCTCCAAGGTAGTGGGGGTTTCGATCCTGGCCAGCTCGTCCTTGAGAGTCTCAGATAGTCCCTGGCAGTATTGGTATCTGAGGGCCGCCTCATTCCATTTGGTGTCGGCGGACCATTTCCTAAATTCCGACGTATAGTCTTCCACTGGCCTTCTCCCCTGAGTTAGGTTATGGAGGACGGACTCGGCCGTGGCTGATCGCTGGGGATCATCGTATAATTGAGCCATATGTTCAAAAAATGTCTCTACTGAGTCCAATATGGGGCTTTGTTGCTCCATCAGGCCATGGGCCCAGGCTTGAGGGTCATCCGTTAAGAGGGAGATGATAAACCCCACCTTTACTGCTTCCGAAGAGAAGGTCCTTGGTTGGAGGGCAAGGTAGAGGGAGCAGGCGTTTTTAAAGGCCCGGTACTTTTTGCGGATACCCGAAAAACGTTCCGGAATAGGGACCCTGGGTTCAGGGGTGGCCATCACTACTGTAGAACTCGTAGGTACTTGGGAGTTGGTGGCGGTGTTGGCAGAGGTGGCAGCTGTGGGGCCTGGCCCTAGGAGACCGGTGAGCTGTTGAAGACGGCCATCAATCTGGGTATATCCCTCTTGGAGTCTTTGGACAGTGTCCGTTAGGGTGGAGACCTGCTGGCAGAGGGTGTCAAATGGGGAACGCACTCTGTCGGCCTCAGACATCTGGCTGGTTTGTACTATCAGGCTACGTACTTACCGAGGCCGAGATGCCGAGAGTGGTTCACCCTTGCACCCAAGCGCACTCCGCCCCCTGGAGGTGAGACAGGGAGAGGACGGCACGAGGGAGCACTGGCCACCAGCAGGTAGAGGTGTCTCGCTGAAGAATCTAGCAGGGATGAGTCTGAAGAACAGGCCAGGAGTCAAACACCAAGGGTAGACAGGGTCAAACAGCAACCAGTAGCAAGGCACAAGTCCGTTTAGGAGTTTAGCAGGAAGCACCAGCATAGTCAGGTTAGGCAAGAAGTCCAGGGTACAGGCAGAAGGTAGAGGGCTGGAGACAGGCAGCAGATCCGGGTCACAGGCCGAGGGTCAAGCACAAGGAGAGAGGTAGAAGTCCGTTTAGCAAGCCAAGGGGTCAGGTTCAGGAGAAGCAGAAGCGTAGTCAAATCCGGTCCGGGTCACAGCAGGAGAACTTTAACTTCTTTCAGGCACAAGAAACACAGTAAAGCTGACAAACCAGCAACCAGATAGTGTTACTGCGTCTGTTTAAATAGGCCCGCCTGTAGTCCCATTGGCGAGCTATTGCGCACGCGCATTCGTCGTTGCGCCAGAGCGCGCACCCGAGCACGCCGAAGCGCCGTCCCGCCACGCACGCGCATGCGCCGATGCGCCGTTTTGCCGCGCATGCGCACTGAGCGCAGATTGGTGACAACAGACGGGGAATTTCCCTGACAGAGTGGTTGCTGTCAGTGAGCCTCAAGCCCGGCCTGGTGGTGTGCGATAATGGGCGAAATCTCGTAGCAGCTCTGGGCCTAGCCGGTTTGACGCACATCCCTTGCCTGGTGCATGTGCTGAACTTGGTGGTCCAGAGGTGCCTTAAAAATTACCCCAATATGCCAGAGCTGCTGCAGAAAGTGCGGGCTGTGTGTGCGCACTTTCGGCGTTCTCACCCTGCTGCTGCTCGCCTGTCAGCGCTGCAGCGTAACTTCGGCCTTCCCGCTCACCGCCTCATATGTGACGTGCCCACAAGGTGGAACTCCACCTTGCACATGCTGGCCAGACTGTGCGAGCAGCAGCAGGCGATAGTGGAGTTTCAGCTGCAGCAATCACGCGTGAGTCGCTCTGCGGAACAGCACCACTTCACCACCAATAACTGGGCCTCCATGCGAGACCTGTGTGCCTTGTTGCGCTGTTTCGAGTACTCCACCAACATGTCCAGTGCCAATGACGCCGTTCTTAGCGTTACTATCCCAGTTCTATGCCTCCTTGAAAAAACGCTTTGGGTGATGATGGAAGAGGATGTGGCACAGGAGGATGAGGAGGAGGAAGCGGAATCATTTCAAAGGCTTTCAGGGCAGTCTACGAGGGTGGGTTCCTGCACCAACAAACGCCAGGTACACAATTGTCCGGCAGAAAGGGCACAGTTCTGGAGGATGACAAGGTGGAGGAGGAGATGGAGGAGGAGGAGGAGGAGGAGGAGCCATTTTCACAGCAGGGTGGCACCCAGACCAGCTCGTGGCCATCACTGGTGCGTGGCTTGGGGGGATACAGAGGACACAGACGATACACCTCCCACAGAGGACAGCTTTTCTTTGCCTCTGGGCAGCCTGGCACACATGAGCGATTACATGCTGCAGTGTTTCCGCAATGACCGCCGAGTTGCCCACATTTTAACTGGTGCTGATTACTGGGTGGCCACCCTGCTGGATCCCCGTTACAAGGACAACGTACCGTCCTTAATTCCCTCACTGGAGCGGGATCGTAAGATGCGCGAGTACAAGCGCACGCAGAGGAGGAGGAAGCACAAGGCGAAGGCAGAGGAGGAGGAAGAGGTCGCCAACGCAGCCGGGGCACCGGCAGCACCTCAGAAGGCAGGGTTAGCATGGCTGAAATGTGGAAAAGCTTTGTCAGCACGCCACAACAACCAGCACCACCAGCTGAGATGGAACGTCTTAGCAGGAGGCAGCATTTCACCAACATGGTTGAGCAGTATGTGTCCACAGGCCTACACGTACTGGATGACGGGTCTGCCCCCTTTAACTTCTGGGTCTCCAAATTGGGCACATGGCCTGAGCTTGCCCTTTATGCCTTGGAGGTGCTGGCCTGCCCTGCAGCCAGTGTATTATCTGAACGTGTATTTAGCACGGCAGGGGGCGTTATCACAGACAAGCGCAGCCGCCTGTCCAGAGCCAATGTGGACAAGCTCACGTTCATTAAAATGAACCAGGCATGGATCCCACAGGACTTGTCCGTACCTTGTGCAGAATAGACATGTATACCGGTGTTGTGACAAAAACTGTCCGGCCATCGGATTGTGTCCGGCCCATACTGCGAAGGCGCAGCGCTTGCGCAGTACAGAGGACAAAGAGATTCACAAAATCTCCGAAGATGAACGGCGCCTGCGCTGTGAGTGCAGGTTCAAGCCCCACCATCCAAGTGGACATACGGTAGCACATAGTAACAGGGCCCCTCACGGGCTCGGTTCGATCGCCACGCTTCGGGCACGGCCTCACTTGGCTCGGCTTGAACCACGGATGGTGTGGCCTTCACCTGAACTCACCACGCAGGCGCCGTTCGTCTTGGGAGATTTTAGAAAACCCCTTGTCCTACATACTGAGCAAGCGCAGTACAGGGTGGACACTATTTGACGGGGGACAGAATTCGACACATCACCGGCCTTACCCAGCCATTGTTGTATTTTTGAATCAGTGTTGGCTACCTCGTCCTCCTCCACCGCCGCTTCCACCTACACAGCCACATCCACCGCCACCTCAACCTCCTACTCCATATGGACCTTGTCCTCCTAGGTCAAGATTATTTTTTTTTTTTTTATGTTATTTTAAGTTATTTCCCTATCCACATTTGTTTTCAGAGCACTTGCCATGCTCTTAACAACATTTTGCTGCCATTTGCAGCCCTCTAGCCCTTTCCATTACTTTTTTAGAGCCTTTTTAGTCCTTAGAAGTCCGGGTCCCCATTGACTTCAATGGGGTTCGGGTTCGGGTCCGGGTTCGGGTTAAAGTTCGGTCCCGAACCCGAACTTTTTTCCGAAGTTCGGCCGAACCCGTCAAACCCGAACATCCAGGTGTCCGCTCAACTCTAGACCCTAACATGCCAGAAAAGTACAAATACCCCCCAAATGACCCCTTTTTTTTAAAATAAGACATTCCAAGGTATTTAGAAAGAGGTTTGGTGAGTTTTTTTGAAGTTGTAATTTTTTTCCCACAATTCTTTGCAAAATCAAGATTTATTTTTTTCAAAAATTTTTCATTAGCAGGTTATTTCTCACACACAGCATATGCATACCACAAATTACACCCCAAAGCACATTCTGCTATTACTCTTGAGTATGGTGATACCACATGTGTGAGACTTTTTTTCACAGCGTGGCTCCATACAGAGGCCCAACATGCAGGGTTGCACCTTCAGGCGTTCTGGAGCACCCAGGCCAATTCTGCCATTTCTCTCCTACATGTAAAAATCATAATTTGTTTGCTAGAAAATTACATAAAACCCCAAAACATATATGTTTTTTTTTTAGCAAAGACCTTAGAATACAATGGTGGTCGTTGCAACTTTTTATCTTGCACAGTATTTGCACAGCAATTGTTCGAACGCGTTATTTACGGGAAAAAAAAAAGCTTTGTGTTTAAAAAAAACAGTAAAGTTAGCCCAATTTATTTATTTTTTTTGCATAATGTGAAAGATGAAGTTGCGCCGAGAAAATAGATACCCAACATGTCGCCTTTCAAAATTGCACATGCTCGTGGAATGGCGCAAAACTTCGCTACTTAAAAATCCCAGAAGAGTTGAAGCTGTTATAGCTACAAAGGGTGGGCCAACTCAATATTGAACCCTACGGACTAAGACTGGGATGCGATTACAGTTCATGTGTGTTTAAAGGCAGACGTCCCAATACTTAGGCCAATATATTGTATATTGCTTGGGAGACAAGGAACTTGGCTATGGACTTGGGGCTGGTTCACACCACAGAGATGCAGAGAACATGTGTGAGGCTGCCTAGTGGCTAAGTGGGCAGCAATTCCGTCTAGCAGCACATGCTTATGTTGAAGTTTATATGTTCTCCCTGTGTGGGTTTCTCACCACAATCCAAAGACATGCTGGTATTTTATTTGTCTCCTGTCAAAATAGTCTCTAATGTAAGAGTTTATTTTGGACTTTAGATTGGAAGCTCATTGGAGCCAGGGACTGATAATGTTTGTTAGCACTAATCATGCCCAGGGACTTGGACATTTAAAATTGTAGGGTTTACACTGCACAGGTACATATGCTTAGAAAACTGTTGCTTTGTTTATGTGCATGCAAATGGACTTGGATCTTTGGCCTGTAGTTAGAGATTTGATGCACATAGCCAAGGGCTAACAGTTGTAAATAGTATGTGTTCCTGCCCATCAGGTGCAATCACTTTAGACATACATGAAGAGACAGATTGAAAGATACTGGTGGGCGTGTACTTCTAGTGGGCGTGTGTCAGTTTGCTAACAATACAACCTCTTATATAAAGGCCTGAAGTATCAGGTGTAGCGGAACCTCACTCTCCCTCTTGATTATTGTGAATGGCCTGTGTCTAGGGGTACCGAGGAGAGTGCAGGAACACTACGCCAAGCTCTCCCCTCATGTGTATAAGAGGGTTGAGCAAAGTTAGTACTCTCCTATTCCTTTTTAGCGAATAGGCCTGGCACACGGTCTCTGCCACTGACCGTGAGTTTTGGTCGCTGCCACCGACCGGATGAACTGTTGAGGCCCCTGCCACAGGCCTAATTGCAGGCCTCTGCCACTGACCTGAGTGAATTAGCTGGACCGCTGCCACCGGTCATTGAACGTAGACTGAACTTCCTCGTTGAACTTGGCCCCTGTTTGGGAAAGATATCCCTCCGGGCGGTCTCCAGAGGTTCACCCGGCACTGGCAATCTGCTGCACCATGTCTTTGGGTGAGTCCCTCCCCGGTCCCTTACGCCTCTGGATTCGGGTGCCCCACTCCCGGGGCCCCCTAGAACAATCCCTCCCTCGCGGGACCCAGCGGAAGATACTGGGCCCCAGGCCTCCGGCTGAGTACCTCACCCCAGACTGAAGGTGTCTGGGATGGAACATGAACTCCTGGTGTCCAGGCCTAGGCCGCCAGGACACCGACCGCAACCACAGCCCTCAGGCTGAAGGTGCCCGGGACTCGACCCTCGTGGCGAAGATGTCCGCCCCCTTTATACCCTCTCCCAGGATGCACGGCATGTTCCCCGCCCCGCCGTACAACCGCTGCGAGAGGTCACAAAGGGTATGGCACTGCAGCGATGGTTCAACCCCGGCCCAAAGTGACAGTGCCACCTGGTGGGCCGGTAGGGAACTATGCATGACTGGTGAAAATTGGATAGGGAGAAATGGGACTTTTAAGGTGCATTCATAACACAATATTTTATAAAAAATATATTTTATTTAATAGAAAAGTTTGTTCATTAACATAATTAAAAAACAATAAATCGATTACAATCTCGACCTTTCGCCAGAAATGGCTTCTTCAGGAGTGTTATTATTATTGTCATGTATTACTGAAACGCAAAACATACAATAAATATACATCAATTTTTACACTAAGAATTATTATACAACATATATTAAATATTCAGTAGAGGAGCGACATAGAGACGGCTTCACCATTACCACAGAAAGCCTTCATTACCTGTACATTGTTGATAATTTCATGATGGTATAGCTGAAACTGAGTCCAAAGAATATTCTTGTAATGGAGTCATGCGGTAAACCTTAGAGGATGCTAGCTCATAAACACGCACATATATACATAGTGTGCTGTGTGAAGCAGTGGAAGGTGAATAGTCACCTGGAGGAAAAAAGGATTTATATTAATATTGTATCAAATAGATAGTTTTGAGACCAATTTAGGTATATATAAAATAAATAAATATACCTGGTCTCAAGATTTTTGTGTTATTCCAAAAAGGAACATAAATTTGATGTGTCATTCAGATGAAAGGTATCTGTTAGAGACGGATTAGAATCAGAAACATGTATGAATAAACTATTATAGAAAAATAGATAAGGTTTAAGAATTCCAACTAGTACCTATTTCTACCAATTCCGGATAAAAATCCAAAAATGGGATGCCGTTTTAGGAAAAAATTAAAATCGGCAATCCGTCTGTCAAATTTAAAGAAAAAAGGATAATATCAATGAAAGAATTTAAACGCAAGATTCTTTAAAAAATTTGAAAAGTTTTTAGGAATAAAGAGTTTCTCTGCAGATACCTGAATTCAATCCGAATGCACATGAGGTTCCCCCAGAAGCGGCAGCTATGTCACACAAGCAAAATGCCACAGCTTTTATAGACAGCCTCTCCCTCGCATAAATGACGCCAATTTGGCACCAAAAAAGGTAGGCGGGCGGGCAGATCAGTTCCACCTGACCGGGGACCAATCCCGACTGTTCTTGGAAGACATGATGTAAATGTGGGGCGACCGGAAGTGACACATCGCCGCGCACCGGAAATGACGATTGGATGTAAAAAAGTGATGATAAACATCACAGACTGGATGTAGTCTACACAACGGCCACAAGATGGCCACAGTGAGAACGAATCAAGTAAGATACAAAAAACCAAGGTAAAAATGTCAAATGCATCCCTTTTTAATCCCCCTATCCACCAGGCGCCAAACCTGACTGTATTTCGTGATCTGGTGTTAAGGGATTTAAATAATTTAAACGTGAAACCGGCACGTACCCAATATAATTTCAGATTGGGCATGGAGTTCCTATGTAATAGGAGGGATGTGGTTGTGCGACCAGCCGATAAAGGGGGTGCCATCGTAGTTCTTGACAAGGACTCTTACTTTGAGGAAATGTCGAGGATAGTGATGGACCCTCTGACTTATTTAAATTTACCCAGGGATCCCACTGTTGAATACAAGAAGGACCTCAGAGCCCTAATTGACAAGGGACACAATATGGGCATTTTAAATTTAAAGGAAAGGGAACATCTAGTGCCACTGGCACCTAGATTGCCAGTGATGTATATATTGCCCAAGATTCACAAAACCTTGATCAATCCCCCAGGAAGGCCCATCATCAGTGGTATAGATTCAATCACCTCACGTATTGGCAAACATTATTAACCTGCTTGGTAAGATTGAGTGGAAGGCCTCCTACTTACTTATTACGGCTGATGTCGCATCCCTCTACACGGCCATCTCTCATGATTTGGATCATGAGGCGGTGCGACATTTTCTTTATCGTGACTCCAGCATCTCCGTCACGCAGTGTAACTTCGTGATGGAGTTGCTGGACTTCGCGATGAAGCATAACTATTTCTGGCACAGTGGTAAACACTATCTCCAGATTAGGGGTGTGGCCATGGGGGCTAAATTTGCCCCCAGTATGGCCAACCTCTTTATGGCCAGGTGGGAAGAGGATGTAGTACTTTGTGAAAGTCCACCCAATTTAATCTTTTGGAAAAGATTTATTGATGACATCCTGTTTGTCTGGGACGGTGATGTTGAATCAGCTAATTCTTATCTGTCTTTCTTAAACAGTAACGACAGGGGCATCATTCTTAATCACGAGATCAGTCCCATTCAGATTCATTTTCTGGATCTCAATGTTTCAATAGTGGATAACAGGATTGTCACGTCTACCTTTTTCAAACCGACAGACAGGAACGGTTATATTCCTTTGGATTCATGTCACCATAGTTCCTGGCTGTCGGCGGTTCCGAAGGGCCAATTCTTGCGTTTAAAGCGCAATTGTACCGATCTGGAACAATATCGTAAAGAGGCAGAAATTCTTAAACAAAGATTCATAGCCAAGGGATATGATGTTGCCAGATTGGATTCTGTCATTACAGAGGTGGGCCTTAGAGATAGACAGACACTTCTGTGTGACAGACCTCCAGAAGTAGAAAATAGGGAGGACTTTGGCTTAGCTTTTCTGACTACATATTCGAGCCAACATTGGGCCATAAAAAGGATTATCAAAAGACATTGGTCGGTTTTAAAGAACGACCGAGTACTGGGTCCTCTATTGTCTAATACCCCGAGAGTACTCTTCAGGGGTGCTTCTAACCTAAGACACCTAATAGCACCCAATGTACCAGATCCTCCAACCCGTCCGTCCTTTTTTGGGGACCTAAAGGGATTTTACCCCTGTAGACGATGCAAAGTCTGTAAGGTTAATGCTCTCCAGGGTAGAAGAACTACTGAGTTCACCTCATCAGGAACAGGAGTCACATATCCCATCAGGTCCTTTATAACCTGCGCTACAAAATGCGTGGTGTACCTTCTGCGGTGCCCATGCGGTTTGGAATACGTTGGTCGGACCACTAGAAAATTGAGTATTAGATTGGGAGAACACATCACCAATATAAAAAATGGTTTTGACAAACATAGTGTGTCTAAGCATTATGATCTTGTACATAACAGAAATCCAAAAGGTACCATTTTCATTGGTTTAGAGAAATATGTGCCCCACTGGAGAGGTGGGAATGGCAAAAGAAGCATCTCTAGATCTGAAACCAGTTGGATACACAAATTAGGTTGTCACACACCTGGTGGCCTCAATGTGGAATGGGATATAAATTGCTTCATTAACAATGGGTGATGTATTTTCTATTCTACCTGAAGCAATTTATTCCTATTCTTTTACAATTATGATCTGAGTTTTAATCCATCAAAATGTTTTTTTTTTTTTGGGGCCCGATTAATTAACATATGAAACTAAAGTTTTTAAAAAAAAGATTTATATATATCAAGTGTTAACTTGTTTTAGAATAATCTCTGAACAAATGTTTTTTTGAAAACAGTTACACTATGATCCACAAGATGTCACTGTGGAGACTAGATTAAAATTGGTGCAATTTCCAGAGGCTCCACTAGGGGTCATAGTGTAACTATGTGTATGTTTAGACCTATGCATTGAGAGATCAATGTAGAGGCTAATATTTGCTCCGTCTGTCAATCTGACATGTAGCCAATGAGAGAACCCCTAGTGGGCCCTTTGGCTACAAATAGCGTGTGCGCGCCTGTATGGGCGTGCCCCTGATGATGTCGGATGTGACGAAACGGCGTAGGGCGACACGCACATGCACTGCGCACGCGCGAATGGTCTTTGACAGAAACTCGGAGCAATTTACTTCCTTGCAAGGATTTTCTCTTTTATTATTTTATGCATATAGGAGAACTGTACTTTCTCTTGTACATTTTTTTAAATCGAATTAAAACTTCCTTGATGAACTCTGCACTATGGGAAGTTCTTTTTTCTTTTTTGGATTTTGTTTCATCTGCTGAGGATTATTCACTCTGATTCATCAAGAGTGTTTCCCATTTCTGGATTGGATCAGCTGTGCAGACACGTCTCTGGAGACTCGCCTACTGTGAATGGAGTGTTCCCACTGCAGTCTTCCTGCCTCCCATGGAGTGAACATCGCTCTGCTAAGCTTGTTTTGACCCCCCTGAGAAGGGCGGTCACAGGCTGTTTGGTAAGCCTTCATTTCTCACTTTGGTGGCGGGATCTTCACTTATTGTTGGAATAATATCTACCAGTTTTATTGGATATTTTCTCTGTGGAACTTTCATCATCCAATTAGAGGGAAGACCCACTACACATTCAATTATTCGCTCTTCACGTGCATTTATGAACTGTATTTGTTTATTTGTGCTGTTTACTTGTGTTTTTGATACTTTTTTCACTTATTTAATTCACTGTATAGACATACACAGTTTTTTTTCCAGCGCTACACTATTTTGTATACCCATTTTTGTTTGTACCTTATATCAAGGTTTTTTTTGGTGTTAGCAGCAGGTTTCCTTAAGGGACTTATTCATTTATTTATTACTTCACATTATTTTACACCTAGCGCAAATTTTTCTTTTTATAATCAGAAATAGGTACTAGTTGGAATTCTTAAACCTTATCTATTTTTCTATAATAGTTTATTCATACATGTTTCTGATTCTAATCCGTCTCTAACAGATACCTTTCATCTGAATGACACATCAAATTTATGTTCCTTTTTGGAATAACACTAAAATCTTGAGAGCAGGTATATTTATTTATTTTATATATACCTAAATTGGTCTTGACACTATCTATTTGATACGATATTAACATAAATCCTTTTTTCCTCCAGGTGACTATTCACTTTCCACTGCTTCACAAAGCACACTATGTATATATGTGCGTGTTTATGAGCTAGCATCCTCTCTAAGGTTTACTGCATGACTCCATTACAAGAATATTCTTTGGACTCAGTTTCAGCTATACCATCATGAAATTATCAACAATGTACAGGTAATGAAGGCTTTATGTGGTAATGGTGAAGCCGTCTCTATGTCGCTCCTCTGCTGAATATTTAATATGTTATATTGTATAATAATTCTTGGTGTAAAAATTGATGTATATTTATTGTATATGTTTTGTGTTTCAGTAATACATGACAATAATAACACTCCTGAAGAAGCCATTTCTGGCGAAACGTCGAGATTGTAATTGATTTATTGTTTAATTATGTTAATGAACAAACTTTTCTATTAAATAAAATATATTTTTTATAAAATATTGTTATGAATGCACCTTAAAAGTCCCATTTCTCCCTATCCAATTTTCAAAATTTAAAGGGATGCGGTGCTTACGGATTTAGATGTCAGACAGTTCTTTTATATTCTATGCATCACTGGTGTCCTCACCAGTTTAAAAAGTACATACCCGCTACACAGGGATCGTTTGGTCTGAGAAGGCCAGGTTTTTTTGCTGTGATTTGTGGGGGGAGAAGGAATGATATTGTGCAGATTGACAAACTCCCCAACTAGTATTATTTGCTGAAATTCTTGTGCATCTTTTCAATCAAAAATTGTGTGTGTATTGTTCTGCTGACCTTCTACTCTTGGATCTCATTGCTTAATCGTGTACACAGAAATGCAGCTTCCAGCAGAACATAGTTACCAATGTAAGTATATGTGGATTGTGGGGTGGGGGTGGGTGTTTTGAACATGTGTCTTTTTTAATATTATGTTGGAATGCTTTGTAAGAATAATGACTTGAGTGTTTCTATAATCTTGCAGATAAAAATGATGTGTTGCCCGTTATACACTAAAAGTAAAGCTGTGTGCACTCTAAGGTTTTGACAAATTTTAGATTGTAAGCTCCTATGAGCAGGGCCCTTAAAATCCAATTGCTAAATGTAGTACCATCACCATGTATACTGTCCAAATTTTTTTGAAGCTAGTAAATGAATGTACATTTTTGTTTCTGCTGGCAAAATAAAAGTACATTATTGAGCTTTGGTGTGCTTTTTTATTTATTTTTTGTGGTGGTTTTGTCAAAGTGCAAGATCCTTAATATTTTATATCTATATGGATTTGTGCACCAAAAAATTAATCTCTTTGCCCTTGTTCACATTGCTGCTACTTTGAAATTGTGCTACTTCACTTAAGCTAGCGCAATTTTAGGCACTACTTGATAGACATCTGTGTGGTGTCATACACAAATGTCTATTGAAGTCGCACCTGAAATCGGCAAAAGTAGTGCAGAAACTACTTTGGCAAATCGGTGCAGCGCCACAAAATTGGGGTTGCATCGATTGGAACAGTGAAACACTAAAATTGCATGACAAATCGCCCCAATGTAAACCTAGGCTTCAGCACACCTGCAAGTAAATGATAAAGGTGGAATCTTTATATATAACAGCTGTGGAGAATTGCAGGTAATGAATTCAGCTGGAGGATAGGCAGTGTTTTATGTGTCAGCTCTGGTTCACATTGGTGCGATTTGACATGTCAGATCGGTGACAATTGCGCTGTTCTAATTGGTGCAATTTGTATTGATATCAGTGCAGAAACCTTCACAGATTTCTCTGATGTCCCCCCCCCCCCCCCCTGCAGTCGGGACTGACATGCGGGAATAAAATCGTGCTTTCCTCCCGCTGTCAGTGTGAAGCAGAGCTCAAACTGGGCCTTTTGCCTTTGTAATTCACCTGCTGCTATGGCAGAGACACCATTCCTTTTCAAACTCCCTTAAGTTTACCTTCAAATATCATATGAAGAAATACAGATTTGCATATCTGCAAATAATAAATTCTAATCGTGATTGAGATCAAATATTCGCAGCTGCAATCAACAGAGCGTGGTTTCACCTCCTGACCCGAAAATGAGTCATTGTAATCACCCGGAAGTTCCTGTGCTGGTCAGGATCTCAAATCTAGGTGGACATGGCGAGGTCCCTCTTTAGCAAAGGAGGTGCTGCTGATTTTCCGGGTAAGTGTAGGATATGTACTTGTGCTTACTCAAGGTGGGGGTGGAGTTGGTGTGGGTGGGCTTCATTGATTTGTTTGGTATCACTACACATTTGCTTCTGGCCCATGTGCACACATCACTACTTCCTGCATTTGTTCTGCTGATGTAAATCAGTAAGGACTATGCAAGTATAAATGAGAGCTCCTTTCTATTAAAATATATATGACTTGATTCACAGTTGGGCGACTTTTCATGATTCTCAATGATAACCATTCATATCTGTGCTACTTTAAGTCAGACCAACTTCAAAGTAGTCCCTGTACTACTTTGGTGTGACTTTCAGGCTCGGTTTCCACTAGTGCGACTTGTCATGCAACTTGGGACTGCAAAGTCGCATGACATGTCATACCCTATGATTTCCAATGAGTATGGTTCATATCTGTGTGACTTCAAAGTAGTCCCTGCACTACTTTGGTCCCACTTTGATACAACTTGAGGCCTCGAATATACAGGCATTGCTCCAAGTCGCATCAAAATCGCAGCAAAAATCACTGCAAAATCATGCGAATTTAGGGTTGCAATAGTGGAAACAGAGCCTCATGTGACTTGAGGTAGAGGTACATAGGGTGCAATATTACATAGGCATTCCCAGAAGTTGGGGCCAAGTTGCAGCGACAAAGTGGCAGCAAATTAGTGTGACTATCAGGTCGCAGCAGTGTAAAAGAGATTCAAGGATATCTTTGAATTTGGCCCTATTGTCACTTGTGCATCCTGACAGTGGGGAAAATTCATCCCTGCACTACCTTGGTTTGACTTTGATGCGATTTGAGGTCCATACACCACGCGATTACACAGACATTGCTTCAAGTCATGGCAAAGCTGTGCAATTTTAAGGTCGCACAAGTGCAAATGGGGCTTTATTCAAAGTTGTTATCTTTTAATCTCATTAGGTTACTTTCACACTTATGTGACTTTTCATGCAGCTTTGGACCTCAGAGTCGCATTAAAAGTATCCATGAGTTCCATTCATATCTATGCAACTTCACCCATGTTCACATAGCTCTGAATTGACATGTCAAATTGCAGGCCAAATCGGCGCCTATTGACGGCAATATAACTGTCCGAATTGGTGCGACACCACACAGATTCCCAAAAGTAGTTCCTACACTACTTTGGGCGACTTCAGGAGGCGATTTCTTACCTCCCAACTTTTTGAGATGGGTATAAGGGACACCTATTAGCAAAAGTATGTAAGCATAGTACACACCTTCTTAAAGGAGAATTATATAAAAAAAAATTGTTAAACCCCCAAGTGCTTTTTTTTTTTTATAATATCCCTTTAGATTGGCTTTAGGAATTTTACAAACAAAGCAATTTAGAAATTAGATGAAAGGTTTCGCACTGGGAAACCCTTTTTGAAAGATTAAAAATTGCATTTTATATAAAACTATACAGATCAGAACAAAATGAGGGACAAATGAGGAGGACAGAGGGACTTTGTTCCAAATCAGGGACAGTTGAGACCTATGTGATTTCACTAGACATCTGTGCAGGAAAGTGCACTGATGTCTCTGAAATCTCTCACAAAGTCGGGCTGAGGCCCCTTTCACACTTGAGTGACCTTTCCTGCGTCTTTGGTCATCAGAGTTGCATGACAAGTCGTAACCCATGATTTTTAATGTGTACCATTTATATCTGCAACTTCAAGTCACACCGACTTCAAAGTAGTCCCTGTACTACTTTGGTCCGACTTACGAGTTGAGGTTCATAGACCTTAAGTTTACGCAGGCATTCCCTGAGATCGCAGAAAAAATGCAGATGGAAATTTGCGCGCCAATCCCTGCGACTCCTGCATCCATAGACCTCAAGATTACACAGGCATTGCTTAAAGTCGCATCAAAATCACACAACTTTCAGGTCGCACAAGTGTCAAAGGGGCCTAAGTCACTGTGCTGAGTACTATTATACCTAGAATATAAAGTAGTCCCACCATCAAACACTCAGCAGCATATGCTGAAAAGAGGCGAATGCCTATTAGCCAATGCCACATCAGCATGAGCATGGTTGTTACATTAATATTAAAGTGGTTGTAAACCCACTTAGACAACTTGCACGTACAGGTAAGCCTAGATTAAGGCTTACCTGTAGGTGCAAGAAATATCTCCTTAACCTACACACACTAGTAGATGTTTGTGCTACGCTCAATAGGCTAGTGGTCAGCACTTCTACCTTGAAAAACTCAGGCTTTGAAGCACTCATGGGTTCAAATCCCACAGAGAGATACTAAAAGATTGTATTGGTGAAAAAAAGGCAAATGCCAATTAGCCAAAGCAGCATATGCTGAAAATAGGTGAATGCCAATTAGCCAATGCACTTTTATTCAATAATATTATGGTGTGGACTTCCAAACATCACACACTAGCTAATGGGCAGTTTACATTTCTTTGTTTATTTTAATTTGCTTGTGCAAATAATAAACATAGCTGTTGGATGGTAAGTTGGCTGGTATTTGAACTTGTACCATGAGAGCTGTGGAGACATCTGAGCAGAACGCTAAGGCCCCTATCACACTGGGGCGGGCATATGCGGTGACGGTATAGTGGCGCGATTTTCAGCGCCCTATACCGCCGTTTACCGCGATATTCGGCCGCTAGCGGTGCGGTTTTAACCCCCGCTAGCTGCCGAAAAAGGGTTAATACCGCCCGCAAACCACGGCTATAGCTGCGGTTTGCGGGCGGTATTACTGCGGTGTCCCATTTGATTTCAATGGCAAGGAGCAGTAAAGGAGCGGTATACACACCGCTCCAAAGATGCGGCTTGCAGGAGATTTTGTCTCCTGCAAGCGCACCGCCTCAGTGTAAAAGCCCTCGGGCTTTCACATTGAGAATGCTGGGGCAGGAGTATTTCAGGCGTTATTTATGCGCTATTTTTAGCGCAAAAACGCCTGAAATACGCCTCAGTTTGAAAGGGGCCTAAGCCATTGTACTAAGTACAAGACCTGCATGATAGTGTAGTATAATTAAAGAATGAACATAAATAATTACCGCTTTATAGCCACCTAAATGGAAAAAAAAAAAAAAACATGAAAAAAACAACATACAACAAATAGGTAACCTAAATGTTTAATACATGTAACTTTACATAATCGCAGACATTACTATATAATAATCATTCATAACTGCATTCGTTAGCAAAAGAAGGAAAAAAACTAGGACTACTAATTGCAATATACAGCAATAGATAGAGCACGTCTCATATAAAAATGTTTCTTTCACATACATGGATCATGGTTACAGTGTAGTGCTATATAAAAACTTAGTGGAAATTGGCATTTGCACGTATGCAGATTCGCTAATTAGCGCTGATTCCACATTTACTAACACTTATTTGCTGCTAATAGCGCTCTCTTTCATTCGCAAATTCGCGCGTTGAATTTTTAATTGGCAAAACTTGGAGCTATTATTTGCGATAGTGCTCAGTACTTCCTGGAGTTATAGTAAATCAGCCCCTAAGTGTTTTATTTTAAAATTTTCACTTTTATTTTTTCAAAAATTTTCACTTTTTTTTTTTTTTTTTACTTTCACAAAAAGTAAAAAACCCAGTGGTGATAAAAAATGCCACCAGAAGAAAACTCGTTTGTGTGAAAAAGATCATAAAAACTTTGTTTGGGTACAGTGTTGCACAATTGTCAAGTGTGAGTGCTAAAAGCTGAAAATTGGTCTGGGCAGGACCCTGTATTGAAGTGGTTAATAAAGTGTAAACTTCCAAACACAAGTAGATAAAAAATGTAACATATCAAACACTAGTGGCTGAAAAGTAGGGTTGCGCTGATGCTAGCCATTTTGCGAGTATCGGTACTCGCGACAATGCGCTGGTACCGGAAGTGACATCGCTAGGGGGTGGGCCTCCGGACAGTGCCATCCCCGCCTCTACCTTCCAGTGGCATCGCTAGGTGCAGGCCTGCCCGTCCTAACATCCCACCAGCCTCGTCTCCTAGCTGCATACCTCCCCCCTCCAGCTCTGACTCCGGGCTCTTCCTGGCTGGATGCTGAGGCTCTGTGTGTATCCTGTTGCACTGAGCAGCAGGGTTCTCTCCCTCCTCCGTATGCTGTCTGGCCAGATCCTCTCCCACGAGACAGAAGATAGGGCTGGATCTATGGGGGTGCTCCCCAGATTTCAGTTGTGGCCCCCCACCATGGACATTGTGGCCACTGAGCTTCTCTTCAATCCGCACACTCAGGGCTGGGACAAGAGGGGGAGGACAGGAGAAGTGTCAGCGGCAGAGAGGAGGAGGTGCAGGCTCTCTCCCATCCTGTTAGTGGAGTACTCCTCTATAGAGTACCTGTACCAAGCCTGCTGTCTCCTGTCTCTTGCTGTCTCCTGTACCAGGCTGTCTCTGGCTGTCTCTTGTACCATGCAGTCTCTGGCTGTCTCTTGTACCATGCCTGCAGTCTCTGGCAGTCTCTTGTACCATGCCTGCAGTCTCTGGCTGTCTCTTGTACCATGCCTGCAGTCTCTGGCTGTCTCTTGTACCATGCCTGCAGTCTTTGGCTGTCTCTTGTACCATGCCTGCAGTCTCTGGCTGTGTCTTGTACCATGCCTGCAGTCTCTGGCTGTCTCTTGTACCATGCCTGCAGTCTCTGGCTGTCTCTTGTACCATGCCTGCAGTCTCTGGCTGTCTCTTGTACCATGCCTGCAGTCTCTGGCTGTCTCCTGTACCATGCCTGCATTCCCCCCCCCAGCGATCACAGCCTTTCCCATCCCAACTCTCCCACCCCACAATCCCTATTTCACCCCACACTCAACTACCTTGCCCTCACTTGCCTCTACTCCCACCCTGCCGCCACCCAACTCCATAACAACCACCTCCCAAACCACCACTCTTCCTAGGTAATAGGTATCGCTAATTGGTATCGGCAAGTACCTGCAAAAAAATATCGGAAAAATGTAAACGACCAAAAAAAAATTAAAATATATCAGTGGCTGGAAAAAATTACCAAAAACTAGTGGCTGAATTTATTTTTTGAAATATGAACCAATAGCGGTTAAAAAAAACTTCAGTTACCAAACACTAGTGGCTTTTTTTTTTTTTTAAGAAATATGGACAATAGCAGGTGAAAAAATGTAAATACCCAAGTGGCTTAAATAAAATAAAAATTGTAGCAAAAACATGAAAAATGGTAAACACTGGTTGTTAAAATAAAATGTTAAACATGAAACACTGGTGGATAAAAAAAGGAAATGGCAGAAAAAATAAAATCTGAAACACCAGTGGCTGACAATTTTTTTAATTGAACGCTAGTAACTGAATTTCCTGGTGCCTCCATGGCAGCATACCTGTGATAGAGCTCCGCCTCGACTCCTCCTTCAGGACTAGTGAATAGCATAAATTAAAGGCATAGTCCCTCCCCCAACATTCTTCTTTTTTTCCTCATACCTTCTTGTGCTGGTGAAGAGTAGCAGTACGTCCATACCTCTGCAGTCGGCAGCGTCCGCTGGCTTTAGCCTTTCCCGTGTGCAGTCCCTGTTCTTGGGCTGCTCACAGCGCTGATAAGACTGGGAACCCCTCTGTGGATCTGTTGGGGTCATTTCGCAGAGTTTCCTCACAGGAACGCAGTCTGCTATCACATCCATGATGAATGCAGTGGAAGTCGCAAAAGGATCAGCTCCATCTTCCCAGGCTGGTGGTTTCCATTTTTTATTACAGGCATTTGTGTTTTTCCCCTTTCTTTTCCTCTCTTCCCCTCCCCTCCCCTTTCCTTTGCTTGTTAGGCGCCTTCAAATGATTATTGTCTTACTTTTTTGTTCCTTTAAAACTGTGCAACTGGATAGGGCAGGTGTCTCTCTGTGCAACAACATTGTGGTGCTTATTTCCGGGTTCGGGGGGGGGGGGCTACAGGTGCTCTGTATGTCCCGCCAGGTAGGAGAGTGTCATGGCACGGCGTCCTCGCCGCCGTCTGCGCATGCGCGATTCGGGAGTGATACAGAGCCGTAGTTTCTCGGCTCTCTGTACTGGGCGACGCTGGATCTTCTGCGCATGCGCATGCACGGTCGCTTGGTTCAGTGGCAGCCATCTTGGATTCTGGAAAGAAGGCTAGATTTGCCCTTTTTTCAATCAATTCCAAATGGTGGTTTATGGGATTAGCCCACGCACCTTGAGCCTATTTAGGTTCAGATTCAGGGATTGCTGTCAGAGTCTCCTCAGCTGTGCCCTGCTAGGTCTCTCTGATGCTGCTTTGTGGTAGGTACTTTTTATTTTCTCAACAAAAAAAATAAAATAAATGTTGCCGATCAAAAATGTTTTTGTTTAAAAAAAAAAAAAAAAGATGACAATATAAAAATGTTTGTTAAAAAAAAAAAAAAAAAAAAAGGGATGCCAAAAACTCCTGATTCTTTTCCCTTTCTTACTATATTTCCGGAGCTGATCCTTGTGCCCAACTCCGCAATGAGTCATTCATCTCGCAGCAAAGATCCTCACACTTCTATTAGGTATGTGACCAACTATACGTGAGTATAAAAAAAAAAAAAGTGCGCTCACTAGTCTAGTGTAAGCTCCTTACATCGTAGCCCTACCCACTCCAAGGGGTCCCGCTCATCAGGGCGTAGGTCCCATTCTTCTTGTCGTAGATCAGACAGGTCAAGATCCAGAGGACATGATCGGTCCCCCTCTTCTAGGACCTATAGAAAGAGAAATGCTGGACATGTGGGGCTACACCGCTACCAGACAGAGTGGTCTGTAAGGACTGTTTTACGGACTATGCGTCCAACCGCGAGCTAGAAAATCAGCACGCTGTAGATCTGCTCAAGCGAACAATGAAGGACTCCTTCTCTGAGCTTTTGGCTTTGGTCCCCGCTCAACCACTTCAGCAGATATCCCAGGTTCAGGATATAGAACCTAATCTCCCTGGTCCGTCAGCAGTCAGTACACCTCTGCCGCCGTAAGGCCGACCAGCTAGAGATTCCCCACCTGAAGACTCTTCAGGGGACTCTTCAGAGGAATCAGAACCTTCTGTCTTCAGTCTCTCCTTGGTAAAGCCATTCATCCAGGCAGTCAAAACTGCAATCGCCTGGAAAGACGCAGAATAGCCTCCCCAAGAGTCTACAAGCTACTTCCCATTCCTCAGATGGGCGAGATTAGTCAAGTCATTCAGAAGGAATGGTCAAAGACTGATAAACTATATACCCCTTACCAGAGTCTGGAACGCAGTCACCGAACTCCATGCCAGTGGTAGACGCGTCAGTGGTGCGACTCGCAAAAAATATAACTTTGCCAATGGAGGATTCCGCTTCCTTCAAAGACCCTCTAGACAGGTGAATCGACCTGGAGCTGAAGAGGAGCTACTTAGCCCCGGAAGCAGCATGTAAGCCAGCTATTGCCCTCACATCAGTATCAAATGCCATAAGATCTTGGACAGATAATATTGAGACGGCTTTGCGTCAGGATGTCCCCATGGAGGATATAACTAAGTCCTTAGAAGAGCTTAGATTGTTGGCAGACTTTGCCTGCGTAGCGGCCATTGACACGATCAGGTGGTCGGCAAGATCCATGTTGCATTCAGTGATAGCGAAGAGGGCCTTGTGGCTGAAACCCTGGATGGCTGACTTATCCTCCAAACAAAATTGGTGCAAAATCCCGTTTGATGGGAAAGCACTATTCGGAGACAAAATGGATAAAGCTATCTCCAGGCTGTCAGGAGGGAAGTCTGGTATGCTTCCACAGGACAGAAGTAGGCGAAGATTCAGAGGTGGTCCCTCTAGGTTCCGCTAGTCAAACCCAAGGGATTTTAGGCAGTCGAGCCAGCCCAGAGACAACAAAAGACCTTGGAAAGGTACTCAGGGATCCTTTTTGAACAGGAAGATGAAAGCCCTTCCGGCTCCACAGGAGCAGAAGCAGTCTTTTTTTTTTTTTACGCCAGAGTAGCCCAGGCACTCCCGGTGGGAGCCAGGCTAAAGTTTTTTACCCCAGTCTGGGCCACCCGCTGCCACGACCCCTGGGTTCTGTCAACAATTCAATGGGGGCACTTTTGGAATTTTTCTCACCCCCCACCTCGGAATTCTTTCAAAGGACAGAGATTCCATCCTCTCCACTAAAGGCTCAAGCTCTGAAAAACTTCCTAACTTCACTCCAGCTTCAGGGGGCGGCTGTTCCGGTTCCCTTGGCAGAGCGCTTCGCAGGCTTTTACTCCACCCTATTTCTGGTCCCAAAGAGGACAGGTGGGTGGAGGCCTGTGATAGACCTAAAGAGGCTCAACCGGTATATCCCCCCCGAAAGCTTCAAAATGGAGTCCCTGCAGACGATTATTCAGACAGTCCAGCCATCAGATTGGATGATTTCGGTCGATCTGCAGGATGCATACCTACATGTTCCAATTCTACCTGCATTTCAAAAATACCTGAGATTTGCAGTGGGATGGACCCACCTACAGTTTCAAGCCCTGCCTTTCGGTCTGTGCACCTCACCCAGGGTGTTCACCAAGATACTAATATCTGCTTTGGTTCCCCTGCGGGAGAGGGGCTTGAGGATATACCACTACTTGGACGACATCCTACTCCTAGCAAGCAATCCGGATCAGTTGGTATGTCACCGGGACATTCTTCTACAGTCCCTAAAAAGAGCTAGGGTGGCTGGTGAATTCCGACAAGTCAACTAACGCCAACACCGCAGATAATCTACGCGCAATGTTCGACACTCAGGAGGGGACCGTGTCATTACCACCGCCGAAGGCAAGGATTGTCATCCAGAGAATGATCAAAGTCATCCGGAGCCCGTATCTGACGGCTTCACAATGCCTGAGCCTCATTGGCACAATGTCTTCCTATATACCCATGGTTCCTTGGGCACATTGGCACTTGAGGTATTTCCAGACTGGTTTCTTGGCGCAGTGGAAGAAACAACGACTATCTCAGACGATCCTGCTGACGGGGAAAAATGCGCAGGAGCCTTCACTGGTGGACAGTTCCGGAAAACCTCTCCAAGCCTCATCACCTGGGCTCCCTTCCTTGGATCACAATTACGTCCGATGCAAGCAGACAGGGCTCAGGAGCCCATTGCGGGCAAACCAGAATACAGGGGAGATGGTCATGCACCACCCAGGGAGTGGTATCAAACATCTTGGAGATGAGGGCAGCCTTCTTGGCATTGACCTCTTTGGCACCCCAAATCAGAGGCCAGAGAATACTCCTACGCCTAGACAACAGGGCAGCTGTCGCTTATCTGCAGAAGCAGGGAGGCACTCGCAGCAGGTCACTCCTCTAGGAGGTAGAGCCAATCATGCTCTGGGCGGAGCAGAACCTCCTGGACCTCAGGGCGATGTATCTACCAGGCAGGTTGAACACGGAAGCAGACACATTATCCAGAAACTTCCTGGACAACAACGAGTGGGCTCTCCACCCCCATGTCTTCCTTTAGATTGCCAACATATGGGATCCCCCGCAGGTAGATCTGTTCACCTCCCCGAAGAATGCCAAGTTGGCAGGTTCTTCTCTCGGCTGCCGCATCCACAAGCCGAGGCAGTGGATGCCCTGTCATGTCCCTGGAGGTTCACCACGACATATGCCTTTCCTCCCAGGAAAGATGTAATGGCTAGCAGGAAAGCCGTATTTAGTGTCAGGTTCCATATTGTTACTTGTTCCACTGGAGCAAAGGGATGGTCAGATAGAACTTCCAGGACTAGGGACAGATCCCACTTAGAAAATGATCGTCTGACAGGAGGGCGAATCTTCAATATACCTCTGAGGAAAGTGACTACTGAAGGATCCTGCGCCCATCTCTTATTTGTTGCAGCAGAGATTGCTGCTACCTGCACTTTGAGAGAGCTCAGACCAAGTAACCAGACCAAGTCCTGTCTGAAGGAATCCTAGAACATGAGATGTAGAAGGAAGAATTGGATCAAATCCATTTCCGGAAACAAGAACTTGTCCCATATTTTTGAATATATGGCATTAGTTGCTGGCTTCCTAGCTTTTAGAAAGGTTGATATGACTCCTGGAGAACACCCTAGGGACTCGAACCTTCGCCTCTCAACCTCCAGATTCGAATATTCAACTTCTGAGGGTTTGGATGAACTAGACTGCCCTGCGACAGAAGTTGAGGGAAAGGAGGGATCTTGATTGGAGAGCCCACACTGAGGCGCAATACGGAAGTACTGCCACCACCTGGACTGGCTCCCTGAGGAGCCTCAGGAGGAATTTGAATATTAATGGCCTGGGAGGAAAGGCATATGCCGTGGTGAACCTCCAGGGACATGACAGGGCATCCACTGCCTCGGCTTGTGGATGCGGCAGCCGAGAGAAGAACCTGTCCAGCTTGGCGTTCTTCGGGGAGGTGAACAGATCTACCTGAGGGGGATCCCATATGTTGGCAATCTAAAAGGAAGACATGGGGGTGGAGAGCCCACTCGTTGTCCAGGAAGTTTCTGGATAACGTGTCTGCTTCCGTGTTCAACCTTATAAAAAATGTGAAATATACTGCGCTGTCTATGTGTAGATCTATTTCCACATATTTAAACGTGAATACAATCAAAAAATCTAAAAATGCTGCAACTTAAAAGTCAGACACACACAATAAAACAATACTAGAAATAACAAAGCTGCGCAACACTAAATTGAATACCAAAAATGAATGAACATAAAATGTAACAATAATTGACTCTAATGAAAATGTTTTTCAACAACAAATAAATTAAGATAAAATAAAATAAATAAATAAATTAAATGAAAATCCCAACTAATATCAGACAGTCAATTGAAGGCTGAATATTAGAAGCTGGAAAAAGAAAGCTCAGTCCTGTGGATAATTATTGAGATAAAAAGAGCTGAAGATCATGTAAGCAAGAACAGCAGACAGGGGTCTTCTCACTCCACCACTGGTGACTTCAAACGCAATATACACCCTTGAAATAGTGCCAGGTATTCAATAGACAAAGATTCCACCACCACTAGTAATCACTGCCGCTTACCAGAGCAAAGGATCTGTGCACAGATCAATGTCAACAGATGGCTATTTCCCTGCCAGGGTCTCTGTAATACTGTTTTTCAGGATTCCACGCCACTTCTCTCCAAATATCACCATTGACAGGATGTAAAAGGAAACAAAGCCACCATGGCGTGAATCCGATTTAACTTTGTTTAATAGATAAAAGAATGCACTTACATATATGTCACAAATAACAAGCGTGTGGTAAAAAATAAGCCGGCCGGCTATACAAGCCCTCTCGCTCCGGGACTCGTTCTGGATGTCGGTGACGTCAGCACGTCGCTCCTCCCTACGCCGTTTCGTCACAACTGACGTCGTCCTGGGGCACGGGCGACGTGCTGACCCACCGCATTATATATTCATATACACAATGGGAACGCCCAGATCTGATCCTCCAGCGTCCCCGCCTTGAAAATCGCCATTTTGGACCAGGGCAAACAATGCCCATACCTATATTAATAGACATATTTGTGTTCCAAAAACCTGGCTATGCAGATTAAATCCCAAAAAAAGAGAGAGAAGATATATCTATTCAAATACTCTGACTATTTAGAAGAGGAAAATCCAGGATACTATTCCTATGCATGGCTGGCTGGTGGTGCCGCGCACAGCAAAGGCGAATCATAACCTGGATATCGCCTGTATTTAAAAAGAAGCTATACTACTTCTGCTCTAAAAATGACATAGGGCATAACTGTGCGCTATATTCACACAGTCATGCTCCATTCATAATTTTAAAATAATTCATTTTAAAATGTAATTGTTATTAGCAAAAAAAGGGTTAGCAGAGCCATCTAGTGGCCATTTAGCATATCCCTCCTCAACCAAACAAAATATAAAAATATCTTAGAATTGAAAGTAGATGAGCAAAAATGCACCAAGACCGCAGGATTGCATACCCCCGCAACCATGACAGTTAGCACGGGACATGCAATCCCCGTATCAGGTAACTAGGAAGATGGGGATCTGTTTTAATCAAATTTTCATTCTTAATCTGAATGGATTGTTTTTAACTTCTAGACTCAAAGTTGGGATAATTGAGAAAATAAATACCAAACTGAATCGCTAAATTCAAAAACACTGACCAGGTTCACACAGTAAATAATGTGCAATGCAATGAACTTCTGGAGAATCAAATCTAGTTCACATAAATACAAATTCTCGACATTCTAAAAGGATCCTATGCATTATCTATGAATGCGTTCACGTCTACATCAATATTCAAGCCATATGGGGTATAACAACGAACCCTATAAATCCAGGACATTTCCATCCTGGATATTTCTCTTACTAGGGAACCCCCCCTCCAGTGTGGGCTATACCTGTCAATACCCAAAAAAATGGTACCTGCTGGATTATGATCGTGATGCAAATCATAGTGCCTTGACACGGAGTGGTCTTTAAATCCACTCTTAATATTTGTGATATGCTCACCCAACCGTACCTGCATGGATCTTTTAGTCCTACCTATATATTGTTTCCCGCAAGGACATTCCAACAGGTAAACTATACCTGTGGAGCTGCAGGTTACAAAGGCCTCTATTTGATGTTCCCTGGAGGTACTAGATGACTTGAATGACATTGTCTTCTTTGATCTTATTTTATTTATTGCACATACTTGACATCTACGGCACTGATGGTAGCCAGAAATATTCTGGAAGAACGAAACTTTTTTTGAAGGTGGATCAACAACATTTGGTGCTATTCTATCCCTCAATGAAGGGACTCCCTTAAATATAACCTGTGGAGTAGCAGGCAGAAAAGAATTTATAATTTGATCACTTCTCAACACATGCCAGTGTTTCTTTAGAATCTTTTTCACCTGATAGTGTTGAGTAGAGTATGTGGTGATCAAAGGTATCAATAGCCCCTCACGCTTTTTTTTCCCAGAATTTGTATCCAATAAGGCTGATCTTTCTATTTTCTCAACATCCTTTATCGTTGTTTCCAAATAGTGTTTATCATAGCCTTTGTCTATCAATCTCTTCTTTAGGATGTCTGCTTGAAGAAAATAATCAGATACATTGGAACAGTTCCGTCTCATTCTTAGGAACTGACTTCTTGGCACTGATTGTAACCATGATTCTTTATGGCAACTGTCCACAGGTATATAAGCATTTCGATCAGTCTGCTTAAAATAAGTGATTGTTTTAAAGCCAGTCCCCTCCTTGCTTCCTAGTTACCTGATACGGGGATTGCATGTCCCGTGCTAACTGTCATGGTTGCGGGGGTATGCAATCCTGCGGTCTTGGTGCATTTTTGCTCATCTACTTTCAATTCTAAGATATTTTTATATTTTGTTTGGTTGAGGAGGGATATGCTAAATGGCCACTAGATGGCTCTGCTAACCCTTTTTTTGCTAATAACAATTACATTTTAAAATGAATTATTTTAAAATTATGAATGGAGCATGACTGTGTGAATATAGCGCGCAGTTATGCCCTATGTCATTTTTAGAGCAGAAGTAGTATAGCTTCTTTTTAAATACAGGCGATATCCAGGTTATGATTCGCCTTTGCTGTGCGCGGCACCACCAGCCAGCCATGCATAGGAATAGTATCCTGGATTTTCCTCTTCTAAATAGTCAGAGTATTTGAATAGATATATCTTCTCTCTCTTTTTTTGGGATTTAATCTGCATAGCCAGGTTTTTGGAACACAAATATGTCTATTAATATAGGTATGGGCATTGTTTGCCCTGGTCCAAAATGGCGATTTGCAAGGCGGGGACGCTGGAGGATCAGATCTGGGCGTTCCCATTGTGTATATGAATATATAATGCGGTGGGTCAGCACGTCGCCCGTGCCCCAGGACGACGTCAGTTGTGACGAAACGGCGTAGGGAGGAGCGACGTGCTGACGTCACCGACATCCAGAACGAGTCCCGGAGCGAAAGGGCTTGTATAGCCGGCCGGCTTATTTTTTACCACACGCTTGTTATTCGTGACATATATGTAAGTGCATTCTTTTATCTATTAAACAAAGTTAAATCGGATTCACGCTATGGTGGCTTTGTTTCCTTTTACATCCTGTCAATGGTGATATTTGGAGAGGAGTGGCGTGGAATCCTGAAAAACAGTATTACAGAGACCCTGGCAGGGAAATAGCCATCTGTTGACATTGATCTGTGCACAGATCCTTTGCTCTGGTAAGCGGCAGTGATTACTAGTGGTGGTGGAATCTTTGTCTATTGAATACCTGGCACTATTTCAAGGGTGTATATTGCGTTTGAAGTCACCAGTGGTGGAGTGAGAAGACCCCTGTCTGCTGTTCTTGCTTACATGATCTTCAGCTCTTTTTATCTCAATAATTATCCACAGGACTGAGCTTTCTTTTTCCAGCTTCTAATATTCAGCCTTCAATTGACTGTCTGATATTAGTTGGGATTTTCATTTAATTTAATTTATTTAATTTATTTTATTTTATCTTAATTTATTTGTTGTTGAAAAACATTTTCATTAGAGTCAATTATTGTTACATTTTATGTTCATTCATTTTTGGTATTCAATTTAGTGTTGCGCAGCTTTGTTATTTCTAGTCCGTGTTCAACCTGCCCTGGCAGATACATCGCTCTGAGGTCCAGGAGGTTCTGCTCCACCCAGAGCATGATCGGCTCTACCTCCTTGAGGAGTGACCTGCTGCGAGTGCCTCCCTGCTTCTGCAGATAAGCGACAGCTTCCCTGTTGTCTAGGAGTATTCTCTGGCCTCTGATTTGGGATGCCAAAGACGTCAGTGCCAAGAAGGCTGCCCTCATCTCCAAGATATTTGATACCACTCTCTGGGTGGTGCATGACCATCTCCCCTGTATTCTGGTTTGCCCGCAATGGGCTCCCCAGCCCTGTCTGCTTGCATCAGTCGTAATTGTGATCCAAGGAAGGGAGCCCAGGTGATGAGGCTTAGAGAGGTGTTCCGGAACTGTCCACCAGTGAAGGCTCCTGCACATTTTTCCCCGTCAGCAGGATCGTCTGAGATAGTCGTTGTTTCTTCCACTGCGCCAAGAAACCAGTCTGGAAATACCTCAAGTGCCAATGTGCCCAAAGAACCATGGGTATACAGGAAGACATTGTGCCAATGAGGCTCAGACATTGTGAAGCCGTCAGATACGGGCTCCGGATGACTTTGATCATTCTCTGGATGACAATCCTTGCCTTCGGCGGTGGTAATGAAACTGTCCTCTCCTGAGTGTCGAACATTGCGTGTAGATTATCTGCTGTGTTGGCGTTAGTTGACTCTTGTCGGAATTCACCAGCCACCCTAGCTCTTTTAGGGACTGTAGAAGAATGTCCCAGTGACATACCAACTGATCCGTAGTGCTTGCTAGGAGTAGGATGTCGTCCAAGTAGTGGTATATCCTCAAGCCCCTCTCCCGCAGGGGAACCAAAGCAGATATTAGTATCTTGGTGAACACCCTGGGAGAGGTGCACAGACCGTAATGCAGGGCTTGAAACTGTAGGTGGGTCCGTCCCACTGCAAATCTCAGGTATTTTTGAAATGCAGGTAGAATTGGAACATGTAGGTACTCATCCTGCAGATCGACTGAAATCATCTAATCTGATGGCTGGACTGTCTGAATAATCATCTGCAGGGACTCCATTTTGAAGCTTTCGGGGCGGATATACCGGTTGAGCCTCTTTAGGTCTATCACAGGCCTCCACCCACCTGTCCTCTTTGGAAAGAAAAAATAGAAAAGCGCCTCTTAGCAAAACAGATTTATTATGTAGCAGACAATTTGTATCAAACACTTACATCATGGTAAGTTTCAGGTGTCATCCAGTAGGATCAATGTTTATATTGCGTCCAGGATCTCTGACGCTACTCCACGGATTTCCCAGGTCCCGGTTATGGCGGCCGCAAGTAGCCGGGATGCAGGCTGGCTTGTCCGTGATAGAAGACAGCAGCGAAGGATGGCAGCGGTCGGTCCGGAGAGGAGCGTCTGACGTCAGCTGGATGGTGCAGGGAACCACAACGCGTTTCAGAGCATGCGCAGTATGCCCTGGGCAACTAAGTTTTTATTAAAGACTTCCTATCCACAATTGTTACTATAGAGTTTTTCAAAACTTTATGCTACCTGCCATCCCTTGGTAACAATAATAACTTTATGTCCACCTGATTGGAACCTTTTTTTTTTTTTCTTTTTTTTTTTTTTTTTTCTGATTTTCAACCTTTGCATAATATCCTTTACACATTTAGGATTAATAGTGTTTGTCTGTGCAGGCATCCCAAGCGCTTGCATTTGCTATTGTTTTACCTGTCCTCTTTGGGACCAGAAATAGGGTGGAGTAAAAGCCTGCGAAGCGCTCTGCCAAGGGAACCGGAACAGCCGTCCCCTGAAGCTGGAGTGACGTTAGGAAGTTTTTCAGAGCTTGAGCCTTCAGTGGAGAGGATAGAATCTCTGTTCCTTTGAAAGAGTTCCGAGATGGGGGGTGAGAAAAATTCCAAAAGTGCCCCCATTGAATTGTTGACAGAACCCAGGGGTCGTGGCAGCGGGTGACCCAGACTGGGGTGAAAAACTTTAGCCTGGCTCCCACCGGGAGTGCCTGGGCTACTCTGGCGTAAAAAAAAAAAAAGACTGCTTCTGCTCCTGTGGAGCCGGAAGGGCTTTCATCTTCCTGTTCAAAAAGGATCCCTGAGTACCTTTCCAAGGTCTTTTGTTGTCTCTGGGCTGTCTCGACTGCCTAAAATCCCTTGGGTTCGCCTACTTCTGTCCTGTGGAAGCATACAAGACTTCCCTCCTGACAGCCTGGAGATAGCTTTATCCATTTTGTCTCCGAATAGTGCTTTCCCATCAAACGGGATTTTGCACCAATTTTGTTTGGCGGATAAGTCAGCCATCCAGAGTTTCAGCCACAAGGCCCTCTTCGCCATCACTGAATGCAACATGGATCTTGCCGACCACCTGATCGTGTCAATGCCCGCTACGCAGACAAAGTCTGCCGACAATCTAAGCTCTTCTAAGGCCTTAATTATATCCTCCATGGGGACATCCTGACGCAAAGCCGTCTCAATATTATCTGTCCAAGATCTTATGGCATTTGATACTGATGTGAGGGCAATAGCTGGCTTACATGCTGCTTCCGCGGCTAAGTAGCTCCTCTTCAGCTCCAGGTCGATTCGCCTGTCTAGAGGGTCTTTGAAGGAAGCGGAATCCTCCATTGGCAAAGTTATATTTTTTGCGAGTGGCACCACCGACGCGTCTACCACTGGCATGGAGTTTGGTGACTGCGTTCCCGACTCTGGTAAGGGGTATATAGTTTATTGAACCGACCCAAAAAATAATAATTTATTTTTATTTTTTATCAGTCTTTGACCATTCCTTCTGAATGACTTGACTAATCTCGCCCATCTGAGGAATGGGAAGTAGCTTGTAGACTCTTGGGGAGGCTATTCTGCATCTTTCCAGGCGATTGCAGTTTTGACTGCCTGGATGAATGGCTTTACCAAGGAGAGACTGAAGCCAGAAGGTTCTGACTCTTCTCAAGAGTCCCCTGAAGAGTCTTCAGGTGGTGAATCTCTAGCTGGTCGGCCTGACGGCGGCAGAGGTGTACTGACTGCTGACGGACCAGGGAGATTAGGTTCTATATCCTGAACCTGGGATATCTGCTGAACTGGTTGAGCGGGGACCGAAGCCAAAAGCTCAGAGAAGGAGTCCTTCATTGTTCGCTTGAGCAGATCTACAGCGTGCTGATTTTCTAGCTTGCGGTCGGACGCATAGTCCGTAAAACAGTCCTTACAGACCACTCTGTCTGGTAGCGGTGTAGCCCCACATGTCCAGCATTTCTCTTTCTATAGGTCCTAGGAGAGGGGGACCGATCATGTCCTCTGGATCTTGACCTCTCTGATCTACGACGTGAAGAATGGGACCTACGCCCTGATGAGCGGGACCCCTTGGAGTGGGTAGGGCTACGATGTAAGGAACTCACGCTAGACCAGTGAGCGCACTTTTTTTTTTTTTTTTATACTCACATATAGTTGGTCACGTACCTAATAGAAGTGTGAGGATCTTTGCTGCGAGATGAATGACTCATTGCGGAGTTGGGCACAAGGATCAGCTCCAGAAATATAGTAAGAAAGGGAAAAGAATCAGGAGTTTTTGGCGTCACTTTTTTTTTTTTTTTAAACAAACATTTTTATATCGTCATCTTTTTTTTTTTTAAACATAATCATTTTTATACCGTCATCTTTTTTTTTTTTTCTTTAAACATAAAAATATTTGATCGGCAACATACTTTTTATTTTCTCAAAAAAAAAAAAATCTACCACAAAGCAGCATCAGAGAGACCTAGCAGGGCACAGCTGAGGAGACTCTGACAGCAATCCCTGAATCTGAACCTAAATAGGCTCAAGGTGCGTGGGCTAATCCCATAAACCACCATTTGGAATTGATTGAAAAAAAGGGCAAATCTAGCCTTCTTTACAAAATCCAAGATAGGCGCCACTGAACCAAGCGACCATGCATGCGCACGCGCAGAAGATCCAGCGTCGCCCAGTACAGAGAGCCGAGAAACTACGGCTCTGTATCACTCCCGAATCGCGCAGGCGGCGGCGAGGACGCCGTGCCATGACACTCTCCTACCTGGCGGGACGTACAGAGCACCTGTAGCCCCCCCCGAACCCGGAAATAAGCACCACAAATGTTGTTGCACAGAGAGACACCTGCCCTATCCAGTTGCACAGTTTTAAAGGAACAAAAAAGTAAGACAATAATCATTTGAAGGCGCCTAACAAGCAAAGGAAAGGGGAGGGGAGGGGAAGAGAGGAAAAGAAGGGGGAAAAACACAAATGCCTGTAATAAAAAATGGAAACCACCAGTCTGGGAAGATGGAGCTGATCCTTTTGCGACTTCCACTGCATTCATCATGGATGTGATAGCAGACTGCGTTCCTGTGAGGAAACTCTGCGAAATGACCCCAACAGATCCACAGAGGGGTTCCCAGTCTTATCAACGCTGTGAGTGGCCCAAGAACAGGGACTGCGCACGGGAAAGGCTAAACCCGGCGGAAGCTGCCGACTGCAGAGGTATGGACATACTGCTACTCTTCACCAGCACAAGAAGGTATGAGGAAAAAAAGGAGAATGTTGGGGGAGGGACTATGCCTTTAATTTATGCTATTCACTAGTCCTGAAGGAGGAGTCGAGGCGGAGCTCTATCACAGGTATGCTGCCATGGAGGCACCAGGAAATGTAAATTACCAAACGGTAGTGGCTGAAAAAAAATATCAACCCTTAATGGCTGAATTTTGTATTTTATTTAATCAAAAATAGTGGCTAAAAACAAATATAAAACACTGGTGGCTGAAATATTGCAAATTACCAAACACTAGTGGCTAAAAAATGTAAATGACCAAAATACTAGTGGCTGAACAAATTAAAATATGAAACACTAGTGCCTTAAAAAATGTAAATTAACAAACACTAGCAGCTGAGAAAAAATATAAAACACTAGTGAACCACTATGGGCTAAAAAATAAATTATTGAACACTAGTGGCTGAAAAAAATGTAAGATACCTAAAAATAGTGACTGAAAACAAAAAATAAAAAACTGATGGCTGAAAGAATGCAAATTACCCATGTTCGACTCAAACATCGTTTGTTCGACCGTTCGCAGAATTTCGAACACTATGGGCCGTTCGCGCCAAATTCGAGTGGCGCGTCACGGCCCATAATTCACTGCGGCATCGCAGTGCATTGCTGGCTGATGATTGGCCAAGCATGCACTATGACCTGTGTGTATAGTGATGATCTCGCGCCTTATGAAATTAATTAAATTAATGAATACTTAATACTGCAAACCCCAAAATTTCAAAACATTGAAACCGTAAGTGGAAGTGATTATATGTGCTAAATGAGCAAATATGGTGGGGGCGCTAAACAATACTAATAATATTTAATTTATATTGAATAGTATTTAGTAGTAAGTGAAAAATATGTTAAACACCAGCCTGCCTGGACGGACCACAAACAATAGTCTTAGTCTATCCAAAGATAGTAAACAGCCTGGAAACCGTACCCTTAGTATACAAGATGGCTGACAGCCCCTATCTGCCAACTAAATTATAATACACGTGAAAGTAAAAATATTGAATGACAACAATACTAGTAACATGCAGTGATAATGATAGTGGAATGTCCCAAGATATAAATGAATATAATCAAAGAGAACAAATAGTAGTCCATATAGTGCAACCAATGAATTTAATCCTGGATGATATCTGCATTCAACAGGAGAAATAAATTGAAGGAAATTGCTTGAAGTGATAGCCTTCACCACCTTAGTGCAAAACACCCGATAGTGCTCGTGTTGAAAAATTGGCTGCTTACCAGATAATGTTGACTCTTTTAATTAAAAAAGAAGTCAAATACGCTTTATGCAAGTACCACTTGCTGGCATGGATAATGGTGTCAAAAGAGCAGGCATGAAGGATCCCTGCCTCACGGAGGCTCGGATGGAGCAGTGCGGACCGCAAGAAATAAATAAAACGGAAAATAGTGTAATCCCGTTTATTTAAAATACATCAAATTAAAATAGCCAAATGCCCCCTTACTTGGTTGGTGCCTTGAGCCCGGCACTGAGGCTGAAGAGCGTGGGCTGATGTGGCTAGTGTCTCATGGAAAGGTGAGCCGGCGTGCGTTCCACCTATGGCAAACGATGGACCAGCGGGACCGGAAGTGTCGTCAGATCGTGGTCTAGCGCCTCGACAGCTGTTTCGTGTATGCACGTCGTCAGGAAGCGTGCTAGACCACGTAGATCTGACTGTTAAATACGGATGTCAATCACAATAGGGGGAGGGGTTACCGGACTGAGATCCAGCCTCAATGCCGTCTCGCCGCATAATACAAATACAGCACAATGGAAATCTATAACTGATTGTACAATGTAAGTTGTAGAAAATCAATCCACTGCCTACATCCCACCTATAACATGGCTTATAATAAAACATTATCTAAAATACCCATACATCAACCCTGTCAATGTACATTATTAAATGATGAGTTCCGCTCGCACCCCCTAGTGGGTGAATACGGCACTAACCCATACCCAATATTACATATTGCAATAAATGTATAATAATGCAAAGACATATCCTGGACAGGGTATAGAGATTAAATAAAAAAAAGGAAATATATTGGAATACTTAAAATTAGATTAGTAAATCTGTGCACCTGTTGGACCCCCAATTTATTGTATCAATTGTGGAATTATATAATTATTCATTGGTGAGGAAGCAATTCAGGT
Organism: Rana muscosa; assembly: GCA_029206835.1. Taxonomy (NCBI): domain Eukaryota; kingdom Metazoa; phylum Chordata; class Amphibia; order Anura; family Ranidae; genus Rana; species Rana muscosa. The sequence goes on along the minus strand of JARGYO010005562.1, from coordinate 3,279,855 downwards.
CCAAATCTATATTGAGGCCCAGTGGCTGCATTGTGGACAATCTAAACAGCCACTGGGTCTCATTCTGGGAGACAGCCTTAGTAAGGTCTGTCCCTCTCCAGTTGTATGTGACCCTATCTATGCCATAAAAGACCAGCTGGCGAGGGTCTCTGTTATGGCATTGAAGAAAGTGTCGCGACACACTATGATTTGGGAAACCCTTTGCTATATTGGCTACATGCTCGTTGATTCTAATTCTAAGCTCTCTTGTGGTGCGCCCCACATACTGAAGAGAGCAGGGACACTCCAAAACGTATGTCACATGTTTGGAGTAGCAAGTAATCAAGGGTTTGATATTAAATTCTTCTTGTGTCACTGATGATTTGAATTTGGTTACTTTCCTTGTGCGTCGTATTGTAGTATGACAAGCTTTACATCTGGTGCAGTAATGAAATCCAGAACCATCCAAGAAAGTGGGGGGTTTTTCGGGTGGATCTGGAACATTAGGCGCGATAATATTTCTCAGGCCTGGTGCCTTTCTGTAAATGAATCTGGGTTTGGAGGGTATTACCGATACCAGATCTCTGTCTTTCTGAAGTATAGGCCAGAACTTTTTAAATATCTTTTCGATACTTTTATATTGTCTGTTAAATCCTGTAATGAATGGCAACATCCCCATTGTCATAGCAGTTTTCTTTTTAGACTCTAAAAGGGAATGTCTGTCCATAGCTGCTACTTCATTCTTAGCTCGGGTCAGTTCAACCTCGCAATACCCCTTTTCACGAAACCGTTCTGTGAGAATTGAGGCCTGTGTGATGTAGTCACTCTCCTCAGCGCAACTCCTTCGGATGCGCATGAACTGGCCCTTGGGTATACCCCCGAGCCATTGGGGATGATGGCAGCTATTAGTTGGCACAAACGCGTTCCTGTCTGTTGCCTTAAAGAACGTCCTTGTGCCAATCCTGTCTTTCTGTTTAACCAAGGTGAGATCCAAATAGTTTATAGTTGTCAGACTAAACTCAGCCGTAAACCTTAACCCATACTGGTTGGAATTTAAATTTTGTAAGAAGCTATGTAGTGTGATCTGGGATCCCTCCCACAGCAATACTACATCGTCGATGTACCTTTTATAATAGAGTAGGGGTAATGGTTTATCTTTATAAATGGTTTCTCCCTCCCACTTATTCAGTACCATATTGGCTACACTTGGGGCATAGCGAGCCCCCATTGCCACCCCTTTAATTTGATTATAGAACACCCCCTGTGCCCAAAAATAATTGTTCCCCATTGCAATTTTGAGTCCCTCTACTAGGAAGTTGATTTGGGCTTTTTTTAGATGTGAGTCAGCAGTTAGTGCAACCTGAACTGCAACCAATGCATCCTCCTGTCTAATGTTTGTGTAAAGGGACTCTATGTCCACTGTAACCATAATAGTTGCATCGGTTACCTGGACATTTGAGAGGGATTTAATTAATTCACGACTATCTTTGAGATATGATTTGCCTTGTTTGACCAAGGGTTGCAAGAACATATCCAGATATTCCCCTACCCTAGAGTAGAGTGAACCTTTCCCGCTTATAATGGGGCAGCCTGGGGGTTTTTCCTTGTTTTTATGAATTTTTGGTACCACATAGAGCACCGGGGTGCGGGGTACTTTTGGTAAAAGGTACTGTGCTTCCTTTACATCCAATATCTTTTGGTTGACCCCTTTGTCAATCCAATTGTGGAGTTCGATTTTGAGTTTATTCAATGGATTAGATGCTAATGGTTTATACGTACTAGTGTCCTTTAATAACCTTTGGATTTCTCCATAGTAGTCCTCCTTAGTAAGTACGACTACTCCCCCCCCTTTGTCCGCTGGTCGGACTACTATGTTTTTGTTTTTTTCTAATTGCTTAATTCCCTCAACTAGAGACCGTTTAGTTCTGGCCTTCTTGATTTCTAGAGACTTCATTTCATCCTGCACCATATGCTTAAACACCTCTATATGATGGTGTGCACCCTTTTGAGGGTTAAATATAGAGTTGTTTCTTAACCCACTATGTTTATACTTGTCTGTTTCCACAACAGGGGGACATGTGTCCCTTTGTATGGCAAAGAATTTTTTAATATTTAGCTCCCTCACATATTTTTCCACATCAATGAACAATTCAAACTTGTTGAGATTCTTATCAGGTGCAAATTTTAAACCTTGCGATAAAACCTGTAATTCGTTATCTGAAAACGATACACCTGCTAGATTAAATGTACCTTCATTTAGCTGTCCCTTGGTCTTTTTCTTTCTGGTTCCCCCTCTTCTACCTCTTTTTCTGAATATTCTTTGGGATATTGGGGTGTAGTAGGTGGGATTTTGTAGGGCTCTTTCCATCCCCTCCATTCCCCCCCCTTGTTGGTAATTATTTTGATAGGGCGTAGGTCTCCCCCTATAGTTGCCCCTAAAATTACCCCCGGGGGGTCTGGGTGGATAATGGTTAGATCCTTGATACTGGTAAGGGTAACCATAATCACTTGGTCTATTATCCAATGGTCCATACCTATTATGCGTGGGTGCTGAATAGGAAGTGGAATAGTAGTCATTGGATGGGGGGTAGTTGGCCCCCATATGAGGTGGGGGATACCCCCTATTAGCTTAGGTGGCTTGGCCCTTGGGATTAGCTAAAGTCTTAGATTTTTTAGGAGTGTGTATCTGGTTTTTATTTTTAACTAATTGTGCAACCGTATTGTGTACTTCCGTGTCCCTGCCCACCGGAGATTCTTTGGAGTTGTCCACATCCAAATCATCCTGCCATTTATATACCTTGTTTTCTTCATAATCTTTGATATCTCTCTGGTATTTTTTCAGTTTTTTCTGTTTGATCTCTCCATCATATTTGGCCAGGTGAGTCTGAAGGCTCTGTGCCCTGTCCAAATATTCTTTGGTTCCCATGAAGGGCTCCATACTAGTTTTGAGATCAACTATGTTGGCTTCTACCACCATATTTTTGGCTTTACGCCTCCTAATTAGTGATGAGCCGAACACCCCCGGGTTCGGTTCGCACCAGAACCCGCGAACGGACCGAAAGTTCGAACGAACATTAGAACCCTATTAAATACAATGGATGCGAACGTTCGAATTCTAAAGTGCTAATTATAACAACTATTATGCATGTTATTGTCATAAATAGGGTTTGGGAACCCGGGTTCTGCACCAGGGGACATGTATCAATGCAAAAAGAAGTTTTAAAAACGGTCGTTTTTCGGGAGCAGTCATTTTAATGATGCATAAAGTGAAAAAAAAAAGTCAAATATTCCTTTAAATATCGTACCTGGGGGGTGTCTAAAGTATGCCTGTGAAGTGCCACGTGTTTCCCGTGTTTAGAACTGTCCCTGCACAAAATGACACTTCTAAAGGAAAAAAAAGCCATTTAAAACTGCTTGCGGCTTTAATGTAATGTCTGGTCCCGGTAATATGGATGAAATTCTTTAAGAAAAATGGCATAGCTACCCCATGACCCCCCCCCCTACCCCAGCCCATTACCAGCCCCTTTGGGTCTTGTATGGATATTAAGGGGAACCCCGCACATAAAATAAAAAAGGCCCTATATACTCTGAACAGCCGTATACAGGCGGTGCATACAAGACAGGGACTGTAGGTTTGTTCTTATGTAGAATCTGTTTGTAATTTTGAACAGGTACATTGTTGAAGTGTAGCTCCAGCCCAAAAATCTATTTTTAAACTTTTTGGGAAACATAGGTAAGGGTTATCACCCCTGTAACATTTGTTTTGCTGTCTGTGCCCCTGTTCAGAACATTTCACCTCACTTTCCGTCCCAATGACAACTGTTTTTGAAATGTGGTGTTTTTCTTGAAACAAGGATTGCTGATAAAGCATCAGTACAGATGAGACCCCTTTCTCCCATATTTATTCTTACAGGAGAGAATTTTCCTTTCTAGGGGTAGATTTCCTCTCACTTCCTGTTGTCTTCTTTCGTTTGCAAGTAGGAGTCGTTTGTAAGTTGGATGTTTGAAAGTAGGGACCTGCCGTATATACTCTGCAGAAATAGGCCCCTTAGTTGTTGGTGTTGGCACAACACTGTAAGCACTCAGTTACTCTTGGTTGGTGCTGGAACGCCCTGCTGTCAACTATTATATCAGGAATTTTAATTACATATAATTGTTGAACAGTGGTAGTAATAATTGGGGCTTTGATGGTGGTGCTGGTGCCACAACACTGTAAGCCCTGACAGTTACTCTTGGTGGATGCAGCAATGGGCCCTGCTGTGAATTATTAGATCAAGAATTGTAATTACATGCCCCTTTTGAACAGGGGCTGAAAAATTGGGCCTTTCGTGGTGGTGGTGGTGGTGGCGTTGCCACAAGACTGTAAGCCCTCAGAGTTACTCTTGGTGGGTGCAGCAATGGACCCTGCTGTGAATTATTAGATCAAGAATTGTAATTGCATGCCCCTGTTGAACAGGGGCTGAAAAATTGGGCCTTAGGCACTGGTGGCACAACACTACAACCCCTCACAGATACTGTACTTGGAGCACAGCAATGAGCCCTGTTGCAAAGTATTGCTTCAAAAATTGTAATGACACGCCCCTGTTAAACAGGGGCTGAAAAATTGGGCCTTAGGCACTGGTGCCACAACACTCCAACCCCTCACAGATACTGTACTTGGAGCACAGCAATGAGCCCTATGGCAAATTATTGCTAAAAAAATTGTAATTACACGCCCCTGTAAAACAGGGGCTGAAAAATTGGGCCTTAGCCACTGGTGGCGGCACCCATAAACAAAAATGATCTTCCAAGCTATCATCATCAATCGTATCATTGAGGACTCGGAGGAGGAGGATAGCCAGTCAACATAACAGCACAGGCACTCAGCATCAGCATCAGTCTTGAAGGGATGTGACATGTTAAAATCAATTAGTCTGTTATATCAGCATCAGGTGTGTGGTAGCTGGTGGTGATCCAAGACTGGTTCATCTTGATGAAAGTCAGTCGATCAACCGAGTCGGTGGACAGGCGCACCCTGTGATCCGTGACAAATCCTCCAGCAGCACTGAATGTGCGTTCCGAAAGAACGCTGGATGCAGGACAGGCCAGTAGCTCAATTGCATACTGTGCAAGCTCTGGCCAGTGATCCATCCTCAAGACCCAGTAAGCCAGAGGATTTTCGGTGGGGAAGGTGTCCAAGTCTGACCTTGTCCCTAGATATTCCTGCACCATGTTTATCAGACGCTGGCGATGGTTGCTGGAACCGATCATACTTTGGGGCTGCGGACTAAAGAATTGTCTGAACGCATCGGTCAGACGGCCACCTTCCCCACCGCTCCTTCTTTGACTGGCCGAAGCCTCAGCAACTCGTTGTCCAGGACCAGGAGTTTGTAACCTCCCAGTCTCTGGGAACGCGTTGCACAGACCTTTCTGCAAGGCCTCCCGGAGTTGTCTCATCCTCTGCTCCCTCTGCGACGGTAACATAAGGTCCGCAACCTTACCCTTGTACCGTGGATCAAGGAGAGTGGCCAGCCAGTAATGGTCCCTCTCCTTGATCCGAAGAATACGAGGATCCTTCCGCAGACTTTGCAGGATCAGGGAGGCCATGCAGCGTAGGTTTGCTGAGGCATTCGCTCCGGAGTCCTCTGGGTCACTAAGGACGACATGATCCGCAGCCACCTCCTCCCAGCCACGTACAAGTCCACTGGTTTCTTGGGACTGTAAATCATCCCTAAAAGACTGCTGCTGATGATGCTGAGTGCCAGCCTCCACCTCCATGCTGACACAATCCTCCTCCTCCTCCTCCTCCTCCTCCTCCTCCTCCTCTTCCTGTGCGATGGGTGGGACAGAAGGAACACTGTCTGGGTAAAGGGGGCCTTGAGAGGCAAGGAAGTCCTCCTCTTCCTGCCTCTGTTCTGCCTCAAGTGCCCTGTCCATTATTCCACGCAGCGTGTGCTCCAACAGGTGGACAAGAGGTACAGTGTCACTGATGCATGCACTGTCACTGCTCACCATCCTCGTGGCCTCCTCAAATGGTGCCAGGACAGTGCATGCATCCCTGATCATGCCCCACTGGCGTGGAGAAAAAAAACCAAGCTCCCCTGACCCTGTCCTGGTGCCGTAGTCGCACAGGTACTCATTGATGGCCCTCTGCTGCGTGTGCAGCCGCTGCAGCATGGCCAACGTTGAGTTCCACCTGGTGGGCATGTCACATATAAGGCGGTTCTTGGGCAGGTTCAACTCCTTTTGCAGCTCAGCCAGGCGAGCACTGGCATTATAAGATCTGCGGAAATGCACACAGACTTTCCTGGCCTGCCTCAGGACATCCTGTAAGCCCGGGTACCTGCCCAAGAACCGCTGCACCACCAGGTTAAGGACGTGAGCCACACAGGGCACATGGGTCAGTTGTCCCTGTCGGAGGGCGGAGAGGAGGTTGGTGCCATTGTCGCAAACCACCATTCCTGGCTTAAGCTGGCGTGGCGTCAACCACCTCTCGGCCTGGCCCTGCAGAGCAGACAGGACCTCTGCCCCAGTGTGGCTTCTGTCCCCCAAACACACCAGCGCAAGCACGGCATGGCATCTTTTTGCCTGCGTACTTGCGTAGCCCCGTGAACGGCTACGGAGCACCGCTGGTTCATAGGACAAACCACAGGAAGAGGCCATGGAGGAAGAAGAAGAGGAGGGGGTGGAGGAGAGAGGTGTGTCACAACCAGTAGTAGCATTTTGGAGGCGTGGCGGTGGGACAACCTCCAACACTACTGCACCTTGTCCTGCATCCTTCCCAGCTGCCAAAAGAGTGACCCAATGGGCCGTGAAAGAAAGGTAACGTCCCTGTCCATGCCTGCTGGACCATGAGTCAGCGGTAATATGCACCTTACCGCTGACCGCCCTGTCCAGCGAGGCCAAGACATTGCCTTCCACATGCCGGTAGAGAGCCGGAATAGCCTTCCGCGCGAAAAAGTGGCGTTTGGGAACCTGCCACTGAGGAACCGCACATTGCACAAACTCACGGAAGGGGGCCGAGTCTACCAACTGAAAAGGCAGCAGTTGAAGCGCTAGCAATTTAGCCAAGCTAGCATTCAACCGCTGGGCATGTGGATGGCTGGGAGTGAACTTCTTTCGACGGTCCAGCAGCTGGGGCAGGGAAATTTGCCTGCTAGAATCGGACGTCGGTGTACTGCTAGCAGAGTGGGCGCAAGTACTTGGCTGTGACACACCTAATTCTACACCTTCATTCCTCTCAGTGCATGTTTCAGAGAGGACTGAAGTTATAGTGGGGTTGGAGATCCCAGCTGATGCGGTGCAAGGAGAGGTCCGCTTTGTTCTTTGGTGTGGGTCTTTGAGGTAGGCTTGCCAACGAGCTGCATGGCAGGTCAACATATGTCTGGTCAGGCATGTGGTACCCAAGCGGCTGATGTTTTGGCCACGCGATATACGCTTGAGACATATGTTGCAAACAGCAGCTGTGCGATCTGATGCACTAGCCTCAAAAAAGGCCCACACCAAAGAACTTTTTGAATGACGGGCAGAGGCAGCGCCCTGCACAGGCGGAGCTCTGCGGTGTGATTCCGTCGGTGTACTGCCCTTACGCTGGCCACCAAAGGGCATCCTGCCTCGTTGGAGATGTGCCTCCTCCTCCTCCTCCTCCTCCTCCTCTCTCCTATTAGGCACCCACGTGGAGTCAGTGACCTCATCATCACCTCCCTCCTCATCACTGGAGCCAATCTGGCAGTATGCTGCAGCTGCTGGAACATGACTGCCAGATTGGTGTCCTTCTTGAGCATCCCCTCTGTCTGCTCTCACGCTACTGCCTTCCTCTAGCTGGGTTTCATCATCAGACCCTTCGAAACGCTGGGCATCCTCCTGGAGCATGTACCCAACACTGTGCTCAAACAGTTCGGGGGACTCCTCAGGAGGAGGACATGGTGGGTCTAGGGAAGGAGTGACTGATGATGAGTCTGACATTGATACCAGGGAAGAGGACGCTTTGGCAGCTGCTTTTCCAGTACCCTGAGCCTGGGTGAGAGAGGATGAGGAGGAGGAGGAGGGCTTGGTCATCCACTCTACCAAGTCTTCGGCATGATGTGGCTCAACATGTCCAGCTGCCGAAAAGAAGGACAAGCGTGTCCCATGGCCATGTGCTGATGACAATGCACCGCGTCCACGACCAGCACTGTTGCCCCCAGACACAGAGCCTGCTTGCCCTCTTTTATTGCCTCCTGACTGTCTGCCTCTCCTTGTTTGCCTTCCAGACATTCTAATAGATGGCCTGCAGGGAGATGGGAAAAAAGCAATAAGGGCTACCTTCAGGTGTCCTTCTCTGTCCCTTGAAACAAGGACTTTGACAGTGAAAGAAACTGACACACTCTCCCTACCTACAGTTTTCTGTCCCTAGAAAAAATGTTTTTTTTTAAGCACAATTTAGCACAAGGAGAATTCACTCACTGTCCTTCCAGGTCCCTGGAAACAAGGACTTTGACAGTGAAAGAAACTGACACACTCTCCCTACCTACAGTTTTCTGTCCCTAGAAAAAATGTTTTTTTTTAAGCACAATTTAGCACAAGGAGAATTCACTCACTGTCCTTCCAGGTCCCTGGAAACAAGGACTTTGACAGTGAAAGAAACTGACACACTCTCCCTACCTACAGTTTTCTGTCCCTAGAAAAAATGTTTTTTTTAAGCACAATTTAGCACAAGGAGAATTCACTCACTGTCCTTCCAGGTCCCTGGAAACAAGGACTTTGACAGTGAAAGAAACTGACACACTCTCCCTACCTACAGTTTTCTGTCCCTAGAAAAAATGTTTTTTTTAAGCACAATTTAGCACAAGGAGAATTCACTCACTGTCCTTCCAGGTCCCTGGAAACAAGGACTTTGACAGTGAAAGAAACTGACACACTCTCCCTACCTACAGTTTTCTGTCCCTAGAAAAAATGTTTTTTTTAAGCACAATTTAGCACAAGGAGAATTCACTCACTGTCCTTCCAGGTCCCTGGAAACAAGGACTTTGACAGTGAAAGAAACTGACACACTCTCCCTACCTACAGTTTTCTGTCCCTAGAAAAAATGTTTTTTTTAAGCACAATTTAGCACAAGGAGAATTCACTCACTGTCCTTCCAGGTCCCTGGAAACAAGGACTTTGACAGTGAAAGAAACTGACACACTCTCCCTACCTACAGTTTTCTGTCCCTAGAAAAAATGTTTTTTTTAAGCACAATATAGCACAAGGAGAATTCACTCACTGTCCTTCCAGGTCCCTGGAAACAAGGACTTTGACAGTGAAAGAAACTGACACACTCTCCCTACCTACAGTTTTCTGTCCCTAGAAAAAATGTTTTTTTAAGCACAATTTAGCACAAGGAGAATTCACTCACTGTCCTTCCAGGTCCCTGGAAACAAGGACTTTGACAGTGAAAGAAACTGACACACTCTCCCTACCTACAGTTTTCTGTCCCTAGAAAAAATGTTTTTTTTAAGCACAATTTAGCACAAGGAGAATTCACTCACTGTCCTTCCAGGTCCCTGGAAACAAGGACTTTGACAGTGAAAGAAACTGACACACTCTCCCTACCTACAGTTTTCTGTCCCTAGAAAAAATGTTTTTTTTAAGCACAATTTAGCACAAGGAGAATTCACTCACTGTCCTTCCAGGTCCCTGGAAACAAGGACTTTGACAGTGAAAGAAACTGACACACTCTCCCTACCTACAGTTTTCTGTCCCTAGAAAAAATGTTTTTTTTAAGCACAATTTAGCACAAGGAGAATTCACTCACTGTCCTTCCAGGTCCCTGGAAACAAGGACTTTGACAGTGAAAGAAACTGACACACTCTCCCTACCTACAGTTTTCTGTCCCTAGAAAAAATGTTTTTTTTAAGCACAATTTAGCACAAGGAGAATTCACTCACTGTCCTTCCAGGTCCCTGGAAACAAGGACTTTGACAGTGAAAGAAACTGACACACTCTCCCTACCTACAGTTTTCTGTCCCTAGAAAAAATGTTTTTTTTAAGCACAATATAGCACAAGCACAAAACACACTGACACTCTCCCTACCTATCCTTCTCTTTCCCTAAACTAAAGGAATCCAGGTTAAGCAAGAAAGAAATAAAAGTCACTGTCCCTGCCTATGCTGCTCTATCCCTGCTCCGGAACACACTACACTAGGCCGCCGTGCTGGCGGCCTTTTATAGTGTGGGGCGTGTACTAAACACCCTCAGCAATAATTGGCCACAGGCATCCTGCCTGTGGCCAATCATTGCTCTCCTCGCTGACGGCGCTGTGATTGGCCAAGCATGCGGGGTCACAGTGCATGCTTGGCCAATCACAGCGCCTGGATGACACTGCGATGGCGTAGTGCATTGTGGGCCGTTCGCGTCACTCGAATTTGGCGCGAACGGCCCAAATCGTTCGATCTTCGTCGAACGATCGAACAGCCGATGTTCGAGTCGAACGTATGTTCGACTCGAACACGAAGCTCATCCCTACTCCTAATCATTAGCTGCATTAATTTTTGTTCGCAGCCATTGAAAAACTGAAACCATTCATCTAATAAAGTTAAATTATCCGCACTGTCAGTTGGATTGCATCCCATCTTAACCTCCGGGGGGTGAGATTTTTGCCAATATACATCTCAAATGAGGCTATGTCCCACCACAGCCTAATTTGTTTCTCCATGTCATACTGGAGTTGTTTGAACCCTTTTTCCACATCCAAATTTGGGCTAAGTGTCTGTTGGAATATTTCTTCAATATTTATCTGTCGACCCTTCATGAAGTTAAATACATCCATGGCTGCGTAGATTGAAAAAGTTTATGGTAGAACCTCTAAAAAAGTGTGTATAGTGATGATCTCGCGCCTTATGAAATTAATTAAATTAATGAATACTTAAGCTGCAAACCCCAAAATTTCAAAACATTGAAACCGTAAGTGGAAGTGATTATATGTGCTAAATGAGCAAATATGGTGGGGGCGCTAAACAATACTAATAATATTTAATTTATATTGAATAGTATTTAGTAGTAAGTGAAAAATATGTTAAACACCAGCCTGCCTGGACGGACCACAAACAATAGTCTTAGTCTATCCAAAGATAGTAAACAGCCTGGAAACCGTACCCTTAGTATACAAGATGGCTGACAGCCCCTATCTGCCAACTAAATTATAATACACGTGAAAGTAAAAATATTGAATGACAACAATACTAGTAACATGCAGTGATAATGATAGTGGAATGTCCCAAGATATAAATGAATATAATCAAAGAGAACAAATAGTAGTCCATATAGTGCAACCAATGAATTTAATCCTGGATGATATCTGCATTCAACAGGAGAAATAAATTGAAGGAAATTGCTTGAAGTGATAGCCTTCACCACCTTAGTGCAAAACACCCGATGGTGCTCGTGTTGAAAAATTGGCTGCTTACCAGATAATGTTGACTCTTTTAATTAAAAAAGAAGTCAAATACGCTTTATGCAAGTACCACTTGCTGGTATGGATAATGGTGTCAAAAGAGCAGGCATGAAGGATCCCTGCCTCACGGAGGCTCGGATGGAGCAGTGCGGACCGCAAGAAATAAATAAAACGGAAAATAGTGTAATCCCGTTTATTTAAAATACATCAAATTAAAATAGCCAAATGCCCCCTTACTTGGTTGGTGCCTTGAGCCCGGTACTGAGGCTGAAGAGCGTGGGCTGATGTGGCTAGTGTCTCATGGAAAGGTGAGCCGGCGTGCGTTCCACCTATGGCAAACGATGGACCAGCGGGACCGGAAGTGTCGTCAGATCGTGGTCTAGCGCGTGTCTTTGCATTATTATACATTTATGGCAATATGTAATATTGGGTATGGGTTAGTGCCGTATTCACCCACTAGGGGGTGCGAGCGGAACTCATCATTTAATAATGTACATTGACAGGGTTGATGTATGGGTATTTTAGAAAATGTTTTATTATAAGCCATGTTATAGGTGGGATGTAGGCAGTGGATTGATTTTCTACAACTTACATTGTACAATCAGTTATAGATTTCCATTGTGCTGTATTTGTATTATGCGGCGAGACGGCATTGAGGCTGGATCTCAGTCCGGTAACCCCTCCCCCTATTGTGATTGACATCCGTATTTAACAGTCAGATCTACGTGGTCTAGCACGCTTCCTGACGACGTGCATACACGAAACAGCTGTCGAGGCGCTAGACCACGATCTGACGACACTTCCGGTCCCGCTGGTCCATCGTTTGCCATAGGTGGAACGCACGCCGGCTCACCTTTCCATGAGACACTAGCCACATCAGCCCACGCTCTTCAGCCTCAGTGCCGGGCTCAAGGCTCCAACCAAGTAAGGGGGCATTTGGCTATTTTAATTTGATGTATTTTAAATAAACGGGATTACACTATTTTCCGTTTTATTTATTTCTTGCGGTCCGCACTGCTCCATCCGAGCCTCCATGAGGCAGGGATCCTTCATGCCTGCTCTTTTGACACCATTATCCATACCAGCAAGTGGTACTTGCATAAAGCGTATTTGACTTCTTTTTTAATTAAAAGAGTCAACATTATCTGGTAAGCAGCCAATTTTTCAACACGAGCACTATCGGGTGTTTTGCACTAAGGTGGTGAAGGCTATCACTTCAAGCAATTTCCTTCAATTTATTTCTCCTGTTGAATGCAGATATCATCCAGGATTAAATTCATTGGTTGCACTATATGGACTACTATTTGTTCTCTTTGATTATATTCATTTATATCTTGGGACATTCCACTATCATTATCACTGCATGTTACTAGTATTGTTGTCATTCAATATTTTTACTTTCACGTGTATTATAATTTAGTTGGCAGATAGGGGCTGTCAGCCATCTTGTATACTAAGGGTACGGTTTCCAGGCTGTTTACTATCTTTGGATAGACTAAGACTATTGTTTGTGGTCCGTCCAGGCAGGCTGGTGTTTAACATATTTTTCACTTACTACTAAATACTATTCAATATAAATTAAATATTATTAGTATTGTTTAGCGCCCCCACCATATTTGCTCATTTAGCACATATAATCACTTCCATGCACTATGACCTGCATGCTTTGGCCAATCACAGCGTGGAAAAAACAGAGAGCCATAATTGGCCAAAGCCAGGGTGGCTTTGGCCAATTATGTCTCAGGGGGTTTAGTACATGCCCCACACTATATAAGGCCACCTGCGTGGCGGCCTTGTGTAGTGTGTTGCAGGGGGAGAGAGATTTTTTCAGTTAGTGTGTAGAGTGTGTGTTGTACACTGTATTCAGTTTAGCTAGATCCATTCCTGTTATTCTTTTCATAATATACTGGCAGGCAGGTGATTGTGCTAGCTGCAGTATTTTCACTTAGTGTACTGTGTCCTTTGCACAGTGTGGACCTAAAGCTTACCTGAATACAATTGCTGGTGTTAACATACAAATACAGGCAGGGAGCTGCAATATTTTCAGTTGGTTTACTGTGTTCTCTGCACAGTGTGCAACTAAAGCCAACTGAAGACCATTTCTGGTGTTCTCATACTAATAATACTACAGGCAGGCAGCTGATTGTGTGTGTGTGTGTGTGTGTGTGTGTGTGTGTGTGGCTACATCTCCCTGCAGGCCATTAGTATATCTGGAAGCACAACAAGGAGAGGCAGACAGTCACGAGCCAATAAAAGAGGGCAAGCAGGCTCTATGTCTAGAGGCAACAGTGCTGGTTGTGGACACGGTGCATCCTCATTAGCACGTAGCCGTGGGACACGCTTGTCCTTTTTTTCGGCAGCTGGCCGTGTTGAGCCACAACATGCCGAAGACTTGGTGGAGTGGATGACCAAGCCGTCCTCATCCTCCTCCATCCTCTCTCACTCAGGGTACTTTGTCTGGCAAAGCAGCTGCCAACGCAGCCTCTTCCCTTGGCTCAATGTCATCAGTCACTCCTTCCTGGAGGAGGATTGTGTCAGCGTGGAGGTGGAGCCTAGCATTCAGCATCAGCAGCAGTCTTCAGGGGATCAATTACAGTCCCAAGACACCCATGGACTTGTATGTGGCTGGGAGGAGGTGGCTGCGGATCATGTCCTCCTGAGTGACCCAGAGGACTCTGGACCGAATGCCTCTGCAAACCTATGCTGCATGGCCTTCCTGATCCTGCAAAGCCTGCGGAAGGATCCTCATATTCGTGCTATCAAGGAGAGGGATCATTACTGCCTGGCAACCCTCCTTGATCCACGTGCAAGGGTAAGGTTGCGGACCTTATCTTGCCGTCGTAGAGGGAGCAGAGGATGAAACGTCTTCGGGAGGCCTCGCAGAATGGTCTGTGCAACGCGTTCCCAGAGACTGAGAGGTTACAAATTCCTGGTCCTGGACAACGTGTTGCTGAGGCTTCGGTCAGTCAAAGAATGACTGATTATATTAGCCTGTTTTGACTTGGGTGGTATACACTTCACCAAGTCAACATCATCTGTTAAGCCTTCTCCTTATATTGGTGGTGGTGTCTCTATCCTTTCACAGAGAGGGTCATATCCATGTGGGACTCTTCATTTCAACCTTGCAGTTTTTTTTCTACACTTTTGGACTGTTATTTGTGTGTAGTCACAATAGAGGACTGCTTCACTCTGATTTATTTGTTACATATATGCTGTATTGGCGTAAAACACACTTTTTTTACCCTGAAAATAGAGGGTGTTGTGGAGATGTTTATGGAAATGTATTAATGTATGTTGTCAGATGTCCCCCCAGTGTCAGTTTTGCTGTAATGCGCTCATCTGAGCGTATTTGCACATACAGACGTTGGTGGAAGACCAATGACGTGAAAATCTTCCTATGGAAACAGCGATGTTTGCTCCATTTAGAGATGTTGTTTTGCGCCCCGTTGGGGGAACTGGCCGGCCCCTGGCGGGGGGTGTTAAATGACTCTGAGCGCACAGATCTGTGTCCACAGGAACAGTATCATAACTATAAAATAGTTGTGGTCCATTTGAGGCATAATTATTGTGTAGTTCCCGTCATTGGTGAATGTCACTGCTAGTCAATTTAAATGTACATTTATCTGTTTGAAAGGATGTCCTTGTATGGTCATTCTTCTGTGTAGAGGGGACATGCTGTGATGTCCCCGCCCATGGGGGAGGTGACTAGTTGCTACAACCAATCACCTCCTGTCTTGAGATCTTTTGAGTTTAATAAAAGCCTATTAGTAGGCTTTGGCTAAACAGTCTTTGCTGGAATGGCCTGATAAGAAGATAAGCTTTTGTGGTGCTGCCTTTCTTGGATGAATGATGGGACGAATGAACGGTGAGTGGATCTTTAGCAAACTTAACGATAGCATTACTTCAAAAAGATGAAAACTGATGTGTGCTTAGATAGCACAGGAATTATAGGCTGTGTGCTCTGTAAACAGCAGCCTGAAATTCCACAACAGTTAATGGCGACTCACGGTTGGGACCAATTGCGGCCTCTTTGAGCATCAGATCAGCAGAGGGGGGAGAGTGGACCTGCGATGTGATGTGTAAAGAGGCTGTACTTTGAAACGAAAAAAAAAAAAAAAAATTGTCTTTTTGAAATAATGTTTTAAGTTTGCAGCGTGTGTGTATGTCTGTGAATCCGATCGGATGCCTGTGAATTTGTTTGTGTATGCCTGTGTGTGATTAGATTGTTTGTGTGATGTATTGAGAAATCTGATGCCAGCCATGGCTGCTGCATTGTCCTGGTCTTTGTGAGCCATGAGGTTTAGCGGGGGAGGGGCTGCCAGCATCTCAGGTACAAGGGTGAAAGTTGGTGACTTTCTGTAAATAGCATGTTTTGTAGTGGGAGGGCCCTGAGAGATGATCTGATGGAAACTGTGGGCTGTAGGAGTGTAACTAAGCGAGAAATATAGACTGTATATTGTGTATGAAATGAAGGTATAGATGTGGTATTTAGTGCACTGAACAGTTTGTAAAGTAGATTGCTTGGCTGCCATGTGCTTGAATGGGGGAAGGGCTTTGTGTTGCTGGGCTATGCCCTAAGGGAAGGACAATGGTGCTGGAAGGGAAACGCCCTGAGGGAAAGAAACTCTGAGCAGATGTACAAGCAACAATATACTGTATGTGTGTAGTGTTTGTGATTTCTATGAAAAATAGAAATGAATAGATTGTGATTTTTGCCTTTATAGGGGACAAAGACACTTGTCTCCATAAGTGTAAAAATATTAAGTGTTTGGTTTTTGAGTTGAAAGTTCCGGCCAAGTGGCCAGGCTGAGGCCACTGTGTGTGTGAACTTTAGGTAGAGAAAAGTGGTGAATATCTCAGAGTATATGAACTTAGAGAAATGAACATGTGTTTAATATTGTCATGTAACCAACATTTTTTTTGAATGTGCTGTTTAGTTGGCAAAAGGGAGGCTAAGTTTGTAGAGTGTAGCTGACACCTTTTTCAGTGGATTTTGATGATAATTTAGAAAAAACTCAACGGTGGAATCTGTCTTTGTGGAGAAAAACATTTTTGATTTTCTTTTAAAGAGATGCTGGTTTTGGCGGGAAAAAGTAATGGCGCCATTCTTGGCTTTTGATTAGCCTTGTGGTCGGCAGCCATCTTGAGAGATGCAGTTTCTCTTTAGCCTGTGGGTATCCTATAAGGGAAGGTGCAGCCACCTTTCCTTTGGGTATGATATTATGTGACCATGCTGTGCCATTCGTCTGCTATTTCGCTGGTGGAATTTCTCAGCCTTTAGGGCAGATTTTGATGTTTGGTGCGAATGTAGTGCGGCCTTTTCTGCGTTGGAACCTGCTGGAGGCCATTTGTGTTTGTCTTTGTGTGGGAGAACCCATGTGGTGTTCATTGTGACGTCCCATGCTGGTTTTGGCGGGAAAAATTGCATGCGTCAATGGCGCAATTTTTGTTGTCCATGAGGTGCTGTGGTGGGTCATCCACCATTTTGTAGTCCTGGCTTGTCGGTTATTTTGAGAGACGTTTACAGTTTGAGATAAGAAGTTCCAGTTTAGCAAACACGGCACCTGAATATGCTGTATTGGCATTTGTTGATTGGCGCAGTTTTGTCCTGTTTTGTGCGCTTGCAGTTTGACCTGTGCACTGCTGGGGAGAGTGCTGGGACGCCAGAGTGACATACTGAGGATGGTTTTGTCTCTGGTTTAAATTGCTTTTCTAAGCATCACCTTTTGAGGTGAGTTGAGAGGTATCTTAAAATAGCGCGGTCTTACCCTGAGGGGCCACGACGCGCTTGCGGACACACGCACATGCTGGGGCCTATTTGTGGATAGGATCTGGCTGACCTACCAGCAGTTGGAGTGTGGGAGGAGGCCAACGCAGACACAGGGAGGACATGCAAACTCCATGCAGATGGTGTTAGGAGGGGGGATTTCTCTGTTTTCATTTAAGTAGATGTGAGCTATTGCAGGGTCGGCTGGCTTTGCAGTATATGAAAAACTTCACTTTACACTGAATTTTGATGGATTGTAAGACTAACAGAGTTTTTGTACAATGATGTGTTTTTATGTTTAAATATTTCCTTCCCAGAAGGCAATTCATATGTTTTGAAGCTTGTATTGTATAGCCTGTAGAGGAGGAGTGGGGGTTTTGGTCGAAACCCCTAGAGCCATCTTTTTGCAGGAGTTTTGTATTTGAGTCAACTTGTGGTTTTGCTTGCAGGGGATGTTTGGGTCAGGACCCTCCCATTTGCAAAGGGGGGTTTTATTCCACCATTTTCTTGACAAGGTTTTAAATTGTTGAAATATATAATGTGTAGCCATGGATTTTTTTGGAGTCTTGATAGACACAGCAATGTGGCTGGGCTCCCCCCTCCCCCTCCCTCTTCCTGAACAATTGATATGTAAATAAACTAGTTTTTTTTTTTTTAAGTAGCTGAGCATAACCGGAAGCTTCTTTTCAGCATTTATATATCAGCAGAAAGTTGGTGGGAGGAGCTTGGGGTTGTCTGAAAGGTTGGCAAATGAGATTTGTGTTTGGAAGGAAAATGGAAAGCATCTTTGCGTTTAAAAGTCTTTTATATTTTGTTCCAGTTTTGTAAAGTTTTATACTGAAATACAGTTTTGGATAGAGAGCAAACAGGGGGTATCACCATTATTTTATCATCTAGATACAGAGAGAAGCCACATTGTTCTGCAGGTGGTAAACTGGCGTAAGTGTTCTGTGTGGTTTAGTCTGACAACGCAGTGTATGGGTGTATAGCGGAAAACGCTTGTGTATGCATGCACTGTGAGGGGTAGAGGCCTAATTCGGGGGTTGATCTGTGGTTGTTCAAGCCATAGAGTTGACGCCTCGGTTAGGGTTTCTAGTTGGAGGACTTGACCATATCGTGGTTGTAGTTCTGCAATTCACCGTATAAGAAGACACCGGGCGGTGATCTCCGAAATGGGTGCAACGGTTTAACCTGGACGCAGGTTTAAGACGATAAGCCGATTCGAATCGCCATGGACACAAGGAGGTCTGTGCAAAGGGAAGGAATGGAGGCTTCCCATAGTCAGACGGTCACACAGTGCACGAAGCCTAGTTTTGGGGCAAAGGCCTTTGAACCCCAAAAAGATTAACATAGGTGGTCCAAGGATACTATTTTGGGTATCCCTCTGGAATGGATGTAGTTGAGCTGCGGCTTCAGAAATCTGTAATGATGAGGAACGGTGGCTCATGCCCGTTTGTTTGAACCTTGTATGGCTGGTACATGGAAGGTTCTCGAGCTGCTCTCATGGTTGTCCCATTGTATTTTTTCCTATTGCTGAAAGAGTGAAGGTAGAATTCTGGCTGTTTTTGTTTTTTTTCATTTGTGGTTTTGGAAACTGGGAAGTATTTCCCCCACGTTTGTATCGGAATGTTTGTATGTAGTAACGTGAATATGTTCGAACTTACCGCGGCGATCCTTCAATGCGTCGCGGCTGTTGTATGTTTGTAGGAACGGGAAAAGTAAGGGTTACAGAGGGTTTTGAAAGAATGTCATTGACAATTTACCAATGTACAGGAATGTCATTATTATTTTACCATTCTTTGCAGGTTAAATATGAAGAATAGAGTAATGATTTTGCTTATAAGTATTTTTCAGGTCCAAGGAGTTTGTACACAGAGAACAGGTGTATGTAGACAGCTGTACATATGGATAAATCTAAGGGAGGTAAAAGTATCATAGGCTATTTCATTGTTTTTTTTTTTTCCTGCACCACGCATTTCTTCCTTCAGTCTGTAATGAGGAAGAAAAGGGGGGAGAATGATAAATGTAAGAGTGACAGTTTTTTTTTTGTCAAACTAATAATAACCTCTGTAATTCTAACCAAGTTTGTGCCAAGACTGTCTTTCTTTAATAGAATTTGAATCGGCGAGCAGCAGTCTGGTGAAGTAGGTTCCCATCCCAGAGGCTAAGAACCTTGTCAATGGCTCCAGGTATTGTAAGCCACGCACAGGTTATGCAGTGACCACAGTCCCGATGTCTGGGTTATTGTCATATGAGGGTTGTTTGGAGGTCAATCAAAATCAGGGTCGTACTCTCCTCATTAGCTGTCACTTATATTCTCGGCTGATGGGGTGGGTGCGATCGTTGTGACATGAACTTCAAAATGTCCACCAAAAGGTTTTCACGAGTCCCTCCTGGACCCGACTCAATAATCAGTTTACATTCTTTCCAACCAGGTGACTGGGTCGTTGTAAAGAAGCTTGAGGGATGAGACCACGCCAGCCACTGCAAGAAGCGGCTCAACCACACCAAAGAATGAGGAGTATCTTTGTTTATTTATATTTTTGTTGTTTAGTAAATTTTAGCGAGGGTAACGATGAAGCATCCCAAGTTATTATTTAAAGTGTATGTCCTGACTAGCTCAGAAAGCGAACAGGACCGATGGTCTGTTCTGAGTCTTCACCGAGTTTTAGTCCCCAGC
Organism: Rana muscosa; assembly: GCA_029206835.1. NCBI lineage: Eukaryota > Metazoa > Chordata > Amphibia > Anura > Ranidae > Rana > Rana muscosa. The sequence continues at coordinate 3,260,037 of JARGYO010005562.1, read as the reverse complement.
GATGACAGCGGTACATGTCATTTATGATGTTATTATGGGTATGAGGAGTTTTTGACAAACTAGTGAAGACTCCAGACAGACACTTGTCAATGGAATCTAACGATGTATTTTTAGAGGGTAAAATTGGTTTTAGTTTTAATGGCTCTGCCTCTTGTCGGTTTGGGTATCTAGGCAGCCCACAAGTGTGTTTGAACTTTAGTTTGGTGTTTATGCGGATCTGCAGCTTATAAAAGTAATTCCCCCAAAGCAAGAGGTTCATGCGTGATGGTGAAGCTGTCCCAACATTTTAGGTCGCGGCCGATCGCGAGGATCTGATGGCGCAGGAAATTAAGAATGGCAGGGACAGCTAGAAGGGATTTGTTCACCAACCCCGACCAGGTCTGGGCATGGGGTCCTGGATGTACAAGGTGGGGGGGGCTCGGGCTTGGGATACGATTGAACAATTCTCATCTGTTAAGGATAGGGTTCTTCATGTAATTGTTTAAGCCAGAGCTGTAGCTAAGTGAAGGTTGGGAGTCTATTTTAAGGGTCTGGGAGTCTTTGGGGATCTAATTTTTATTTTACAGCGGATCGTGGTTAAAGGAAGTGGGAATATATATACTCATGTCGTTTTTATTTCTCATCTTTCTATGTCGTGACGAGAGGCTCCTGTTGCCTGATTTGACGCGTGACCAGAGTTTCCTTGATGAGACGCCCCGAAGCTGGACCCACATACAAGACACAGAGGATCACAGATGGATCGGCGATTACTACAGCTCACCATGTCGTGTCCTCCTTTATAAGTCATGCCCCTGAAGAACAGAGTCTACATGTCAAGCCGTGTTTTCCTTTTTATGGACTAAGAACTGATTCATTTCCAGGTATAAGAAGCATATCAAATTTCATCGATGGACATGGGGTGCATATGACAAAAAAGGGAGGACTGTTGTGGAGATTTTTATGGAAATGTATTAATGTATGTTGTCAGATGTCCCCCCAGTAGGGATGAGCTTCGTGTTCGAGTCGAACATACGTTCGACTCGAACATCGGCTGTTCGATCGTTCGACGAAGATCGAACGATTTGGGCCGTTCGCGCCAAATTCGAGTGACACGAACGGCCCACAATGCACTACGCCATCGCAGTGTCATCCAGGCGCTGTGATTGGCCAAGCATGCACTGTGACCCCGCATGCTTGGCCAATCACAGCGCCGGCAGCGAGGAGAGCAATGATTGGCCACAGGCAGGATGCCTGTGGCCAATTATTGCTGAGGGGGTTTAGTACACGCCCCACACTATAAAAGGCCGCCAGCGCGGCGGCCTTGTGTAGTGTGTTCCGGAGCAGGGAAAGAGAAGCATAGGCAGGGACAGTGTCATTATTTTTCCTTTACTAATCCTGGATTCCTTGTGTTTAGGGACAAAAAAGGATAGGTAGGGAGAGTGTCAGTGACAGTGTGCTATTCTGTGCTAATCCTTGTTTGTAGGGACAGAGAGGTACAGTGAGGGAAAGTGTCAGTGTGCTATTTTGTGCTAATTCTTGTTTGTAGGGACAGAGAGGTACAGTGAGGGAAAGTGTCAGTGTGTTCCATCTCTGTGCTAATCCTTGTTTGTAGGGACAGAGAGGTACAGTGAGGGAAAGTGTCAGTGTGCTATTCTGTGCTAATCCTTGTTTGTAGGGACAGAGAGGTACAGTGAGGGAAAGTGTCAGTGTGCTATTCTGTTCTAAACCAATCTTGCTGAACCATATTTTCAATCCTTGAGTTTAGGGACAGAGAGGTACAGTGAGGGAAAGTGTCAGTGTGCTATTCTGTTCTAAAACTATTTTGCTGAACCATATTTTCAATCCTTGAGTTGAGGGACAGAGAGGTACAGTGAGTGAAACTGACAGTGTGCTATTCTATTCTAAACCAATTTTGCTGTTCCATATTTTCAATCCTTGAGTTTAGGGACAGAGAAGGACACTCATAGAAATTATCAGTGTGCTATTCTGTGCTAAATCTTGTTTGTAGGGAGGGACAGAGTAGGACAGTGAGAGAAAGTGTCAGTGTGCTATTCTGTTCTAAAACTATTTTGCTGAACCATATTTTCAATCCTTGAGTTGAGGGACGGAGAGGTACAGTGAGTGAAACTGACAGTGTGCTATTCTGTTCTAAACCAATTTTGCTGTTCCATATTTTCAATCCTTGAGTTTAGTGACAGAGAAGGACACTCGTAGAAATTATCAGTGTGCTATTCTGTGCTAAATCTTGTTTGTAGGGAGGGACAGAGTAGGACAGTGAGGGAAAGTGTCAGTGTGCTATTCTGTTCTAAAACTATTTTGCTGAACCATATTTTCAATCCTTGTGTTTAGGGACAGAGAAGGATAGGCAGGGGACAGTGTCAGTGTCATTGTTGCTAAGCCTCCTGCACAGTATACACCTGAAGGTAGCCCTTATTGCTCTTTTTCCCATCTCCCTGCAGGCCATCCATTAAAATGTCTGGAAGGCAACCAAGGAGAGGCAGACAGTCAGGAGGCAAAAAAAGAGGGCAAGCAGGCTCTGTGTCTGGGGGCAACAGTGCTGGTCGTGGACGCGGTGCATTGTCATCAGCACATGGCCATGGGACACGCTTGTCCTTGTTTTCGGCAGCTGGACATGTTGAGCCACATCATGCCGAAGACTTGGGAGAGTGGATGACCAAGCCCACCTCATCCTCCTCATCCTCTCTCACCCAGGCTCAGGGTACTGGCAAAGCAGCTGCCAAAGCGTCCTCTTCTCTGGTATCATTATCTTCATTAGTCAATCCTTCCCTAGACCCACCATGTCCTCCTCCTGAGGAGTCCCCCGAACTGTTTGAGCACAGTGTTGGGTACATGCTCCAGGAGGATGCCCAGCGTTTGGAAGGATCTGATGATGATACCCAGCTAGAGGAAGGCAGCAGCGTGAGAGCAGAGAGAGGGGATGCTCAAGAAGGACACCAATCTGGCAGTCATGCTCCAGCAGCTGCAGCATACTGCCAGATTGGCTCCAGTGATGAGGAGGGAGGGGATGATGAGGTCACTGACTCCACGTGGGTGCCTAATAGGAGAGAGGAGGAGGAGGAGGATGAGGAGGAGGCACATCTCCAACGAGGCAGGATGCCCTTGAGTGGCCAGCGTATGGGCAGCACACCGACGGAATCACACCGCAGAGCTCCGCCTGTGCAGGGCGCTGCCTCTGCCCGTCATTCAAAAAGTTCTTTGGTGTGGGCCTTTTTTGAGGCGAGTGCATCAGATCGCACAGCTGCTGTTTGCAACATATGTCTCAAGCGTATATCGCGTGGCCAAAACATCAGCCGCTTGGGCACCACATGCTTGATCAGACATATGTTGACCTGCCATGCAGCTCGTTGGCAAGCCTACCTTAAAGACCCACACCAAAGAACAAAGCTGACCTCTTCTTGCACCGCATCAGCTGGGATCTCCAACCCCACTATAACTTCACTCCTCTCTGAAACCTGCTCTGAGAGGAATGAAGGTGTAGAATTAGGTGTGTCACAGGCAAGTACTTGCGGGCACTCTGCTAGCAGTACACCAACGTCCGATTCTAGCAGGCAAATTTCCCTGCCCCAGCTGCTGGACCGTCGAAAGAAGTTCACTCCCAGCCATCCACATGCCCAGCGGTTGAATGCTAGCTTGGCTAAATTGCTAGCGCTTCAACTGCTGCCTTTTCAGTTGGTAGACTCAGCCCTCTTCCGTGAGTTTGTGCAATGTGCGGTTCCTCAGTGGCAGGTTCCCAAACGCCACTTTTTCGCGCGGAAGGCGATTCCGGCTCTCTACAGGCATGTGGAAGGCAATGTCTTGGCCTCGCTGGACAGGGCGGTCAGCGATAAGGTGCATATTACCGCTGACTCATGCTCCAGCAGGCATGGACAGGGACGTTACCTTTCTTTCACGGCCCATTGGGTCACTCTTTTGGCAGCTGGGAAGGATGCAGGACAAGGTGCAGTAGTGTTGGAGGTTGTTCCACCGCCACGCCTCCAAAATGCTACTACTGGTTGTGACACACCTCTCTCCTCCACCCCCTCCTCTTCTTCTTCCTCCATGGCCTCTTCCTGTGGTTTGTCCTCGGAACCAGCGGTGCTCCGTAGGCGTTCAAGGGGCTACGCAAGTACGCAGGCAAAAAGATGCCATGCCGTGCTTGCGCTGGTGTGTTTGGGGGACAGGAGCCACACTGGGGCAGAGGTCCTGTCTGCTCTGCAGGGGCAGGCCGAGAGGTGGTTGACGCCACGCCAGCTTAAGCCAGGAATGGTGGTTTGCGACAATGGCACCAACCTCCTCTCCGCCCTCCGACAGGGACAACTGACCCATGTGCCCTGTATGGCTCACGTCCTTAACCTGGTGGTGCAGCGGTTCTTGGGCAGGTACCCGGGCTTACAGGATGTCCTGAGGCAGGCCAGGAAAGTCTGTGTGAATTTCCGCAGATCTTATAATGCCAGTGCTCGCCTGGCTGAGCTTCAAAAGGAGTTGAACCTGCCCAAGAACCGCCTTATATGTGACATGCCCACCAGGTGGAACTCAACGTTGGCCATGCTGCAGCGGCTGCACACGCAGCAGAGGGCCATCAATGAGTACCTGTGCGACTACGGCACCAGGACAGGGTCAGGGGAGCTCGGGTTTTTTTCACCACGCCAGTGGGGCATGATCAGGGATGCATGCACTGTCCTGGCACCATTTGAGGAGGCCACGAGGATGGTGAGCAGTGACAGTGCATGCATCAGTGACACTGTACCTCTTGTCCACCTGTTGGAGCACACGCTGCATGGAATAATGGACAGGGCACTTGAGGCAGAACAGAGGCAGGAAGAGGAGGACTTCCTTGCCTCTCAAGGCCCCCTTTACCCAGACAGTGTTCCTTCTGTCCCACCCATCGCACAGGAAGAGGAGGAGGAGGAGGAGGATTGTGTCAGCATGGAGGTGGAGGCTGGCACTCAGCATCATCAGCAGCAGTCTTTTAGGGATGATTTACAGTCCCAAGAAACCAGTGGACTTGTACGTGGCTGGGAGGAGGTGGCTGCAGATCATGTCGTCCTTAGTGACCCAGAGGACTCCGGACTGAATGCCTCAGCTAACCTACGCTGCATGGCCTCCCTGATCCTGCAAAGTCTGCGGAAGGATCCTCGTATTCTTCGGATCAAGGAGAGGGACCATTACTGGCTGGCCACTCTCCTTGATCCACGGTACAAGGGTAAGGTTGCGGACCTTATCGTACCGTCGCAGAGGGAGCAGAGGATGAGACAACTCCGGGAGGCCTTGCAGAAAGGTCTGTGCAACGCGTTCCCAGAGACTGGGAGGTTACAAACTCCTGGTCCTGGACAACGAGTTGCTGAGGCTTCGGGCAGTCAAAGAAGGAGCGGTGGGGAAGGTGGCCGTCTGACCGATGCGTTCAGACAATTCTTTAGTCCGCAGCCCCAAAGTATGATCGGTTACAGCAACCATCGCCAGCGTCTGATATACATGTTGCAGGAATACCTAGGGGCAAGGTCAGACTTGGACACCTTCCCCACCGAAAATCCTCTGGCTTACTGGGTCTTGAGGATGGATCACTGGCCAGAGCTTGCACAGTATGCAATTGAGCTACTGGCCTGTCCTGCATCCAGCGTTCTTTCAGAACGCACATTCAGTGCTGCTGGAGGATTTGTCACGGATCACAGGGTGCGCCTGTCCACCGACTCGGTTGATCGACTGACTTTCATCAAGATGAACCAGTCTTGGATCACCACCAGCTACCACACACCAGATGCTGATATAACAGACTAATTGATTTTAAAATGTCACATCCCTTCAAGACTGATGCTGATGCTGAGTGCCTGAGCTGTTATGTTGACTGGCTATCCTCCTCCTCCTCCTCAATGATACGATTAACGATGATAGCTTGGAAGATCATTTTGGTTTATGGGTGACGCCACCAGTGGCTAAGGCCCAATTTTTCAGCCCCTGTTTAACAGGGGCGTGTAATTAAAATTTTTGATGCAATACTTTGCAACAGGCCTCATTGCTGTGCTCCAAGTACAGTATCTGTGAGGGGTTGCAGTGTTGTGCCACCAGTGCCTAAGGCCCAATTTTTCAGCCCCTGTTCAACAGGGGCATGCAATTATAATTATTGATCTAATAATTCACAGCAGGGCCCATTGCTGCGCCCACCAAGAGTAACTGTCAGGCCTTACAGTGTTGTGGCACCAGCACCACCATCACCACCACCACCACCACCAAAGGCCCAATTTTTCAGCCCCTGTTCAACAGGGGCATGCAATTATAATTATTGATCGAATAATTCACAGCAGGGAGCATTGCTGCGCCCACCAAGAGTAACTGTCAGGCCTTACAGTGTTGTGGCACCAGCACCACCATCACCACCACCACCACCACCAAAGGCCCAATTTTTAAGCCCCTGTTCAACAGGGGCATGCAATTATAATTATTGATCTAATAATTCACAGCAGGGCCCATTGCTGCGCCCACCAAGAGTAACTGTCAGGCCTTACAGTGTTGTGGCACCAGCACCACCATCACCACCACCACCACCACCACCAAAGGCCCAATTTTTCAGCCCCTGTTCAACAGGGGCATGCAATTATAATTATTGATCTAATAATTCACAGCAGGGACCATTGCTGCGCCCACCAAGAGTAACTGTCAGGCCTTACAGTGTTGTGGCACCAGCACCACCATCACCACCACCACCAAAGGCCCAATTTTTCAGCCCCTGTTCAACAGGGGCATGCAATTATAATTATTGATCTAATAATTCACAGCAGGGACCATTGCTGCGCCCACCAAGAGTAACTGTCAGGCCTTACAGTGTTGTGGCACCAGCACCACCATCAAAGGCCCAATTTTTACTACCACTGATCAACAATTATATGTTATTACAATTCCTGATATTATAGTTGACAGCAGGGCGTTCCAGCACCCACCAAGAATAACTGTGAGTGCTTTCAGTGTTGTGCCAACACCAACACCTAAGGGGCCAATTTCTGCAGAGTATATACGGAAGGTCCCTACTTTCAAACATCCAACTTACAAACTACTACTACTTGCAAACGGAAGAAGACAACAGGAAGTGAGAGGAAATCTACCCCTTGGAAGGAAAATTCTCTCCTGTAAGAATTAATATGGGAGAAAGGTGTCTCCTCTCTACTGATGCTTTATCACCAATCCTTGTTTCAATAAAAACACCACATTTCAAAAACAGTTGTCATTGGGACGCAAAGTGAGGTGAAATGTTCTGAACAGGGGCACAGACAGCAAAAAAATTGTGACAGGGGTGATAACCGTTCCCTATGTTTTACAAAAAGCTAAAAAAAAGGAATTTGGCATGGAGCTCCACTTAAACAATGCAGCTGTTCAAAATTACAAACAGATTCTACATAAGAACAAACCTACAGTCCCTGTCTTGTATGCACCGCCTGTATACGGCTGTTCAGAGTATATAGGTCCTTTTTTATTTTGTGTGCGGGGTTCCCCTTAATATCCATACAAGACCCAAAGGGGCTGGTAATGGGCTGGGGTAGGGGGGGGGGTTGATGGGGTAGCTATGCCATTTTTCCTAAAGATTTTCATCCATATTACCGGGACCGTCGGGAAAAATGACATTTTTTTTTTCGCCGAGAAAAACGATCGTCTGTGGGCTTTATGCCGTTTTTCTCGTTGAGAAAAACGGCAGGAAAAACGACGAGAAAAATTAGAACATGTTCTAAATTTTCTCATCGTTTTTTCCATCATTTTTTTCCGCGGCAGTTTTCCCATAGGGAGACACTGCCGCGGAGCCCACAGACGGTCGTTTTTCTCGTCAAAGAAAAAAATGACGGGAAAAACGGTCGTGTGTGGGGGAACATGCCGTTCCCTCGTTTTTCTTTTTTTTTCATGCCGTGATTCACGGCGGTGTTTTCACCGCCGTGAATCACGATCGTGTGTACGCGGCATTAAAGCCGCAAGCAGTTTTAAATGGCTTTTTTCCCTTTAGAAATGTTATTTTGTGCAGGGACAGTTCTAAACACGGGAAACACGTGGCACTTCACAGGCATACTTTAGACACCCCCCAGGCACAATATTTAAAGGAATATTTGACTTTTTTTTTTTCACTTTATGCATCATTAAAATGACATTTTTTTTGAATAGCATTTTCTGCAGTTCTGTAGCTGTGCGATTCAGCGGTTACGTACTGTGGGTGTATTGTGGTCTTCCAAAAAACGCCATTTAGGGCCACAAAAAATATTTTGCAGTGTGTTATACATATGTGGAGGTGTGTGAAATAAACAATTTATATATAGTTTTCTTCTACTGTGCTATACTAAAAAAAAACACATTTTTTTTAAATAGCATTTTCTGCAGTTCTGTAGCTGTGCAATTCAACGGTTACGTACTGTGGGTGTATTGTGGTCTTCCAAAAAACGCCATTTAGGGCCACAAAAAATATTTTGCAGTGTGTTATACATATGTGGAGGTGTGTGAAATAAACAATTTATATATAGTTTTCTTCTACTGTGCTATACTAAAAAAAAAACATTTTTTTTTAATAGCATTTTCTGCAGTTCTGTAGCTGTGCGATTCAGCGGTTACGTACTGTGGGTGTATTGTGGTCTTCCAAAAAACGCCATTTAGGGCCACAAAAAATATTTTGCAGTGTGTTATACATATGTGGAGGTGTGTGAAATAAACAATTTATATATAGTTTTCTTCTACTGTGCTATACTAAAAAAAAAACATTTTTTTGAATAGCATTTTCTGCAGTTCTGTAGCTGTGCGATTCAGCGGTTACGTACTGTGGGTGTATTGTGGTCTTCCAAAAAACGCCATTTAGGGCCACAAAAAATATTTTGCAGTGTGTTATACATATGTGAAGGTGTGTGTGTTCTGCTCTTCCAAAAACACCCATTTAGGGCAACATCCTAAATTTGGAAAATATGAGGAGAAGGTCAAAGAGACGTGGTGGCCCCGGTCATGGTGCTGCTGGTGGAGCTCCTGTTGCAGGGAGAGGACGTGGTGGATCTGTGCCAGATAAGTGAAACACCTTCCTCAGGTGCGAGTAGGCGACCAAGCCTGCGGCGGTATTTTGTCGCGCCTAATGAGGCTGTACGAATGTTTAGGCCAGGACAAGTACAGGCGATAGTAGATTGGGTTGCTGACAGTGCCTCGGGTTCCTTCACATTGTCTCCCACCCACTACTCTGATGAAAGATCAGAGTTGGCACCTGAAACCCATGTCCATCAGTCTTTCACCTCACCCCCTTGAAAATCAGCCAAGCAGTCTGAGCCCCAAATCATGCAGCAGTCTCTTCTGCTTTTCGATGACTCTGTTAGCAGGGTTTCCCAGGGCCATCCACCTAGCCCTGCCCCAGAAGTGGAAGAGATTGAGTGCACCGATGCCCAACCACTTATGTTTCATGATGAGTACATGGGAGGACCATCGCAGCACGTCTCGGATGATGACGAAACACAGGTGCCAACTGCTGCTGCTTTCGCAATTGTGCAGACAGACAAGGAGGGCAGGGGTGAAGACTGGGTGGAAGATGATGTGGAGGACGATGAGGTCCTCGATCCCACATGGAATCAACGTTATGCAGGTGACCAGTGTAGTTTGGAGGAAGAGGCGGTGGTCGCACAGAACCACCAGCACAGCAGAAGAGGGAGCAGGGTGCAAAAGCGGAGCGTCCGTCCCCTAGACAGTATGTCTGCTACTGCCCAACGCAGCAAGGGACCGAGCACACCAAAGCCAGGTCCAAGGAGTTCCCTAGCGTGGCAGTTCTTCGCACAATGTGCTGATGACAAGACATGAGTGGTTTGCACGCTGTGCAATCAGAGCCTGAAGCGAGGCATAAACGTTCTCAACCTGAGCACAACCTGCATGACCAGGCATCTAAGTGCAAAGCACGAGCTGCAGTGGAGTAGACACCTCAAAAACCAAGAAAGGTCTCTGGCTCCTCCTGCTTCCTCTTCTGCTGCAGTCTCGGCCTCTTCATCCACCTCTGTAGTGACAGTGGCACCTGCCACCCCGCAAACAGAGGATCTGCCAGCAACACTACCACCTGGGTCACCAACCATCTCCACAATGTCCCATGGAAGCGTTCAGCTCTCTATCTCCCAAACATTGGAGCGGAAGAGGAAGTACCCCCCTAGCCACCCGCGATCCCTGGCCCTGAATGCCAGCATTTCAAAACTCCTGGCCTTTGAAATGCTGTCATTCTGTCTGGTGGAGACGCAGAGTTTTAAAAGCCTGATGGCATTGGCTGTCCCACAGTACGTCGTGCCCAGCCGCCACTACTTTTCCAGGCGAGCCATCCCTTCCCTGCACTACCAAGTTGGGGACAAAATCAGGTGTGCACTGCGCAACGCCATCTGTGGCAAGGTCCACCTAACTACGGATGCATGGACCAGTAAGCACGGTCAGGGACGTTATATCTCCCTAACAGCACACTGGGTAAATGCAGTGGCGGTTGGGCCTGAGGCAGATAGCAGTTTGGCGCATGTCCTTCCACCACCGAGGATTGCAGGGCGCTTCAGTTTGCCTCCTGTTGCTAACTCCTCCTACTCCGCTTCCTCATCCTCTACCGCCTCCTCATCCGGTCAGCGTAACACCTTCACCACCAACTTCAGCACAGCCAGGGGTAAACGGCAGCAGGCAGTTTTAAAACTTTCCTGTTTGGGGGAAAGACCCCACACCGCGCAGGAGTTGTGGAGGGACATGGAACAACAGACCAATGAGTGGTTGCTGTCAGTGAGCCTCAAGCCCGGCCTGGTGGTGTGCGATAATGGGCGAAATCTCGTAGCAGCTCTGGGCCTAGCCGGTTTGACGCACATCCCTTGCCTTGTTGCATGTGCTGAACTTGGTGGTCCAGAGGTTCCTTAAAAATTACCCCAATATGCCAGAGCTGCTGCAGAAAGTGCGGGCTGTGTGTGCGCACTTTCGGCGTTCTCACCCTGCTGCTGCTCGCCTGTCAGCGCTGCAGCGTAACTTCGGCCTTCCCGCTCACCGCCTCATATGTGACGTGCCCACAAGGTGGAACTCCACCTTGCACATGCTGGCCAGACTGTGCGAGCAGCAGCAGGCGATAGTGGAGTTTCAGCTGCAGCAATCACGCGTGAGTCGCTCTGCGGAACAGCACCACTTCACCACCAATAACTGGGCCTCCATGCGAGACCTGTGTGCCTTGTTGCGCTGTTTCGAGTACTCCACCAACATGTCCAGTGCCAATGACGCCGTTCTCAGCGTTACTATCCCAGTTCTATGCCTCCTTGAAAAAACGCTTCGGGCGATGATGGAAGAGGATGTGGCACAGGAGGATGAGGAGGAGGAGGAGGAAGCGGGATCATTAAGCGGGATCATTTCAAAGGCTTTCAGGGCAGTCTTTCACTAGTGGCTACGAGGGTGGGTTCCTGCACCAACAAACGCCAGGTACACAATTGTCCGGCAGAAAGGGCACAGTTCTGGAGGATGACAAGGTGGAGGAGGAGATGGAGGAGGAGGAGGAGGAGCCATTTTCACAGCAGGGTGGCACCCAGACCAGCCCGTGGCCATCACTGGTGCGTGGCTGGGGGGATACAGAGGACACAGATGATACACCTCCCACAGAGGACAGCTTTTCTTTACCTCTGGGCATCCTGGCACACATGAGCGATTACATGCTGCAGTGTTTCCGCAATGGCCGCCGAGTTGCCCACATTTTAACTGGTGCTGATTACTGGGTGGCCACCCTGCTGGATCCCCGTTACAAGGACAACGTACCGTCCTTAATTCCCTCACTGGAGCAGGATCGTAAGATGCGCGAGTACAAGCGCACGCTGGTAGACGCGCTGCTGGTGGCATTCCCACCTGACAGCTGGCGTACGGTGGAAGCACAAGGCGAAGGCAGAGGAGGAGGAAGAGGTCGCCAACGCAGCCGGGGCACCGGCAGCACCTCAGAAGGCAGGGTTAGCATGGCTGAAATGTGGAAAAGCTTTGTCAGCACGCCACAACAACCAGCACCACCAGCTGAGATGGAACGTCTTAGCAGGAGGCAGCATTTCACCAACATGGTTGAGCAGTATGTGTCCACAGGCCTACACGTACTGGATGACGGGTCTGCCCCCTTTAACTTCTGGGTCTCCAAATTGGGCACATGGCCTGAGCTTGCCCTTTATGCCTTGGAGGTGCTGGCCTGCCCTGCAGCCAGTGTATTATCTGAACGTGTATTTAGCACGGCAGGGGGCGTTATCACAGACAAGCGCAGCCGCCTGTCCAGAGCCAATGTGGACAAGCTCACGTTCATTAAAATGAACCAGGCATGGATCCCACAGAACTTGTCCGTACCTTCTGCAGAATAGACATGTATACCGGTGTTGTGACAAAAACTGTCCGGCCATCGGATTGTGTCCGGCCCGTACTGCGAAGGCGCAGCGCTTGCGCAGTACAGAGGACAAGGAGATTCACAAAATCTCCGAAGATGAACGGCGCCTACGCCGTGAGTGCAGGTTCAAGCCCCAACATCCAAGTGGACATACGGTAGCACATAGTAACAGGGCCCCTCATGGGCTTGCTTCGATCGCCATGCTTCGGGCACGGCCTCACTTGGCTCGGCTTGAACCACGGATGGTGTGGCCTTCACCTGAACTCACCACGCAGGCGCCGTTCATCTTGGGAGATTTTCGAAATCCTCTTGTCCTACATACTGAGCAAGCGTAGTACAGGGTGGACACTATTCGACGGGGGACAGAATTCGACACATCACTGGCCTTACCCAGCCATTGTTGTATTTTTGAACCAGTGTTGGCTACCTCGTCCTCCTCCACCGCCGCTTCCACCTACACAGCCACATCCACCGCCACCTCAACCTCCTACTCCATATGGACCTCGTCCTCCTAGGTCAAGATTATAATTTTTATTTTATTTTTTTGTAGCGCACAGATCCTTTCCCCCTTACCTGCCTTTATGTTGTTGGCTCCTCGCAGGAGGGAGAAATGCACACCGCACTACCAGCCCGTACCCTCCTATATAAAGAGGTTGAGCGGTGTACTTGACGGGCCGTGTCCACAGCCGGAGTCAAAACTCCTCCAGAGGATGATTCTCACCTCTACTGTAGGTAGAGGCAAGTCCTTTAATTCCCAGTAAAGTCAATGTCCACACCAGCTGAAATTTACAACTCTTATTCTCTCATGGCAAAATAAACTCTACTTGGATAGAAAAGGTTAGAGCAAAGAAACAGGACAGCTTAAGGTGTGGAGGAGGTCCAGGCACAAACGTAGCACATTCACTTCACTGCTTAGGTTTCTCAAACAGTTTTAGGTGCACGGTCTCTGCCACAGACCTTGAGGTTGGTCTCTGCCACAGACCGGGTGTACAAGGCCCCTGCCACGGACCTGGAGAACTTTGGTCTCTGCCACAGACCAGGGTGTATAAGGCCCCTGCCACGGGCCGGGTGAATTAGGCCTCCGATACAGTCAAGATGACCTTGAACTTCTCCTTCTACGAACCTAGCCCATATCAAGGGGAAGACATCTCTCCAGGGAGTCAACAGACCCTTCCTTCACCGTGACTCCCGCATCGGTCCATCAGAATGATCCTCCCTTCCCTGGAACATGGTCCCCTACACGAGGCGGCACCCTAAGACTCCTCGACCCTTAGCGGACTCCAGACGAAGGCTCTGGACTCCAGGCTTTACTCCCGCACCTAGGCCTCCATACCCAGGGCAGCAGGAACTCCAGGATAGTACCTCACCCCAGGCTAAAGGTACCCGAGATGGAACAGGAACACATGCACCCAGGCCGAAGGCACCTGGGCGTGGACCCCACTGGACATCAGCCCCCAGGCCAAAGGTCTGCCCCTTTTATATGCTCTCCCGGCATGCACAGCAGGTTCCCTGCCCCGCTGTACTACTGCCAAGAGGGGACACAAAAGGCACAGCACTGTATCGGCGGTTCAACCCTAGCCTACCATGGCAGCGCCACCTGTAGGCCGCAGGGAACTGCACACCAATACTGTCCCCCGAGGACAAAATGGTCCATGAATCCTACAGAATTAGGGTGTTTGAGCCAATTTACCACTCAAACACTTCCCTTAAATTTAGCACCCCGCTACATTTTTATTTCAAAGTATTTTATTTTCCCACTAGCTTATCCATTAAATTGAATAATTTATTCCAGAAAGGGCATATTCTGGGGCATTCCCACCATATGTGTGGCATTGTGCCATTGAGTTTCTGAGGTTCTTAATGACTTCCCGTACCTCTTCTGCTGAAAAGGGGGCCTCCAGCATATTTTTTTATTTTTTTATTTTTTTAATGTTATTTTAAGTTATTTCCCTATCCACATTTGTTTGCAGAGCACTTGCCATGCTCTTAACAACATTTTGCTGCCATTTGCAGCCCTCTAGCCCTTTCCATTACTTTTTTAGAGCCTTTTTAGTCCTTAGAAGTCCGGGTCCCCATTGACTTCAATGGGGTTCGGGTTCGGGTTAAAGTTCGGTCCCGTCGAACCCGAACATCCAGGTGTCCGCTCAACTCTAATTTTGATATGTGTTGATAATTGACTTTTTTCAAAAATAAGCGCTACACTTTTTCATATTCACCAGTTTTTGCTTTGTCTCAGCTGTGTTGGCAGCAAATTTTTGTGGTCACTTATTGCACAGCGCAGTATATCCCATGTATAATTTTTTGCACAGTCAAAGAAGGAGCGGTGTTTAACAGGGGCATGTAATTACAATTCTTGATCTAATATTTCACAGCTGGGCCCATTCCTGCGCCCCCCAAGAGTAACTGTGAGGACTTACAGTGTTAGTGGCACCAGCACCACCACCAAAGGCCCAATTTTTCCTACCACTGTTCAACAATGGCATGTAATTAAAATTCTTGATATAATAGTTCACAGCAGGGCGTTCCAGCTCCCACCAAGAGTAACTGTGAGGGCTCACAGTCTTGTGGCAACACCAACACCTAAGGGGCAAATTTCTGCAGAGTATATATGGCAGACCCTTACTTTCAAACATCCAACTTACAAACGCCTCCTACTTGCAAACAGAAGGAGACAACAGGATGTGAGAGGAAATCTACCCCTAGGAAGGGAAATTCTCTTCTGTTATGCCCCGTACACACAATCGTTTTTCATGCCGTTAAAAATGCCATTTTAAAAAATGGCCATTAAAAATGATCGTGTGTAGGCTCCAGAGCATTTTTAACGACGTGAAAAACGGCCATTAAAAATTCCGGACATGCTCTCTTTTTTCACGTCGTTTTTCATGTCGTTTTTTTTAACGACGTGAAAAACGATAGTGTGTATGCTTTCACGACGTGAAAAAAAACGCGCATGCTCCGAAGCAACTATGAGACGGGAGCGCTCGTTTTGGTAAAGCTAATGTTGGAAATGGAGATGGCACATTCGTCACGGTGGAATTAATAGCATCGTTTTAATGCTGCGCATTCCGTTCTTCTTTTGATAATGCTTTAAAATTACCCTCTTTTGATAATGACATTGAGAGTTATGCCAAACTTGTTTCTAAAGTAATTCCAAATTGCTCTAATGATTATAAAATATTATTTATAAGCCGCACCTCCCTCCTAAATAATATTAATAATAATAAAATAATGTAATTCTCCTTTTTTCTTTAAATTTTATATTTTTTTTGTGTGTTTTTTTGGCCTTTTTTTTAGTTTTTTGGCTTAAATTATTCTTGTGTAAAGTTACCACAACAACCTTCCAAATGTGTCTCATTTGGCCTCAGGGAGGTTTGTGTCCCCTGATAATAACAATAATATAATTTGAGATGTCCCTGCCTGCTCCCTAGCAAGCTCTCTTTTGAAATACAAATCACATAGTCAAGTATTTTAAGGGCACTCAATTTTTTTTTATTTCAGAACATTAACAAATTAAAGTGGAAGGCAGCACTGGAGAGCCTGCTTGCATTTGTGCATCCCTTTCACCCCACAACAACCATACAAGATGTCCAAACCAAAATAGAGATTAGATCCCCCAAAAAAAGGAGCCCAATCTTGTCTTGAGCTCCCAGAGGTCAGGAGCCACAGCAGATAAGTCCTATATGTCCCCAGTCTGTGGTACTACAGCAGGCATTATTTTCTCCTCTTCCTTGTAGCCTTCTCTCCAGCCTTCTCTGCAGCCTTGGTTGGTTTCTTCCTTGGAGACTGGGGATCAGGAGGAGAGGTTGTGGCAGGAGGAGTAGTAGGAGGAGGAGGAGGAGGTGGAGGAGTAGGGACAACCTCCGTTATGTCCGTGTACCTAGTGAGTTCACCCAGCACGCCCTTATTGATGACTTTCAATAGCAGGGTCTCACTGAAATTTTTTTGCTGCAACTCCATTTGCCCTAGTTTGTGGGCGAGGACTGCGGCAAATCTCTCATCAACAGAGGGTGCCTCTCTGAGGGCCGCTGTTGCCTCTCTGAGGAAGGCCCTGGTTTCCTCCTCCACCTGCCTACCTCTCCTTGGCCCTCTTGGTTTAACTACCAGGGGAGGCATCTGGGCTCTTGTGCTGGGCCCAGCCTCCTCCTGGGTGCCACTGGGCCCTGCCTCCTCCTGATCCCCAACATCACCCTCTTCCTGGCTCTGCTCTGGCTGTAAAAAAAGAAAGGGACATTATTTATTTTGCCACATCATCATTCACAGACATTGTTCACCTCTAGACATTGTTGAAATCAATGCCAAAAGTTATGTCATTTTCATTGATTACGCATCCTGGTTTTGTTGTCTTGTGCACATAAAATTAGGCCACTACTGTATCTTGCTCTTCACAAACTTTATTGGTAGAAGTGTACATACCTTTAACAATACTAACATCTATTTAAATTCTACAGTTTTGTACGATCTAAATATAGATATCAAAACTTTACCTGGCTCCATATCTCCAAATCTGCCTCCTCAAGGCCCTGATCTTGATCCTCAGAGGAAGCCAGAGCAGGGTTGACAGGAAGGCTGGAGGACTGGCTGCAGGGAAGGCTGGAGGGTTGGGTACAAGGAAGGCTGGATTGACCTCTGGGGGGAAGGGTGGAGAGAGATTCCCGCACTTCCAGCTGGTCATCCAGAAAAGCAAGCTTACTGTAGTACCACAGACTGGGTTTATAAACCTTATCTGCTGGTGCACCTGACCTCTGGGACCTCAGGACCATAGTCCTCTGGGTCCTGTATGTCCCTCTGATGGTCGCAATTTTGTTTTTGACATCTTGGAGAGTTGTTGTGGGTATCTTTGTTTGCACAAATGCAAGCAGGCTCTCCAGTGCTGCTTTCCTGGCGTCTTTATTTTTATTACCGCCACTTTTTGTTTGCCATAATATAGGGAGCTCTTGCCATTTGTCGATGAACTCCCCCATGAAGTCTGGGTTTTTAAAAGTATTCATGATATCTGTAAAAGCAAGAAACCAAAAAAAATATTCACTTTATATACACAGCGCATGCGTGAAACTCTGCACGCTTTCCCCACCCCTGACGTTCGATATTGTACTTTCCCCGCCCCTACTCGCTCGTAGTGCTGAACAAAACATGGCGGAGACACAGGTGGCTGAGATTACCTCTACAGAGGATGAAATTACAGAGGAGCCCAAATCAAGACCCAGGAGATATAAGGCATCCAACATGTCATTCGAGCAAATGGTGGAGATGGTCGCCATTTTAAAGAAGGAGGATTATGATGCCAAGCATGGTCCGTATAAAAGGCCTAATCTGGTCAAGTCCAGAATTATGGGCAAAGTGGTCAAAAGTCTCCACCAAAAATTCGGGGTGTGCAGAACGAAGGAACAGCTCAGAAAATGATGGTCAGATCTGAAGTTGCGGGAGGCCGACCAATATAAAAGAATCAAGAAAGTTATATTAAAAAGTAAGTTGTTTTTTTGAGTTTCCATGGTACATATTATTTTCTTGTATTCTGTTGTGTATTTTTAACTTTCATATAGTACACTGAAAGATACCATCTTTCATGTTCGTCCGCACAGTAAACGGACGTATTAAACCTCTTTCTCCGTACAGTTCCTCAAACGATGTTTTAGGATCATCCAGTGTGAACACCCATGTTTTTTGGTTTATTTGGGGGAGTAAATTTGGGCCACACTTATTTTTGGTGTGCTAATCCAAAGGACATTTGTTCATTTGAAAAAACGATATGCATGGTAATGTTAAAGGGAGTGAATGCTCAGCAGCTGATGAAACATCTGAACGCAGTAGTACAAGTGTGGGCCTAAAGCCAAAAAGCTTGAGGGAGTCATACACAGGTGATCCAGTGTAGATACTTTGGGGTGTTACAATGTTTCAAATTTGTTTACAAAATGTATATGCTCTGTTTTGGGCTATGTATCCAATCATTTGTCCCGGTTGGCACAGGGGGTAAAAATTAAAATGGAGCATGCTTCAAAAGAATGATTACCAAGTTTTTTTTCATGTTTCTTATTTTCGCAAAATTGAGTCGCTACTAATGAAACTATTCCTTTTATTTCAATCTCCCTAGGGATTCGAAAAGCTACCTCAGATGAGACGAGAATTGCAATACCTACAACAATACCCCCAGAACCCCAGGATGGAGAGGAATGTGATGTTGTGGAAGTGGAAAGTGGCACCACCACAGGTCAGAGTGAAACCAGACACATGCATGTTAAATAGATGTAGGCCTACATATTCTATCCTACATATTTCTTTTTACATTTAGGTGCAGTTATGGCCGAAGACCCCAATAAGTTGACACATCACAGTGCCCAGATCCTGATCCAATACCTGATGGTCTGCTGTCGTGACCTCGAAAAAATTAAGGGAGATTTGCTAGAGATCAGGGCAAATACAAAGCGGGTGGAGGAAAGGCTCCAAAATATCATGGCTGTGCTTGGGCGTGTCTAATGTTTTTACACCAAATAACGTTTTACTTGCAGAGATTTCTATGTTTTTTTGTTATTTTACCCTTTAATGACTAGCACATGTTTAGCTTTTTCAAAATTTTGAGAAATATAGTTTGTTTATGCATGGCTGGTCATGCGTTTTAATACACCTGAAATTAAGGGAACATCCACATTTCTAAGGAAGTTGCCCACCTAAACAAAAAAAATAAAGGTATTTGTACATAACAAATCATTGTGGCTTCATTATGTAAATGTGGTGCTGAGTGAACTAATCAATG
Organism: Rana muscosa; assembly: GCA_029206835.1. Taxonomy (NCBI): domain Eukaryota; kingdom Metazoa; phylum Chordata; class Amphibia; order Anura; family Ranidae; genus Rana; species Rana muscosa. The sequence continues at coordinate 3,240,970 of JARGYO010005562.1, read as the reverse complement.
TTTGGTGTTTACACTGACAATGAAGGCTAATTAAAAGATTGTTTAATCCACACGGCAAAACAAGTGCACTAGGTAAACCTACCAGAAACATCAAACATTATACAATAAAAATTACAAACCAATCTTTACTCAAGAAAAAGTTTTATTTTTTTGGTCTAAAATTATTATAGATTGTCTGGCATTTCCATGGCCCCCCTACCCATAAAATAGTCCACATATTGGTTACGGACCTCACGTCCGGTTGGGGGGGCCAAGCCAGGACGGCCAGGTTCCAGGGCCACCAAAGTTTCTGCATTGATTAAAGAGGCCTCAGGCCCACTCAAAGATATATAACTCGTTGAATGCACCCTTAGGAAATTATGCAGCACACAGCACGTCATAACCACATGGTTCCATTTGTATGGGGCAAGGTGGATGGAGGTAAGTAAGAGGCGAAATCGGCTGGCCATGATCCCAAACGCATTTTCCACCACCCTTCTGGCTCTGGCCAGCCGATAATTGAAAACCCTCCTCTCAGGGGTGAGGGTGCATTGCGGGAATGGCCTCATCAAATGGGGTCCCAGGCCAAACGCCTCATCCGCCACAAACACAAAAGGTAGTCCCTCCACATTCTGCTCCGCTGGTGGCAAGGCCAGCAGATCCAAAAGGAGCCGTTCTCCAAACTCCGTCTGGGCAAAAACTCCTCCATCAGACATCCTGCCATTCTTGCCAACGTCCACATAGAGGAACTCGTAGGTGGCCGACACCACTGCCATCATCACGACGCTGTGGAACCCCTTATAATTATAATAAAAGGATCCCGAATGGGGTGGTGGGACGACCCGAACATGTTTGCCGTCGATGGCTCCTCCACAGTTCGGAAAGTTCCATCGGTGGGCAAACTCGGAAGCCACATTCTGCCATTCATGTGGCGAAGAAGGGAACTGTGGAATTAAAGAAATAACAAATTAATACTTGGAGCCAGAAACATTGAAAGCTGATTTCATACACACATTCATGGCCAACATTGGTAGAAACTGTTCAATACATAAAAATTTGGAAGCTAGAAAAAAATAAAAATAAAAAATAATTATGGGGGGGGGGGTTGAAGATGAGTTGGGAATATCACACATGAAGGCTGTAGCACTCTGTATTGAAGTTAACAAAAATGAAACATTCCTTGGCAAAATTTTGGGTGCGTTTTGGGTAAAGCACTACGATGGAACATATAATAAAAAACATGGAAATGACTAGGCAAGGTAGGTATGGCCCCAGGATAGCATGCTGGAGAGGTTAGGTAAGCCAAATTTACAGGTAATCCTCAAACCCCAAACTTTAAATAATAAAACATGGGGAGAAAGGGGACATTCCCTGCAGCTAAGAATCATGTGAATTAGGGACTGCAAATAAAGCAAATTAAAAATATCTAAAAATAAAAACCGTACAATGTGAATTTTTGAAGAAGAACACTTACCTTAATATAGTCCTCCTGCAAAACTTGAAGGATGGCAGAACAAGTCTCTGGTATAATGATCCCCAGAGCCTGGGGGGATATGCCTATGGAGAACTTAAGGTCCTGCAGGCTTCTCCCAGTAGCCAGGTATCGCAATGTGGCGATCAGCCTCTGCTCAGCACTGATGGCTTCCCGCATAACGGTGTCCTGCCTGGTAATATAGGGGGACACCAAAGCCAACAGCTGCTGAAATACGGGGTCAGACATCCTGAGGAAATTCCTGAAATCATCAGGATTATTCTCCCTGATCTCCCGCAACAAAGGCATGTGACAGAATTGGTGCCGCTGGAGCAACCAATTCTTGGTCCATGAACTCCTCCTGACCCTGCTCATGGCATGGAGTCGGGATACAGCATGAACCCCTGCACCAACTACAGCACGAACTCTACGACGAGTACGTAGCCGCAACATGGCTAGATAACGGTCGGCTGAACAGAACGAACTAGAAGAACGCACGGAAGAACAGCAAGGCCTATGAAGAACAAGCTGAAAAACACGAACGTGAAGAGCAGGCCGCACTGAATAAACAGATACGAACTGACTACAAGCAGTGCTAAACAGATACGAACCCACAGACGCAAACTGAACTCCCGAAAACGATCTTCAAAGCACGAAGACTTAAAAAACGCGAATCGTCTCTCACCAAACTTTTACTAACACGCAGAAACACGGAATTAGCAAAAGCGTCCCAAAGGGTGGCGTCATTCGAACGGAACTTCCCCTTTATAGTGCCGTCGTACGTGTTGAACGTCACTGCGCTTTGCTTGATCGTTTTTTTTAATGATGGTGTGTACGCAAGGCAGGCTTGAGAGGAAACATGAAAAAAAAACGACGAGAAAAACGTCGGTTGAAAAAATGACATTAAAAACGATCGTGTGTACGGGGCATTAGAGATAATATACGTACGAAGGGGAACAAAATAGAGGCGGAGCCGACAGTGTGGCTGAAAAAATAAATAAAATTAAACTGTGGCGCTGCCGACCCCCGCCCCTTTCCATTACAGACAGACCTGCAGCGGGGCGGGGCGGGGCGGGGCGGGGGGTGGCCTGCCGGCCAGCCAAAACACAGATGTAGTACAATAGAAGATAAAGCTGCTGCGGCGCCGCCCACCCCCGGGGAGGTGCGGGGTGTGGGCGGCGCCGCAGCGGCTTTATTTTCTATTGTACTACATCCGTGTTTTGGTCTTCTTAAACATGGCGGCCGGCGGAGACATTGTCTCCGCCAGCCGTGGACCTCTAGCGGCGGCGGCCTGCGGCGTCCAAATTCGGGGAAAACGGGAAAAATCGGATTGGCCGGGACATTGGCCGGGACAAAATAAATCCGGGAAAAGGGTTTGAATCCCGGGAATGTCCCGGCCAATCCGTGACTGTTGGCAACTATGTTAATATCTATACAAGACCCAAAGGGGCTGGTAGTGGGCTGGGGGGGGGGGTACCCATGCCATTTTTCACAATGATTTTCATCCATATGGCCGGGACCAGACATTACATTAAAGCCGCAAGCAGTTTTAAATGATTTTTTTTTTCCTTTAGAAATGTCATTTTGTGCAGGGACAGTTCTAAACACGGGAAACAGGTGCCACTTCACAAGCATACTATAGACACACCCCAGGTACGATATTTAACCACCTCCCTACTGGGCACTAAAACCCCCTTCCTGCCCAAGCCATTTTTCAGCTTTCAGCGCAGTCACACTTTAAATGACAATTGCGCGGTCGTGCGACGTGGCTCCCAAACAAAATTTGCGTCCTTTTTTTCCCACAAATAGAGCATTCTTTTGGTGGTATTTAATCACCTCTGCGGTTTTTATTTTTTGCGCTATAAACAAAAGAAGAGCGTCCAGTTTGGAAAAAAAACACAATATTTTTTACTTTTTGCTATAATAAATACCCATTTTTTTTTTTCAATGAAAATTTTCCTCAGTTTAGGCCGATACGTATTCTTCTACATATTTTTGGTATAAAAAAAATCGCAATAAGCGCGTATTGATTGGTTTGCGCAAAAGTTATAGCGTCTACAAAATAGGGGATAGTTTTATAGCATTTTAAATTTTTTTATTAGTAATGGCGGCGATCTGCGATTTTTATTGTGACTGCGATATTGTGCCGGACACATCGGACACTTTTGACACATTTTTGGTACCATTCACATTCATACAGCGATCCCTGCTATAAAAATGCATTGATTACTGTATAAATGTGACTGGCAGGGAAGGGGTTAACCACTAGGGGGCGGGAAGGGGTTAAATATGTTCCCTCAATGTGTTCTAACTGTGGGGGGAGGGGACTGACTGGGGGAGGTGACCGATGGTTGTCCCTATGTACAAGGGACACACCATCAGCCTCCTCTCCCTCACAGGACGTGGATCTGTGTGTTTACACACACAGATCCACTTTCCTGCTTGGTTCCCGGGCAATCGCGGGTGCCCGGCGGCAATCGCGGCCGCCGGGCACGCGCACCGGGTCCTTGGTAACGCGGCGGGCGCGTGCACGCCCTGCCGGCGGCGTGCACGCGCGCGCGATCCCCCTCCTTCTGAGGGACGTTCAGGAACGTCCACTCAGAAGGAGAGAGCACCCACCCGGCCGTATATGTACAGTGGCCGGGTGGGAAGTAGTTAAAGGAATATTTCACTTTTTTTTTCACTTTATGCAGCATTAAAATCACTTCTCCCAAAAAAAACAGACGTTTTTAAAACTTCTTTTTGTATTGATACATGTCCCCTGGGACAGGACCCGGGTCCCCAAACCCTTTTTAGGACAATAACTTGCATATTAGCATTTTTAAAATTAGTACTTTTGATTTAGAACGTTTGAGTCCCATAGACTTTAATGGGGTTCGATAGTTCACGCAAACTTTCGGTCCGTTCGCAGGCTCTGGTGCGAACCAAACCGGGGGGTGTTCAGCTCATCCCTAATGGGGAACATGTGAACTGAGGGTGGTCTGTTTTTCCTGTACTATCCTTATGAAGATCCCTTTGTTGTGAGCTGACATTCACAATTACTGTATATACCCTGTATTCATTCTTTATACCCTTAAATTTGTTTATGATACATATGCAAATTATATTAGGTTTTGATATTACCATATACATATTTTTCCCATGCATCAACCGCTTTTACAAATATGTCACTGTTTACCTGATGTACGTTTTGAGATGTATAAGTTAAATATGTCTTGTTACACTCTTTTCTTTTTGATCTAATAAAAAAACTACAATTATAAAAAAAAATGCAAATTACCAAATACTAGTGGCAGAAAAAAATAAGATGTGAAACACTACTAGGTGAAAAAATGTGAATACCATACACAAGTGTTATAGTGTATACCGATGGCTAAAAAAAAGTTAAGCATGAAACACTAGTGGATAGAGTTGAGCGGACACCTGGATGTACGGGTTCGGCCGAACTTTGCAAAAAAGTTAGAGTTCGGGACCCGAACTTGACCCGAACCTCATTGAAGTCAGTGGGGACCTGAACTTTTGAGGACTAAAATGGCTCTAAAAAAAGTAATGGAAAGGGCTAGAGGGCTGCAAATGGCAGAAAATGTTGTTAAGAGCATGGCAAGTGCTCTGCAAACAAATGTGTATAGGGAAATAACTTAAAATAACATAAAATACATAAAAATAAAAAATAATCTTGACCTAGGAGGACGAGGTCCATATGGAGTAGGAGGTTGAGGTGGTGGTGTAGGTGGAAGCGGCGGTGGAGAAGGACGAGGTAGCCAACACTGGTTTTTGTTTTTATTTATTTTTTAAATTAGGGTACAACCCAAAAGAGTGAGACAGATCAAAAATACAACAATGGCTGGGTAAGGCCGGTATACATGTCTATTCTGCACAAGGTACGGACAAGTCCTGTGGGATCCATGCCTGGTTCATTTTAACCACTTCCCACCCGGCCACTGTATATATACGGGCGGGTGGGTGCTCTCTCCTTCTGAGTGGACGTTCCCGAACGTCCCTCAGAAGGAGCGTGATCACGGGCGCGCGCGCGCAAACGCCCGATCCCGATGCGCGCGTGTCCCGCGGACACACCGCATCTCGGAACAGCAGGAGGGCACTGTGATTTGCCTAATCACAGCCATCGTGATGTAAACACAGAGAGGGGGGGCTGGCACTTGTGAGGGGATCGCGCCGCCACGTGCACACGCAGCGGCGCGATCCCGATCTGCCTGTACCCCCCAGAGATAGGAGATGTGTGCAGACAGGAGGGCCATGTGATTGGCCCTCCTGATGACATGACGGCTGTCCAATGACAGCCGTCATGTAATGTAAACACAGAGCAGTTGTAACTGCTCTGATCTCTTCCTCTCCTCACACAGAGCCTGTCAGTGAGGAGAGGAAGAGACAATCTGTGCTGCAGCCGGGAGATCAGTGAGTTTTTAGCTGTTTGTCTGCTGTTTACCCACTGATCACCCAGCTAGTGTCCCCAAAACACAGTGTCCCCAAAACACAGTGTCCATAAAACAGTGAAAACATCTGCCCGCCAACATCTTACGCATCTGCCCGCCAACATCTTGCGCATCTGCCCACCAACATCTGGCACAGCTGCCCTCCAACATCTGGCACAGCTGCCCGCCAACATCTGGCCGCCAACAGCTGCCCGCCAACATCTGGCACATCTGCCCGCCAACATCTGATCGCCAGCATCTGACCGCCAACAGCTGCCCGCCAACAGCTGGCACATCTGCCCGCCAACAGCTGGCACATCTGCCCGCCAACATCTGCCCTGTCAACATCTGGCACATCTGACTCCCAACATCTGGCAGTAAACATCTGCCCGCCAACAGCTGCCACATCTGCCCGCCAACAGCTGCCACATCTGCCCACAAACAGCTGGCACATCTGCCCACACACAGCTGGCACATCTGCCCGCCAACATCTGCCCGCCATCTGCCCGCCAACATCTGGCACAGCTGCCCGCCAACATCTGATCACCAGCATCTGACCGCCAACAGCTGCCCGCCAACAGCTGGCACATCTGCCCGCCAAAATCTGCCCTGCCAACATCTGGCACATCTGACTCCCAACATCTGGCAGTAAACATCTGGCAGTAAACATCTGCCCGCCAACAGCTGCCACATCTGCCCGCCAACAGCTGCCACATCTGCCCGCCAACATCTGGCCGCCAACATCTGGCATCTGCCCGCCAACATCTAGCCGCCAACATCTGATCACCAACAGCTGCCCTGCCAACATCTGGCACATCTGCCCGCCAACATCTGACACATCTGGCCGCCAACATCTGACCGCCAACAGCTGCCCGCCAACATCTGCCCTGCCAACATCTGGCACATCTGACCGCCAACATCTGGCACATCTGACCGCCAACATCTGGCACATCTGCCCACATGGCTAAACGATTGTACAGCAGCGAGGAGGCTCTCCAGATACTCCAGGGTATGTCGGACGAGAGTAGCGAGGAACTCTCTCTGTCAGAATCGGATAGTGAATATTATCCAGAGGAAAGTAGTGGCTCTGAAATAGAAACTGAGGATAGAATCGTAACAAGTGAGATCAGGAGTTATGATCAGGCGCCGCAAACATCCACCAGCAGCGCAGCACTCCAGGACATCCACCAGCAGGCATCCACCAGCAGTGCAGGACTCCATGATGATATGCAGGCATCCACCAGCAGCGCATCACGCCAGGATAGGCAGGCATCCACCAGCAGCGCATCACGCCAGGATAGGCAGGCATCCACCAGCACCGCATCACACCAGGATAGGCAGGCATCCACCAGCAGCGCATCACGCCAGGATAGGCAGGCATCCACCAGCAGTGCAGCACGCCAGGATAGACAGGCATCAACCAGCAGTTCTGCAACTTTTCTAGAGGATAGGCCAAATGCTAGCAACGGGGTGTTCCATCAACAACGAGGCAGGGCCCATACTAGCCTCCCCGATCTTCTACTGTATCCAACATGGCTGCCCGATACGTCAGTAGAACCTGTCATTCCCCCTTTTACAGCCCAGCCAGGCCCTCAGATACAGTCGGAAAATGCTACCCCGATTTATTATTTTGAATGATTTTTTACTGATGATATCCTAACCTACATTGTGGAGCAGTGTAATCTATACACCAGTCAATATATAGCCAACAATCCAAATTCTTCCTATGCCCGTCCTTTTGTTTGGAAACCCCTCACCGTGGAAGAATTTAAAATTTTCCTTGGCCTAACCCTCAACATGGGGCTGACAAAAAAAATGAACTCCATTCCTACTGGTCTACCCGACCTATCTATCACATGCCAATCTATTCATCTTTTATGAAAAGAACCCGTTACGAGATGATAATGAGGTTTCTACACTTCAACGACAATGCCCAATGCCTCCCTCGAAATCATCCCAATTATGATAAATTATTCAAAATTCGGCCCCTAATCTATTTTTTTTGCGCCAGCTTCAAGCAGATGTTTACCCCTGATGTAAATATATGTGTAGATGAATCATTAGTACACTTCACAGAAGACTTGGAATAAAGCAATACCTCCCCAGTAAAAGAGCCAGACGTGGGGTAAAATTTTATAAGGCATGTGACAGGGCCACGGATTACACATATGATTTTATAATTTATGAGGGAAAAGACAGACAGCTAAACCCCCCTGGATGCCCTACCTACATGGGAACAAGTGGCAAAATTGTCTGGCAGCTGATTGAACCATTGCTTGGGAAAGGTTACCACCTATACGTAGACAATTTCTATACAAGTCTCCCACTTTTTCGCCATCTGTACCAAAAGAAAACTGTGGCCTGTGGGACAGCACGGACCAACCGTAAAGGCTTCCCACAGAGATTGGTTGCCAAGAAATTGAAATAGGGGGAAATGGCCAGTATGCGGACTGAAGAGGTCCTAGCATTGAAGTGGAGAGATAAAAAAAGAGATGTCTACATCCTTTCCACAATGCATGATGACACCTTGGTGGAACTGCAGAGAAGAAGAGGCCCCGTCCAGAAGCCAAAATGTGTGCATGACTATAATCTTTACATGGGGGGGGTGGATATGAACGACCAGATGATGCAGCCCTACTTGGCCACCAGGAAATCACTGTTTTGGTACAAAAAAGTTGCCATTTATTTGATGCAACTAGCCCTGTTCAATTCTTATATCATTTTTTCTAAGTGCACCCAAAGTTCCCTAACCTATCTAAAATTCCAAGAAGACGTGATCGAAGCCCTTCTCTATCCCCATGGCCAAGCCCCTCAACTAATTCGCTCCGATGCAGTAGCCAGACTCCACGAAAGGAACTTCTCCGAAATCCTCCCTCTTACCGAAACAGGTCGCAAACCCCCAAAAAAATGTTGTGTGTGTTCAAGTAGAGGAATTCGTCGTGACACCCGATACTACTGTCCCCAATGTCCCTCCCAGCCAGGCCTTTGTATTGGAAAGTGCTTTCAGAGCTATCATACTTTACTAAACTATTAGTAAAGTGAAGATGATTTTTTTCCAGTTTCCACCATCTGCCATTTCTGTGAATGACCCGGACTGTTTTCGACTATGCCTCTGCCAACCATGTTTCTGCCTTCAACGTGAATTGACCTCGGCCTGTTAAATGACCATGCTTTTTGCCTGCCTCCTAAACTGATCATTTGAGTACAGCACAGGGGTCTTACATATTTGAGGGGCTCCAGAAAAGAGTTTCCGAGTGGAGAAAATGTTTTTCTCCGGGTTTTGTTTTTCTCGGATTAGGGTCTGGAGACTCGGAGGCTTTGTAGAGATTTGGGTGGGAAGAAGCCTCTACCCCTGTCCTTAGGTCTTTCCTGACCAAGGCCTAAATGTTATAGTGCTGCCACCTGAACTGGCCGTGCCTCTGCCTGCCACCTGAACTGGTCATGCCTCTGCCTGCCACCTGAACTGGCCATGCCTCTGCCTGCCACCTGAACTGGCCATGCCTCTGCCTGCCACCTGAACTGGCCATGCCTCTGCCTGCCACCTGAACTGGCCATGCCTCTGCCTGCCACCTGAACTGGCCATACCTTTGCCTGCCTCCTGAACTGGCCATGCCTCTGCCTGTTACCTGAACTGCCTGCTAAACCATGGACCATGTTCATACGTTTCCATATCTCTGTCTGCTGCCTGGACAATTCCTGGACATTTCCTATGGCTGTCTGGACCAATGCTTTGACTGCTCTGAAACGGTATTCCTGCCTGCTAAAACCATAGGTGAGCCTTTTTTTTATTACCTTTTGCTCAGCAGAATGTATTTTGGGGTGTAATTCTTGGTGTGTACATGCTATGTGTTAGAAGCCTGAAGGTGCTACTTGCATGTTGGGCCTCTGTATGTGGCCAGGCTGTGGAAAAGTCTCACACATGGGGTATCACCATACTCAGGACGAGTAGCAGAATGTATTTTGGGGTGTTATTTTTGCTATGTACATACTATGTGTTAGAAAGATCTTCTAAATTGACAACTTTGTGAAAAAAATATGTTTTAATATTTTTTCCACATTTTCCCAAAACTTTTGGAAAGAAATGACATGTTCAAAAGACTTATTATGCCTCATAGAATATACATTGGGTTGTTTTATTTCCAAAATTGGGTCATTTTGTGGGTAATTCCATTGTCCTTGTTCTCCAGGGCCTTCAAAAATGTGATAGGTACTCAGGAAATGAAATGTGTAATTTATGCCTTTAGAGCGCCTGATGGTGCTACTTGGATGTTTGGCCTCCGTATGTGGCCAGGATGTGGAAAAGTCTCACACATGTGGTATCGCCATACTCAGGACGAGTAGCAGAATGTATTTTGGGGTGTTATTTTTGCTATGTACATACTATGTGTTAGAAAGATCTTCTAAATTGACAACTTTGTGAAAAAAAAATATGTTTTAATTTTTTTTCCACATTTTCCCAAAACTTTTGGAAATAAATGACATGTTCAAAAGACTTATTATGCCTCATAGAATATACATTGGGTTGTTTTATTTCCAAAATGGGGTCATTTTGTGGGTAATTCCATTGTCCTTGTTCTCCAGGGCCTTCAAAAATGTGATAGGTACTCAGGAAATGAAATGTGTAATTTATGCCTTTAGAGCGCCTGATGGTGCTACTTGGATGTTTGGCCTCCGTATGTGGCCAGGATGTGGAAAAGTCTCACCCACTGGGTATCGCCATACTCAGGATGAGTAGCAGAATGTATTTTGGGGTGTTATTTTTGCTATGTACATACTATGTGTTAGAAAGATCTTCTAAATTGACAACTTTGTGAAGAAAAAAAAAATATATATATATATATATTTCTTAATTTTCCATGGCATTGTGGGAAAAAAATTGCAACTTCAAAAAATTCACGATGCCTCTTACTAAATACCTCCGACTGTCTTCTTTCCAAAAAGGGATCATTTGGGGGGTATTTGTACTGTCCTGACATTTTAGGGCCTCAAGAAATGAGATAGGCCATCAGTGCATTAGGATTGATCAATTTGCAATAATGCGTAGCTTAGTTTGTAGACTCTATAACTTTCACACAAACCAATTATCATACACTTATCAGGATTTTTTTTACCAAAGACATGTAGCAGAATACATTTTGGCCTAAATTTTTGCCGAAATTTGATTTGTTTGGATTTCTTTTAAAACAGAATGTAGAAAATGTTGTTTTTTTTCAAAATATTCGCTCTTTTTTCGCTTATATCGCAAAAAATTGAAAATGAAATTGTGAACAAATACCACCAAAAGAAAGCTCTATTTGTGTGAACAAAATGATAAAAATTTCATTTGGGTACAGTGTAGCATGACTGAATAATTGTCATTCAAAGTGCGAGAGCACTGAAAGCTGAAAATTGGTCTGGGAAGGAAGGGGGTTTAAGTGCCCAGTATTGAGGTGGTTAATGAATGTGAACTTGTCCACATTGGCTCTGGACAGGCGGCTGCGCTTGTCTGTGATAACGCCCCTTGGCGTGCTAAATACACGTTCAGATAATACACTGGCTGCAGGGCAGGCCAGCACCTCCAAGGCGTAAAGGGCAAGCTCAGGCCATGTTCCCAATTTGGAGACCCAGAAGTTGAAGGGGGCAGACCCGTCATTCAGTACGTGTAGGCGTGTGCACACATACTGCTCCATCATGTTGGTGAAATGCTGCCTCTTGCTAAAACGTTCCATATCAGCTGGTGGTGCTGGTTGTTGTGGCGTGCTGACAAAGCTTTTCCACATATCGGCCATGCTAACCATGCCTTCTGAGGTGCTGGCGGTGCCCCGGCTGCGTTGGCGACCTCCTCCTCTGCCTTCGCCTTGTGCTTCCACTGTGCCCCCCACTGTCAGGTGGGAATGCCACCAGCAGCGTGTCTACCAGCGTGCGCTTGTACTCGCGCATCTTACAATCACGTTCCAGTGAGGGAATGAAGGACGGTACATTGTCCTTGTAACGGGGATCCAGCAGCGTGGCCACCCAGTAATCAGCACCAGTTAGAATGTTGGCAACTTGGCAGTCGTTGCGGAGACACTGCAGCATGTAATCGCTCATGTGTGCCAGGCTGCCCAGAGGCAACGAAAAGCTGTCCTCTGTGGGAGGTGTATCGTCTGTGTCCTCTGTATCCCCCCAGCCACGCACCAGTGATGGCCATGAGCTGGTCTGGATGCCACCCTGCTGTGAACATGGTTCCTCCTTCTCATCCTCCAGAACTGTGTCCTTGCTAAACAATTGTGTACCTGGCGTTTTGTTGGTGCAGGAACCCACCTTCGGAGACACTTGTGAATGACTGCCCTGAAAGCCTTGGAAATGATTCCTCCTCCTGTGCCACATCCTCCTCCTCCTGTGCCACATCCTCATCCTCCTGTGCCACATCCTCCTCCTCCTCAAGCGGTTTTTTCAAGGAGGCATAGAACTGGGATAGTAACGCTAAGAACGGCGTCATTGGCACTGGCCATGTTGGTGGAGTACTCGAAACAGCGCAACAAGGCACACAGGTCTCGCATGGAGGCCCAGTTATTGGTGAAGTGGTTCTGTTCCACAGAGTGACTCATGCGTGCTGCAGCTGAAACGCCACTATCGCCTGCTGCTGCTCCTTACACAGTCTGGCCAGCATGTGCAAGGTGGAGTTCCACCTTGTGGGCATGTCACATATGAGGCGGTGAGCGGGAAGGCCGAAGTTACGCTGCAGCGCTGACAGGCGAGCAGCAGCAGGGTGAGAATGACGAAAGTGCGCACAGACCGCCCACACTTTCTGCAGCAGCTCTGGCATATCGGGGTAATTTTTAAGGAACCTCTGCACCACCAAATTCAGCACATGCGCCAGGCAAGGGATGTGCTAGCAACCGGCTAGGCCCAGAGCTGCTACGAGATTTTGCCCATTATCGCACACCACCAGGCCAGGCTTGAGGCTCACTGCCACCAACCACTCATCGGTCTGTTGTTCCATGTCCATGTCCATGTTCCTCCACAACTCCTGCGGTGTGTGGGGTTTTTCCCCCCAAACAGGAAAGTTTTAAAACTGCCTGCTGTCGTTTACCCCTGGCTGTGCTGAAGTTGGTGGTGAAGGTGTTACGCTGACCAGATGAGGAAGCGGCGTAGGAGGAGTTAGCAACAGGAGGCAAACTGAAGCGCCCTGCAATCCTCGGTGGTGGAAGGACATGTGCCAAACTGCTATCTGCCTCAGGCCCAGCTGCCACTGCATTTGTTTTTTTGAATAGCAGAATAAAACAGTATCTAAAGTGTGTATCTCACACATACAGATATGCATGACTAGTGTAGTACAGATAACCCCACCTTTCACCTATGACCTTTACCATCACGTATTCCCCTTAAACCTCTATTAATGACAAGACACACAGGTTTTGGAGTATAAATGGCCATAACAGCCTATTAAATAATTCCAATAATTAATTTATTAAATAATAATTTTCCAATACTTTTAACTTAACATTTTAATCAAACAACTTCTTTAACACCAGCCTGTTGGTCTTTGACGGAAACCCTGCTAAACTTTTTACCACCACTGCACTGCGGTACCTTTTTAACTGTACCAGGCCTCTAGCCGAAACCAGCTCGGAGACAACCCCTGTTTTCTACAGTGCAACCATAACCGTATTCCACATCTGTTATCTGCCACCATCAAAGACCAAGGACACCGCCACAGCCCGCAAGTACCTTACCCTTAAGGGCCCCTCCACACCTGCAGTGCCTGCTGAATCCCGTCCTGGAGACCCAACGCCCACAGATCTATACCCACCTCGGATAGGTGAACACCATCTCCCCGGAGGTACATACCCACATTAACCTCCAAATCTGTGTACCTAATGACCAAACCCCCGTTTCTCACCACAAATCTATCCACAACCTTGTTCACTTTTACCCTAGCCTTGTTGAGCCTGTCCACCGACCTCGCCATGCGCCAAGTCGTCCGTGCAATGATGTCGGACCATACCAGCAACATGGCCGGAAAAGCTGTGCGGAGTGTCAAGAAATCCGCCTTAATGGCCGCAACCAGTTCCCCAATAGGTCTAACACCTAAATCATTCCTTCCCACATGCAGCACTAAAATGTCCGGAGGCCTGTCAAGTCGAGCATAGCGCTGCACTTCAGGCAGCACCTTGCCCCACCCCATACCTGGTATGCCCATCCACCTAATCCGAGCCTCCCCCCGAGGGATGCCCAGCTGCCTACCATCCGGCCTCATATCCGCTCTTCTGGCCCCCCAAAAAACATAAAAATGTCGTAAAATCCAGACAAGGCGCGATTGACCTCCATCTGAAATGATAAAAACACAGTGTTAACAAGCACCAATTCCCCACATAACATCAGGAAAAAACCCAAGCAGCAACCTGCCCTCTTCCCCCCCCCCCACACACTTTGCATACCCCACCAACATTAATCTCCCAAAAGGTGTGGACGGACATAAGAACGGAATCTCCTTGATTCCCAACGCCCAATCCTATGAACCGCCGCCTCATCCAACCTGCACCGAGCCGCCTCAGTAGCCGCCCCGATGCAGAAGGAGTGCGAGGCAAAACGTTTGTCATCGAACCCAGCCGCGCGCAAACATTTCCTGAAAATCGCTATGAATTGGAACCTTGACACAAAAGACCCATCATGTAAAAAAACGCCATTACAAAAGCTGTCCTAAACAAAAAAAAAACTCATACCCCGACAAACACACTAACTCCAAAGTCCCACAAATATCCTGCAAAACAGAGAAGGAAACCGGCCTAAGGGTATCCTTGCTGGAGTGGCACTTGCGGTAACCCTTCACCGCCTGATTCACCCAAAAACCCTTCGTGTGATCTATCCCGCCCTGTAGTTTAAACAAAAATGCTAAACCCGCCAACTTTTTATCAATGGCCGATACTGACCCACCCTCTTCCATATGCCTGGCAACGAAATACAGCACCAACCAACCCGTCTCAGCCTCCCCCCAGCTCAGCATCCGCCAGCCGTACAAACTCAGATCATTCTTCCCAGACCTTGGCGTACGCCGCCCATGTCGGTCCACTCACCGACTTCCTGATCCACCCTGCAGCGACTCCAAAGCAATTTCCCACATCCACCCCGGGCAAGGAACCCCGACACAGTCTGCCTGCGGTGCCAGCTCTCTGAACTTGTCCCACTGAAACCGAGACAAGGCATCAGCGAGTCTGTTGTCAACCCCCGGAATGTGCACCGCATACAAAAAGATGTTAAACTGTAAACAGCGTAAAAACAGGTGGTGCAGCAACCGAACCACCGGCATGGAAGACGCGGAGATGCGGTTGATGACTTGAACCACCCCCATGTTATCACAATTCAGCCTGATCTTCAAATTCCGACAGGATTCCCCCCACAGCTCCATTGCCAGTACCACTGGAAAAAGTTCCAGCAATACCAGGTTCTTACCAAACCCAGCCTCAATCCAGGAGCTGGGCCAGGCTCCGGCGCACCAACGACCTTGGAAGAAAGCCCCAAAACCCGTGGACCCTGCCGCATCCGTGACCAAGTCCAAATCAAAGTTACTCACCGGGCCCTCCATCCAAAGCGAGCGTCCATTGTATTCCTCCAAATAAGTGTGCCACACCTGCAAGTCCTCCTTCAGTGCCCTAGATAGTCTAATGAAATGGGTCGGGACACTTACCCCCGACGTAGCCGCCGACAGCCGTTGGCAGAACACCCTGCCCATGGGAATGATTCTACAGGCAAAGTTCAACTTGCACAAGAGAGATTGTAAGGCCCTAAGCTGGACCTTGTTGCGACCCAACATCCCCCTAATGTCCTCCCAAAGATTCACCACCTTGTCCCCGGGCAACCTGCATTCCATCGCCATGGAATCAATCACTATCCCCAAGACAGCTGCCAAAGGCACTCTGAACCGCCCTGCAATGTGCTGCAACGTACCCAGCAGAATCTCACACACATTAGAGGAAGGAACACCAAAAGAACATTTTCCCGTGGGACATTAGAGGAAGGAGGGCCCACACACAGAAAATCATCCAAGTAATGGATGACCGAATCCAAACCTGACACGTCCCGCACCACCCATTCCAAAAAGGAACTGAATGCCTCAAACAAGGCACACGAAATAGAGCAACCCATGGGCAAACACTTATCCATGTAAAATTCTTCCTGCCAACAGCATCCCAACAGCCGAAAGCTGTCTGGGTGTACTGGTAACAGGCGGAATGCAGATTCAATGTCAGACTTTGCCATAAGCGCCCCCGACCATAACGCCTGACCCAACGCACAGCGGCGTCAAATGATGTGTAAGACCCCGTGCATGCTTCAGGATCTATCGCATCATTCACCGACCCCCCTTAGGAAAGGAAAGGTGGTGAATGAGGCGGAATTTCCCGGGTTCCTTCTTGGGCACCACCCCCAGAGGAGAGACCACCAACTCCTGCAGCGGCTTGTCCTTAAACGGTCCCCCCCATGCGCCCCAGTTCCACCTCCTTGGCCAATTTGTCAGCAACCACCTCCGGGTGTTCCAATGCCGACCGTAAATTCCTCGCCAGAGGAGGTACCTCCGTCAAAGAACACGGTATAACAAAGCCATCGGAAAACCTGGAGGCCAGCAACCTAGCTGACACCCTGTCTGGGTACCTATTTAGGAAAGGCTGCATCCTTTTCCCCCTCACCGGCATCCTCCCTCTTGTTTGAAGGCTCCCCGACACGCTTCCCTTTCTTGAAACAACGGGACAAGGGGTGACCACCCACGCACCCGGAGCACTCATGCTTGAAACGACATGCTCCCCCAAATTTGCATGTGCCCTCGTTAAATTGCCAGCGCAACCCTTCATTTCTTTCCGGCCGGCAGTCCAGAAGTGGATGTCCCCCTGGCCCCTCCCTGAAGAAACTGACTCGGTACCCGTGGAGACGACATAAGACGCATCCAAAGACTGATGTCCTTGTGGTCCTACCTAAGAGCAGGACGGACCGCCCTCCATTGACGGAACTGTTCGTCGTACCATAGCCAACCCGTACCCCCATACACTCCTATGAGCCTCCCCAATAGCATCCATATAGCAGAACAGCGCAGAACAGTGTTCCGGGCTCTTCTCCCCAATGACACTGGCCATTATAGCAAAGGCCTGCAGCCAGTTGCTAAACGTCTGAGGAAAAAGTCTGTACCTCCTCTTCTCCTCATCCTCCTTCTTTGAATCGTCGGGCTTAACCCTATCCAAATTTAATTTTTCTAATGGAAGCAAGGAAAAAATGTCTACATACTCACCCTTTCCGATCTTCTCTCTCACCTCCTGTTTCAAATGCGCCCCCAACGGCCCCTCATAGCACACATAAACCTCACACCTGGCCGCATTAGCAATTCGGACAATATCTGCTCTAGTGGGAGCCGACGGCTCCACCCCTTTGCCCCCCGACATTCTGCTAACACCTGCCCCAGCAGCGAGGGGGTCGACCACCGCCACTGAGGGGTTACCTGCAAACCCCGGATCCCCCCGTAGTCCCCCCCACCCATGGCCCAGCCTGAGGGGGCACACTAGGATCCCCCCGCAAAGCGTTGTAACAGATCCCTCAACCCCCCCAAAAAATCCTGAATGCCACCCGTTGCACCAGGGGTGGCAGGCAAGGCGCCCGCCCCCCCCGGGGAAACCGGGGGCAAAACAGACTGAGACACAGTGACCCCCCACCCCCAACAATTTACACAATGCGGCAGACAAATCATCACTTGGCTTAGACTTACCAGGCTGACCGGGCTCGGTCCCCACAGCCGTCCGCGGGCACCTCCACCGACGGCGAGTCCTCCCGGCCATCTTCCCTATCCGACTCAGATGCCTCACACTCCGATCGATCTTCGACGGCCGGCGTCAATGGTGACTGCAACCCCCCAGGTGAAGCTGGCCTGGCGGCCGTGGATCCCAGCCCGGTGGCGGATCGACCTCTCGATTGTGACCCGGCCGTCGCTGCTGCAAATCCTGTGCCTCTTCGAGCTGGACCTCTGGCCAGTCCCACAGCCCGTCTGACCTCCCGCCTCATGGATTCAGGCCTCCCCACTGCCACGGAGCCGGCTGCCGCGTTCCTGGACGGCCCACCGGCCGCATCCCTGCGCCTCCCACGCTTGGTCTCCCCCCTTGCTGTTCCCGGAGAGGAGGAGGGGACCGTGGACACTGATTGAACCCGCCGAGACGTGGGTGACCGGGCGCCATTGCGGCCCGTAGCCCCGCCCCCTGAACTGCGCTGCTGACTAGGCGACCGTCCGGCCCCACCGGTAGCCGAAGCGGGGCCCCGCTTGGCCGGGGGGGAACAACGGGTCCGTGTGGGGGCTCCTAAGGTGACGCTGCGCCCTGCTAGAAGGGCCAGGTGAATAACGCTCCGGCGGCCTAGACCGCCGAGCGCGCGGTGACGGTTCCCCCTGCCCTGTGACCCCCCCGCCTGGTCCTGTAGCAGCCCCCCCACCTGTTCCTCCAGCCAGTCCACTCCCCTCATTGCCACCGCCGCCCGCAGGCGCGCAAAAATCAAGTCAATGTTCGCCATGAGGTCAGAGTATGGAGGAGCACAGTAAAAAACTGCCTTCTCCTGTTCTTTCTTGCTGACTGACCCCCAGGAGACACCTGCCCCCTTAATTTATACTGCTCCTCCCCTCCTCACCATTTTACCTCAGCCCCTCCCCTCCACCATTCTATTTGATTTTTAACCCCTTGTTGGCTTACTATACACAGTCATGCCCTGCCCTTCGTTATTCTGTCACTTTGTTTTGTCACTCCGGAAACACTGTAAAATATTTATTTTTGCCCTAAATGGGTGTTTTTAGAATAGCAGAATAGAGCAACAGTATCTAAAGGGTGTATCTCACACGTACAGATATGCATAAAACGTTGCCCAAAAAAATATTTTGTCCTAATTTTGTTTTTTTTGAATAGCAGAATAAAACGGTATCTATAGTGTGTATCTCACTAAATACAGATATGCAGGAAACCCAGCAAAATATCTTTTTTTTTTTTGCCCTAAATGGGTGTTTTTAGAATAGCAGAATAGACCAACAATATCTAAAGGGTGTATCTCACAGTAACATACGAAGTGCTGGTGCACTGAGCTTGAATAAAATGCCCGCCGACGCCGACCTATCTAACAGACGGATAAAAGTTATCTTTTCTCTGGCACTGGGCTCAGGGCAGGGTAAAAAGATTGTGCACTGCACCCACACAACAAAATCAAGGTATATCGCTGAGTAATTTGATTTCTGAATCAGGACTCCTATCTAATTCTCTCCCTCAAAGCAGCAGCAG
Source organism: Rana muscosa (assembly GCA_029206835.1). Classification (NCBI taxonomy): domain Eukaryota; kingdom Metazoa; phylum Chordata; class Amphibia; order Anura; family Ranidae; genus Rana; species Rana muscosa. The sequence goes on along the minus strand of JARGYO010005562.1, from coordinate 3,221,837 downwards.
CAGCAGCAACCTTTCCCTACACAATCTAAAGCAGAGTGACGTGCTGTGCTATGTGCCTCTAGCTTATATAGAGGCTGGGTCACATGCTGCACTGGCCAATCACAGCCATGCCATTAGTAGGCATGGCTGTGATGGCTTCTAAGGGCACACAAGTTAAACGAATGTTGATTGGCTGCCCTGCAGCTTTTTAAAATGTGGCATTACATTGCCAAACTCGAACCCGAACATACATTAAATTGTTCGGGTCCGGGTACCAAAAACCCAAAAGTCCGGTACGAACCCAAACTTTACAGGTCGTGTTTGTGTATCTACTTGTGGATAAAAAAAAATTGTTTGCCAAAATGACAGCCATAGAAGATGATATCGGAAAATTCAACAAGATTTGGAAACCTTGGGTTAAACATTATCTACCTCATGATTTCGATTATTTATTGTTGTTGCCGCAATAATTCTTCCATTTCTTTCTCGTACATCACGGGACACAGAGCGACATAGTCATTACTAATGGGTTATATAGATACCGTCAGGTGCTGGCACTGGCAACTTCCAAAACCGGAAGTACCCTCCCCTATATAAGCCCCTCCCATCCGGGAGCACCTCAGTTTTTTGCCAGTGTCTAAGGTGTTGGCCAAGAAGAAACATGTGTTTTTCACTGAGCTTGCGTACAGGTTCTTTTGGGCCTCAGTAAGCTATTCCGGATCCGACCAAAAAAGCTTCATAGCTAAACGGTCGGTACCCGGGCCTTGCAGAGAAGAGCAAGGTTTTGCCTGTAATGCCTCTCTTAGGAGGGCTGGACCCTGGGATCCAGAGCTCTGGTCATACCCACGACCAAGATGTTTTCTGTGCAGGGTGCTATACAGGTCCAGGGGAGTGGAATCCTTGGGAACCCGGTCCCTGAAGGTTTGATTACAATGCCTGCCGTGATAGGTGAGGTTTGGGCTTTTGTGGACCAAACAAAGTCCTGCGGCGGGGAACAGGTAAGTGGGGGCCCCCAGGAACTTGGTTCTATTGGGGGACCCCCAAGCCTAATTTGTCTTTCTGTCTGTTACCTAATGGTATTCCCGCAAAATTCTGTGCATGCCTGTAACTACTAAAAAAATGTAATAATTTTTAATGGTGGTCAAGAAAAAAAAAAAAAAAATTTTTTTATATATATTTAAGATATTAGACTGCGGTACCTGTGTTTGTCCACTAGAGGCCGCTGTGGAATGTTTTCTTGTCATGTGGACTAGTTTCTTCTCAGCAGAGCAAGTCCAGGCAGATGGTGAGTTCTCTTATGGGAAACTGCTTCCTCTGCCATGTTGCAATGCTCGTCCATCCCCCGGCCTGCGGCAAAGAGGGGCCCTGGCTCTTGTCCCTAGTCTCCATTTTTCAAAATTAGCGCCGAAGGCGCACGTGGCCGCGCGCGTGCGCGTGCACGTGCCTCCATATATAGAGGTGAGCCAGGAAAGGGGGCGGAGCCTGGGGGATGACGCTCTGTGTGCGCCGCAGCGCTTCTGCGCATGTGCGGGCGTCCCAGCATGTAAAAACCACAGTTTTGTGTGGTGAGCTGGCTATGAAGTACAGAGACAGAGCTGGCAACATTTAAAAAAGGGCATACAGCAAGCGGTTGATACAGGCATCCCCTAGAAAGGCACATTAGTAGACACCAACTGTGATATAGCAGCAATTGTGCTAGACTATTCTCAGTAAAAGTGGTGTATTACGGCTGGAATACCTCAGCTTTAGGCTTAGGAATATGCCGTCCAGAAGCTCCGGAACTAAATCTTCCAGGAAGCGAAGGGGGTCTCATCGGGCTCGGAGGATCTTGGGCATACTTCTGCTGCACCAGTCTCCCCTGAAGTTCAGAGGTAAGTGACCGTAGAGACCCCGCAGGGGTACTTGGTACTGTGGCTGTCCTCAGTTCACCTGCTCCTGTGTATATAACAGAGGAGGTTTTTTCCTCAGCTCTGGGAGGATTAGAGAGAGATTGTCAACATTTATCGCTGCCTCCCTGTCAGGGAAAGCACGCCCGATCTCCGTCTCCTCCTTCAGAGTGCCTGTTAGCAGAGCAACAGTCCCATACAGGGATCGACCTGCCTGAAGGGGATCAGGATGAGGTTGATTCTGTTATAGAGGAATCAACAGTGGGGGAACCTTTTCTCAGCATCTCAAGCTGAAAGATTATGGGTTCAGTCTCTGACTAACATGGTCCGATCAGCATTTAAAAATGCACCTTGCGGAACCATCAACCACTACTGTATCCTCGTTGGGGTCGCTAGAAGCCCCAGACTGTCTGTTCTTTTCCACTTCACCCTTTACTGAAAGGGCTCATTTACCAGGATTGGGAACATCCTGAGAAAATATTTATTCCCCCAAGAGATTTCCGGTGGTCTATCCCATGGAGGATAAGTTCATCAAAAAAAAAAAAATGGAAGGTCCCTACAGTGGACGCAGCCATCTCTTGTATGTATAAATCACTGACATGTCCAGTGGATAATGTCCAAATGTTCAAGAACCCAATAGATAAAAGATTGGAGTCCTTATGAAAATCTGCTTCTTTCTACAGCAAGCTTGGTGACACAACCAGCAGTAGCAGCTATTGGGGTCTGCTAAGCAGTGAAGGATCAGTTGAAACAGGTCTTGAGGGACTTGACAGATCAGCAGGCTTTGCCCTAGCTGATCTACCTAGAGCCTTAAGCTTTGCGGTTGACGCCATAAAGGATTCAGTCCATCAGGCCTCCCGCCTTACGCTGTCTATAGTACATATGCGTAGGCTTCTATGGCTCAAAAACTGGTCTGCTGAAGCTCCCTGTAAAGAATGGCTGGTTAGCGTCCCATTTCATGGTGAACGCTTATTCAGGGAAAACCTGGACAAATATATCCAGAAAATTTCCAGCGGTAAAAATACGCTCTTGCCGGTTAAAAACAGAGTTAGAGGTCCCTCTTTAAGAGGCCTGCTTCTCCAGTCCCTGGGGCATCGGCTGTGTAACAGTTCCGACGGCCTCCTCGGTCAATTCCCGGGGGTGAAAAACAGGGACAATAGCAGGGTAATGAGAAACCCTGGGTCAGGGGAGGTACAAAACCTCCCCCAAAGTTAAATTCATTGAAGCCCCCACTCAGTCGGGTGGGGGGAGGACTCCAGTTGTTCGCAAGAGACCTGGCGGGACACGATCAAGACAGATAGGTGCTCTCCGCAGTATGTTTGGGATACAGTTTGGAGTTAAAAGACTCTCCTCCTTCCCATTTTTGAGGTCAAACGTGCCAAGGGATCCCCGGAAGAGAGAGTCCCTCCTGTTGGCACTAGAACAACTATTGCTCCAAGGAGTAATTATGGAGGTTCCCCTGGAAGAATGAGGGTTCGGGTTTTACTCAAACCTCTTTACAGTCCCGAAGCAAACGCGGACGGGAGGCCCATATTAATTCTAAAAGGGCTATACAAATTCCTGTATATCAGGACTTTCCAATGGAGTCAATCCGATCGGTGGCCACTGCCCTACAAGGGGAGGATTGGTTAGCCGCGATCGACATCAAAGATGCTTATTTGCGCATTCCCATCTTTCCAGTCCACCAAAAATTTCTACGCTTTGCAGTAGAAGGGCGCCATTTTCAGTTCAGAGCCTTACCCTTCGGTTCGGCCACAGCACCACGAGTGTTTACAAAAATTCTGGCCCTTTATTGGCCAATCTAAGAACACAAGGTGTAATGATAATGGCATATCTAGATGACTTGTTGCTGATAGACCACTTAGTGAAAAAACTAGACGTGGTCATTCACAAGACAATCAAGTATCTGGAATCTCACGGTTGGATTATCAACCGAGACAAGTCACCCCTAAAAACCAGTCAAAAGTCTGGAATACTTGGGGCTAAGGTTGGATTCAGGCCAGAGAAAAATATTCTTGCCTCGAGGAAAGGTCTTGTCTTTGAAAGATTTGATCCACTTAGTGGGTACAAAAAAGACAGCCGTCCATACGCCTGTGCATAAGGCTGCTGGGAAAAATAGTGGCATCATTCGAAGCAGTACCCTACGGTCAATTCCATTCAAGGAATTTGCAGGGGGCCATACTGTCAGCCTGGAACAAAAAAGTTCAGGCCCTAGACTTACAATGTCCTTGTCCCCTTCCGTTCGCAAGAGCCTCCGTTAGTGGTTGGTTCCCCAGAATCTGGAAAAAGGGAAATCCTTCAGTCTGATTTCTTGGAAGGTGGTCACTACAGATGCCAGCCTTATAGGCTGGGGAGCAGTACTGGAGCAATAGTCTCTCCAGGGCAGATGGTCGGATGCAGAAAAGGCCCTGCCCATCAATCTCTTAGAGATACGAGCAGCCCGGTATGCCCTAGTAGCATGGACATCCAAACTCCAAGGGTCCCCTGTCAGAATTCAATCATCAGGGGGGCACCAGGAGTCGTGCAGCCCAGAGGGAAGTAAATTACATCCTGAAATGGGCAGAAAAATATGTCCCAGCCATATCTGCGGTATTCATTCCAGGAGTGGAGAATTGGAAGGCGGACTTTCTAAGTCGCCAGCAATTAGGCCCAGAGGAAGGGTCCCTTCACCCCGAGGTTTTCTGGACAATATGTTAGCGGTGGGGAACATCGGATGTAGATCTTCTAGCATCCAGATTCAACGCAAAGGGGGACAGGTTTGTCTCTCGGACAAGGGATCCCCTAGCTTGCGGCTCGGATGCCCTAGTGTTCCCTTGGGATCAGTTCAAGCTGATATATGCATTCACACCGCCACAATGGTTACCTCGATTACTCCGCAGAATCAGGGTAGAAAAGAAACCAGTGATTCCGGTGGCTCCAGCGTGGCCCCGAAGAGCGTGGTACGCGGAGATTGTAAAATTTCAGTGGGGAGTCCTTGGACTCTCCCACGTCGTCCGGACCTGCTTTCGCAAGGACCGATATACCACCCTTCCTTACCAGCCCTAGGTTTGACGGCCTGGTTATGGAAGCCCACATTCTAAAAAAGAGAGGGCTCTCTAATCCTGTGGTATCTACCATGATCAATGCCAGGAAGCCGGTATCCAGGCAGATCTAATATAGAATCTGGAAGGCGTACATCGCGTGGTGTGAGGCCAAGAAATGGCATCCACATAAGTACGTAATAGGTAGGATTCTGGACTTCCTACAATGGGCTGTAGATAGGAAGCTTGCCTTGAGTACTATCAACAGGGCCGGATTTCCCACAAGGCCAACAAGGCCAGGCCTCGGGGCGGCACTGTGTGAAAGGGCGGCGCCGCGGAGGAGACAAGTCCTCCTAAAATTCATTTACTGTGTCCCCGGCCGCCTGAAGCTCCGGCCGCCATTTTTCAAAGTCCGGCGCCCTGTGATTGGGCCATGGGGGTCATGTGCGGCGTGGGGCTGGCCTGTCCGTGATCTTGAACTCCCCCCTCTGCACATGACCTCCATACGCCCAATCACAGTGCCCGGGACACTAAACAAACATGGCGGCCGCCTCCTCCTATCCTCCAGGCCTATGTCCATGATGCAGGACAAGCAGGTGAGGAGGAACACAGACTGGGGAGAAAAACGGAGGCAGAGACAGAGCGGCAGAGGCAAAGAGAGAGCGAGGCAGAGAGACAGAGTCACTGAGAGAGAGAGAGAGAGTGAGGTAGAGAGACAGAGGCACTGAGAGAGAGAGAGACACAGAGGCACTGAGAGAGAGAGACAGGCACTGAGAGAGACAGAGGCACAGAGAGAGAGAGAGACAGAGGCAAAGAGAGAGCGAGAGACAGAGGCAAAGAGAGAGCGAGAGACAGAGGCAAAGAGAGAGCGAGAGACAGAGGCAAAGAGAGAGCGAGAGACAGAGGCAAAGAGAGAGCGAGAGACAGAGGCAAAGAGAGAGCGAGAGACAGAGGCAAAGAGAGCGAGAGACAGAGGCAAAGAGAGAGAGAGAGACAGAGGCAGAGAGAGACAGAGGGAGAGAGAGGCAAAGAGAGAGAGATCCAAAGAGAGAGAGAGAGGCAGAGAGAGAGAGAGGCAGAGAGAGGCAAAGAGAGAGAGAGACAGAGGCAAAGAGAGAGAGAGAGAGGCAGAGACAGAGAGAGAGGCAGAGAGAGACAGAGGCAGATAGAGAGTGAGAGACGGGGGCAGAGAGTGCAAGTGACATTCCCATCTGGTGGCAGGCAGCGTGGCAAGTGACATTCCCATCTGGTGACAAGCGATGGTGGCAAGTGACACGCTGAGGGCTCCCACTCATTCTGCTTTATGGTGAGTTGAACTATTTCATTTTATATTACAATGTAATGATAGAAACAATGCATTTCAATCATCCTGGACACCATAACAACCATGGTGCCGGAATGATTGAAGCACTAACACCAGTCATTGTCTGCGAAAAATCGATTATCCCCCCCCACGCGTCGCCCCCCCGCCCCCCCCCCCTATGTGATGGTGGGGGGGCGGCATTGAAGGACCCGGCCTTGGGGCGGCAAAGGGAGTAAATCCGGGCCTGACTATCAAGGGTCAGATTTCGGCCTTGTCAATATTTTTTCAAAGGCCCTTGGCTTCGCATTCACTAGTCAAAGCCTTTATACAAGGAGTGATGCGTATTAGTCCTCCGGTTAATATTCCCATATGTCCATGGGATCTAAACTTGGTTCTGTCGGTTCTACAGAAACAACCATTTGAACCATTACAGCATATTTCCTTGGTGCTTCTCACCAGGAAATTGATTTTTCTAGTAGCCATTTGTTCGGCTAAAAGAGTGTCGGAATTAGCAGCTATGTCCTGTAAGGAGCCATATCTGGTTATCCATAAGGATAGAGTAGTATTACGTCCTCATCCAGCCTTTCTTCCTAGGGTGGTACCGAGGTTTCATTTGAACCAAGATGTGGTTCTTCCTTCTTTTTTCCCCAAACCTACTTCGGTAGAGGAAAAGTTATTGCATTCTTTGGATGTAGTAAGAGCAGTTAAAGCTTATCTAAAAGCCACTGCTCAGATTCGCAGAACGGATACTTTGTTTATTCTGCCGGAAGGCCCCAGAAAGGGTCAAGCAGCGTCAAAATCTACTTTAGCCAAGTGGATTCGACAGGTCATAATACAAGCCTATGGCTTGAGAAGGAGACCGCCTCCGTTCAAAGTTAGAGCGCACTCCACGAGAGCAGTTGGAACTTCATGGGCAGTGCATCACCAGGCCTCCCTGGCTCAAATCTGTAAGGCCGCAACATGGTCTTCAGTACACACGTTTACTAGGTTCTACCAGGTGGACGTTAGAAGTCAGGAGGATGTCGCCTTTGGGCGCAGTGTGTTGCAGGCCGCAAAAGATCCTCATGTCTGATAGCGCTCAGCTTATATATGGTGTATCCCCCCCTCATTGGGCATTGCTTTAGGACATCCCATTAGTAATGACTATGTCGCTCTGTGTCCCGTGATGTACGAGAAAGAAAATAGGATTTTTATAACAGCTTACCTGTAAAATCCTTTTCTTGGAGTACATCACGGGACACAGAGCTCCCGCCCCTCTTTGGGGACACTTATTGCTTTGCTACAAAACTGAGGTGCTCCCGGATGGGAGGGGCTTATATAGGGGAGGGTACTTCCGGTTTTGGAAGTTGCCAGTGCCAGCACCTGACGGTATCTATATAACCCATTAGTAATGACTATGTCGCTCTGTGTCCCGTGATGTACTCCAAGAAAAGGATTTTACAGGTAAGCTGTTATAAAAATCCTATTTTTATTATTGATCATAAGCATTTCCTGGATCTGGGCCACGCTACCACCATGGGAGACCCCCCCCCCTTCTCTTTCTTCCTACTTCCCCTTCTCCTCTTTTCGCTATCTTCACTGTACAGGTTACCAATTTTTTCACACAATTTAGGCTTCTTATGGTTCGCGTTTTTTCTCATAACTGTTATTTTTTTCCTTTCTCTTGTCTAATTATTTCCTCTACTGCCCAGTACATAATTTATAGCTCTGGGAATCTTTTTACATACACACATAGTTTCATGATTTGAGATTGACATGCATTATCTTCTCTGATATTTTGTTTTCTAAACTCTTATCTTTTTTAAAGGGCAGGAATGAGCAAAACAAGATGGACACCAAATCCCAGTGATTAGTTAATTTAAAAAGATGGGCTTGAGGTCACATACCTCGGGATTTTTTGAAGGTGTCAAATAATGGCATATAGATTGAAAAACCAAAAAATCCCGAGGTATGTGACCTCAAGCCCATCTTTTTAAATTATCTTATCTTTTTTAATTAACCACTTAAGCCCCGGCCCATTTGGTAGCTAAAGGACCAGAGGTGAATTCAGAATTTTGCACTGCGCTGCTTTAACTGTAAATTGTGCGGACATGCAATGTTGTACCCAAACGAAATTTGCGTCCTTTTCTTCCCACAAATAGAGCTTTCTTTTAATGGTATTTGATTGCCTCTGCGATTTTTATTTTTTGCGATATAAACGGAAAAAGACCGAAAATTTTGAAAAAAAATGATATTTTCTACTTTTTGTTATAAGAAAAATCGAATAAACTAAATTTTAGTCATACATTTAGGCCAAAATGTATTCAGCCACATGTCTTTAGTAAAAAAAATGTCAATAAGCATATATTTATTGGTTTGCGCAAAAGTTATAGCGTTTACAAACTAGGGTACATTTTCTGGAATTTACACAGCTTTTAATTTATGACTGCCTATCTCATTTCTTGAGGTGCTAAAATGACAGGGCAGTACAAAACCCCCCCAAATGACCCCATTTTAGAAAGTAGACACCCCAAGGAAATTGCTGAGAGGCCTGTTGAGCCCATTGAATATTTTTTTTTTTTGTCCCAAGTGATTGAATAATGACAAAAAAAAATAAAAAATTACAAAAAGTTGTCACTAAATTATATATTGCTCACACATGCCATGGTTAAATGTGGAATTGCACCCCAAAATACATTCTGCTGCTTCTCCTGAGTACGGGGATACCACATGTGTGGGACTTTTTAGGAGCCTAGCCACGTACGGGACCCCGGAAACCAAGCACCGCCTCCAGGATTTCTAAGGGCGCAAATTTTTGATTTCACTCCTCACTACCTATCACAGTTTTGAAGGCCATAAAATGCCAAAATAGCACAAAACCCCCCCAAATGACCCCATTTTGGAAAGTAGACACCCCAAGCTGTTTGCTGAGAGGCATGGTGAGTATTTTACAGCTCTCATTTGTTTTTGAAAATGAAGAAAGAACATTTTTTTTTTTTTTTCTTTTTTTTTTTCAATTTTCAAAACTTTGTGACAAAAAGCGAGATCTGCAAAATACTCACAATACCTCTCAGCAAATAGCTTGGGGTGTCTACTTTACAAAATGGGTCATTTGGGGGGGTTTTGTGCCATCTGGACATTCCATGGCCTCCGAAACTGTGATAGGCAGTGAGAAGTGAAATCAAAAATTGACACCCTTAGAAAGCCTGAAGGCGGTGTTTGGTTTTTGGGGTCCCGTACGCGGCTAGGCTCCCAAAAAGTCTCACACATGTGGTATCCCCGTACTCAGGAGAAGCAACAGAATGTATTTTGGGGTGTAATTCCACATATGCCCATGGCATGTTTGAGCAATATATCATTTAGTGACAGCTTTGTGCAAAAAAAAAAAAAAAATTGTATTTTTTCCGCAACTTGTGTCAACATATAAAATATTCCATGGACTCGACATGCCTCTCAGTATATAGCTTGGGGTGTCTACTTTCCAAAATGGGGTCATTTGGGGGGGTTTTGAACTGTTCTGGCATTTTATACACAACATTAGGAAGCTTACATCCACTCTTCTAACCACTTGAAGACAAAGCCCTTTTTGACACTTTTTGTTTACATGAAAACATATTTTTTTTTTGCAAGAAAATTATATTGAACCCCCAAACATTATACGGTATATATTTTTAAAGCAAAGGCCCTACAGAATAAAATGGTGGGTGTTGCATTTTTTTTTTCTACACAGTATTTGCGCAGCGATTTTTCAAACGCATTTTTTTGGGAAAAAATACACTTTTTTTAATTTTAATGCACTATATTGCCCAAATGTTTGATGAAATAAAAAAGATGATCTTAGGCCGAGTACATAGATACCAAACACGACATGCTTTAAAATTTCGCACAAACGCGCATTGGCGACAAACTACATACATTTTTAAAAGCCTTTAAAAGCATTTACAGGTTACCCCGTTAGATTTACAGAGGAGGTCTACTGCTAAAATTACTGCCCTCGATCTGACCTTCGCGGTGATACCTCACATGCATGGTGCAATTGCTGTTTACATATGACGCCAGACCGACGCTTGCGTTCGCCATTGGGCAAGAGCAGGGCAGGACAGGGGTGCTTTTTTTTTTTTTTTTTTTTTTTATTATTAATTTTGCTTTTTTATTTTATTTTTAAACTGTTGCTTCCATATTTATTTATTTTTATCACTTTTATTGTTATCTCAGGGAATGTAAATATCCCCTATGATAGCAATAGGTAATGACAGGTACTCTTTTTTGAAAAAACTGGGGTCTATTGGACCCTAGATCTTTCCTCTGCCCTCAAAGCATCTGACCACACCAAGATCGGTGTGATAAAATTCTTTCCCAATTTCCCAATGGCGCTTTTTATATCCGGGGGGGGGGGACATTCCCTCCCACTGCTTGTAAAAGCAGTCCAGAGGCTAATTAGCCACTAGGATTGCTTTTACATGAAATCTGGCCGCTGGCTGAAAAGAATGATACCAAGATGATACCTAAACCCACAGGCATCATTCTGGTATAAACATTCAAAGTCCAGCAACATACCAGTACGTTGCTGGTCCTTGTTGGACATGTATTGTAATCTTTTTTTTCATGCAGCCTGTTGGCTGAACGAAAAAAAAAGATTGATCGGTGGGTATGCCCACCATTAGAATACCGCCCTTCATCCACCCACTTCTAATGATGGGCATACATGCACCATTTATATATGCCGAAGCATGGGGGCATCTTCTCGCAAAAGTTATGCCGCGTACACATGGTCAGACTTTTCCACGGGCAAGCCTCCGTCGGAATTTCGACCGTATATACTCGGCATTAGGAGCAAAATCGCTCCTCCGCTCCTGCTGCCCCAATGCTTCGGCATATATGCTTTTTTTTTTTAACTGTGGTGGTGAAATCACCTCCTACAGCACTGGAGTCGCAGGGATCAGGCCTGTCTCTGCGAATGCTGCAGTTATGTGTGTTGTGTTTTGCAAGTGACAGTGATCAATCGATACTGCACTTCGGTGGCCTGGGCTGGACGGAGGGGCAAAACGCAGGTGCTAGCAGGTATCTGGGCTGATCCCACTAACAGTGCGTTTTTGGGAACCCTAAACTGCTGGGGACGCTAGTATAGATCTGATCAGATCAGATATTGAGCTGATCAGATACTATACCACTAAGGGGGGTGTATGCTTCACGTGTGGGTGTTAGCGCTATTGGCACTAACCTGACGCTGCCTGGGGTGTGACGCAGACCCTCTCTGACGCTAAAACCTAATTGATATCACCCGCCGGGCGATCAGGGGGTTAAACCTTTATTGGGTTATATACGGCGGGTGCCCTGACACTATAAAAAGCAAACTAACTAACCAGCGTCACCCGTAACATTTATATGATGATCACTGGTGAAAGGGTTAACTAGGGGCAATTAGGGGGTTAAAACCTTTATTAGGTAATATATGGGGGTACCTGACGCTATATAAAAACCTGACGGCGAACCTAAAAAAAAATTACTGGCTACCTATCGGCATCACCGACACTAAGACAACGATCATAAAAACGATTGCTTAGCGACAGTGGTGATAGGGGGTGAAAGGGTTACCTGGGGGGCGATCAGGGGGGTTAAACCTTTATTAGATAATATATGGGGGTACCTGACGCTATAAAAACCTGCGGCGAACCTAAAAAAAATTACTGGCTACCGATCAGCATCACCGACGCTAAGACATCAATCAGAAAAATGATCGCATAGTGACGGCGGTGCTAGGGGGTGAAAGGGTTACCTGGGGGGTGATCAAGGGGGTTACACCTTTATTAGGTAATATATGGGGGTACCCGACGCTATACAAAACCTGCGGCGAACCTAAAAAAAATTACTGGCTACCGATCAGCATCGCCGACGCTAAGACATCGATCAGAAAAATGAACGCATAGTGACAGTGGTGATAGGGGGTGAAAGGGTTACCTGGGGGGTGATCAAGGGGGTTAAACCTTCATTAGGTAATATATGGGGGTACCCGACGCTATAAAAACCTGCGGCGAACCTAAAAAAAATTACTGGCTACCGATCAGCATCACCGACGCTAAGACATCGATCAGAAAAATGATTGCTTAGCGACGGCGGTGCTAGGGGGTGAAAGGGTTATCTGGGGGGTGATCAGGGGGTTAAACCTTTATTAGGGGGGTTAGGGGGCTACACTGGACCTAAAACTAAATGTAGTGACACTTTTACAGTCACAAATGTCACTGATTGCAGTGATCACTAAATAAATGGTCACTGCAATCAGTGACACTGTGACTGGGGGCTGGGGGGGCTGGGGGGTGATCCGGGGGTGTCTGGGGGGGCCTGGGGGCGATTTATGTGCCTATGTGTCCTGGTGTCAGTGTGCTGTTTTGTGTACTAACCTGCATCTTCTCCTGTACGGCGCTCGGTATATGTGAGCGCTGCAGGAGAGATGACATCACTTCCTCCTTCCTGGCAGGCAGGGGAAGCTCTCTCATTCGCCGGGAGCGATCGAGAGGGGGTGGCCGGAATCGAACGGCCGTCCCCTCATGCCGGATCGCTCCCGAAGGTAAAACGACCACCCACTGTAAAGAAGGGGGGTCCGATCGGACCCCCCAACTATACAAAGGCAATCACGTATATGTACGTGATTCTACCTGTCGGTGCCATTCTGCCGACGTATATTTACAGTGGGCGGTCGTTAAGTGGTTAACTACGCATGGCATTTGAGATTTATCACAAGAGTACCTAGACCCCTTTGTGGCTCTTACACTACATATTGTAGTTTTGGCAAAAACATTCTTAGCCTTTGCAAATGAGCCCCCACCCATCCACAGTTTGTGCCCATTAGGGGTGGATGAGTGGTCTGGAGGCACGATACATTAGATACACCGACATGTAAGTCTGATTTCTTTAATTTACTCTGTTAGTCTTGTTATCAGATCTGATCCTTGTCATTTTATACAGTGATATCAATACTTATGTATGTTAGTTATGGGTATGACTGTTTCCTATGTATAAGCCTTCAGACTGTTTTGTCTTTCTTATGTAAACCTCAATAAAAATATTGAACAAGAAAAAAAATTGTAAGTTATAGAACACTAGTGGCAGAAAAAATAAAATATGAAACACTAGTTGCTGAAAGTATAAAAATGTTGAAACGCTAGTAACAGAAAAAATGTAACTACAAAACACTAGTGGTCGAAAATAATTTTTTATATATAAACCCATAGTGGCTAAAAAAATCTGTGCCTTAAAAATGTAAATGAACAAACAGTGGTGGCTAAAATAAAATAAAAGGTATGACACACTAGTAAGTGAAAAAATGTAAATACCAAACACAAGTGGCTTAAAAATTTCCAAACATTAGTAGCAAAAATGTTGTGTCCTGAAAATATTAAAATTATGAAACACTAGTGTAGTGGCCAGGGGCGGATCCAGGGGGGGGGGGGCAACAGGGCAATTGCCCCCCCCCCGAGACCATCTGTCACACTCACTTGCTTGCTCTGTTTTTTTTTTTTTGCGCCTGATCTCCCGAACTTTGGGGACCCGTTACCAGATTTGGCACACATGTAGCCCCATCTCACCTATACAAGTGTGCAAAGTTTGGTGTCTGGGGGACCTACAGACGGGGAGCACTGGTTTTTTAACCCGGGCATCCCTTCCATAGACTCCAACGTTAAACGGTAATTTCTCCGGTGACTTTGCAGACCAGGTACTGGCTGGTCGTAAGTTCCTTGGATCCCAAACCTGACACACATATAGCCCCATGTCTCCTCTACAAGTGTGCAAAGTTTGGTGTCTGGGAGACCTACAGCCGGGGAGAACCGATTTTTCAAAGCCGGGCACTCCTTCCATAGACTCCCATGTTAAACATCAGTCTAGTCATGGGCACAGTGAAGCATGGGCACTGTGAGGCATGGGCACAGTGAGGCAAAGTGAGGCACAGTGAGGCATGCAGATGGACACCCTAGGCTTATACTCAAGTCAGTAAGTTTTCCCATTTTTTTGGGGGGTAAAATTAGGTGCCTTGGCTTATATTCGGGTCGGCTTATACTCGAGTATATACAGTACTTGCCGCTGCCTCGCTGAGTCTCTCTCTCAGTTTCTCACATCAGCAGATCAGCGGCGCGAAGAGAGAGACTCTTCTAATGTAGTTACGCGGCGCACTGACATGATACCAGGAGCGGAGGAGGAGGTGGGTGGAGCCTCTTCCCTGCACTCGTTGCTAATGCCTGGGCCACTTGGCGTCTAGCAACGAGTGAGTCACGTCAGGCCGCTCTGCGGGCAAGTGCGATAGTGTGCGGCTCCACAGACGGGTAAGAAAGCGGGCTGCTCCGCTTACGGCGCGGTTTGTGGGCGGGCGGCGCGGTTCGTGGGCAGACCGCGCTGCTCAGTGTGTTGGCAACGCAGGTGAGAGTGAGAGAGCAGGCTCAGTGTGGCAGCTGGCCAATCAGCTAGCCGGGAGCGGGGGAGCAGAGAGATGAGATCATCTCTCACCTCCCGTGCCTGCCCTGCATTCCTGCAGTGACTTCTGCCCTCACTGTGCAGGTAGCAGAGAGATTACATTATCTCTCTGCTGCCTGACTATGGGAGTCTGGGACACAGCAAGAGACAACCAAAACTACACCTTAGCAGGCAAGTTAGTGACAATCCTCAAGGTGTGGCAGGCGACGTGGCAAGTGACAATCCGCAAATTGTGTCAGGTGACGTGGCAAATGACAATCTGCATCTGGTGGCAGGCAAGTGACAATCAGCAAGGTGTGGCAGGTGACGTGGCAAGTGACAATCCGCAAGGTGTGGCTAGTGACAATCCGCAAGGTGTGGCAGGTGATGTGGCAAGTGACAATCCACAAGGTGTGGCAAGTGACAATCCACAAGATGTGGCAGGTGACGTGGCAAGTGACAATCCGCAACGTGTGGCAAGTGACACGCTCAGGGCTCCCACTAATTGCAGGCGACGGTGGCAAGTGACACACTCGGGGCTCCCACTGATTCTGCATTGAACTATTTAATTTTATATTACAATGTAATAATATAAATAATGCGCTTCAATCATCATGACACCATAACAACCATGGTGCCGGGATGATTGAAGCGCCGACACCAGCCATTTCCCCGATAAATTTCCCACAAAAAAAACATATTTTTTGGCAGTGCCCCTCCCGAGAAAAGACTCTGGATCCGCCCCTGGTAGTGGCCTCACCCCCTTCTCCCTTGTCAGTGAAACGGCTGGCTTGTCTAGGGGTATGTGGGTGGAGGGTGAGGTTCACTACAGCCTATGTCCTCTAATGTGCAGAGGTGAAAGCCAACACTTGTTTTACCTTCGGGCCTATGTTCTGGATGGAGCCTCTGCTTCTCCTGTGGAGGTTTGACTGCCAGTAATAGAGCCCCACACCATAAAAAGTCCAACACTCCTTTATTCTTCTTGACAAGTGAACAGCATCAGTTGAACTTTTAAATGAACAGACAGGGGTGTGGATACGAGCAGGTCCAGGCACAGTGAACACTCCTATTCCTTCTAGTGCAAATAGGCTTGGCGCACGGTCTCTGCCACCGACCGTGAGGTTGGCCGCTGCCACCGACCGGGTGAACTGTTGAGGCCCCTGCCACAGGCCTGGGAGCAGGTCTCTGCCACTGACCTAGGTTGATTAAGTGGACCGCTGCCACCGGCCGTGAAACATGAACTACCTTCCTTTTCTAGTTGGCCCTTGTTGGGGAAAGACATCCATCCGGACGGTCTCCGGAGGCCCACCCGGCACCGGTAATATGCTGCACCAGCTCTACGGGAAGGTCACCTCTCCAGTCCCTTACGCCCTGGATTCAGGCACCCGACACCAGGGGCACCTTAGGACGATCCCTTCCTCGCGGGAATCAGTGGAAGGTACTGGGCCCCAGGCCTTCGGTTAAGTACCTCACCCGAGACTGAAGGTGTCTGGGATGAAACATGAACTCCACGTGTCCAGGCCAAAGGCGCCTGGATACCGATCATGGACAGCAGCCCTCAGGCTGAAGGTGCCTGGGACTCGGACCTCATGGTGAAGATGTCCGCCCCCTTTTATCCCCTCTCCCAGCAAGCACAGCAGGTTCCCTGCCCCGCTGTACAGCTGCCGCGAGAGGTCACAAAGGGTACGGCACTGCAGTGGTGGTTCAACCCCGGCCCAAAGTGACAGCGCCACCTACTGAGCCGCAGGGAACTGAGCACCCCTGATGTCTTCACATGAATGAAAACAGCCCTACTCTACCAATTAGTGCATCTGGGTCATACTACCACCCAGATGCTGCCCCTAAATAGTACATACCCGCTACACTAGTAACAGAAAAAAATTTAATTTCAAAACGCTAGTGGTTGAATTTTTTTTTTTAAATATGAACTATTAGTGGCTGTAAAAAAAATTATAAAAAATTAAACACTAGTTAGTAAGCGAAAAAATGTAAATACCAAACACGAGTGGCTTGAAAATTCACAAATATTAGTAGCAAAAAGAACACTGGTTGCTAATAAAATGTTAAACAGGAAGCACTCGTGGATGAAACAAATCTAAATTCCAGAACTAGTGGCAGAAAAAATAAATAAATATGAAATACCAGTGGCTGGGAAAAAAAAAATAATAATTATGAAATACTAGTGTCTGAAAATATTACATTTATGAAACACTGGTAACTGAAAAAATGTCAATTACTAAAACGAATGGCTAAAAAAAAATTACATTTGAAACACTAATCCCTTTAAAAATGTAAATTAACAGGGGCGCATGCGCAAAGCCGTCCGAGTCAGTCATGTCTGACTAGAGATCTGCACATCAGAGGCTCGCACGGCCACTAGAAGCACCCGCCAGGCCTTTTTGGCATCTGCTGCCCTGCAGAGAACAGATGACCAACCCGGAACTAACACCATGGTCTCGGGAGGCTCTTGGTCGAAACACTAAACCGAAGACAATGCAGGAGGTATTAGCCCGGGCCTTGTCCAAAATAGCGCTGTGCTTCCTTCATCTGCAGGCTCACAGCGCTCTCCTAAAATGAGGTCGCTGCCCATCGGATAAGAGGGTGAGTCTGACTCAGATCTTCTGGGCTCCCCACTGCCTTCTCAATCCTCTACACCCCAGCCTGATCTGCTCAGACAGATTGCACACATGCTGCAGAAAGCCCCTAAACAGACATAAGACCAGATCACTGAATGCCTCTCTAGGGAGATCCGAGAAGTTGGAAGCCCTCCAAGAATAAAATCTCTCCCTGCATTCTCAACCAGAAGACTATTAAAATAGGGCCTGTACGACGATGCCCACCCACCTTCCAGTAATCTTCTATCGGCTAATATTCGGTCATACCCAAGCCCGGCAAAGATCCCTCTCAATGCAGTAGCTACCGGCCAATTTTGCTCCCCAACGTCAAACTTTACGCTAAGGTCTTGGCAAGCCGTCTCTCTCCTCTATTGCCCTCAATTATCCATAGAGATCAAGTGGGATTTGTCCCTGGTCGTGAGGCCAGGGACAATACCACCAAAACCATCCATCTTATCTCATACATCCAACGTCACAACTTAAAAGCATGCCTACTATCGCTTGACGCTTGACGCTTATCGCTTGACGCCGAGAAGGCCTTTGACCGGGTCAACTGGCAATTTCTGCGCCTCTCCTTGGAACAGGTGGGCCTTGGCCCCACCTTTGTCTCCAAGGTTATGGCAATGTACTCTCGCCCCTCTGCATCTGTCCTGTCCTGGTCAACGGCTCCTCCTCTGCACCCTTTCAGATCTCCAATGGTACTCGGCAGGGCTGCCCCCTATCGCCCTTTGCTTTATTGTTTTAGTAATAGAACACCTTGCTCAGGCCATTAGACATAATGCATCTATAGTGGGGATCCAGACACCCTCCTCCGACCATAAACTTTCACTCTATGTGGACGACCTTCTAGTCTACGTCCAACAACCACACACGTCCCTCCCCTCTCTGATTCATGAATTTTGTAGATTCAGGGAATTTAGCAACTTTACGTTTAAACATGTCTAAAACGGAGGCCCTTAATATATCCCTACCGCATGCGACCCTCACCCGCGTACAGGCTAACTTCCCCTTCCAATGGAGCTCCAAGGGCATCTCCTATTTGGGGATAACGATCCCCTCCAACTTATCGGATTTTTTACGCTCTCAATTAACTCCCATTCGTCACACCCTGCTTACTTATCCCAAGATCCAGGGTGGGGTAGGCCTCCCTGACTTTGAATTATATCACAGGGCGACTCTGCTGTCTAGGGTATTGGAGTGGTTCCCCCGCCCCCTTCCCCAAAGCATCTACTTTGGTGGAAAAAGACCTGTCCACCCGTGACCTCCGGGCCTTACTCTGGGGCTATGGGCAACATCTACACTTACTCTCTGCCACCTCCCCGTTGAAAATCGCTGCCCTACACCTATGGTACAAAAAGGGGATGCTTTTGTTATTGTCCTCGGATCCCTCACCCCTCACACCCTTATTTGACAACCCCGCGTAGCCCCCAGGCATGGGCTCCAACTCCGTGGGCCCCTACTCCCGCCCCACTTGGCCAGTGGCGAGCTCTTTTGTAGACCCCACTTGGGGCGCTCCTGTAGTGCCAAGTGCCCAGGGCAACTGGCTCACAGCCCTCCACATATCTTTTTGTTCTGACCTCTTTTCATCTTCTCAAACTCATAGATCCCTGACGGGATTCAAACAGCTGTGCTCTCTCTCGGAAACACGCAGACCTTTACTCTTTACCTTTGTACTTGTTACAGCACGCACTGATACATGACCAACCCCCCTCTTACACCAGGAAGTGGTCCACGGATCTGATAAGGGAACTCCACTTGGTGGACTGGCAAAAGTCCTATGACTTTACGCACAAATCCTCTATCTCCTGTTATTCCAAGGAGAAAAACTTCAAACTTATCTCTCGTTGGTACAGGGACCCTCAATCTCTACATAAAATATTTCCATCCGTACTTCCCTTGTGTTGGAGATGGGGCGCGGCAGATGGAAGCCATCTCCACAAATAGTGGGATTGTCAGGCAGCTTATTCCCCTGTTTTGGAAAACCACTACCACCCCCCCCTTGATTTTGTGGGTCTCCATGGTCAACGACATCATGCGCATGGAGGAGGTGCTGGACCTTGATACTGACACCTTCGACAAATTTAAGACCTTATGGCTCCTGCGGATCGACTACGCTGCCTCGGACTCCCTGAAAACATTATTGACACCTCTGGGTCAACCCAGTCGTCCACCCTAAATCCATCATGCAGGTTTGATACGCTGAGGTCTGCTCGTCTCTCATTCTCGCACTCTCTCGTTCTCGCACTCTCTCGTTCTCTCTCTCTCGCTCGTTCTCTCTCTCTCGTTCTCATTCTCGTTCTCTCTCTCTCGTTCTCGTGCTCTCTCTCTCTCTCGTTCTCATTCTCTCTCGCGCGCTCGTTCTCTCTCTCGCGCTCTTTCTCTCTCTCTCTAGTTCGCTCGCTCTCTCTCGTTCGCTCGCTCTCTCTCTCTCGTTCGTTCTCTCTCTCGTTTGCACGCTCGCTCTCTCTCTCGTTCTCGCGCTCACTCTCTCTCTCTCGTTCTCGCGCTCGCTCTCTCTCTCGTTCTCGCGCTTGCTCTCTCTCGTGCTCGCTCGCTCTCTCTCGTTCTCACGCTCTCTCTCTCTCTCGTTCTCGCGCTCGCTCTCTCTCGTTCTCTGTATGATAATAACCTGAATTGTGGACATTTGACAGTTGTCTGTATTTCACTCTGTGAAATGCAATAAAAATATATTTGACTCTAAAATAGGGCCTGTAGGTCCAATCTACGAATCCCTGAGTTGGTGGTAGACCTCCAATCCACCATCGCAGTGCTGTTCCAGGAGCTCTCCCCATCCATTCCTATTGAATGTCATTAAATGGACGGAGTACACAGAGCACTCACCCCGCATAATCCAGAAGAACCTCCACGCGACATATTTGCCAAACTTCATCTTTACAGAATGAAGTAACGACTCTTGAATGCCACAAATCAGAGTGAATCTCTGACCTCTTCCAGACAAATGTTGTGCACTCAAACTACTTCTGCAGGTCTTACAACGCCACTACATCACCTATACTTGGGGGTTCCCTTTTCTCTCCAATTCTCCTATCAAGGCCGCAAGCAAAACTTCAGAAGATATGAAATCCCTTTTTCAGGATTTGCACCTCATAATCCCATCACCACCACCCGGTAAACAGTGCCAATGCTGACACTCTGCCTCCTGCTCACCCCAGAAGGCTTCCACCTCCACCTTTGCAGAAAACAGCCGGGGTTCCTCCAAAAGTGGTATCTTGTCATATACTTTTCTGGCTCCATCTGATTCCATGGACTGATGGTAACGCATGTCTTCATTGGGCTCTCCCTCTTTCACCCGCAGTGGGTGCTTACATTCACCATTGATTATATTAACATTCACCCCCCTCTCCTGGTGACAATATCCTCCCTCCTTTTTTTTTTATTTTATTGGGATTTAGAGTTTTAATGTCATATCTTAAATGCAGGTTTCTGTTGAAGCGACCTGTCACCAATGGACGTAGAGGGGGTTTGATCAATACCGTTACTGATCTTGAGCTTTAGCTCACATTATATAGCTTTCTTTTGGTTTGGTTCACCCATTGTGAATATGAAAAATGGTCTCTCAGAGAAAGCTATTGTTTTTGGCTCCCCTACTTAACCCTCCCGGGATTAGGTCCGCAAAACTGGAGTTTCAGCCTCCTCTTCAACCACTTCAGCCCCGGAAGGCTTTGCCCCTTCATGACCAGGCCTTTTTTTGCGATACGGCCGTGCAACATTGTACTGTAGCGGGGTATCGTTTTTTTTCTAAAGAGACTACAGTTCCCAGCACGCTTTAGGGCACCCAGGGTGCATTTCCTCGCGCAAGGACTGCTGGGGTGGACTTTATAAAGGAGAGGCGGGGCCTGGTTCTTTCTCTTTGGACACCGCCCTCCCAGCAAGAGGATCCCTGTGCTGACCTGCTGTGTGCACAAGGCCTGAAGCCTGGGCCTTGTGTCTTTCCAAAGAGCCTTCCGCTCCACCGAGGAGCCTGCAGAGCGTCTGATCCTGTTGCCGAGTGCTGCCATCAGGAGGACCGAAGACCCGGGTGTCGTGGACAATGTGAAGCGAGTCACAGTAACGGAAGTAGCGGACGAGGACTGGTCCGGTCAAGTGAGAGAGCACCTGTTCAGAGCTACATTACAGTATCTTTAGGCCCACTAACATTATCCAGGGCTATCACAGTGATTGCAATTACACTCTAGGGAGACTATCTGCTGAACTGAGTTATTAGTCTCCCTGGCTGTTGCAAAGTTACCGATCATCATTTCTTTGTTGGATTACAATTTTGTTCCTGAAAGTGCACCACCGTGTTTTGCTAGCGAAGATTTCTTCCACAGAACTATACCCAAATCATAGTCAGGTCTGACTGGGTAGTTTAGGACATTGCTGGGCGCCATTTTTTGCTCACGAGGGAGGATAGCTGCAGCGGGGTCTGTAGACTGTCTATCACATTGCTGAACATTAGTTGTTTTGATAATTATACTCACATTGCAGGGCTCTGCATGTGACATTGCATACTGTTTTTATCCTTTTAACTTTTACCAACAGTAAAAATAATAGAGTTAAGTATATTTGGTTGTCAGTGTCCTTTACTGTGCTATACCATATTGTGGGATTGAGTCATTTAGAATATTAGAGTGATTGCAATTCTATCATCCCCTTTACTAACTGTGCCACGAGAGATTAGAGCCGATTGCCAGGGGTTGACAGCGGTGCACTACAGGGCCCAAAACAAACAAGGCAGCCCTCTTAACTGGGTTTTTTTCTACAAATAGAGCTTTCTTTTGGTGGTATTTGATCACCTCTACAATTTAAATTTTTTGCGCTATAAACAAAAAAAGTGTAAATTTTGACATTGCGGTGGACATAATGACACTTTTTGGAGACCAGTGACATTATTACATGTAATCAGTGCTATAAAAATGCACTGATCAATGTATAAATTACACTGGCAGGGAAGGGGTTTACACTAGGAGTTAAATGTGTTCCCTCAGTGTGTTCTAACTGTAGGGGATGCAATGTATTCTTGTCTTTTTGTATGTCATATAAATGATCATACAGACGGTCCCTGAGTCTACTAATGGTACGTCCAACGTACTGGGTGTTACATAGTTTGCAGTTAATGACATTGACCAAGAATTTGGTGTTACAGTTGATGAACTGTGGGATGTCAAAGATTTTGTTGTTAGTACTGGAATGTACGACCTGGCCTGTCTTGATATGTTTACAGTAATTGCACCCTGGAATTCCGCACCTAAACGTACCCTTAAAGTGCAGCCAATTGGGTGCTGAAGGTTTACTTTGGAAGAGGCTCGGTGAGAGATAACCCCCCCCAAAGTGGGGGCTCTCCGGGACCCCGATTTCATGCCTTTGGTCAGTATAATTTGGTAGGCTGGGTCATTCCACAAGATGGGGAGATATTTGTTAACCGTCTGTTTGATTTTATTAAACTCCAAACTGTAAGGAGTGGAGAAGACTGGACTCCTATTAAAAGACATGGCTAGTTTGTGATTTAGATTTTTTGTGTGGTCTTGTAACAATGTTTCTCTTGGGATGGTGTTGGCAGTCATTAAGGCTTTATTAACAATTTTATGAGGGTAACCCCTGTCTAGGAATCTCTGCGTCATGTTGGTAGCTTCAATCTTAAAGTCGTCAGGTCTGCTACATAACCGTTCGAGCCTGAGAAATTGTCCATAGGGAACCCCACGGACTGTGTGGCTCGGATGGCCCGAGTCTGCTCTCAGAAGAGCATTCCCTGCTGTGGGTTTCCTGTGAATACTGGTAGTTACTATGCCATTAATGACTGAAAGATTGACATCTAGAAAGTCAATGTTAGCAGCAGGGATGAGCCGAACACCCCCCTGTTCGGTTCGCACCAGAACCTGCGAAGAGACAGAATGTTCGTGTGAACTTTAGAACCCTATTAAATACAATGGACGCGAACGTTCAAAATTTAAAGTGCTAATTATAAAGGCTTATATGCAAGTAATTGTCCTAAAAAGTGTTTGGGGACCCGGGTCCTGCCCCAGGGGACATGTATCAATGCAAAAAAAAGTTTTAAAAACAGAATTTTTTTCGGGAGCAGTGATTTTAATAATGCTTAAAATGAAAAAATAAAAGTGAAATATTCCTTTAAATTTCGTACCTAGGGGGTGTGTATGATATGCATGTAAAGTGGCGCATGTTTCCCATGCTTAGAACTGTCCCTACATAAAATTTCATTTTTGAAGAAAGAAAAGTCATTTAAAACTCACTCGCGGCTATTAATGAATTGTCGGCTCCCGGCAATACATACAAAAGTCATTGATAAAAAAAAAAAAAAAAAGCGTGGGGGTCCCCCAGAATTCAATTACCAGGCCCTTCAGGTCTGGTATAGATATTAAGGGGAACCCCGCCGCAAATTTAAAAAAAAATGCGTGCGGTTCCCCCAAATATCCATACCAGGCCCTTCAGATCTGGCATGGATTTTAAGGGGAACTCCACCCCAAATGTAAAAAAAAATGGCGTGGAGTCCCACAAAAATCCATACCAGACCCTTATCCGAGCACGCAACCTGGCAGGCCGCAGGAAAAGAGGGGGGACGAGAGAGCGCCCCCCCTTCCTGAACCGTACCAGGCCACATGCCCTCAACATGGGGAGGATGTCTCATCCCCACAACCCTTGCCCGGTGGTTGTGGGGGTCTGCGGGCGGGGGGCTACCATTTCACGAAGAAAGTGTAAAAACAAAAAAAAGACACACACACCTTGGAAAAGTCCTTTATTAAAAAAATTAAAATAAAAAAATAAAAACATTCCAGCGGTGAAATCCAGTGTCCCACGGCGATCCGATGTCCAGCGCTGTCCGTCATTGGCTGAGCCTGAGCGGACCTGATGGGGAGCTTCCTCCGCAGTCTATTACATGTATAGACCCGCCCCTTCTAAAGTTCCCCATCAGGTCCGCTCAGCCAATGACTCGGTGTAAGGCTGAGGACCTGATGCGGAACATGAGAAGGGGCGGGTCTATACATGTATTAAACAGTGAGGGAAGTTCCCCATCAGGTCCGCCCCCTCGGTATGTCAGACCCCGCCTACGTCATTGGCCTGAGCGGACCTGATGGGGAACTTCCTTCACTGTGTAAATTTAAATTACACAGTGAAGGAAGTTCCCCGCTCAGGCCAATGACGTAGCCGCGGTCTGACATACCGAGGGGGCGGACCTGATGGGAAACTTTCCTCACTGTTTAATACATGTATAGACCCGCCTCTTCTCATGTTCCGCATCAGGTCCTCAGCCTTACACCGAGTCATTGGCTGAGTGGACCTGATGGGGAACTTTAGAAGGGGCGGGTCTATACATGTAATAGACTGCGGAGGAAGTTCCCCATCAGGTCCGCTCAGGCTCAGCCAATGACGGACAGCGCTGGACATCGGATCGCCGCGGGACACTGGATTTCACCGCTGGAATGTTTTTTTTTGTTTGTTTTTTTTAATAAAGGACTTTTCCAAGGTGTGTGTGGTTTTTTTTTTACATTTTTTGACACTTTCTTCATGAAATGGTAGGGGTACAATGTACCCCTTACCAATTCACATAGGGGGGGCAGGGATCTGGGGGTCCCCTTTGTTAAAGGGGTCTTCCAGATTCCGATAAGCCCCCCGCCCGCAGACCCCCACAACCACCGGGCAAGGGTTGTGGGGATGAGACATCCTCCCCATGTTGAGGGCATGTGGCCTAGTACGGTTCAGGAGGGGGGGGACGCTCTCTCGTCCCCCCCTCTTTTCCTGCGGCCTGCCAGGTTGCGTGCTCAGATAAGGGTCTGATATGGATTTTTGGGGGGACTCCACGCCGTTTTTTTTAAAAATTTGGGGTGGAGTTCCCCTTAAAATCTATACCAGACCTGAAGGGCCTGGTAATTGAATTCTGAGGGACCCCCACGCTTTTTATTTTATTTTTATCAATGACTTTTGTATGTATTGCCGGGAGCCGACAATTCATTAATAGCCGCGAGTGAGTTTTAAATGACTTTTTTTCCTTCAAAAATGACACTTTATGCAGGGACAGTTCTAAGCACGGGAAACATGCGCCACTTTACATGCATATCATACACACCCCCCAGGTACGAAATTTAAAGGAATATTTCACTTTTATTGTTTCACTTTAAGCATTATTAAAATCACTGCTCCCGAAAAAACGGCCGTTTTTAAAACTTTTTTTTGCATTGATACATGTCCCCTGGGGCAGGACCCGGGTCCCCAAACACTTTTTATGACAATAACTTGCATATAAGCCTTTATAATTAGCACTTTAGATTTCTCCCATAGACTTTTTGAATTTGCTGCGAACACCCCAATTTGTTTCGCTGTTCGGCGAACGGGCGAACAGGCATTGTTCGAGTCGAACATGAGTTCGACTCAAACTCGAAGCTCATCCCTAGTTAGCAGCATTGAGCTTTCCTGTAAATTGGAGGTTCATGATGTTATCATTAAAGAAACCAAGCCAAACATCCAAGTCAGCATCCCTGTCAGAGGTCACGAATAGGAGGTCATTGATAAAGCGACAAAAGAAAACCGTGTCCAGACGTCGGGGGCCACCAAGTCCAAAGATGCTGGACCTCTCCCACAATCCCATGTATAGGTTTGCAAGGGAGGGCGAAAACTTTGCCCCCATAGAGGCCCTGCATCTTTGGAGGTAGTGGCCCCCGTCAAACATAAAGAAATTGTGTGTCAATAGATAGTCAAGTGCTAACAGGATAAACTCCTGAAGTGCTAGTGAAAACTTCCCTGATTCCTTCAAAAACACAGATACTGCTTGTACCCCTAGATGGTGTGGGATGCTAGAATATAGACTTTTAACATCGCATGTTACCCATCTATAATTTTCTTTCCACTGGAAGTCCTTAAGCTTGGTTGAAGTTGGCCATCTACCCATTCTCCCAGGCGTTCATTCAGAGATCCAATACCTGCCACTATGAGTCTACCTACAAGGGGGTCTAACCCCTTGTGTATTTTTGGAAGATGATGGAATACAGGCATAATTGGATTCTCTGGAATGAATAGCATTTTTTCTTTATCGGAGAAAATGCCTGCGTGGACCGCCCTATCAAGTAAAGAGGAAAGAATGGTAATAAAGGGGATAGTAGGATCAGTTTTAAGTAATTGATAGGTGCGGCTATCTGATACTGGTCCTCTGTGCTGTATCTGCATCTCTCGCAACCTCCTTCTGAATTCCTCTTCCATGGTGGCTGGTATCTGTACCTCTCCTCTTCTCCTTTCCTGCTATCCAGACCTTGGATCCAGGTGGAAGTTTGGATGTCCCAGACTGCAGGAAGCGTCCCACTGCTTGCTACCAATGTAACAAAACGTCCCACACCCCGCTTGAGTGCTTTTGTCATATACCGCTTCCTCCCAGTCTGAATATATATATCAGATATTCCAACCGCTGACAACTACAAAAAAGACAATACTTGTTTGTTTGCTGAACATGGACTGTTTATTAGAACAAGAATAAAAGTCTTATATACAGTTAAAGAGGAGGTTCCCCCCTCCTGTTCATATTACTCTAACAATACACCTGTAACCAGAAACATAACTTAACATGAGCTAAATAACTAATCCCTTAAAGCAGCCATTGTGACTCCCTAACTACAATACACATTATCATACATATCAACACAGAACTCCTTCATAAAATTGCAGGGTTAATTAGCACAACCAACAAGACTCTTAGAAGCCATATTAGACTCATTTGCATTATAACAGACAGACAGGTGACTGGAGTTGATGACATCAGCATCTTCTAACAGTATGTGTCCCAACATTATGAATAAGTCACTATTTCTAATATGGCATATACAGGGTTCCCAGAGTCGGTGTGTCTTGGGGGGACATGGACCTGAATCCAAAGTAACACCACCTCAAGGGTCCCCAGGCATACAGCTCACAAAGAGCACCGTTCCCCCAAATGCCAGGGTCCATAATCGGTAGGCAAGTGGCTATCATTCAGTCCCCTCCAAAAGCCTCTGTCCCATGTGAGTCTGTCACACAGTGCAATTTCAAGTGCACTTTGCACTTGTAGTTTGCACTTGTAGCGCAAAGTGGATTTGCCTTTTGTAAATAACCCCCCATGTGACATGTCATGTTGTATGGTGTGTTCTCAGAGGAGGGGGGACAGGTGCTGTGGGTGGATGTAAGGTTGAGGAAGCTGTAGCTCATTGGATGGGAGGGGGGCTGGGGGGTAGGGTTTCACATAGTGGGCAAGTGAAAGGTTGGGGCTGGTCAGTATGGGAGCCAAGGAAATGGGTCACTTACCTGGTGGCAACCAGATACACCAGAAGTTTCAGTAAAATGGTGAGGAGTAGGTAGATGTCAACCAAGATGCACTGTCAGTGTGACTGGAATGGTGTACACTTGACTTCTGTCTACTCACCATTCCAGTGACACCGATATTGAACCTGGCTGCAACCTACAGGTAACATGGTTGGTGTCACTGGAATGATGGGATCCAGGTGCAATGTCAGTGTCACTGGAATGATGGGATCAAGGTGCAATATCAGTGTCACTGGGATGATGGGATCCAGGTGCAATGTCGGTGTCACTGGAATGATCTGTAGACCCAACCTATAAGCCCCTCACACTCTTAGCACAGTTATGGCATACAATGGGGTGGAGCACTTTGTAAGTTCAGCTGCTCCAGAGCTTAGTAAATGAGAGAAGCTCTGCTGACTTCCATCATCCAATAATGTGCAAGTATTTTTTTGTTATTATTATTTTTCTTGCGTGTGATTGGGTATTCTTTGCAAAGTGAAGCCTTACCTAATTTTTATTTATTTTTTGTTTTAAAAATCATTTTTATTGAATTTTTAGTTTCATTCAAAACAATAGTAGCCCACGCAGGGGCCAAACCTTTATTACCCACGCAGTTGCAAAACTTAGGTTACAGCAACATACCATAACTTGAATTCTATGTACAACTTAACACAAACTAGTAACTACTACCCCAATGTGGGGAGAGGTTCCAGTTCAGAGGGAATCTGTGCTCAAACTGGTGTTATCGGAATACTTCAAAATAAGAATATCTGGGCTCAAATCACTATTAAATATAGTACCAACCTAGGTCTTGTGTACTTCTTCACTTGCTGTGGTGGCATCTTCTAGCTTTATCAAACTTTTGTGGGCAACCCCTGTTCGAGTAAGTGGCCTTGTATAAGGGCATTTATCAGACTTTTCAAAAATCTAATAGAGGGGGGATGATTGTTTCCAGGTCATCGTGATGGCTTTAAGAGTGTAATACAGTAGTAGGGATATACTGTAAGTACTTTTCTCGCTCTAATCACTGACATTTGTTCAACCAACCCCAGCAGACAGTATTTAGGATCATAGGGAACACTGGTCTTGGTTACCTTTTGAAATTGCCTGAATGACCTCTTGCCAGTACTGTTTATTTGCTGGGCAGCTCCAAAAAATTTGGAAAAACTATTTGGGTTGGTGTGAGCAACGCCAACAGAACAGAGAGTAAGCTGCCGACATCCTATGGAGCCTGTGGGGTGTATAGTGAGCCCTGTGTAAAATTTTGTATTGGACCAGTTTATCTCTTTCTGTGAGGGGAGAAGGGAAAGTCCCAAATCTCTCTCCAGTCAGCATCATCCAGTTCCAGGATGTCCCCCACCCATTTCCTGCGGAGGGAGGACAACCCGGGATCGGCAGCAATGAGCAGGGACCCATAAAGCTGGGACGTAGGTTTCTCCAAGTCCCTCACCCAGAGGGTAGATTCAAGCTCTGAGTATGATAACTAAACTGGTTGGCCTAGGAACTGGCACCTATAGGCATGAGCAAGTTGTAGGTACCGAAAATGTGCATGTGCGGGTACATTGAATTTGGTTTGTAAAATGTGAAAAGGGGACAGCTCCTTGTTTGTGATGATGTGTTCCAGTTTCACTATTTCATATTTAGCCCAGGCCTGCAGATCTGGGATAGTGTTGAACTGCAATAGGTTAGGGTTCAGCCACAGTGGGGTGTGAGGAGACCAGGGGTTCGGTTGGGGTGACCCTCAGAGCTTCACTCACCTTCCATGCTTGTATGGTGGTATGCATGGAATGAGTAAGATGATGTGAGGTTTTAGGTCCCCTGAACAGCAGCTCCTGCAAGGCCTCCAGAGACCCAACTATAGCCGCCTCCAGCACGGTTGCAGAGTTGGTCAAGTCCGGCTGTAGCCACCAATGGGCGGTCACAAGCTGGGTGGCCAAGAAATACTTGTGACAGTCAGGAAGAGCCAACCCCCCATTATCCACAGGCCTGGTCCGAGTGCTATATTTGAATCTAGGAGGTTTGGGCCCCCAAATGAAGGAGGTGAAAAGTTGTTTAATGGAGTTGAAGAATGTCTTGGTCAACCATTGTGGGGAGTTTCTAAAAATGTACGTGAATTTAGGAAGGACTTTCATTTTTAGCAGGTTGATGAGGGAAAGGGGTAGGTTACTCCATGCCTTCAGTTTGGTCCTTACTCCAGTCAACACAGGGTCAAGATTGCGCTGCACAAAATCCCCACTCTGTTTTGAGATGACTATACCCAAATGGGTAAAATGATCAACCCATTGCAGCGGGAGAGATGGGGGTGAGGAGGCTCTAGCCTCCTCATCCACTGGGAAGAGCTGGGATTTGTGCCAATTCACTCTCAGACCTGTGAAGATGGAGAAGGTATCCATGATTTTGAGGGCGCCCTGCAGAGAGGCCCCAGAATCATTTTAAAAAAGGAGCAGATCATCTGCGTAGAGAGCCACCCTCTCCTCCAACCATCCCACCCTGGGAGCAATAGAAAGAAGAAACATAGAGCAGAGAAGAGAGGGCAAGCAAGGGGTAAGAAAACTCAACAAAGAAGAGAAAAAAAAAAGAAAGAAAAAAGGGCAGGGCAGAGAACAGTGTGAAAAAAAAAGGCCCAAGGAAGAAAAGGGCAGGAGGTCAGCCAGACAGGGGAACAGAAACAGGTGTGAGAGAATCCCCCCCAAGGCTGAAACGTCCGTGTAGGAGCCGGAGAAGGGCGAATATATTGCAATGGGCAAGGCCCTCTGACTCCATACTCCAAACCGAGCCCTAGAAAGGGTTCCCACACACCCCCTGGCCACCCACCTATGGGGGGCACCCCACCTCGTCCAGCCATGGCCTCCACATTCTTTCAAATTTTTCAATCCTACTCTGCTTGATATATAACACCCTTTCACTCCATACCAATACATTTATTGTCTCTACCCAACTTCCCACTGCTGGGGGGGTTTTGGACTGCCACTTCTGTGCAATTAACTTGTGTGCTTGAAATAGGCACCTCAAGATCACTTCTGTAGTGTCTGGCGGGGTTCTCCTCTCCTCTATTCCTAATAAGCAAGTCTTGGCCACCGGTTCTAGCAGGGTCCCGAATGTTTTATTTAATCTTGCTATTATCTCCTCCCAATACCTAAATAACTTAGGACATCTCCACACCATATGGATAAAATCCCCTGTCGCTTTACACCTAGGGCATTCGTCGTTTATCCTCCACCCAAGTCTATGCATCTTTTTGGGGGTATAATAAACTCTATGGAGGAAATGTAGGTGAGATATTCTCTGCGCAGGGGAAATCGAAACCAGAGTTCCCTGCTCCAAAACCCTGTCCCATTGTGCACTACTTATTGTCCCGACATCTCTTTTCCATCCTATTTTACTCTTGGAGTGTCCCGCTCTGCTTATTGCTCTTGCCCCCAGTCTGTTGTACAGCTCTGAGATTAGGCCTTTTGATTTACATGTCGTAGCTATTTTTGAGAGAACGGGGGACTGGGTCCATGCTAATGTTGGTGACTTGAATTGGGCCTGGATAGCATGCCTGATCTGGAGATATTTGTAGAAGGTCTTGTTTGATATATTGAATTCACTGTCTTGTCCCTCTCTCCAGTTGGAACTGCTCTGATGATGCATTGTTTATTTTTATTTTGGCACGGGGTTCACTGTACAATAATTTGACCCAATTAATAAAAATCGGGCCAAATCCAAACCTCTCCAATACCCTCCACAGATATTCCCACTCAAGGGTGTCAAATGCCTTTGCGGCATCCAAGGCTAGCAATGCTCTAGTACCGTCGTTGACTGTAGGGATTTGTATATTTAAGAAAACCCTTCTGATATTAATACTCGTTGACCTATTTGGGATAAAGCCTGACTGGTCTGGGTGAATGAGGCTCTGGATACATGTATTGAGGCGCGTTGCAAGTACTTTGGCCAAAATTTTTACGTTGGTGCATAATAGTGAAATTGGACGGTAGGAAGAGACATCCAGGTGGTCTTTCCCCTCCTTGTGGATTGCAATAAATGTAGCTTCCGACATTGAGGAGGGAAGCCTCCCGGAGGTTAGCGCCCACTCCAGTGTCTTCAGCAACTCTGTTAATCTGGTGTGATTGTGGTGCAGTTACAGTGCAAGTACACAAATACCAATATAGTGTGTCCAGCTCCCCCACTTCCCTTAATTGAAAAACGACCCTACAACCAAACACCAAAAAATGGGCAAAAGTGAAAAATTACTGAGGGGCAGTTTCAATTCCATTCCAGTCCAGTTACAGTGCGAAAGTGCTATTGCCAAAATGGTGTATCACCGTGAAATCAATCCTCTCGGAAGCAAGGAAAAAGGAGAAACACGACAAAAAAAAAAAAATGAGAAAAAACGGGGGAATGGGCTCCCCTAGAGATCCGTACCCCCTCTAAGCCCCATATAATCTAGGGTATTCTGACATATTATACAACCTGCCAAAAAAAAAAAGAGAGAGACCACAGTTCCTCAAGCTGGTAAGTCCTGTAAGTCCTTCCTGTGCTTCTCCATCCACTGTTCCACCTCCCCCGGTGAGCTAAAAAAGAAAGTGTTCCCCAGTGCTGAGACCCTCAAACGTGCCTGGTAGAGCAGGGCATATTCAACTTTATGCTTCTGTAAAGCTTGTTTAGCTGGCATGAATTCATTCCTGCGTCTTTGGAGGTCTGGAGAGAAATCTGGGTACATAGATACCCTGACCCCGTTGTACATAATAGTCCCTATCTCTCGAGCCCTCTGGAGAAGGGTTACCTTGTCGTTGTAGTTTAGGAGTTTAAGGAGGAGTGGCCTAGGTTGAGCACCTTCTTGCCGAGCTTTAAAGGGGACACAGTGGGCCCTTTCTATCAGAAAAATTGGCAAAAAGGTATTTGGACCAAAGAGATCCCTAAGCCACCCTTCTAAAAATGAGATGGGGTTGGAGCCCTCACTCCGCTCTGGCAGGCCTATCAGACGCACATTATTCCTACGACTTCTGCTCTAGTGAGAATCTTTAGATCGCAATTAAGGAGTGCGATTGGCCTGTAGGAGGCGCACAACTTAGGGTCCTTATTGGGCTTGGGGATAAGAATGATATGGGCTTCCTTCATGGAGGGAGGTAGAGAACTAGTTTGGAACATCTTTGCCAGTCTAGGGGCAAGCGTTTCAATGTGGGCTCTATAGTATTCCAGGGGCAGGCCATCCGGCCCCAGGGCTTTACCTGCCGGGAAAGACTGTATGGCAAGTGTAATTTCCTCTGGGGTTATTTCTAAGACTAGGAGGTTCCTTTCGGTGTCAGAGAGCCATCCCAATGCCAAGGGGTGCAGCATAGAAGTCATAGGTACAGGGTCGAAATTTACCGGCAATGAGGAAACGTACAGTGTGGTATAGAATGTGGTGAATTCAGTTAGGATATCCTCCTGCGTGGTGGCCAATGCGCCACCCATCGTGCGGATTTCAGAAATAACCGCAAGGGGTCTATCTTGCTGTGCTAATAGCGCCAGTAATCTGCTATTTTTGTCCCCATATTTAAAGTACTCCTCTCTGCTAGATTGTATGCCAACCCTAGTGGTTTCAGAGACATGAAGATGCAATTCTCTCCTAAGCGAGGAGAGATGTTCATAGTTCGGGACTGTAGCCGAGGCTGAGTATTGGCTCAAGGCCTCGTCAACCCTGCGCTGCAGTTCAGAGACCGTATCCCCAAGCTCCGCCTTCATCGCTGCCACAGCCAAAATATACTGTCCCCTGCTGTAAACCTTGAAAGCATCCCAAATCATGTCTAGAGAGGCAGACTCCGCATTTTGTGCTCAATACTCCTGCAGCTGAGGGCAAACTCTGTCATGGACTGACTCATTATTGATCCAGTGGGGATGTAACTTCCTATGGGCTCGGTTACACGACCTGGTAGTCCTAATGGTCAATTTTGAGCGGATTATGGTCAGAAAGGCCAGAGGGGAGGTAGCATGCCTCTTGAATTTCATTCAGAAGGGCTGCATTGGCAAAAGCCAAGTCAATACGGGCAGAGGTTTTAAAGGTAGTTGGGAAGCAGGAGTATGTTCTATACTGGGGATGTAACCATCTCCATGTCTCAGTGAATTCAGTGGCTTGAGCCCAGGTATCCAAGTCTGGGCTAAAGTTGGATTGAAGGGAGGGCCTATCCAGGCCACGTGATAATGTGGCGTTAAAGTCCCTGATAAACAGAATGCGGGCTGGGCAATGCAGAGCCAGACTCTCATACAATGAATACAGGACCTGTATTTGACTAGGAGGAGGCAGATATACATTGACAATAATATACAGTACTTCATATTGTAGATGCAGAATAGACAACCCACGGGAGTATGAGGAATATGTTGCATGGAGCGCTCTCTGCACCCATGGCTTCTTAAGAGCCAGGACCCTACTTCCTATCAGGTGCGTCTCCTGTAACAACACTATGTGAGGGTTATGCATTTTTAAATATTGGAACAGCAATGATCCTTTATACTTGGAGTTGAGCCCCCTGACATTCCATGACAAAATGGTCATAGATTCAGTATCCGATTTAGCCATTATGGAATGCCAGAGGGGAACAGGAGTAGGATGAAACCAGCGAACCAGTGCATGTGAAAATACCCATTTTTAGTACAAACAGTCATTTGAGTCTTGAGCTGATGGAACGTTTGAGCAGCAGAATATACATGTGGGGTTTTAAAACCGAAAAACTCCTCTCCCCAAAAAACATAACATCCTACCCGTACACCATACAAACCAAGCCCAGTGGCCAAAAAGAGACCAAAAAGCCCAAAAAATTTGATGTAGGGCTTTTTCCCATAACAGACAAACCATTAAACCTTCAGGTCACTGGGACCCCTGGAAGCCCTGCACACAGGGCCGTGGTAGGTAAAGCACTCCTCGGAAGTCTTGACGAAATCCCTAAACTTTAATAGCAAACAAAAATTGCCTACGTAAGGCTCAAAGTACCAGCGAATATCCCTGACAGTGTCCGGCCTGTAACAGCAGGCGAGGGTGAGGGGACGTGTATCCCATCACATCCGGCGGGAGATCGGATAATCCATAGATGCCCTACGTGGGCACAGTGTCATCAGAAAGTTATGTTGGTTTGTTTTGCTGTAGCTCCGATTAGGTATGATCAGGTAAGATCAGGAGAGAGCATCGCCCCAAAAAGGGGAGTGAGCAGCGCCAGAACCCAGCCATGGAAGGGACCTGCGGTGAGGCTTCGGGAGCAACATGAGGCAGCAAAATAGGAGGCCAGCCTACCCCCCGATTAGGGGGCATGCCTAGAGATCGTCCGGGCAGTCCCACCAGGTGGTCACAGGGGTGAGGGAGGATAGTGGACAGCTGGGAAGAGGAGACCCCCTGTAAGACCCCACTGCGGGAGAGCTGCATCCATAATACGCTGAAATGACCAAGCAGCCATGAAACTTGAACACACAAATCTTGGAACAAAAAAAAAAACATCAGCCAGGATTGTAAAGTGGAGAGTAAGCACTGAGATTACTGCAAAGATAGTAACCAGGTGTCAGCCACATTAGGGGATTAAAAAAACTTCAATGTACCGCCATGTTGAACTCGCAGGCGACTTGGGTAGAGCATGGAATATTTGATATCCCGTTCCCGGAGTCATCTTTTGACATCAGTGAAAGTTTTGCAACATCTTTGTAAGTCCGCGGAGAAGTCAGGGTAAAGATGTACCACGGTATGCTCGAAAGGGAGGGTGGGATGTTTGCAGGCCTCGCGGAGGATGCGATCACGGTCTCTGTAATTGAGAAATCTCACTAGTAAGGGCCTCGGTGGAGCCCCGGGGGTGCTCCAGCCAGTTGGGACTCTTTTCAACAGGTAGGTCCGAGGGACCTCGGTCAGGTCAAGAAGCGACTTAAAGAAGGCCTCCGCAAACTCAGCTGGGTGGTCTCCCTCCGCCTCCTCCGGGAGACCCAGGACCCTGACATTATTCCTCCGAAGGTGGTTTTCCGCATCATTAGATTTAGCCACCAGGGATTGGACGGTGCGCTGCAATGTGAATAGGGCCTCATCATGGCGGGCAGTGAGATCCTCTGTAGTAGCGATCCGTGACTCAGTCTCAAAGTCTGCCCCTGATTTTGTCCAAATTGGTCCTGATGAAGTTACATTCCTCGGCCAGGTGATAAATGCGGACCAGTAAGGAGGTTCTACTCTGTTCTATGGCCGCGAGGATAAAAGCGGTGTCACTTGCTTGTGGTGGTGCCTGAGGAGGTGGAGAGGCCGACGGGGTTGCTGCCTGTTCCATGTCTGCTAATAGCACTTTAACTTGGTCCAGTATGGTGCCGGAACACTTGGCGGGCTGTGCAGGTGCCTTTTTGGTCACTGATTTGCTTTTTGAAGGCATGGGCAGGCGTTCCGGGGATTGTCAGGTTAAACTGCAGGATGGCGAGTTTGCCCCTTTAAGAGCTTGTGGCTTGCTGAGGAGGAGACTGTCATGCAGGTGTTGCTGGTGCAGTGCAGGGCTCCCTGAGGCCTAATGTATCCAGCTGACAGCCCCCAGATGCTTCACTCCCTGCCCCCTCCAGGGATGGCTTCACTGGGAGCGGCCGTTCTTCCCACGGATCGCCTCAACCGGCGAGGAGGATGGAGCAGGCCCTGTAGGTCTCAGGATGACGCCGGCTGTGTGGGCAGCCCCCGATGCAGTGCACCAGATCGGCCTCCTCCGGGTATGCTGCCGCAGGTGTGGGAGTGTGGGGTGACCGCTCTGTCCGCGGATCGCGGCACCTAAGGCCGGAGGATGCAGGAAGCCCCATAGACCTCAAGATGGCGTCAGGCCTCGGATGTGTGGAGCCGACCATAAAACTTTACAATCGGCCTGGCTGGGCTCTGAAATTCAGGCTGGGGTTGAGGCAGGGAGTGTCTGGGGACAGGCAGGGCAGCTGTAGCCTGTAGAGGCTCACCGGGATGCTCTGTGAAAAGGATGGTGATGGATTACTTGCAGGATAAGCGGAGCTCTGTACCAGCACGTCCTTCTCGGTTCACATCCGAACACGCCCCCCCTAGGGTTGCCACCCGTCCAGGATTCACCCGGACAGTTCGGGTTTGGAATCATGCGTCCGGGTTTTAGACTGCCTGAAACCCGGACACATTATTTAGACTGGACTATGGCTTCCCAGCAGGGTTTCTGGCTGCAGTTTTCTAAGCTGAGCGTGTCTGTTACACTCTTTCACACTGCCCAAAGCCAGCACTAACAACCCCCACCCAAAACACCCCTACCCCTCAGTGTCTGCCCACACCCCAATCCCTGGCACTGTGCCTCAGAAAAGGAAAGTTGGGGCCGGAAGTTTGAAGTCCAGCAGCCACAGATACATCTGGATAAGAGGTGCTGACTGCCAAGGGGTGAGTGAACTCACCATCCATCCCTGTCTGTGACTGAAGTCTCCCCCTTCTCTCTCCTGCCTCTGAGTAAGTACACTAAGGCAAATCAGGCTTCTCAGAGCACCCCTTACATCAGAGTTCCCCTTTACACCAGAGTCCTCTCCGTACATCAGAGTTCCCAGTGTTCCCCCTTAAATCAGGGTTCCCAGAGAATCCCTTATGTTAGAGTCCCCAGAGTTTTCCTTACATCAGAGTCTTCAGAGTCCCCCCTTACAGTGAAAGGGAACTCTGCGAGTTCAGATGTAAAAGGGGAACTCTGTGGCCTCTGACGTAAAGGGGGATTCTTGTTATTAACTTTATGATTAAAAATTTTACTTTATAGTAAAATATATGTATAGTTTTTATACTATAAAATTTTCCATGCGCCGCTAAAGTGTTCAGGTTTGACTTAAAGAAAAGCCAGAGCCTTATCTAATTTACTAAGCTCTGGAGCAACTGCACTTGGTGGGCTAACATGAGAACCCTTTACCCTAAATGGCTAAAATTAGAAATTCTCTTTGGCAAGTGGGATAAATACATAAGAGCTCTGACTGCTCCAGGTATATAGGGGCTCATCAAAGTTATTTGTCTTTGTAGTAGACATCAGGACACAACCCTACCGATGACAGTGGTAGTGATATATGGTAGACAACATTTGTAAGGTGGACCCTTACCAGAAAAATTACATAGTTGCTTATAGATTGATTATATCTTCTAAATAGACCCAAGAGCTGATCCTTGTTTAAATATGGTAATCTATACTTTTCTTCTGTTTCCTAGCACTCTTCAAGTTTAGAGGAGATCCCCTTTGAGATATATAAATCCATGTGGTGGCGGTGTGTTTTCTATTCTTCTCTGTGACCCAGCTATGTAACTATTTTGCTTTCTTGAGTCATTTCAATATGGGATTTATAATGTCAGATCTTCATGATAAACAAACTGGTTGGAATGAAAGGAGGAGGGTTTGTTGGAAAATCTTCATATCGTTGTACTCCTACAAGTGAAAAACTTCTACAATCACCATAAGCTACATAAAGGAAGCAGTCTTTTTTCATTCTTTTTTTAATCATAGGAGAGATTTTACTTTTCTTGTGACTTTTCGAAACATTAGGTGCAGTCCAAGTAAAGAGGAATTTCTGGTGTGTATATGTGTGTGTGTGTGTGTGTATGTATGTATGTGTGTGTGTGTGTGTGTGTATATGTGTGTATGTATATATATATATATATATATATATATATATATATATATATATATATATGTGTGTGTGTGTGGCGATACCCCCAGCTAAGAGAGCCCCTGGTATGATTTTCGGGCCTGTAACACACCGCTGTCAACCCCCAGCAATTGGCTCTACCCTCCCTTGGCACAGCTAGTAGGGGATGATAGGATTGTGAGGCCTGCAACTTTAGGCAAAACAATCCTGCAACAAAAGCACCCACAGGGATATAGCGGACACTGACCGTTTCTTCTGCACAGTAATAACACCAACAACTAGTCTGATTAATCCTGGTACTTTTGCTGAAGGAAATTATTAAACAGATTAAAACAGTACACTTTAGTATATGCAGAGCCCTGCAATAAAAGGTGTTCAGCAATAGACAGATATACAATCCTGTACAAAGATAACTAATGGAACCCCTTGCAGCTCTCCTCCCTCGTGGGCAAGATGGCGCCCAGAAATGTCTACGCTGATAAGTCAGGCCGGACTGTAACTATGTGTAAGTTCCGTAGAGAAGAATCTTCGCTAGCAAATGGTGGTGCACTTTTGAAGACAAAATTGTAATCCACAGGAATAAAGGTTGACAAACTTGGTGAACAAGGATAAAGTCACTAATGCTACTCAATGCACTTTCCCTCCGGTGTGCGTATGCAAACTCTAACGGGTGAGTCCTGAACAACAAACACTGGGCCTAGAGATCCTGTACTAATCTCTGAGCAGGTGCTCTCTCACCCAACCGGACAGGTCCACGTCCGTATCTTCCGTTGCTGTGTCTCGGTACACAGGTTCCACGACACCCGGGTCTTTGGTCCTCCTGGAAGTAGTAGATGGGTAGCAGGATGCGACGTCCCTCAGGCTCCTTGGTGGAAACGGAAGGCTCTTTGGAAACACAGGGCCTAGGCTTCAGGCCCTGTCCGGAACAACAGACTCAGCACAGAGTTCCACTTGCGATGTCCAAAGAGACCGTACTCCGGTCCGCCCCTTGGTTAAATAGCCCACCCCAGCAGTCCTTGTGCGGGGCAATGCACCCTGGGTATGGTAGTCTCTGGGTTCATCAAGCAACACCCCGCTACACACTCCCCCCACTTAAAATCTTTGGTCCCCAAAGATAAAATTAGCATTATTTACAAACAATACAGTTTATGGCTGCAAAGGAGCTGGGCAAGGGAACCTCCCACCAAACTTGGTAAGGGAGATTGTCTTGTCTACAATTCATATTGGTGGAAGTGACCTGCCTAACTGTGCCAGAGAGTGAGCTGGGGTTGCCCTCCACCAAATGCACAGTGGAGGGGCCAGGTTTCTCTATTGTCCTTCTCGCAGTCACTACAGTATCTTCAGAGCATTCTCCCATCTGAGTGTAAGTTCGTTTTCGGGGAGGGCGAATAGCTCTTTTCAATCTTTGTTCCCTGGGGGCTGAGGTATCAGGTACAATGGGTTCTTCCATTCTTCCTTCCACTGGGACAGGTGTTGTGGATCCTGCTGCTTCAGGGGCCTCCAACTCTGGTGCAGAGAGGTACAAAGAGTCTCTTGGGTCTTCAGCTGGGACTGACTCTAGGGCAGTGATGGCGAACCTGTGGCACGCGTGCTACAGCTGGCACGCCGAGCCCTCTCTGTGGGCACTCAGCGCACTGCCAGGATAGAGGAGGGAATCCCCCAGCAATGCAGTTACTTTCACTGATGTGCAGGCGCGGAGTAGCCGGCTCCCTTCCTATCATTAATGCGATCGGGAAGTGGAGCGGCAGATGTGAGTAAAACCCTGCACTGAGGGCAGCCCAGTGGAAAGAACACACAGAGAGGGAGTGTCTGCTGTAAGCAGCGCGCGATGCCTCTGAATGGCCAGGAAGAGAAGAATGATCCTCCCTTCCTGGACTTGGGCAGCCAATAGGAGAGCGGCTTCCTGTGCAGGCCGGGGCTTGGGCGCTGAAGCATGGCAATATGGAGGACTTTGGCTGTACACATACACAGGTAAGACAGTGCTATGGGTGAGAGAGGGAGGGAGAGAGAGAGGGAGAGAGGGAGAGAGGGAGGGAGAGAGGGAGAGAGGGAGGGAGGGGTCGGGGCTCACAGGCTCGCAGAGGACACTGCTGTGTATGTGGGGGGGATGTGAAGGAGGCAGAGGACACTGCTTTGTTGGGAAGGGCTCTGTATTCTGAGCACAATGTAATAATCTCATCCCTGTATTCTGAGCACAATGTATCCATATGATCCCTGTATTCTGAGCACAATGCATCCATATGATCCCTGTATTCTGAGCACAATGTATCCCTCCCATCCCTGTATTCTGAGCACAATGCATCCATCCTATCCCTGTATTCTGAGCACAATGCATCCATCCCATTCCTGTATTCTGAGCACAATGCATCCATATGATCCCTGTATTCTGAGCACAATGTATCCATCCCATCCCTGTATTCTGAGCACAATGTATCCATCCCATCCCTGTATTCTGAGCACAATGCATCCATCCTATCCCTGTATTCTGAGCACAATGCATCCATCCCATTCCTGTATTCTGAGCACAATGCATCCATATGATCCCTGTATTCTGAGCACAATGTATCCATCCCATCCCTGTATTCTGAGCACAATGCATCCATCCTATCCCTGTATTCTGAGCACAATGCATCCATCCCATCCCTGTATTCTGAGCACAATGCATCCATCCTATCCCTGTATTCTGAGCACAATGCATCCATCCTATCCCTGTATTCTGAGCACAATGCATCCATCCCATTCCTGTATTCTGAGCACAATGCATCCATCCCATTCCTGTATTCTGAGCACAATGCATCCATATGATCCCTGTATTCTGAGCACAATGTATCCATCCCATCCCTGTATTCTGAGCACAATGCATCCATCCTATCCCTGTATTCTGAGCACAATGCATCCATATGATCCCTGTATTCTGAGCACAATGCATCCATCCCATTCCTGTATTCTGAGCACAATGCATCCATCCCATCCCTGTATTCTGAGCACAATGCATCCATCCCATCCCTGTATTCTGAGCACAATGCATCCATCCTATCCCTGTATTCTGAGCACAATGCATCCATCCCATCCCTGTATTCTGAGCACAATGCATCCATCCCATCCCTGTATTCTGAGCACAATGCATCCATCCCATCCCTGTATTCTGAGCACAATGCATCCATCCCATCCCTGTATTCTGAGCACAATGTATCCATCCGATCCCTGTATTCTGAGCACAATGCATCCATATGATCCCTGTATTCTGAGCACAATGCATCCATATGATCACTGTATTCTGAGCACAATGCATCCATATGATCACTGTATTCTGAGCATAACGCACTCCTTTGAAAAAGCACACAGGTTTTTTTCTGGGCAGAATGGTAAGGTTTTTGGTCCCTTAGGGCTCATTCAGAGGGATGATCAGTCCTATCCTCTGTACAGAGCCGCTGGTAGATTTAATTCCATGTTGGCACTTTGAAAGAAATAAGTTGGTTTTGTGTCGCGGTTTGGGCACTCGGGCTCAAAAAGGTTCGCCATCACTGCTCTAGGGCATCTTCCCATTCCTCAGTTAGAGTACACGATGGAATGAACTCAGCAGCTTCAGCATTTAGGGTGCCATCGATGGTAACTTCACAGGGTGAAGGATCCATGACCATGGGTTCAGTTGTCTTAGTGGGCCATAGCCAGTCCAGTTCCATTTCCTCATCTTCACTCTGGTCTGTGACATTCATCTCCCCTGACTGAGTGGTTTGAGATCTGGTGTTGGGCCTAGGGGTATTGGAGGTTGAAGGTGATTCAGGAGAATCTGGAGTAGAAGGTATCCGGACTGCTTTGGAGAGAGGCAGTAAGTGATTCCTGTGCCAGGTTTTCAAGGGTGCCACTTTTCCTTCAGGTTTCAGCTGGTACACTGGCAAGCCAGGCAATTTTTTACAGATTATATACGGCTGTTATTTCCATCTGTCAGCAAGCTTATGCTTTCCTGGAACACCAAGATTCCGCAACAGCACTCTGTCTCCTGGCTGCAAGTCATGGATCCGGACTCTGAGGTCAAAATTTTGTTTTTTCCGGGCTCCTCTCTGGTCAGAAGTGGCTTGTGCCTTCTCATAAGCCAGTCTTGAGCTTTTCCGCAGCCTGTCCACGTATCCCTTGTGTGAAGCAGCCGATGTGTGGTCTATCGAAGTACCAAAGGCCAGGTCTACAGGTAGTCTCGCTTCTCTACCGAACATTAATCTGTAAGGGGAGTATCCGGTGACATCACTAGTTGTGCTATTGTAAGCGTGCACTATGGCAGCTATATGCTTGCCCCAATGTTGTTTTTCCTCGCTACTCAGGGTCCCCAGCATATTCAACAAAGTTCTGTTAAACCTTTCTGGTTGGGCATCTTCTTGTGGGTGATAAGGGGTTGTGCGAGTCTTCTTTATGCCTAGGGAATCCAATAACTTCCGGATCAGTCGACTTTCGAAGTCCCTCCCTTGATCCGAGTGAAGGCGTTGAGGTAGTCCGTAATGTACGAAATACTTCTCTACGAGTATCTTGGCCACAGTCTAAGCCTTCTGGTCTTTAGTTGAAAAGGCCTGGGCGTATCGGGTGAAAGGGTCGGTTATTACCAGAACATTTCCATGTCCACCCAAATCAGGTTCCAGACAAAGAAAATCAATGCATCCCAAGTCCAAGGGCCCTTGGCTTTGTAGGTGGCCCATTGGGGCAGCTTGATGGGGCAGTGTTTTCCATTGTATACAGTGAGCACATCAGTGACAGTATTCCTCCACTTCAGCCCGCATACAGGGCCAATAGAATCTGCTCCTTATGAGCTAAAAGGTTCTCTCTGCTCCTAGGTGGCCATGGTTGTCATGTAGGGCAATCATAACAATCTTTCAGTGTTTTTCCGGCAAAAATAGTTGCCACTTGTCTTCCAGGTCATCAGAGGTGCACCTTCGGTAGACCACCCCTTGATGCACCTGCAACCTGTCCCATTCCTTGCGCAGTAAGCGGGCCTCCTTTGAGGGATCATGCAAGAGTCTGTCCGGATCCTGGTCTTCTAAGGCTTCCAAAGCCAATCTTCCCAATGGGTCTTCCAGCTGGTCCCGTCTTATATCCTTCTTTGATAGTTTGGGCAAGTCCTCTTCACCAATCTGAGTTACATCACAGTAATATTTTGGCACTCCAACAACTGAGACTCCAATTTCTTCTGCTCTGGATCCTCCACTAGCCTGGAGCTCTGCTCCCTGACACAAAGCCCGTACCCCCTCTGGGGTTACCTGGGTCCAGTCTTCTGCCATGCAAGTGGGAGCATGAGATCTT
Source organism: Rana muscosa (assembly GCA_029206835.1). Classification (NCBI taxonomy): domain Eukaryota; kingdom Metazoa; phylum Chordata; class Amphibia; order Anura; family Ranidae; genus Rana; species Rana muscosa. The sequence goes on along the minus strand of JARGYO010005562.1, from coordinate 3,178,471 downwards.
CGGGACAAGGCATCAGCATCTCGGTTTCCAGTCCCAGGCCTGTACTTCAGGCTGAAATTGAACCCTGAGAGGGCTGCCAAGCAACGGTGTCCGGTGGCATCCAGTTTTGCTGTGGTTAGAAGGTAAGTGAGTGGGTTATTGTCTGTTTTAACCACAAAGTCAGCTCCATATAAGTAGTCCTTCAGTATGTCCACCACAGCCCACTTCAAGGCCAAAAACCCCAACTTGTGGGTGGGGTAATTCTTTTCAGCTGGGGTTAAACTCCCACTCACATAAGCAATGGGTCTTAGCTGCTCTTCATACTCCTGATATAATACTCCTCCCAAACCATCATGGCTGGCATCCACGTGTAATTCATAGGGATTTTGGGTGTCCGCATAGGCCAGGACAGGGGCAGTGGTCAAACTCTCCTTCAGCTTAGTGAAAGCCTCTTCACACTTTTCAGTCCACTGGTCTTCCACTGACTCCCCCGGTTTCCTGGGGCCTGAGTCATCCTCCTCTCCCTCTGTCTTCAACAGCTAGTTCAGAGGCTTGGCAATTCTTGCAAACCCCTCCACAAACCTGCGATAGTAGGAGCAGAACCCCAGAAATGACCTAAGCTCAGTCACTGTGGTGGGCCGGGGCCAGGAGGTGACTGCCTCCAAATTTGTCGGGATCTGTAGATACTCCTTCTTCAGACACTATGTGTCCCAGGTAATGGACTGAAGACTGGTAGAACTGGCACTTCTCCTGGGAGAGCTTGAGTCCCTCATCACTGAGTCTCTTCAAGACCTTCTCTAGCCTCTCCTCATGCTCCTCCAGAGTCTTCCCAAAGACGATGATGTCATCTAGGTATACTAGGACTTCAATGAGGTTCATGTCCCCCACCGTCTTCTCCATCAACTGCTGGAAAGTGGCAGGGGCTCCCGACAGACCTTGAAGCATATGGTCGAATTCCTAGAACCCCACCGGGGTAATGAAGGCTTCTCTCTGTCTTCTGCGTGCATTGGGATTTGGTAGTACCCGCTCTTCAGGTCCATTACACTGAACCATTTGGCTCCAGACAGACTCTGCAGAGCAATCTCTATTCTTGGGGTGGTGTATTGGTCAGGTATTGTCCTCCTGTTAGGAAGAGGAAAAAAGCAGCGCCTTCTAAGCGTAGTAGTATCAGAGATTTATTAAAGAAATTTATAATACAGCAGCAAGAGATACACTCACAAATGAGTATAGTATAAGGCTTATCTTAAGTGTTGTCATCCGCTCGACCCGGGAGCTGCGAATCCTGGATTCTGGATCCTGGGCCAGGTTGTTCCCAGGTGAGCTTCATAGTGGCTCTCAAGCAGGCTACTTCACCAGGCTGCAACACTCTCTCTCTCTCTCGTTCTCTTTCTCTCTTCTCCAGTCTCCAAACTTTTCCCACCTCCTCTTCTGGGGCCTTCTGCTCCAAGATCAATGACTGATAGGCCAACTGCAACATGGGGTGGATCCTGGCTGTTGAGGCGCCCTGCTCTTGTGCTAGAGGGGCCAGTAGTCTCCTGACCAGGTCAGTGTTCCTATTATCAGAGAACCTTTGTTGGCCCCTGGTGGGCGGGGACAGACTACTGCCAGGGTGTCAAAGACCTCTGCCTCTCCTGCTACTGAAGGGTCGAAAGCCAATCTAATCGGGAGGTAACAGTCATAAGGAAAGCTCTGGGTGCCAATTCCCCATATTTCCAAGTCTTCTAACTTCTGCAAGGGCAAATGTCTCAGATGCTTTTGGTAGAAATCCCGATACAGGAGGGTTACTTGGGCCCCTGTATCCAGAATAGCCTTCGTGTAGACTCCTTCCACTTGAATGGGGACCACTGGGGAGGGTCCCACTAACTTGGCTGGAAACTTCTTTGGGAGGCCTCATTCCCTGGGACCATGGTTTTGGCCTTTGGTGTTTTTTTCTTTTTCCATCTTTTCCTGGATCTCAATCCCTGTTGGGCCTGGTATGCATTGATTTTTTGCGATTTTTGGGGTTTTGCCTCCAGGTGAGGGGTATTAAGTGCTTTTGATGGGGAATTATTCCCCTCACTTCTCGGCTTCTCTTGCTTTCTGATTCCAATGGAGCTTGCTGGAAATGATGGGCACCGGGTTGACTCCTTCACCGGGGCCCTCTGGAGTTTTCCGCCGGCTGGCGGTAGGTGCCTCGGGTCTTCCTTGGACTGGGGCACACTCGCCCAAAATGGCCAACTCCTCCACAGTTAAAGCAAAAAGCTTCTCCTCTATCCCGCGAGGAGACTGGTGTTGAAACGCTCTGGTACAGCTCTTTCGTGACTTCTTCTTTTTCTCCCACTCCTGAGTTCTTGGACATTAAAGAGGTCAGCATCTGTAATACTTGGGTCATCTGTGACTTTAAGACCGCCTCCTCCGAGTCTCGTTCAGTGGCCATGGCGGATCTAACCCCAACTGAGGGGGGGTAGTGGGTTTCTCGGTCGCCTGCTGGTCTTTCAGCAGGGCCTCTTCATCCCTTATTATTCGCACAAGGTCCGGGTAGTTCAGGGACATGACCCCTCCAGAGGTTTTCAGATGGAGCCAGACTGGATCAGAATGCAATGCTCCCCTTAAAATCTGCTTCATCCTAGCCGCACCTATGGCTTGTGGCAGCATCCCCTTCTTAAGGACAATTTGGCACAGCATCTTGTTTAATCTGCGAACATATTCAGACAGTCTTTGTCCTAGAAGTTGAAGGGTATGCTCAAACTGATAGACTAAATCGACCACTTTTTTCCAATTGGTCGAACTCTTCCTGCAACATAGTTAAATAGTCATAGGCAGTACAAGCAGCATTGCTGAACCTAAGGTTCTTCACGGCTTCAGCAGCAGCACCCTTTAAACTTTCACTTATGCACTGCTTCTTTTGGGCTTCCGGTATTTCCCATCCTTCCACAGCCTGAATCACCTGCTCAATCCAGGTGTTGAAATCCTCTTCCCCGAGTGGTACAGGTTGTTTTCCTAAAAAGATCCTGAGCTTCCGGTACCCGGCCTCTACGTGTACCGTACTACTCTTCTGGCACTTCGTGACAAGGTCCCCTAAAGCATTTAAAAGTTCAGGGCCTATAATGGTTAGAGGTGTCCCCGGGGCTGTCATCTCTTTGGAACTCTTTGGAATTTTGGGTGATTGCGGAGGTTCCTTCTTTATAATCTTTGCGTGCGCCAAGCGGTACGTCTTATTGCCTATAGACTGCACACTCTGACCTCTAAATTCTTCCGGCATTTCATCCCCCCACTCTATCAGCGCGAAGGTGCGGGAATTCTCTTCCTCTGTCTTGAGGTCAATTAACCATCCTTTATGGTCCGGGGACAGGAGCTCTATGAGCTGTTCTATGTCACTCCCCGACCAATTCCCTCGGGGGAGTTCAATCACTGCAGCCATGTCCAGGAAGACATCGGCGGATAAGCACCACTGGGTCACCGTTAACGGATTCATGCCGGTACTTCTGGCTGGCTTGATTGCAGCGTACAGGTATCCCGGACTCTGGGCCCCCACGTGTAGCGATACGTCCAGCTAAGAAAGCCGCTGGTATGATTTTTGGGCCTGTAACACACCGCTGTCAACCCCCAGCAATTGGCTCTACCCTCCCTTGGCACAGCTAGTAGAGGGTGATAGGATTGTGAGGCCTGCAACTTTAGACAACACAATCCAGCAACAAAAGCACACACAGGGATATAGCGGACACTGACCACTTTACGCCCTGGAAGGTTTTACCCCCCTAATGACTAGGCCATTTTTTGCAATGTGGCACTGCGTCACTTTAACTGACAATTGCGCGGCTGTACCCAAACAAAAATGATGTATTTTTTTCCCCACAAATAGAGCTTTCTTTTGGTGGCATTTGATCACCTCTGCGGTTTTTATTTTTTTGTGTTATACAAAAAAAAAAGACCGACAATTTTGAAAACAAAACAATATTTTTTACTTTCTGCTATAATACATATCCCCCAAAAATATATAAAAAAACACATTTCTTCCTCAGTTTAGGCTGATATGTATTCTGCTACATGTTTTTGGTTAAAAAAATCACAATAACCCTATATTGATTGGTTTGCACAAAAGTTATAGTGTCTGCAAAATAGAGATTTATGGCATTTTTATTATTATTATTTTTTTTTTATTATTATTAGTAATGGTGGTGATCTGCAATTTTTAGCGGGACTGCGACATTGCAGCAGACAGATCGGACACATTTGACACTTTTTTGGGACCACTGATCTCTGTATAAATAACACTGGCAGGGAAGGGGTTAACACTAGGGGGCGATAAAGGGGTTAAGTGTGTCCTAGGAATGTGTTTCTAACTGTGGGAGAGAGTAGACTGACTGGGAGTACAGAGAGATTGCTGTTCCTAATCACTAGGAACAGACAATCACACTGTACTCCCCTGACACAACGGGGATCTACTTTGTTTACATGGGCAGATCCCCGCTCTGCCTCTCTGATGAGCGATCGCGAGTGGCAGGAGGACATCGCGGCCACCGGACCCGCACAGCCACAGTGTCTCGTGCATGAACCGACGTACGGGTACATCGTTTTGCGCAATAGGGCTGCCCTGCCACAGTATACATGCGGTGGGTGGTCCTTAAGTGGTTAATTATAGTGCCTGGGGGCAGGGGGTCCCCTTAGTCTGCCTGTAAAGTGGTGTATTTGTACTGTGTATAGAACCTGCTGCAGCAAAACTGACATATATATAAAAAAAATTACATTAAAATTGATTTTTCCTGCAAACTTTCTTTATTTTGTAAACAACGGCTTGGGGAGTCAGTCTGTATGGTGAGGCCACAATTTAGTGCACTCAGAACAAGATTATAGATTTTTTGGATAAATTCTGGTGTCTCTTTGGATGGAAATAACAACAAATTACAGTGAGCAAGCCTCATGTGAAGAAGCAAAATTATAGTACATCGGGCCAAGCAGTGGCGGAATTATCAGGGTCGCAACAGTCGCAGTTGCGACTGAGCCCTGTAATTCCGCCAAGTCCGGGGGGCCCGCCACCCGCCCGTGTGAGGTGCCCGACCGCCGCCCGCCAGTGTGAGGGGCCCACCTGACTGTCATGTCATCACTGTGTTGGCCTGGTGCATGCTGTTCGTTCCAGGGATCTGGTGCTTTCGCCCACTAAGAGAAGGCAGAGGCAGCGCTGAGAGACTGGGGCCGCCCCGCTCCGAGCTGAGAGGAGTGTGATTGGCCGGTTTTTCAGTAGGCGGTGCTCTCCCAGCATTTAGTGAAGGTTATGGGGTTGTGATTGGCTGGACGTCCTGTAGGCGGTGCTCTCCCAGGGTTAGTCGTGTTTGGCCCAGGTTTTTTCAAACTGTCACTGGGCATGTAGAGACAGGAACGGCCGGTTACACTGCAAATTAGTGGGACATGGACCATCAGCTGGCCGAGTTGGATGAAGGGAGTCCCGGGCCGTCATGCTCCTCCAGTGACTGTCAGATCATGACATTTGTTCTCATTTTTCCCCTCCTTTTTCCCCCTCCCATTGAAGTTGTTGAGCGGGGGGGGTCGGGCTGCTGCCGCGGAACGGAGGTTCATTCTACATTCGTTCTATACCTAACTTCTCTGATCTCATCAGTTGTTGAGCGGGGGGGGGGGGGGGCGGGGGATCTGCCGAGAAAGAACAGAACAGAGGTTTTTTAGTGTAGGCTTTATTCTAAGTTGTCGAGCGGGGGGGGGGTTCTAATTCAGGATAGCAGAGCGGGGTTGACATACCGCTGCTGCCTGCGTGTCTTCAGAGAGTCTCCTTCTCCTCCTCCTTGCGGGAAATAAGATCCTCTCGCGGGTCTGCGGGAACTGAGTGTCCGTGCGTGAAGTTCCCGCAGAATCCGTGCGTGTTGGGAGGTATGCACTTACTCTAGCCCTGCAGCCGCAGAACAGATGCCTTTGATCCTTCTCACACGCTCCCCCCTCCTCTCCCTCCCTGTGCTTGATAATGGAGGTGAAGTCCGCTCCAGCCAGCTACTGTCTCTGATGTTTTTCCAACCACTGCACGGTGCCTCTCTGATCCCCCCCCCCCCCCTGTGCTCTCCCCCCCCTGTGCTCTCCCCCCCCCCCGTGCTCTCCCCCCCTGTGCTCCCCCCCCCTGTGCTCTCCCCCCCTGTGCTATCCCCCCCCCCCCCGTGCTCTCCCCCCTCCTCTACTTGGGCTTGATAACAGGTCACTCACTGCAATGGCTCCTTTTCAGCCTCACAGACTGCACACCTCCTGTCCCTGCTTTCTCTGCATGCCTGCTTGCTGTGAATCTCCCTGAGCTCCCTCAAACACCACAGTAGAAGAGGGGGCACATTTAGGGCCGGTTCACACTGCTGCGAGGTCAAACATCACATGTGATTCGCACTGCACTGCTGTGCAAATCTCATGTGATGTCTGTGCGATGCAAATTCAGCCATACAGATTGTATGGCTGAAATCGCATTCAGATCAAACTCACACAGGGCCCATTTTTTGGTCCACACCAGAATCGGATCGCATGGGTGTTCACACCCATGCGATCCAATTCCTGTCCGAATTCACAGTTCGCATATGCAAACTTTACTGGAGGTGTCATTAACATTGTATTGACACCCCCAGCAGTTCGCAAAGGGCAGTGTAAACTGCCTGTGAGTTGTATGCGATGCGGGAACCCATACTGGATTCGCAGGGTTCCCGCATCGCTGCAGTGTGAACTGGGCCTAAGAGTACCTGTCTTGCTTAGCAGTAGCCTGGCCTGTCATCACAAATTCTGGCCCTGCTACCCGCACCTACGATTTCTGCGGGGAAGCAAGCAGCGAGTACTTCTGGCTCCCTTGCCGGCCTGGCCAACCACAACTCACAAACGGCCGTCAGGAAAACACTTTGGGAAAAAAATTGTCTGTGATTCTGAATTGTGCATGCGCAGTCTGAAGCCAGCCGTTTAGTGAACTGCTGGGCTCAGCCTCAGATTAGGCAGTGGGATGTGGTTTAAATTCACACACCCCACCACACAAGTAGAGGCTGATCCCAGCAGTTCACTAATCGGCTGGCTCCAGACTGCGCATGCACAGTCCAGAGTCACAGACAAGGATTTTTCTTCTAAAGTAGTTTATCGCCAGCCGCTCATGAGTTGTGACCAGGCTAGGAGGTATTAAACCACCTGCAAACCACACTAATTTCATGATACGCCCCTGCCCCAAAAATCAGCAAAAAAAATGTCAAAAAACATCTTTTTTTGGGGGGGTAAGTGACAGATCACTGCAAGGCCACACACAGGCCTATAGTACTTAATTGTGTGCGATCTGTGCTGGTGTCACAGAGCTGAGGGGGTGTGACAGGTGAGATCTGCTGGTGTGTGCCTAGAACAGATCACTCTGCTCCTCCCATCCTCTACACTGACCCCCAATAATGATGGGGACCATCCTCCTCCATATACATACATGTCTAAGTCCCAGTCACACCGCTGCGACTTTATTTACTTTGACAGTTCCAAATCACGTGACAAGTTGCACCCCATTCCTGCAATGGACTAGTTCATATAAGCGGTGGTACTTGAGGGAGGGTGGCAGCGGTGGTACTTGAGGGGGGGTGGCAGCGGTGGTACTTGAGGGAGGTGGCAGCGGTGGTGCCATCCTCTCCCACCACCACCTGTGCCTCCTTACTGATCCCATCCCCCCACCTCTGATCTCATCCCTATCCCCACCCCCCATTACTTCTACAACAGAGGTGATGGGGGGAGGATAGGGATGAGATCAGTGGTGGGGGGATGGGATCAGTAAGAGGCACAGGTGGTGGTGGAAAAATGTAAAAAATATGTGGTGTTGGGGTGTGTTGCACTGCCTTCCACCTGAATGGTGGTGTGGGTAGAGAAATACTTAAGTGCTAATTAAGTGAGATCCACCTCCACAAGGGTGGTTGTATCCAAATTGATAGTGAACCTTCCAAAGTGATAATGGCATCTTCAATTGTTGTGTCAAGTGAAACCCGTTGCTACATGCCACCTATGAAGAGAGAATCAATGATCGAGTCGCTCTTCCTGGGGGCCAGTCAACAAGGGATGTGTAGAAAAACTTGGTTGCTAAGAGTTTAGGAATTAACCTGAAAAGTGATCCAAACTCGTGTCACCCTTCAACGGGTGGTATTAACCCTTACTGGTTAAATTAGAAACACTCAAGTGCACTAAATGCTAAATCAGGTGTTCAAACAACATATGCTAAACATCACAGCAATAAGCATCAGGATAAAAAAACATATAGTATAGTTGCCCTATAATCAAACACCTGTGGGCAGTACTTCGTGAAGAAAAAATAAATAAAAATAATAATAATATTTTTTTTTTCACAAAGTACTGAGTGTTTCTAATTTAACCAGTACCCCTCAAGTACCACCGCTGACACCCCCCCTGAAGTTGAAATCAGAAACAGAAATGTCTTACTTTGTTGTACAGTGTAAAAAAATTAAGTATCAAAATCAGGCTTTCGGGAGGGGGGGCCCTTTCATGATTTCTTGCACCGGGGCCCTGGAGTCTCTAGTTACGCCACTGGGGCCAAGGTTTACAGTTTTTTTAAATATAACGTCAGTGACCTCATCATCATCATCCTCCCCTCCATCCTCATCATCACTGGAGCCAACTTGGCAATATGCTGTGGCTGGGGGAACATGAAAGAAAAGCCCGGAGCAGAAAGAAATAATGCCATAGGCGGAGGGCTGGCATGTCTGAGTGAACAGGGTATGGAAATGTGAAGGGATTAATGATTGGCTTAAATGAAGTGTAAGGGGGAGGGGTTAAGGCTAGATAAAAAGGTAATCCCCGCCCCCTAAGTCAACACAGCGTGGGGGAAAGTTCCCACCCACCCTCCCTGATTTATGTATTTAGTTTTTATGTTGGGCGTTTTTGTTTTCTGTGTTTTATTTTATTACAGGTGATTGGACTGTCGTGGCAGTGGCGGGTGTTTGGTCTTTGTGGGGGAATGAAGATACCTCAAAAGCAAGTGGTCAGGACCTATCGGTGGTATGGGTTCTGAGGGTGTATTCCAGCTAACAGGGTTTAGCTGGATGAGTTTGATAATGGGGGCACTGCGGTCAGTGGTCGTCTCTGAGCAGCTGGTTGGCTTGAGGCCTATGACCATTTAAGGTACCGCAGTGTCAGGTGGTTTGTTATGATTAGAATTATTAATATTATTATGCTAATTAGAGGTTCCTGCAAAGACCAACGCTAGGTGGCAATGTTTAGGAGAACGTGGGTTTCTGATGATGTTTGATGATGGTGTTTTGTTATAACTGATGTAAAGTTTAAAATAAAGGAGGCTGCTACGGCCATGTTTTACTCCAAGCAAAAGGTGTGGTCTCATGGTTTAAGTATAAGTAAGGTTATGGGGTAGAAGGTGGTAAGCAGATCAGTAATACATCTGTTATACAATAGTCATGTCAATTTGTGTACCAGTGTTCTCCCCTCTCTGTAGGCTCGTGTTACTACCTTCCTCAACCTCAGAACCAACATCTGAATCAAGTAAAGAGAGGCCCGGAATGAAAAGACAGAAAGAAAAAGTAATGGAGGGCCGGGCATGACAAGGTGGAGAGTAAAGGCAACACAGGGTTAAAAAAATCTGGGAAGTTTGGAGAGGGAGGAGACAGGAGTAATATGTGCTGGAGGGGAGGAGCGCTTTAAATATGAAGGGGCGGGAACGCCTGGGAACATTTTGTGAGGAGACAGTGAGGGAGAGGAAGTTTTTCCCACCCACCCTCCCTATTGTTTGGTGTTTGTCTTGTTTGTGTGTTTTCTTGTGTTTCAGGTCAGATGGATTTGGGTTGTCGTAACAGCTGTGTACTGGCGGTGTCTTTGGTCTTTGACGGTGGCATAAAACAGATGTGAGGCGAAACGCGTTAGCCATCCTTCCCTGCATGTATACTACCTGCATTTGTCGTTTTGGATTTATGGATTTATTTTGAATTTGGATTTTTACCTGAAATTTTGGAATAAATAACTGTCTATACAGACTGCGGCAGTTCAGGGTTTCCTTTTCTTCCCAGGCATAAAACAGATGTGATAGAAGTGGTGGGGGGCTCATCGGTGGTATGTGCCCCTCTGGTGTATTCCAGTGAAACGGTGTCTGCTGGAATATGGGTATGGTTGCACTGCGGGAAGGGGTTGTCTCCGAGCTGTGACACGGCTGGAGGCCTGGTATGGTAAAATTTTGGTCCCGCAGTGTATTGGTGGAAAAAGTGTTAAAAGTTCGGGGTGCCGTCAGAGACCAACAGACTGGGAGTTAAACTGTTAAAGTTATGGAAGTGAAAGTATTATTTTATATTGGAGTTTTATCTAATTATGTTTTAATAAAAAGGCTGTTATGACCAGTTATACTCCAACTCTGGTGTGGTCTAATTATTATAGATTGGTTAAGATAAGGGGTATGTAATTTAAGGGGGTAGAATGGTATGGGTAAAGTGTTGGGAATATCTCGATTACACTGGTCATGGCTGTGCATCGTGGCTGATGCTGTGTTCAAATAACTCAGCTGACTCTTCCATGCCTGATGCTGGGGCTATGGCAGCCGTTGCTGTGGACAAGGAGGCAGAATAAGCCACTCTGGCAGCTGCAGTGGACTGTGCACCAGGGATGAGCCGAACACCCCCCTGTTCGGTTCGCACCAGAACCTGCGAACAGACAAAATGTTCGTGTAAACTTTAGAACCCTATTAAATACAATGGACTCGAACGTTCGAAATCTAAAGTGTTAATTATAAAGGCTAATATGCAAGTTATTGTCCTAAAAAGTGTTTGGGGACCTGGGTCCTGCCCCAGGGGACATGTATCAATGCAAAAAGAAGTTTTAAAAACGGCCATTTTTTCGGGAGCAGTGATTTTAATAATGCTTAAAATGAAAAAATAAAAGTGAAATATTCCTTTAAATTTCGTACCTGGGGGGTGTGTATGATATGCATGTAAAGTGGCGCATGTTTCCCGTGCTTAGAACTGTCCCTGCAAAAAATGTCATTTTTGAAAGAAAAAAAATGCATTTAAAACTGACTCGCGGCTATTAATGAATTGTCGGCTCCCGGCAATACATACAAAAGTCATTGAGAAAAAAAAAAAAAAAAGCGTGGGGGTTCCCCAGAATTCAATTACCAGGCCCTTCAGATCTGGCATGGATTTTAAGGGGAACTCCACCCCAAGTTTAAAAAAAAAATGGCGTGGAGTCCCCCTAAAAATCCATACCAGACCCCTTATCCGAGCACGCAACCTGGCCGGCCGCAGGGGAAAAGGGGGGGACGAGAGAGCGGCCCCCCCTCCCTCCTGAACCGTACCAGGCCACATGCCCTCAACATGGGGAGGATGTCCCCATGTTGATGGGGACAAGGGCCTCATCCCCACAACCCTTGCCCGGTGGTTGTGGGGGTCTGCGGGCGGGGGGCTTATCGGAATCTGGAAGACCCCTTTAACAAAGGGGACCCCCAGATCCCGCCCCCCCCCTATGTGAATTGGTAACGGGTACATTGTACCCCTACCATTTCACGAAGAAAGCGTAAAAAAAATGTTTAAAAAAACACACAAACACCTTGAAAAAGTCCTTTATTTAAAAAAATAAATAAATAAACATTCCAGCGGTGAAATCCAGTGTCCCGCGGCGATCCCGATGTCCAGCGCTGTCCTTCATTGGTTGTGCCTGAGCGGACCTGATGGGGAACTCCCTCTCAGTATTTTAAATGTATAGACCCGCCCCTTCTAAAGTTCCCCATCAGGTCCGCTCAGCGGACGAGATGCGGAACATGAGAAGGGGCGAGTCTATACATGTATTACCAAAGTGAGAGCAGTTCCCCATCAGGTCCGCCCCCTCGGTATGTCAGACCCGCCTACGTCATTGGCTTGAGCGGGGAACTTCCTTCACTATGTAAATTTAAATTTACATAGTGAAGGAAGTTCCCCGCTCAAGCCAATGACGTAGCCGGTCCGACATACCGAGGAGGCGGACCTGATGGGGAACTGCTCTCACTTTGGTAATACATGTATAGACCCGCCCCTTCTCATGTTCCGCATCTGGTCCGCTGAGCGGACCTGATGGGGAACTTTAGAAGGGGCGGGTCTATACATTTAAAATACTGAGAGGGAGTTCCCCATCAGGTCCGCTCAGGCACAACCAATGACGGACAGCGCTGGACATCGGGATCGCCGCGGGACACTGGATTTCACCGCTGGAATGTTTTTTTTGTTTTTTTTTTAAATAAAGGACTTTTTCAAGGTGTTTGTGTGTTTTTTTAAACATTTTTTTACGCTTTCTTCGTGAAATGGTAGGGGTACAATGTACCCCTTACCAATTCACATAGGGGGGGCCGGGATCTGGGGGTCCTCTTTGTTAAAGGGGTCTTCCAGATTCCGATAAGCCCCCCGCCCGCAGACCCCCACAACCACCGGGCAAGGGTTGTGGGGATGAGGCCCTTGTCCCCATCAACATGGGGACATCCTCCCCATGTTGAGGGCATGTGGCTTGGTACGGTTCAGGAGGGAGGGGGGGCCGCTCTCTCGTCCCCCCCTTTTCCCCTGCGGCCGGCCAGGTTGCATGCTCGGATAAGGGGTCTGGTATGGATTTTTAGGGGGACTCCACGCCATTTTTTTTTTATTTGGGGTGGAGTTCCCCTTAAAATCCATGCCAGATCTGAAGGGCCTGGAATGGATATTTGGGGGAACCCCACGTCAATTTTTTTTTTATTTGCGGCGGGGTTCCCCTTAATATCCATTCCAGACCTGAAGGGCCTGGTAATTGAATTCTGGGGAACCCCCACGCTTTTTTTTTTTTTTTTTCTCAATGACTTTTGTATGTATTGCCGGGAGCCGACAATTCATTAATAGCCGCGAGTCAGTTTTAAATGCATTTTTTTCTTTCAAAAATGACACTTTTTGCAGGGACAGTTCTAAGCACGGGAAACATGCGCCACTTCACATGCATATCATACACACCCCCCAGGTACGAAATTTAAAGGAATATTTCACTTTTATTTTTTCATTTTAAGCATTATTAAAATCACTGCTCCCGAAAAAACGGCCGTTTTTAAAACTTCTTTTTGCATTGATACATGTCCCCTGGGGCAGGACCCGGGTCCCCAAACACTTTTTAGGACAATAACTTGCATATAAGCCTTTATAATTAGCACTTTAGATTTCTCCCATAGATTTTTCGAATTTGCCGCGAACACCCCAATTTGTTCGTTGTTCGGCGAACGGGCGAACAGGCAATGTTCGAGTCGAACATGAGTTCGACTCGAACTCGAAGCTCATCCCTACTGTGCACTAGACTCAGCTTGGGTGACAGAGAACGAGGAGAATGAGTATGGTTTAGTAAGCCAGTTCACCACCTCCTCTGCATGCTGTGGCTGGATAGCACGGACAAACTCACTAAAAATAGACAAGGTGCCCTGCCTGAGGGCAGACCACGTCCACCCTTGTCTGTGAACACAGACACTGCTGGCCCCCTCACAGAGGCATGGGAACGTCTGCATCTCCTTGTCCTCCCAGACACGATGGGGGGCTTAATACCCACACTTAATAGAAACTGGGAAATTGGATGCACTTTATTGAATGAAAAGTGGTGTTTTGTGCGCTTTAAATTGAGGACTGACGCTGACAGAAATGTAAAATCTATGAAAAAATTAAGAAAAACATCAGCGTCGCAGTCAGAAAAACTGCAGCTGACAATTAAAAAAAAAAAATGGGGGCAAGCAGGGGCAGGGGCTTACCTAGAGCATTTGGCACCCGGGGCGGATCCTATATCTGGCACCCCCCCCCCCACTTTAAAATGTAAAAACACCCCACTGTACCCCCGGCATACCTCTGCATCCTTTAATATCTCTTTGTCACTACTGTGTACCCCCTCTCCACAACTGCACTTCTGGACCCCTTTACATTACACAGCACCATGCACCTCTGGACCCCTTTACATTACACAGCACCCCGCACCTCTGGACCCCTTTACATTATACAGCCCCCTGCACCCCTTTACATTACACAGCACCCTGCACCTCTGGGCCCCTTTAAATTACACAGTCCCCTGCACCTCTGGGCCCCTTTACATTACACATCCCCCTGCACCTCTGGACCCCTTTACATTACACAGCACCCTGCATCTCTGGACCCCTTTAAATTACACAGCACCCTGCATCACTGGACCCCTTTACATTACACAGCACCCTGCATCACTGGACCCCTTTACATTACACAGCACCCTGCATCTCTGGACCCCTTTACATTACACAGCACCCTGCATCACAGGACCCCTTTACATTACACAGCACCCTGCATCTCTGGACCCCTTTACATTACACAGCACCCTGCATCACTGGACCCCTTTACATTACACAGCACCCTGCATCACTGGACCCCTTTACATTACACTGCACCCTGCATCTCTGGACTCCTTTACATTACACATCACCCTGAAACTCTGGACCCCTTTACAATACACAGCACCCTGCATCTCTGGACCCCCCTGCATGTTACACAGACCCCCTTCAGTGTACCCACCCCTTCAATGCAGACCCCCCTGTTCAGTGTAGCCCCTCCCTCGTTCAGTGTAGCCCCTCCCTCGTTCAGTGTAGCCCCTCCCTCGTTCAGTGTAGCCCCCCCAATCAGTGTAGCCCCCCATTCAGTGCAGCCCCCCGTTCAATGCAGCCCCCCCTTCAGTACCTCAGCGCAGCGGCACATGCACAGCAGGTCCCCTCCCCCTGTTTTCACATAAACAGAGAGGAGGGGGAGGCGGCTTCACTCTGCTGCTCGACATGCTGTGTGACATCCGGGATCGCAGCACAGACAGGCAGTCAGCGAGAGGAGAGGAGGGGAGGGGATGGTAGGTGCAGCGGTGTCACCCTGCACCCCCCCCACTCCCCCTTGCCACTGTAGCTAGCTCGCCTCTGAGCTCTCCCTGCCTGTCACAGTGTGGCGCCGCCGCTGCTTAAACCCGCGGCGCTCAGCGGGTGTACTCAGAATCGCGGAGGGGGTGCCGGTCTGACACCCCCCCAGTGTGTGGTACCCGGGGGCGGCCTGCCCCCCTTGCCCCCCCCTTAGTACGTCTCTGGGCAGGGTGTAGCTGGCCAGCTAAGACCTGTCCTAAGTTGCTAATGTGGCTTACATGCATATATAGCTAGACCTGCTAATAATGTTAATACAGTGCATATGCTCATTTGTGAGAGATAACAGCAGAGTTATTTACTGTGACTTTATATATGGATGTCATATAACAATTGTATATTGTGTTCACAGAAGCAAATAAAAAATATGCCTTTTAAGATGTATTATTAATGACAGCAGAATTGCAACCAGAAAGCATAGAGTTAAGCTTTTGTGACTCATCAGAAGTTTTAGCCAATCACAACCAATCTCACTGAGCAAATGTCTCTGGCCAATCATAGCCAGCATTTCACTCATGTTCTGTCTAGGAAATCTCATAGCACATGTCTAGAATTTCATTTTACATCAGAGTGTGGAGATGAACAGTTCAGATCCATCCAGAGTCCAGTTTTATGGAAGCAAGTGGCCAAAATAGGTATTTAATACAGTTATATAAGTTCCTATTGTTAATAATGTGATTAGAATACTGAAACAAGTTATGTGTTCACTTGTAGTTCCACCAAACCAGGTTTGCAAACAATCAAACCAGGAATCAAACCAGGTTTGCAAACAATCAAACCAGGAATCAAACCAGGTTTCAAACAAACGTTCAAGCAATCAAACCAGGTTTCAAACCAAGTTTCAGAGCAAACAGCATTATAGAGCAAGTCCCAGATAGATCATAAAGTGTCTAAAGTATTTAAAGTGAAAGTACAGATACTGAAGAGAGAAATATATCTACCATTTTATGTAGAATTACAAGATTGAACAGTTGAACCGACATTTGTTATACTTTATTAAACACGTGTTTGTACATGGACTTCCTGCTGCTAAATTGTCAGTGTTATATAAGAAGAAAAGCTGAAGTGAATAAAGAAGTTATCTTAAAGGTTTGGTGTGCTCTTTAAACCTACTGCTTCCATAGAACGGTGCTAGAGGAATTATAAAGTAACAGATAGTCTTGTTTGGACTAAAAGATCAGAGAAATCAAAATTCTTCTAATGCCACACCGCATAAAGGCACTTCATAGTGCTGCGCCTGCCACACAGGGGACTAAAAAAAGAAGAGAAAACAAACAAAAAAACACGCAGCGACCAAAAACAAGGGTATACAGCACTGTATACAGCATTAAATGTTATGTAATGCTGTGTTAAATACTGCACTACACTAGCACACTACACTATACTGACACACTATACTCACACTACACTATACTGATACACTATACTCACACTACACTATACTGATACACTATACTCACACTACAGTATACTGATACACTATACTCACACTACACTATACTGGCACACTATAATCACACTACACTACACTGACACACTATACTCACACTACACTAGCACACTATACTCACACTACACTATACTGACACACTATACTAACACTACACTATACTGACACACTATACTCACACTACACTATACTGTCACACTATAATCACATTACACTATACTGACACACTATACTCACACTACACTATACTGGCACACTATAATCACACTACACTACACTGACACACTATACTCACACTACATACACTATACTGACACACTATACTCACACTACACTATACTGACACACTATACTCACACTACACTATACTAACACACTATACTCACACTACACTATACTGACACACTATACTCACACGACACTATACTGGCACACTATAATCACATTACACTATACTGACACACTATACTCACACTACACTATACTGGAACACTATAATCACACTACACTACACTGACACACTATACTCACACTACACTATACTGACACACTATACTCACACTACACTATACTCACACTACACCACACTACACTATACTGTCACACTATAATCACATTACACTATACTGACACACTATACTCACACTACACTATACTGGAACACTATAATCACACTACACTACAGTATACTGACACACTATACTCACACTACAGTATACTGACACACTATACTCACACTACACTATACTGACACACTATACTCACACTACACTATACTATACTACACTATACTGACACACTATACTCACACTACACTATATTGTCACACTATAATCAAACTACACTATACTGACACACTATAATCACATTACACTATACTGACACACTATACTCACACTACACTATACTAACACTACACTATACTGACACACTATACTCACACTACACTATACTGACACACTAGAAGAGATGTATATGAGTACATTCATCCAACACTAGTGCAAAGGCAATGTGCAAAATAACATATAAACAATATCTATACATGAGAGCTGCACATTATAAAGCAAAAATAGCTCAACATTAATAAATCTGAAAAGGGTAATTAACTGCACTCAAAGTACATGTGCATCGATATAACATAAATATCGTGGTAGGTGAATAAAGTTCCAAAAAATCTCCATAGAGATATGAAGTAAAGTCCCATAAACACTCTGTTATTCAAAAACACTTCTGTGATCAGAAACACCCGTGACTCAATGTGTCTTCTTTTCACAGACACTCATATGTGCATTCTACTCACCAGAGCATGTTGACCCCATTACAGGTAGTCAAATACAGCATGTGTGGATGTATCCTATGAAAAGAGAAAACATTTGGGGCGAGTTTCGCTGGTCTTGCTCCTAAATTCCTGGGTGCTCGGACCGGCTCATATAGAGGTAAAGAAAACACCTCTCATAGTGAAGTAAGTCCAAATAGTTTTATTTATAACACACTGGCAGCGTGTGACAGTTTAAAAACATATACAAACAGGGAACGCCCACCCGCGTTCCAAGAAAACGCAGGTGTTACGCTTAATTCCACCCAACGCGTTTCATCAGTGTGCGTCTGACGTCATCAGGGGTAACATGTCCGTACACGTCACCTCCCAAATATAGATACACAACCGCTCTCTCAGATGATCCAATCCAAATCAATCATCCCTAATTAACCTAAAACGTCACACAGTGAACTCTTTTGAAATATATACTGTATAAACAGTATGGAAATTAAACGACATTATATTTAAACTTGCTTTACTATATTTAAATATTAATACATTTCTAATTGCAGACTTAGTCTTATATACTCAAAATAAACCTCTGGTGGCCTTTAAAGGGGGTAAATATTTGCTGAATGTATACTCATACAGTGCCCTCTAGTGACAAGTTATCATATGGCACCTCAAAAATATACTATCAAATGAAAAACTATTACATTTAAATGTAGCGCACTCACCCCCTTCACCTGCCCTTTGGCTCCTCGCAGGTAGAGAGGGCACACTACGCCACAAGCTCGTACCCTCCTGTGTAAAGAGGTTGAGCAGTGTTGTTGGTGCGTCTCTACAAACCTAGAAACCAGAATCCTCCAGAGAATGGTTCTCACCTCTATAAATGACAGAGATAAGTCCTTGTCCCCCCCAGTGACTTGAATGTCCGCACCAGCTGCAACTCCAACGTAGAGTTTATTTCTCTTTAATAACAGTCTCTGATAAGTAAAGGTTAGACATGTGCAAAAGGAAAAAAAATATTTGTTTCATTTTAATTCGTTAATTAATTAATTTCGTTTAGTTGGATTCGTTAAATTTGTTAAATTTGTTTTTGGAATTCGTTTAGTTTTCGACCGAATTCGAAAAATCGGTCGCATTCGAAAATATTTCAACCAAATTCGAAAATATTTCTACCGGATTCGATAATATTTCATCCGCATTCGTTAATATTTCAACCAAATTCGATAATATTTCAACCGAATAGAAAAGATTATAATAAAATAGAAAAACAGAGAATAGACTAGAAAAACAATAGAACAGAATATATTATATTTTATTCTATTCTGTTCTATTCTTTTATATTCTATTCAAATCTTTTCAGATCTTCTGCAGACTATTAGCATCTATTTCATTTTTCTTTTCTTTTTCTTTTTTTGCATTAGAGCAGCCATTTCCTTTATTTCATCAGATATCCTGCAGACTATTAGCATCTATTTCATTTTTTTTTACAGATTACTATTTATTTCCATCAGATCTCCTGCAGACTATTAGCATTTATGTATTTTTTTTGCAGATCTCCTGCAGACTATTAATATCTATTTCATTTTCTCATCAGATCTGCAGACTATAAGCATCTCTTTAATTTTTTTTGCAGGTCTCCTGCAAACTATTAGCAGCCATTTCCCTGTGTATAGAGAAATAAGCGGTGATGATGTCTCTTGTTGTCTCTTCCTCAAACCGTTCCTCCATTCATAAATGAAATAGATGCTAATAGTCTGCAGGAGATCTGCTGGAAATAAAGGAAATGGATCGTAATCTGCAATCTGGAGGTGATTGTCTCTCTATAGATAGAGGAGGGGGGGAGGTGATGACATCACACTGTATTTGTATATTTATAAAACCATGTTCCGAAATTCGAATTTTGTATAGAATGAATTCAAATTTGAATCAAAAAGATTAGAATAGAATCGAAAATATTGGAAAGAATTGAATAGAAAAACAATAGAACAGAATAGAATAAAATACTATATATATATATTATATTGTATTCTATTCTGTTCCATTTGTTTTTCTAGTCTATTTTCTATTTATATTCTAATCTTTTCTATTCAAATTTGAATTCATTCTATACTTAATTCGAATTTCAGAAGATGGTGTTATATATATATATATATATATATATATATATATATATATATATAAAACCATTTTCCAAAATTCGGTTTTTCATATAGAATTAAATCGAATTTGAATAGAAAATATTCGAAAATAATAGAAAACAATATCATAAAAGAAACAATAAAACAAATCATTAAAAAAAAATATATATATTATATATATATATATATATATATATATATATATATATATATATATATATTTTTTTTTATTGTTTCTTTTATGATATTGTTTTCTATTATTTTTCGAATATTTTCTATTCAAATTCGATTTAATTCTATATGAAAAATCGAATTTTGGAAAATGGTTTATATATATATATATATATATATATATATATATATAACCATTTTCCAAAATTCGATTTTTCATATAGAATTAAATCGAATTTGAATAGAAAATATTCGAAAAATAATAGAAAACAATATCATAAAATAAAAAATAAAAATGTGTATATATATATATATATATATATATATATATATATATATAATATTTTTGTTTTAAAGATTTGTTTTATTGTTTCTTTTATGATATTGTTTTCTATTATTTTCGAATATTTTCTATTCAAATTTGATTTAATTCTATATGAAAAATCGAATTTTGAAAAATGGTTTTATATATATATATATATATATATATATATATATTTCTGAAATTCGAATTTAGTATAGAATGAATTCAAATTTGAATAGAAAAGATTAGAATAGAAAAGAACAGAATAAAAAAAATAAGAGAATACAATAAAGCAGAATAGAAAAATAATTATATATATATATATATATATATATATATATATATATATATATATATATATATAAAACCGTCCATCTTCCGAAATTCGAATTTAGTATAGAACGGTTTAGATTAGAATAGAAAAGGTTATATATATATCTATATCTATAGATATAAATATATATTTTATTTTTTATAGGGTGAGGGTGAGCGTGAGGGTTAGGGTCAGGGTTGGGGTTAGGGATGGGGTTAGGGTTTCCCCTTGAAGAATTAGGCTTGGACTCAGTGATTGGAATAGAATAAAATAATATTTTATACTAATCTGTTCAATTGTTTTTCTAGTCTATTCTTTTCTATTCAAATCTTTTCTATTCTAATTAATTCTATAGGAAATTTGAATTTCAGAAGATGGATATATATATATATATATATATATATATATATATATATATATATATATATATGTATATGTATATATATAATTATTATTATTATTATTATTATTATTATTATTATTATTATTTTTTTTTTTTTTTCAGATCTGTTCTATTTTTTTTCTATGCAATTCTTTTCTAATTTTTTCTATTTTATTGTAATCTTTTCTATTCAAATTCTATTTCATTCTGTATGTGTGTATATATATATATATATATATATAAAACCATCTTCCGAAATTCGAATTTCGTATAGAATGAATTCAAATTCGAATCGAAAAGATTAGAATAGAATAGAAAATATTGGAAAGAATCGAATAGAAAAACAATAGAACAGAATAGAATAAAATATAATATATATTAACCCTAACCCTAATATTTATTCGAATTTTGTATAGAATGATTTTGAATTAGAATAGAAAAGATTAGGGGGGCGTGGTTTCGGCATGCTGTAGAGCGGTCGCACTTCTCCTGAGCTCCGGCGCCGACCCAGCTAAAAGCACCTGAACCGACACTGCGACATCGTTTACACCCGAAACAAGGATGCGGAGGAAGCTGGGCAAGCCCACACCCAAAAAAGGCACCTCGGCGGGCTCGATAAAGTGCTATTTAGCATCCGAACCGGACGCCATGGAAGACCTGGATGGCCTGGGCCGATCACCGCTTGGCGCGCACTCGGGAGCAGGCTCCGCCTCCCGCAACAGGCCTGGACTCAGGCGTTGTTCCCCTGACTCGCTGGCCGGATCGGAGGGTGAAGAGAGCTCCCCCAGACACTCGGGAGTTGCCGCTCTGGTAAGCGATCTCCCCACTAAGACGGACCTGGCCTCCCTGCTACTGAGCATAGAGAAGGTCATTAAAAAGGAGGTCTCCGCTGTGCGCGCGGACCTCTCCCATGTACTTGAACGGGTGGAGGAGACTGAGCAGCGCTTAGACCGCCACGCGACCGCCATTAGGGCCTTGCAGGCTTCCTCCCGCCAACTCGCCATAGCCCACAGACTGGCTCTATATAAGATGGAGGACCAGGAAAACCGCAGCAGACGCCATAACATTAGAATCAGAGGTCTCCCCGAGGCTACCGGGGATGATGACCTTCTGCCCTCCGTCCGCGGCATCTTTAATAGTCTCCTGGGCCTACCGCCGGATAACCCGCTGAAAATCGATAGAGTGCACAGGGCCTTGAGGCCTCGCAACTTATCCACCGACACCCCACGGGACGTAATCTGCAGGGTCCACCACTACCCGGAAAAAGAGCTGATTATGAAAAAGGCTAGAGATGCCACCCCAATAGACTTTGATGGCGCCATGCTCTCCCTCTACCCGGACCTTGCCAGGGAAACACTGGAGAGGCGCAGGGCCCTCCGGCCACTAACGGAAATCCTCAGGGCTGCAAACATCAAATATAGATGGGGCTTTCCTGCTGCTCTAATAGCCAACAAGGAAGGTAAAACGGCGGTGCTTCGTTTCCCAGAGGATCTGGAAAAGTTTTGTGCGGACATGACCATTCCTCCCCCAGAGCTTCCTGGATGGCAGGATGTCATTCCCCCTTTAACTGGCAACGCGGGGCCAATGTGGCAGAAGGCGGACCGCAAGCTTCGCTCGTCTGTTCCGGGCTCCTCGCCACACACTGGCTGAGCCCTGTGCTTCTCGATCGTGTCCACACTCTCGTATGAGAATGGTTTGCCTCGTTTTGGCTGTTCACCCACCTGTTTGTTTTTACCTTCAAAAAAAAAAAAAAAAAGAGGAACAGTTCGTTCAGGCCTACCTAACGTATAGCCTCTAGATGGACGGGCAGGGTGAGGCAATGAGGGGACCTGGTTCTCTCTTCTCGGGCTATGGCCTGATGGTGCAGTTCGGTTCTATTTTATTTTATTGTACTTTATACTACTTTTTGATTTTTCTTTTTCATTAGGATATATTGGATATTTTACATGTTTGCTGGGGTTGGCGCCGGGGCATCGGGACACTGCTAAGACCTCTGTTGGGACCGGTGTCCGGATGCCCGGGCCTCTCCGCCCCCTCCTTGGCGGGAGCTGTGGTGCCCTGCGCCTCCGCGCGCCTGTCCCCTTGTGGGGCGGGTGGGCGGGTGTGTTGGGCCTCATGCGCGGCCTGCTTGAGCACGGCAGTTCTATGCGTGCATCTTTAAATAGCCTGATGGGTTGGTCTTTCTTATGTCTGTTTTGTGTTACTAACTTCTCTTCTTTTCTTCCTTTTTCGTTTCTCGCCTTCTCTCATACCTATCTATCCCCACCCCTCCCCTGTACTCGATATCTCCTGCCTCGGATCCGAACACCTGTGAGGAATGTGATCGCGGCTCCCCTCTTCAGCTCTCCATGGCTACGGTAAACCTACTCTCATTTAATGTACGGGGCTTACATTCCCCCGGTAAGAGACACAACCTTTATAGGGAGCTTGGTCGCCTGCGGGGGGACGTGATCTTCCTGCAGGAGACCCACCTTACTCATACGACCTCGGTAAAGTTATTTTCACAACAATACCCCACGTGGTATTATGGCCTCTCGGATATACACAAAGCCAAGGGGGTGGCCATTGGGTTCCGCAGGGGAGCCGCGTTTACATTAGATTCCATGTTAAGTGACCCGTTGGGACGTTTTCTGTTTCTGAGGGGCACCCTGGGCAGTATGCCATGCACTCTGGCGACCCTATATGCTCCTAATCGCAACCAGGCGAGCTTTATTGCTTCCACACTCGGGAAATTACAAGACTTCTCGCGGGGCTGCATCCTCCTAGCGGGTGATTTCAATATTCCCCTGGAACCAGTCATTGACACTTCCAGGGGGAGCTCTAGTATTCCACATAAACAATTGCATTATGTTCGCAAGAAGCTTCACGAAGCGCAACTTATTGACACCTGGAGGACCATGCACCCGCGAGAAAGGGACTTTACCCACTTTTCACAGGTTCACCTAACCTATTCTAGAATTGACCTTTGGTTTATTGATCATCGACACCTACCGTTACTGGTGAGGTTGTCCATTGAGTCTTCACCTATCTCCGACCATATGCCCATTACACTTACTATCAAGGTCTTATCCCTCCCCCTCAAATCCACCAACTGGAAGTTGAACGAGGAACTCATTGCAGATGAGATTGATAGAAAAGCGATAGAGGAGGCTATCTCCTTATATTTTAAAGAAAACTCTCACCCAGACATTTCCCCGGGTACATTGTGGGAAGCCCATAAGGCTTACATACGTGGCAGGCTGATGGAATTAGGATCCAGAAAGAAAAGGGAACGCACATTCCAGCAAACTAAATTGCTCACTGAAATTAAACACCTCGAACAGAGCCACAAAATCAGACACTCACAAGACTTATTCCATGCCTTAACGGAAAAAAGAGAGGAGTTGAAGTCCGTTATGCACTTAGAGCAAAAACAACAGGCTCGTTTAGTTGCCCGAGGTTACTATGAATGGGGAAACAAACCGAGTAAATTATTAGCCCGCTCCTTGCAGCAGAGGAAATCTGCTTCCTTTATTGCAAAAATCAAAACCCCTTCAAATATTATGATACACGATACTCCCTCCATTGCCAAAGAGTTTTGGGAGTTTTACCAGCAATTATATAATGTACCACATTCTATTACAGACTTGGATAGGAAAAGGGACCTTATCAAGGAGTATCTGGGGCGGGCAAACCTCCCCAAGTTAGCGCCTGAGGTCTTGACTTCCTTGGAGGGTGAGCTTACCACCGGAGAGCTGCACTCAGCTTTAAAAAGCATGACAGGTGGCAAGGCTCCGGGACCGGACGGATTCACGGTAGCATATTACCGCGCCTATGCAGGTTTACTTATGCCTCGCTTAGCCGCCTATGCCAATGTGACCTCTACCGGTGGTGAGCTCCGACCCGAGACTATCCATGCCCACATTACAGTTATCCCAAAGCCTGTAAAGGACCCTAGTTTATGTGGTAGCTACCGCCCCATTTCCCTGTTGAATATCGACGCGAAAATTTATGCCAAAGCCATTGCGAACAGACTTCTTCCCCTGATCCCGAAGTGGATATCCAGAGACCAGACGGGCTTTATCCCCGGTAGGGAGGCGAGGGATAACTCCCTTCGCACCCTCTCTCTGATCGCGCACGCACGGGGATCCTCCCGGCCCACCCTTCTGCTGTCCACGGATGCTGAGAAGGCGTTTGATAGGGTGGACTGGGAGTTTCTAATGGCAACTTTGGCCTATTTGGGTATTAACACTCCCCTTTTGTCTCAAATTTCGGCGCTGTACAACAACCCCACGGCTCAATTACGCATTAATGGCACATTGGGCGACCCTTTCACCTTACACAATGGCACACGCCAGGGCTGCCCCCTTTCTCCTATTCTATTTGCCCTTTCCTTGGAGCCATTCCTCTCTATTGTAAGACATAACCCGAACATACATGGAATAGTCACAGGTCCCGTAGAACATAAATACGCTGCCTATGCGGATGATATCTTATTTTATATTCAGCAACCCCTGATTTCCCTCCCGAACCTTTTGTCGGAGTTCTCCCAATATAGTGTTATCTCCAATTTCAAGATTAACATGACAAAGTCTGAAATACTGAATATATCCGTCCCGATACACACAGCCTCGCACCTCTCACAAGCGTTCCCCTTTAATTGGCAACTGAAGAAAATGAAATATTTAGGTATCTATCTAACGCCAAATCTGACAGCCTTATTCAGAGTAAACTACATCCCATTGCTAAACACCATTAGAACTGACATACAGAGATGGTCACGACTCGCTCATTCCTGGATGGGGAGAATAGGGGTGATCAAGATGAATATACTGCCCAGGGTGCTATTCATGTTTCAGATGATTCCATTTGGTGTCCCGGTCGGCTTCTTCGCTAAACTTACCTCCATTGTCGGTAGATATGTGTGGAACAGGAGGCGGCCCAGACTTGCTAGATCTCTTATGATTAGGCAAAAGGGAAGGGGTGGTTTAGCCCTACCAGACTTCAGATTATATTTCCGTGCGACAATCCTGACCAGGCTCTCGGATCTGAAATACCACAAATCTACTAAACTTTGGGCAGCCCTGGAGACAGAGCTCAGTGGCTCGGATATCTCCTCACAAATGTGGATCCCGAGGAAGTTTAGAAGCCTCTCGGCTACTACATCTCCACTGACTCACTCTTCTTTAATGGCTTGGGACTATATATGTAAAGCTCACAAATGGGAATACAACTCACCCTTACTTCCTTTGAGCGGACATAATTATTTTCCCCCTGGAAACATTACACCGGGGGTTTACCCCTGGAACCTAGGAACTGGGACTCTCCTACACCAGGTCACTTTCTCCGGGAACATCTTACCCTTGTCTACACTTCTCCCTAATACACTCGTTACCAACATGGATCATTGGAGGTATCGTCAACTAACAGCATTTGTTCATTCTCTACCGAAACCCCTGAGAGCATTTACTGAGCTGACCCCACTGGAATTAGCATTCTCCGAGGACCGGCCGGTGGAGAAACCTACTTCCTACTTTTACCGCACTCTAGTGGATCTGTCCTCCACCAAAGACCCTTCGTTTATCCATAACTGGGAGCTAGACCTACAAAAAGACTTAACCAGCTCCCAAAAGAGCGACATCCTAGCACTAGCCCACATCTCCTCTGGAGCTTCACATATGGCAGAGGTGAATTACAAGCTCCTTACGAGATGGCATTACTCACCCGTAATTTTACACAAGACCTTCTCTCACATGTCCTCCCTGTGTTGGAGGGACTGCGGGGAGAGGGCGACTCATGCCCATATCTGGTGGCTATGCCCACGCATACGCCCATTCTGGTTGACGGTACTTCACTGGATCGGAGAGATCCAGGGGTGGGAGACCCCTAATGATCCTTGGGTTGTTTTGTTCCACTGTACAGGCGGGCCAGTAGGACCATATAAAAGATCAATAACGCCACACCTTCTTAACGCTGCAAAGGCTCTTATTCCACGCTTTTGGAAGAAAAAAAACATCCCCTCACTACGCCTCTGGCTGGTGAAAGTAGACGAAATCTATCACATGGAGGACATGACCCTCTCTCTCAGGGGTAAATCTGATCTCGCAAAAAAGATATGGTCCTGCTGGATTGCTTTTAAATATACCGCCGCATATGCAGAAATTATGTCTCAGCCGGTATAACGGCGCTTTGTACATTGTACTAACTGTATCAGATACTATATTTGTTCGGATGTGATTGGACCGTGGCAGGTCCCCCCCTATCCCCACCCCTCCCTCTTTTCCTTCCACACCTTTCATTTCTTTTACCCCCCCTGTGTTCTTTCTTTCTCTGTTCTTCCTTCATCTTATTATGTTATATTGTTAAGGTGATACGCTTTGACCGTTGAATTTTATGATGAAGAAGCCACTCTCTTCCAATCCGCGATGTAGCATCCCTACACAGGAATGTGGGGGTTTGTGATTTGTATGTATGTTAATGCCCAACGATGTTACTGGAGGCGAGTGGCTGTATTGTATAATGATGTACCGCCTTTTCTCAATAAAAACGAATTAAACAAAAAAAAAAAAAAAGAATAGAAAAGATTAGAATAGAATAGAAAATAGAAAATAATAGAACAGAATAGAAAAACAATAGAACAGAATAGAATAAAATATAATATATGTTTTTCTAGTTTATTCTTTTCTATTCTTTTCTGTTCTAATCTTTTTTATTCAAATTTGATTTCATTCTATACGAAATTCGAATTTCGGAAGGTGTTTTATATATATATTAATTATATTTTATTCTATTCTGTTCTATTGTTTTTCTATTCTTTTCTATTTTAGTTTCCATTGTTTTTAATTATTTTCCAATCTATTCTCGAATTCAAATTTATACTATTCAAATTTCGGAAGACGGTCATGTTCTATTTTATTACATTCTATTAAATTCTATTCTATTCTCTTCTATTCTTTTTTTATTCTATTGTTTTATTGTTTTATATTCTATTTTATTGTATCTGTTAGAAAATCGATTTCAATTTTTTCTAATTCGATTCAAATTTGGTTCGAATTCGATTCGAATCGAATTTCTTTCGTGGTTTTTTCGAATTGAATAGCTTTTTCGGATTTGTTTAAATTCGTTACATTTGTAATTCGGAAATTCGGATGCATCCAAATTTCCGAATAATGAAAAATTTGTCCGAATTTCGATTCGGAACGAAACGAAATGCACATGTCTAGTAAAGGTTGGAGCAATAAGACAGGACAGCATAAGGTGTGGGAGAGGTCCAGGCACAAACGTAATCACTTCACTGCTCGGCTTCTCAAGCAGACTTTGCCCAGATGGATAGTCTCCCTAGGTAGGGACTAGCAGCCAAATGGTACTCTAACTTAACCGCACAGTCTCTGCCACAGACCGGGTGAACTCGGTCTCTGCCACAGACCGGGTGAACTCGGTCTCTGCCACAGACCTGGTGAACTCGGTCTCTGCCACAGACCTGGTGAACTCGGTCTCTGCCACAGACCTGGTGAACTCGGTCTCTGCCACAGACCTGGTGAACTCGGTCTCTGCCACAGACCTGGTGAACTCGGTCTCTGCCACAGACCTGGTGAACTCGGTCTCTGCCACAGACCTGGTGAACTCGGTCTCTGCCACAGACCTGGTGAACTTGGTCTCTCAAAGCTTGACTTCTTTGCAAGGAGAAGACATCCCTCCAGAGAGTTACCGGGCCCCTTCCTTCACCGTGACTTCTCACCGGTCCCTCGGAACAGTTCCTCCCCCGACCTCCTCATCTAAGATACGGGTCCGCTCGCAAGGCGGCACTCTGGGATTCCTCGATCCTTGATGGGCGCCAGCCGAAGATGCTGGCTCCAAGGCCTTTGCTGCAGTCCCAGGGCTAAAGGTGCCTGGGACTGATTCACCGACCTCCGCCCCTGGGCCAAAGGTGCCCGGGGTGGACAGGAACACACTCCCTGGGGTAGAACCCCCGACCACGACAGAATGGACAGAACCCCGAACAGGCAGCATCTGCCCCTTTTATATCCTCTCCCAGCATGCACAGCAGGCCTGCCACACCCACCGTATGGCTGCCAAGAGGGGACACACAAGGCACAGCACTGTATCAGCGGTTCAACCCTGGCCCACCATGGCAGCGCTACCTGCAGGCCACAGGGAACTACACACTGATACTCTCCCTGCGGAAAAAAATGGTTGATAGAATCCTGACAATTGGGGTATTTGAGCATAACTAGCACTCAAACACTTCCCCTAAATTTAGGACCCTGCTACACTCCCCCCCTCCCCACTAAATTAGACACTGTTCCCAGTGTCTGGAGCAAACCTATGCCTCTCAAGCCTGAGTCAACATAGACCTATTCCAGTAACTATCTACAAAAAAAATTTGAAAAATATGTTTGTTTGTGCCAGAACCTGAACATGGGGAAAGGGGTTTAAATAAAGAGATGAAGAAAGAGTAGTAGAAAACAAATGTGTACATCCCATTCTGAAATGTCACATATTTCAAAATAAACTTTATTTTTTTCACATTTACATTTCCCTCCCCTGCTGCAATAGCTAAATCCACCCCATACTCAGTGATTTGCTTGGTGTCCACCTGCAGAGGGAGAAAAAAAAAACATACACAACCAACAATTTTTACATCCTAACGTATGTACAGTAGACATGTGCATTCGTTTTCGTCCGAATGCATTTTCGTCCAAATTTCAGGTATTTTCGTTATCGTTTTAACAAATGAAAACGAAAGCACAGAATCCGAAAACCGAAAGATCCGACATAAACAAATGCTTTATTTTCGTTTTCGTTGCAACCACAGTTCTATATAGATAGGAGATTCGACGTGACGCTGACAATAACAATCTGTGTCTATCGAACCTTTGGTCGAATGTGCCTAACCTTAACTCTATTAGTCCAAGATTATTCTACATAGAGATGATTCGACATTATAGAGAGAAAAGATTTGACATAGAGAGAAAAGATCGCTGCTGGAATTGGGTGGGGGAAGTAAAATAAAAATAATGATGATGATGATGAATGTTATTGGCTGATTGTAACCAAAGAGGAGGAGCAGTAAAATAGCTAGAACTAACTTGACAATTCAACATGAACGACGAAGATTCGACAAAGCATCGAAAAACATACAAAGGTCAAATCTGTCATTGAAGGCTTATGGTGTCTGTCGAAAGTTAGAAGATTAGACGGAGCAGCTAAACTGTACGACGCTGCAATCGTACATTTCCGGTCAAATGCATCCGCCCATAGGCTATAGAAGAATTCTAATGTTGGTTGACTAGTAATAGTAATTAACCACTTGACCACTGGGCACTTAAACCCCCTTAATAACCAGACCAATTTTCAGCTTTCGGTGCTCTCACATTTTGAATGACAATTACTCAGTCATACAACACTGTACCCATATGAAATTTTTGTCCTTTTTTTCACACAAATAGAGCTTTCTTTTGGTGGTATTTAATCACTGTTGGGTTTTTTATTTTTTGCGCTATAAGAGAAAAAAGACTGAAAATTTTGTAAAAAAATGATTTTTTTTTCGTTTCTGTTATAAAATTTTGCAAATTACTATTTTTCTTCATAAATTTTGGCCAAAATTTATACTGCTACATATCTTTGGTAAAAATAAGTACAAATTGGTGGATATTATTTGGTCTTTGTGAAAGTTATAGATTCCACAAGCTATGGTGCCAATATCTGAAAATTGATCACACCTGAAGTACTGACGGCCGATCTCATTTCTTGAGACCCTAACATGCCAGATAAGTACAAATACCCCCCAAATGACCCCTTTTTGGAAAGAAGACATTCCAAGGTATTCAGAAAGAGGCATTGTGAGTTTTTTGAAGTTGTCATTTTTTCCCACAATTCTTTGCAAAATCAAGATTTTTTTTTTCTCTTTTTTTTTTTTTCACAAAATTGTCATATTAGCAGGTTATTTCTCACACACAGCATATGCATTCCACAAATTACACCCCAAAACACATTCTGCTATTACTCCCGAGTATGGCGATACCACATGTGTGAGACTTTTACACAGCGTGGCCACATACAGAGGCCCAACATGCAGGGAGCACCTTCAGGCGTTCTGGAGCACCAAGGCCAATTCTGACATTTCTCTCCTACATGTAAAAATCATCATTTATTTGCTAGAAAATTACATAGAACCCCAAAACATTATATATGTTTTTTTAGCAAAGACCTTAGAGAATATAATGGTGGTTGTTGCAACTTTTTATCTCGCACGATATTTGCGCAGCAATTTTTTTAACGCGTTTTTTACGGAAAAAAAATGTTTTGTGCTTAAAAAAAAAAAAAAAAACAGTAAAGTTAGCCCAATGTTTTTGCATAATGTGAAAGATGAAGTTACGCCGAGTAAATAGATACCTAACATGTCGCCCTTAAAAATTGAACACACTCGTGGAATGGCGCCAAACTTCGCTACTTAAAAAATCCCCATAGGCGACGCTTTAAATATTTTTACTGGTTACATGTTTTGAGTTACAGAGGAGGTCTAGGGCCAAAATGATTGCTCTCGCTCTAACGTTCGCACCGATACCTCACATGTGTGGTTTGAAAACCGTTTTCATATGTGGGCGGGACTTACGTATGCGTTCGCTTCTGTATGCGAGCTCACGGGGACAGGGGCGCTTTAAAAAAAAAAAAAAAATTATTCTTCATTTTACTTTATTTATTTTAGTTTGACATGTTTTTCCGCCCTAAACATTTTTTTGATCACTTTTATACCTATTACAAGGAACGTAAACATCCCTTGTAATAGGAATATGGCATGACAGGTCCTCTTTACAGTGAGATATGGGGGGGGGTGTCAATAAGACCCCACATCTCACCTCTAGGCTGGGAAGCCTGAAAAAAATACAAAAAAAAAAAACAACAATCCTGGCTTTGATCGTAGCGGTGAGTCGGTAGAAGCACCGGAGGGCGGCGGGGGGGGGGGACATCCCCTCTCGCCTCCCGTAAGAATGATCAAGCGGCGGAACAGCCGCTATGATTGTTCTTATGGTGTAGGGAATCGCCGGCTGAAAAAGCTGATATCTGAATGATGCCTGTAGCTGCTCCCATCATTCAGATATCCCCGCACAAAGTCAAGGACGTCATATGACGGCCGGAGGGCGGGAAGTGGTTATTGCAGAGTATTGCCGGGCATTGCGGAGTATTGCCGGGCATTGCGGAGTATTGCCGGGCATTGCGGAGTATTGCCGGGCATTGCGGAGTATTGCGGACTATGGCAGGGTATTGCGGTGTATGGCAGGGTATTGCGGTGTATGGCAGGGTATTGCACGGGTATTGCACAGGGTATTGTGGAGGGTATTGCACAGGGTATTGTGGAGGGTATTGCAGAGTATTGTGGAGGGTATTGCAGAGTATTGTGGCGGGTATTGCAGAGTATTGTGCAGGGTATTGCAGAGTATTGTGCAGGGTATTGCAGAGTATTGTGCAGGGTATTGCAGAGTATTGTGCAGGGTATTGCAGAGTATTTTGCAGAGTATTTTGCAGGGTATTGCAGAGTATTGTGCAGGGTATTGCAGAGTATTTTGCAGGGTATTGCAGAGTATTGTGCAGGGTATTGCAGAGTATTGTGCAGGGTATTGCAGAGTATTGCACCAGGGTATTGCAGAGTATTGCACCAGGGTATTGCAGAGTATTGCACCAGGGTATTGCAGAGTATTGCACCAGGGTATTGCAGAGTATTTCGCAGGGTATTGCAGAGTATTTCGCAGGGTATTGCAGAGTATTTCGCAGGGTATTGCAGAGTATTGCACCAGGGTATTGCAGAGTATTGCACCAGGGTATTGCAGAGTATTGCACCAGGGTATTTTGCAGAGTATTGGCAGGGTGTATTGCAGAGTATTGGCAGGGTATAGCACAGGGATGGCTGAGCAGGGATGGATGGATGGCTGGATCTGTGACTGCAATTGTCACAGATCCAGCCCACAGTGCTGCTGCTGCCATCCGCTCCCTCCCCCTCCCCTCTCACACTGTACCGATCGGTACAGAGAGGGGAGGGAGGAACCGGCGTCATCAAATGACGCCGGTCTGTTTACAAGTGATTGCTCCGTCATTGGACGGAGCGATCACGTGGTAAACGGCCGCTATCAGCGGCGATTTACCGCGATTCGTGATCCGCCGGGTCCTCTGGACCCGGCGGTCACGGAGTTTCCCGTGTGCGCGCCCCAGGGGGCGCGCGGGAGCGCGATTCTGGGAGGACGTTATATAACGTCCTCCCAGAGTTAAGCAACCACCTTGTCGACGTTATTTGTCGGCAGGTGGTTGTTAAGTGGTTAATAAATATAATTATTACTAGTCATACAACATTAGGCGGAGCATTCGACCGGAAATGTATGATTGCAGCGTGGTACAGTTTCGCTGCTCCGTCGAATCTTCTTTGAACATTCGACAGACACCATAAGCCTTCAATGACAGATTCGACCTTAATTCAGATTTTCGGACGAATGCATCTTCTAACGAAAAACTAAATAAATAAAAACGAATTTCGGGAGTAACTAAATAAATGTATTTTCGGACGAAAACGAAATTCCGAAACAAAATATTTCAGTGTGCACATGTCTAATGTACAGTAGAAGAGAAAGGATTCCCCCCTGAGGAAAAATCATTTCCTTCTAACAAGTAAAACACATTTAAAACATAATGCAAGAGTTACGCAACACTGCCACCTAGTGGAAGTGCCACCGTCAAGACACTTGTCCCGGGAAAACTTTTATTTTCTTGAAGACGAATCCTCTTCTTCTTGAACCTGACTGTGGCCCTGAACTATTTCTACCCCAAAGTCACGGTCTCTAGCACTGTGAGAGGAGAAAAAAAACAACAGCTCCTGCTCTTCCAGCAAAGTAGAATACCCCATCTGTAAGGGCAAAATTTCTTGGGCTTCAGGAGAGTATGCTCCGGAATAAGCAAAGGACAAAACATAAAGAGTCCAGTCTCTTAAAGATAGTACTGTGGATGAGGCAACACTAGTGGTTTACAGTCCTTGGTGAAAGTGTCAAAGTACTCAACATTGTCTTTATCCTTCCGGCAAATAACCACTTTATCTGCGTTGATATGCCTGCCAAGCATCCATGACTCCTTACATTCCTTGTACCGCTTGGTGATTGCGGCAGAACAGGTAAAGTACCTACGGCCTGGGGTACCTTTAAATAAGTCCATAGAAAGTCCCCGTACCACCGATCCCTATAGGCCTCCACCTTTAGGCAAGTACGGGTATTCCCACCCATATTCGTTTGCCACTCTCTGGTTGAATAACCGCTGCATCCGGGACAACGGAGGCATGGTTGCACGATCTCCCATACCCGGTAAGACCATGGCATCTGGGTGTCGAGGCACTTTCACTGCCTCTGGACCAGACATAGGGGCCCGCAACGACACTCGTCCCATCTTGGCAACAGGTGCAGGTATCTCAAGTGGTGGAAGGGCAGACAATGGGACAGATTCCTCCTCAGGCTCCTGGGCCTCCTCCCGGGGTGTATCATCCCCAGTGACCATGGGTGGGTCCCTTTTTCTATGGGACGAGGACAGGGGCATCTTATCCCAACCCTTCCGCTCAAACAGTTCATCTATGGCCACATCATCCCCTGGATCGGAGACTGACTCCAGGTCGGAGGTATCACACTCCTCCGCCCGCAGGTAACTTCTAGTGGATGAAGAATCACATCCTCTCACAAGTTCAAGGGCTCTGGGGTCCCTGCCCCAAGCATCCCCGACACTTCGGACCTTAGCCAAGATCCCTTTTCCGGCTTACCTTGGCTTGTAGCTGATGCAGAATGTCCGGAACTTTTTCCTGTGGAAACATCCGATCCGAGCAAGCGCTGGGGTGTAACTCCACCATGGCCACAGGAAGCTTTAACATAGCCGACCTTCCTCTTGGGCGGTGGGAGCGAGGACTCAGTAACAATCGAGGCAGCATCCTCCGGTTTCTCCGTCTCCGGTTCCTCAATCACCGGAACATTCTCAACTGCGACTTCCTCCGAAGTCCCAACAGTGCGCGTAGGGGTGACTGTGGAAGCTCTGGTTCCTTCTTCTAAAGTGGTGGCGCCCGTAAGGAAGTTCAGATGGAAGGCCCAAGGTTTTTCAGTAGGCTGTTCTACCTCAAACAGGAATTCTTTGCACTACTCGCATCTTCCAAAAGGCCTAAGATGCACGACCAGTCCCTGGCATCCGGGACAAACCACTCTAAGGGCCTCCGCCTCTCTGCAGACATAGAGAGCGAAGCGACCCCCGAGGCTTCAGTCGGATCCCCGTGTCGGTCACAGAAGCAGCAAACAAGGTCATATTCATGGTTGAAGTAGCTGGAATCCATGAGGCATTAGACGCCATGTTACCCGCTTGCCGATTCTTTGCTCACTGTCCTTTTTGCACCAACGTCACCACGTGGAACTCATCACATGGCGAGGCTCCTCCCATCTTCTGCAATGTTCGCGGGCTTCTTACTTTAGGCACGCCCACGAACTACGCAGCTTGGGCCTCCTCGTGGCGCAGTCACTTTTCTTTCAAATATGGCCGACCTCCATGCAAATTCACAGGGGAATAAAGTCCAAACTCTGGGGGGGTTTCTTCTTCTTTCCGGCCGTAGAAATCCCAGACTCAAGCCCCCACATGTAGTGCACTCACCCCCTTCACCTGTCCTTTGGCTCCTCGCAGGTAGAGAGGGCACACCACGCCACAAGCCCGTACCCTCCTGTGTAAAGAGGTTGAGCGGTGTTGTTGGTGGGTCTCTACAGCCAGAAACCAGAATCCTCCAGAGAATGGTTCTCACCTCTATAATAGACAGAGATAAGTCCTTGTTCCCCCCAGTGACTTGAATGTCCACACCAGCTGCAACTCCAACGTAAAGTTTATTTCTCTTTGATAACAGTCTCTGATAAGTAAAGGTTTGAGCAAGAAGACAGGACAGCATAAGGTGTGGGAGAGGTCCAGGCACAAACGTAATCACTTCACTGCTCGGCTTCTCAAGCAGACTCAGCCCAGATGGATAGTCTCCCTAGGTAGGGACTAGCAGCCAAATGGTACTCTAACTTAACCGCACAGTCTCTGTCACAGACCGGGTGAACTCGGTCTCTGCCACAGACCTGGTGAACTTGGTCTCTGCCACAGACCTGGTGAACTTGGTCTCTGCCACAGACCTGGTGAACTTGGTCTCTCAAAGCTTGACCTCTTTGTAAGGAGAAGACATCCCTCCAGAGAGTTACCGGGCCCCTTCCTTCACCGTGACTTCTCACCGGTCCCTCAGAATAGTTCCTCCCCCGGACTCCTCGTCTAAGATACGGGTCCCCTCGCAAGGCGGCACCCTGGGATTTCTTGATTGGCCCCAGCCGAAGGTGTTGGCCCAAGGCCTTTGCTGCAGTCCCAGGGCTAAAGGTGCCTGGGACTGATTCACTGACCTCCACCCCTGGGCCGAAAGTGCCCGGGGTGGACAGGAACACACTCCCTGGGGTAGAACCCCTGACCACGACAGAACGGAAAGAACCCCGAACAGGCAGCGTCTGCCCCTTTTATATCCTCTCCCAGCATGCACAGCAGGCCTGTCACACCCACCGTACGGCTGCCGAGAGGGGACACACAAGGCACAGCACTGTATCAGCGGTTCAACCCTGGCCCACCATGGCAGCGCCACCTGCAGGCCACAGGGAACTACACACCGATACTCTCCCTGCGGACAAAAATGGTTGATAGAATCCTGACAATTGGGGTGTTTGAGCATAACTACCACTCAAACACTTCCCCTAAATTTAGGACCCCGCTACATAAATAAAATAGAAATAAATAAAAAATAAAACAAAAACGAACTTCCAATTACCCAAAGATCAAAAAACATATACCGACTTAATAGTCTTAAATATATATGTACCAGGATTGAGTTCCATTGGAGCACCTTTTTTCATCTCAAAAATCCATTCTGTTTAGTTTTGGGAGATCTTTTGTGTGATCCACCAAAAAAAGAATTTTAACATTTTTAGATTTGACAGGTTTCTTCCATTGTAAAATATGTAAGGCATGTAAGACTGTGAAGAATAAGAGAAGGAAAGTGTTATTATTTAAATCAAATAGTACAGGGAAAGAATATAAAATAAAGAAATGTATTACATGTTGTTGTGGAAAATTGTATTAATGTATGTTGTCAGATGTCTCCCAGTGTCGGTTTTGCTATAATGCGCTCATGTGAACGTATTCGCACATACAGACGTTGGTGGAAGACCGGTGGCGGAAAAATCTTCCTGTGGAAACACCGGGATGTTTGCTTCTTTTAGGGATATTTGTTTTATGCCTCGCCAAGGGACTGGCCCCTTCTTGGCGTTGGCATTAAGTGACTCAGAGCGGACAGATCTGCGTCCACTAGAACTATAGCATAAGGATACGACAATTGAGGCCCATTGAGAGCCATAGCTTTCGTATGGTTCCCGTCATTGGAAGCGGTGCATGTCACTGCTAGTCTATTTGAATGTATACATGTCTGTGATTGGTTCTTTTGTTGTATTATATCCTTATATGGTCACTTCCTATGGAGATGGTCACATGTTGTGACATCACTTCCTGCTGGGAGTTTAATAAAATAACCTTTTGAGGGTGTCGACGGTCAATGAGGCTGTGATGACGAGATGATAAGGACAGGGTGGTGACGTCTCTTGACTTGAATGAATGGCAAATCGAATGAATGGTGAGTGAATTTTAGCTTAAGAAGCATTATTACATTAAGATGGAATCTGTGATATTTAGAACAGGAAAAATAGGCTGTGTGCTCTGCATACAACCTATTTTTCCACAACAGTTTTTGGCGGGCCAGTACTCTAGGAATAGATGGGGCCCCCCTAAGCATCGGGTCGAGATGGGGGAAGGAGTAGATCTACATTCCGATGCGTGGGGGGCTCTGCTCTGTAAAAGAACAAATTTTTTGTATTTTTGAAATAATGCTGTGAATTTGAATCGTATGTGTGTGTGTGTGTGATTTTGTTGGGAGAGAGATCGTATGCCTGTGAATTCGATCGTGTGTGCCTGTGTGTGGATGCCTGTGAATTCGATCGTGTGTGCCTGTGTGTGGATGCCTGTGATTTCGATCGTATGTGCCTGCGTGTGCCTGGGTGTGCCTGGATGTTTGTGTGGGGGAGCTGCGGGCTGTAAGAGTGTAACTAAATGAGAAATATAGACTGTATGTGATTTGTTTGTTTGTCTGATGCAGAACACGTGTCCCCATGAGTGTGATTGAACCTGTGTGCTCATGGCGGCTGCATTGTTAAAGTCTGGTCCCTGTGTGCCATGTGCTTTAGTGGGGGCGGGGCAGGCAGCATGGCCATCAGTTACAATTATGAAAGTTGGAGGGTCTCTGTGCAGGGATGAGCCGAACACCCCCCTGTTCGGTTCGCACCAGAACCTGCGAACAGACAAAATGTTCGTGTAAACTTTAGAACCCTATTAAATACAATGGACTCGAACGTTCGAAATCTAAAGTGTTAATTATAAAGGCTAATATGCAAGTTATTGTCCTAAAAAGTATTTGGGGACCCGGGTCCTGCCCCAGGGGACATGTATCAATGCAAAAAGAAGTTTTAAAAACGGCCATTTTTTCGGGAGCAGTGATTTTAATAATGCTTAAAATGAAAAAATAAAAGTGAAATATTCCTTTAAATTTTGTACCTGGGGGGTGTGTATGATATGCATGTAAAGTGGCGCATGTTTCCCGTGCTTAGAACTGTCCCTGCAAAAAATGTCATTTTTGAAAGAAAAAAATGCATTTAAAACTGACTCGCGGCTATTAATGAATTGTCGGCTCCCGGCAATACATACAAAAGTCATTGATAAAAAAAAAAAAAAAAAGCGTGGGGGTTCCCCAGAATTCAATTACCAGGCCCTTCAGGTCTGGAATGGATATTAAGGGGAACCCCGCCGCAAATTTAAAAAAAAATTGACGTGGGGTTCCCCCAAATATCCATTCCAGGCCCTTCAGATCTGGCATGGATTTTAAGGGGAACTCCACCCCAAATTTAAAAAAAAATGGCGTGGAGTCCCCCTAAAAATCCATACCAGACCCCTTATCCGAGCACGCAACCTGGCCGGCCGCAGGGGAAAAGGGGGGGACGAGAGAGCGGCCCCCCCTCCCTCCTGAACCGTACCAGGCCACATGCCCTCAACATGGGGAGGATGTCCCCATGTTGATGGGGACAAGGGCCTCATCCCCACAACCCTTGCCCGGTGGTTGTGGGGGTCTGCGGGCGGGGGGCTTATCGGAATCTGGAAGACCCCTTTAACAAAGGGGACCCCCAGATCCCGGCCCCCCCCTATGTGAATTGGTAAGGGGTACATTGTACCCCTACCATTTCACGAAGAAAGCGTAAAAAAATGTTTAAAAAATACACACAAACACCTTGAAAAAAGTCCTTTATTAAAAAAAAAACAAAAAAAACAAAAACATTCCAGCGGTGAAATCCAGTATCCCGCGGCGATCCCGATGTCCAGCGCTGTCCGTCATTGGTTGTGCCTGAGCGGACCTGATGGGGAACTCCCTCTCAGTATTTTAAATGTATAGACCTGCCCCTTCTAAAGTTCCCCAGATGCGGAACATGAGAAGGGGCGGGTCTATACATGTATTACCAAAGTGAGAGCAGTTCCCCAGCAGGTCCGCCCCCTCGGTATGTCGGACCCGCCTACGTCATTGGCTTGAGCGGGGAACTTCCTTCACTATGTAAATTTAAATTACACAGTGAAGGAAGTTCCCCGCTCAAGCCAATGACGTAGGCGGGTCCGACATACCGAGGAGGCGGACCTGATGGGGAACTTCTCTCACTGTGGTAATACATGTATAGACCCGCCCCTTCTCATGTTCCGCATCTGGTCCACTGAGCGGACCTGATGGGGAACTTTAGAAGGGGTGGGTCTATACATTTAAAATACTGAGAGGGAGTTCCCCATCAGGTCCGCTCAGGCACAACCAATGAAGGACAGCGCTGGACATCGGGATCGCCGCGGGACACTGGATTTCACCGCTGGAATGTTTTTTTTTTTTTTTTTAAATAAAGGACTTTTTCAAGGTGTTTGTGTGTTTTTTTAAACATTTTTTTACGCTTTCTTCGTGAAATGGTAGGGGTACAATGTACCCCTTACCAATTCACATAGGGGGGGGCCGGGATCTGGGGGTCCCCTTTGTTAAAGGGGTCTTCCAGATTCCGATAAGCCCCCTGCCCGCAGACCCCCACAACCACCGGGCAAGGGTTGTGGGGATGAGGCCCTTGTCCCCATCAACTTGGGGACATCCTCCCCATGTTGAGGGCATGTGGCCTGGTACGGTTCAGGAGGGAGGGGGGGCCGCTCTCTCGTCCCCCCCTTTTCCCCTGCGGCCGGCCAGGTTGCGTGCTCGGATAAGGGGTCTGGTATGGATTTTTAGGGGGACTCCACGCCATTTTTTTTTAAATTTGGGGTGGAGTTCCCCTTAAAATCCATGCCAGATCTGAAGGGCCTGGAATGGATATTTGGGGGAACCCCACGTCAATTTTTTTTTGAATTTGCGGCGGGGTTCCCCTTAATATCCATTCCAGACCTGAAGGGCCTGGTAATTGAATTCTGGGGAACCCCCACGCTTT
Organism: Rana muscosa; assembly: GCA_029206835.1. NCBI lineage: Eukaryota > Metazoa > Chordata > Amphibia > Anura > Ranidae > Rana > Rana muscosa. Next base: position 3,138,012 of record JARGYO010005562.1, on the reverse strand, counting down.
TTTTTTATTTTTATCAATGACTTTTGTATGTATTGCCGGGAGCCGACAATTCATTAATAGCCGTGTGTCAGTTTTAAATGCATTTTTTTCTTTCAAAAATGACATTTTTTGCAGGGACAGTTCTAAGCACGGGAAACATGCGCCACTTCACATGCATATCATACACACCCCCCATGTACGAAATTTAAAGGAATATTTCACTTTTATTTTTTCATTTTAAGCATTATTAAAATCACTGCTCCCGAAAAAACGGCCGTTTTTAAAACTTCTTTTTGCATTGATACATGTCCCCTGGGGCAGGACCCGGGTCCCCAAACACTTTTTAGGACAATAACTTGCATATAAGCCTTTATAATTAGCACTTTAGATTTCTCCCATAGATTTTTCGAATTTGCCGCGAACACCCCAATTTGTTCGCTGTTCGGCGAACAGGCAATGTTCGAGTCGAACATGAGTTCGACTCGAACTCGAAGCTCATCCCTATCTCTGTGTATCTTTTGACTACAAGTTTATGATGCATATGGAAACTGTATATTGTGTAGGAAATGAAGGTATAGATGTGGGATTTAGTGCAGCCTGCAATATATGTGGGCAGCTGAGCCGTTTCTATTTTTCATAGTCTGGTCCCTGTGTGCCATGTGCTTTAGTGGGGGAGGGGAGCCAGCATGGCCATCTATTACAATGGTGAAAGTTGGTGACTCTCTGTAAATAGCATGCAGGAGTTTTATGTTGGAGGGGCTACGCCCTGAGAGATGATGATCTGATGTTCTGAGAAAGCATACAAGCAATATTATACGGTGTGTGTGATGTCTTAGGTGTGTGGCTTTGTGGAGATTGCATGAGCCTTGTAGAATGTGTCGACGACTAAAGACACAAATTTTTCAGTGGATTTTGATGGTCATTTAGAAAACTTTTAATGTTTGTAAGTGCTCATGTGATGTCTCAGGTGTGTGGCTTTGTAGAGAAAGATTCTAGGGAAGAGATCCTGGTTTTGGCGGGAAAAACTGCATTTGGTGTCGGCTTGTCGGCCATCTTGAGACGCAGTTTCTCTTTAGCCTGTGGGTCATCCTATAAGGGAAGGTGCAGCCACCTTTCCTTTGGGTGTGATACCATTTGACCGTGCTGTGGCATTCGTTGGCTATCTTGTTGGTGGAATTTCGCAGCTTTTGGGGCAGATTTTGATGTTTGGTGCGAATTTAGTAGGGCGGTCTTTTCTGTTTTGGAATCTGGTGGACACCATTTTTGTTTTCCTTTGTGTGTGTGTGTGTGTAGTACGGTCTGTCCTGTTTCAAAAAGGTGATTTGGAGGCGCAGTCCTTGTTGGCGTTTACAGTTTAGCCTGTGGGTCGGCCATCTTGAGAGGCTGTTTTGATATTGAATTTGCTTGTTTGAATGGTTTTTCTAAGCATCGCCTTTTGAGTTGAGTAGTGTGGTATCTTGATATAGCGGGGTCTTACCTCGAGGGGTCCCGACGCGCTTGCAGACACATGCACATGCTGGGGCCCATTTATGGAGGGAATCTGGTTGACCTACCAGCATGTCTTTGGAGTGTGGGAGGAAACCGACGCAGGCACAGGGAGAGCATGCAAACTCCAGGCAGATGGTGTTGGGATGGGGATTTCTCTGTTTTCATTTAAGTGATTGTAAGCTATTGCAGGTTTAGCTGACTTTGCAGTATAAGAGCGGCAGTTTTTGTATTGGATTTTGGTTTTAAGTGAAATCCCTACCTTACACTGAATTTTGATAGATTGTAAGACTAACTTTAACTGAGTTTTTGTACGGTGGTGTGTGTTGTTTTTATGTTTAAATATTTGGGAGTCTCCCAGAAGGTTATTCATTGTTTTTGTAGGTCTTGAAACTTGTGGTTTGACCTCCAGGGGATGTGTGGGTCAGGGGAGATTCCCTCCCATTTGAAAAAGGGGGGGGGTTTATTCCATAATTTCCTTGACAAAGGTTTTTTTTTAAATTGTTGAAATATATATGATGTTTAGCCATGGATTTTTTTGGTGTCTTAATAGACAAGGTGATGTGGCTAGGCTCCCCCCTCCCCCGCCCTCTTCCTGTACGTTGATATGTAAATAAACCAGTGTTTTTTTTTTTTGAGAGCTGAGCATGCCACAGGAAGTTCTTTTCAGCATTTATGTATCAGCAGGAAGTTGGTGGGAGGACCTTGGGGTTTTCTGAAAAGTGGGCAATGAGATTTGTGCTTGGAAGGAAGATGGAAAGCATTTTGGCGTTTGAAAAACTGTGTTTTATATTTTGTACCAGTTTTGTGAAGTTTTGTACTGTAATACAGTTTTGGGTAGAGAGCAAACAGGGGGGCATCACCAATATTGTTGTAACATCTAGATACAGAGAGAAGCCACATTGTTCTGCAGGTGGTAAACGGGCGTAAGTGTTCTGTGTGGTTTAGTCTGGAGACGCAGTGTTCGGGTGTATAGTGGAAAAGGCTTGTGTATGCATACACTGTGAGGGGTAGAGGCCTAATTCGGGGGGTGATAACGCCTCGGTTAGGGTCTCTAGTTGGGGGACTTGACCAGATATAGTGGTTGTAGTCCATCAATCCACCGTAGAAGACACCTTTGCGGTGCTCTCCGAAATGGGTGCAATGGTTTTCCTGGACGCAGGTTTAAAACGATAAGCTGATTCGAATCGCCATGGACACAAGGAGGTCTGTGCAAAGGGAAGGAATGGAGGCTTCCCACAGTCAGACGGCCACACAGTGCACGAAACCTATTTTTGGGGCAAAGGCCTTTGAACCCCAAAAAGATTAACATAGGTGGTCCAAGGATACTATTTTGGGTATCCCTCTGGAGTGGATGTAGTTCAGATGCGGCTTCAGAAATCTGTAATGAGTGTTGATGGAGGTGTAGTACACGCTTTTGTGATTCTCAGAGGAGGAACGGTGGTTAAATACTTTCGCCCGTTTGTTTGAACTTTGGCTGGTCCATGCAAAGTTTTTGAGCTGCTCTCATGTTTTTCCCATTGTATTTTTTTCTATTGCTGAAAGAGTGAAGGTAGAATTCTTTTTTTTTTTTTGGAAACTATGAAGTATCTCCCCCACATTTGTATCGGAATGTTTGTATGTAGTAACGTGAATATGTTCGAACTTACCGAGGCGATCCTCTGATGCGTCGCGGCTGTTGTAGTTTTGTAGGAACGGGAAAAGTCAGGGTTACAGAGGGTTTTGTTTGAATCGATTTTGAAAGAATGTCATTGACAATTTACCAATGTACAGGAATGTCATTTTTGTTTACCATTCTTTGCAGGTTAAATATGAAGGATAGAGTAATGATTTTGCTTATAAGTATTTTTCAGGTCCAAGGAGTTTCTGAAAGAGTACGGTATGTACATAGAGAGCAGGTGTATGTAGACAGCTGTACATATGGATAAATACATGAGTCTAATGCCCCGTACACACGATCGTTTTTCATGCCGTTAAAAATGGCATTTTAAAAAATGGCCATTAAAAATTATCGTGTGTAGGCTCCAGAGCATTTTTAACGACGTGAAAAACGGCCATTAAAAATTCCGGACATGCTCTCTTTTTTCACGTCGTTTTTCATGTCGTTTTTTTTAACGACGTGAAAAACGATAGTGTGTATGCTTTAACGACGTGAAAAAAAACGCGCATGCTCAGAATCAAGTATGAGACGGGAGCGCTCGTTCTGGTAAAACTAGCGTTCGTAATGGAGATAGCACATTCATTACACAGTAACGGACTGAAAAGCGCGAATCGTCGCCCAACAAACTTTACTAACATGAAGGGTGGCGTCATTCGAACGGAACTTCCCCTTTATAGTGCCGTCGTACGTGTTGAACGTCACTGCGCTTTGCTTGATCGTTTTTTTTAATGATGGTGTGTACGCAAGGCAGGCTTGAGAGGAAACATGAAAAAAAACGAGAAGAAAAACGTCGGTTTAAAAAATGACATTAAAAACGATCGTGTGTACGGGGCATAAGGAGGTAAAAGTATCATAGGCTATTTCATTGTTTCTTGTTTCCTGCACCACTCTAAATCCTGCAGTTCTTCCTTCAGTTTATAATGAGGAGGAAAATGGGGGAAATGATAGATGTAAGAATGACAGTTTTTTTTATTTTTAAACAAATAACGTTAACCTCTGAAATTCTAACCAAGTTTGTGCCAAGACTGTCTTTCTTTGATAGAATTTGAATCGGCAAGCAGCAGTCGGGTGAAGTAGGTTCCCATCCCAGATGCTAAGAACCTTTTGTCAATGGTTCCAAGTATTGTAAGCCACGCACAGGTTATGCAGTGACCACAGTCCCGATGTCTGGGTTATTGTCATATGAGGGTTGTTTGGAGGTCAACCAAAACCAGGGTCGTACTTTCCTCATTAGCTGTCATTTACATTCTCGGCTGATGGGGTGGGTGCGATCACTGAGACATGAACTTCAAAATGTCTACCACAGGGTTCACGAGTCCCTCCTGGACCCTGACACAATTACCGGTTTACATTCTTTCCAACCAGGTGAATGGGTCGTTGTAAAGAAGCTTAAAGGGGTCGTAAAGGTTCTTTTTTTATTTTCTAAATAGGTTCCTTTAAGCTAGTGCATTGTTGGTTCACTTACCTTTTCCTTTGATTTACCTTCTAAATGTTTTTTTTCTTTGTCTGAATTTCTCACTTCCTGTTCCTCCTCACTAAACTTCACACCATCATCCGAGCGGTGTGGGGTCAGCCAGAACAGCTTACTGAACAGCTTACTGAGGAGGAACAGGTAGTGAGAAATTCAGAGAAAGAAAACAAAGGAAAAAAATATTTAGAAGGTAAATCAAAGGAAAAGGTAAGTGAACCAACAATGCAGTAGCTTAAAGGAACCTATTTAGAAAATAAAAAACGAACTTTTACAACCCCTTTAAGGGATGAGACCACGCCAGCCACTGCAAGAAGCGGCTCAACCACACCAAAGAATGAGTAGTATCTTTGTTTATTTATTTTTTGTTTGTTTAGTAAATTTTAGCAAGGGTAACGATGAAAAGCATCCCAAGTTATTATTTAAAGTGTATTTCCTGACTAGCTAAGGAAGCGAACAGGGCAAATTGCTAGGTCTGTTCTGAGTCTCAACCGAGTTTTAGGCACCAGTGATGACAGCGGTACATGCCATTTATGATGTTATTATGGGTATGAGGAGTTTTTGACAAACTGGTGAAGACTCCAAACAGACACTTGTTAATGGACTCTAACCATGCATTTTTAGAGGGTAAAATTGGTTATAGTTTTAATAGCTCTGCCTCTTGTCGGTTTGGGTATCTAGGTAGCCCACAAGTGTGTTTTAACTTTAGTTTGGTGCTTATGCGGATCTGCAGCTTATAAGGTAATTCCCCCAATGCAAGAGGTTCATGCGTGATGGTGAAGCTGTCCCAGCATCTTATGTCGCGGCCGATCGCGAGGATCTGATGGCGCAAGAGAAATTAAGAATGACAGGGACAGCTAGAAGAGAATTGTTCACCAACTCCGACCAGGTCTGGGCATGGTGTCCTGCATGTACAAGGTGGGGGGGCTTGAGCTTAAGATACGATTGAACAATTCTCATCCATTGAGGATGGGATTCTTCATGTAACTGTTGAAGCCAGAGCTGTAGCTAAGTGAAGGTTAATTTTTATTTTACAGCGGATTGTGGTTAAAGGAAGTGGGAATATATATACTCATGTCGTTTTTATTACTATTCTTTCTATATGTCGTGACGAGGTGCTCCTGTTGCCTGATTGGACGCATGACCAGAGCTTCCTTGATGAAACGTCCCGAAGCCGTACCCGCGTACAAGACACAGAGGATCATAGACGGATCGGCGCTTACTACAGCTCACCATGTCGTGTCCTCCTTATAAGTCATGCTCCTGAAGAACAGAGTCTACATGTCAAGCCGTGTTTTCCTTTTTATGGACTCGTATGGACTGTAAGGACTGATTAATTTCCAGGTGTAAGAAGCAGATCAAGTTTCATCGATGGACATGGGGTGCATATGACAAAAAAGGGAGGACTGTTATGGAAAATTTTATTAATGTATGTTGTCAGATGTCCCCCAGTGTCGGTTTTGCTGTAATGCGCTCATGTGAACGTATTCGCACATACAGACGTTGGTGGAAGACCGGTGGGAAGAAAAACTTCCTGTGGACACAGCGATGTTTGCTTCTTTTAGGGATATTTGTTTTATGCCTCACCAAGGGACTGGCCACTTCTTGGCGTTGGCATTAAGTGACTCAGAGTGGACAGATCTGTGTCCACTAGAACTATAGCATAACGATACGACAATTGTGGCCCATTGAGAGCCATAGCTTTCGTATGGTTCCCGTCATTGGAAGCGGTGCACGTCACTGCTAGTCTATTTGAATGTATACATGTCTGTGATTGATTGGTTCTTTTGTTGTATTATATCCTTATATGGTCACTTCCTATGGAGGAGGTCACATGTTGTGACATCACTTCCTGCTGGGAGTTTAATAAAAGAACCTTTTGAGGGTGTCGACGGTCAGTGAGGCTGTGATGACGAGATGATAAGGACAGGGTGGTGATGTCTCTTGACTTGAATGAATGGCAAATCGAATGAATGGTTAGCTTTAGAAGCATTATTACATTAAGATGGAATCTGTGATATTTAGAACAGGAAAAATAGTCTGTGTGCTCTGCATACAACCTATTTTTCCACAACACATGCCTATCCACACTTGTAACTTACTTAATATCCTGTCCATGTGGATTGCAATATATCGGCCGCACCATAAGGAAGTTAGGCATTAGGATTAATGAACATGTGATTAATATTAAAAAAAGGTTTCCCCAAGCACAGTCTGTCCAACCACATAGGTTGGATCCATCATACCAGGGATCTCAGTTTGATGTTTTTTTGTAGCATTGATGGGATCAAACAACATTGGATGGGGGCAATATGACAAAAAAGATCTCCCAAATCTAAACAGAATGAATTTTTGAGATAAATACATTACATACCATGGGTATGAATATCGACATTGATTTAAATAGTTTTATTTCTAATTATTAATTACATTTTGTGAAAGGTGCTCCAATGGAACGTAATCCTGTTACATATAGTAAAGACTATTAAGTCGGTATATGGTTTTTGATCTTTGGGTAATTGGAAGCTTGTTTTTGTTTTATTTTTTATTTATTTTATTTTTATTTTATTTCAATTTAATAATTTTTCATTTGATAGTATATTTTTGATGTGCCATATTATTACTTGACACTAGAGGGCACTGTATTAACTTACTTTCTGAAAATAATTACCCCCTTTTTGGCCACCAGAGGTCTCTTTTGAGTCTTTTGAGTATATAGGACTAAGGCCTCGTACACACGACTGATTTTCTCGGCAAGAACCAGCAAGAAACTTGCTGGCAGAGATGTCTTGCCGAGTAAATCGGTCGTGTGTACGCGGCTATCGGGTTTCTCGTCGAGAAAACCGACAAGTAACCTCGACGAGAAAATAGAGAACCTGCTCTCTATTTTCTCGTCGAGATTCTCGTCAGCCTGTTTCTTGACGAGAAAAGTGAGTGTGTGTACACTTACCTGTCCGCCGGGAAGCCTGCGCATGTTCGAAATGAATTTGACGCATGCGCGGTAGCTTCCTAGGCATACGTAGGGTATACCAAGATGGCGGCGACGGCATCGAATGTGACGAGCGCATGCTCGTCGTAGTCGATGACGTCACCGCGTACGCTCCATTCAAAGAACCGCGGGTTCTTTGAAACGAGCGTGTGTACACTCGGCCGGGACAATTTTCTTGTCCAGGAATCTCGTCAAAAAAAACGACATGTTTTTTTCGACGAGAATCTCGGCCGTGTGTACGAGGCCTTAGTCTGCAATTAGGAATTTAATAATAATTAAATATAACAAAGAAAGTTTAAATATAATGTAGTTTCAATTTCTTACTGTTTATATATTTCAAATACTGACACACTATAATCACACTATACTCACACTACACTATACTGACACACTATAATCACACTATACTCACACATTACTATACTGACACATTATACTCATACTACACTATACTGACACATTATACTGACACACTACACTATAGGGATGAGCTTCGTGTTCAAGTCGAACCCATGTTCGACTCGAACATCGGCTGTTCAATCGTTCAACGAAGATCGAACATTATGGGCCGTTCGCGCCAAATTCGAGTGGCGCGTCACGGCCCATAATTCACTGCGGCATCGCAGAGCATTGCTGGCTGATGATTGGCCAAGCATGCACTATGATCCGCATGCTTGGCCAATCACAGAGCCGAAAAAACGGAGAGCCATAATTGGCCAAAGCCAGGGTGGCTTTGGCCAATTATGGCTCAGGGGGTTTAGTACACGCCTCACACTATATAAGGCCGCCGGCTCGGTGGCCTTGTGTAGTGTGTTGGAGTTGTGAAACAAGAGTTTACAGAGACAGACAGTGTCATTTATATTGAGTTAGATAGAGCAGGCAGGCGAGTCAGTTAGCTGTAGTTAGTGTGTAGAGGATATATATGCATCCTAGGTGTTGTATATATATTTATACACTGTATTGAGTTTAGCTAGATCCGTTCCTGTTAGTCTCTATACTGTGACAGGCAGGCAGGTGATTGTGCTAGCTGCAGACAGTCAGTGTTTCACTTAAGTGTACTACTGTGTGCTTTGCATAGCATTCACCTAAAGCTCACCTGAATACAGTTAGTGACTATTATAGTGGTGTTCTCATAATAAAACCACAAGCAGAGAGCTGCAAGTATTTTCAGTGTACTGTGTCCTCTGCACAGTTTTCACCTAAAACTAACTGAAAACAATTGCTGCTTTTCCCATACTAACACCACAGCAGGCCATTAGTATGTATGGAAGGCAAACAATGAGAGGCAGACAGTCACGAGGCAATAAAAGAGGGCGAGCAGGCTCTGTGTCTAGAGGCAACAGTGCTGCTGGTCGTGGACACGGTGCATCCTCATCAGCACGTGGCCGTGAAAAACGCTTGTCCTTCTTTTCGGCAGCTGGCCATGTTGAGCTGCAACATGCCCAAGACTTGGTAGAGTGGATGACCAAGCCGTCCTCCTCCTCCTCTCTCACCCAGGCTCAAGGTACTTTGTCTGGCAAAGCAGCTGCAAAGCGGCCTCTTCCCTGGGCTCAATGGCATCAGTCACTCCTTCCCTAGCCCCACCAGTCCTCCTGAGGAGTCCCCCGAACTGTTTGACCGCAGTGTTGGGTACATGCTCCAGGAGGATGCCCAGCTTTTTGAAGGCTCCGATGATGGAACCCAGCTGGAGGAAGGCAGTAATGTGAGCTCAGAGAGAGGGGGTAGTAAAGTGAGCCCAGAGGGAGGGGGTGCCCAAGAAGGTCAGCTATCTGGCAGTCATGTTCCCCCAGCTGCAGCATACTGCCAGATTGGCTCCAGTGATGAGGAGGGAGGGGATGATGAGGTCACTGACTCCACGTGGGTGCCTGATAGGAGAGAGGAGGAGGAGGAGGAGGCACATCTCCAATGAGGCAGAATGCCCTCCAGGGGCCAGCTTAAGGGCAGCACACCGACTGCATCACATCGCAGAGCTCCGCATGTGCAGGGCGCTGCTGTCTCTGCGCGTTATTCCAAAAGTTCTTTGGTGTGGGCCTTTTTTCAGATGTGTGGAGCAGATTGTACTGTTGCCATTTGCAACATATGTCTAAAGCGTATCTCGCGTGGCCAAAACATCAGCCGCTTGGGCACCACGTGCTTGACCAGACATACGTCGACCTGCCATGCAGTCCGTTGGAAAGCACACCTAAAAGACCCACACCAAAGAACAAGGCGGACCTCTCCTTGCTCCTCATCAGCTGGGATCTCCAACCCCACTATACCTTCAGTCCTCTCTGAAACCTGCACTGAGAGGAATGAAGGTGTAGAATTAGGTGTGTCACAGCCAAATACTTGTGAGCAATCTGCTATCGCGGTACACCGACGTCCGATTGTACCAGGCAAATTTCCCTGCCCCAGCTGCTGCACCGCCGAAAGAAGTTCGCTCCCAGCCATCCATCTGCCCAGCGGTTGAATGCTAGCATGGCTAAATTGCTAGCACTTCAACTGCTGCCTTTTCAGTTGGTAGACTCTGCCCCCTTCCGTGAGTTTGTGGAATGTGCGGTTCCTTAGTGGCAGGTTCCCAAACGCCACTTTTTCTCACGGAAGGCGATTCCGGCTCTCTACCTGCATGTGGAAGGCAATTTCTTGCCCTCGCTGGACAGAGTGGTCAGCGTTAAGGTGCATATTACTGCTGACTCATGGTCCAGCAGGCATGGACAGAGACGTTACCTATCTTTCACTGCGCATTGGGTGACTCTGCTGGCAGCTGGGAAGGATGCAGGACAAGGTGCAGTAGTGTTGGAGGTTGTTCCGCCACCACGCCTCCAAAATGTTACTACTGGTGATTCTGACACACCTCTCTCCTCCATTCCCTCATCTTCTTCTTCCTCCATGGCCTCTTCCTGTGCTGATTTGTCCTCTGAACCAGCGGTGCTCCGTAGGCGTTCAAGGGGCTACCCCAGTATGCAGGCAAAAAGATGCCATGCGGTGCTTGAGCTGGTGTGCTTGGGGGACAGGAGCCACACTGGGGCAGAGATTCTGTCAGCTCTGCAGGGGCAGGCTCAGAGGTGGTTGATGCCATGCCAGCTTAAGCCAGGAAAGGTGGTTTCCGACAATGGCACCAACCTCCTCTCCGCCCTCCGACAGGGACAACTGACCCATGTGCCCTGTTTGGCTCATGTCCTTAACTTGGTGGTGCAGTGGTTCTTGGGCAGGTACCTGGGCTTACATGAGGTCCTGAAGCAGGCTAGGAAACTCTGTGGGCATTTCCGCTGGTCATATAATGCCAGTGCTGGCTGAGCTGCAAAAGGATTACAACCTGCCCAAGAACCGCCTAATCTGTGACATGCCCACCAGGTGGAACTCTACGTTGGCCATGCTGCAGCGGCTGCACACGCAGCAGAGGGCCATCAATGAGTATCTGTTGCAATATGGCACCAGGACAGGGTCAGGGGAGCTTGGATTTTTTCCCAACGCCAGTGGGCCATGATCAGGGATGCATGCACTGTCCTGGCACGATTTGAGGAGGCCACGAGGATGGTGAGCAGTGACAGTGCATGCATCAGTGACACTGTCCCTCTTGTCCACCTGTTGGAGCACACGCTGCGTGGAATAAAGGACAGGGCACTTGAGGCAGAACAGAGGCAGGAAGAGGAGGACTTCCTTACCTCTCAAGGCCCCCTTTATCCATACAGTGTTCCTGCTGGCCCGCCTATCACACAGGAGGAGGATGAGGAGGAGGAGGATTGTGTCAGCATGGAGGTGGAGACTAGCACTCAGCATCAGCAGCAGTCTTCAAGAGATCAATTGCAGTCCCAAGACACCCATGGACTTGTACATGGCTGGGAGGAGGTGGCTGCGGATCATGTCGTCCTCAGTGACCCAGAGCAGTGCCTCAGCAAACCTACGCTGCATGGCCTCCCTGATCCTGCAAAGCCTGCATAAGGATCCTCGTCTTCGTTGCGATCAAGGAGAGGGATCATTACTGGCTGGCAACCCTCCTTGATCCACGTTACAAGGGTAAGGTTGCGGACCTTATCTTGCCGTCGCAGAGGGAGCAGAGGATGAGGCGTCTTCGGGAGGCCTTGCAGAAAGGTCTGTGGAATGCGTTCCGAGAGACTGGGAGGTTACAAATTCCTGGTCCTGGACAACGTGTTGCAGAGGCTTCGGTCAGTCAAAGAAGGAGCGGTGGAGAAGGTGGCCGTCTGAACGATGCGTTCAGACAATTTTTTAGTCCGCAGCCCCAAAGTATGATCGGTTCCAGCAACCATCGCCAGCGTCTGGTTTACATGGTGCATTAATACCTAGGGGCAAGATCAGACTTGGACACCTTTCCCACCGAAAATCCTCTGGGTTACTGGGTCTTGAGGATGGATCACTGGCCAGAGCTTGCACAGTATGCAATTGAGATACTGGCCTGTCCTGCATCCAGCGTTCTTTCAGAACGCACAATTAGTGCTGCTGGAGGCTTTGTAACCGATCACAGGGTGCGCCTGTCAACCGATTTGGTCGATCGACTGACCTTCATAAAAATGAATCAGTCTTGGTTCACCACCAGCTACCAAGCACCTGATGCTGATGTAACAGAATAATTTTCTTTGAAATGTCAGATCCCTTCAAGACTGCCTATGCTGATGCAGAGTGACTATCCTGTTATGCTGAGTGACTATCCTCTTCCTCCTCAATAATCATGCTGATAGCTTGAAAAAAATTTTTGGTTCTAGGCACCGCCACCAGTGGCTAAGGCCCAATTTTTCAGCCCCTGTTTAACAGGGGCGTGTATTTACAATTTTTGATGCAATGCTTTGCAGCAGGGCTCATTGCTGCGCTCCAAGTACAGTATCTGTGAGGGGTTGCAGTGTTGTGGCACCAGAACCAGTGCCTAAGGCCCAATTTTTCTGCCCATGTTCAACAGGGGCATGCAATTACAATTATTGATCTAATATTTCACAGCTGGGTCCATTCCTGGGCCCACCAAGAGTGACTGTGAGGGCTGAAAAAAAGCCAACTCCTGTGATGAAACATGTAGTTGCCATCATCCCTTGTAGATTCAAATTGAAAATAACCTCTTGTTGAGCGGGATTGTGTAGGCAACGAATAAGAAACAAATAATATCAAAAAATCTTTGTATTTATTGTAGAAAAATATATAAAGACAATGTTATACATAATTGTTAAAAACATGGATCATGATTGAACTAGACATAGAGATACTATCCATCATCAATAACATATCACCAGATCAATTGGAGATGCGCACAGACGTGTAACCGACGCGTTTCATATGCAACACATCCTTCTTCAAGGGATATTACATTATCAGTCTATAATAAATCAAAACACAAATTTCTATTAAGCATCAAACAAGTGAAAAAACCCATCCCCCCACCCATTGGGGTGTAGAAAAAAATGGAGACTCACTTGTATTCAAATATATGTACCAAAAGAATCCATGGATACATCTCCAAGGCAAAAGGACAGGGAGTGGGAATTACTCCTCACCCAGTTCCCCCAAGTGGAAAGGTGCCGCTCACTATCTCACACTCCTCATAAGCAAACAGGAAAAAGAGTTCCAATCAAACTGGTGTTTGAAAAAAGGAAGGGACAACTATAAAAACAAATAAAAAAGGAAAGGACAAATTATTGATATTGGATTGACAGGAGAGAAGACTGGCTCTCCAGGATATTGAGGGGGTGAGAAACTGATATTAATAACTCACCCAGGTATCCAAGGGACAAGAGCATCTGATCCTCTCAAAGAAGCCCAAAGAACAGGTAAAACTGCTGGTCCCAAAATATACGAAGAGTCCCACAAATTTGGGGGCCTTCATAAATGTCCCTTCCAGAGATGCTGATAGTCCCAACCACCTCCTGCCTCCATTGATGGCAGAGGAAAATGACACCAGCAGTTCCCTTTGGCGCTCATTTATACTTACCTAGACGGCTCCAAGCGGTGATTGCATCTCCCACCATGTTGCCGCGTCCGCGTCGTAAGGACGCGGCGCATGGTGCCTCATCATCACTGGGCGACCGACCATGCACGTCATCACTCAGACGGCGTGCGATGACCTCACTTCCGGCGACCGCAAGCGCCGGAAGTTGGTCGGCGGCCATTTTGGGTATGGGCTATTGCAGCTGAAGGAAAGGCAAAACTTCATAGGTCCAAAGGGATACAAGAAATTTGCTAGCCAAGATGGAAAAAAGAGGCCTATACTGAGGAGACACGGACCAATCTTGGGGGTCCAGGGGAGATGAGAGCCGGTATTGAAAAGGAGAGAATTCCTCCCCAAACCGCAATTAGGACCACAGATGATACTAAAAAAGGGGGTCCAAAAACGAAAGAGACTAATACCACCGTTGCCATGGGATACCCCAATGGGTGCAATTATGCAACCAAAGGTATCGATAAAGGAGGTACCTCCCAAATCTCCCCCGGCAACGGATGAGAAGTGGAGATGGAGCAACAAACAAATACCCATGGGAGAAGAGGGAGGAGAAAAACCCCAACCAAAAATGCCTGTATGGTGTATTAGCGAATGCCTAAGGAGATGCATATCCAAGGAAAAGCTGGTACATAAATCTTATATTTAAAGACATGAATACTGAAATGGTCATGAATTATTATAACAAAAGATGGCATTTGCAGACAAATACATAATTGTACATATATATATATATATATATATATATATATGTCAATCAAAGGCCTACAAACCAAATTATACAAACATGTATAAGAATATGTAAATAAAACCCCATCTATGTATCCCCACTCTGTGCAATGATTCCCACGCATCCCACCCAGGATAATAAGGTATCCCAGGGATTGAGAAAAGGGAGCAATCTAGATGTAAAAAGGGGCCCCATCTCTCCAATCCCTAGGGTCAGAAAGAAGGGGACCTGTTTAGGGGAAAGCCAATGGCTTGCCCCCTGGTCAATAAATCAAAAAAGGAAAAGGGGTTAGGTACTTAATACTGGACAAAAAGATCCAATTGAAGATTAGTCCGTTTTACCAGAGCTAAATCCCTCCAAAAAGGGCCTATAGCTATCCGCCTCATTCAGGCCTGGGGGTGTAGTGGCCTTCAGGTGCCTGATCCAGCGCATTTCGCGCTGGAGTAGCAACTTGTTCCAATCCCCCCCCCCCCTGACCGGAATGTGGATCCTGTCCAGTACAGTAAAATTGAATGTGGGCATCCTGTAGTTGTGGTGTCTGGCAATGTGCCTACCCAAAGGTAAGTAGAGATTGCCGATACGCATGGAATGTACATGTTTTTCCACGTGTTTCCACAGTTCTTGTTTGCTTTTGCCCACGTAGAAGGCACCACACTGGCACTGCATGAGGTACACAACACCCCGAGTTCTGCAATTTGCAAAATGTCTCAAAGTGAAGGTATCCCCATTAGGCAGCACCAGCGTGGTCCTTCTAAGAGTAACTGTAAGGGCTTACAGTGTTGTGGCAACACCACCCCCACCAAAGGCCCAATTTTTCTGCCCCTGTTCAACAGGGGCATGTAATTACAATTCTTGATCTAATAATTCACAGCAGGGCCCATTCATGCGCCCACCAAGAGTAACTGTGAGGGCTTACAGTGTTGTGGCACCAGCACCACCACCAAAGGCCCAATTTTTCCTACCACTGTTCAACAATGGCATGTAATTACAATTCTTGATATAATAGTTCACAGCAGGGCGTTCCAGCGCCCACCAAGAGTAACTTTGAGCGCTTACAGTGTTGTGGCAACACCAACACCTAAGGGACAAATTTCTGCAGAGTATATACGGCAAGCCCCTACTTTCAAACATCCAACTTACAAACGACTCCTACTTGCAAACGGAAGGATACAACAGGAAATGAGAGGAAATCTACCCCTAGGAAGGGAAATTCTCTCCTGTAAGAGTTAATATGGGAAAAAGGTGTCTCCTCTCCACTGATGCTTTATCACCAATCCTTGTTTCAATAAAAAACCCAAATTTTCAAAAAACATTTGTCATTGGGACAGAAAGTGAGGTGAAATGTTCTGAACAGGTGCACAGACAGCAAAACAAATGTTACAGGGATGATAACCCTTCCCTATGTTTTCCAAAAAGCTTAAAAATATTTTTTTTGGGCTGGAGCTACACTTAAAAAATGTACCTGTTCCAAATTACAAACAGATTCTACTTAAGAACAAACCTACAGTCCCTGTCTTGTTTGCACTGCCTGTATACTGCTGTTCAGAGTATATAGGACCTTTCTTAAATTTGGGTGCAGGGTTCCCCTTAATATCCGTACAAGACCCAAAGGGGCTGGTAGTGGGCTGGGGGTGGGAGGGTACCCATGCCATTTTTCTCAATGATTTTCATCCATATTGCCGAGACCAGACATTACATTAAAGCCGCAAGCAGTTTTAAATGACTTTTTTTTCCTTTTAGAAATGTCCGTTCTAAACACGGGAAACACGTGCCACTTCACAAGCATACTTTAGACACCCCCCAGGTACGATATTTAAAGGAATATTTGACTTTTTTTTTCACTTTATGCATCATTAAAATCACTGCTCCCGAAAAAACGCCTGTTTTTAAAACCTCTTTTTGCATTGATACATGTCCCCTGGGGCAGGACCCGGGTCCCCAAACCCTTTTTAGGACAATAATATGCATATTAGCCGTTATAATTAGCACTTTAGATTTCGAACGTTCGCATCCAATGTATTTAATAGGGTTCTAAAGTTTGCGCGAACTTTCAGTCCGTTCGCAGGTTCTGGTGCGAACCGAACCAGGGGTGTTCAGCTCATCCCTACTACACTAACACTCTACACTACACAGAGTCACAATAGTAGTGTAGCGGGTTTTTGCTTTAAGGCCCAGAGACTACCATACCCAGGATGCATTTCCCTGAGCAAGGACTGCTGGGGAGGGGTATTTAACCAGGGGGTGGGCCGGAGAACTTTCTCTTTGGACACCGCCCGGCCAGCAAGCGAACCTCTGTGCTGAGTCTGCTGATAATACAGGGCCTGAAGCCTAGGCCTGTAATAATAAACCAAAGAGCCTTCCGTACCCACCGAGGAGCCTGAGGGACGTCGCATCCTGCTGCTGTTCTGTTACTACCAGGAGGACCGAAGACCCGGGTGTCGTGGAATCTGTTTACCAAGACACAGCAACGGAAGATACGGACACGGACTGTTCCGGTTGGGTCACTTGCTCATGAGAATAATACAGGATCTCTAGACCCAGTAACTGTTGTTCGGAACTAACGTTAGTGTTTGTAGCGGCACCCAGGAGGGACAGTGCATTGAATAACACTAGTAGATTTGTTCTGGGTCATCAAGTTATCACATTCCTTTATTCTTGTGGATTACAAATTGTTCCAGAAGTGCACCACCGTTTGCTAGCGAAGATCTTTCTCTGCAGAACTTTCACCTAGTATAGTCAGGCCTGACTTAGTAGTAGTGACATTGCTGGGCGCCATCTTGCCCATGAGGGAGAAGAGCTGCAGCGGTGTCCGTTAGCTTCTTATTATAAAACTGTATATCTGTCTGTGTGATAAAACATTTCTTTCATTGCAGGGCTCTGCATATGTCTATGTATACTGTTTGCCTGCTTAACCATTATTTTCAGCAAAGTACCAGGGTTAAGTATATCAGTTGTTGGTGTCATTTACTGTGCAGGAGAAACGGTTAGTGATAGCTACACCATAATGTTGTGTGCTTTTATTGTGGGATTGTGCTGCCAATAATCACAGGTCACACAATCCCATCATCCCCTACTGACTGTGCCAGGGGAGGGTAGAGCCAATTGCCGGGGGTTGACAGTGAGTGTTACAGGGCCGAAATAAATCAAACCAGTGGCCCTCTTAGCTGGGGGTATCGCTACAGTAGTAGTAGCAAACTCAGCCCTGCTCCATCTATCTCCACTCCAACACACTGCAAAAGGTTCTTATGGGAAGGAACCTTTACAGTGTGGGGTGGGACTATGAGCACTGAGCTGCAATTGGACAAAGTCATCATCACTTTGTCCAATCAGGGCTCTGACAGTGCTCTGTGCCGTAATTGGCAAAGCCTTGCAAGGCTTCATCCAATTAGGGCCCTAGAATGCACTGTGCAGCACGCAGTGCTTTGTGGGGCACTCAGCAGGCAAACATCTTGCTGAGCGCCCCACAAATTTGGGTGTTCGCCGAATAGGCGAACAGGCGATGTTCCGGCAGAAGAACTTTGCTCAGCTCAAACCGTTCACCCAACACTACTCCTGTGTTTACTAAGAAACACAACAGGCACTCGGCACATGATCAGTGTAGCCATGCAATAACAAAAAGCAAAAGCCAAACCCAAATTTCATGTTAAACATGGACATTTCAAATTGAAATAACTTGAAGATTCCCTCCTTGGTTTTTATTCCAGCATTTCTCTTGTGCATCTTATTGCATTACTAGCCATTGGTATTATCCCCATCTATTTGTAGCGCACCCACCTTTCTCCCACCCTGCATTTAACTTGGCTCCTCGCAGGGGGGAGAAAGGCACACCGTACCACAAGAACGTACCCTCCTGTGTAAAGAGGTTGAGCGGTGTTGTTGTTGGGTCTGGTCCACAGCCAGAGCCAAAATCCTCCTGAGAATGATTCTCACCTTTACCGTGGGTAGAGATAAGTCCTTGAATTCCCCAGTAACATGAATGTCCACACCAGCTGAAACTCCAACTCAAGGTTTATTCTCACTTTGCAATAAACAGTCTTTCGGATAGGAAAAAAGGTCGGGGCAAGGAAACAGGACAGCCCAAGGTGTGGAGGAGGTCCATGCACAAACGTAGCTCAATCTTTACTACTCAGATTCTCAAGCAGTATACTAGGCGCACAGTCTCTGCCACAGACCATGAGGTTGGTCTCTGTCACAGACCTGGTGAATAAGGCCACTGCCACTGACCTGGTGAACTTGGTCTCTGCCACAGACCCGGTGAATAAGGCCCCTGCCACGGACCTTGTGGAGTTGGAATCTCCCTCTTAGAACATGGCCCCTATCAAGGAGAAGACGTCCCCCTAGAGAGTCAACAGACCCTTCCTTCATCGTGACTCCCGCATCGGTCCTTCGGAATGATCCTCCCTTCTCTGAGAGTACGGGTCCCCTCGCAAGGCGGCACCCTGGACTCCTCAATCCTTAGCGGACCCCAGCCGAAGGTGCTGGGCCCCGAGGCTTTGCTGCAGCTCCTGGGTCTCCAGACCCAGGCGGACAGGAACGGCAGGGTAGTACCTCACCCCAGGCTAAAGGTGCCTGGGATGGAACAGGAACACAGCCTCCGGGCCTAGGGCACACGGAGATGAATCTCACTCACTCCCAGGCTGAAGGTGCCTGGGCGTGGACCCCGATCAGGAGATGTCTGCCCTGTTATATCCTCTCCCGGCATGCACATCAGGTTCCCCACCCCACTGCACAACCGCCGAGAGGAGACACAAAAGGCACAGCACTACACTCGTGGTTCAAACCCGGCCCAGAATGGCAGCGCCACCCGCAGGCCACAGGGAACTCATCACCAGCATTATCCCCTGAGGACAAAAATGGTCCATAACCCCTAACAAATTAAGGTGTCTGAGCCTAATTACCACTCAGAGACTCCCCCGAAATTGACCACCCCGCTACACATTGAACAGCACTGGATCTAAGGCCTCATTTACACTAACAGCAAGGACTGCCATACTTCTGAAAAGCAATATGTGGTTGGATCGCTTTTCAGAGGTGTTTAACAAAGCAGTGAGTAAGCAATATATCACCTCCTCACCACCTGTTTTAACCCCCAAACATACATAATTTTGGCTGCAGTATGTGTACACCCCCCGCTGCTGCCTTTGCAGCTTAAAAGGAAAGTGGTTGGAGGGCAGTAAAAACACAGCTCAGCTGCGTGTTTTTACCAACCTCCAACCATAAGTATACGCAAGAGCATTGCCTGCTAAAAACTAGGGAGGGAGGGCTTAATCCATTATAACATTGACAATCTTTGTCAATATAGATATGTGTCTTTAGCTGTACTCCCCCCCAGGGGTGAGAAGGAAAACAGCAGTGTGACAGAAAAATCTAGCAGCACACTGGAAAATATGGATACGTGTCTCTACCCTTACCCCTCCCAGTGACAATAAGGAAAAACAGCAGTCTAGCTACAAATTGAAACAAACATTTATAAAAAGTGTAAATAAAACAATCTAAAGTAAGGAGGATACTCAATCTTATAATAATCTATTTATCAGATTCAAAACAAGCTTTAAAAACTCCCAACCCAAGGATATTTTAACCTCTTCCCACCAGCCGCTCGCATATACAGTACATACCTCCCAACTTTTTGAAATGGGAACGAAGAATACCAATTATCAAAATTATGTAGGCATAGGACACTTCCTCCCCGCTATGCCCACTTAAAGGAGAATTGTACAACAAAAAGATTGGTTAAACCCGAGAGTGCTTTCTCTATCACTACTATTACTTTATATTGGCTTTTGGAATTTACATGTAGCGACCTCACCTCTCACTCCCTCCTTCTCTGTCAATGTCAATGGCTCTCGTCTAGGGGACCAGGGAGGAGAGTGTGACGCACCACCAGCTCACATCCTCCAGTGTGTAGAGGTGTGAGCTATACCCAATTACCTTCTGGTCTGTGCCCCTGTCCAGAGCCAAAGCTCCCCTTGGGGATGATCCTTTACCTCCCAGAAAGCCAAGTTCCACACCATTGAAAGTCCAACACTTATTTATTCTTTTAGAGCAATAAATAGTCCTTTGCGTGCAGACTGGTTAGACAACGAACAGACAAGGTGGTGAGGAAGGTCCAGGCACAAACATGAACTTGTTACTCTCCTGTTTCGGTGTGCGCAAACAGGCTTGGCGCACGGTCGCTGCCACCGACCGTGAGGGTGGTCGCTGCCACCGACCGGGTGAAATAGGATTTAGGCCTCTGCCACCGACCTGGGTTTCAGTTGGGTCGCTGCCACCGACCATGAGAACGTGGACTACCTTCTTGAGATGTGGCCCCTGTCAGGGGAGTCATCCATCCGGACGGTCACCAGAGGCCTCCGCCGTCACCAGCCAATGCTGCGCTGGATCTCCGGGAAGGTCACCTCTCTGGTCCCCCTCGCCCTAGATTCGGGTGTCCAATACCGGAGGACACCCTAGGAATAATCCATCCCTTGCAGGACCCAGTCGAAGGTACTGGGCCCCAGGCCTCCAGAGAGTACCTCACCCCAGACTAAAGGTGTCTGGGGTGAAATCGCAGCTCCATCCCCGGGCCGAGGGCGCCCGGAGATCACCAGCACGCACACCCAGGCTGAAGGTGCCTGGGCATGGACCCCGAGCGGAAGATGTCCGCCCTTTTATCCTCTCTCCCTGCATGTACAGCAGGTTCCCCGCCCCACTGTACTACTGCTGCGAGAGGACAAAAAGGGCACAGACCTACAATGGTGGTGCAACCCCGGCCTATGGCGACAGCGCCACCTACAGGCCGCAGGGAACTGGACACCCTTGTATCCTCCACTGGCATAAATTGGTCTATGAACCCTAACAATTGCTGCATCTGAGCCATTTATCGCTCAGATGTCTCCCCTAAATGTAACCACCCGCTACATACGGATGCAGCAATTTAGAAATTGGATCAAAGGTTAAGCACTGGGAAACACTTTTTGATAGAGAAAAAGTGCATTTTATATACAAATATATAGATCAGACCAAAATGAGGGGGAAAGAGGGACAGAGGGACTTTGTTTCAAATGAGGGACAGTCCCTCAAAATCAGGGACAGTTGGGGGCTATGCTTATAGAGTATCTCACAAAAGTGAGTACACCCCTAACATTTTTGTAAATATTTTATTATATCTTTTAATGTGACAACACTGAAGAAATTACACTTTGCTACAATGTAAGGTAGTGAGTGTACAGCTTGTATAACAATGTAAATTTGCTGTCCCCTCATAATAACACAACACACAGCCATTAATGTCTAAACCGCTGGCAACAAAAGTGAGTACACCCCTAAGTGAAAATGTCCAAATTGGGCCCAAAGTGTCAATATTTTGTGTGACCACCATTATTTTCCAGCACTGCCTTAACCCTCTTGGGCATGGAGTTCACCAGAGCTTCACAGGTTGTCACTGGAGTCCTCTTCGGCCTCGTACACACGGCCGAGAATCTCATCAAGAAAAAACACGTTGTTTTTCTTGACGAGATTCTTGGACAAGAAACTTGTTCCGGCCGAGTGTACAGACGCTCCATTCAAAGAACCCGCGGTGCGCTCGTCACATTCGATGCCGTCGCCGCCATCTTGCTACACCCTACCTATGCCTAGGAAGCTACCGCGCATGCGTCAAAGTCATTTTGAGCATGCGCGGATTTCCACGGCGACAGGTAAGTGTACACACACACGTCGAGATTCTTGCCAGTTTTCTTGACGAAAAAAATGAAAGCCGCGTACACACGACCGATTTACTCGGCAAGAAGGCTCTGCCACCAAGTTTCTTGCTGGTTCTTGCCGAGAAACTCGGTCGTGTGTACGAGGCTTTCCACTCCTCAATGATGACATCACAGGGCTGGTTGATGTCAGAGACCTTGCGCTCTCCACCTTCCGTTTGAGGATGCCCCACAGATGCTAATAGGGTTTAAGTCTGGAGACATGCTTGGCCAGTCCATCACCTTTACCCTCAGTTTCTTTAGCAAGGCAGTGGTTGTCTTGGAGGTGTGTTTGGGGTCCTTATCATGTTGGAATACTGCCCTGCGGCCCAGTCTCTGAAGAGGGGATTATGCTCTGCTTCAGTATGTCACAGTACATGTTGGAATTCATGGTCCCCTCAAAGAACTGTAGCTCCGCAGGGCCAGCAGCACTCATGCAGCCCCAGACCATGACACTCCCACCACCATGCTTGACTGTATAACTTTGTACTCCTCACCTGGTTGCCGCCACACACGCTTGACACCATCTGAACCAAATACGTTTATCTTGGTCTCATCAGACCACAGGACATGGTTCCAGTAATCCTGTCCTTAGTCTGCTTGTCTTCAGCAAACTGTTTGCGGGCTTTCTTGTGCATCATCTTTAGAAGAGGCTTCCTTCTGGGATGACAGCCATGCAGACCAATTTCATGCAGTGTGCGGTGTATGGTCTGAGCACTGACAGGCTGATCCCCCCACCCTTTCAACCTCTGCAGCAATGCTGGCAGCAATCATACATCTATTTCCCAAAGACAACCTCTGGATTTGACGCTGAGCACATGCACTCAACTTCTTTGGTCAACCATGGCGAGGACTGTTCTGAGTCTAACCTGTCCTGTTATACTGCTGTATGGTCTTGGCCACCGTGCTGCAGCTCAAATTCTCAGGCCTCGTACACACGACCGATTTTCTCGTCGTAAAAAACACGTCGTTTTTTTCGACGAGATTCTTGTTAAGCTTGTCGATTTTCTCGTCAAGCTTTCTATGCGTACACACTGGCATTTCCCAATTTCCTCGTGGTTCTCTGCGCTCACGTCCAGCACGTACGACGGCACTATAAAGGGGAAGATCTTTTTTCTTGGCGCCACCCCTTGGGCTGCTTTTGCTGATCTCGTGTTACCGCGTGTGAAGTAAAAGTTTGGGAAGAGACGATTCGCGCTTTTCAGTCTTCGTACTTTTCAGATCGTTTTCTGCCGTTCAGTTTGTGCTTGTGGGTTCGTATCTTGACTTTCAGGGCGTCTAGGCAGGTCGTATCTGTTTTACAGTGCGTTCTTGCCTGTTCGTTTCTGAATTTCAGTTCGTTATTCATAGGCCTTGCTGTTCTAAAGTGCGTTCTGTTCTGTACGTTCTGATTAGACGACCGTTTCCTAGCCATGTCGCCTGGACGTTCTCGTCGTCGAGTTCGTGCTGTGCGTGCGCTTGGTGTTGGTCTGCTTGTTTTGGACCAAGACCAGTCCATGAATGGTGTGAGGAGGAGTTCATGGACCAAGAATTGGTTGCTCCAGCGGGACCAATTCTGCCACATGCCTCTGCTGCGGGAGATCGTCGAGAATAATCCTGAGGACTACAGGAATTTTCTGAGGATGTCTGACCCCGTTTTTCAGGAACTGTTGGCTTTGGTGTCCCCCTATATTACCAGGAAGGACACCGTTATGCGGGAAGCCATCAGTGCTGAGCAGAGGCTCATCGCCACGTTGCGTTACCTGGCGACAGGGAGAACTCTTCAGGACTTGAAGTTCACCACAGGCATCTCCCCCCAGGCTCTGGGCCTCATAATCCCAGACACCTGTTCTGCTATCTGTAGTACCACACACTTGGGACATATATCTCACCTGCTGCTGTTCCTGACCTCTGGGAGGCCAGCATCAGATTGTGTTCTGAAATGTGGGCCTTCTCAAGCTCCCAATTTTAGTGTCCACACAGGGTTGCTGTGTGCTCTGGGGTCCCTGGGATGCACAAATGGCAGCAGCTTCTCCAGCGCTGCCTTCTCTTTATTTAATTTATAAACATGAATAAATGTGTTTTTTGTTTAAGTTCATACTTGACTATGTGTATTTTTAAATAAAAAAAAACAAGCTTTGGAGTAAGCAGATACATTTGACTGACAATAAAAGGCACAGATATCACCCCCCCAAAAGAATAACTAAATCTGATTAGCTCAAAAACATGGTGTGAAATTTTAAAAATATAGATTAGAAAATTAAATGGGAGATCGCTATCAAAACATTGAGAAATTATAATTAACATCATTTTGAAAAATCTAACCATTTAAATTATTCCTAAAAACTTGCACGATATAATACACATAAATCTTATAAAGAGCAGCATGAAAAAGGTTAAAAATAAGGCATAACTCTGTGTGAATATCAGCAGCAAAAGAAGGTCTCTCGTTTTGATTAATGTAACATTCTAACGAAGAATTCAATGCAGAACATTTAAACGATGAAATATTTATGAGCGTGACGAATGTGCTCTCTCCATTATGAAGGCTTGTTTTACCAGAAGATGCGCTCCCGTCTCATAGTTGCTTGTGAGCATGCGCACTTTTGGAAGAGTCGTAAAAGCATACACACGAACCATTTTCTCGTCACAAAACAGGCCGACGAGAAACACGACGAGGAAATCTGGACTCCTGACGAGAAAATAGAGAGCAGGTTCTCTATTTTCTCGTCGAGATTCTCGTCAAGTTTCTCGTCGTAAAACCATACACACGAACGTTTTTCTAGACAAAAAAACTCTCGCGGCACTTTTCTTGACTGTTTACGACGAGAAAATCGGTCGTGTGTACGAGGCCATAGTCTTAGCAATCTTCTTATAGCCTAGGTCAGTGATGGCGAACCTTGGCACACCAGATGTTTTGGAACTACATTTCCCATGATGCTCAACTACACTGCAGAGTGCATGAGCATCATGGGAAATGTAGTTCCAAAACATCTGGGGTGCCAAGGTTCGCCATCACTGGCCTAGGTCATCTTTATGTAGAGCAGGGATATGCAATTAGTGGACCTCCAACTGTTGCAAAACTACAAGTCCCATCATGCCTCTGCCTTTGGGTGTCATGCTTGTGGCTGTCAGGAGTCTTGCAATGCTTCATGGGACTTGTAGTTCTGCAACAGCTGGAGGTCCACTAATTGCATATACCTGATGTAGAGCAACAATTCTATTTTTCATATTCTCAAAGAGATCTTTGCCACGAGGTGCCATGTTGAACTTCCAGTGACTAGTATGAGAGCGATAACACCAAATTTAACACACCTGCTCCCCATTCACACCTGAGACCTTGTAACACTAACAAGTCACATGACACGGGGGAGGAAAAATGGGTTATTGGGTCCATTTTGGAAATTTTCACTTAGGGGTGTACTCACTTTTGTTGCTAGCGGTTTAGACATTAATGGCTGTGTGTTGAGTTATTTTGAGGGGACAGCAAATTTACACTGTTATACAAGCTGCACACTCCCTACTTTACATTGTAGCAAAGTGTAATTTCTTCAGTGTTGTCACATAAAAAGATATAATAAAATATATGTGAGGGGTGTACTCACTTTTGTGAGATACTGTATGCGACCCTATGTAAACACAAAGCTGTGCTGAGAGCAAGCATTCTGTGTGCTCCCAGCACAGTCACTGGGGGGGGGGGGGGGGACTAGAAAACTCCCGGTGCATACATGCAATTGGGAGCTTTGTAATCATGTGACCGCTGTGACAGCCAATCACAGTAGTCACATGGCCCAAATGCCTGGCTCCGCCTCCTGGCATCTAGAAGTTCTTAAAGAACCAGGAGGGCGAGGTGGGAAGGAAACCCATAAAAACAAAAAACATTCAGAAATTGTATGGAATAGACAGAACTTATCAATATTGGAGGGGCTTTAATAGATCTAATATGAGTTAAGAGAGTTCAAAGAAAAACACCAAATGAGTAGAAATTTTCCAGCCAAATGGTTTAAACATTTTGATTTCAATAGCTTTTTCTATCTTCGGCAACTGAATCCACTCTGTGCCCCATTCTTGGATTGGAAGTTTGTAAAGCTTGTTTTAGATTTAAAGTGATTATTTTTTTATTTCTTTTTTTTTTGTATTGTTTTGTTCTGTATAGTTTGTATCTGTTTGGGTTAATGGGAGGGGGGAGGGGGAGGATGAGTGGGGGAATAAGATATAAAAGGGGGAGGTGGGAGGGTGTGTTGACGGATTGGAGTACAGACAATGAAAAGGTGATGGTAATGGAAGGAATTATAGAAATATCTGAGGGAATGAATTGGTGACATTATGAAATTTTAACCGTGATAAGTTGACTATATTAATTTTGTAAGGTGGGTCCCCCAGATCTTGTAGAGCGAGCGAAATTACTGTTTTTTTAGCCAAGTGCTCCCTTTGTGGCTTTTTTTCTTTTTTTTTTAATATATGTACAAAGTAAATGGAAGTGTTGTACTGTATTTTATTTTCTGTACCCCCTTTGAAATATAAATATAAATAAAGAATATATAAAGTGATATTTAATTTTTTCACATAAAATAAGCAAGTTAAATTTGCCTGCTCTGTGCGATGGTTTTGCACAGAGCAGCCCTGATCCTCCTCTTCTGGGGTCCCCCCCCCAACGCTCCTGACTCCCCCTCTTCTGCAAGTGCTCCCATAGAAAGCAGCTTCCCATTGGGTCATTCATGCAGGCTCGCTCCTGAGCCACCCTGTCTGGGTCCATTGACCCAGACAGGGCTGCTCAGTCCAGCCCCCCTGCTCTCATCACAGATTTTGATTGACAGCCACAGTAGCTGCTATTAATCTTCCCAGTGAGGAGGGGCAAAGCTGGGAGAGCTGCTGCTCTCATGCATTGAGCTGGATCGAGATCAGCTCAGGTAAGTATAAGGGGGACAGGGTGTTCAAAGGATGCATTAAGGAAAAAAACCTTTAGGCTGGGTTCACACTGCTGTGCAGAGCGGCTCACAGCAGGGGTCTGTTTCAGAGACCAATCAGGCTAAATTTTTGGGCTGGATTCAGACCTGGAACGGACCAGAAGACACAGAGGACCTCTGTGCAATTCACTCTGCAGCTGTCCCAGAGCTATGTGAACTGGCTCCATTGAGATCCGGTCACAGTCTCCTGAAATGCGAATTAGATGCAGGGAAATCCAAATCCGATTCACACTAGTGTGAACCCAGCCATAGGCTTTAGAACCAAATAACAGGCCTTTTTCTGACATTTGTTGTTTACAATAAAAAAATCTGTATTTTTGCTAGAAAATCACTTAGAGCCCCCAAACATTTTATATATATATATATATATATATATATATATATATGTGTGTAGCGATACCCCCAAACTAAGAGAGCCGCTGGTTTTGTTTCGGGCCCTGTACACAGTACTGCCAACCCCCGGCAATCTACTTGACCCTCCTCTGGCACAGCTAGTCTAGGGAATGAGGTATTAGTATAGCTCTGTACTAGTCTAAGAGCAATCCCACAGTAATGCAAATGGTGGTAAATTATAGTAATTGAGACTAATACCGGAATGATTAACTATACCAGTTCTACTTTGAGTATAAAAGTCAATCATAAATACAATACATCACATACATGCAGAGCCCTGCAATAATAATGACACTAGTCAACTACTATATAGAAATAGATCATACACTGCGTGCAGCTATTCTCCCCGTGAGCAATATGGCGCTCAGTAAAATTCTACCCTCCAGTCAGGCCTGACTTAGTTAAAGCTCAGTTTTTTAAAGTGAGGAATCTTCGCATGCAAGATGATCGGTGGTGCACATACAGGAACAACAATTTGTAAATCCAAGTAACGGTTTATGCAATGGAAACAACTCCCCGGAGACTATATAACTCAGTTCTGGAACTAGTCTCCGATCAGGATAGCAAGTATAGATCGATGGGCCTAGGTAGTCAATAGGCCTAAACAAAGTAGTCGGCTATGATTGTGAGCAGGTGCTCTCTCACTTGCACTTGTAGCAGGTCCGCACAGGGAGTCCTATTGCTAGCAGCGCGGTGTCCAAAGAGGCCGGGCTTAGCCTCGCTCTTTCCTTTTATACCCCACCCATGAGTCTCTGCGGTTGGCAATTTCACCTTGAGTGCCAAACGGGGTTCAGGGTAACATAGTCCGTGGGGCCTTAAAGGAGACCCCGCTACATATATATATATATATATTTTAGCAGAGACCATAGAGAATAAAATGGCGGTTATCGCAAGTGTAGCACCCTCCTCACTCCCCTCTTTCTCTTCAGCTCGTCTCTCTGTTGTCTAGGGGTATCTTTTAGAGGGGAAGGGAGCGGGGACACTATGCCAGGCCTTTGTCACAGGTGTCAGTGTGATACAAGCAAAGTTCTTTTACCTTCAGGTCAGTGCTGTGCACCTGGAGCTTCCACCAAGAGTTACCTTGAACGATGTCTGTCAGGAAATGAGCCCCACACCATTAAAGTTCAACACTCCTTTTTTCTTCTTGAATGAACACAATCAGTTAAACTCCCTTGATAGAAACAGAACAGAAGAGGAGGTGTGGATGCGAATAGGCCCAGACACAATGGGGCTGATTTACTAATAATAGTGCGCTGCGCTGGTTCTAACCTTAATTGGTGCGCCAGATAACTCCTTCACTTGGCGCACTGTTATAGTAAATACAAATGTCAGCGGCGCTCTATTGAAAATGAATGGTTCCCTATGGGAGCCCATTGATTTGAATAGAGGTCGCCCGGGAAGTCGGATGAAGCGGATCCGACTCGCGGGGACTCATGTGCCGGCTGACACAGGGACAGCGCGACTTTGCCAGGCAACTTGGACACGACCTGAGCGCGTGAAGCAGCCGCTCAAGTTGTGTCCTAGAGGCGACTAGCTGGCCGAGAATGTCTCCAGCGCGATGGCATCGCGCTGGTTCTCGGCAGCCTCGCTGTCCCGTGTTTGGTATGAATCATGAAGGGGAACTCCACGCCGAATTTTTATGAAAAAAACGGAGTGGAGGTTCCCCTCCAGGAGCATACCAGGCCCTTAGGTCTGGTATGGATTTAAAGGGAAACCCCCTAAGCCGAAAAAACGGCGTGGGGTCCCCCCAAAATCCATACCAGACCCTTATCCGAGCAACCAACGGCCAGGGTTGTCGGGAAGAGGCCCTTGTCCCCATCAACATGGAGGCAGGGTGCTTTGGGGTGGGGGGGGCTGCAGGTCGCCCCCCCTGCCCCGAAGCACCAAACCCCCCATGTTGAGGGCACGCGGCCTGGTACGGTTCAGGAGGGAGGGGGGCCGCTCTCTCGTCCCCCCCTCTTCCCCTGTGGCCTGCCAGGTTGAGTGCTCGGATAAAGGGTCTGATGTGTATTTTTAGGGGACCCCACGCTAATTTTTTTTGTTTTTGGCGCGAGGTTTACCTTAAAATACATTCCAGACCTGAAGGGCCTGATATGGACCTGGGGGGGGGACCCCACGCTGTTTTTTTTTCTATTTTTTTTTTTGAACCGGCATTTTTTTTTTACATTTCCTTTAACAACCAGCTATAAACAGGTAAAACAAAAAATCACCGCAAAATTGCAGTACTTGCGTTTTGGATGCGGGTCCATTGAATTCTATTACATCCAAAACACTGTATATATATAAATGAAATTGCTTCCATTGCATTGTGGACAATCCACAACTTGGGGCAGCTGACGTGGCAAGTGGACAATCCACAACTTGTGGCAAGTGATGTGGCAAGTGACACGCTAAATACAACTACACTGCTGCTCTCAGCTGCTGATATCACTCTGGTCTCACAAAATAGCTAAAATCGTAAATAATACTGTTTTTGGAGCTTAGGGCGGCTCCTTATCATATACACGCAAATGTGGTAAAACACGGCATGCAAACGCCACAAAGCGCGCCTTTCTAAACGCCACTTTCAACCTTAGTTCTGAACACTTTGCACCAGTGTCCCGTCTACATGGGGCCTAAAAACGCCTATGCCATTTACAGCTCAAAAACGCCATGGTGGCCATGAGGCCATAGGCTAACATGGAGGGATGTTTTTAAGCTGCAAAAAAGCTCAAACAAGCGGCTTGAAAAACGTCCGTGTGCATGTAGCCTTATATTAACCACTTGTGCACTGCCCAGACAAAGTTTCACATTTCAGCGCTGATGCACTTTCAATGACAATTGCGCGCTCATACAACACTGTAACCCAATGAAAATGTTTTATTTGTTGGCACACAAATAGAGCTTGTTTTTGGTGCTATTTTATCACCTTTGTGTTTTTTTTTTTTTATAAATACAAAAGACCGAGTTTAAAAAAAAATAAAAATGGATATTTTAACCACTTCAGCACTGGGCCTATTCTGGCACTTCTCTCCTTCATGTAAAAATCATAAATTTATGGCTATAAAATTACTTCAAAACACCAAACATTATATATGTTTTTGGAGCAGACACCCTAGGGAATAAGATGGCGGTCATTGCAAATTTTTATCTCGCTCGGTATTTGCGCAATAAATTTTCAAACGCCTTTTTTTTGCTAAAAATATTACAAAACAGTAAAGTTAGGCCAATTTTTTGGTATAATGTGAAAGATGTTGTTATGCTGAGTAAATAGATACCTAACACGTCACGCTTTAAAATTGTGCACACTCATGGAATGACACCAAACTTCAGTAATTAAAAATCTCCCTAGGCGATGCTTTAAAATTTTTTACACGTTACCATTTTGGCATTACAGAGGAGGTCTAGTGCTAGAATTGTTGCACTCGTTCTAACGCACGCAGCAATAACTCACATGTGTGGTTTGAACGGCGTTTACATATGTGGGCGGGACTTACTTGTGTGTTCGCTTCTGAGCGCGAGCTACCGGGGACATGGGCGTTTTTTCTTATTTTTGCTTATTTTTTTTATTTTGTTTTTTTACTTTTTTGTATTTCTTACTCTTTTTTTAACTTTTATTTTTTTTTTGGATCACTTTTATTCCTATTACAAGGAATGTAAACATCCCTTGTAATAGGAATGTGTGTGACAGGTCCTCTTTATGGAGAGATGCGGGGTCAATAAGACCCCACATCTCTCCTCCAGGCTGGAAAGCATGATATTGGTCAAAAAAAATCACCAATCTCATGCTGACAGCCGAGATCATGGCTTGGTTAACATACAGGAACACGGCGTGATGTCATAACGTCGCGCCCGGGCCTCCGACAGTCATAGAGATGACTGGTGACCATCTGGTCACCAGTCATCTCCAAATCGTTCTCCGAGCCCAAGATGGCACGGGAGAGCCCGGAGAAGCACCGGATGGCGGCAAGAGGGGGGGGGGGAACGTCCCCTCCCGCCGCCTATAAAAACGATCAAGCGGCGGAACTGCCACTATGATCGTTTTTATTGTGCACATAATCGCCGGCTGAAAAGAATGATATCTGAATGATGCCTGCAACTGCAGGCATCATTCAGATGTCACCGCACAAAGCCAAAGATGTCATTTGACGGTGGGCGGTAGGAAACTTGGTAATATTTTAAAAAAAGGTAATTTTTCTTCTTCATTGATGTACACTGATGAGACTGCACTGATGGGCACCGGTGGCAAGGGTGGGCACTGAGAGGTGGCATTGCTAGTTGGCACTGGTGGGCAGTGAGAAGTGGCACTGCTAGGTGGCAATGATAGTTGGCAGTGATGGGCACTGATAGGGAGCACTGCTAGGTGCCACTGATTGGCACCAGTGGTGGGCATTGATAGGTGGCACTGGCAGGGGCTACTAATTGTCACAGATGACGCAGAATTGCCTCTTCCTCGTCGGGCCCCATATCCCTTGCACATAAGCCAGTGATTGCCTTTTTTTTATGCTCACACTGTCAGCACAAGGAGAAAACAAAAACCATTACCCAGCTTTTGTTTACATCACGTGATCAGCTGTCATTTGCTGACAGCTGATCACATGGTAAAGGGCAGGGATCGGCCCCTTACTCGGATCTGTCATCACCCGAGTCTCAGTGACCACAGCGCGCGCGCACAAAGGGGAGGACGTTTATTGACGGACTCCCGGCAATTGAGGACCATGCTGTGGCCGTCTATCAGTTATAGCGCTGATCTCAAGTGATTAAAGAGGGTCTAAATGGGCCATTGACATGCATCACAATTGAACTTAGGAATGTGTCTTTGAAAAGTTAAACTAAATAATTTGGCCGCTTTATCCTTCCAAATAATTCACTTCCTGTCACATAGCCACACAGGAAGTGAGGGAAAATCCCTAATAATGTCTTTCCTTGGGGACACACAGGTCAGTCTAAATACTTTCCCCATTATGCACATTGCACTCCAGCATATTGCGGGGTACACCACAAATTATTAGGTAGTTTGGGGTTTGGGGTTTATTTACTAAAGGCAAATCTACTTTGCACTACAAGTGCACTTGCTGTATATCTGAGGGGGACATGCAAGCAAAAAAAAAACACCATCTTTGCTTTTACATGATTGTAACATCCAATCACCAGTACTTTCCCTCCGATTTTCAGCAGCTACACTTTTACTGCAGAGTGGATTTGTCTTTACTAAACCCCAAACTATACAATGATTTGGGGTGCACACAACAAAGTGCTAGAGTGCAATTTGCTTAATGGGGACACTAGTTAGATTGATCTGTGTGTCCCCAAGAAAAGACATTGGTAGGGTTTTACCTTCACTTCCTGTTTAGCTGTGTGACAGGAAGTGAAGCCAATTTTAAGAAAAGGAGACACAAAGGCCAAACTACAATAAAAAAAAAACAACACACGCAGGGGTTCTAACACTTACTTTGTTTCCCTCAAAATGCCCACAATTAGAATTGTATGGCCTTGAGCTATTTTTAAGTGCAGTGCTCTAAATCAGTGCTTCTCAAGTACCCCCAACAGGCCATGTTTGCAGGTTTTCCTTCATCTTGCACATGTGCTTTAAATCAATGGTTTTGATTTTTGGACAGCAATTCTCGATAAGATAAATTCACAAAACATGTCCTGTTGGGGGTACTTGAGGACTGAGGCCTCGTACACACGACCGAGTTTCTTGGCAAGAACCAGAAAGAAACTTGCTGGCAGAGATGTCTTGCCGAGAAATTCGTTCGTGTGTATGGTTTCTCGTCAAGAAAACCGACAAGTAATCTCGACGAGAAAATAGAGAACCTGCTCTCTATTTTCTCGTCGAGATTCTCGTCAGCCTGTTTCTCGACGAGAAAAGTGTGTGTGTGTACACTTACCTGTCCTCCGGGAAGCCCACGCATGTTCGAAATGAATTTGACGCATACGCGGTAGCTTCCTAGGCATAGGTAGGGTATACCAAGATGGCGGCGACGGCATCGAATGTGACGAGCGCATGCTCGTAGTAGTCGATGACGTCACCACGTACGCTCCATTCAAAGAACCGCGGGTTCTTTGAATCGAGCGTCTGTACACTCGGCCGGGACAAGTTTCTTGTGCAAGGATCTCGTCGAAAAAAACGACGTGTTTTTTTCGACGAGAAACTCGGCCGTGTGTACGAGGCTTGAGGCTGAGAACCACTGCAGTAAAAAAAGGAAAATTGAATACTTACCGCTCTGTATTTTTCATTTCCTGGTGACGCTCCATGGCAGCACACAATTCATGCATATGCTAGCATGAAGGCACCAGATTAGACAAATCACACCTGTTTTGTTTTGACATGCCAATCAGCTGTCACATTTCTTGCAAAGAAAACACAAAACAAACATCAAAACTTTGCATCAAATTTTATTGGTCAACAAAACAAAAGGGAAGGCAAAATAAAAAACATGGTCAATTTGAAACAGTTACAGACTCAACATCTTGAGAAATTTTTGGCCCAAAAAAATGCAGCACAGACAATTAAATCAAAGTGAACAAACAACACACATTAACAACATCAGAACTATTTCAGGGGAACATTTTCCCCACACAAAAAAATACAATCCACAAAAGTTAACCAATCACCTGTTTTGCAAAGACATAACAAATTCAAAGTGGGTACACCTGTTAAGGATGTCCTTCAATTACTAACCCATAAAAACACTCTCTGAGTGAGCATGCCCAGAAATATCCAGGTGCTGTTCACACACAAAAAGCACCCAAAAAAAAACTAACTGGCTGGGCATGTGCAGAACAACACCAATGCAGCTAGCAAAAAATAACCCCCCTCCCCCCGTCCAAAATTAAGCACATCATCCAGCATGCTACAAAATTAGAGATGGGACAATCACCCCTCCCCACCAACAAATACCATTGCAGTCTATGGGAACTGACTTGTTAATTTTGCTAGTCCCCACTTGGCTGGCTTATCTTCTAGTTATTGGCCTTAAAATGGGGGCCCAGGTCCTACCCTAAGGGACATATATCAATGTCACCAATTTGGAAAACACCAAAAACAAAACAAAGAGAAGTGCCTTTAAATATGCCAAATTGCTTAAGGGCCATTTCACACCACATGCAGTGCATTGCGTTTTTTATGCATCCAAAATGCATGGAAAGTTGGTTATATGGTTCTAAATGGCAGTGTTTGTTCCAGTGCGTTCCAGTTACCCCAAAAAAGTAGAACATGCTGCATTTTACCTGCACTGGACTGTACTGGAACGCAGCAAAACGCATCATAAACGCACTGGAACACACCGGAACACACCTAAATGCACCAAAAACGCACTGGAACACACTTGTCCTTATCTATGGTTAATAAAAAAGAGGGGTGAAAAAAAAGCACTGGACTGCATCAAAAACGTACCAAAAATGCACTGGAACGCATGAAAAACGTGCATGCAGAAAAGCACCTGGAACGCATCCGGATTGCGTTTCTATGGTGTGAACTGGCCCTAGTTCACACTATAGAAACGCAGTCTGGGTGTGTTCCAGGTGCTTTTCTGCATGCGCGTTTTTGACACATTCCAGTGCATATTTGATGCGTTTTTGATGCAGTCCAGTGTTTTTTCCCCCCTCTTTTCACTTAGGACAAGTGTGTTGCAGTGCGTCTTTGGTGCATTTAGGTGCGTTCCGGGGGATAACAGTGCATTTTTGGTACGTTCTGTTGCGTTTTTGATGTGTTTTACTGGGGTCCGGTACAGTTTTGTACCTAAAAAATGCAGCATGACCAGTTTTTTTTTTGCTTTCTGAAACGCACTTGAACGGAATGCAGTGGTGTGAACTATGCCATTGGCATTAATGTGATCAACGTTCTTTGCGTTTTTCATGCATCAAAAAAACGCACTGCACTGCATCCGGTGTGAACTGGCCCTAAATATCATACCCGGGGGGGGGGGTGTCTATAGTATGCCTGTAAAGTAGCACATGTTTTCCATGTTTATAACAGTTGGAGAGCAAAATGACATTTCTAAAGTAAAATAATAGTAATTTAAAAGTCCTAGCGGCTGTAATGAATTGCTGGTTCCCGTCAATACAGATAAAAGTCATTGAAAGTCTTTGATTACACAAAAAACAAAAGCGTGGGGGTCCCCCAAATTCCATTACCAGGCCCTTCAGGGAAGACGCCGGAGCAAGATGTGGACGAGAAGACCGAAGGAAGAAGCAAGATGAAGATGAAGATGAAGATAAAGAGGAAGATGAAGATGGAGGAAGAAACCCGAATGGAGAAAAGAAGAACATGGAAGAAGAGGAAGGAAGAAGATGTCATTTTTTAATTTTTTTACACTTTCTTTGTGAAATGGTAGGGGTACATTTGTACCCCATTACCATTTCACACAGGGGGGGGCCGGGATCTGGGGGTCCCCTTTGTTAAAGGGGTCTTCCAGATTCCGATAAGCCCCCCGCCCGCAGACCCCCACAACCACCGGGCAAGGGTTGTGGGGATGAGGCCCTTGTCCCCATCAACATGGGGACATCCTCCCCATGTTGAGGGCATGTGGCCTGGTACGGTTCAGGAGGGGGGGGCGCTCTCGTCCCCCAATCTTCCCCTGCGGCCGGGCAGGTTATGTGCTCGGATAAGGGTCTGGTGTGGATTTTTGGGGGGACTCCACGCCATTTTTTAATTTTTATTTGGGGTGGAGTTCCCCTTAAAATCCATGCCAGATCTGAAGGGCCTGGTATGGATATTTGGGGGAACCCCACGTCATTTTTTTTTTTAATTTGCAGCGGGGTTCCCCTTAATATCCATTCCAGACCTCAAGGGCCTGGTAATGGAATTTGGGGGGACCCCCACGCTTTTTTTTTTGTGGTTAGCAAAGACTTTCAATGACTTTTCTCTATATTGCCGGGAGCCGACAATTCATTATAGCCGGGGGTGCTTTTAAATGCCTTTTTTTTTTCTTTAGAAATGTCATTTTGCAGGCGCAATGGAAAGTTCAGAGCTGCGCCTGTTCAACTTATGCAAATTGAGTTACGTGACTTGATATTTACTAACATTTTGCCGGCACAGTGTCTTGGCGCATTTGAACCATTGAAATTCCCGCGCTGAGCTCAAAAAAACCTCCCGCAGCTCGAATCGTACTTGCCGGCGCAGCGGGCTGGTTTTGAAAAAGTTACTTTTATCACTCAATTTTGGCCATGTTGGTTATTTGGGCAGGTGTCCCTACACTTCCTCACATCACCCCACATCACCCCCATTATATTCTCACTTCCAGCTTCTTTATATTTAGTGTTTAACATGCTGTGCGCCAGGTCCATAGTGGCGCACTGAGCGCCTCCTCCCGTCCGCCGACAACACTATAGTAAATGGGAAATAGGGCTGCGATACCGGCGCTAATGTTTTGTAAATACCAAAACAGCCATTGCGCACGCAGATGCGCCAATACTCATGGCGCAAACGTTTCGTAAATCAGCCCCAATGTGTTCTCCACTTTCCTTCCTGACAGCGCCACCTGCTGGGCTGGGGTTGAATCATTGCTGTGTGTCGTGCTTCCTTTTTGTCCTCCCTCGGCAGCGGTATGGTGGGGCAGGGAACCCGCCGTGCTTGCTGGGAGAGGGTATAATGGGGCCAGCCATCTTTGTCACGGGGGAGTCCAGGGCACCTTCAGCCTGTGGACGGTGGTTCGTGTCGGTTCTCTAGGCGGGCCTAGGCCTAGAGGACAGCCGGAGGTCGTGTTCCATTCCAGGCACCTTTAGCCTGGGGTGAGGTACTCAGATGGAGGTCCGGAGCTCAGTGCCCAACACTGAGTTCCACGAGGGAAGGAGATCCTAGGGAACCCCGGGAGTGGGTACCCGAATCCGGAAGGCGTAATTGACCGGGGGGAGCTCCTCATTCGAAGACCTGGTGCAGCAGATTGCCAGTGACGGGTGAGTCTCTCACCGGAGACCGCTTGGAAGGAAATCCCCCCTCGTTTGGAGACTGCAACCCACTTTCAGGAAGGAAAGTGGAGAACACATTGTGTCTGGGCCTATTCGCATCCACACCTTCTCTTCTGTTCTGTTTCTATCAAGGGAGTTCAACTGATTGTGTTCATTCAAGAAGAATAAAGGAGTGTTGAACTTTAATGGTGTGGGGCTCATTTCCTGACAGACATCGTTCAAGGTAACTCTTGGTGGAGGCTCCAGGTGCACAGCACTGACCCGAAGGTAAAAGAACTTTGCTTGTATCACACTGACACCTGTGACAAAGGCCTGGCGTAGTGTCCCCAATCCCTTCCCCTCTAAAAGATACCCCTAGACAACAGAGAGACGAGCTTTAGAGAAAGAGGGCAGTGAGGAGGGTGCTATACGTGCGGGCTCGGGTCCGGTATAGTGTTTGTGCACCACAGTATTGAACGTGTCTGTTGGAAGAGTTACGCGAATAGGCAGGCCTTCACTGGCCGAAGTGCATCCCTGCTCGAAGTCGTGGACATGACCCAATGAAGGGAAAGGCCCGCGCAGAAGAGTGGAAAGAGGGGGAAGTTCAGCCGTGTGAAGTACTACACGTGGGGGCTTCCATTGCACTGCGCCACCAGGCACACCCCCATCGCTTAGTTCGTGGGCGTGACTCAGAAAATAAGAAAAGCCCGCAAACTGGAGCAAAGGGGAGGAGTCCAATACGTGTGAAGGACTACACGTGGGACATTGGCGCAAGAACTCTGCAGTGTGCAATGGATCAGCAACAGGTCGCCATGTTCGGACATACGTTGTGGATTCCAGTTCACCCTTTCACCACGACATTGACTGCTGCTGCTCTGGTAACAGATACGGGGATCCGGCTAAAGCCAAGGGGTCGATTCGCCCTGTATTCGTGCATGGACGTTGAGGCCCTGGGTGTGATTTGTCCCGGCTGTTCGGGACTGGTGTGCCAGCTGAAGCCATTCGGGTGATGTGAGGCCTGTGGGGAGTTCCTGCTCGAAGTGGATCCGGCGGTTGAGAAGCCGAGAACCATTTACCCCGGCCGTGCTGCGGGCAACACCACTCAGAGAGGAGGAATCACTGCTGTGACAGCCATCCCTGCGCACACTGCAGCGACCACGGAGGAGGTCGTAAAAATTCAACGGGAGAAATCCGAGGATGCTGACTCGGTCACCACGATCTCGCAGCGTCCACCACCGAAGAGAAAGACCGGCATGGTAGCCCCGACCAGCGGTTGTGGTGGACCGCCTCGCCCGCTTACGCCCGGCCCGGATGGATCCGTCGACAAGAGTTCCGGACGTCCCGTTTCAAGTAAAGGCCGAGGTAAGCCTGGCGGAGAGATTTGGTGTGTGGGAAGAGGTGAAAGCTCGGTCTCCACTACAGGATACCTGCCTGTGGAGGAGTGTGACACCTCTGACCTAGAGTCGCTCTCGGACATGGGAGACGACGTTGCGGTAGATGAACTGTTTGCAGAGAAAGGCTGGAACAAAGTACCTCTCGCTTCATTCCGGAGGACCAGGGATCCACCCATGTCTACAGGGGAAAGAACACCCCGGATGGAGGCACCAGCGCCTGAAAAGAGGTCCCATCCCCAGCCTGCTTCTACATCCCCGGTGCCATCTGTACCGAAGACCGGGGAAAAGAGACTGTTACTGCGGGCACCAATGCCCAGATCAGATGTGATCAAGGTCCCTCGCCACCCGGACTCGATAGTTTTGCCTGGCGAAGGGGACAGAGCTACCATGCCTCCTTTGGCGAGACTACAACGCCTATTTGGCCAGAAGGTTGCTGCGGACTATGGATGGGAGTATCCGTACTTGTCAAAGGAACTGCTGTATGAGGTGGAAGTGTGCTGGGAGCGCTGGTACAATGACTTTGTGTGGACCCACCTCCAGGTTCCCCACGCCCGCAGGTACCTGTAATGCTCTCCAAAGGCCTCTCAACGTTTTAAGGACTGCAAGGCAGAATGGATGTTAGGACGGCACATCCATGCAGACAAAGTGTTGATCCGGCGCAAAGAAGGAGAAGATGCGGAGTATCATCTGGAAACCATGGATCAGCACTTGAAGCCACTTGTTCTGCTGCATCCCCGTTTTTACCTGTAGGAGAAAAGAGACTCCGTTCTTATCATGCTGCTGAACTTTCTGGGGCCCGTTGCTTTTGTGCCTCAAAAGAATGAAGGACTGTTCCTGTTGTTCTTCACTTTCCCGCAAGAGATCATGGACTCTGGGTAGATAGGGCCAAAAAGAAGAGGAAAGTTCCACGAGTGCAGTTACCGCGGTGCTGTCACCAGGTGGCAGTGTTGCGCAACGTTAAAACACTTTTCATGCACTCACTCTTTGGAGAAACAGGATTTCTTCCCGGAGAAGTTTATTTTCCATCACACGAATACAGGTGTCAGGGTTATATGTGTTAATCCTTTCTTTTCCCTCTGCAGGAGAACATCCCATCAAGACCACTGAGGATGGGGTGGGTCTTAGTCAGGATGGGGGGGAAGTCAGATGTGAATATGTGATTCAAAGTTATGAGCCAATGCTGTTGTTTCTCTTCTGTCTTTATTCCCTTTTTTTTTTTTACAGGGCTCAGACACAATGTTTTAGTTGGATAGTTTTTCTAAAAGTTTTATTTTTGTACAATTGTTAGTCGGTTTCTGGATTGGATTATGTCAGCCGTTGAGGGCATGATTTACTCCAGACACTGGGGACCAGTGTCAAACCACCAGTGGGAGAGTGTAGCGGGTATGTACTTTCCCGGGTGTAAATTTTAACTTGACAGAGACATTGGTGATGTGTAATTCCCTGCAGCCCAGCAGTTTTACTCTGGGCTGGGGTTGAATCATTGCTGTGTGTCGTGCTTCCTTTTTGTCCTCCCTCGGCAGCGGTATGGTGGGGCGGGGAACCCGCCGTGCTTGCTGGGAGAGGGTATAAAGGGGCCAGCCATCTTTGTCACGGGGGAGTCCAGGGCACCTTCAGCCTGTGGACGGTGGTTCGTGTCGATTCTCTAGGCGGGCCTAGGCCTAGAGGACAGCCGGAGGTTGTGTTCCATTCCAGGCACCTTTAGCCTGGGGTGAGGTACTCAGATGGAGGTCCGGAGCTCAGTGCCCAACACTGAGTTCCACGAAGGAAGGAAATCCCCCCTCGTTTGGAGACTGCAACCCACTTTCAGGAAGGAAAGTGGAGAACACATTGTGTCTGGGCCTATTCGCATCCACACCTCCTTTTCTGTTCTGTTTCTATCAAGGGAGTTCAACTGATTGCGTTCATTCAAGAAGAATAAAGGAGTGTTGAACTTTAATGGTGTGGGGCTCATTCCTGACAGACATCGTACAAGGTGGAGGCTCCAGATGCACAGCACTGACCCGAAGGTAAAAGAACTTTGCTTGTATCACACTGACACCTGTGACAAAGGCCTGGCGTAGTGTCCCCGCTCCCTTCCCCTCTAAAAGATACCCCTAGACAACAGAGAGACGAGCTGAAGAGAAAGAGGGGAGTGAGGAGGGTGCTACACAATATTTTATGTCACACTGTATTTGCGCAGCGGTCTTTCAAACACAATTCTTTTTGGAAAAAATACACATTCATGAACTAAAAAAACAAGACAGTTAAGTTAGCATATATATTTTTTTTTTTTGTGTAATGTGAAAGATGATGTATTGCTGAGTAAATAGATACCTAACATAGTAGCAAAGGGGAGGAAATTGATTTTCACGGTGCTACTGTAGCTGTAGTAGTAAGAAATTCAATTACACTTAAGGTAAAAAGTATTCAAGATTTTAATGGAATTCACTTTAAAAGGTACATATAAAAAGGTACATATAAAACCACATGCAAGTGGTTAATAGTGGAGAACAGTAAACACACAACTAGATGGTCAGAAAAAGGAGGGAGTAAAGCTGGTTTTGAAAAGTACAAAATTACTCATGACGTCCCGACATGTTTCGCAATTCTAGCTTCATCGGGGGACATACGGGTATAGGAAGAGACTTGTACAATACTAAACATGGATAGAAAGATAAATAAATTAAAGATATTACATAATAAGGTAAACAGAAATATAAAATTATTGCAAGAGAACATATCATGCCAATATTTAAGCAACATCCGCCCCCACCCCCCCCCCCCCCCCACACACACATATAGGGGCAAGCACATACCCAGTAGAGAACACCTCCAGAGAAAGACCACAATCCAGCGTAGGGCACCTGGGGACACCCTGCGGGGAGCTAATGGGCAGCCAAAGGGAGCATACACAAGCCCGGCTGAAGACAAAATATACAAGGGAACAGAGTGAGTACAAACATATAAAAGGGAAGGCTGAAAAACAGCTCAATCGATGTTGAAACGAAAAAGTATAAGGGTACCAATATATAATATACAATGGGGAGATAGATTTATTGCAAGTACCGTATTTATCGGCGTATAACACGCGCCGGCGTATAACACGCACCCCAAGTTTAGGAGGGAATTTTAAGGAAAAAAACTTTTAGGAGGGAAATTCAAGGAAAAAAAACTTACATTTAAATGCAGCATGCAGCCTTGCCCAGTGTCCATCTCCAGCCTTGCCCAGTGTCCATCTGTCCATCTGCAGCCTTGCCCAGTGTCCATCTGTCCATCTGCAGCCTTGCCCAGTGTCCATCTGTCCATCTGCAGCCTTGCCCAGTGACCATCTGTCCATCTTGCCCAGTGTCCATCTGCAGCCTTGCCCAGTGCCTTTGCAGCCTTGTCAGTCTCAGCGTTTTTAAAATTTGGTGCCGATTTCTGTGGAGAGGAGCGAGCGGGGCCGAGTGTACTTCGGCTAGACTCGGCTCTGCTCACAGTCAGGGGCAGGACTGCGAGAGGAGCCGAGACTAGCCAAAGTACACTCGGCTTTCTCTATGTCAGCGGCGCAGTCAGAGATGGGCGGGACTGCGAGAGGAGCCGAGTAAAGCCGAGTGTACTTCGGCTTCAGCTCCGCTCGCTCCTCTCGCTCGTTTCAGCAGGGGAATCGGCGGAGTATCGGCGTATAACACGCACCCACGATTTTCCCCTGATTTTAAGGGGAAAAAAGTGCATGTTATACGCCGATAAATACGGTAAGTAGAATTATACCTACTTAAAATCAAGATGAAAAAACGCATGAAACGAAGGATGGCTGAACTGCAGTCATGCAGCAATGCTAGCTAATAACAAAGCAAAAAACATAAGAATGAATGGATGATTAGAACAAAACTAAAAAAAGTAAAGAAAACAATGAATAGAAAGCTGAAAGGCCTTATATGTCTGAAATAAATAGTTAAACAGGGAAGGAGAAAACAACTACAGACTCAGAATAGAGTCTGATAGGGACAATGTCTCAATATAGACTAGATTAACTGATATACATAAGTAAATATCATACCAATAATAGTAAG
Organism: Rana muscosa; assembly: GCA_029206835.1. NCBI lineage: Eukaryota > Metazoa > Chordata > Amphibia > Anura > Ranidae > Rana > Rana muscosa. The sequence goes on along the minus strand of JARGYO010005562.1, from coordinate 3,095,429 downwards.
ATGGAAGGAAGATAGACCAGAGAATGGTCTTTGAAGGAAGCAGCTGAAATAGATTGCAGGTGGCAAAAACAGCCAAGTGTATTGAAAAAGATTGAAAGGATCCATTTCTATTTTCATGTCATTTTTACGCTATCTTTTACGTCCATTTAAAGTTCACTTAGATCTTTATTTTTACTTGAAAAGCATTATCTAAGCGGCATTATAATATTGCACTATGTAATTAGTTCTCAATTGTACTAAACCAAATAATATTTGTTTGTTCGTTACAAACATACATCTAGTGCGTGGATGTATCCACCGTTGATTTCTGCTTAGCCCTTAGAAACTATACAGCAATATGCACATTGTAGACCATGAATTTACTACTTATTCTTTATAATAGAAATATGTAGTCAATGTTCTACAACCATTATAAATGTATGATCTGTACATTTCTGTTACATCTCTTTCAATAAAATACTTTAACAAGGAAAAAGATTGAAAGGAAAGGGCTAAAGGATGATTAATACTTACTTTGCTAAAGCATAAGGCATAGCTCAGGTCAGCCTTTCGTTTCAGACAGTCAGCCAGACTGAGGGGCCGGCCTATATATGCTCCCCAATCAGTCGAGGTCCGGCGTCATCGACTGAGGGCGGGCGCGATGACGTCACCACGCTGGCGCCGTCCCGCACTACAACTAGCAACAGAGGAAACTCAGTTGCCTAAAATGCCTTGCGACGTGAGTGGGATGGGTCAGGTGTGTCAGTGCTGAACTCGGGAGAGTATCAGCGCCGATCACAACAGAAGGAGGTCTAAGAGTGGCAAGAGACGCCCCTTTCCAAACCACGGCTGATGGAAAAATGGTCATGATGGGCAATGGGTAGAAGAAGGAGAGAAGAGATGTGAAATACTCTGCTGGAAAAGGGGGAGGAAGGGGCTGCAAGTGTTGATGACATAAGCAAGGGCGCAACAAGCATGAGAGCCCTTGCACCCTGGGGCGCCCGTAAGGCTGCCTAGCACCCAGGATGGGGATCCAAACCAGGGACCGCAGTGGGACCGCAATCATATATATATTTACCCCCATACAAGTTCTTAAATTAATTGTTGGTTATGTTATTGTTTGATTATCTGTATGTTTTCGTGCCTCTTTGCCACTTCCGCCCCTTTGCTGTTTCTCCCCCCCCCCAGGTCGGCATGACTTTATGGTCATCCATGCAGCCTCACTGGGCCAGGTCACATGTCCTGCGATGCCCATGCCCTGGGGATATGATCGCGGTCCAACTGCGGTCCCTGGTTTGGATCCCCATCCTGGGTGCTAGGCAGCCTTACGGGCGCCCCAGGGCGCAAGGGCTCTCATGCTTGTTGAGCCCTTGCTTATGTCATCAGCACTTGCAGCCCCTTCCTCCCCCTTTTCCAGCAGAGTATTTCACATCTCTTCTCTCCTTCTTCTATCATGACCATTTTTCCATCAGCCGTGGTTTGGAAAGGGGCGTCTCTTGCCACTCTGAGACCTCCTTCTGTTGTGATCAGCGCTGATAATCTCCCGAGTTCAGCGCTGACACACCTGACCCCTCCCACTCACGGCGCACAGGATTTTGGGCAACTGAGTTTCCTCTGTTGCTAGTTGTAGTGCGGGACGGTGCCAGCGTGGTGACGTCATCGCGCCTGCCCTCAGTCGATGACGCCGGACCTCAACTGATTGGGGAGCATATATAGGCCGGCCCCTCAGTCTGGCTAACTGTCTGAAATGAAAGGCTGACCTGAGCTATGCCTTATGCTTTAGCAAAGTAAGTATTAATCATCCGTTAGCCCTTTCCTTTCAATCTTTTTCAAAACACTTGGCTGTTTTTGCCACCTGCAATCTATTTCAGCTGCGTCCTTCAAAGACCATTCTCTGGTCTATCTTTCTTCCATCTTACTAAGATTGGCATGATATTTACTTATGTATATCAGTTAATCTAGTCTATATTGAGACATTGGGGCTGATTTACTAATAACAGTGCGCTGCGCTGGTTCTAACCTTAATTGGTGCGCCAGATAACTCCTTCACTTGGCGCAGGAACCAGCGGTGCACTGTTATAGTAAATACAAATGTCAGCGGCGCTCTATTGAAAATGAATGGTTCCCTATGGGAGCCCATTGATTTGAATAGAGGTCGCCCGGGAAGTCGGATGAAGCGTATCCGACTCGCGGGGCGACTCGTGTGCCGGCTGACACAGGGACAGCGCGACTTTGCCAGGCAACTTGGACACGACCTGAGTGCGTGAAGCAGCCGCTCAAGTCGTGTCCTAGAGGCGACTAGCTGGCCGAGAATGTCTCCAGCGCGATGGCATCGCGCTGGTTCTCGGCAGCCTCGCTGTCCCGTGTTTGGTATGAATCATGAAGGGGAACTCCACGCCGAATTTTAATAAAAAAAACGCCGTGGGGGTTCCCCTCCAGGAGCATACCAGGCCCTTAGGTCTGGTATGGATTTTAAGGGGAACCCCCTAAGCCGAAAAAACGGCGTGGGGGTCCCCCCGAAATCCATACCAGACCCTTAGGTCTGGTATGGATTTAAAGGGAAACCCCCTAAGCCGAAAAGACGGCGTGGGGTCCCCCCCAATCCATACCAGACCCTTATCTGAGCACGCAACCTGGCAGGCCGCAGGGGAAGAGGGGGGACAAGGGTGGCCCCCCTCCCTCCTGAACCGTACCAGGCCGCATGCCCTCAACATGTGGGGGTGGGTGCTTTGAGGCAGGGGGGTGACCTGCGGCCCCCCCACCCCAAAGCACCTTGCCCCCATGTTGATGGGGACAAGGGCCTCTTCCCGACAACCCTTGCCGTTGGTTGTCGGGGTCTGCGGGCGGCGGGCTTTTCGGAATCCGGGAGCCCCCTTTAATAAAGGGGCCCCCACATCCCGGCCCCCCACCCTATGCGAATGAGTATGGGGTACATCGTACCCCTACCCATTCACCTGGTGGCAAAAAAAAGGTAATAAAAAACACAACACAGGTTTTTAAAGTAATTTATTAGGCAGCTCCGGGGGTCTTCCTGCCGGGCGCCCTGCTATCTTCTTCCAGCTCTTTTGCTAGCGGGGTCCCGGGCTTCCTCGTCGTCTTCGGGGGTCTTCCTGCCGAGCGCCCCGCTATCTTCTTCCAGCTCTTTTGCTAGCGGGGTCCCGGGCTTCCTCGTCGTCTTTGGGGGTCTTCCTGCCGAGTGCCCCGCTATCTTCTTCCAGCTCTTTTGCTAGCGGGGCGCCCGGGCTTCGTTGTCGCCTTCTTCCAACTTCGGGGGTCTCTTGTTCTGTTCTCCGGTTCTTCTCCCGCTCTCCGGTGCCTTCTCCACGATCTCCGGTTCTTCTCCCGCTCTCCGGTGCCTTCTCCACGATCTCCGGTTCTTCTCCCGCTCTCCGGTGTCTTCTCCATGATCTCCGGTTCTTTCTGCCTTCTGCCGGGCGCCTCGCTATCTTCTGCCAGCTCTTTTGCTAGCGGGGGCCGGTCTTCTTCGTCGCCTTCTTCCCTCTTCTCTTCCCCCGATGTTGCCTCATCGATTTCCACCGCTGCAATGATCTGTCCGAGCAGCGGTGCCACTTTTATTGGCATGGGGCGTGGTCACGGCTGATGCCACCGCTGACCCCGCCCCCGTATGATGTCACAGTCCCGGGGAATGATGGGACTGTGATGTGAAACGGGGGCGGGGTCAGCGGTGGCATCAGCCGGTGACCACGCCCCATGCCAATATAAGTGGCACCGCTGCTCTGACAGATCATTGCAGCGGTGGACAGCGACGAGGCAACATCGGGCGAAGAGAAGAGGGAAGAAGGCGACGAAGAAGACCGGCCCCCGCTAGCAAAAGAGCTGTAAGAAGATAGCGGGGCGCCCGGCAGAAGGCAGAAAGAACCGGAGATCGTGGAGAAGACACCGGAGAGCGGGAGAAGAACCGGAGATCGTGGAGAAGGCACCCGAGAGCGGGAGAAGAACCGGAGATCATGGAGAAGACGGCGAGGAAGCCCGGGACCCCCGCTAGCAAAAGAGCTGGCAGAAGATAGCGGGGCGCCCGGCCGAAAGACCCCCGAAGTCAGAGGAAGACGGCGAGGAAGCCCGGGACCCCGCTAGCAAAAGAGCTGGCAGAAGATAGTGGGGCGCCCGGCAGAAAGACCCCCGAAGTCGGAAGAAGACCACCGGAGCTGCCCAATAAATTACTTTTCAAACCTGTGTTGTCTTTTTTATTGACTTATTTTGCCACCAGGAGAATGGGTAGGGGTACGATGTCCCCCATACTCATTCACATAGGGTGGGGGGCAGGTATCCGGGGTCCCCTTATTAAAGGGGGCTCCCGGATTCCGATAACCCCTCCGCCCGCAGACCCCGACAACCAACGGCCAGGGTTGTCGGGAAGAGGCCCTTGTCCCCATCAACATGGGGGCAGGGTGCTTTGGGGTGGGGGGGGCGCAGGTCGCCCCCCCTGCCCCGAAGCACCAAACCCCCCATGTTGAGGGCACGTGGCCTGGTACGGTTCAGGAGGGAGGGGGGCGCTCTCTCGTTCCCCCCTCTTCCCCTGCGGCCTGCCAGGTTGAGTGCTCGGATAAAGGGTCTGGTGTGTATTTTTAGGGGACCCCACGCTAATTTTTTTTTGTTTTTAGCGCGGGGTTCCCCTAAAAATACATGCCAGACCTGAAGGGCCTGGTATGGATTCTGGGGGGATCCCCACGCCATTTTTTTCATTTGGGGGGGTCCCCTTTGAATCCATACTAGACCCAAGGGCCTGGTATGGACCTGGGGGGGGGGACCCCACCCACGCTGTTTTTTTTCTATTGTTTTTTTTTTTTTTTTTTTTTTACCGGCATTTTTTTTTTTTACATTTCCTTTAACAACCAGCTATAAACAGGTAAAACAAAAAATCGCCGCAAAATTGCAGTACTTGCGTTTTGGATGCGGGTCCATTGAATTATATTACATCCAAAACACTGTTTTTGGCCTGGCAAAAAAAATCTGCAGTTGCGTTTAAAATCGTTTTTCACAAAGCCTAAAAATGCCTTCAGACGCCAAAGATTTCCACGTTTCAGACGCGGTACCAGCGTTTCGCCGCATTTTCGTTTAGAAGCGTTTTTAAAGGTGACCTCTTTTTTTACATTGATAAACTCCAAATTTATGGCAAATGAGGAAAAAACATAATATATATATATATATATATATATATATATATATATCAAAATGAAATTGCTTCCATTGCATTGTGGACAATCCACAACTTGGGGCAGCTGACGTGGCAAGTGAACAATCCACAACTTGTGGCAAGTGATGTGGCAAGTGACACGCTAAATATAACTACACTGCTGCTCTCAGCTGCTCATATCACTCTGGTCTCACAAAATAGCAAAAATCTTAAATAATACTGTTTTTGGAGCTTAGGGCGGCTCCTTATCATATACACGCAAATGTGGTAAAACACGGCATGCAAACGTCACAAAGCACGCCTTTCTAAACGCCACTTTCAACCTTAGTTCTGAACACTTTGCACCAGCGTCCCGTCTACATGGGGCCTAAAAACGCCTATGCCATTTACAGCTCAAAAAGCCATGGTGGCCATGAGGCCATAGGCTAACATGGAGAGATGTTTTTAAGCTGCAAAAAACGCTCAAACAAGCGGCTTGAAAAACTTCCGTGTGCATGTAGCCTTATATTAACCACTTGCGCACTGCCCAGACAAAGTTTCACATTTCAGCGCTGATGCAGTTTCAATGACAATTGCGCGCTCATACAACACTGTAACCCAATGAAAATGTATTATTTCTTGGCACACAAATAGAGCTTGCTTTTGGTGCTATTTGATCACCTTTGTGTTTTTTTTTTTTTTTTATATAAATACAAAAGACCGAGTTAAAAAAAAAAAATGGATATTTTAACCACTTCAGCACTGGGCCTATTCTGGCACTTCTCTCCTTCATGTAAAAATCATAAATTTATGGCTATAAAATTACTTCAAAACACCAAACATTATATATGTTTTTGGAGCAGACACCCTAGGGAATAAGATGGCGGTCATTGTAAATTTTTATCTCGCTCGGTATTTGCGCAATAAATTTTCAAACGCCTTTTTTTTGCTAAAAATATTACAAAACAGTAAAGTTAGGCCAATTTTTTGGTATAATGTGAAAGATGTTGTTATGCTGAGTAAAAAGATACCTAACACGTCACGCTTTAAAATTGCGCACACTCATGGAATGACACCAAACTTCAGTAATTAATAATCTCCCTAGGCGATGCTTTAAAAATTTTTACACGTTACCATTTTGGCATTACAGAGGAGGTCTAGTGCTAGAATTGTTGCTTGTTACTCGTTCTAACGCACGCAGCAATAACTCACATGTGTGGTTTGAACGGCGTTTACATATGTGGGCGGGACTTACGTGTGTGTTCGCTTCTGAGCGCGAGCTACCGGGGACATGGGCATTTTTTCTTATTTTTGCTTATTTTTTTTATTTTGTTTTTTTACTTTTTTGTATTTCTTACTCTTTTTTTAACTTTTTTTTTTTTGGATCACTTTTATTCCTATTACAAGGAATGTAAACATCCCTTGTAATAGGAGTATGTGTGATAGGTCCTCTTTAAGGAGAGATGCGGGGTCAATAAGACCCCACATCTCTCCTCCAGGCTGGAAAGCATGATATTGGTCCAAAAAAATCACCAATCTCATGCTGACAGCCGAGATCACGGCTTGGTTAACATACAGGAACACGGCGTGATGTCATAACGTCGCGCCCGGGCCTCCGACGGTCATAGAGATGACTGGTGACCATCTGGTCACCAGTCATCTCCAAATCGTTCTCCGAGCCCAAGATGGCACGGGAGAGCCCGGAGAAGCACCGGATGGCGGCAAGAGGGGGGGGGGAACGTCCCCTCCCGCCGCCTGTAAGAACGATCAAGCGGCGGAACTGCCACTATGATCGTTTTTATTGTGCACAGAATCGCCGGCTGAAAAGAATGATATCTGAATGATGCCTGCAACTACAGGCATCATTCAGATGTCACAGCACAAAGCCAAGGATGTAATTTGACGGTGGGCGGTAGGAAACTGGTTAATATTTTTAAAAAAGGTAATTTTTCTTCTTCATTGATGTACACTAATGAGACTGCACTGATGGGCACCGGTGGCCAGGGTGGGCACTGAGAGGTGGCATTGCTAGTTGGCACTGGGGGGCAGTGAGAAGTGGCACTGCTAGGTGGCAATGATAGTTGGCAGTGATGGGCAATGATAGGGAGCACTGCTAGGTGCCACTGATTGGCACCAGTGGTGGGCATTGATAGGTGGTACTGGCAGGGGCTACTAATTGTCACAGATGTCGCAGAATTGCCTCTTCCTCTTCGGGCCCCATGTCCCTTGCACATAAGCCGGTGATTGCCTTTTTTTTATGCTCACGCTGTCAGCACAAGGAGAAAACAAAAACCATTACCCAGCTTTTGTTTACATCACGTGATCAGCTGTCATTTGCTGACAGCTGATCACATGGTAAAGGGCAGGGATGGCCCCTTACTCGGATCTGTCATCACCCGAGTCTCAGTGACTCAGTGACCACAGCGCGCGCGCACAAAGGGGAGGACGTTTATTGACGGACTCCCGGCAATTGAGGATGTGGCCGTCGATCAGTTATAGCGCTGATCTCTCTTTGAAAAGTTAAACTAAATAATTTGGCCACTTTATCCTTCCAAATAATTCACTTCCTGTCACATAGCCACACAGGAAGTGAGGGAAAATCCCTAATAATGTCTTTCCTTGGGGACACACAGGTCAGTCTAAATACTTTCCCCATTATGCACATTGCACTCCAGCATATTGTGGGGTACACCACAAATTATTAGGTAGTTTGGGGTTTGGGGTTTATTTACTAAAGGCAAATCTACTTTGCACTACAAGTGCACTTGCTGTATATCTGAGGGGGATATGCAAGCAAAAAAAAAACACCATCTTTGCTTTTACATGATTGTAACATCCAATCACCAGTACTTTCCCTCAGATTTTCAGCAGCTACACTTTTACTGCAGAGTGGATTTGTCTTTACTAAACCCCAAACTATACAATGATTTGGGGTGCACACAACAAAGTGCTAGAGTGCAATTTGCTTAATGGGGACACTAGTTAGATTGATCTGTGTGTCCCCAAGAAAAGACATTGGTAGGGTTTTACTTTCACTTCCTGTTTAGCTGTGTGACAGGAAGTGAAGGCAATTTTAAGAAAAGGAGACACAAAGGCCAAACTACAAAAAAAAAAAAAAACACACACACGCAGGGGTTTTAACACTTACTTTGTTTCCCTCAAAATGCCCACAATTAGAATTGTATGGCCTTGAGCTATTTTTAAGTGCAGTGCTCTAAATCAGTGCTTCTCAAGTACCCCCAACAGGCCATGTTTGCAGGTTTTCCTTCATCTTGCACATGTGCTTTAAATCACAGTCAATGGTTTTGATTTTTGGACAGCAATTCTCGATAGGATAAATTCACAAAACATGTCCTGTTGGGGGTACTTGAGGACTGAGGCTGAGAACCAATGCAGTAAAAAAAGGAAAATTGAATACTTACCGCTCTGTATTTTTCATTTCCTGGTGACGCTCCATGGCAGCACACAATACATGCATATGCTAGCATGAAGACACCAGATTAGACAAATCACACCTGTTTTGTTTTGACATGCCAATCAGCTGTCATATTTGTTGCAAAGAAAACACAAAACAAACATCAAAACTTTGCATCAAATGTTATTGGTCAACAAAACAAAAGGGAAGGCAAAATAAAAAACATGGTCAATTTGAAACAGTTACAGACTCAACATCTTGAGAAATTTTTGGCCAAAAAAAATGCAGCACAGACAATTAAATCAAAGTGAACAAACAACACACATTAACAACATCAGAATTATTTCAGGGGAACATTTCCCCCACACAAAAAAATACAATCCACAAAAGTTAACCAATCACCTGTTCTGCAAAGACATAACAAATAAAATACATGTGTTACAAACTCGATAAGGACACCAACATGTACATTTTACCCCCCCCACACACACACACACACACTTGCCTCTTCTCAGGGCAAGCGAATGAATGTTCCCTCCATATGTTTGTGTGCTAATGAGGCAATTGAAAACACATGCACAGTCCATGAAACACCCAAAATGCAAGTTCTCCCAATGTAGAGACTGAAATTCAAAGTGGGTACACCTGTTAAGGATGTCCTTCAATTACTAACCCATAAAAACACTCTCTGAGTGAGCATGCCCAGAAATATTCAGGTGCTGTTCACACACAAAAAGCACCCAAAAAAAAACTAACTGGCTGGGCAGGTGCAGAACAACACCAATGCAGCTAGCAAAAAATAACCCCCCCTCCCCCCGTCCAAAATTAAGCACATCATCCAGCATGCTACAAAATTAGAGATGGGACAAACCTTCCCCCCCCCCAACCAACAAATACCATTGCAGTCTATGGGAACTGACTTGTTAATTTTGCTAGTCCCCACTTGGCTGGCTTATCTTCTAGTTATTGGCCTTAAAATGGGGGCCCAGGTCCCACCCTAAGGGACATATATCAATGTCACCAATTTGGAAAACACCAAAAACAAAGCAAAGAGAAGTGCCTTTAAATATGCCAAATTGCTTAAGGGCCATTTCTCACCACATGCAGTGCATTGCGTTTTTTATGCATCCAAAATGCATGGAAAGTTGGTTATATGGTTCTAAATGGCAGTGTTTGTTCCAGTTACCCCAAAAAAGTAGAACATGCTGCATTTTACCTGCACTGGACTGTACTGGAACGCAGCAAAACGCATCATAAACGCACTGGAACGCACCGGAACACACCTAAATGCACCAAAAACGCACTGGAACACACTTGTCCTTATCTATGGTTAATAAAAAAGAGGGGTGAAAAAAAAGCACTGGACTGCATCAAAAACGTACCAAAAATGCACTGGAACGCATGAAAAACGTGCATGCAGAAAAGCACCTGGAACGCATCCGGATTGCGTTTCTATGGTGTGAACTGGCCCTAGTTCACACTATAGAAACGCAGTCTGGGTGTGTTACAGGTGCTTTTCTGCATCAGCATTTTTGACACATTCCAGTGCATTTTTGATGCGTTTTTGATGCAGTCCAGTGTTTTTTTCCCCCTCTTTTCACTTAGGACAAGTGTGTTGCAGTGCGTCTTTGGTGCATTTCGGTGCGTTCCGGTGCATTCCAGTGCATTTTTGGTACGTTCCGTTGCGTTTTTGATGTGTTTTACTGGGGTCCAGTACAGTTTTGTACCTAAAAAATGCAGCATGACCAATTATTTTTTTGCTTTTTGAAACGCACTGGAACGGACTGCAGTGGTGTGAACTATGCCATTGGCATTAATGTGATCAACTTTCTTTGCGTTTTTCATGCATCAAAAAAATGCATCCGGTGTGAACTGGCCCTAAATATCATACCCGGGGGGTGTCTATAGTATGCCTGTAAAGTAGCACATGTTTTCCATGTTTATAACAGTTGGAGAGCAAAATGACATTTCTAAAGTTAAAAGTCCTTGCGGCTGTAATGAATTGCTGGTTCCCGTCAATACAGATAAAAGTCATTGAAAGTCTTTGATTACACAAAAAACAAAAGCGTGGGGGTCCCCTAAATTCCATTACCAGGCCCTTCAGGTCTGGAATGGATATTAAGGGGAACCCCGCTGCAATTTTAAAAAAAAATGATGTGGGGTTCCCCCAAATATCCATACCAGGCCCTTCAGGTCTGGCATGGATTTTAAGGGGAACTCCACCTCAAATTTAAAAAAAATGGCGTGGAGTCCCCCCAAAAATCCACACCAGACCCTTATTCGAGCACATAACGTGGCCGGCCGCAGGGGAAAAGGGGGGATGAGAGAGCGGCCCCCCTCCCTCCTGAACCGTACCAGGCCACATGCCCTCAACATGGGGAGGATGTCCCCATGTTGATGGGGACAAGGGCCTCATCTCCACAACCCTTGCCCGGTGGTTGTGGGGGTCTGCGGGCGGGGGGCTTATCGGAATCTGGAAGACCCCTTTAACAAAGGGGACCCCCAGATCCCGTCCCCCCCGTGTGAAATGGTAATGGGGTACAAATGTACCCCTACCATTTCACAAAGAAAGTGTAAAAAATGTAAAAAATGACAAGAGTCGGTTTTTGACAATTCCTTTATTAATGTCTTTTCTTTTCTTCCATCTTCTTCCATCTTCTTCTTCCATCTTCTTCCATCTTCTTCTTTTCTCCATTCGGGTTTCTTCCTCCATCTTCATCTTCATCTTCCTTCTTCCTTCGGTCTTCTCGCCTGCATCTTGCTCCGGCGTCTTCCCTTCTTCTTTGTTCTCCGGCCGCTCCGTTTGAATTGGAGGTTCCCGCTGTGCGACGCTTCAGTTCTTCAGTTCCCCTCTGAGTCTGCTTACACCCGGTGACCCCGCCCCCCTCTGACGAACATGGATTTCACAGGGACTTTCCCCGTGGTGTCAGAGGGGGGCGGAGCCACCGGGTGGCAGCGGACCAAGTGGAGAACTGAAGCGTCGCACAGCGGGAACCTCCAATTCAAACGGAGCGGCCGGAGAAGAAAGAAGAAGGGAAGACGCCGGAGCAAGATGCGGACGAGAAGACCGAAGGAAGAAGGAAGATGAAGATGAAGATGGAGGAAGAAACCCGAATGGAGAAAAGAAGAAGATGGAAGAAGATGGAAGAAGAAGATGGAAGAAGATGGAAGAAAAGAAAAGACATTAACCACTTAACGACCGCTCACTGTATATATACGTCGGCAGAATGGCACCGACAGGCACAATCACGTAGAGCATACGTGATTGCCTTTGTATAGTTGGGGGGTCCAATCGGACCCCCCTTCTGTACAGTGAGCGGTGGCTAAGTGTCCGGGAGCGTTCCGGGATGAGGGGGCAGCCATTCGTTTCTGGCCACCCCCTCGCGATCGCTCCCGGCGAATGGAAATGCCCCCTCTGTCTGTGTCAGACAGAGGGAGCAGGAGGAAGTGATGTCATCTCTGGTGCGGCGCTCACATATACCGAGCGCCGTACAAGAGAAGACATCAGGTCAGTGCACACAACACTACACTGACACCAGGACACATAGGGACATAAATCGCCCCCCCCAGCCCCCCCAGACACCCCAGATCACCCCCCAGGTCACCCCCCCAGCCCCCAGTCACAGTGTCACTGATTGCAGTGACCATTTATTTAGTGATCACTGCAATCAGTGACATTTGTGACTGTAAACGTGTCACCAAAGTTTAGTCTTAGGTCCAGTGTAGCTCCCTAACCCCCCCTAATAAAGGTTTAACCCCCTGATCACCCCCCAGATAACCCTTTCACTGCCTATCACCACTGTCGCTTAGCGATCATTTTTCTGATCGCTGTCTTAGCGTCAGTGATGCCGATCGGCAGCCAGTAATTTTTTTTAGGTTCGCCGCAGGTTTTTATAGCGTCAGGTACCCCAATATATTATCTAATAAAGGTTTAACCCCCTTGATCGCCCCCCAGGTAACCCTTTCACCCCCTATCACCACTGTCGCTAAGCAATTGTTTTTCTAAACGCTGTCTTAGTGTCGGTGATGCAGATCGGTAGCCAGTAATTTTTTTTTAGGTTCGCCGCAGGTTTTTATAGCGTCAGGTACCCCAATATATTATCTAATAAAGGTTTAACCCCCTTGATCGCCCCCAGGTAACCCTTTCACCCCCTATCACCACTGTCACTAAGCGATCGTTTTTCTAAACGCTGTCTTAGTGTCTGTGATGCAGATCGGTAGCCGGTAATTTTTTTTAGGTTCGCCGCAGGTTTTTATAGCGTCAGGTACCCCAATATATTATCTAATAAAGGTTTAACCCCCTTGATCGCCCCCAGGTAACCCTTTCACCCCCTATCACCACTGTCACTAAGCGATCGTTTTTCTAAACGCTGTCTTAGTGTCTGTGATGCAGATCGGTAGCCGGTATTTTTTTTTAGGTTCGCCGCAGGTTTTTATAGCGTCAGGTACCCCAATATATTATCTAATAAAGGTTTAACCCCCTTGATCGCCCCCCAGGTAACCCTTTCACCCCCTATCACCACTGTCGCTAAGCAATTGTTTTTCTAAACGCTGTCTTAGTGTCGGTGATGCAGATCGTAGCCAGTAATTTTTTTTAGGTTCGCCGCATGTTTTTATAGCGTCAGGTACCCCAATATATTACCTAATAAAGGTTTAACCCCCTTGATCGCCCCCCAGGTAACCCTTTCACCCCCTATCACCACTGTCACTAAGCGATCGTTTTTCTAAACGCTGTCTTAGTGTCGGTGATGCAGATCGGTAGCTGGTAATTTTTTTTAGGTTCGCCGCAGGTTTTTATAGCGTCAGGTACCCCCATATATTATCTAATAAAGGTTTTAACCCCCTGATTGCCCCTAGTTAACCCTTTCACCAGTGATCACCATATAAGTGTTACGGGTGACGCTGGTTAGTTAGTTTGCTTTTTATAGTGTCAGGGCACCCGCCGTGTATATAACCCAATAAAGGTTTAACCCCCTGATCGCCCGGCGGGTGATATCAATTAGGTTTTAGCGTCAGAGAGGGTCTGAGTCACACCCCAGGCAGCGTCAGGTTAGTGCCAGTAACGCTAACACCCACGCGTGAAGCATACACCCCCCTTAGTGGTATAGTATCTGAACAGATCAATATCTGATCTGATCAGATCTATACTAGCGTCCCCAGCAGTTTAGGGTTCCCAAAAACGCAGTGTTAGCGGGATCAGCCCAGATACCTGCTGGCACCTGCTGGCACCTGCGTTTTGCCCCTCCGTCCAGCCCAGGCCACCCAAGTGCAGTATCGATCGATCACTGTCACTTACAAAACAAAAACACACATAACTGCAGCGTTCGCAGAGACAGGCCTGATCCCTGCGACTCCAGTGCTGTAGGAGGTGATTTCACCACCACAGTTAAAAAAAAAAAGCAAATATGCCGAAGCATTGGGGCAGCAGGGGCGGAATAGCGATTTTGCTCCTAATGCCGCGTACATACGGTCGAAATTCCGACGGAGGCTTGCCCGTGGAAAAGTCCGACCATGTGTGTGCGGCATAACTTTTTTGCAGGAGGATGCCCCCATGCTTCGGCATATATAAATGGTGCGTGTATGCCCATCATTGGAAGTGGGTGGATGAAGGGCAGTATTCTAATGGTGGGCATACCCACCGATCAATCTCTTTTTTCGTTCAGCCAACTGGCTGCATGAAATAAAAAGATTACAATACATGTCCAACAAGGACCAGCAACGTACTGGTATGTTGCTGGACTTTGAATGTTTATACCAGAATGATGCCTGCGGGTTTAGGTATCATCTTGGTATCATTCTTTTCAGCCAGCGGCCGGCTTTCATGTAAAAGCAATCCTAGTGGCTAATTAGCCTCTGGACTGCTTTTACAAGCAGTGGGAGGGAATGTCCCCCCCCCCGGATATAAAAAGCGCCATTGGGAAATTGGGAAAGCATTTTATCACACCGATCTTGGTGTGGTCAGATGCTTTGAGGGCAGAGGAAAGATCTAGGGTCCAATAGACCCCAGTTTTTTCAAAAAAGAGTACCTGTCATTACCTATTGCTATCATAGGGGATATTTACATTCCCTGAGATAACAATAAAAATGATAAAAAAAAAAAATACTTGGAAGGAACAATTTAAAAATAAAATGAAAAAGCAAAATTAATAATAAAAAAAAAGAAAAAAAAAAAGCACCCCTGTCCTGCCCTGCTCTTGCCCAATGGCGAACGCAAGCGTCGGTCTGGCGTCATATGTAAACAGCAATTGCACCATGCATGTGAGGTATCACCGCGAAGGTCAGATCGAGGGCAATCATTTTAGCAGTAGACCTCCTCTGTAAATCTACTGGGGTAACCTGTAAAGGCTTTTAAAGGCTTTTAAAAATGTATGTAGTTTGTCGCCAATGCGCGTTTGTGCGAAATTTTAAAGCATGTCGTGTTTGGTATCTATGTACTCGGCCTAAGATCATCTTTTTTATTTCATCAAACATTTGGGCAATATAGTGTGTTTTAGTGCATTAAAATAAAAAAAAGTGTATTTTTTAACCCAAAAAATGCGTTTGAAAAATCGCTGCGCAAATACTGTGTAGAAAAAAAAAATGCAACACCCACCATTTTAATCTGTAGGGCCTTTGCTTTAAAAATATATATAATGTTTGGGGGTTCAACATAATTTTCTTGCAAAAAAAAAAATGTTTTCATGTAAACAAAAAGTGTCAAAAAGGGCTTTGTCTTCAAGTGGTTAGAAGAGTGGATGTAAGCTTCCTAATGTTGTGTATAAAATGCCAGAACAGTTCAAAACCCCCCCAAATTACCCCATTTTGGAAAGTAGACACCCCAAGCTATATACTGAGAGGCATGTCGAGTCCATGGAATATTTTATATGTTGACACAAGTTGCGGAAAAAACGACAATTTTTTATTTTTTTTTGCACAAAGTTGTCACTAAATGATATATTGCTCAAACATGCCATGGGCATATGTGGAATTACACCCCAAAATACATTCTGTTGCTTCTCCTGAGTACGGGGATACCACATGTGTGAGACTTTTTGGGAGCCTAGCCACGTACGGGACCCCAAAAACCAAGCACCGCCTTCAGGCTTTCTAAGGGTGTAAATTTTTGATTTCACTTCTCACTGCCTATCACAGTTTCGGAGGCCATGGAATGCCCAGATAGCACAAAACCCCCCCAAATGACCCCATTTTGGAAAGTAGACACCCCAAGCTATTTGCTGAGAGGTATTGTGAGTATTTTGCAGATCTCGCTTTTTGTCACAAAGTTTTGAAAATTGAAAAAAAATAAAAAAATATATATATATTTTCTTTCTTCATTTTCAAAAACAAATGAGAGCTGTAAAATACTCGCCATTCCTCTCAGCAAATAGCTTGGGGTGTCTATATTCCAAAATGGGGTCATTTGGGGGGGTTTTGTGCGATTTTGGCATTTTATGGCCTTCGAAACTGTGATAGGTAGTGAGGAGTGAAATCAAAAATTTGTGCCTAGAAATCCTGAAGGCGGTGCTTGGTTTTCGGGGTCCCGTACGCGGCTAGGCTCCTAAAAAGTCCCACACATGTGGTATCCCCGTACTCAGGAGAAGTAGAAAAATGTATTTTGGGGTGTAATTCCACATATAACCATGGCATGTGTGAGCAATATATCATTTAGTGACAACTTTTTGTATTTTTTTTTTTTTTTTGTCATTATTCAATCACTTGGGACAAAAAAAAATATATTCAATGGGCTCAACAGGCCTCTCAGCAATTTCCTTGGGGTGTCTACTTTCTAAAATGGGGTCATTTGGGGGGGGGGGGGGGGTTTGTGCTATTTTGGCATTTTATGGCCTTCGAAACTGTGATAGGTAGTGAGGAGTGAAATCAAAAATTTGCGCCCTTAGAAATCCTGAAGGCGGTGCTTGGTTTCCGGGGTCCCGTACGCGGCTAGGCTCCCAAAAAGTCCCACACATGTGGTATCCCCGTACTCAGGAGAAGCAGCAAAATGTATTTTGGGGTGAAATTCCACATATAACCATGGCATGTGTGAGCAATATATCATTTAGTGACAACTTTTTGTAATTTTTTTTTTTTTTTAGTCATTATTCAATCACTTGGGACAAAAAATAAAAAGTTCAATGGGCTCAACATGCCTCTCAGCAATTTCCTTGGGGTGTCTACTTTCCAAAATGGGGTCATTTGGGGGGGTTTTGTACTGCCCTGACATTTTAGCACCTCAAGAAATGAGATAGGCAGTCATAAATTTAA
This sequence comes from Rana muscosa, assembly GCA_029206835.1. Classification (NCBI taxonomy): domain Eukaryota; kingdom Metazoa; phylum Chordata; class Amphibia; order Anura; family Ranidae; genus Rana; species Rana muscosa. Next base: position 3,078,660 of record JARGYO010005562.1, on the reverse strand, counting down.
AGCTGTGTAAATTTCAGAAAATGTACCCTAGTTTGTAAACTCTATAACTTTTGCGCAAACCAATAAATATACGCTTATTGACATTTTTTTTACTAAAAACATGTGGCTGAATACATTTTGGCCTAAATGTATGACTACAATTGAGTTTATTCGATTTTTCTTATAACAAAAAGTAGAAAATATCATATTTTTTCAAAATTTTCGCTCTTTTTCCGTTTATATCGCAAAAAATAAAAATCGCAGAGGCAATCAAATACCATTAAAAGAAAGCTCTATTTGTGGGAAGAAAAGGACGCAAATTTCGTTTGGGTACAACATTGCATGTCCGCACAATTTACAGTTAAAGCAGCGCAGTGCAAAATTCTGAATTCACCTCTGGTCCTTTAGCTACCAAATGGTCCGGGGCTTAAGTGGTTAATAAAGGAATTGTCAAAAACCGGCTCTTGTCATTTTTTACATTTTTTACACTTTCTTTGTGAAATGGTAGGGGTACATTTGTACCCCATTACCATTTCACACAGGGGGATCTGGGGGTCCCCTTTGTTAAAGGGGTCTTCCAGATTCCGATAAGCCCCCCGCCCGCAGACCCCCACAACCACCGGGCAAGGGTTGTGGGGATGAGGCCCTTGTCCCCATCAACATGGGGACATCCTCCCCATGTTGAGGGCATGTGGCCTGGTACGGTTCAGGAGGGAGGGGGGCCGCTCTCGTCCCCCCCTCTTCCCCTGCGGCCGGCCAGGTTGCGTGCTCGGATAAGGGTCTGGTGTGGATTTTTGGGGGGACTCCACGCCATTTTTTTTTTTAATTTGGGGTGGAGTTCCCCTTAAAATCCATGCCAGATCTGAAGGGCCTGGAATGGATATTTAGGGGGAACCCCACGTCATTTAAAAAAAAAAATTGCAGCGGGGTTCCCCTTAATATCCATTCCAGACCTCAAGAGCCTGGTAATTGAATTTGGGGGAACCCCACGCTTTTTTTTTTTTGTGGTTAGCAAAGACTTTCAATGACTTTTCTCTATATTGACGGGAGCCGACAATTCATTATAGCCACGGGTGCTTTTAAATGCCTTTTTTTTCCTTTAGAAATGTCATTTTGCTGGCGCAATGGAAAGTTCAGAGCTGCGCCTGTTCAACTTATGCAAATTGGTTTACGTGACTTGACATTTACTAAGATTTTGCCGGCACAGTGTCTTGGCGCGTTTAAACCATTGAAATTTCCGCGCTGAGCTCAAAAAAACCTCCCGCAGCTCGAATCGTACTTGCCGGCGCAGCGGGCTGGTTTTGAAAAAGTTACTTCATCACTCAATTTTGGCCATGTTTGTTATTTGGGCAGGTGTCACTTCACTTCCTCACATCACCCCACATCACCCCCATTATATTCTCACTTCCAGCTTCTTTATATTTAGTGTTTAACATGCTGTGCGCCAGGTCCATAGTGGTGCACTGAGCGACTCCTCCCGTCCGCCAACAACACTATAGTAAATGGGAAATAGGGCTGCGATACTGGCGCTAATGTTTTGTAAATACCAAAACAGCCATTGCGCACGCAGATGCACCAATACTCATGGCACAAACGTTTTGGAAATCAGCCCCATTGTCCCTATCAGACTCTATTCTGAGTTTGTAGTTGTTTTCTCCTTCCCTGTTTAACTATTTATTTCAGACATATAAGGCCTTTCAGCTTTCTATCCATTGTTTTCTTTACTTTTTTTTAGCTTTGTTCTAATCATCCATTCATTCTTATGTTTTTTGCTTTGTTATTAGCTAGCATTGCTGCATGACTGCAGTTCAGCCATCCTTCGTTTCATGCGTTTTTTCATCTTGATTTTAAGTAGGTATAATTCTACTTACTTGCAATAAATCTATCTCCCTATTGTATATTATATATTGGTACCCTTATACTTTTTCGTTTCAACATCGATTGAGCTGTTTTTCAGCCTTCCCTTTTATGTTTGTACTCACTCTGTTCCCTTGTATATTTTGTCTTCAGCCGGGCCTGTGTATGCTCCCTTTGGCTGCCCATTAGCTCCCCGCAGGGGGTCCCCAGGTGCCCTATGCTGGATTGTGGTCTTTCCCTGGAGGTGTTCTCGGCTGGGTATGTGCTTGCCCCTATATGTGTGAGGGGGGGGTGGGGGCGGATGTTCCTTAAATATTGGCATGATATGTTCTCTTGCAATAATTGTATATTTCTGTTTACCTTATTATGTAATATCTTTAATTTATTTATCTTTCTATCCATGTTTAGTATTGTACAAGTCTCTTCCTATACCCGTATGTCCCCCGATGAAGCTAGAATTGCGAAACATGTCGGGACGTCACGAGTAATTTTGTACTTTTCAAAACCAGCTTTACTCCCTCCTTTTTCTGACCATTTAGTTGTGTGTTTACTGTTCTCCACTATTAACCACTTGCATGTGGTTTTATATGTACCTTTTAAAATGAATTCCATTAAAATATTGAATACTTTTTACCTTAAGTGTAATTGAATTTCTTACTACTACAGCTAGCACCATGAAAATCCCTTTCCTCCCCTTTGCTACTATGTATACACATTTCATGGGATGAGGTGCATTCTCTTGGGTGTCTCTACCACTAAGTCGGACTTCCCCATTTTTAGATACCTAACATGTCATGCTTTAAAATTGTGCACACTCGTGGAATAGCGACAAACTACAGTACTTTAAAAAAGTAACGGTTACCAGTTTAGAGTTATAGAGAAGGTCTAGTGCTAGAATTATTATTTTCACTCTAATGATCGGGGCGATATCTCATATATGTGGTTTGAACACCGTTTGCATTTGTGGGTGCGACTTACGTATGCGTTCGCTTCTGCGTGCAAGCTTGTGAAAGATGATGTACTGCTGAGTAAATAGATACCTAACATGTCATGCTTTAAAATTGTGCACACAGCCTTACAGGTCTGTAGGAAGTTTGCGTACGAGTCTGGGGACAAATGTGGGAGACTACTCGCTAGGACTTTACGGGAACAGAAATTGATGAACTTTATTCCACACATTGTCCCACCCGATAAGCCTAAGGTTTACGAGACCATATGACATAGTACGGGAATTTCAAGAGTTTTACCATTCTCTCTATAACCTGCAGATCAAACCCCCTACTCAAGCCCAAATAGAGTCGTACCTTACAGCGTCGCTAATGCCCCGTCTCTCAGTGGGAGATAGGGACCTCCGTGAGGACCCCATAACAATGGAGGAACTTCAGGGAGTAGTGGGTGTAACTAAATTGGGCAAAGCACCGGGCCGGATGGTTTGACGGCCCAATATTACAAGACCCTGCTCCCTTCTCTAGGCCACTATATGTTGAAATTATTTAATGCTCTGGGCTCTACGGCAACATTAGCAAAGGACACACTGTTAGCCCATATCTCGGTAATTCCCAAGGAGGGGAAAGACCCGGCCTCCTGTGGAAGTTATCGACCAATCTCTTTGCTTAATATTGACCTAAAGCTTTTTTCCAAAATACTGGCAAATAGGATTCAACAACATATCCCATATTTAATCCATTTAGACGAGGTGGGATTTGTTCCCACACGAGAAGCAAGGGATAACACTACTAAAGCCTTCAACTTATTACAGGTAGTGAATACATCTCAGAAGTGTGTATTTTTGAGTACAGATGCTGAGAAGGCCTTTGACAGGGTAAATTGGAGTTTTATGACGGCTGTCCTATGTTATAGTGGTTTTGGGAGTAAAATGCTCCAGTGGATCTCTGCCATATATTCTGGCCCCGCGGCCAGGGTAAGAGCTAATGGAGTACTCTCAGATACCTTCCAAATTACAAACGGGACGTGCCAGGGATGTCTGTTATCACCACTCCTTTTTGCCCTGTCACTGGAACCATTTCTCTGCACAATACGGTTAAATCAGGATATTACAGGTGGGAAAGGCTCAGCATAAAATATCCGCCTACGCAGATGACATGCTGTTCTCTCTTAATATCCTTTGATCACGATCCCAAACTTGATGAGGGAGTTCGAAAAGTATGGTTTGCTTTCTAATCTTTGTATTAATTTTATCAAATCAGAGGCAATGGGGGTTAATTTTCCTCAAAATTCAATTGAGCAACTTAACCAAAATTTTAAGTCAATGGACAGATAAAGCGCTAACATATCTGGGCACTCAGCTCCCAGTTAGGATAGCTAAGATTTTTGATTTAAATTATACCCCACTGTTACAAAAGGTTAAGATCCTACTAGGTAAATGGAAGACTGGCCTTCATTCCTGGCTGGGACGCTGCATTATCATTAAGATGAGCATCCTTCCTAAATTTCTTTACTTACTGCAGGCCCTACTGGTACGTATTCCATCTCTTTACTTCAAACAGACCCAGAAAGGGATTTTTGATTTTTATATGGGCTCATAAACATCCCCAAATACAACGGAATCAATTAATGCTCCCAAAGAGGTATGGAGGATTGGACGTGCCGGACCTACGTAAATATTTCCAAGCAATACAACTGACTAGGGTAATTGATTGGAACAGACATCTAGAGAGTAAATTATGGTTTCAGATCGAATACGCGCAGTAGCCTGTGCCCTTGGCTAGAGCCGCTTGGTGTGGTGCTTCCCTTCCCAGAGAGATTACCAATCATCCTCTGATAGGTAATACTGTTATGCCCTGTACACACGATCGTTTTTTTCCGATGAAAAAAGTCTGATGGACTTTTTTCATCGGAAAAAAAGATCGTGTGTGGGCCCCATCTGACTTTTTTCCATTGGTGTAAAAAAATAGAACATGTTTTAAATTTTTCCTATGGGATAGGAAATTCTGATCGTCTGTGTGGAACTCCAACGGAGAAAAAACCCACGCATGCTCAGAATCAAGTTGACGCATGCTCAGAAGCATTGAACTTAATTTTCTCGGCCCGTCGGAGTGTTTTACGTCACCGCGTTTTGGACGGTCAGAATTTTGTCTGATGGTGTGTATGCAAGACTGATGGAAGTCAGCTTCATCGGAATTCCGACGGAAAATTCCATCGGAAATCCGATCGTGTGTACAGGGCATTAGAGTGTGTGTGAGCCTTCTCCCCACTATGGGCATAATTTCAGAAACTTCTCCCTTGTACCCGATACTGGGGAATCCCCTTTTTCCACTGGGGCTGGAAGAAGAGGCCTTTCGACATTTATGGAGGGCTGGCTGTATTCAAGCGTCTAGCTTTATAAAAGCGGGAGCTTGGTTGACAATCCCGGAGCTCATGGAACCGACGGGTAACTTTAAACTTAGATTTTGGAGTGCTCTTCAGATCACTCACTTTTTTCATGTTCTTTCGGCTCCGGGCTCCGGGAGAGTTCATTAGACCCCCAACGAGATTTGAGAAATTGTGTTCTGGAAGGGGGGAGTTTCGCACACCCTATCATTGATTACAAATTATTAAACAAACCGGCGGAAACCCACCCCCTGAGGTGTGTTCGGGAATGGGAACGGGAGCTGGGTAAACCTTTTAGCATAACACAGCGACAACATATTCTGAAATTTATACATGAATCATCAATCTGCACGAAAATACAAGAGACCAACTTAAAAAATTTCACTCGGTGGTACAAAACACCAGAGAAATTGAAGAGAATCTTCCCTGATTCCTCTGACCTATGTTGGAGATGTCAGAGTGATAAAAGTACTATGCTACACATATTTTGGGACTGCCCGAAATTGAAAAATTTCTGGACAGAGGTTAGACGTATCCTTCAATCGTGTATAGAGGAAACGATACCGGAAGATCCGGCTCTTTTTCTCCTTCATGCCTCCCATATTCCAGAGAATGTTTACAGGAACTCTATTATCTGCCATCTCTTAGATGCTGCAAAGGCATGTATCCCTTTGAGATGGAAATCATTAGTACCTCCGACAACTGGGATGTGGTTACGTAAAGTAAAGGAGATTAGTAAATTAGAAGATCTAGTACTCTCAGCACGACACCAGCAGGAAAGGTATAATAAGATCTGGTCATTATGGAATGCTTTAATGGCAACAGACGAGGGAAGAAACTTGATAGACAGGGACTAGAGCAGAGAGGGCGGGCAACTAAAGCCGCCAAAAATGTATTTAAATGCTTTATACTGATCTTTTAAGCGTTGAGCGAGCATGCATGAGAACATTTCATCAAATTTTCTCCCCCCTTTTTTACCCCTTTTTTTAAAATGATAAAAAACTGTGTAGCGACCTCTCTCTCTCTCTTGCTTTATCGGTTTTGTGGCTGTTTTCTAGGGGTCACTGGGAGGGAGAGATGAGATACACCACGGCCAGAAAATTGGGCCCTGTGCAGGTGTCCTAGAGTCAAGTCCAGTACTTTGTTCCTGACTCCTTTGCTCCTAGTAACCAGAGTTCCACACAGCGAATAGGTCCAACTCAGTTTTATTCTTCTTGCCAAACAATAAACAGTTTCTTCTACTGAGTAATAATGGGGAATAGATCGAGGCACAATCCTTTTTCTTCTGATGCTAACCACTGTGATATCACCAGTGGCGGATAGTCACTGCCACTGACCATGTGAGGTAGAACGTGAATTACCTTCGCTAGCACGGCCCCTGTCAGGGGAAGGAGATACGTCCAAGGGAGAAACAGGAGGCCTCTCTGTCACCAGTGATGCTGCGCCGGACTCTCCAGAGAAGTTCCGCCGGACTCTCCAGAGAAGTTCCGCACACCAGTCCTCACAAACTCAGACACGGCACCCAAGGAATTAGGGCCCCCCTCGGATTCCTCCACCCTCGCGGAACTCAGTCGAAGGTACTGAGCCCCAGGCCTCCGCCATAGCACCTCACCCCAGGCCAAAGGTGCCCGGGATGGACTCCATCCTCGCTCCGGCCAGGTCAAGGGCACCTAGGCCCAGAACACTGGAACGCAAGCACCCAGGCCGAAGGTGCCTGGGTGCGGCCACGTCCTCCAACTCTGAACTCTGAACCCCGTAGTAAGGGCGTCCGCCCCTTTCATCCACTCTCCCTCTGCGTCACAGCGGGTTCCCCGCCCCGCTGCACCAGCTCCAGGGGAGGACAAAAAGGCACAGTCCCGCGGCGTGAGCTCAGCCCCGGCCCAGGGCAACAGTGCCACCTGTGGGCCACAAGGAACCCCACACCACCAGAGTCCTCCAAGCACCAGAAAAGGGTCTCGGATACCATAGCAATCTGTGCATCTGGGTTACACCACCACCCAGATGCCTCCCCTAAATTCAAGTACCCGCTACACTCTCCCCCCGGTGACCGACACTGGTCCCCAGTGTCCGGTACAAACCCACATCCCACAAGGGTGGCGAAATAAGTTCAGCCCAGAAACCAAACGACACAATTTAGCCCTGAATTGTGCCAAGACCTGAATGGGAAAGGGAAAACTTAAAACAATATAACTTTAAAACTTTTTTTCAATAAAACACTGTAAATATCTCACACATTTACATTCTTCCCTCCCCCTGGCTATCCAAGGACCACCCATTCTCAGCAGCCTTGATAGACGAGTCTCCTACAGAGGGAAAGAAAAGAAGCACACATCCCACCAACATATGTGTGTTTGCTTGGAATGAATCAGTCCATCTGAGAAGAAACCCATTCACTCCAATAAGTGCTGCATAATGTAAAAAAAAAAAACCAATCGTTGCGCAACACTGTCACCTGGTGACAATGCCACGGCCAAGACACTCATCACTTCCAGATGAACTTTTCTCTTCATCATTTCTCTGTGATTCTACACTAACTAAAACCCAAAGTCACTGCTTTCTCTGAAGTGCAAGGAGAAGGAGGGAGAACAAAACAAAAACAGCTCCCACTTCTCCGAAGAGTAGAACTGCCCAAATGCAAAAAAAAAATAGGGCACAGTCCCTGTGTTCCGGTGAAAACACTCCGGAAAGTTCAGCAATGAACAGCAAACAGTACACACAGGAGTCTCTTTTTCTCCTAAAGGTAAAACCTTGGATGCGCCACTAACACAGGCCTCAAATGTCTGTCCAATACCTCCACATGGTACTCAGCATTTCCTCCTTCCTTGCGGCAAATCACCACTCTATCCGCATGGATATGCCTTCCCAGCATCCACCTAGCCCTACAGTCCTGGAACTTCCCGGCGACCGTTGGTGAACAAGAAAGGTACCGCCGTGCTTGCTGTACTTTAAGTTTGTCACACACAAAGGTATTATACCATCTTTGGCGAAAAACTTCCACCTCATAAAGCAGTTCTCGAGGCAGGTACGGGTATTCCCACCCATACTCCCGGGCAACCTTCCGGCCGAAGAGCCGCTGCAGCCTTGACAAAGGTGGCATGGTGGCCCGGTCTCCTTCTCCAGGCCGAACATTCGCTTCTGGGTGACAAGGTGTGCCCACCACCCCAGCAGATCTGAGCCTAGGAATCCGCAATGACTGGCGCCGCACTCCCACAACAGGAACAGGTGAAATGGATGCTGAGTCCAGAAGAGGAACTTCGGACAGGGGACCAGATTCCTCCCCAGGCACCGAGGCCTCCACCCGAGGTGCACCACCCCCAGTAGACACGGGCATGTCCCTGATGACACGGGACGAGGGCCGCCTCATCCCGTCCCATCCCCTCCGGTGGAAGACCCCGTCCATCTCCCCATCATCGCCATCGTCAGACAACGAATCCAGGTCAGAGGTGTCGCAGCATTCAGCGGGCAGATAGTTCCCAGTCACCGAACTATCCCCCTTGACGGCCTCCACCGACTGTGGGCTTCCGCCACTTGCAACCACACAGACAGTCCCAACCCCTGGCTCACCTGGGCCCCCAGAAGAACAGGGATGTCCAGGACTCCTCCCACCGGATCCATCCAGGCCAGGCAAGCGGCGGGGCGAAGCTGCTCCACGACCACACCAGGCCACCACCAGGCCGACTTTCCTCTTCGGTGGTCGGAGCAGGGAGCTGCCGGTGACCGAGACAGCATCCTCGGATCTCTCTCTCTTCATCTCCGCTTGGGCAGTCACTTCGCCCGGATCAGTGCGTACAGGGAACGCACCAGCATCGATCTCTCCTTCCGGAGTGGCAGTCCCTGTGAGGTAGTTGAGGTGGAAAGCCCGAGGCTTTTATGTGGATGGTTCCACCTCAAAGAGAAACTCCTTGCAGACCTCACATCGCCCGAATGGCTTCAGCTGGACCACCAGTCCCGAACAGCTGGGACAGATCACACCGAGGGCCTCCATGTCTCTGCAGGTGTACAGAGCCAATCGCCCCTGGGGCCTTAGTCTTATCCCCGTATCCATAAGCGGAGCAGCCAGAGAAGTCATGTCCATGCAAGAAGAAGCTGAAATCCATGGAGTGATTGAAGTCATCTTCTCTCTTCGCTGCTCCATTGCGCACTGACCCACTCGTGCCGGAATCTCCACGTGCATACGTCCACATGGCCAGACTCCTCCCACTTTCTGCACTTGTTCGCTGGCTCTTCTCTTTCCCCGCCCATGAACTACGCAGCTATGGGTTGCCTCGTGGCACATTGGCCAATATGGCCGACCTACTCGGAACTCCTCCGGGCAGCAAAGTTCAAATTCAGACACCATACACATCCCGAACGAGCCCCCACGTGTAGCGACCTCTCTCTCTCTCTCTCTTGCTTTATCGGTTATGTGGCTGTTGTCTAGGGGTCCCTGGGAGGGAGAGATGAGATACACCACGGCCCATGTCCTCCACAGCTAAGAGGTGAAGGCCAGAAAATTGGGCCCTGTGCAGGTGTCCAAGAGTCAAGTCCAGTACTTCGTTCCTGACTCCTTTGCTCCTAGTAACCAGAGTTCCACACAGCGAATAGGTCCAACTCAGTTTTATTCTACTTGCCAAACAATAAACAGTTTCTTCTACTGAGTAATAATGGGGAATAGATTGAGGCACAATCCTTTCCCTTCTGATGCTAACCACTGTGATATCACCAGTGGCGGATAGTCACTGCAACTGACCATGTGAGGTAGAACGTGAATTACCTTCGCTAGCACGGCCCCTGTCAGGGGAAGGAGATCCGTCCAAGGGAGAAACAGGAGGCCTCTCTGTCACCAGCGATGCTGCGCCGGACTCTCCAGAGAGGTTCCGCACACCAGTCCTCACGAACTCAGACATGGGCACCCAAGGAATTAGGGCCCCCCTCGGATTCCTCCACCCTCGCGGAACTCAGTCGAAGGTACTGAGCCCCAGGCCTCTGCCATAGCACCTCACCCCAGGCCAAAGGTGCCCGGGATGGACTCCATCCTCGCTCCGGCCAGGTCAATGGCAACTAGGCCCGGAACACTGGAACGCCAGCACCCAGGCCGAAGGTGCCTGGGTGCGGCCGCGTCCTCCAACTCTGAACTCTGAACCCCGTGGCAAGGGCATCCGCCTCTTCCATCCCCTCTCCCTCTGCGTCACAGCGGGTTCCCCGCCCCGCTGCACCAGCTCCAAGGGAGGACAAAAAGGCACAGTCCCGCTGCGTGAGCTCAGCCCCCGCCCAGGGCAACAGTGCCACCTGTGGGCCACAAGGAACCCCACACCACCAGAGTCCTCCAAGAACCAGAAAAGGGTCTCGGATACCCTAGCAATCTGTGCATCTGGGTTACACCACCACCCAGATGCCTCCCCTAAATTCAAGTACCCGCTACAACTGTATAGGACAGGTTTTTGGGATCAGGAAGAAGGCGACATAGAAGGAACTCTTATGGTATAACATTTCTTGGTGTTATGAAGGGGAGATAGGAGAAATTATGTGGAGGCCCAAGAAGCTGCCTGGACTAAATGATGTTTGTTTAAAACCCTTTCCCGCCGAGCGTACACACATATGCGGCCTCGGCTTTCGGGGGTTATACCGGGATCATGCTTGCAGCTGCAGGCATGATCCCGGTACCGTTGTTTAGAGCGGGCGATTGGCTATCCAGGCTAAAAGCCGCTCGATTGTTATACTGGAGGAGCGGGAGGGGACATCCCCCCTCCCGCCGCTCTGACCTGGCCTCATGTCCCACAGGGAGACCCGATCCGCGATCCGTCGCTTCCGGCGCCTTATGACAGACTGGCATGAAGCCGTAAATGGCTTTTTGCCAGTCTCCTGAATGTAAACACGGAAGCGACGTCACGACGTCACTTCCGATTTACTCGGCTGCCAATGGCGCCGGATTTTAAAAAGTATAAAGTATTCAGAATTGCCGTTTTCGGCGATCTGAATACTTTGAAGTGCAAAGGAGGGATTTGGGCTCTTTTAGACCCCCGATCCCTCCATAAAGAGTACCTGTCACCACCTATTACTGTCACAAGGGATGTTTACATTCCTTGTGACAGCAATAAAAGTGATCAACAATTTTTTTTTTTTTTTTAAAACCACAATTTTATATTATAAAAATAAATTAAATAAATAATATTTTTTTTTTTAAAGCGCCCTCGTCCCCACGAGCTCGCGCATCAAAGAAAACGCATACGGAAGTCGCGCCTGCATATGTAAACAGTGTTCAAATCACACATGTGAGGTATCTCCGCGATCGTCAGAGCGAGAGCAATAATTCTAGCCCTAGACTTTCTCTGTAACTCTAACGTGGTAACTGTAAAAAAATTTAAGCGTCGCCTATGGAGATTTTTAGGTACCGTAGTTTGTCGCCATGCCACGAGTGCGTGCAATTATAAAGCGTGACATGTTTGGTATCTATTTACTCGGCTTAACATAATCTTTCACATTATACCATAAAATTGGGCTAACTTTACTTTTTCATTTTTTTTTATATCATGAAAGTTCATTTTTCACAAAAAGTTGCATTTAAAACACATCTGCACAAATACCGTGTGACATAAAATATTGCAACAATCGCCATTTTATTCTCTAGATTTTCTGCTAAAATATATATATATATATATATATATATATATATATATATATATATAATGTTTGGGGGTTCTAAGTAATTTTCTAGCAAAAAATACAGATTTTAACTTGCAAACACCAAATGTCAGAAATAGGCTTAGTCATGAAAGGGTTAATGATTTGGTATGCTGAATATTAAGGTCAATTGTTTTTTGTTTTTTGTTGTTTTGATGTGTTTATTACCCAGTTTTATTAAAATTGCGCACACTCGTGGAATGGCAACAAACTACAGTACTTTAAAAAAGTAACGGTTACCAGTTTAGAGTTATAAAGAAGGTCTAGTGCTAGAATTATTGTTTTCACTCTAATAATCGCAGCGATACCTCACATATATGGTTTAAACAATGTTTGCATTTGTGGGTGCGACTTAAGTATGCATTCGCTTCTGCGTGCAAGCTTGAAGGGATGGGGCGCTTTCAATTTTTTTTTATCCTTTTTTTTTTTCTTTTTTTTTTACAATGTCCCTTTCAATTCTTTTTATTTTTTGATCACTTTTATTGCTGTCACAAATTGATTTCTTCACACCAAGCTGCTTGCCTATTGCAGATTCAGTCTTCCCAGCCTGGTGCAGGTCTACAATTTAGTTTCTGGTGTTCTTCGACAGCTCTTTGGTCTTCACCATAGTGGAGTTTGGAGTGTGACTGTTTGAGGTTGTGGACAGGTGTCTTTTATACTGATAACAAGTTCAAACAGGTGCCATTAATACAGGTAATGAGTGGAGGACAGAGGAGCCTTTTAGGCCCCTTTCACACTGGGGCGGTTTGCAGGTGCTATTTTGCTAAAAATAGTGCCTGCAAACCGAGCCTAAACAGCGGCTCCTTTCTCTCCAATGTGAAAGCCCCGAGGGCTTTCACACTGGAGCGGTGCGCTAACAGGACGTGAAAAAAAGTCCTGCTAGCCGCATCTTTGGAGCGGTGAGAGGAGCGGTGTGTTTACCGCTCCTCCACCGCTCCTTCCCATTGAAATGAATGAGATACCGCGATAATACCGCCCGCAAACCGCAGCTGTAGCCGCGGTTTGCGGGTGGTATTAACCCTTTTTCGGACGCTAGCAGGGGTTAAAACCGCACCGCTAGTGGCCGAATACCTCTGCAATCCCGACGGTATAGCGCCGCTAAAAATAGCGGCGCTATACCGCCACCGCCCCCACCGCCCCAGTGTGAAACCAGCCTTAAAGAAGAAGATACAGGTCTGTGAGAGCCAGAAATCTTGCTTGTTTGTAGGTGACCAAATACTTATTTTCCACCATAATTTGCAAATAAATTCTTTCCAAATCAGACAATGTGATTGTCTGGATTTGTTTCTACATTTTGTCTCTCATAGTTGAGGTATACCTATGATGACAATTACAGGCCTCTCTCATCTTTTTAAGTGGGGGAACTTGCACAATTGGTGACTGACTAAATACTTTTTTTTCCCCACTGTAACCAATGTTATCCTGTGCCATCTGACCATTGTGTAACCATTAATCAATCAAATCTAGTGAGTTATTCCTCCTATCATAAAGGATGTAATGCACAGGCACTTTACCACATTGAGAGCCCACTTACACTGCCCACATGCTAAAAACACTCTATTTTAGTGTGTGGGCAGCTGTCAGTTTTTGGCTACAGTGAGCAATAGTGAGGGGGGCAGTGTGCTATGTGTTTCGGTGTATCACACAGTTTCCATTTTTTCTATATTTTTTTTAACTTTATGTGAAGTGTCAATTTATTCATATTTCTGCACAGCAGCACAGTTTATTGCACTGCTGTGCAGTGACATGCAATGCCTACCTGTGTTCTGTGGTAAAAAGCAGCATTTCCGTGCTGCATTGCAGTGCAAATGGGGGACATAGGAAACAATTGCTTTCTATGTACTGTACCCTACCGGTGACTGGCATTTATCCAGTGTGGAAAAACCACCATTCTATGTGTGCTGTCACATTTCTCACCTTGTGGAAGATGCTTGTCTAAACACAGCATGGTGTATGGACTTATAATTGATTTAGGGCTCATTCAGACTGGCACTGACACCCATCTTGTGTGCTTGGATGCTGTTTTCTGCCTCTACAAGTGAAACCACAAACAATGAATGATGGAGTACTACCCCCCTGACTGAAATGACAACTACACTATGCGCTTTTACCTCCGCGTATGCACATACCAATAGTATTGGGAATAAATCAGGTGTTACCATAGATACAGATACACTGAAAATCACTTGAAATAAATACAATAATTGACAAAATGCCACAATATGATAAAGGTGCGCTGAAATAAAGTTCAATCAATCACGTATGCAGTCTATAAAATTATCTCCTAGTGACACTTTATGACAAACTTAAACACATGTCCAGGTGCATACAGACAATTTTTGAACCTCCCAGTGCTGTTATCCAAAAAAAACTGTGAAGCTCAAAGTCTTGCTAAAATTGTGAAATAATGTCAATACTTTTAACAGTGTTGTTTTGGATTCAGTTCCTGCAGTTTTGGGCTGGATGAAAATCCCTTATTTTTTTGTTTTCTGTGTTTTGCACTGGCAGATTTAGATACACTAACAAATTGCAGCCAAACTACAGCTAATACTTTATAAGCAGTAACAGCAAATAGTTTTTTCCTTTTAGGATAAAGGTTTTACATAAATAACTTAAAACAAATAAAGCACACCACACCACCGTGCTCACAGCGGGTCTCCTTGCCAGATAAATAGGACCCTCCGATTATAGAGTGGCCTTCTGAGCAAGTAACAAAAAAGAGTCATCCAACCGGTCCTGGACATCTGACAGAGCGATTCAAATCAGCCTCCTGGACATCCGACCTAGTAATCCAGATTAACCTCCACAGGATCCAACTTTCAATCACAAAATTAAATCAATTAATTATCATAAAAAATACTTCTTTGCCCGGAGCAATAGCCACTCAGAAGCTCTGTTTGACTTTGTTCTGAAGCCATTTCGTTTCATCTTGTTCAACAATATGTTTACTTTTGACGGTTCCCACTTCCTCCAGGTGCAGGGCGCAGCGATGGGGACCTGCTGTGCCCCATCCTATGGCAATCTGTACCTGGGGGAGTGGGACCATCATTTTTTGTTTTCTGACAAATCTTCTAGGTTTACCAAAGATATTATTTTATGGTTACGCTATATTGATGATGTCTTCCTCCGTTGGGATGGTCCACCAGACTTACTTGATGAGTGTCTCTCTGCCATGAACTCAAATGAATACAACCTTACCTTCACCATGACACATGATAGACAGAGAGTCACCTTCCTGGATGTCACAGTAGAGATCGCCCCCAATGGTGTACTAGTAGATGACCATTGGCTGGCAACACCATTTTGAGGGCTGATAGCTTTCACCCTAAATCCCCTACTGCGCTCTATCCCTTATTCCCAATATCTCAGATTGAGGCGCAACTGTGGCGATATCCTCAAATTCAAGAAGGCGACCTCCGATCTCAGGGTCCGCCTTCTTGATAGGGAATACTCCAAATCATGTCTCCGGAAGGCCTACAACAGGGCGTTCAAGCAATCTCATGCACAACTCCTGTTTGGGGACCATAAGAAAAATACTACAGGACAACCCCTGAGAATAATTACGACCTTCAACTCTCAGCACGATCTTATTAGGAAATTTGTGTTCAAATATTAGCATCTACTGCAAGCAGACTCTAACGTAGCTAAGATCACTCCCTCTGCTCTCTTTTTACCTATAGAAGGGCTCCTTCTATTATGGATAAACTGGTTTCTAGTAACTTAAATTTCCTTCCAGCAGACCTGCTGGCTTTTGGGGAACCACAGCCTGTGGTTCCTGCCAATGATGCATGTATATCCAAACCTCCAGCCCCCTTATATTACCCAATAGGTAAAAATCATGACCCAGACACTCAGTCACATGTGACACCCAGGGGGTTGTATATATTGGCAATTGTGCCTGTGGGGCCTTTTATGAGGGCAACACCAAACACCAGTTTTGGCGTAGGATAAAAGAACACGTTAATTCTGCTTACTCAAGAGATATCTATTTGTCTATTGGTAGACATATGATCCATGTTCATAATTACCGTGTTCCATATCTGACATTTTGGGCCCTGGACCATCACCCCCCTGATCCCAGGGGGGGTGATTGGAACAAGATCTTTTTACAGAAGGAAACATGGTGGATTCACAGGCTCAGGGCTACTCAATCCCCAGGCCTGAATGAAATCATTAGCTTCAAGCCCTTCTTGGAGGGTTTCACTTCTGGCTGCTCTGAACATCTCATATGACCATGTATTTGGGGAATTTTGTTCTGTGTTGTTTGTAGTCCATCTGGATCATGGGCTCTTTAATTATTTGCATATTCTTTGTATTTTTTTTTTATAATTGTAATTTTTTATTTGGTCAAAGATAAGAGAATATTACAGTATAAATTTAACATATACATCTCAAGGCAATCATCAGGTAAACAGTGGCATATTTGTAAAAGCAGTTGGTGCATATAGAAAAATATACAAACGGTAATAACAAAACCTTACCAATATAATTTGCATATATATCCTTAGCAGGTTTCTCAAAGGGTAATATGAACAGATACAGGTTATAAAACTGTGCATGTCAGCTCACAACGAAGGGATCTACACAAGGAAGGTAAAGAGAAGGTAATCCAATCTCAGATCACTTGTTCCCTATAGCTCGAGCAATCCCAAAGTTCCCACACTTTGTCAAACTGAGTAACTGTGTCATGAACCTTAGCCGTAAGATATTCAATTTTCCTAGCTTCTGCAATTAATTGTAGAAATTTCATGTGGGAGGGGGGGGGGTAGTGGAAAGCCAGCATAATGGTATAGCCCTCGTAGCGGCCAGAAGTATATATGAGGACAATAGTTTAACAGACTTTGGGAAACCTGAAAACGGGAGTCCAAGTAAAAAATTGATAGTATCTAGGGGGAGAGTTAGGCCTGTTATAGTCTGAAGGGTATGCATAACCTCCACCCAGAATGTCTGTATAAGTGAACAGGACCAAAAAATATGAAAGTGTGAGCCTGTCTCAGCATTGCATCTCCAACATTTAGGAGAGAGGGCAAGATTAATTCGGTGAAGTCTATCAGGCGTCTTATACCAAAACATTAAAATCTTCACTGCCGTTTCCCTCTGAGCTACACATTTAGAAGATTTGAAAGTTTATGACCATATAATAGGCCATAAACGCAAGGGAATAGGGCACTCCAATAGCAAACTCCATTTGCGGATATATAGGTGCGTTTCAGCCGATAAGTCTATAGAGTCATGCAAAATGTGATATATAGATGATATGAGATGCAATTGATGGGGACCTTCCGCACATACACGCTCAAAGGGAGTAGGCCTTTCTAGGGTGAGAGTAGGGGACAGGGATTGAAAAAAATGTCTAACCTGAAGATAAAAGTAAAATAGATTATGAGGAATAGAAAACTTTTTTTGGAGGGTTGCAAATGTAAGAAATTTGCGAGTTACTGGATTAACCAAATTTCGCAATTGAAATAGTGGAGTCTGCATCCATGGTAACAGGCGACCGTAGACCAAACTGTCAGGCAATACCGGATTTAATAGTACGTTAGTCAGAGGAGGGCATGATGAAGCGAGTGAAAATTTCAACCTACACTTATTCCATATGGATTTAGTGAATAGCATAGATGCAAGACACATGTTTTTCAAAATGGGGTCACTGTGTAGGGATCTAGACCACACTAAAGAACACGGATGTACCGGGTATATGGCACCCTTCTCTATCTCCGTCCACCGGTTTGGGCCACTCTGGCATGACCAGGACACCACCGCCCGTAAATGAGAGGCGAAGTAATACCTAATAATATCGGGTGCCCCCAAGCCCCCCTGCGACCTTAAGGAAAAAACCACCGAGCTGGCTATCCGATGTGCCTTATTATTCCATATAAACTTTAAAAACCCTCTGTGAAGAGCCTTGAGCTGACTAGTAGGGATGGCCACAGGGAGCGTATCAAAGAGATAAAGAAGCCTAGGCAGCACAGACATTTTCAACACATTAATTCTACCCAGCATAGTAATAGGATAGGTGGCCCACTGGTGAAGACTTTTATAAATGTCCTGAAACAGGGGGGGAAAGTTTGCAGAGTATAGAGTAGCATATGAGGAGGTAATCTTGACGCCCAGATATGTCAGAGCATGTGAACACCACTTATAAGGGTATGTGTTTTGCATTTGTATCAACAAGTCTGGTGGGACATGTATGGGGAGTACTTCAGTTTTAGTTGTATTAATTTTATAGCCTGATATAGATCCAAATGTCTGAAGAAGTGCGTGCAGGGAAGGGAGTGACGTGATGGGATTCATTATTGTAAGGAGGATGTCATCCGCAAAGAGGGATAGCTTATATTCTCGTTGTCTCATCAATACCCCCTTAATGTCAGGATGACCCCTAATAGCCTCTGCTAGCGGCTCCAAACAAAGAATAGAGAGAAGGGGGGACAGCGGGCAGCCCTGTTTAGTACCATTGGGTATGGGGAGAGTTGGGGATAAAAAAGAGGCCATCTGTACCTGAGCAGACGTGCCTGTGTATAAGGCCTGTATAGCTTTAAAAAAAGGGCCTTCAAAACCAAACCTCCGCAATGTGGAAAACATATAAGGCCAGCTTAGGCGGTCAAATGCCTTTTGGGCATCTAAGCTTAAAATAAGCGTTGGACGTGGGAATTTGTTCATTCGGTCAATCAAGTCTATGGTATGTCTTGTGTTGTCTCCGGCATGTCGGGAGGGAACAAAACCCACCTGATCTCTGTCTATTAGTTTGGGTATGAATTGGGACAATCTAGATGAGAGGATTTTCGTGAAAATTTTATAGTCCGAGTTTAATAGGGCAATAGGCCGATAATTATCCGGTAAGGATTGATCCTTCCCTGGCTTTGGAATTACTGAGATATATGAATGCGTAAACTGGTCATGTGTGGTCTCCCCCAGTAACAATGATGAAAACAAATTTATCATATGTGGCATTAGAATTGGCAGAAATGTTTTGTAATATAGGTAGGTGAGGCCATCAGGTCCCGGAGATTTATGCGTAGAGAGGTCTTTAACAATTTTAGTAAGCTCCTCAAAGGAGATGGGGGCATTAAGCTTTTCTAGATCAGATGAAGTCAATTTTGGCAAGGATAGATTTTGGATAAATTGGTCAAACTTATCCTGCGTGAAGTGAAAATTATTTTCGGGGGTGAGACAGTTATATAATTCCTTATAGAAGTTACCAAAAATTGTAGTCATGGTTTGGGGACAATGAGTGGGGGTGCCATCTTTTTGGATCAATAATTCAGGGAAAGAATGAAATGGACGTGGGCTTAGTTTGTTCACTAGCATTCTATGTGGCTTGTTGGAAAATTCATAACATTTTTCTTTTACCCACATGAGAGATTTTGTTGCCTTACTATATGCTAGTGATTTCAGTTGATTACGTAGAGCTACGACCCTACGAAGAGCTTCAAACATTGGGGAACCCACAAGGCCCCGCTCCGCCCGCTTTAAGTCAGCTATTAAAGAAATCAGACGACTCTCGCTATCTCTCTTCAGGCGAGAGCCCTTGGCAATACAGGTACCACGGAAACAGGCCTTGTGAGCCTCCCAAAGGGTAGAAACCTTTTGTACCGAACCTACATTTAATTCAAAATAATCACTCAGGCTTCTGGTCAGTCTATCCCTAATAGGGGGTGAACTAAGAAGCTGTTCATTAAGTCTCCAATGGCAAGTCCTAGGGGATGAGTTATGCAACAAAAGCTCCAATGAAATGGGGGCGTGATCTGACCACGTTATAGGAGAAATGTTAGAATCTACTATGAGGGGAAGTAATGGTGATGTAATAAAAAAATGATCTAGTCTTGAGTACATCTTATGTGCCATGGAGTAAAAGGTATACTGCCTTTGGGTCGGATGTTTGATTCTCCATGCATCAAGAAGGCGATGAGATCTGACCAGTTTCCTGAAAGAAGCAGCTTGAGATATCACTCGTTGGGACGGAGTGTCCCCAAAGAGCGTGTGTCTATCACGTCTATGTGACATAATCAAATTAAAATCTCCCCCTAATATCATGAATGGCTGAGAGTATCGCTGTAACTTGCAGAAAAAATTGTCTAAAAAAAACATTTGGCCCGAATTGGGTGCATAAACATTAACCAACGTAAATGTAGACGACATGTAATCACAAACCAGGATGACAAACCTCCTGTGGGGGTCAATGTATTTATCTTTGACCTTTATTGGGCAGGATTTTTTAATCAAAATAGCCACTCCAGCTTTGCCAGAAGGGGCAGAGGCTATATAGGAAATGGGAAAATATTTAGATGCAAATTTCATCGAACCCCCAGCACGAAAGTGAGTCTCCTGTACTAGTATTATATCTGCACCTGACCTCTGAAAGTCTTTAAGAGCAATCCAACGTTTTGAAATTGAATTTAGGCCCTTGACGTTGTGAGATACTATTCTCAAAGCCATATTAAATCAATAAAACAACCGCTTTGGAAAACTTGAAAAGATGTCACCTGTATATCTCTTAACCACGAAGTTGCCCTATACCACAACAAGCATATATCACTGATATATAGTAATTGAGATGTAGTAAAAAAAATGTAAAAGAAAAACACCTATGGTAGGACCCAGGGGGGATCCAAAACAGAAAAACATAAGAAACAAAGTCATTACACCTGAGTAGTGGAAACCACTCAGGAGTCCCATACCGAAGCCTGGGACCAGTTGGGGCCACCTGGCAACTCCCATCAGGTGGAGACGTGAAGAGGGGGATCCCACCGCTCTCCAGCAAAATAAAACTTTTATGAAAGTAAGTCCATTAGGTCTAATAATAGTAAGAATGTTATCAACTATCCCTAAGCGTGCTTTAAACATTTAGACTACATGTAGTGCAAATAAGTTCAGTCAGATTGTAAAAGAAAAAGAAAAAAAAAAAAAAAAAGGGGGAGACAAAACTTTCAAAAACTTTACCCCATGGGTGTGCAGGGTTGGTTCTCCAGATGTCGGGGAACATATCCACTGGTTCTTCAGATCAGTAACTGCAAAACCGAAAGCAAACAACAAGAGAGACACAGTTCAATTATCTGACACCAGGGTATAGGCTATGCAGCCAAAAAAGAATAGGGCCAGCTGTGACTTGTCGACCATTCAAGGAGGGTGTCTGGAGGTACGTTGAGGGGTGGAGAAGGAGTTCTTCTGCTTGCTTCGGACTGGGGTCCAATCCCTGGAAGGTGTAGATGGAGCAATGCGATTTTGCTGGGTTGCAGGTAGTGGCATGTAATCATCAGGCATGGGAGGAAGGCCCAGGTTTTTAATAAAAGCTTCACCTTCATGCATGTCACGGAGGCAGTGTTGGGTTCCGTCTCGAGGCACAATCAGACGAAAAGGGAAACCCCAGAAGTATGGGATGCACAGGTTCTGCAAGTGTGAGGTGATCGGGTGTAGGTTCCTGCGTTTTGCCAGGGTTGTCGGAGATAGGTCATTGTAGATCTGTATTTTCGCCCTTTATTTTCAATAGCTGATTTGTTACGAGTAGCAAGGGTCAAAGCCTCTTTGCTATCATAATAATGAAAGCGTACTATGACATCCCTTGGCCTGGCACCAGAGGGCGGTTTAGGGCCCAGGGATCGGTGTGCACGATCCAGGCGCCAATCAATATCTGCAATTCTGGGGGCTAAGATGTTAAACAACTCCAGTAGGTATTGGCGTAGAGTGTTGTCTCCCACCGATTCCGGAATTCCTCAGAATCTTAAGTTCTGTCGCCTCTCCCTATTCTCCTGGTCTTCCTGTTGTATTTGGAGTTGTGAGAGAGAGCTTTTTAGTGATGACGTTTCCTCCTCCAATTCTTGTACATAGTTGACCAAATCATCAAATTTAGTCTCTAAAGCATCTGCTCTGTCCCCAATTAGAGCTATTTCACTCCTCAACTCCTGAGATAGTTTTCCCATTTCAGCAGCTATGTTGCGAGTCATTTGCATTAGGAGAGCCTGGAGCTTTTCATCCATGAGCTTGGTGGTTAAAATATTCTGTGAAGCAGGGGGAGACACTGCGGGGGGAACTTGAGCGTTCCGAATCTGTGAATTTTGTGTAGCGCAGGGACCCAGGTCATCCACCTCTAATGAGGGATCCATGGCCGCGAGCGGATCTTAGATCGTAGGCAAGGCCGGGGATTGTGGCCTAGTAACAAATTTGTCCATCGCGGTCAGGGTGCGCGGGTCTGATAGCGGCTTATAGTATTGTTTTTGCTAGCCGATTTTACCCATGGGGTGCTGCAAGCATACAGGGTGATGATGCGCTTACCCCTGTGGCAATCGTTGTTGTATAGAAGCGGTACGGGGGTCCGAAGAGCAGGCAGGATCCGGAGCTCAGCCTCTACACATCCGCCATGTCCGAGAGCCACGCAACTTATGTTTTTTTTTCCATCAACCCTTGCTTCCCTGACACCCGACATGCAGGGCCCCCTGCTGGGGCACTGCCAGAATGGGTGCATAGTTTGGGGTGACACTGGGTGTTTTTTCACACCCTCTGGTGTATCCCACAGGGAATTTTCCCTTGTTTAGTGTGTCGGCGCTGTCTTTTTCCCTTTAGCCGCCAGTTTCCAAAATGGCGGAATGGGCACCTCCGGTTACGGCTACAATGTCACTTCCGGTCCGGGCCTAGACATTATATCCTGCGGAACAATCCCGGGACTTAGACGGCGGGGGATTAAGGAGAGATTGTTTCTCCTATCAGTCATGACTCCACACAGCTGTGGATTTTAACCGCTTGGGGCTAATGGCTTTATTTGCATTGGCCAAATGCTTTAATGTGACTAGTTCCCACTGCCTTTATACACCCACGCCTCTGTCTTTGTCTCCCTCAGAGTTAATGCTGGCTGTTGATGTGTTGCTGCAAGCGGGGACTGTCTCCTTCAATCACCGACTCATTTACCCTTTTCCAACATAATTATATACATTATATATAATATAACTTTTACATCTTCAAAATAATTTTTTGTGACCCTCTACTACCATTTGCTGAGTCACGTTATTACTGAAAGGTTCTGGGTGGTTCTGGTGCTGGTGCTGTTGTACCTCTGCTCGAGCTGGACCCAGGATCTGTGGAAGTAAAGCCTCGTACACACGACCGATTTTCTCGTCCAAAACCGGCAAGAAAAGTGCCGCGAGAGCTTTTTTATCGAGAAAAACGTTCGTGTGTATGGTTTTACGACGAGAAAATTGCCGTGAATCTCGACGAGAAAATAGAGAACCTGCTCTCTATTTTCTCGTCAGGATTCCAGATTTCCTCGTCGTGTTTCTCGTCGGCCTGTTTTGTGACGAGAAAATGGTTCGTGTGTATGCTTTAACGAGTCTTTCAAAAGCGCGCATGCTCAGAAGCAAGTATGAGACGGGAGCGCATCTTCTGGTAAAACAAGCCTTCGTAATGGAGATAGCACATTCGACATGCTCAAAATTATTGCATCGTTTAAATGTTGTGCATTGAAATCTTCTTTAGAATGTTACATTAATCAAAACGAAAGAACTTCTTTTGCTGCTGATATTCACACAGAGTTATGACTATATTTTTTTAACTTTTTTCATGCTGCTCTTAAGAAGATTTATGTGTATTATATCGTGCAAGTTTTTATGAATATTTAAAATTTTTATATTTTTCAAACTGATGTTAATTTTAATTTCGCAATGTTTTGATAGTGATCTCCCATTGAATATTTTAATATATAGTTGTAAAATTTTTCACCCTCTTTTTGGGAAATCAGATTATTTTATTTTTTAGGGGGGTTGTTATCTGTCCCTTTTTTTGTCAGTCAAATGTCTCTGCTTACTCCAAAGCTAAATTTTAAATTTTTACAAATACACATAGTCAAGTATGAACTTAAACAAAAATAACATTTATTCATGTTTCAAATAAAATAAAGAGAAGGCAGCGCTGGAGAACCTGCTGCCATTTGTGCATCCCAGGGACCCCAGACCACACATCAACCCTGTGTGGACACTAAAATTGGGAGCTTGAGAAGGCCAACATTTCTGAGCACAATCTGATGCTGGCCTCCCAGAGGTCAGGAACAGCAGCAGGTGAGATATATGTCCCAAGTGTGTGGTACTACAACAGGCTGCCTTCTGTCCGACCACAATGAAGCAAGGCCATCACTTCCTCGTCTTCCTGGCAACCTTCCCTGCAACCTTTCCTGAAGCCTTCCCTGCAGCCTTCCTTCTTCGTTTAGCTGGAGGCTGGGCCACTGGAGGGGTACTCCTGTCAGGAGGAGGAGGAGGTGGAGGAGAAGAGGGTGGCGCAGAAGAACAAGGTGGAGGTGGAGGAGAAGGGGGTGGGGCGGAAGAACAAGGTGGAGGTGGAGGTGGAGGAGAAGGGGGTGGGGCGGAAGAACAAGGTGGAGGAGGAGGTGGAGGAGAAGGGGGTGGGGCAGAAGAAGGTGGAGGTGGAGGAGAAGGGGGTGGGGCAGAAGAAGAAGGTGGAGGTGGAGGAGAAGGGGGTGGGGCAGAAGAAAAAGGTGGAGGTGGAGGAGGAGGTTGAGGTTGGGACAGTTGTGCCACCTCACAAATTGCAGTATTGGGGGTAATTTTTCCCATCACCCCCTTGTTGAGCAAGGTGATGAGCAGG
This sequence comes from Rana muscosa, assembly GCA_029206835.1. NCBI lineage: Eukaryota > Metazoa > Chordata > Amphibia > Anura > Ranidae > Rana > Rana muscosa. The sequence goes on along the minus strand of JARGYO010005562.1, from coordinate 3,054,249 downwards.
GGCTCGCATAGGAGGCGTTGCTCCATGCTCATCACCTTGAACTTTGCCTCCACTAGGCCGGCAATGGCCTCTTCAGGGGATGTGGGCTCTTTGAGGGTGGCATGGGCCTCTTTAATAAGGGCCATTGCTGCCTCACTGGTGGTCCTGTCCCTCCTGCCTCTTTTGGGAAATCGGATGGGAGGCACCTGTGATCTGGTGCTTCTCCTTTGCCCTGCCACCTCCTGCCTGCCACTGGGCCCTGCCACCTCCTGGCTGCCACTGGGCCCTGCCACCTCCTGCCTTCCACTGGGCCCTGCCACCTCCTGGCTGCCACTGGGCCCTTCCTCCTCCTGCCTGACAGTTTCCAGACCCTCCTCCTGGCTGATTTCATCCTGTGTATGAAAAAGGGACATAGTTTAATATGTTGCTTTAATCTTTGCCTTCAAATTTATAATCATGATTGAACCAATTAGAATGTAAATCCTGAAATCAGTTTCTAAAATTTACAACTACATCAGATTGACTATTTAGCACCCAATTAAGTGCAGACTAATGTCTAGAGATCTTGATTTCACTTGTGGAACTCTAAATAGTTTATGTTTGTCATCTTGACAATTTGTCAAACATAAATTTTATCCCAATACATTTTCATTTAATACTATACCTGGCTCCAGATGGCCAAATCAGGATCATCCAGGATGGCTGCCTCCTCTTGCTCCAGAGAAGGCTCAGGTTGGCTGCAGGGAAGTCTGGGGGGAAGAGTGGAGAGTGATGGCCTTGCCTCAATGTGGTCATCCAGGAAGGACATCCTGCTGTAGTACCACAAATTCGGGACATACACATCATCTGCTGCTGCTCCTGACCTCTGAGAAGCCAGGACCTTAGATCGTTCAGTCCTGTAGGTGCCTCTCAAGCTCCCAATTTTAGTGTCCACCTGTTTTGCTGTGGCTGTGGGCACCTTGGTATGCACAAATGGGAGCAGGGTCTCCAGCGCTGCTTTTCTCACCCCTCTTTTTTTGTGGATGGGGTTTTTCGTCTCCCACAGAGCGGGCAGCTCCCTTACCCGGTCTATAAATTCCGCAAGGAATTCCTTGTCACTTATAAACACATTCATTTTGGGTCTGCAAGTAAAATAAATAATATATAACTAATGTGAGGCACACAGTCTAACCTCCTTAACATCGTAGTCACCATATATATTCTACAACATTCTCAAGACAGTATAGGCCAACAATTTGTCCAAGTCACAAAATCACATACCTTCGTTCGCACATCCATAACTTGAACTCCTCTCTCCGCACACCGAACGTAGTATAGTCACATGTGTGTTTGCTATATATACACCACGCATGCGTCAAACTACGAACACGTCGCTCCGCACACGTCGCCCGCCCATGACGTTCTAACTAACATCTTTTCCCCGCCCCTTCTCTTTCGGCGCGCAGACAGATATGGCGGAGTTACAGCAGGTGTCTGATAATTCCGCAACTAACGAGGAGGAGACAAGCCCGGAGACCGAGGAAACGTCACGATCAAGGAGGAGATTCAAGGCATCTAATATGTCTTTTGCGGAGATGGCGGAGATGGTGGACATCTTGCTCAAGTCTGATTATGACGCAAAGCATGGGCCGTATAGCAAACCAAATAGAAGGAAGGCCAAAATCCTCAAGAAAGTCGTGAAGAGTCTGAAGACGAATTTCGGGGTGAAACGCTCAAATGAGCAGCTCAGAAAGAGGTGGTCAGACCTCAAACTGAGGGAGCCAGAGCAGTTAAGGAGCATTAAGAGAATGCTAGCAAAAAGTAAGTAAAATGTACACTTTTCGGCTATTAATGTTTTTCTCAACTTACATGTTGCTCCTTTTTGTGATTTTATCATATTGGACTCCCTTCCATAATTTAATAATTTGAACTTGGTTTGGCCCAGTAATCGTTCGTTGAGTTACAGACACTTCGTTCGGCCACTATCCACTGTTTTGGTTTATTTTATAGCCACAAAAGTAATTAGACATCTGCGTGTTTTTTTAACATTTTTGTTCAAAATTTTTAGGCTAGATGATGTGTTTGTAAAGAGAATGAAATGCAAACTTTAGTCAGTGTAAAGGAGAGGACACTCAGCAGCTGCTTCCACATCTGTACTTTGGAGCACTATAGTGTGGGCCACCAGACCCGCCTTTTTTGGGTGTCCCACACAGGTGCATTAGTGATTTTTTGTGGTGCCTCCATGTCTAAAAACTGACAGCCAAAGGTGAATACTAAACATATTATTGGTCAGAAATAATGCATTCATCTTTAACTTCCGCCCAAACACACACTTGTACCCCACTTCCAAACAATTTAGCCTGTTTTTATTTTTCATAGAGAGTTTCAGTGTGATAAATAGACCTTTTGTTTGATTCTCATAGAGGAGAGAAGACTGGGAGAAAAACACTCCAGGGAGCACAGGAACCCCACAGCTTCACAACAACCCCAAACTCCCAAAGACCCACAACCGAAGGATGTTGAGGAAGTTGAGGTGGAGGAAGGAGAAGTGCAGGAAGGAGAGGTGGATGACGTTGTGGAACTGGTCACCACAACAGGTCAGAATCTGTCACCACAGCTTCAGGTAAGAGATGTAGGCCTGCAGAGTTATAATACCTTTTGTATTTTGTTTTTAGAGGATGTAAATGTTGTGGTGAAGGATAGTACACGTTTCTCTGCTGACAGTGCCCTCCGAATAATAAAGCAAGTGATGGAATGTAGCACGGAACTGGACAGAATAAAACAAATAATTCATGTGATGGATCAAACATTTAAAGACATTCTAGATGTTTTGGGGAGAATCGAATAAGTCAACCAAACCCCCATTTTTTTTCAGGAATGACTGTTCTTCAACCTTTTATACTGTTTTTGACAATGCAACCAGCCAAAAATTTAATATGCACACAGTGTGTCAACATGTGCTATCTGCCATCAGGGGATATCCATGTACGTCTTTTGGGGGTGCAACCCCTTCCTCGTATCTAAAGTAGGTGAACTGAGGAAGGGGTTGCACCCCCAAAACACGTCCATTGATCACCCCTGATGGCAGATAGCACATGTTGACAATAGGGATCAGGAGTCTCAAATCCCTAGTGGAAAATAATACAAAATGTGTGCATATTCAATTTTTGGCTGGGCAAGGGGTGGCAAGACCCCATATTAGGACGGGCACATAGAGACATAGTTTGTGTAAGTGAATGTGTCAGATTGCTCAGAGGTATCCAATGTTGTAATTTTTGGAATGCAACTGTTTTTGTATTTTCCTAAGAAAATAATTGGCGGTTTGTGGCAAGGAAAAAATAAAAAATAAAATAAAAAAGGAAACATGTGTGTGAATGTGCACAGAGTAAAATGTTTGAACAGAAACAACGTGTAGCTTCTTTTTTCAATACGCTCTAACCTGATTTGTGTTTTTTTTAAGGTTACATAGTGAAATGGTTGTTATTTACTAAAGGAAAATACACTTGGCACTACAAATGCACTAAGACAAACTAGGAGACAGGAAACAAACCTAAGTTAAAATTAGAAATCAGAATTTTATTTAAATCATTCTCCAGGAATCTTTAGCCATAGCCTGGCATAGGAATTGCCCCCCTACCCGTGAAATATTCCATATATTTGTCCCGAACCTCACGGGCATTTTGGGGGGGCAAGCCAGGACGGGCAGATTCCAGGCCCGGCAGGGGATTAGCAGGTGAAAGTCCATACTGAGGCCATATATGAATTGGATTTTCTGCTGAGAAAATTGTGTAGCACACAGCAGCATAAAACTACATAGTTTATTTTGTAGTCCGCCAAGTGTATGGAAGTCATAAAAATGCGGAACCGGCTGGCCATTATGCCGAAGGCATTTTCAACGACTCTTCGGCCCCTGGCCAGCCGGTAATTGAACACCCTCTTCTCTGGGGTCAGGGTCCTGTGAGGAAATGGCCTCATAAGATGCGGTCCGAGTCCAAAGGCTTCATCAGCCAAGAAAACAAAGGGGAGTCCTTCAATATTCCCTGCATCCGGTGGCAATGCAAGGTCGTCACTCTGGAGACTGAGGGCAAACTCCGTCTGGATGAAGGATCCCCCATCGGACATCCGGCCATTCTTCCCTACATCAACATAGAGGAATTCATACCGTGCTGACACCACCGCCATCAGCACAATGCTATGAAACCCCTTGTAATTGAAGTAGTAGGACCCAGAACGGGGTGGCGGCACGATGCGGACGTGCTTCCCGTCTATGGCACCACCGCAGTTTGGGGAAGTCCCACCGCGTGGCAAACTCCGATGCCACAGTCTGCCATTCCTGTGGCGTGGAAGGAAGCTGCGGAGTCAAACAAGATGAAAGAAAATTAGAATTTAAAAATATTACATTACAAGGAGATTATAATAAAAAACATTAGAGGCCAACATCAATCAAATTCTATGTTTATTAAGGTGTTTTCAATAAGTATAATGGAAGGCTCATGTTTCATATTCATCACCCCCTCTGATGGTCCATTAATACATTATTTTGGGGGGGGTAGATGTGTTTGGCCACAGGATAGCAGTGCAGTGGCGGTGCGTCCAGAGTGGGCGCTGGAACACTGCCCCCTCTCTCCTGTGCCCGTCACTCAGAACAAAACATAGGTTCTTGCCTTGCATTAACCTATGTATTGTCAATGCCGCCCACTATTCAGGTGTATGGCCCCCTGTTAAGCGACCAACATATGAATAACTGCTGCATTTATGGGGTGAAAATTGCATATCAGAAACAGGGAGGCAAATAGGCTTGCACATTACAGCCTGAGGGATGTAATTGGCTTCATAAAAGTTAAATAGGGGACGCAGGGGGGGGGGAGCATTCCTTGGGTAAACACTGACAGGCTGCTCTGCCAATCATGTTCACCAAGTCTGTTTAATGGTAACATGATTGGCTGATGCAACATCAAGGGAAGGAGAAGACATCAAGGACAGGAGAAGGATGGTGCTGACTACAAGAAGGTATGTGCAGGGCTGGGGCCAAAATGGCTGCATTGGAGGGGACAAAATGGCTGCATTGGAGGGGACAAAATGGCTGCATTGGAGGGTTACAAAATGGCTGCATTGGAGGGGACAAAATGGCTGCATTGGGTTACAAAATGGCTGCATTGGAGGGTTACAAAATGGCTGCATTGGAGGGTTACAAAATGGCTGCATTGGAGGGGACAAAATGGCTGCATTGGAGGGGACAAAATGGCTGCATTGGAGGGTTACAAAATGGCTGCATTGGAGGGTTACAAAATGGCTGCATTGGAGGGTTACAAAATGGCTGCATTGGAGGGGACAAAATGGCTGCATTGGAGGGGACAAGTGGGGGCGTTTAATAGGCACCTTTGCAAAAATGGAGGAAGTTTATTTCCTAAATTGGGGTTGGACCCCCAAACATTTGTTGCAACAGGCGCCCCTGCTGGAAAGGTTAGTGAAGGGAAATATGCATGGAGGAGAAAAAAGGGGCAATCTAAAGCTTCCAGCATGCATGGGGACAAAGGGGACATTCTCAGCATATTACAATCATGGTAATTAGGGAAGGATGAAAGAAATACAATACATTAGCATACATGGAATACATAAAATGTGATGTTAAAGGAGAAAACTTACCCTAATATAGTCCTCCTGCAGGACTTGTATAATGGCAGAACAGGTGTCTGGGATTATGAGGCCCAGAGCCTGGGGGGAGATGCCTGTCGTGAACTTCAAGTCCTGAAGACTTCTCCCTGTCGCCAGATAACGTAACGTGGCGATGAGCCTCTGTTCAGCACTGATGGCTTCCCGCATAACGGTGTTCTGCCTGGTAATATAGGGGGACACCAAAGCCAACAGTTCCTGAAAAACGGGGTCAGACATCCGCAGAAAATTCCTGTAGTCCTCAGGATTATTCTCGACTATCTCCCGCAGCAGAGGCATGTGGCAGAATTGGTCCCGCTGGAGCAACCAATTCTTGGTCCATGAACTCCTCCTCACACCATTCATGGACTGGTCTTGGTCCAAAACAAGCAGACCAACACCAAGCGCACGCACAGCACGAACTCGACGACGAGAACGTCCAGGCGACATGGCTAGGAAACGGTCGTCTTATCAGAACGTACAGAACAGAACGCACTTTAGAACAGCAAGGCCTATGAATAACGAACTGAAAATCAGAAACGAACGGGCAAGAACGCACTGTAAAACAGATACGACCTGCCTAGACGCCCTGAAAGTCAAGATACAAACCCACAAGCACAAACTGAACCTCAGAAAACGAACTGAAAAGCACGAAGACTGAAAAGCGCGAATCGTCTCTTCCCAAACTTTTACTTCACACGCGGTAACACGAGATCAGCAAAAGCAGCCCAAGGGGTGGCGCCAAGAAAATCGATCTTCCCCTTTATAGTGCCGTCGTACTTGCTGGATGTGAGCGCGGAGAACAACGAGGAAATTGGGAAATGTCAGTGTGTACGCATAGAAAGCTTGACGAGAAACTCGTCAAGGTTAACAAGAATCTCGTCGAAAAAAACGACGTGTTTTTAACGACGAGAAACTCGGTCGTGTGTACGAGGCTTAACTCTCTGACCGGTCGGATATTCAAGAAACCATACACAAGGCGTGGGTATGCAAGAATACAAAGCTTTATTGCCTGAGTGGGTCTTATATAAACTTTTGGCAAAAGTTGCCTCCCTCGTGTAAACCAATTAGGACAGACCCGTGGTTCATACAAGACAACATAAGACAACATAAGTAAAACTCGTGAAGGAAAAATACAAGTTCTCATCATCTATAATTACATATAACTACACGTCAATGCGGTTAGTATGTCTTACATCTTCTAGGAATTGGCTTAACCACAGGCTACATCCTCTTATCTGCTAATGTTTACATTCTACAGCGCGTACATAAAACAAGCTTTTCCAAGAAACAACATCTTGTACAATACACCAATTCCTGTCCTAATATACCCATACTTAAAGTGGAGCCCTGAAACAATGGCTCACTAATATCTTACAATTACCATCTCACATTTCCATAAAGGTATGACCGTTGTTTTTTGCATGCAGACATGACTTTTTCTTTAATTTATATGTACAGTACATTCCTTGCATACTTTTTATACATTTGTTGCTAGGTATACTGCTTTTACTTTTTGGCTGTTATCCCTTGTGTCTGGGAAACATGGGCTGCTAGTGTTTTTTTTATATCTTGCGCTTCTCTTCCATCTTGCGATCTTCCTATGCTCCACCTCCACTCTGGAGGATCTCCAGCATCACCAATCAATTTGCAATGTGTACATTTTATCAGCTATGTAAGTCTATATGCATTCTTGTTATGGTATATGCTGTTTCCTCTAGATGTTTGTACATGTACGTTTGGCTATGTAGCATACTTATTGTGTGTGTTTACAATGAAATCATCTATTGTGCTATCCAAGGGCAAATCCCCGAAGAAGACCACACTGGCCGAAACACGTCGGAAACACTTGGCAAAACGCATAATAGAGTATCTTTTTGGATTCACTGTATTGTATTACCTTTTACATGTTTATTGCTATTTGTATTTTTAATGTTCAGTGATGCCCTCTACTCTGATAGAGGTGATATTTTAGCTTTTTCAATAAATGTTTTGTTTTTTATTTTCATTACAGGGTATGACTATTTTAAAAATATCTGGGTGTCACAAAGCCGTGGTGCTCCTCCTCACCATTTCTCCTTTCCTTTATGGACCATGTTGTACAAGAATTGGGGCCGATATCCACCATTGGTTATTGTTGGCTGTATATGGGCTATTGAACTACACTTGGGCGTTAAGTCATTCTATTGACCTGTGAAAGGGAAAGTGAGTTTAGACATTGTAACGAAACGTCCCACACTCCGCTTGAGTGCTTTCGTCATATACCACTTCCTCCCAGTCTGGATATAGATATCAGATATTCCAACTGCTCACAAGCACACAACGAGACGATACTTGTTTGTCTGCTGACCATGGACTGTTTATTTGAACCAGACTACAAGACTTTTTATACACTTTTAACACAATGGGTTAGATAACGAGGTAGGGCTGACACATGGATACTCCCCACTCCCCTCTAGCAACACCTTAGCAGACAACTATATAATTAACATGTTAATTAACACAGCACAGCCCAGGTGATCAGACAGCCCATCTCCGGAGGTCAATATGATCAGCTCTTTCAATGTTAATGTATTGTTCAGAATTAACAACTAAGAATAGTCTTTGGGCAAATCCAAGAAAACAGTCTCTCAAAAATGTAACAAAAGGAGGAATATAGCAATAACAAATAACAGAGTGCATGTGTATAAATATTACTGTCCCATTTTAAGTAATCAAAGCCATATTTTCTCAGTTACCCTGTGCCAGGATGGACACAGGGTGACTTAGACATAAGAGGTGCATGGGGAGCTGAAACAAGGGTTTCCCATCCTTTCCAAGGGATTCTGGGTTCCATGGGCCCTCCTATCACAGACATGTTTACATGCTTTTAGGACCATGCCTCTAAATGCCTGTGTGCATGGACACATAGGGGTTGATTAACTAAAGGGCAATATGTCTGTGCACTGCTGTATATACTGTATATACTGTTAATATGAGTGCAGCTGCTCCAGATCTTAGTAAAGGAGGGGAAACTCTGCTGATTTCTATCATCTAATCATGTGCAAGCAAAAAGCATTTTTTTTACATTTTCCTTGCATGTGATTGGGTATTCTTTGAAAAGTGACGCTTCAGCCTTCAAGAGGCTTGATCATGTATGGTCCAGGGCCAGCAACAGTAGCAAGTCTGAAATAGCAGGAAAAATGTAGCACAAGGTCCAGTATGAGGTCACAAGGAAATGGACAGGAAAGCAAGGTCACAGAAACATTGGGCCCTTATACCAGGTAATAAGGATCAGGCCACAGGACCACAGAACCAGTGCTGTGCTCAAAGTTAGGCTTGTAAAGCCCCTTCCACACATGCAGACCAGTTCAGTCGTGTTTTTTCAAAGAAAAAAAACAGATGAAGTTTACATCAGTTTTTCATCTGTTTTTACATCCTCCAGCTAGAGTCTTTAACCACTTGAGTCCCAGAGCCATTTTTTCATGGAAAAACTGACCGTTTGACCGTTTACATCCGTTTAGTCCAATCCGTTTTTTCACTAAAAGAAAATAAGGCTTTGATCCATTCCAAAAACAGATGTTGACAGAGGCGGATGTAAATGGAGGGTCATTCATTTACATCCGTTTTTTCCATAGAGATGCATTGAAGGGGTTGTAAACCCTTGTTTTTTTTTTTAAATAACAAACATACTGTATACTTACCTCCTCTGTACAGTTTGTTTTGCACAGAGTGGCCCAAATCCTCATCTTCTGGGGTCCCCCAACAGTGCTTGCGGCTCCTCCCTGCATCGGGAAACCCCCTAGGAGAAGCGCTCTCCCCGGGTGTTACCATGCGGATGCACTCCCGAGTCCAGCATTTGCGTCCATAGACACAGAATGCCAGACTCGACGCCTGCGTCGTTGGATTTAATTGATTTGATTGATTTTGTTTTTTTAATTTTGGCACGGGGTTCCCCTTAAAATCCATACCAGACTTGAAGGGTCTGGTATGGATTCTCAAGGGGACCCCCACGCTATTTTTTTTTTTTAAGTTTGGCACGGGGTCTACCTTAAAATCCATACCAGACCTGAAGGGCCTGGTATGGATTTTGGGGGGGCCCCACGCCATTTGTTTTCCATTTTGTTGGGGGGGGGTCCCCTTTGAATCCATACTAGACCCAAGGGCCTGGTATGGACCTGGGGGGGGACCCCACGCTGTTTTTTTTCTAGTTTTTTTTTTGAGCCGGCAATGTTTCTTTTTTTTTACATTTCCTTTAACAACCAGCTATAAACAGGTTAAAGAACATAAAAAAAATTGCTGCAAAATCGCGGTACTTGCGTTTTGGATCCAGGTCCATTGAATTCTATTACATCCAAAACACTGTTTTTGGTCTGGAAAGAAACATCTGCAGTTGCGTTTAACATTGTTTTTCACAAAGCCTAAAAATGCCTTCAGACGCCAAAGATTTCCACGTTTCAGACGCGGTACCGGCGTTTAGCCACATTTTAGTTTAGAAGCGTTTTTAAAGGTGACCGCTTTTTTTACATTGATAAACTCAAAAATTATGGCAAATGAGGAAAAACCATTCAATATATATATGAATATATATATATATATATATATATATATATATATATATATATATATATATATATATATATATATATTAAAAATAAGGAAATTGCTTCAATTGCATTGTGGACAATCCACAACTTGGGGCAGCTGACGTGGCAAGTGGACAATCCACAACTTGGGGCAGGTGACGTGGCAAGTGGACAATCCACAACTTGGGGCAAGTGACATGGCAAGTGGACAATCCACAACTTGGGGCAAGTGACACGCTAAATACAACTACACTGCTGCTCTCTCAGCTGCTGATACTCACTCTGGTCTCACAAAAAAGTTGCAATCGTTAATAATACTGTTTTTGGAGCTTAGGGCGGCTCCTTATGATGTTTCCTAACTAAACGCATATAGACGCAAATGTGGTAAAACGCGGCATGCAAACGCCACAAAGCGTGCCTTTCTAAATGCCGCTTTCCACCTTAGTTCTGAACACTTTGCACCAGCGTCCCGTGTACATGGGGCATAAAAACGCCTATGCCATTTACAGCTCAAAAACGCCATGGTGGCCATGAGGCCATAGGCTAACATGGAGAGAAGTTTTTAAGCTCCAAAAATGCTCAAACAAGCTGCTGGAAAAACGTCCGTGTGCATGTAGCCTTATATTAACCACTTTCTTACTGGCCACTTAAACCCCCTTCCTGCCCAGACCAATTTTCAAATTTCAGCGCTGATGCACTTTCAATGACAATTGCGCACTCATACAACACTGTAACCCAATGAAAATGTATTATTATTTGGCACACAAATAGAGCTTTCTTTTGGTGCTATTTGATCACCTCTGCGTTTTTTTTTTTTTTTCTATAAATACAAAAGACCGACTAAAAAAAAAAAATTGGATATTTTAACCACTTCAGCACTGGGCCTATTGCACCAAAAACACACTGGAACACACTTGTCCTTATCTATGGTTAATAAAAAAGAGGGGTGAAAAAAAAGCACTGGACTGCATCAAAAACGTACCAAAAATGCACCGGAACGCATCAAAAACGTGCATGCAAAAAAGCACCTGGAACGCATCCGGATTGCGTTTCTATGGTGTGAACTGGCCCTAGTTCACACCATAGAAACGCAGTCTGGATGCGTTTCAGGTGCTTTTTTGCATGCACGTTTTTAACACGTTCCAGTGCATTTTTGATGCGTTTTTGATGCAGTCCAGTGTTTTTTCCCCCTCTTTTCACTTAGGACAAGTGTGTTGCAGTGCATCTTTGGTGCATTTAGGTGCGTTCCGGTGCATTCCAGTGCGTTTTTTGGTACGTTCCGTTGCTTTTTTGATGTGTTCTACTGCGGTCCAGTACAGTTCTGTACCTAAAAAATGCAGCATGACCATTTTTTTTTTTCCTTTCTGAAACACACTGGAACGGACTGCAGTGGTGTGAACTATGCCATTGGCATTAATGTGATCAACTTTCTTTGAGTTTTTCATGCATCAAAAAAAACGCACTGCACTGCATCCGGTGTGAACTGGCCCTAAATATCATACCTGGGGGGGTGTCTATAGTATGCCTGTAAAGTATGTTTTCCATGTTTATAACAGTTCAAGAGCAAAATGACATTTCTAAAGTAAAATAATAGTCATTAAAATGTACTCGCGGCTGTAATGAATTTCTGGTTCCTGTCAAATCAGATAAAAGTCATTGAAAGTCTTTGAAAAAAATAAAAATGCGTGGGGGTCCCCCAAATTCCATTACCAGGCCCTTCAGGTCTGGAATGGATATTAAGGGGTACCCTGCCGCAAATTAAAAAAAAAATGCGTGCGGTTCCCCCCAAATATCCATACCAGAAAGAAGTTCACTCCCAGCCATCCACATGCCCAGCGGTTGAATGCTAGCTTGGCTAAATTGCTAGCGCTTCAACTGCTGCCTTTTCAGTTGGTAGACTCGGCCCCCTTCCGTGAGTTTGTGCAATGTGCGGTTCCTCAGTGGCAGGTTCCCAAACGCCACTTTTTCTCACGGAAGGCGATTCCGGCTCTCTAACGGCATGTGGAAGGCAATGTCTTGGCCTCGCTGGACAGGGCGGTCAGCGGTAAGGTGCATATTACCGCTGACTCATGGTCCAGCAGGCATGGACAGGGACGTTACCTTTCTTTCACGGCCCATTGGGTCACTCTTTTGGCAGCTGGGAAGGATGCAGGACAAGGTGCAGTAGTGTTGGAGGTTGTTCCACCGCCACGCCTCCAAAATGCTACTACTGGTTGTGACACACCTCTGTCCTCCACCCCCTCCTCTTCTTCTTCCTCCGTGGCCTCTTCCTGTGCTTTGTCCTCGGAACCAGCGGTGCTCCGTAGGCGTTCAAGGGGCTATGCAAGTACGCAGGCAAAAAGATGCCATGCCGTGCTTGCGCTGGTGTGTTTGGGGGACAGGAGCCACACTGGGGCAGAGGTTCTGTCTGCTCTGCAGGGGCAGGCCGAGAGGTGGTTGACGCCACGCCAGCTTAAGCCAGGAATGGTAGTTTGCGACAATGGCACCAACCTCCTCTCCGCTCTCCGACAGGGACAACTGACCCATGTGCCCTGTGTGGCTCACGTCCTTAACCTGGTGGTGCAGCAGTTCTTGGGCAGGTACCCGGGCTTACAGGATGTCCTGAGGCAGGCCAGGAAAGTCTGTGTGCATTTCCGCAGATCTTATAATGCCAGTGCTCGCCTGGCTGAGCTGCAAAAGGAGTTGAACCTGCCCAAGAACCGCCTTATATGTGACATGCCCACCAGGTGGAACTCAACGTTGGCCATGCTGCAGCGGCTGCACACACAGCAGAGGGCCATCAATGAGTACCTGTGCGACTACGGCACCAGGACAGGGTCAGGGGAGCTCGGGTTTTTTTCACCACGCCAGTGGGACATGATCAGGGATGCATGCACTGTCCTGGCACCATTTGAGGAGGCCACGAGGATGGTGAGCAGTGACAGTGCATGCATCAGTGACACTGTACCTCTTGTCCACCTGTTGGAACATACGCTGCGTGGAATAATGGACAGGGCACTTGAGGCAGAACAGAGGCAGGAAGAGGAGGACTTCCTTGCCTCTCAAGGCCCCCTTTACCCAGACAGTGTTCCTTCTGTCCCACCCATCGCACAGGAAGAAGAGGAGGAGGAGGAGGAGGAGGATTGTGTCAGCATGGAGGTGGAGCCTGGCACTCAGCATCATCAGCAGCAGTCTTTTAGGGATGATTTACAGTCCCAAGAAACCAGTGGACTTGTACGTGGCTGGGAGGAGGTGGCTGCGGATCATGTCGTCCTTAGTGACCCAGAGGACTCCGGACTGAATGCCTCAGCTAACCTACGCTGCATGGCCTCCCTGATCCTGCAAAGTCTGCGGAAGGATCCTCGTATTCTTCGGATCAAGGAGAGGGACCATTACTGGCTGGCCACTCTCCTTGATCCACGGTACAAGGGTAAGGTTGCGGACCTTATCTTACCGTCACAGAGGGAGCAGAGGATGAGACAACTCCGGGAGGCCTTGCAGAAAGGTCTGTGCAACGCGTTCCCAGAGACTGGGAGGTTACAAACTCCTGGTCTTGGACAACGAGTTGCTGAGGCTTCGGTCAGTCAAAGAAGGAGCGGTGGGGAAGGTGGCCGTCTGACCGAAGCGTTCAGAAAATTCTTTAGTCCGCAGCCCCAAGGTATGATCGGTTCCAGCAACCATCGCCAGCGTCTGATATACATGGAGCAGGAATACCTAGGGGCAAGGTCAGACTTGGACACCTTCCCCACCGAAAATCCTCTGGCTTACTGGGTCTTGAGGATGGATCACTGGCCAGAGCTTGCACAGTGTGCAATTGAGCTACTGGCCTGTCCTGCATCCAGTGTTCTTGAACGCACATTCAGTGCTGCTGGAGGATTTGTCACGGATCACAGGGTGCGCCTGTCCACCGACTCGGTTGATCGACTGACCTTCATAAAGATGAACCAGTCTTGGATCACCACCAGCTACCAAACACCTGAAGCTGATATAACGGACTAATTTATTTTCAAATGTCACATCCCTTCAAGACTGATGCTGAGAGTTTGTCCTGTTATGTTGACTGACTATCCTCCTCCTCCTCAATGATCCGATTGACGATGATAGCTTGGAAGAACATTTTTGTTTCTGGGTGCCGCCACCAGTGGCTAAGGCCCAATTTTTCAGCCCCTGTTTAACAGGGGCGTGTAATTACAATTTTTGATGCAATACTTTGCAACAGGGCTCATTGCTGTGCTCCAAGTACAGTATCTGTGAGGGGTTGCAGTGTTGTGGCACCAGTGCCTAAGGCTCAATTTTTCTGCCCCTGTTTAACAGGGACATGTAATTACAATTCTTGATCTAATAATTCACAGCAGGGCCCATTCCTGCGCCCACCAAGACTAACTGTGAGGCCTTACAGTGTTGTGTCAACACCACCACCACCACCATAGGCCCAATTTTTCAGCCCCTGTTCAACAGGGGCATGCAATTACAATTCTTGATCTAATAATTCACAGCAGGGCCCATTCCTGCGCCCACCAAGACTAACTGTGAGGCCTTACAGTGTTGTGTCAACACCACCACCACCAAAGGCCCAATTTTTCAGCCCCTGTTCAACAGGGGCATGCAATTACAATTCTTGATCTAATAATTCACAGCAGGGTCCATTCATGCGCCCACCAAGAGTAACTGTGAGGGCTCACAGTGTTGTGGCAACACCAACATGTAAGGGGCAAATTTCAGCTGAGTATATACGGCAGGCCCCTACTTTCAAACATCCAACTTAGGAATATCTCTGTAACAGATGGTGCCCCGTGTCTAGGCGAATATTTTGATGAGACTGATTTTTGAATAATGTATGTATATAGAATGAAATTGCAGCAGGTTATCGGTATGAATGATAAGGGCTCTGTTTGGAATCAATTTCAGTTGACCCTTTGATTAAGATTAGGCCAATCTTTGGGATTGAAACAAACCTGTGCGTATAGGGCTGCGTTTCCACTGGCGCAACTCCAATGTCATGTGACGTTGAAATGCAGCTTTAGTGCGACTGTGGTGTGGTGTTGAATGCGATTTTGATAGAGTCACTGCAGCTTTGAGTCACATAGATTGGAATGGGTGCTATTGAAATCAATGGGAAGCGATTTGTAATGCAACTTTGTGCCCAAAGTCGCATGGCGAATTGCATCAGTGGAAACGGAGACTAAATCACACTGAATTATCTGGATGTATGGGAATCTATCTTTCTGTGTAAACTACTAACGGGGGGATTGTAAGCTTTTGGGGCAGATTTTGATGTTTGGTGCGAATGGAGTAGTGCGTTTTTTTTCAGTGTTGCAATCTGATGGAGACTATTTTTTGTTTTCCTGTGTGTGTGGGAACCCATGTGGTATGTGCCAAGCTGGTTTTGGCGGGAAAAATTGGGCATCGTCCACCATTTTGTCATGTCCATGAGATGTGCGGTGGTCATCCACCATTTTGTGGTGGCTTGGCTTGTCGGCCATCTTGAGAGGCGTTTAGAGTTTGAGATGGGAAGTTCCAGGTTAGCAAACAAAACTGCCTCCTGCACTACAAGCAATCAGAGGGTCTAATCAAGCTTAACGCTTGGGAAGCCCTGTGATACAGTCTTTTTTTTTTTTTTGGAATACCTTGGAGAAGTCCACGGGGAGATTAAACTATTTATTTAGTTGGGAAGATTTCCAGGCTAATTTTTTGAAGGACTATAGTCAGAGCAGCGGTTGTTCTGGCAGAGTAGTGAAAAAAGGTTTGCAACGGCGACAGGGGCGGTACCTGTCGACCCAATCATTGGTCAGAGAGTAGCTAACTCTGGGAAACAGTTCAAGGTCTTTCGTCCGTAAAGGATGGGTAATAAAATCGCTTCAAAGAGGGAGTCTAACCATGGGGAACCTTACCACTTGACCCCGAAGGAGGAAAGGATTGATACAGGGGCCTTGAGTTGGGAAATATGCAATGTTGGGAATGGTGGACTGGGAAATTGTATTTTGAAAAAAAATGGTACGGTCAAGCCAAATGCTTGGGAAAGAGATGCTTATTGTGCATGGATGGTAGAATAATGATGAACAGGGGGACAAGGAGGAACCTGACCAAACAGATGTTATGGGTTTAAGAAGTACAGGTTATGATAGAAAAGATTCTGATTTGTGTGATGTCTAGAGGTCATCTTTGACCAAGTGTGTGAATGTGTGTGTGTGGAGACTATGCGAGAGGTGTAGTGCGGATCTGTGACATTAAGTTCTCAGCTGCTTACAGCCCGAAATGACCCCCCTTTCTTTCCAACCAGATCTGTGAGAATGTAAAATGAATTGTATTGACATGCAAATGACCTGAGCCAGGCTGTAATAGTTTTTTGTGAAAGTGCTTTTACTAAAATGTGTTTGTGTTACAGAAGACGATTCAGCAAGGGATTTTGTGGTGAAGTATTATGATTGGTTGATAAATGGTACCGTTAAAAAAGTTTAGGACATTTCGTTCCAATTTTGTGAAGTTTTGTACTGTAATACAGTTTTGGGTGGAGAGCAAACAGGAGGCATCACCATTATTGTAACATCTAGATGCAGGTAGAAAGAAGCCATAATATTGTTTTGAATAGTGGAGGATTTCATGGTGCTTTGCAGCTCGTCTGACAAACACATTTATCGCGAGACAGGTCGGTCCGTGTAGAATAATCGGAATTCCTGTGATTAACATAAACGTGAGGAGTAGTACGCTAACAGCCCCGGTCAGGCCGTGTAAAATAACCGGGATTCCGGGGGTCGATTATGGTAATAAAGCCGTAAACCATAATCGCTCCGAAAATAAAGCGCAAGGGTGTCCTGGACGCGGGACACTTCATAAGCGATTCGAATCATCATGGGTAATGTGCCATCCATGCTTGGGAGGAAAAAATTAGGCTCCCCACCAGTCAGACAGCTGCACCGCACATGAGATCTGGGTTTGGGGCTCCGGACATGAGACCCCTTAAAGGATGACATATCTGGTCAGAGGGTACAGTAAGGTGTACTCCTTTGGAAGGTACTTTTGATGTCTGGAGGACGAGACCTCAGAATAAAAGGTACCTTGGATGTAGTTGAGCTGTGGCTTCAGAAATCTGTAATGATGAGTGTTGATGGAGGTGTAGTACACGCTTTCGTGATTCTCAGAGGCGGAACGGTGGTTAGATTCTCATGCCCATTTGTTTGAACTTTGTATGGCTGGTCCAGGCCAGGTTCTCGAGCTGCTCTCATGTTTTTCCCATTGTATTTTTTATTTATTTTTTCTCCTGTTGCTGAAAGAGTGAAGGTAGAATGCTGGCTGTTTTTGTTTTTTTCATTTGTGGTTTTGGAAACTATGAAGTATCTCCCCCACGTTTGTATCGGAATGTTTGTATGTAGTAACGTGAATATGTTCGAACTTACCGCGGCGATCCTCCGATGCGTCGCGGCTGTTGTATGTTTGTAGTAACGGGAAAAGTAAGGGTTACAGAGGGTTTTGTTTGAATCGGTTTTGAAAGAATGTCATTGACAATTTACCAATGTACAGGAATGTCATTATTGTTTTACCATTCTTTGCAGGTCAAATATGAAGGATAGAGTAATGATTTTGCTTATAAGTATTTTTCAGGTCCAAGGAGTTTGTACTCAGAGAACAGGTGTATGTAGACAGCTGTACATATGGATAAATACGAGTCTGAGGGAGGTAAAAGTATCATAGGCTATTTCATTGTTTCTTTTTTCCTGCACCACGCATTTCTTCCGTCAGTCTGTAATGAGGAAGAAAATGGGAGGAGAATGATAAATGTAAGAGTGACAGTTTTTTTCCAGCACAGTACAAGTTGCTAATTTTTTTCTCACCATGGTGAATACATTTTTTTTGGGGAAACAAAAACCCACGTGGTATTAATGTGTATTATGTAATACATATTAATTAAAAGTTGAGCTCAACAATTTTTGGTATTTTAAAAAAAAGTGCACGGGTTATGTAATGTAATTTATATTTGTGTTTCATATGCTAATGTTTTGTTACTGGAATTGTTTTTTGTAAATTGCGAAAAATTGAATGTTTATCACTAACTGTTATTGGAATTTTATCCCTCAGAGTCGATAATTGGGTTTTCTGGCTTTCAGAACAAGAGGAAATCGTAGCCTCCAGAGAACAACGTGATAAAAAAGTGTTTTTTCCTGGTTGGTCGGGTTTCACATGTAAAATGTTTTAGGTTGTTGCCACCATTATCTAGTTGGAATGTCTAGTTGTCAGTCCATTCGGTTGTGTTTTGGACCACCCAGTGTGTGTTGTATGTTCTGATCTACTGAGTAGCAGAACCAATTAACTGAAGTCTGCATAAAAGTTGAGTAAGACTGCCGGGGATAATTGGCACTCTAACACATATGTGAGGCTAAGGAGCATTATAAATCTCTGCCAGGGGTGCTGCACTTAGTGGTAAAAGGGTAATGGTCTGATGTTACTTTGGGCGAACTTGTGTTCAGGAGTAGGACTGCTTACACCCCCCCCTCACTGTCATTGTAATTAGGTACACGCCCAACCATACCTGGCTGTACGAGTTTGGCTCATTGCCTGAAGCTAAGGTATGCTAATGTCCCTAGCTATCTGTGTGTCCCCAAATGTAGTTCAAACCTGTTTTCCTACCATGTCACCAAGCAATCCCATCTCTCTGAAATAGGGGAAACCAACACTTCTCATAGTTTCCTGCTGGGACTGTTTATGTGGCTATTTGTTACCAATTGCCTAATAAATATCTGTGTGTTTCAAGGCACACCGGTTGGCTTGGGTACCTCCTACTGTTCAGTGGTCTCAGTGCTGCAAGGGATTTGTCTTAGTCTGCTGGTCAGGTGTGTCTGGTAGCAGCAGTTTCTCAAGCTGGATACACATTATGCAATTTTGTTTTCCCATTTATTTTAGATTTACCTGCAGATGTGTGGTATGAGGGCCTGCCTGCTTGCATACAAGTTGAGAGGGTATAGGTCTGGCCTCATATTGTATAGTTTTGGTTGAGTCTGGGAAAAAAAAAATTGTGCAGGAAGGTTGTATGGGGTGTTACCAGCGATTGGCTGTTCCAAGAGCCCTCACGTCCGAGGTATGTGTGGGCATGCCGTATTCTCCTCAGTTTACACCCATAGGTGTCCTTCCTCTCCTAGAGTCCTTGGGTACCTTAACTAGTTTTCTGTGTCTTGCAGGCCAAGAAGACCAGTGCCCCAGTGTGGCACTAGGCTCCTGTCATTCATGTGAGTCCTGTCTGAATAGTGTAGGCAGCTTGTGTTGTAGGGGTAAAGTATAACATTGTCTGAATACCGAATTGAAAGAGGAGGGAGAAGGTGTGCAGTCTATATGAGGGATTGGGTGTACCTGGTGGCAGGTGGTTTTCAATCCGGGTATCCAGACCATATCCCATAACTTAGAAAAAAAAGAGGCTTGATGGCGACTGTCTTCGGAACGGGAGGCGGGTCACTGGGTACCATAAACACCATGGAGCTGGAGATAATCAGGAACACATTGGGAGGTCCTGGGCTACATATCATGGAAAGGGTAGGACATTCAACTTGCACTGGCCAGAGTTAAAAACCTCGGAGAGTTGACTGACTCTTACTCAGTGTGACAAGTTCCACCTTATAAAGACAGGCAGGTGGGGTAGTATCTGAATTGACTATGAGTCCTATGGAGCGGTGGATGACTCAGTTCAGGGTTGTCAAAATGTAACTAGTACTAGTCTCATCCCTAATGGCAGGGACGGAACATTGTGCCTATATTACGGTAAATTTGGGTACTATCCTATCACTCTACTGGGTTACACACTGGAGTCCATCTGGTTCTGAGGGGTTTGAGTCCGGACAGGGATGGAAAGGAGGAAATGTTTTTTTTGTTGTTTTTTTTTTGGGGGACAGGTGGGACACTGAATATGGTGCAGGTATCTACAGTATTCCATCACCACATGGCGCTCCAGCATCTTATAATGGTTGATGAAAACCTATTATCCTATATGTACTGAATACACACTGAATCAAGCGCGGTCATGGTACCAGTGGCTTGCTCCCAGAGATGTGCGGACACAGAGTACAGGACGCTTATCTCGGAGGAATAACCAGGGGAGGAGGGATGTGTTCAGCACTATATGGGGGGGAAAGAGAACCACAGTGTAAAGTGGCTCAAGATTTCATCAACCATGGTGAGAGGTTGGTAGAGAGTGTGAGATGGTACAGGGCAGATATATGTCATTGGCTCTGGTGTGCACACATGGGCAGGTGGAGTTGTCAACCAGCATCAAGCTGATTGTACAAATCTCTCTATGAGGGGCAGTGGCCTGATGAGTTAGCATCACCACTCAGTGAGACTGTGCCAAAACACGTCACCTACACTAATCCAAAGTGGTAGTCGAATGCCTGGATGGGCTGTACTGGTTTGGATTGTGAAAGGTGTTACAGAAATGCAGACTCGGTCTGTAGAGTTGAGGGCACCAGTGGCTTACTGACTGGGGATTCTATCTTGTTGCATTTGTGGCTAAGGAACCCACCTGTGATCAGAGGGTACGGAAGCTGGGGGCAGGTTGATATTTCCCTCTGTCAGAGGTGTGAACACAATGTCCCTTGCACGGCCAATACACAGTGGTGAATGTATTTCACGCTGTGTTCTGGATGGGGAGATCATTGCTGGGAAGGAAGCACCTGGGTATTATTTGGGATATAGGCGAGTTTGGTTATTTGACCTAGAGGATACTGATGTGGCGTTAGGCATGGAACAAGGGTGTTTCTTGAACCTAACAGTAGGTAGGGGTGCATGATATACCCTGGGCATGGTCACTGGGATAGAATTTTGTGGGTTTTTGTCATTGCTTCGATGGTGTAGGTGTTAGACTCAATACCGGATGCTGGGGTACTGATGCTGACATCACATGGCTAATGATACACTGTTTTCAGCATCAGGTTGAATTGTACTCAGCAGGGTACACTACCTCGGGGAGTCTATTGTACCTACACTCTTGTCCTTGGGAGGGATATAGAAGGAACCCCGGGTTTCACCCCTATAGCCCAGAAAGAAAGTTTTTTTATAAAACCTGACATCCCCTTACACTTAGTGAAACTTCCGTTGGGATTCGGGGAGGAGTTAAAAGATGGGTAGTTAAACTTTGGGCAACAGGATTTAATTGGTGCCAACAGTTAGGGCAAGGCGTGAATAAAAAGGCCCTTCTCTAGGGGTTGATATTCTAAGAGGAGGGGGTGGAACAAAAATAATAGCCGCTGGGAATTATCTGATATGGACCGGGCTGGGGTAACATTTTAGGTGGAGGCGGGGTAGGCTTCCTGGAATAAAAGAGTATTTAGGTGTGGAAAGGGGAGCGCCTGGCTGGGCGTATGGTTTTAAAGGTGGGGAGGTCCAGAGGTTCTAGAGCAGTCCTGAGGTGGAGCATGGAAGGAGATAACAAGGGAGATGGAAATCAGGATGTTCTGGGGCCAAAAACTTTAGTAAACTCCACCCTGTTGCGGTCCCAATGCGGGTCACTATTAACCACTTCCCTACCCAGCCATAGTAATATGACGTCCACAGATGGGATCTCCCATCCTGGGTGGACGTCATATGACGTCCTCTGCTTTGTAGGGGAATATCTGAATGATGCCTGCAGCTAGAGGCATCATTCAGATATCCTTTTGTTCTGCCAGCGATTCTCTGCACCATAAGAACGATCATAGCGGCGGTTCCGCCGCTTGATCGTTCTTATAGGCGGCGGGAGGGGGCACCCCCCCTCCCGCCGCCATCCAGTGCTTCGCCGGCTCTCCCAGGTACCGTTGTGTTCCTTAGGACACAGCAGTTCCCTGATGGGGGTAAATGAGTGGCGGCGGAGCAGCAGCGGCGGGCAGCGGAGCGGCTTACCGGCTCCCATATGCAGAGCTGCAGCAGCGGCGTGCACGGCGCCCGCCCGCGCCCCCGGGGGCGCGCAGCGCGCCGATCTGGGATCCGGTGTGTCCCTCTGGACACACCGATTCAAGTAATGTGGCGGCGGGCGGCGGAGATTCCGGTATAAACTTACCGGAATTGATGATGCAGAGCTGCGCAGCGGCGTGCACGGCGCCCGCACGCCCCCCGGGGGCGCGCAGCGCGGCGATCGGGGCTGAGGTTTTTCCCTTGGATACAGCCCAGCCTCGATCAGGGTAAAGAGCCAATGAAATTGGCTCTTTACCACGTGACCGACCAATCACAGCAGGTCACTAAATGTAAACAAAACACACAATTGTGTGTAACTCACTGTTGCCTGGTTCTCCTCTTCACACACCTGTGAGGAGGAGATCAGCTAACAGTGAGTTACACATATGTTATACACATATACATATGTACTACTGTGCCCAGATTGCCCCCCCTAAATAAAGAGTACCTGTCATCTAGTACCTGCCACCAGATCACCAGCCACCCACCTGTCCATCAGGAGTACCTGTCCATCAGGAGTACCCGCCACCTCACCTGAGTACCCGCCACCTCAGAGTACCCGCCACCAGTCCATCAGGAGTACCTGTCCATCAGGAGTAACTGTCCATCAGGAGTACCCGCCACCTCACCTGAGTACCCGCCACCTCAGAGTACCCGCCACCAGTCCATCAGGAGTACCTGTCCATCAGGAGTAACTGTCCATCAGGAGTACCCGCCACCTCACCTGAGTACCCGCCACCTCAGAGTACCCGCCACCAGTCCATCAGGAGTACCTGTCCATCAGGAGTACCTGTCCATCAGCAGTACCCGCCACCTCACCTGAGTACCCGCCACCTCAGAGTACCCGCCACCAGTCCATCAGGAGTACCTGTCCATCAGGAGTACCCGCCACCTCACCTGAGTACCCGCCACCTCAGAGTACCCGCCACCAGTCCATCAGGAGTACCTGTCCATCAGGAGTACCTGTCCATCAGGAGTACCCGCCACCTCACCTGAGTACCAGCCACCAGTCCATCAGGAGTAACTGTCTATCAGCAGTACCCGCCACCTCACCTGAGTACCCGCCACCTCAGAGTACCCGCCACCAGTCCATCAGGAGTACCTGTCCATCAGGAGTACCTGTCCATCAGCAGTACCCGCCACCTCACCTGAGTACCCGCCACCTCAGAGTACCCACCACCAGTCCATCAGGAGTACCTGTCCATCAGGAGTACCCACCACCTCACCTGAGTACCCGCCACCTCAGAGTACCCACCACCAGTCCATCAGGAGTACCTGTCCATCAGGAGTACCTGTCCATCAGCAGTACCCGCCACCTCACCTGAGTACCCGCCACCTCAGAGTACCCGCCACCAGTCCATCAGGAGTACCTGTCCATCAGGAGTACCCGCCACCTCACCTGAGTACCCGCCACCTCAGAGTACCCGCCACAAGTCCATCAGGAGTACCTGTCCATCAGGAGTACCTGTCCATCAGCAGTACCCGCCACCTCAGAGTACCCGCCACCAGTCCATCAGGAGTACCTGTCCATCAGGAGTACCCGCCACCTCACCTGAGTACCCGCCACCAGTCCATCAGGAATACCTGTCCATCAGCAGTACCCGCCACCTCACCTGAGTACCCGCCACCTCAGAGTACCCGCCACCAGTCCATCAGAAGTACCTGTCCATCAGGAGTACCTGTCCATCAGGTGTACCCGCCACCTCACCAGGAGTACCCGCCACCTCACCAGGAGTACCCGCCACCAGTCCATCAGGAGTACCTGTCCATCAGGAGTACCCACCACCTCACCAGAGTACCCGCCACCTCACCAGAGTACCCACCACCAATCCATCAGGAGTACCTGTCCATTAGAGTACCCGCCACCTCACCAGAGAACCTGCCACCAGAGTACCTGCCACCTCACCAGCGTACCCACTATGTCCAGAAAGGTGTACACCCCAGAAGAAGCATATCAAATACTCAGTCTGACCGATGAGAGCAACGGGGAGCTCTCACCGCTCAGTTCTGATTCCGATTCTGGTTCGGAATATGAACCCCCCGAAGGCAGCACATCCGGATCCGAATTAGAGGAGGACACAGTCCGTCCAAAAAGAAGACGGTCTGAACACCAGGCAGCGACCAGCAGTGCCAACGGCGGTAGACCCCAGGAGGCGAGGTCCAGTGCAAGCGCTGCTAGACCCCAGGAGGAAAGGCCCAGTGCAAGCGCTGCTAGACCCCAGGAGGAAAGGCCCAGTGCAAGTACACGCCAAAGAAGTAGGACCCGAACCCAGCTTCCAGATGGCTTGGCAAACCCATTGTGGCTGCCTTCTACCTCAGGGTCAGCCACGATCCCCCCTTTTACAGCACAGCCAGGTGTGCAGGTCAACACTGAGGGTTTTTCCAAACTTGATTTTTTTAATTTATTTTTCCCTGATGAATTGGTTCAAGGCATTGTGGAGCAAACTAATCTTTTTGCTCAACAATTCATTGAAAACAACCCCAGCTCCAGCTATGCCCTCCCTTTTGAATGGAGACCCCTAACAGTGGTGGAGCTTAGATTGTTTTTAGGCCTAACGTTTAACACGGGGCTTACAAAAAAAAATGAAATTAATAGGTATTGGTCGAAGAAACCCATCCACCATATGCCAATTTTTACATCGGCCATGTCCAGGTCCCGATACGAACTTATAATGCGGTTCCTGCATTTCAGTGACAACTCACAGTGCCCCCCCCGAGATCACCCAAACTTTGACAAATTATATAAAATTCGCCCCCTAATTAATTTTTTTTCCAAGAAGTTTGCCGAACTTTATGTCCCTGACCAAAACATTTCTGTGGACGAATCCCTGGTGCATTTCACAGGCCGGCTGGGAATCAAGCAATATATCCCCAGTAAGCGGGCGAGGTACGGCTTGAAGCTCAACAAGCTCTGTGAAAGCGCCACTGGTTATGTGCACTCATTCCGCATGTACGAAGGCAAAGATTCCCAGCTCGAGCCCCCTGAGTGTCCATCGTACATGGGAATAAGTGGAAAAATTGTTTGGGAGTTGGTATTTCCACTCCTCCAAAAGGGGTATCATATTTATATGGACAACTATTATACCAGCCTGCCCCTTCTCCGCCACCTCTACCTAAAAAAAACTCTGGCGTGTGGTACAACAAGAATAAACAGAAAGGGCTTCCCACAGCGTCTTGTCACCACAACCATTCAAAAGGGGGAATCGGCAAGCTTGAGGAACGAGGAAGTGTTGGCTGTGAAGTGGAGGGATAGGAAAGATGTGTACATCATGTCCACCATCCACGATGACACCTCGGTGGAACTTCACAGAAGACGCAGTACCGTTCGCAAGCCTTCCTGCATCAATGAGTACAATAAATTCATGGGGGGTGTGGATTTAAATGATCAAATGTTGCAGCCCTATCTTTCAACCCGAAAATCCCTCTTCTAGTATAAAAAAATCGCAATTTACTTTTTTCATTTGGCCCTGTTAAATTCTTTCATAGTCTACCAAAAATCCACACATAGACCCACCACCTTCATGAGATTTATTGAAGACATTGTCACTGCCCTGATCTACCAACAAACATCCCCCCCAGAAAGCATTCACTCAGATTGTGTCAGCAGACTACATGAGCGCCATTTTTCAGACCATATTCCACCATCACGATCCGGAAGACGACGGCAAAAAAAATGTCGGGTGTGCACCAGAAGAGGAATTAGGAAAGACACCAGCTTCCATTGTCCCGACTGTCCCTCCCAACCTGGCCTTTGCATCGGAAAATGCTTCAAGCGATATCACACTCTCGAAAACTATTAGCCCATATTTCTAATACTGCCATTTCCCCGTTTTCAATATGTCCTGAATATTTCCCTGCCTCAACCAACCATATCATTGTCTTCCATGTGAACTGACCCTGGCCTGTTTCTCGACTATGTCTCTGCCTACCGTCTGCATTGTTTATCCGCCATGTTTCTGCCTTTCACGTGAACTGACCCTGGACTGTATGGATTATGCCTCTGCCTACCGTTTATTTCTGCCTTTTACCTGCACTGACCTCGGCCTGTTGACCATGTTTTTGCCTGCCCCCTTGGACTGATCTTTCACCCTGCTACACAGGGGTCTCACATATGTGAGGGGCTCCAGAATAGTGTTCTGAGTTCAGAAAAACAGTTTTTGGTTTTCTGTGTTCCCAGAACAGGGTCTGGTTGTCCGGAGGCTTCAAAGCGATTTGGGTGGGAGAAGCCTCTACCCCTGTCCCCATTCTTTCCTGACCGTTGCCCTAAGCTTGATGGTCCTGCCTGCTCCCTGGACAAATACTCTGGCTGTGCTGACCATACCTCTGCCTGCTGCATGTACTAACTATGGACAGTATTCCTGCCTGCTGCATGGACGATCCTTTGTTCCTTTTGCTACTGCTGACCACATCTCTGCCTGCTATCTGGACCAATGCTTTGGCTGTGCTGACATCATCTCTACCTGTACTGACTATTCCTGCCTGCTGCCTGTTTTGCTGTCGCTGTCCACGTTCCTGCCTGCTGCCTGGACCGATGCTCTCCTCTTTGGACCACTGCACTACTAAAACCGCAGGTAATCTTTTCTTTACCCTTTTTCTCAGAAGAATGTATTTTGGTTTATAATTGGTATGTACAGTACATGCTATGTTTTAGAAATATGAAGGGCCTTCAACAATGTGATAGGTTGTCAGGAATTTATGTGTGTAATTTATGCTCCTAGAACACATGACGGTGCTACTTAGATGTTAGGCCTCTGTATTTGGCCAGGCTGTGTAAAAGTCTCACACATTTGGTATCGCCATACTCAGGAGGAGTAGCAGAATGTATTTTGGGGTGTCACTTTTGCTATGTACATGCTATGTGTTGGTAATATCTTATAAATGGACAACTTTGTATAAAAAAAATGCGTTTTCATTTTTTTCCCACATATTCCAAAAACTTCTGGAAAAAAATGAACCGTTCAAAAGACTCATTATGCCTCATAGATTATACGTTGGGGTGTTAGCTTTCCAAAATGGGGTCATTTTATGGGAGTTTCCATTGTCCTGGTGCTCCAGGGTCTTCAAAACTGTAATAGGTGGTTGAGAAATGAGATGTGTAATTTATGCTCCTAGAATGCCTGAAGGTGCTATTTCAATGTTGGGCCTCTGTATTTGGCCAGGCTGTGTAAAAGTCTCACACATTTGGTATCGCCATACTCAGGAGGAGTAGCAGAATGTATTTTGGGGTGTCATTCTTGCTATGTACATGCTATGTGTTGGTAATATCTTATAAATGGACAACTTTGTATAAAAAAAATGCGGTTTCATTTTTTTCCCACATATTCCAAAAACTTCTGGAAAAAAATGAACCGTTCAAAAGACTCATTATGCCTCATAGATTATACGTTGGGGTGTTAGCTTTCCAAAATGGGGTCATTTTATGGGAGTTTCCATTGTCCTGGTGCTCCAGGGTCTTCAAAACTGTAATAGGTGGTTGAGAAATGAGATGTGTAATTTATGCTCCTAGAATGCCTGAAGGTGCTATTTCAATGTTGGGCCTCTGTATTTGGCCAGGCTGTGTAAAAGTCTCACACATTTGGTATCGTCATACTCAGGAGGAGTAGCAGAATGTATTTTGGGGTGTCATTCTTGCTATGTACATGCTATGTGTTGGTAATATCTTATAAATGGACAACTTTGTATAAAAAAAATGCGGTTTCATTTTTTTCCCACATATTCCAAAAACTTCTGGAAAAAAATGAACCGTTCAAAAGACTCATTATGCCTCATAGATTATACGTTGGGGTGTTAGCTTTCCAAAATGGGGTCATTTTATGGGCGTTTCTATTGTCCTGGTGCTCCAGGGCCTTCAAAACTGTAATAGGTGGTTGAGAAATGAGATGTGTAATTTATGCTCCTAGAATGCCTGAAGGTGCTACGTCAATGTTGGGCCTCTGTATTTGGCCAGGCTGTGTAAAAGTCTCACACATTTGGTATCGCCATACTCAGGAGGAGTAGCAGAATGTATTTTGGGGTGTAATTTTTGCTATGTACATGCTATGTGTTGGTAATATCTTATAAATGGACAACTTTGTATAAAAAAAATGCGTTTTCATTTTTTTCCCACATATTCCAAAAACTTCTGGAAAAAAATGAACCGTTCAAAAGACTCATTATGCCTCATAGATTATACGTTGGGGTGTTAGCTTTCCAAAATGGGGTCATTTTATGGGCGTTTCTATTGTCCTGGTGCTCCAGGGCCTTCAAAACTGTAATAGGTGGTTGAGAAATGAGATGTGTAATTTATGCTCCTAGAATGCCTAAAGGAGCTATTTCAATGTTGGGCCTCTGTATTTGGCCAGGCTGTGTAAAAGTCTCACACATTTGGTATTGCCATACTCAGGAGGAGTAGCAGAATGTATTTTGGGGTGTAATTTTTGCTATGTACATGCTATGTGTTGGTAATATCTTATAAATGGACAACTTTGTATAAAAAAAATGCGTTTTCATTTTTTTCCCACATATTCCAAAAACTTCTGGAAAAAAATGAACCGTTCAAAAGACTCATTATGCCTCATAGATTATACGTTGGGGTGTTAGCTTTCCAAAATGGGGTCATTTTATGGGCATTTCCATTGTCCTGGTGCTCCAGGGTCTTCAAAACTGTAATAGGTGGTTGAGAAATGAGATGTGCAATTTATGCTCCTAGAATGCCTGAAGGTGCTATTTCAATGTTAGGCCTCTGTATTTGGACAGGCTGTGTAAAAGTCTCACACATTTGGTATCGCCATACTCAGGAGGAGTAGCAGAATGTATTTTGGGGTGTCATTGCAAGTATGCATGTGCTGTGTGAGAGAAATAACTTGTTATTATGACAATTTTGTGCAAAAAAATAAAAATTTAAAAAAATTTAAAAAATTTCCCAAGAATTGTGGGAAAAAAGTACAACTTCAAAAAACTCACAATGACTCTTACTAAATACATTGGAATGTCTGCTTTCCAAAAAGGGGTAATTTGGGGGGTATTTGTACTTTCCTGGCTTGTTAGGGTCTCAAGAAATGAAATAGGCCTTCAGTACATCAGGTGTGATCAGATGTGATAATTTTTCAATGATTTGCACCATAGCTTGTAGACTCTATACCTTTCACAGAGACCAAATAATATACACTTTTTTGGTTATTTTTACTAAAGATATGTAGCAGTATACATTTTGGCCCAATTTTATGAAGAAAAATTACTTATTTGCAAAATTTTACAATAAAAACAAAAAAAAAGTGTTTTTTTTTTTAAAAATCTAACTTTTTTCGCTTATATTGCAAAAAATAAAAAACCTAGCGGTGA
Source organism: Rana muscosa (assembly GCA_029206835.1). NCBI lineage: Eukaryota > Metazoa > Chordata > Amphibia > Anura > Ranidae > Rana > Rana muscosa. The sequence continues at coordinate 3,024,868 of JARGYO010005562.1, read as the reverse complement.
TTAAATACCACCAAAAGAAAGCTCTGTTTGTGAGAAAAAAATGATAAAAATTTGGTTTGGGTACAGTGTAGCATGACTGAGTAATTGTCATTCAAAGTGTGAGAGCGCTGAAAGCTACAAATTGGTCTGGTAAGGAAGGGTGTATAAAAGCCCTGTATTGAAGTGGTTAAGAGACCGATTTAGAGTAGCTTGCGCATGTAAGAGAGGACCCTAGAACTATATTTTTCTTGTTTTTGTTCTAGGGATAAGCCTGTTCAATCTGTAATATTAAAGGACAGTCGGGGTGACTAAATTCTAAAAAAGTTTTTTGGCAACCATTGGTTTAGCCTCTCCTTTTTAAAATATTTTTATTTTTTTTTGTTTTTCTACCCGACTGGTAAATTGTTAGTGACAGTGATCCTGTTCACCTGTTGATCACTAATAGGATAGAAGAGTTATCTATTTTTATTTTTTTCCTCCTTTATTTTATTTTTATTTTTTATTTTTATTTTTATTTTTTTCTGCCAAGCTGCTGCTGCAACAGCCACAATATATTATTTTTCGAGGCACTGTTTCAGGACAGTTATATATTGTTTGTTTGTTTTTTTTTTAATGCAGAGTCAGTGCTCTTTGACATAAAGGGAAATGGGTGACAAACGGTCTGGGTCGAAGCAGCATTGAACCTGTATGTTTTGTTGCTTATTGTATTCTTTTTTCTCTTTTCTCTTTCCTACTTTCTTTGGTTCATATTCTGCTTTATCTTGGAAAATAAATGTATTCATCTTCTGGAACTTTTGTTTGAATATCAGAGATGAGTTGTGAATTGCAAGGGTTTACCGTCTCTGCCTGACTCCATTTTTTTTAAGAGTCCAGTGGGTTCCATAGAATGGGTTCCTGAAACATACAAATACCATATTTCACAAAGTATCCCTGGACATCCAGGTCCCATGTCTTAATGTAATTTTACCTCCCCTAATCTGCCCACTGCTTCAACCTGAGCCCCGTGAGCAGGTGTGGTGAACCCAGGGACCTAACAATAGCAGGCAGTGTTGACTATCCCTACCATCAAGGGCAATGGATGATACTGGCCGTGGCTCAGTCTCGGTACCCTGTGGGGATCCCACCTTACTCGTCCACATTGCACCCCTCATAAGATATTCAGTCTTAGTGGCCACGCCACTACACTTGTCTGACATTCCGCCAATAACTCCTGTCTGACATTCTCCTTTTTGTTCTTTTTTTTTTTTTTTTGTATTCATGCACGACTGTCCGGAGGCCCGCCCAACCACCACCTGAAGAAGCAACGCATCTCTTAAGAAAAACGTGCCACGAATAAGACTCTTCTGAAACTTTCCTTCACCATGCTGAAAAGTGCTGTCTCGCGGTCCGATCCAATCGTGACAATCATAACACCATATTTCCAAGCTACAGGACTAAATATGCAAGGATCCCGCCAGTAATGTTTGAATTCCGCTCCTTCAATGCAGCGGGGCGATGAAGCATTGCAGTACAGACTCTCATGGGTCGGATGTGAAGTCTCAAAGGCACCAGAACTGTCTCAAGTCTACCTTGATGGGTTACGGCGGGTTCAAGAAAGGAAGAGGCCGCAGTGGTGGTGGGGGAAGTGTCAGGGCTTCTGGGCCGTTGTGGGTGGGTACAAAATCATTAAGGGACTTCATAAGTTCAAGAATGAACTTCAGGGGGGACTGTGGTGGAGATTTTTCAAATCCATATTTATAACAAGAAGCTACGTGTATATATGGTTGTATATGTTTTTACAATACTTTATTATTAAGGTGACTTAAATTTATCTTAGCATGCTTGCTAATGTGAGAAACTTGTTGAACTGAGCATCAAAGGAACACACCTATCTGATAAAAGCAGCAAGCATTTCTGGTTTAGATTTGGAAGGCTACGTAGAGAGGTTTGAGATTTCAACCAATCAGGTGGTCAGCTTTAAACCAATGAGACCACAGGATTTTGGGTTCTGGTTGGCATAGGGGGTATAAAAGTCAGATACACTCATGGTTAGAGCCCTTGTGAATGAAGATCTGACGACATGGTGATGTAATAAGCTCTCTCTCTCTCTCTCCCTCTCTCCCTCTGCCTCTCCCTCTCTCCCTCTCTGTCTCTCTCCCTCTCTCTCCCCCTCTCTCTCTCTCTCTCTCCCTCTCGCTCGGCCTCTCTGCCTCTCTCCCTCTCTCTCTCTCTCCCTCTCTCCCTCTGCCTCTCCCTCTGTCTCTCTCTCTGTCTCTCTCCCCCTCTCTCTCTCTCTCTCTCCCTCTCGCTCGGCCTCTCTGCCTCTCTCCCTCTCTCTCTCTCTCTCTCTCTCCCCCATGTTTAAGATTAATATTACTTTGCGTTTGCTCTCTTGTTCCTATTATCATGTTTGTCATAGCAATATTCCTAATATGTATCGTGTAACATTGGTATCACCTTGCTATTAGGTGGTACCAGTTCTGTATAAATAAATGTCATTGTTTTCTCTTTTCCCGACGCTATCGTTTGATTTCATTTTATATAGACAAAAGGTTTTTAATCACTTATTTTAAGCATTTGAGCGAGGTTAGGAATATCTCCGTAACAAAACGACTCCTCCTTGCAAACGGAAGGATACAACAGGAAGTGAGAGGAAATCTACCCCTAGGAAGGCAAATTCTCTCCTGTAAGAGTTAATATGGGAAAAAAAGTGTCTCCTCTCCACTGATTCTTTATCACCAATTCTTGTTTCAATAAAAACCCCAAATTTTCAAAAAACATTTGTCATTAGGACGGAAAGTGAGGTGAACTGTTCTGAACAGGTGCACACTGCACAGACAGCAAAACAAATGTTACAGGGGTGATAACCCTTCCCTATGTTTTCCAAAAAGCTTAAAAATATATTTTTTGGCTGGAGCTACACTTAAACAATGTACCTGTTCAAAATTACAAACAGATTCTACATAAGAACAAACCTACAGTCCCTGTCTTGTATGCACCGCCTGTATACGGCTGTTCAGAGTATATAGGGCCTTTTTTATTTTGGGTGCTGGGTTCCCCTTAATATCCATACAAGACCCAAAGGGGCTGGTAATGGGCTGGGGTAGGGGGGGGTGTGTGATGGGGTAGCTATGCCATTTTTCTTAAAGATTTTCATCCATATTACCGGTACCAGACATTACATTAAAGCCGCAAGCAGTTTTAAATGGCTTTTTTTCCTTTAGAAATGTAATTTTGTGCAGGGACAGTTCTAAACACGGGAAACACGTGGCACTTCACAGGCATACTTTAGACACCCCCCATGTACGATATTTAAAGGAATATTTGACTTTTTTTTTTTTCACTTTATGCATCATTAAAATGACTGCTCCAGAAAAACGGCAGTTTTTAAAACTTATTTTTGCATTGATACATGTCCCCTGGTGCAGAACCCGGGTTCCCAAACCCTTTTTAGGACAATAACATGCATAATAGTTGTTATAATTAGCACTTTAGATTTCAAACGTTCGCATCCATTGTATTTAATAGGGTTCTAAAGTTCGTGCGAACTTTCGGTCCGTTCGCGGGTTCTGGTGCGAACCGAACCCGGGGGTGTTCGGCTCATCACTAGTCTGGAAGGCAAACAAGGAGAGACAGACAGTCACGAGGCAATAAAAGAAGGGCAAGCAGGCTCTGTGTCTAGAGGCAACAGTGCTGGTCGTGGACACGGTGCATCCTCATCAGCACGTGGCCGTGGGACACACTTGTCCTTCTTTTCGCCAGCTGGCCATGTTGAGCCGTAACATGCCCAAGACTTGGTAGAGTGGATGACCAAGCCGTCCTCATCCTCCTCATCCTCTCTCACCCAGGCTCAGGGTACTTTGGCAAAGCAGCTGCCAAAGCGGCCTCTTCCCTCGGCTCAATGGCATCAGTCACTCCTTCCCTAGCCCCACCATGTTCTCCTGAGGAGTCCCCCCGAACTGTTTGACCACAGTGTTGGGTACATGCTCCAGGAGGATGATCAGCGTTTTGAAGGCTCCAAGATGGAACCCAGCTAGAGGAAGGCAGTAACGTGAGCCCAGAGAGAGGGGGTAGTAACGAGAGCCCAGAGAGAGAGGGTGCCCAACAAGGACAGCTATCTGGCAGTCATGTTCCCCCAGCTGCAGCATAATGCCAGATTTGCTCCAGTGATGAGGACGGAGGGGATGATGAGGTCACTGAATCCACATGGGTGCCTGATAGGAGAGAGGAGGAGGAGGAGGAGCAGGAGGAGGCACATCTCCAACGAGGCAGGATGCCCTCCAGGGGCCAGCTTAAGGGCAACACACCGACTGCATCATACCGCAGAGCTCCACATGTGCAGGGCGCTGCTGTCTCTGCGCGTTATTCCAAAAGTTCTTTGGTGTGGGCCTTTTTTCAGACGTGTGCAGCAGATTGCACCTTTGCCATTTGCAACATATGTCTGAAGCGTATCTTGCATGGCCAAAACATCAGCCGCTTGGGCACCACGTGCTTGACCAGACATATGTCAACCTGCCATGCAGTTTATTGGCAAGCGTACCTAAAAGACCCACACCAAAGAACAAAGCGGACCTCTCCTTGCTCCTCATCAGCTGGGATCTCCAACCCCACTATACCTTCAGTCCTCTCTGAAACCTGCACTGTAGAATTTGGTGTGTCACAGCCAAGTACTTGCGGGCAATCTGCTATTGGTACACCGACGTCAGATTGTTCCAGGCAAATTTCCCTGCCCCAGCTGCTGCACCGCCAAAAGAAGTTCGCTCCCAGCCATCTACATGCCCAGCGGTTGAATGCTAGCTTGGCTAAATTGGCTAAATTGCTAGCACTTCAACTGCTGCCTTTTCAGTTGGTAGCTGGGAAGGATGCAGGACAAGGTGCAGTAGTGTTGGAGGTTGTTCCGCCACCACGCCTCCGAATATTTTTTTTGGAAATGTCAGATCCCTTCAAGATCCCTATGCTGATGCTGAGTGACTATCCTGTTATGCTGAGTGACTATCCTCTTCCTACTCAATGATCATGCTGATAGCTTGTAAGAACATTTTTGTTTCTGGGCACCGCCACCAGTGGCTAAGATCCAATTTTTCAGCCCCTGTTTAACGGGCGTGTATTTACAATTTTTGATGCAATACTTTGCAGCAGGGCTCATTGCTGCGCTCCAACTACAGTATCTGTGAGGGGTTGCAGGGTTGTGGCACCAGCACCAGTGCTAAGGCCCAATTATTCAGCCCCTGTTTAACAGGGGCGTGTAAATACAAATTTTGGTGCAATACTTTGCAGCAGGGCTCATTCCTGCGCTCCTAATAGAGTATCTTTGAGGGGTTGCAGTGTTGGGGCACCAGCACCAGTGCCTAAGGCCCAATTTTTCTTCCCCTGTTCAACAGGGGCCTGTAATTACAATTCTTGATCTAATAATTCACAGCTGGGCCCATTCCTGTGCCCACCAAGAGTAACTGTGAGGACTTACAGTGTTGTGGCAACACCACCACCACCAGCACCACCACCAAAGGCCCAATTTTTCCTACCACTGTTCAACAATGGCATGCAATTACAATTCTTGATATAATAGTTCACAGCAGGGCGTTCCAGCACCCACCGAGAGTAACTGTGAGGGCTTACAGTGTTGTGGCAACACCAACACCTAAGGGCCAAATTTCTGCAGAGTATATACGGCAGGCCCCTACTTTCAAACATCCAACTTACAAACGACTCCTACTTGCAAACGGAAGGAGACAACAGGAAGTGAGAGGAAATCGACCCCTAGGAAGGCAAATTCTCTCCTGTAAGAGTTAATATGGGAAAAAGGTGTCTCCTCTCCACTGATTCTTTATCCTGGTTTCAATAAAAAAAAACAAATTTTCAAAAAACATTTGTCATTGGGACGGAAAGTGAGGTGAAATATTCTGAACAGGTGCACACTGCACAGACAGCAAAACAAATGTTACAGGGGTGATAACCCTTCCCTATGTTTTCCAAAAAGCTTAAAAATAGTTTTTTTACCTGGAGCTACACTTAAAAAATGTACCTGTTCCAAATTACAAACAGATTCTACTTAAGAATAAACCTACAGTCCCTGGCTTGTTTACACCGCCTGTATACTGCTGTTCAGAGTATATAGGGCCTTTTTTATTTTGGGTGCTGGGTTCCCCTTAATATCCATACAAGACCCAAAGGGGCTGGTAGTGGGCTGGGGGGGGGGGGTACCCATGCCATTTTTATCAATGATTTTCATCCATATTGCCAGGACCAGACATTACATTAAATCCGCAAGCAGTTTTAAATTACCTTTTTTCCTTTAGAAATGTCATTTTGTGCAGGGACAGTTCTAAACACAGGAAACACGTGCCACTTCACAGGCATACTATAGACACCCCCCAGGTACGATATTTAAAGGAATATTTCACTTTTTTTTTTCACTTTAAGCATCATTAAAATCACTGCTCCTGAAAAAACGTCAGTTTTTAAAACTTTTTTTTGCATTGATACATGTCCCCTGGGGCAGGACCCGGGTCCCCAAACCCTTTTTAGGACAATAACTTGCATATTAGCCTTTATTATTTTTTTGAATAAAGGTTTTTATTGAACATACGGCAAATCATAACAGTTTCCATTGTACAAAAATTTGCAGAGGTTACACTCCGCTGACAAACACTATATGAATACCTAGGTGCAGCACCACAATATTGCAATTCTAAGTACAGCATATATGTATAGAAGAGTGCTATAGACATTGCATAATTCTGGACAGCACTAGCTCCCTGGGGCTCAAACCGGGAGTATCCAGCCAAGGGGACCAAATTCGTTCAAACCTGCCCGGGCTTCCCCTGTGTTGGTATATATAATTTTCCATAATGAGAGTATTCCCCACGTGTGCTATCCATGAGGCGGTGGTGGGTGGTAAGGTTGATTTCCATCCCATCAGTATGAGCTTTCTAGCTTGAAATAAGGCTCTAGAGACTGCGATCCTGGTCAATTCCTCAGGAATCTCATCCTCCAGGACCCCCAGCAAGCAGCACAGAGGGTCCACGGGGATAGTTGTTTGAAACACTCCATTAAGTGTACCCACCACCTCATTCCAATACCTGTGAAGCTTTGGGCACCTCCACAGGAGATGGATGAGGTCTCCGTTGTGTCATTGACAGCGGCAACACAAAGGGTCCAGCAACCTACCCATCTTATGGAGTTTTGTCGGGGTGTAATGGACTCTCAACAAAATGTATAATTGGGACACTTTCTGCGCTACATTAAAAGAACATATGGCTACAGATTGCATGGCTTCCTCCCACTGATCACCCGTCATTTGACCAAGAGCTCTCTCCCACAAGGACTCCGCTTTACAGGGAAAAGCTTGCAGGTGTTTCGCCAGCAGCATTTGATAGCATTGGGATATGAATCCCTTAGTTTCAGTGCTGGTGTGCAACACATGAAACACGGGTGCGGGTGACTGAACCCATCCCACTGCGTCCCCCTGTGCAGCAACCGCATGTTGGAGTTGAAGGTAATAGTAGTTCATATTAGCTGGCAAGTCAAACTTGGCTCACAATTCGGGGAAGGTTAGCAGATTTACACCATGGGCACGCCATCTGGGCCCCTGTTGCAATTTGACCAGCTCCACATACGATCGTTTGTTCCCAATCGGGCTGTATTCTGTAAATCCCTGCACCCCCTGGAGTTGTCTGCCCTTATTCCAAATCTTCTGAATTAGCGAAAGTGTAGGGGTCTGTTTATTGGATTTCAAAAACATTTGCGCCTCCAGCCCCATCGGGATGGTCTCAGCGCCAGCGGCCATCAGCCTCGCCGCCAAGCTCCCCGAGTCGTGGGACATAGAACCAATCAAATGCTGCAACTGGGCCACAATATAGTACAGCCAAGTGTTGGGTACCGCCAACCCTCCACTGTCCTTGGACTGTTGTTACTGCTCCAGCCGAATTCGAGGGGGCCTGGTGTGCCAGAGCAGCCGCCCAAAGAGGGTGTTTACTATAAAGATTTTCAGATGAATCACAACTGGCAAGTTGTGTAGAAAATAGAGCAGTTGAGGCATTAAGATCATTTTGATCAAATTGGCCTTTCCCGCAATTGACATTTTAAGGGTATTCCATGTATTGATTTTATCCCTAAATCGGGAGAGCAAAGGGTGCACATTGAGGGAAGAGAAGTCCCCAAGTCTGGGCGATATCTGCACCCCCAAGTATTTAAAACTAGACACCACAGGAATGGGACAAGTCAGGAAGGGTCACCTCCCCATCCTTATCCAGCATCATCAGGGCTGACTTTGACCAATTAATGGTCAAACCGGAATAGTGACCAAATTTTGTAATAATAGACATGACCTCTGGAAGGGAATGTGTGGGGTCCTCAAGAAAAAGTAGCTTGTCGTCAGCATACAACATGATCTTTTCCTGCAGTGTGCCATAGTGGAACCCCCGGACACGAGTGCTAACTCGCACCAGGGCCGCCAATGGCTCTATAGCAATTGCAAAGAGCAGGGGAGACAGAGGGCAACCCTGCCTCATCCCCCTGCCCAGAGCAAAAGCCGGTGACATCATATCCGCTACCCTAATGGTCGTCTTGGGGGAGGTGTAGAGCAACTTGACCCAAGTAATTAATTTCTCCCCAAAGCCAAACTTTTCCAGTACTATCCAAAGAAACCTCCAGCTGACACTATCGAATGCCTTGTTGGCATCGAGGGACAAGAGAGCCCTGTGGCCCCCATTGTCCGCTTGTAATCGCATGTTTAGGAACAGTCGCCTCAGATTAGTAGCAGTGGACTTCTGTCGCATAAAGCCAGCTTGGTCCTGATGTATAATGTAGGAGATTATCCCGTTGACCCTAAGCGCCAGGACCTTGGCTAGGATTTTCACATCACTTTGAAGCAATGAGTTAGGTCGATAGGAGCCCGGGTCAACCGGATCCTTCCCTGGTTTCAACAATAATATTACATTTGCCCTGGCCATAGAATCAGGGAGCTGACTAACATCAAGGGAGGCATTGAAAACCTTCAATATTTCAGGTAATAATTGTTCCCCAAATTGAGTATACCCCTCCATCGGGAGGCCATCTTCCCCGGGAGCCTTACAGGTAGGAAAAGAGCCAGCCGCCAGCTGGAGTTCCCCTAAAGTAATGGGGGCGTTGAGTTGATCTCTAGCTGCATCTGAAAGGGTAGGTAGATCAATGCTCAACACATAAGCTCCCAGATCTTCATCCGAGTAGGTGTCCCTCGACCCATAGAGGTCCTCATAAAAAGACGCCAGCTCGGATATAATGGCCTCGGGAGAATTAACCACCCTACCATTAGAGGCGCGTATAGCACCAATGGCCGGGGAGTGTTGTTGGGACCTTGCTATTTTGGCCAATAATCGACCCGTCTGTTCCCCTCATAAAATGCTAGCTTTGTAAAAAAACTCTTGCGCTCAGCCGTGGAAGATCTCAGGTGGTCCAGAGAGTCCTGGGCCGACAGCCATGCCTCCCGTGCAGAGTCAGTAGGGTTAGTCACATATGTAAGTTCCAGCTGTCTCACCTGGTCGCCCACCTGCTCCAATAGAGCAGAAGAATTGTGCTTAGAATTTGTATTTCCTCAATGAACACCCCCCTAATAAAGGCTTTCAGGGTTTCCCATTTTAGTAGTAGGTCAGGATAATGTTGATGCAACTGGAGAAAGACTTTAATCTGAGATTCTATACTTTCTGGTGATGTGAATAATTTGAGCCAGAAGGCATTCAGTTTCCACGGGGCCCTGGGCAGAGAGCTGGGTGGTTGGGCAACCAGCAACAGCGCTAACGGGGAGTGGTCTGAAACCCCTCGCGGAAAATATTCCACCTTAGAGGTGAAACCTACCATGTTAGGGGTGCCCATGCAAGGGTCTATACGAGACAGGGAGCCGTGTGTCTTGGAGAAACAGGAGAATTGTTTGCAGTCCGGATTACGGACACGCCATATGTCAACCCATCCCACCTCTTCCATCAGGCGGCTTAGAGCTGTTCCCCGGCTACCCTTAGGGGGTGAAACCGGGGGGTGTCTATCCAGTCTGGGATCTAAATAGCAATTAAAATCCCCCAAAATCAATAGTGGAACATCAGGTTTATTTACCAGGTAGGACAGCAGCAACTGTAAAACCTCTCTTGAGAACGGTGGAGGCACATACACAAATGCTAAAATCATAGTAATGGTATACAGTTTACAATAGAGAAATACAAATCCACCGGATATATCAATAAGTGAGTCTATCTCCTGGTATGCAAGTGCCTTTTGGATAAATACGCTCACTCCGCACGAGAAGGCGGAATGAGTGGAGTGATAGGCAAACCAATTATGGCCGGATGAAATTTGCGCAGAAATCATAGTTCTTTTCAGTGGATCCTTTACCCCCCGGACATTCCAGGACACTATGGGTGTAGAAGACATGTTAAGCATAAGTACATCATTCTGCCTGTACGGGGGGGAAGTCTTAGAAAAAGACGGCAGTCCCGTGCCCCGACATTCAAATAACTGTAAACACTCTGGATCAGTCAGCAAATATTGTAGTGCATCAGCTAGAACAGTACAGTACCGTGTACATTGGTAAATCATCCGGAAACCGGGGTAAAACTTCCTGCGCAACTGCGCAGTACAATTGCAACTGTGACATGAAGAAAGATAACAATTGGAAGGTGGACCATGGACTGCCAACATGGCGCAACATGGGTCTACCCACCGGTGCAGGGTGTCTTGTTCAGGAGTCATCCAAGTGCCAACAGAACACAAAAACTGGAGCCATGTCAGCCATGGCAACAGGCAATACATAGGGGGAGTGTTCAATCTCACTCGGCCTACACACTTGAATCAGCAAGGTAAAAGTAAAAGTTTGTGGAAAACCATTCGCTGGCCACTGTAAGTAGGTAACGGCCCTCTTGTGGCAATATAACATTAACAACTGTGATTAAGTGCCCTTCTTTCCTGTAAAAGATAAACAGAGCAAAGTCAACCTTCGCCATCTTCACGGCCCCTCCTGCGGATACATTGTTTGTTACGGTCCAGCCATTCTGAGGCTTCCTGTGCGTTTTTTCAAAAAAGTGATTCTGGTCCCTTGCGGTTATGCGGAGCTTGGCCGGGTATAACATGGCAAACTTTGATCGCCTGCGTTGTACTTCTGCCAACAAGTCAGGATAGAAGGAGATTCTGGCACCGTTATAGTGCACAGCACCCTTTTCTCTGACCAGACGCAGCACTACCTCCCGATCCCTGTAATTCAGGAGTCTGACGAGCATTGATCTCGGGGGGTTGCCTGGGAGGAGAGGACACGGTGGCACCATGTGTGCCCGCTCCACTGTGTAGAGAGGAGAGAAAGCATCCTTGCCAAATACCTCCTGCGGCCAGCCTTCCATGAAAGTGGTGGGGTCCCAGCCCTCCACCTTTTCTGGGAGCCCCACTATGCGGACGTTGTTGCGTCTCAAACGGTTTTTGATTTCTTAATTTCTGTCAAAGGCCTGGCGTGCATGCTGAGCAGCCATTCTCACTTTTCGATTTATATGGGGTATCTGGTCCTCTATATCACTGACCCTACCTTCCACAGCAGTGGTCGGCTCCCGGACCTACTGAATGTCTTGTCTGAGGAGAGATACCTTCTCCTCCAGCCCCCCAAATCTCTCCTTCAACGCATCCACAGAAGCAGTGCACCTATGAACTGCATGTAGTATTTCACTAAGCGTAGGTTGGGGGCTATCCTCTTTCTGCTGATTAAACAGGGCTGGCATGGGATCAGGGACTGACTCCATAAGCTTATGATCACTGTCCTGCGTGTCAGTGTTGTCCCCCTCAGCCTGCTCCGTGGATACTGCAGGGTGTTGTGAATCAACATGTATGGAGGCATCTGGGCCTGTTAGCTTCATGGCATAGTAAAGTATGTCTCCCGTCTGATCTTTCCCTTTAGGGGCTTTTGCTGTCTTACCCCCCTGCTCCGTCTTTCTCTCCGGGCCTCGTGGTGTTCTCTGAGGCTGGGAGAGCCCGGCAGCATCTTGGAAGTCCTGGGAGGCCACAGCTGCAGCGTCTCCTTTGCTTCCACGGGTCATCATGCCCCGTATATCGGGTATCGTTGGATCCGGGGTCCGCAGGGGGTCTTCAGGTACCGGTACTGGGTGAATCCGGGCGTTATCGGTAGCGAGGAGAGTATCTTATGCAGGATCAGCGGCGGGAGCTCCGTGGAACAGGTCTGTTCACATGCCGCGCTAGGCTACGCCCCCGCATATTAGCCTTTATAATTAGCACTTTTGATTTTGAACGTTAGAGTCCATTGTATTTAATAGGGTTCTAAAGTTCGCGCAAACTTTCGGTCCGTTTGCAGGTTCCGGGGGATATTAGGCTCATCCCTAATCTGGATTTTTTCTTTAATTATTTACCCTTCTATAGCTGTTTTTCCACAGGAGACCAATTGTAGGTATTATGGTCAGGGCTCCTTTAAATATAGTTCCCACAAAAAAATTTGAGTGATAGAAAACTCTTCTAATTATGACTGTAATACTAGGCTAAGTAAGGATTTGGAAAAGGGCCACTGCTGGCCAGAAACTCTGGATTAGATGTAATGCAGTATTCATTTCAACACTATTGTTGCTAGATTCCATTGTGGTTTTAGGAAATTTCCAAAGCCTTTGTTGGCCTCTTGTGTCGGAGCATCTTTATTGACCTCAGGAGAATCTATCGCCAATGAATGATATAGGTGTTGTATTAAGAGCTGCTGTGCAGGAAATGATTCCCCAGGAGATCCACATGTCCTGTTCACCTAGGCTTGATCTGAGGGGGTGTGGAATGTAATCTGGCCCCAGCTTCCGAACGAAGAACTCGCCTGTGGCTTTAATATCAGTTTGCAACAAGATGATTTCCTTCCCTGGAGTACCGCTTACGTCTTGTAGGTTTGAATTATATCCCAATCAGCCTACCATGGTAAAGTTTCATATTTTGCTTTCGGTCACAAAATAAACAACATTTTAATTACAACATATTATATTTCTATTAATCTGTGGGGAAAGAACAAAGTGACATCTTAGATTATTTTTTAGTACTGAAAAATGAATTACCTTTTCATTTCCTGAAACACAAAAACAATGGGCTATAGCTTCTGTAGGACAGCGATACTACTTACAGAGAGTAGCTATGCAACCCAATTCACTAAGGTCACGGTCACAGTGGTGGTAAAAGCAGGTGGTTGAACTGCGGTTTTACTAACTGCCAAATGACCTTCAGGGCATAGATAAAGGGGGAGTTAGGGGGGTCCAAATCTCCAGTGTCCCTGCTGCCTGGGTCTGTTCAATGGCACCTGCAGTCCCACCCATCACACTATCTTTTTACCACACTGTGTCTTCTCTGCAGTGGGAGGAACCTGGCCTGCCTGGAGACTGGAGGACATAATGTCAGCCTGGAGCACTGCATGCACATAAGTGGTAGAGCCAAGGGGCGATTCTAGCTCGAGCTGCAGCTTATGCAATTTGGGGGGTGGGCCCAGAGGACCACGGGCTTCGCTCCCACACCAGGGAGACCAGACATCCACCAGGGAAGCAGAAAGGGGGTGCACAATTGACATCCGGCCAGTGGATGGTCCAATTTAAAGCGCCAGTACCCTCATAATAAACACAATGTATTAAAAAACAGGGTAAACAGGAAAGATGAGAAGAAAAACAAAAACACAAGAAATTACTAAAGAGTTTTAACATAATTGGAACTTATCGAACAGCAATATAAAATACCACGGCAATAGCACGGACACTTGTTCTGTAACAAACCCAGAGAGATGTAGAGTAGGCACAGGCCTGGAGCAAGGCCCATGTCAAATTTATTCATAAAGTTGAAGCATTTAGGGAAAGGGAGGGAAGTGGGAGGGCGAAAGGGGGAAGGGGAGTGGGGGGTTGGGGGTAGGTGACTAGAACCATAACCTAATCGTAACAACTTAATTTGTTTTAAAGAAAGGGCTTATATGATATTATTTCATTGAGACCCAGTGGAATAGTGGCATTAAGTCTCTCTATCCACAGGGTCTCACATTGCAATATGGCCCTATCCCAATCACCTTCGGGTCTTGAGGGATTACATCCAAGACCATAAATTTTGACTACTTGAGAGTAGGGATGGCAATTTGGGGTGTTCGCTGCAAATTCGAAAAGCCGAGGAACACCTTGTAAAAGTCTATGGGAGAAATCTAAAGTGCTAATTTTAAAGGCTTATATGCAAGTTATTGTCATAAAAAGTGTTAGGGGACCCGGGTCCTGCCCCAGGGGACATGTATCAATGCAAAAAAAAGTTTTAAAAACAGCAGTTTTTTCAGGAGCAGTGATTTTAATAATGCTTAAAGTGAAACAATAAAAGTGAAATATTCCTTTAAATTTCGTACCTAGGGGGTGTGTATAGTATGCCCGTAAAGCAGCACTCGTTTCCCGTGCTTAGAACTGTCCCTGCACAAAGTGTCATTTCTGAAGGAAAAAAAAGTCATTTAAAACTACTCGCGGCTATAATGAATTGTCGGCTCCCGGAAATACAGAGAAAAGTAATTGAATGTCATTGATAAAAAAACAAAAAAAAATGTGTGGGGGTCCCCCCAAATTCAATTACCAGTCCCTTCAGGTCTGGTATGGATTTTAAGGGGAACTCCACCCCAAATTAAAAAAAAAATACCAGACCCTTTATCCGAGCACGTAACCTGGCAGGCCACAGGAAAAGAGGGGGGATGAGAGAGCACCCCCTCTCCTGAACCGTACCAGGCCACATGCCCTCAACATGGGGAGGATGCTTTGGGGGTCTGTTACCCCTCAAAGCACCATGTCCCCATGTTGATGGGGACAAGGGCCTCATCCCCACAACCCTTGCCTGGTGGTTGTTGGGGTCTGTGGGCGGGGGGCTTATCGGAATCTGGAAGACCCCTTTAACAAAGGGGACCCCCAGATCCCGGCCCCTCTATGTGAATTAGTAAGGGGTACACTGTACCCCTACCATTTCACAAAGAAAGTGTAAAAATAAAAATAAAAAACACACAGACATCGTTGGGATAGGTCCTTAAAAAATAAAAATAAAAAAAAAGATTCCAGTGGTGGTAATCCACTCTCGGTCTCCACTCCAACGCTGTCGGTATCCTGCGATGGATGCTCTCCTCTCCAGGGTCCAGCGGTGGATGATCTCCTCTCCATCCAGGTCCAGGCTCCAGCGATGAGATGTCCAGCGCAGCGCATTCTGTCTCCACCGGAGACACCCCGGGAATATCGTCGCCGCATTCTGACAGGTCTTATGTAGCTGAGGACGGCCCCCTCTGATGCAAGGGGAAACCATTGCAGGATACCGACAGCGTTGGAGTGGAGACCGAGAGTGGATTACCACCGCTGGAACCTTTTTTTTATGATTTTTTTATGATTTTAATTTTTTTATTTGTAATAAAGGACTTATCCCAACGGTGTCTGTGTTTTTTTTTACACTTTCTTTGTGTCTCCGATGGAGACAGGATGCGCTTTGCTGGACATCTCAATCGCTGGAGCCTGGACCTGGATGGAGAGGAGATCTTCCACAGCTGAACCCCGGAGAGGAGAGCATCCATCGCAGGATACCGACAGCGTTGGAGTGGAGACCGAGAGTGGATTACCACCGCTGGAACCTTTTTTTTATGATTTTAATTTTTTTATTTACACTTTCTTTGTGAAATCCCCCCGCCCACAGACCCCCACAACCACCGGGCAAGAGTTGTGGTGATGAGGCCCTTGTCCCCATCAACATGGGGACATGGTTCTTTGAGGGGTCACAGACCCCCAAAGCATCCTCCCCATGTTGAGGGCATGTGGCCTGGTATGGTTCAGGAGGGGGGGGGCGCTCTCTCGTCCCCCTCTCTTTTCCTGTGGCCTGCCAGGTTGCGTGCTCGGATAAAGGGTCTGGTATGGATTTTTGGGGGGAACTCCACGCCATTTGTTTTTAAATTTGGGGTGGAGTTCCCCTTAAAATCCATACCAGACCTGAAGGGTCTGGTATGGATATTTGGGGGGAACCCCACGTCATTTTTTTTTTATTTGACGCAGGGTTCCCCTTAATATCCATACCAGACCTGAAGGGCCTGGTAATTGAATTTGGGGGGACCCTCACGCATTTTTTTTTTTTTTTATCAATGACTTTCAATGACTTTTCTCTGTATTGCCGGGAGCCGACAATTTATTATAGACGCTATAGTACTTTTAAATTACTTTTTTTCCTTCAGAAATGACACTTTGTGCAGGGACAATTCTAAGCACGGGAAACAAGCTCTGCTGTACAGGCATACTATACACAACCCCTAGGTACGAAATTTAAAGGAATATTTCACTTTTATTGTTTCACTTTAAGCATGATTAAAATCACTGCTCCCAAAAAAACTGCAGTTTTTAAAACTTTTTTTTGCATTGATACATGTCCCCTGGGGCAGGACCCGGCTCCCCAATCACTTTTTATGAAAATAACTTGCATATAAGCCTTTAAAATTAGCACTTTAGATTTTTCATGTTCGAGTCCCATAGACTTTAACGGTGTTCAGATGTTCAAACAAATTTATTGCCTGTTTGCATGTTCTGATGCAAACCGAACTGGGGGGGTGTTAGGCTCATCCCTACTTGAGAGTCAAATCTGTGCCACAATCCAATGTGTTGGCCCACAGTGGTAAGTTTAACACTGGTAGAGTAGTACACGTGGTCCCTTAAACATTGACAGAGCTCACAAATTGTTTTTCCCACATAGAAAGCCTTACATACACACATCCTCAGATATGACTCCATTGGTGCCACAAAGTTCACCATTAGGTAATTTAAAAGTGGTACCCTCAAGTATCCAAGGACACCGTGGGAATTGGCCACATCGGAAAGTGCCACAGGGGCTGGATGAAAAGTCTGTGGTGGTATTATGACAACTAATTAGTCGGTCTTTGAGTGAGGTAGCCCTTCAAAAAACCAACTTCGGAGAAATCCTAATATATTTATTAAGAATATGATGATCAGTTAGGAGGTGCCAGTGATTCGATAAAATGGTCCGGAGTTGGTGATGGTGGGCAGAGAACATGGTGATAAATTGAACAGAGTCTGGTTGTTTCGGTTTTGGGGGTGCATAGAGCAGAGAGGTTCTAGTATGGGCTAATGTTCATTTAAAGGCCTTCCTCAGGTTGGTACTTGAGTATCCCCTGAAGATGAGGTGTTCACGCAACAGGTCAGCCTGTATGTGGAAGTCCTCCTCTATGGCACAATTCCTGCATAAACACAGGTACTGTGCATAGGGGATTCTGCAGACAAGAGATTTTGAGTGTGCACTAGAAGCGTGCAACAGTGTGTTGCCAGCTGTGGGCTTGCAATACAAATTGGTACCTACCTTCCCATCCAGGTATTTGATGATCATAATATCCAAAAGAAGAGATCCGAGGGTCATCAAAATTAAATGTAAGATGTAGCTTCATAATGTTGATATTGAACTGTTGAATGAATTCTCTTAGCAGTTGTGGTGGACCTACCCATACAAGGAACAGGTCATAAATGAACCTGTACTAAAATAGGATATGGTTGAGATAGATGGTTAATCTATCATCAGAGAACACTTGTCTCTCCCAACCCCTAAGGTAAAGATTCACGTAAGATGGAGCACATGAAGTTCTCATCGCTATGCCTTGGGTTTGTAAAAAATATTGTTCATTGAATACAAAATAATTTCTAGTCAAAATAAAATACAACAATCTAAGAATGATATTGTTCAATGGCCAAGTTATATGGTCTTGCTCCATCAGAAAGGATTTCACCATCCTGACTCCATGCTCGTGGGAGAGCCTCGACATCAATTGCCACGAGCAGGGGGTCCGGAGGAATTTGAATCCCCTCTGTGTGTTTCAAGAGATCTGTGGCATCTCATATATAGGAAGGCAAGCGCACAACATGAGGCAGAAGGAAGCTATGCACAAATTTAGTGGCGTTATCAGTCAGAGATCCAATCCTAGAGACAATAGTTCTCTCGGGAGGTCGATCAAGATTTTTGGAAGTTTTAGGTAAGGTATAAAAAGTCAAGAGTACGTGAAAATTTGATCATCAGATAGTTTAGGATATCTCTGTCAATTAAGCCCTCCCAAAAGGCACCCGTACAAAGTTCTCAGAATTCATTGATAAAATCATCTGTCACGGTCCGGGAGATCGGTTTATACCACATTCATTCTTGAGTACATTGAAACACATTGATTGATATTGGGCATGGGACATAAGGACAATGTCACACCTTGTCAGACAGTTTGATAACCAGGTCCATTTGTTTTTGTAACTGTCTGAGTGCTTGTATTTGATTAGTGGTAAGATTGGAAGGAACATCCTGCCACTGTTGGCATTTAAGGTCCTTAATGTCATCAGGTCTGGAAAGTTATGTGAGTTTGGTTTAAATTTCTTGGAGATCATTGGTTGTGACTGAGGTTGGCTATTGGGAACAGATTCCGAAGGTTCTGTATCCCGAGAGTCAACCAGTCATTCTCAACGGCTCCCTCCTCATAAAGCAACATCAACTCTTGAAGAGTGCGATACTCTTCTATTATAAAATGTTTGGTGCATTCAGTTAATTCCCGCTCTATAAATTTGAATGTTAGGTTCTGTGCAAATAAATAAAGACCTTTAATGGTCTGTCACCTGTAGTGAGTCTAAGGGGCAGAATCCAAGGCCCAGCTGTAACACAGATATTTAATCTGGGGAGAGTTCAGTGGATGTGAGAGTGATAATGTTTAGGTGTTTGGGATTGTTGGGGTGCTTGGAGAAGGGTTTTTTTTTCTCACAAAGGTGTCTAGATTGGTCTGTTGTTTTTTGAGATAAAGTGTTGCAAGGTCTAAAAAATCTGTGTCGACCTGTTGTGTTTAAAGCCCCATACACACTATCAGTTTTCTTGCAGGTTTTTCTCTTCAGGTTTACCAAAACCATCTAATATGAGGTCAAACCTTAAGAGTTTCAATTCGTATGCAATCAGGCAGGCCCTTGCACTACATGGTTTTGGTAAACCTGAAGAGAAAAACCTGCAAGAAAACTGATAGTGTGTATGGGGCTTTAGAAGTAAAGAGGGATGATCCCAAAATATTGGGAATTGCATTGTGTAGTATAGAAGAAGATAGAGAGATACCGCCTCCTAAGGCCTGATTGCCAGTGGGTTGAGGCTCCCCCTGTGCACGTGTCGATTTATTTGTTTTAATGGGTGCTTTTTTATCCTTTTTAGATTCCGCCGGTGTAGTGCCACCACCAAACCGTGATCTCTTATGTAAGGAATTAAATACTGGTGCATTAGTGAGTCTTGAACCCATCTGTTGAGAGAGAGAGGAAGAAAGTGATGAATCAGATTCAGTGTAGTCTGTAGTGGGGCCCTGGGTAGGGGCCTCTCGTGGGGGTTCTTTCTACCCAGGTTCCTTCCTAAACCGTTTATATGCATAGCCCTCAGAGAATGCTAGTTTATCCTTTACAAATTTAGTCAGTTTTTTTTTGCAATAATATCCCTGTTTAGCACTTCTAGGTTCTGGTGGGGAAGGTTTGAGCGTCCAAGAGGTGCTTATACTGTAAATTCAAACGATCAATTTCACCATCTAAAGCTGTCATATCAATGGTGTATTGAGTGACAAGTGATTTCAACACTACATTGAGTAAGAATCTTCTCCCAGGATATTTAAAAAGCTGGGAGTGGATCCTTAAAGCGGGATTCCACACGCTATTTTTTTTTTTTTTTAAAGTCAGCAGCTACAAACACTGTTGCTACTGACTTTTAATAAGGACACTTACCTGTCCTAGGTGGCCGCAATGTCACCCCCCCCGAGGCCGACCCCTCGATCTTGGAGGGTCCCGGCGCCGCCATCCTCAGTAAGGGAAACAGGCAGTGTGAATGGGTGGCTGCTTTCTGGGATACACACAGTTCCCAGAAGGCAGCGCGCCACATTCTCCAGAAGACACCGCGAGGAGGACGAGGAAGAAGACCTGCCGAGGTGGAGGAAGAGGCAGATTAGCAAGTTCCGCATAGCAACCGCCCTTTCTGGTGAGTAAAATTATTTTATTTTTATTTATTTCTTTCTATTTTTTTAAAGGATTTTGGTGTATTTTTTTTTTTAGAGTGGAACACCACTTTAATGGTGGGGAATAACTGAACCCTTAGGCCTAGGGGGAAGGTTTCCTCCTGAATGCATTTCTTAAAATACTCAATGTGCCAATGTAAATGTTATTTTTATTTAAGTAAGTTAAACATGCGATCCAATCGTTTCCGGGGGGAGTGGCAGTGACGCGATGGAGTGAGCAGGCTCTAGGAGAGAGCTAGGCGGCAGTGTGTTCACCCTCCAGGAGACCGGCAGAAATAAGCAAGAACCCCGACAGTGTGAAGCGCATACATCCCATGCTGAAGCGGGGGAAGAGTACAGGAGTGCCGTACACTCCCATCCACACGTATTCCACCCGCTATATGGTCGGAAGGCAGGACCTCATACAGAGCGGGGAAGGCGGCTACAGAGGAGCCCTGATACGGGAAGTCCTCCCTGAAGTATCCGTGCCAGCATCAGCTATCTCCACACCGCAGAAGACACAGCAGCCCAGGGCAATGGAAGCTAAAGGTAAAGCCAAGGCAGAAACCACTGCTGCTACACAGGCAGCGACCAGCGGAGACGCACAACAATGCCCCTCTAAGACCATCGGCCAAGAACCTCAGGTATGCATGACCAATGTACACAATACCCAGATACAGGAACAGAAGGGAGAACCAGCTTATACAGGCATTACCTACCAGAGAGGACATACAGAAGCTAATGGTCAGTTTTACGGGCGCAATAAGAGAGGAGATTGAGGAGGTACACGCCAAAGTAGTGGCGGTGGATGACAGACTGCTAAAATTGGAGACAATGCAGAGTGTAACGGATCCACGCCTGGAAACTCTGGAGGAAAGGGTACATATACAAAATCAGCAATTAATCATGTTACAGCTACAATCTGAGGAAACTGAGAATAGGAGTAGGAGAAATAATATTCGGATTAAAGGGATCCCAGAAAATATCGAGGGCCTCGCATTAAGAGACACGGTGATGACCATTCTAAACCGACTATTAAAAAAAAAAAAACAGAAACACAGATCGAGCTGGATCGAGTGCATAAAGTACCCACTACAATAAATCGTACCCAGATTAATCCACGAGATGTGCTTTGTAGGGTACATTTTTATAGGATCAAAGAGGATATTCTCAGAGCCGCATGGCAGACCGGACCCCTGGACTATGAAGGGGGGGGGGGGATACAAATATACCCTGACTTGTGTAGACAAACTAAAATCAGGCGGTGCATGCTAAAACCTCTTTCGGACTATATACTTGCAAATGGGGCTACATACAGATGGGGGTACCCACTGGTGGTTTTGGTGAAGAAGGGGTGCCGGAGTTTTCACCTAGGGTACCCGGATCAGCTCCCTGAGCTTTTTAAGCTTCTGGGGGGGAGGCCATTGAGGTCCCCAATTGGACTGGACTACCGCTAAGGACAGACTACACCCCATAACAATAAACATGGAGGACAGTAGATAAGATCTAGGGAACAATATGTAATCTGTTTGGATATGGACTGGGAAATCAAAAAATAACTTTTCCACAATACCAAGTGTTAAAAGCAACGCAGACTTTTTTTTTTGGGGGGTGGGGCAAGGGGCACAGAGACTGTTTTTTTTTTTGGATGACTAATGAGTGTTAAAACTGCTTAATATAGTAACAGTTCCAAATAAGGTTTTCTTTTTTTTCTCTAAGGGGGGTGCGATGGATTTTCAATCTTCTTTTTGTTTTTTGTTTTACAAGAGGTTAAAGTGGCTCATAAGTATAAGCGATGTGAGTTTTTTTTTTTTTGGGGGGGACTCTATCCCCTTCCACCCACCTAATATTGAGGACCCATGCCAATGGTAGGGGAGGAGAACAGATAATGGGATATGGTAATATAACATATATGATATATAAGTAATGGGATATATAAGTACCCTGGAGAGGAGAGCATCCATCGCAGGATACCGACAGCGTTGGAGTGGAGACCGAGAGTGGATTACCACCACTGGAATCTTTTTTTATTTTTATTTTTTAAGGACCTATCCCAACGATGTCTGTGTGTTTTTTATTTTTATTTTTACACTTTCTTTGTGAAATGGTAGGGGTACAGTGTACCCCTTACTAATTCACATAGAGGGGCCGGGATCTGGGGGTCCCCTTTGTTAAAGGGGTCTTCCAGATTCCGATAAGCCCCCCGCCCGCAGACCCCAACAACCACCAGGCAAGGGTTGTGGGGATGAGGCCCTTGTCCCCATCAACATGGGGACATGGTGCTTTGAGGGGTAACAGACCCCCAAAGCATCCTCCCCATGTTGAGGAGACAGGATGCGCTTTGCTGGACATCTCAATCGCTGGAGCCTGGACCTGGATGGAGAGGAGATCTTCCACAGCTGAACCCCGGAGAGGAGAGCATCCATCGCAGGATACCGACAGCGTTGGAGTGGAGACCGAGAGTGGATTACCACCGCTGGAACCTTTTTTTTTATGATTTTAATTTTTTTATTTACACTTTCTTTGTGAAATCCCCCCGCCCACAGACCCCCACAACCACCGGGCAAGAGTTGTGGTGATGAGGCCCTTGTCCCCATCAACATGGGGACATGGTTCTTTGAGGGGTCACAGACCCCCAAAGCATCCTCCCCATGTTGAGGGCATGTGGCCTGGTATGGTTCAGGAGGGGGGGGCGCTCTCTCGTCCCCCTCTCTTTTCCTGTGGCCTGCCAGGTTGCGTGCTCGGATAAAGGGTCTGGTATGGATTTTTGGGGGGAACTCCACGCCATTTGTTTTTAAATTTGGGGTGGAGTTCCCCTTAAAATCCATACCAGACCTGAAGGGTCTGGTATGGATATTTGGGGGGAACCCCACGTCATTTTTTTTTATTTGACGCAGGGTTCCCCTTAATATCCATACCAGACCTGAAGGGCCTGGTAATTGAATTTGGGGGGACCCTCAGGCATTTTTTTTTTTTTTTATCAATGACTTTCAATGACTTTTCTCTGTATTGCCGGGAGCCGACAATTTATTATAGACGCTATAGTACTTTTAAATTACTTTTTTTCCTTCAGAAATGACACTTTGTGCAGGGACAATTCTAAGCACGGGAAACAAGCTCTGCTGTACAGGCATACTATACACAACCCCTAGGTACGAAATTTAAAGGAATATTTCACTTTTATTGTTTCACTTTAAGCATTATTAAAATCACTGCTCCCAAAAAAACTGCAGTTTTTAAAACTTTTTTTTGCATTGATACATGTCCCCTGGGGCAGGACCCGGCTCCCCAATCACTTTTTATGAAAATAACTTGCATATAAGCCTTTAAAATTAGCACTTTAGATTTTTCATGTTCGAGTCCCATAGACTTTAACGGTGTTCAGATGTTCAAACAAATTTATTGCCTGTTTGCATGTTCTGATGCAAACCGAACTGGGGGGGTGTTAGGCTCATCCCTACTTGAGAGTCAAATCTGTGGCACAATCCAATGTGTTGGCCCACAGTGGTAAGCTTAACACTGGTAGAGTAGTACACGTGGTCCCTTAAACATTGACAGAGCTCACAAATTGTTTTTCCCACATAGAAAGCCTTACATACACACATCCTCAGATATGACTCCATTGGTGCCACAAAGTTCACCATTAGGTAATTTAAAAGTGGTACCCTCAAGTATCCAAGGACACCGTGGGAATTGGCCACATCGGAAAGTGCCACAGGGGCTGGATGAAAAGTCTGTGGTGGTATTATGACAACTAATTAGTCGGTCTTTGAGTGAGGTAGCCCTTCAAAAAACCAACTTCGGAGAAATCCTAATATATTTATTAAGAATATGATGATCAGTTAGGAGGTGCCAGTGATTCGATAAAATGGTCCGGAGTTGGTGATGGTGGGCAGAGAACATGGTGATAAATTGAACAGAGTCTGGTTGTTTCGGTTTTGGGGGTGCATAGAGCAGAGAGGTTCTAGTATGGGCTAATGTTCATTTAAAGGCCTTCCTCAGGTTGGTACTTGAGTATCCCCTGAAGATGAGGTGTTCACGCAACAGGTCAGCCTGTATGTGGAAGTCCTCCTCTATGGCACAATTCCTGCATAAACACAGGTACTGTGCATAGGGGATTTTGCAGACAAGAGATTTTGAGTGTGCACTAGAAGCGTGCAACAGTGTGTTGCCAGCTGTGGGCTTGCAATACAAATTGGTACCTACCTTCCCATCCAGGTATTTGATGATCATAATATCCAAAAGAAGAGATCCGAGGGTCATCAAAATTAAATGTAAGATGTAGCTTCATAATGTTGATATTGAACTGTTGAATGAATTCTCTTAGCAGTTGTGGTGGACCTACCCATACAAGGAACAGGTCATAAATGAACCTGTACTAAAATAGGATATGGTTGAGATAGATGGTTAATCTATCATCAGAGAACACTTGTCTCTCCCAACCCCTAAGGTAAAGATTCACGTAAGATGGAGCACATGAAGTTCTCATCGCTATGCCTTGGGTTTGTAAAAAATATTGTTCATTGAATACAAAATAATTTCTAGTCAAAATAAAATACAACAATCTAAGAATGATATTGTTCAATGGCCAAGTTATATGGTCTTGCTCCATCAGAAAGGATTTCACCATCCTGACTCCATGCTCGTGGGAGAGCCTCGACATCAATTGCCACGAGCAGGGGGTCCGGAGGAATTTGAATCCCCTCTGTGTGTTTCAGGAGATCTGTGGCATCTCATATATAGGAAGGCAAGCGCACAACATGAGGCAGAAGGAAGCTATGCACAAATTTAGTGGCGTTATCAGTCAGAGATCCAATCCTAGAGACAATAGTTCTCTCGGGAGGTCGATCAAGATTTTTGGAAGTTTTAGGTAAGGTATAAAAAGTCAAGAGTACGTGAAAATTTGATCATCAGATAGTTTAGGATATCTCTGTCAATTAAGCCCTCCCAAAAGGCACCCGTATAAAGTTCTCAGAATTCATTGATAAAATCATCTGTCACGGTCCGGGAGATCGGTTTATACCACATTCATTCTTGAGTACATTGAAACACATTGATTGATATTGGGCATGGGACATAAGGACAATGTCACACCTTGTCAGACAGTTTGATAACCAGGTCCATTTGTTTTTGTAACTGTCTGAGTGCTTGTATTTGATTAGTGGTAAGATTGGAAGGAACATCCTGCCACTGTTGGCATTTAAGGTCCTTAATGTCATCAGGTCTGGAAAGTTATGTGAGTTTGGTTTAAATTTCTTGGAGATCATTGGTTGTGACTGAGGTTGGCTATTGGGAACAGATTCCGAAGGTTCTGTATCCCGAGAGTCAACCAGTCATTCTCAACGGCTCCCTCCTCATAAAGCAACATCAACTCTTGAAGAGTGCGATACTCTTCTATTATAAAATGTTTGGTGCATTCAGTTAATTCCTGCTCTATAAATTTGAATGTTAGGTTCTGTGCAAATAAATAAAGACCTTTAATGGTCTGTCACCTGTAGTGAGTCTAAGGGGCAGAATCCAAGGCCCAGCTGTAACACAGATATTTAATCTGGGGAGAGTTCAGTGGATGTGAGAGTGATAATGTTTAGGTGTTTGGGATTGTTGGGGTGCTTGGGGAAGGGTTTTTTTTTCTCACAAAGGTGTCTAGATTGGTCTGTTGTTTTTTGAGATAAAGTGTTGCAAGGTCTAAAAAATCTGTGTCGACCTGTTGTGTTTAAAGCCCCATACACACTATCAGTTTTCTTGCAGGTTTTTCTCTTCAGGTTTACCAAAACCATCTAATATGAGGTCAAACCTTAAGAGTTTCAATTCGTATGCAATCAGGCAGGCCCTTGCACTACATGGTTTTGGTAAACCTGAAGAGAAAAACCTGCAAGAAAACTGATAGTGTGTATGGGGCTTTAGAAGTAAAGAGGGATGATCCCAAAATATTGGGAATTGCATTGTGTAGTATAGAAGAAGATAGAGAGATACCGCCTCCTAAGGCCTGATTGCCAGTGGGTTGAGGCTCCCCCTGTGCACGTGTCGATTTATTTGTTTTAATGGGTGCTTTTTTATCCTTTTTAGATTCCGCCGGTGTAGTGCCACCACCAAACCGTGATCTCTTATGTAAGGAATTAAATACTGGTGCATTAGTGAGTCTTGAACCCATCTGTTGAGAGAGAGAGGAAGAAAGTGATGAATCAGATTCAGTGTAGTCTGTAGTGGGGCCCTGGGTAGGGGCCTCTCGTGGGGGTTCTTTCTACCCAGGTTCCTTCCTAAACCGTTTATATGCATAGCCCTCAGAGAATGCTAGTTTATCCTTTACAAATTTAGTCAGTTTTTTTTTGCAATAATATCCCTGTTTAGCACTTCTAGGTTCTGGTGGGGAAGGTTTGAGCGTCCAAGAGGTGCTTATACTGTAAATTCAAACGATCAATTTCACCATCTAAAGCTGTCATATCAATGGTGTATTGAGTGACAAGTGATTTCAACACTACATTGAGTAAGAATCTTCTCCCAGGATATTTAAAAAGCTGGGAGTGGATCCTTAAAGCGGGATTCCACACGCTATTTTTTTTTTTTTTTAAAGTCAGCAGCTACAAACACTGTTGCTACTGACTTTTAATAAGGACACTTACCTGTCCTAGGTGGCCACAATGTCACCCCCCCCGAGGCCGACCCCTCGATCTTGGAGGGTCCCGGCGCCGCCATCCTCAGTAAGGGAAACAGGCAGTGTGAATGGGTGGCTGCTTTCTGGGATACACACAGTTCCCAGAAGGCAGCGCGCCACATTCTCCAGAAGACACCGCGAGGAGGACGAGGAAGAAGACCTGCCGAGGTGGAGGAAGAGGCAGATTAGCAAGTTCCGCATAGCAACCGCCCTTTCTGGTGAGTAAAATTATTTTATTTTTATTTATTTCTTTCTATTTTTTTAAAGGATTTTGGTGTATTTTTTTTTTAGAGTGGAACACCACTTTAATGGTGGGGAATAACTGAACCCTTAGGCCTAGGGGGAAGGTTTCCTCCTGAATGCATTTCTTAAAATACTCAATGTGCCAATGTAAATGTTATTTTTATTTAAGTAAGTTAAACATGCGATCCAATCGTTTCCGGGGGGAGTGGCAGTGACGCAATGGAGTGAGCAGGCTCTAGGAGAGAGCTAGGCGGCAGTGTGTTCACCCTCCAGGAGACCGGCAGAAATAAGCAAGAACCCCGACAGTGTGAAGCGCATACATCCCATGCTGAAGCGGGGGAAGAGTACAGGAGTGCCATACACTCCCATCCACACGTATTCCACCCGCTATATGGTCGGAAGGCAGGACCTCATACAGAGCGGGGAAGGCGGCTACAGAGGAGCCCTGATACGGGAAGTCCTCCCTGAAGTATCCGTGCCAGCATCAGCTATCTCCACACCGCAGAAGACACAGCAGCCCAGGGCAATGGAAGCTAAAGGTAAAGCCAAGGCAGAAACCACTGCTGCTACACAGGCAGCGACCAGCGGAGACGCACAACAATGCCCCTCTAAGACCATCGGCCAAGAACCTCAGGTATGCATGACCAATGTACACAATACCCAGATACAGGAACAGAAGGGAGAACCAGCTTATACAGGCATTACCTACCAGAGAGGACATACAGAAGCTAATGGTCAGTTTTACGGGCGCAATAAGAGAGGAGATTGAGGAGGTACACGCCAAAGTAGTGGCGGTGGATGACAGACTGCTAAAATTGGAGACAATGCAGAGTGTAACGGATCCACGCCTGGAAACTCTGGAGGAAAGGGTACATATACAAAATCAGCAATTAATCATGTTACAGCTACAATCTGAGGAAACTGAGAATAGGAGTAGGAGAAATAATATTCGGATTAAAGGGATCCCAGAAAATATCGAGGGCCTCGCATTAAGAGACACGGTGATGACCATTCTAAACCGACTATTAAAAAAAAAAAACAGAAACACAGATCGAGCTGGATCGAGTGCATAAAGTACCCACTACAATAAATCGTACCCAGATTAATCCACGAGATGTGCTTTGTAGGGTACATTTTTATAGGATCAAAGAGGATATTCTCAGAGCCGCATGGCAGACCGGACCCCTGGACTATGAAGGGGGGGGATACAAATATACCCTGACTTGTGTAGACAAACTAAAATCAGGCGGTGCATGCTAAAACCTCTTTCGGACTATATACTTGCAAATGGGGCTACATACAGATGGGGGCACCCACTGGTGGTTTTGGTGAAGAAGGGGTGCCGGAGTTTTCACCTAGGGTACCCGGATCAGCTCCCTGAGCTTTTTAAGCTTCTGGGGGGGAGGCCATAGAGGTCCCCAATTGGACTGGACTACCGCTAAGGACAGACTACACCCCATAACAATAAACATGGAGGACAGTAGATAAGATCTAGGGAACAATATGTAATCTGTTTGGATATGGACTGGGAAATCAAAAAATAACTTTTCCACAATACCAAGTGTTAAAAGCAACGCAGACTTTTTTTTTGGGGGGGTGGGGCAAGGGGCACAGAGACTGTTTTTTTTTTTTGGATGACTAATGAGTGTTAAAACTGCTTAATATAGTAACAGTTCCAAATAAGGTTTTCTTTTTTTTCTCTAAGGGGGGTGCGATGGATTTTCAATCTTCTTTTTGTTTTTTGTTTTACAAGAGGTTAAAGTGGCTCATAAGTATAAGGGATGTGAGTTTGTTTTTTTTTTGGGGGGGGACTCTATCCCCTTCCACCCACCTAATATTGAGGACCCATGCCAATGGTAGGGGAGGAGAACAGATAATGGGATATGGTAATATAACATATATGATATATAAGTATGATTGAATAATTGATAGATGAACTAAAACAGGGTAGGACACAGAGGGGGTAGGACACAGAGGGGGTAAAATCATAAGGGGAAGCAAGATGACTAGACTGGGGGGGGGTAAAGATGCGCTGGGGTACACGGAACCAGCCACGCAGCAATAAGTAGGGACTAGTGATGAGCCGAACACCCCCGGGTTCGGTTCGCACCAGAACCCGCGAACGGACCGAAAGTTCGAACGAACATTAGAACCCTATTAAATACAATGGATGCGAACGTTCGAATTCTAAAGTGCTAATTATAACAACTATTATGCATGTTATTGTCCTAAAAAGGGTTTGGGAACCCGGGTTCTGCACCAGGGGACATGTATCAATGCAAAAAGAAGTTTTAAAAACGGTCGTTTTTCGGGAGCAGTCATTTTAATGATGCATAAAGTGAAAAAAAAAAAGTCAAATATTCCTTTAAATATCGTACCTGGGGGGTGTCTAAAGTATGCCTGTGAAGTGCCACGTGTTTCCCGTGTTTAGAACTGTCCCTGCACAAAATGACACTTCTAAAGGAAAAAAAAGCCATTTAAAACTGCTTGCGGCTTTAATGTAATGTCTGGTCCCGGTAATATGGATGAAATTCTTTAAGAAAAATGGCATAGCTACCCCATGACCCCCCCCCCTACCCCAGCCCATTACCAGCCCCTTTGGGTCTTGTATGGATATTAAGGGGAACCCCGCACATAAAATAAAAAAGGCCCTATATACTCTGAACAGCCCTATACAGGCGGTGCATACAAGACAGGGACTGTAGGTTTGTTCTTATGTAGAGTCTGTTTGTAATTTTGAACAGGTACATTGTTGAAGTGTAGCTCCAGACCAAAAATCTATTTTTAAACTTTTTGGAAAACATAGGTAAGGGTTATCACCCCTGTAACATTTGTTTTGCTGTCTGTGCCCCTGTTCAGAACATTTCACCTCACTTTCCGTCCCAATGACAACTGTTTTTGAAATGTGGTGTTTTTCTTGAAACAAGGATTGCTGATAAAGCATCAGTACAGAGGAGACACCTTTCTCCCATATTTATTCTTACAGGAGAGAATTTTCCTTCCTAGTGGTAGATTTCCTCTCACTTCCTGTTGTCTTCTTGCGTTTGCAAGTAGGAGTCGTTTGTAAGTTGGATGTTTGAAAGTAGGGACCTGACGTATATACTCTGCAGAAATAGGCCCCTTAGTTGTTGGTGTTGGCACAACACTGTAAGCACTCACAGTTACTCTTGGTTGGTGCTGGAACGCCCTGCTGTCAACTATTATATCAGGAATTTTAATTACATATAATTGTTGAACAGTGGTAGTAAAAATTGGGCCTTTGATGGTGGTGCTGGTGCCACAACACTGTAAGCCCTGACAGTTACTCTTGGTGGGTGCAGCAATGGGCCCTGCTGTGAATTATTAGATCAAGAATTGTAATTACATGCCCCTGTTGAACAGGGGCTGAAAAATTGGGCCTTAGGCACTGGTGGCACAACACTGCAACCCCTCACAGATACTGTACTTGGAGCACAGCAATGAGCCCTGTTGCAAAGTATTGCTTCAAAAATTGTAATGACACGCCCCTGTTAAACAGGGGCTGAAAAATTGGGCCTTAGGCACTGGTGGCACAACACTGCAACTCCTCACAGATACTGTACTTGGAGCACACCAATGAGCCCTGTTGCAAAGTATTGCTTCAAAAATTGTAATGACACGCCCCTGTTAAACAGGGGCTGAAAAATTGGGCCTTAGGCACTGGTGGCACAACACTGCAACTCCTCACAGATACTGTACTTGGAGCACAGCAATGAGCCCTGTTGCAAAGTATTGCTTCAAAAATTGTAATTACACGCCCCTGTTAAACAGGGGCTGAAAAATTGGGCGTTAGGCACTGGTGGCGGCACCCATAAACAAAAATGATCTTACAAGCTATCATCATCAATCGTATCATTGAGGACTCGGAGGAGGAGGATAGCCAGTCAACATAACAGCACAGGCACTCAGCATCAGCATCAGTCTTGAAGGGATGTGACATGTTAAAATCAATTAGTCTGTTATATCAGCATCAGGTGTGTGGTAGCTGGTGGTGATCCAAGACTGGTTCATCTTGATGAAAGTCAGTCGATCAACCGAGTCGGTGGACAGGCGCACCCTGTGATCCGTGACAAATCCTCCAGCAGCACTGAATGTGCGTTCCGAAAGAACGCTGGATGCAGGACAGGCCAGTAGCTCAATTGCATACTGTGCAAGCTCTGGCCAGTGATCCATCCTCAAGACCCAGTAAGCCAGAGGATTTTCGGTGGGGAAGGTGTCCAAGTCTGACCTTGCCCCTAGATATTCCTGCACCATGTTTATCAGACGCTGGCGATGGTTGCTGGAACCGATCATACTTTGGGGCTGCGGACTAAAGAATTGTCTGAACGCATCGGTCAGACGGCCACCTTCCCCACCGCTCCTTCTTTGACTGGCCGAAGCCTCAGCAACTCGTTGTCCAGGACCAGGAGTTTGCAACCTCCCAGTCTCTGGGAACGCGTTGCACAGACCTTTCTGCAAGGCCTCCCGGAGTTGTCTCATCCTCTGCTCCCTCTGCGACGGTAACATAAGGTCCGCAACCTTACCCTTGTACCGTGGATCAAGGAGAGTGGCCAGCCAGTAATGGTCCCTCTCCTTGATCCGAAGAATACGAGGATCCTTCCGCAGACTTTGCAGGATCAGGGAGGCCATGCAGCGTAGGTTTGCTGAGGCATTCGCTCCGGAGTCCTCTGGGTCACTAAGGACGACATGATCCGCAGCCACCTCCTCCCAGCCACGTACAAGTCCACTGGTTTCTTGGGACTGTAAATCATCCCTAAAAGACTGCTGCTGATGATGCTGAGTGCCAGCCTCCACCTCCATGCTGACACAATCCTCCTCCTCCTCCTCCTCCTCCTCCTCTTCCTGTGCGATGGGTGGGACAGAAGGAACACTGTCTGGGTAAAGGGGGCCTTGAGAGGCAAGGAAGTCCTCCTCTTCCTGCCTCTGTTCTGCCTCAAGTGCCCTGTCCATTATTCCACGCAGCGTGTGCTCCAACAGGTGGACAAGAGGTACAGTGTCACTGATGCATGCACTGTCACTGCTCACCATCCTCGTGGCCTCCTCAAATGGTGCCAGGACAGTGCATGCATCCCTGATCATGCCCCACTGGCGTGGAGAAAAAAACCAAGCTCCCCTGACCCTGTCCTGGTGCCGTAGTCGCACAGGTACTCATTGATGGCCCTCTGCTGCGTGTGCAGCCGCTGCAGCATGGCCAACGTTGAGTTCCACCTGGTGGGCATGTCACATATAAGGCGGTTCTTGGGCAGGTTCAACTCCTTTTGCAGCTCAGCCAGGCGAGCACTGGCATTATAAGATCTGCGGAAATGCACACAGACTTTCCTGGCCTGCCTCAGGACATCCTGTAAGCCCGGGTACCTGCCCAAGAAGCGCTGCACCACCAGGTTAAGGACGTGAGCCACACAGGGCACATGGGTCAGTTGTCCCTGTCGGAGGGCGGAGAGGAGGTTGGTGCCATTGTCGCAAACCACCATTCCTGGCTTAAGCTGGCGTGGCGTCAACCACCTCTCGGCCTGGCCCTGCAGAGCAGACAGGACCTCTGCCCCAGTGTGGCTTCTGTCCCCCAAACACACCAGCGCAAGCACGGCATGGCATCTTTTTGCCTGCGTACTTGCGTAGCCCCGTGAACGGCTACGGAGCACCGCTGGTTCATAGGACAAACCACAGGAAGAGGCCATGGAGGAAGAAGAAGAGGAGGGGGTGGAGGAGAGAGGTGTGTCACAACCAGTAGTAGCATTTTGGAGGCGTGGCGGTGGGACAACCTCCAACACTACTGCACCTTGTCCTGAATCCTTCCCAGCTGCCAAAAGAGTGACCCAATGGGCCGTGAAAGAAAGGTAACGTCCCTGTCCATGCCTGCTGGACCATGAGTCAGCGGTAATATGCACCTTACCGCTGACCGCCCTGTCCAGCGAGGCCAAGACATTGCCTTCCACATGCCGGTAGAGAGCCGGAATAGCCTTCCGTGAGAAAAAGTGGCGTTTGGGAACCTGCCACTGAGGAACTGCACATTGCACAAACTCACGGAAGGGGGCCGAGTCTACCAACTGAAAAGGCAGCAGTTGAAGCGCTAGCAATTTAGCCAAGCTAGCATTCAACCGCTGGGCATGTGGATGGCTGGGAGTGAACTTCTTTCGACGGTCCAGCAGCTGGGGCAGGGAAATTTGCCAGCTAGAATCGGACGTCGGTGTACTGCTAGCAGAGTGGGCGCAAGTACTTGGCTGTGACACACCTAATTCTACACCTTCATTCCTCTCAGTGCATGTTTCAGAGAGGACTGAAGTTATAGTGGGGTTGGAGATCCCAGCTGATGCGGTGCAAGGAGAGGTCCGCTTTGTTCTTTGGTGTGGGTCTTTGAGGTAGGCTTGCCAACGAGCTGCATGGCAGGTCAACATATGTCTGGTCAGGCATGTGGTACCCAAGCGGCTGATGTTTTGGCCACGCGATATACGCTTGAGACATATGTTGCAAACAGCAGCTGTGCGATCTGATGCACTAGCCTCAAAAAAGGCCCACACCAAAGAACTTTTTGAATGACGGGCAGAGGCAGCGCCCTGCACAGGCGGAGCTCTGCGGTGTGATTCCGTCGGTGTACTGCCCTTACGCTGGCCACCAAAGGGCATCCTGCCTCGTTGGAGATGTGCCTCCTCCTCATCCTCCTCCTCCTCCTCTCTCCTATTAGGCACCCACGTGGAGTCAGTGACCTCATCATCCCCTCCCTCCTCATCACTGGAGCCAATCTGGCAGTATGCTGCAGCTGCTGGAACATGACTGCCAGATTGGTGTCCTTCTTGAGCATCCCCTCTGTCTGCTCTCACGCTACTGCCTTCCTCTAGCTGGGTTTCATCATCAGACCCTTCGAAACGCTGGGCATCCTCCTGGAGCATGTACCCAACACTGTGCTGAAACAGTTCGGGGGACTCCTCAGGAGGAGGACATGGTGGGTCTAGGGAAGGAGTGACTGATGATTTGTCTGACATTGATACCAGGGAAGACGACGCTTTGGCAGCTGCTTTTCCAGTACCCTGAGCCTGGGTGAGAGAGGATGAGGAGGAGGAGGAGGGCTTGGTCATCCACTCTACCAAGTCTTCGGCATGATGTGGCTCAACATGTCCAGCTGCCGAAAAGAAGGACAAGCGTGTCCCATGGCCATGTGCTGATGACAATGCACCGCGTCCACGACCAGCACTGTTGCCCCCAGACACAGAGCCTGCTTGCCCTCTTTTATTGCCTCCTGACTGTCTGCCTCTCCTTGTTTGCCTTCCAGACATTCTAATAGATGGCCTGCAGGGAGATGGGAAAAAAGCAATAAGGGCTACCTTCAGGTGTCCTTCTCTGTCCCTTGAAACAAGGACTTTCACAGTGAAAGAAACTGACACTCTCCCTACCTACAGTTTTCTGTCCCTAGAAAAAATGTTTTTTTTAATCACAATATAGCACAAGGACAATTCACTCACTGTCCTTACAGGTCCCTGGAAACAAGGACTTGCAGAGTGAAAGAAAAAAAACACTCTCCCTACCTACAGTTTTCTGTCCCTAGAAAAAATGTTTTTTTTAAGCACAATATAGCACAAGGACAATTCACTCACTGTCCTTACAGGTCCCTGGAAACAAGGACTTGCAGAGTGAAAGAAAAAAAACACTCTCCCTACCTACAGTTTTCTGTCCCTAGAAAAAATGTTTTTTTTAATCACAATATAGCACAAGGACAATTCACTCACTGTCCTTACAGGTCCCTGGAAACAAGGACTTGCAGAGTGAAATAAACTGACACTCTCCCTACCTACAGTTTTCTGTCCCTAGAATAAATGTTTTTTTTAATCACAATATAGCACAAGGACAATTCACTCACTGTCCTTCCAGGTCCCTGGAAACAAGGACTTGCAGAGTGAAATAAACTGACACTCTCCCTACCTACAGTTTTCTGTCCCTAGAATAAATGTTTTTTTTAAGCACAATATAGCACAAGGACAATTCACTCACTGTCCTTACAGGTCCCTGGAAACAAGGACTTGCAGAGTGAAAGAAAAAAAACACTCTCCCTACCTACAGTTTTCTGTCCCTAGAAAAAATGTTTTTTTTAAGCACAATATAGCACAAGGACAATTCACTCACTGTCCTTACAGGTCCCTGGAAACAAGGACTTGCAGAGTGAAAGAAAAAAAACACTCTCCCTACCTACAGTTTTCTGTCCCTAGAAAAAATGTTTTTTTTAATCACAATATAGCACAAGGACAATTCACTCACTGTCCTTACAGGTCCCTGGAAACAAGGACTTGCAGAGTGAAAGAAACTGACACTGTCCCTACCTACAGTTTTCTGTCCCTAGAATAAATGTTTTTTTTTAAGCACAATATAGCACAAGGAGAATTCACTCACTGTCCTTCCAGGTCCCTGGAAACAAGGACTTGCAGAGTGAAATAAACTGACACTCTCCCTACCTACAGTTTTCTGTCCCTAGAATAAATGTTTTTTTTAAGCACAATATAGCACAAGGACAATTCACTCACTGTCCTTACAGGTCCCTGGAAACAAGGACTTGCAGAGTGAAAGAAAAAAAACACTCTCCCTACCTACAGTTTTCTGTCCCTAGAAAAAATGTTTTTTTTAATCACAATATAGCACAAGGACAATTCACTCACTGTCCTTCCAGGTCCCTGGAAACAAGGACTTGCAGAGTGAAATAAACTGACACTCTCCCTACCTACAGTTTTCTGTCCCTAGAATAAATGTTTTTTTTAAGCACAATATAGCACAAGGACAATTCACTCACTGTCCTTACAGGTCCCTGGAAACAAGGACTTGCAGAGTGAAAGAAAAAAAACACTCTCCCTACCTACAGTTTTCTGTCCCTAGAAAAAATGTTTTTTTTAATCACAATATAGCACAAGGACAATTCACTCACTGTCCTTACAGGTCCCTGGAAACAAGGACTTGCAGAGTGAAAGAAAAAAAACACTCTCCCTACCTACAGTTTTCTGTCCCTAGAAAAAATGTTTTTTTTTAATCACAATATAACACAAGGACAATTCACTCACTGTCCTTCCAGGTCCCTGGAAACAAGGACTTGCAGAGTGAAATAAACTGACACTCTCCCTACCTACAGTTTTCTGTCCCTAGAATAAATGTTTTTTTTAAGCACAATATAGCACAAGGACAATTCACTCACTGTCCTTCCAGGTCCCTGGAAACAAGGACTTGCAGAGTGAAAGAAAAAAAACACTCTCCCTACCTACAGTTTTCTGTCCCTAGAAAAAATGTTTTTTTTAATCACAATATAGCACAAGGACAATTCACTCACTGTCCTTACAGGTCCCTGGAAACAAGGACTTGCAGAGTGAAATAAACTGACACTCTCCCTACCTACAGTTTTCTGTCCCTAGAATAAATTTTTTTTTAATCACAATATAGCACAAGGACAATTCACTCACTGTCCTTCCAGGTCCCTGGAAACAAGGACTTGCAGAGTGAAATAAACTGACACTCTCCCTACCTACAGTTTTCTGTCCCTAGAATAAATGTTTTTTTTAAGCACAATATAGCACAAGGACAATTCACTCACTGTCCTTACAGGTCCCTGGAAACAAGGACTTGCAGAGTGAAAGAAAAAAAACACTCTCCCTACCTACAGTTTTCTGTCCCTAGAAAAAATGTTTTTTTTAAGCACAATATAGCACAAGGACAATTCACTCACTGTCCTTACAGGTCCCTGGAAACAAGGACTTGCAGAGTGAAAGAAAAAAAACACTCTCCCTACCTACAGTTTTCTGTCCCTAGAAAAAATGTTTTTTTTAATCACAATATAGCACAAGGACAATTCACTCACTGTCCTTACAGGTCCCTGGAAACAAGGACTTGCAGAGTGAAATAAACTGACACTCTCCCTACCTACAGTTTTCTGTCCCTAGAATAAATGTTTTTTTTAATCACAATATAGCACAAGGACAATTCACTCACTGTCCTTCCAGGTCCCTGGAAACAAGGACTTGCAGAGTGAAATAAACTGACACTCTCCCTACCTACAGTTTTCTGTCCCTAGAATAAATGTTTTTTTTAAGCACAATATAGCACAAGGACAATTCACTCACTGTCCTTACAGGTCCCTGGAAACAAGGACTTGCAGAGTGAAAGAAAAAAAACACTCTCCCTACCTACAGTTTTCTGTCCCTAGAAAAAATGTTTTTTTTAAGCACAATATAGCACAAGGACAATTCACTCACTGTCCTTACAGGTCCCTGGAAACAAGGACTTGCAGAGTGAAAGAAAAAAAACACTCTCCCTACCTACAGTTTTCTGTCCCTAGAATAAATGTTTTTTTTAAGCACAATATAGCACAAGGACAATTCACTCACTGTCCTTACAGGTCCCTGGAAACAAGGACTTGCAGAGTGAAAGAAAAAAAACACTCTCCCTACCTACAGTTTTCTGTCCCTAGAAAAAATGTTTTTTTTAATCACAATATAGCACAAGGACAATTCACTCACTGTCCTTACAGGTCCCTGGAAACAAGGACTTGCAGAGTGAAAGAAAAAAAACACTCTCCCTACCTACAGTTTTCTGTCCCTAGAAAAAATGTTTTTTTTAATCACAATATAACACAAGGACAATTCACTCACTGTCCTTCCAGGTCCCTGGAAACAAGGACTTGCAGAGTGAAATAAACTGACACTCTCCCTACCTACAGTTTTCTGTCCCTAGAATAAATGTTTTTTTTAAGCACAATATAGCACAAGGACAATTCACTCACTGTCCTTACAGGTCCCTGGAAACAAGGACTTGCAGAGTGAAAGAAAAAAAACACTCTCCCTACCTACAGTTTTCTGTCCCTAGAAAAAATGTTTTTTTTAATCACAATATAGCACAAGGACAATTCACTCACTGTCCTTACAGGTCCCTGGAAACAAGGACTTGCAGAGTGAAATAAACTGACACTCTCCCTACCTACAGTTTTCTGTCCCTAGAATAAATGTTTTTTTTAATCACAATATAGCACAAGGACAATTCACTCACTGTCCTTCCAGGTCCCTGGAAACAAGGACTTGCAGAGTGAAATAAACTGACACTCTCCCTACCTACAGTTTTCTGTCCCTAGAATAAATGTTTTTTTTAAGCACAATATAGCACAAGGACAATTCACTCACTGTCCTTACAGGTCCCTGGAAACAAGGACTTGCAGAGTGAAAGAAAAAAAACACTCTCCCTACCTACAGTTTTCTGTCCCTAGAAAAAATGTTTTTTTTAAGCACAATATAGCACAAGGACAATTCACTCACTGTCCTTACAGGTCCCTGGAAACAAGGACTTGCAGAGTGAAAGAAAAAAAACACTCTCCCTACCTACAGTTTTCTGTCCCTAGAAAAAATGTTTTTTTTAATCACAATATAGCACAAGGACAATTCACTCACTGTCCTTACAGGTCCCTGGAAACAAGGACTTGCAGAGTGAAAGAAACTGACACTGTCCCTACCTACAGTTTTCTGTCCCTAGAATAAATGTTTTTTTTAAGCACAATATAGCACAAGGAGAATTCACTCACTGTCCTTCCAGGTCCCTGGAAACAAGGACTTGCAGAGTGAAATAAACTGACACTCTCCCTACCTACAGTTTTCTGTCCCTAGAATAAATGTTTTTTTTAAGCACAATATAGCACAAGGACAATTCACTCACTGTCCTTACAGGTCCCTGGAAACAAGGACTTGCAGAGTGAAAGAAACTGACACTCTCCCTACCTACAGTTTTCTGTCCCTAGAATAAATGTTTTTTTAAGCACAATATAGCACAAGGACAATTCACTCACTGTCCTTCCAGGTCCCTGGAAACAAGGACTTGCAGAGTGAAAGAAACTGACACTGTCCCTACCTACAGTTTTCTGTCCCTAGAATAAATGTTTTTTTTTAAGCACACTATAGCACAAGCACAAAACACACTAACACTCTCCCTACCTATCCTTCTCTTTCCCTAAACTAAAGGAATCCAGGTTAAGCAAGAAAGAAATAACAGTCACTGTCCCTGCCTATGCTGCTCTATCCCTGCTCCGGAACACACTACACTAGGCCGCCGTGCTGGCGGCCTTTTATAGTGTGGGGCGTGTACTAAACACCCTCAGCAATAATTGGCCACAGGCATCCTGCCTGTGGCCAATCATTGCTCTCCTCGCTGCCGGCGCTGTGATTGGCCAAGCATGCGGGGTCACAGTGCATGCTTGGCCAATCACAGCGCCTGGATGACACTGCGATGGCGTAGTGCATTGTGGGCCGTTCGCGTCACTCGAATTTGGCGCGAACGGCCCAAATCGTTCGATCTTCGTCGAACGATCGAACAGCCGATGTTCGAGTCGAACGTATGTTCGACTCGAACACGAAGCTCATCCCTAGTAGGGACACAGAGAATGGGGAGGGATATAGGGGAAGGAACATAAATTGAGTCTACACAGTAATGAGGGGTTACACTCTGAAGGGTTACACTATTTTTCTTTTTTTCATTCCCTTTTTTTTTTCTGCTGACTTTTTCTTTGGGGGGGGGGGGGGGCAAGGGGCACAGAGACTGATGTTTTTTTTTTTTGGATGATTGAGTGTTAAAACTTCTTAACATAGTAACAGTTCCAAATAAGGTTTTCTTTTTTTTTGTCTTAGGGGGGTGCGATGGATTTTCAATCTTTTTTTTTTTTTGTTAAGAAACATAACAGGAGGAATCACACAAGGGGGGCCACATATAACACAGGTCACATAGTTGGCACACGAGGGAAAACACCAGTACACAGGAAAGGGGGGGGTAATTAGGGGATATAGAAACAGGGGAGCGCTGCATGGGGGACAGAGTACATGACCGGCTAGGTTTTACAAATGACTGGGCTTATTATGTATCCCCTCCCCTTCTCATAACCTACTGAAGAGTAACCTCTCCAGGACACCTTTTAGAAGAAGTTTGAAAGTGGACTGGAAGATAAGGAGGTACAGAAAGGTGGAAGTTATGACCATACCCCAGAAAACCTAACCAGGGAGATGTAGGGGGGTGGAAGGAGGGTAGAGGAATGTAATTTATTCAGTAAATTTTGCCTGATGTGGAAGGATTTATATATATTTTTTTTTGGGCGTTCTTGAAAATACGGAAAGGTTACGAACAATTTATTATGACACGATTAAATATGCATTAACTTCAGAGGGTAGGAATCAAATGAAGGTATATTAAGAGGGTAATTGGTGATGTCTATAATCTGTATGATGGGTGGGATGTAGGGTGGGAGGGTACCTAAACAGAGCTGGGATGTATATTAGCAATGTATATTAGTTATGCATAAGGGGTACTATTAGAGGGCCTACAGGACTCCTTTTCTTTTTTATTATAAAGGGAAGGGGAAAAAAAATGTCCAATATGAGGGTGCACTGGGATATATGCCGCAGCTCCTCATTTTGTACAACCACTTCCCCCACTAGATACGCCTCTCCTCCAAGGGGAAGAAAGTCGGAGGCGTTTCCATTTCTCATTTTCATTTTTCACACCACACGTACAGCGGGAGGACCTGCAGTCTGTGAGAAACCCGCGTACATCTGGATTTTTTTTTCTCTTCTTGGGGTCACAGAGGACTAACCGGACTCTAAGATATATTTTGAGGGGCTTTTTTTTTTTTTTTGTTCCTCTCTTCCCTGCATCTCCCCGATCTCTCCCGAGTGATCCATCTCTGGCCCCCATATTTCTGATCCTCGGTACTCATAAGGAGACAGACTTAATAAATTTAAAAACCTAAAATACCAAGATGGCTAGGATAACCTTAACATCCTACAATGAAGGGATTAAATTCCCCAGAGAAACATAACATGTTGCTTGCGGAACTGGGGAGACTTAAGTCGCATATCATATTCCTCCAAGAGACACACTTCAAAAAAAATAATAATCCAAAATTAGGAAACCACAAATTCCTGACTGTGTATCACAGCGCATCATCGACATCAAAAGCAAAGGGAGTATCAATTATTATATCAAAACAGATACCGTGGAAAGAATCAAAGACAATTACAGATGGGGAAGGACGCCTCCTTATCGTAAAGGGCTCTCTATATGACCAAAGGGACACTTTGGTGAATATATACCTGCCCAATGAGGGCCAAGTCTCAGCCCTAGAGACATATCTGAACCTAGTACATCAAAACAAGGAGGGGATCCTGCTGATGGGAGGAGACCTAAATATGGCACTAGATTCGACCCTGGATGTATTAAAGGGCACATCCCACCTATCCTATGTTAAACTGCGTAAAGCAAAAAGACTTCTTCAGGAATTACAATTAAGGGACAGTTGGAGGACTCTCCACATGCACGACAGGGACTATACTTTTTTTCCGCAAAACATAAACGTACTCTAGGATAGATTACGTTTTCATATCTCAGAACGTCCTGCAGTGCATAGTGGAGACCTCCATCTGGTCATTTACATTATCAGATCATGCACCAACCAATTGCGTTGTAGAATGGGGAGAGCCGGCTCCCAAGAATGGCACTGGAAGCTTAACGAGACTCTTCTGAAAGAGCTAGAAGGCGAGATACAGATAGCACAGGAATTAGAGTCTTTTTCAATGAATGAGTCAGGAGAAGTAACCCCAACATGTTTATGGGAAACACATAAGTGTTACATCAGTGGTATTCTCATATCACTAGGGGCACGTAGGAAACGCCGCTTGGGGGCCAAGCTAGAGTCCTTGCTTGGGGAGATCCGTGGACTAGAAATGGCACATAAGAAATCGCAGGCGTGTCAGACGGAGGAGAAACTAGCGCGCCTGCGTGAGGAACTAAATCTTTTATTAATGGATAAAGCTAAAGCCACAATAACTCAGTGTAGACTAGCTTTCGATGAATACGGCAACAAACCGAGCAGGATGCTAGCTAATGCACTCAGAGTAACGAGGACACGAAATTAAATTGAACGTATCAAAACTCAGGGAGATGTCATGGTTAGCTCGTCACAGGCAATCGCTAAGGCATTCAGAGACTATTATGTAGGCCTATATCAGATAGGGGACCAACAACGGGCCTCAAAGATACTTAATGGAGGGGAGGCTACAGAGTACATAGTGGCCTCGGGAATGCCTAGACTGCCGGATGAGGGAGCAGAGGACATAGATGGTCAAATCACTACAGAAGAATTTTTAGAAGCCCTTAAAACACTAAAACCAGGTAAGGCCCCAGGCCCGGGTGGGTTTACTTTGCTATATTATAAGACCTTTACTGAAAAACTGGCACCAAGATTCTTGGAGGCTTTTAATTCGGTACGAGAAGGGCAAATGATGCCTGTAGAGACATTAATGGCGCATATAACAGTAATACCTAAGGAGGGGAAAGACCCGTCCCAATGTCCGAGTTATCGTCCAATTTCTTTGTTAAATGTGGACTTAAAGATTCTCACGAAAATACTCGCAAATAGACTATTGCCGTATATCTCCACCTTAATACACCCGGATCAAGTGGGGTTCACACCTGAGAGGGAAGGCAGGGAAAATACGCAATGGGTCATAAGTGCAATACATTTCGCGCAATTACATCAAAAACCTTTAGTGCTTATATCCACAGATGCAGAAAAAGCATTTGATAGAGTAGACTGGTCCTTTCTGACTTTCTGAGAGCTACCATGCAACATATAGGATTGAGGAAGGGGATGCAGAACTGGGTCATGAGTCTATATTCCTCTCCAAAAGCCAGAGTTAGGATAAATGATACACTTTCTGAACCCTTTTCCATATGTAATGGAACACGTCAGGGCTGTCCGCTATCGCCCATTATCTTTTTCCTGACGCTGGAACCATTTCTAAGAACAATAAGGGCTAACCCAGATATCAGGGGAATCTCATTAAAGGGAAAGGAACATAAATTAAACTGGTCGCCTATGCTATCCCTCCCCCTATTATTATCGGAGATATGCAATTATGGAAGACTGTCTAATTTTAAGGTAAAATATAACAAATCATAAGCAATGGGGGTCGAGATGAATACAGCAATGCAACGTCAGTTATCCACCTTTTTTGCATTCAGATGGACAGACTCCCATATAGGATATCTCGGTACTAAAATACCAAATAGACTAAATAGAATATTCAAACTTAACTTCGTCCCCTTGGCACGACAGGTCAAATTAGACTTACAGAAATGGGATAAGGAAGTCTTCACGTGGTTTGGCAGAATTAACATAATAAAAATGAATGTAATGCCGAGACTGTTATATCTGCTTCAGACCCTACCCATTAAGATACCCCTAGGATTCCTGAGGGATCTGAGATCAAGGTTCGTGGGATTCATCTGGGCCAGAAAACCAGCCAGAGTCTGTAGAGATATTCTGATTCTACCAAAAGAAAAAGGAGGGGTGGGATTTCCGGACCCAGTTGGTTATCATGAGGCACTACACCTATCAAGGGTACTGGACTGGTGTGTATCTCAAAAATACAAGCCATGGATACACATGGAACAGGCAATGTCCGAGATACCCTTGGAGGGTTTAGTATGGCTCATGGACTCGGCTATACCGCAAGCAGTGAAGAGACATCCGAGGGTGGGCATTACGCTTAGATCCGTTAAAAAGACATTCAATAAAACCAAAATGACGAGTCACCTGAGTCCGATGACCCCGACTGTAGGCAACCCGGATTTTGAGCCAGGCCTAAAAGATAAGGGTTTCTTGAACCTAAAAGGACTGGGCAAAAGTAGACTTGTACATTTCTTGATGGACAATCGAGTGAAGTCTAGATAGGAGATCGAGCGTGAATTCTCAGAGGAATTGGACCCATTTAGGCGATTACAGCTTTATGCTTTCCTTCGATCGATTTCTATGCGAACGTTAGAAATATCTATACCATCTAAGCTTGAGAAGATATGTTTAAAGGGGGAATCAGTGAGACATTCGCTATCAATATTGTACACCATGGTGACCGAATTAAAAGCCCCACAAGGATTGGGCTTTATACAGGCATGAGAGAGAGAGAGACCTGGGGGTCACATTCTCTGAGATGCAAAGAAACAAGATATTCAGGTTTACACACAAGGCCTCGTTAGCAACTAGATACCAAGAAGGGGGTTACAAGATCTTGAGTAGGTGGTACAGAACCCCAACGGTGCTGAACCGAATATATCCACAGGTGTCGAATCTCTGCTGGTGATGTCAAGGGGATGTGGGTACTTTGATGCACATCTTTTGGGAATTCCCGGGAATAAAAGATTTTTGGAAAATGGTATCTGAAACAGTTAAAGAAATTACAGAGGTGTCTCTTGGAGAGAGTCCGGCGGCCTTCTTGCTGTTCGATATCACTTTCTCGACAGAAAAATACAAAATATCATTGGTGAGACATTTGCTTACAACAGCGAAAGCATGTGTAGCGATACCCCCACTTTTGACCGGCTTGATTGCAGCGTGCAGTTTACAGGAATCCCGGATGAGCCCCCACGTGTAGCGATACCCCCAGTTAAGAGGGCTGCCTGTATGATTTTTGGGCCCTGTAGTGCACCGCTGTCAACCCCTGGCAATCGGCTCTAACCTCCCTTGGCACAGTTAGTAGGGGATGATAGGATTGCAAGGCCTGTAACTCACAGCAGCACAATCCTATGGCAAGAACACTGTCAGGGTCACCTGTGGCCAGGTGACAGATGCACACCGTAGGGGGACAGGAGTGCACCGCGAGGTAGTGAACCCTATGGCTGGCTTCTGTGGATAGGAAACTGGGTGGTTGTGGAAAGCGGGACCAGAGGAGCACAACCGGGATCCCAACGGAAGCGAGAGCCAAGATTCCCCAGGGCGCGGAGTCTAAGACCCAGCTGGTCTTCTCCAGGGCCTCTAGTGGTGAGGATGTTACGCTGCAGGCTGGGACCAGGTCGCGGCCCCTGGAGTTTCCTAGCTCACGCCCCGTAGGATAAGGGGAAGCAGCAGCACAC
The DNA here is from genome assembly GCA_029206835.1 of Rana muscosa. NCBI lineage: Eukaryota > Metazoa > Chordata > Amphibia > Anura > Ranidae > Rana > Rana muscosa. The sequence continues at coordinate 2,980,094 of JARGYO010005562.1, read as the reverse complement.
GATAGAGAGAACCGAATAACAAGCCGAAGGTCAGGGGCCACAAGCAGACAAGGATAACGAAGAACGAGCCGAAGGTCAAGGGTCACGAGCAGACAGGGATGGTCGGGGACAAGCCAATAACGTAACAGAGAGACAGACGTAGCACACGGCAGGCAGGAACCCAAACACACAATGCCTAACAAACACGTTGATCAGCAAAGCAGGCTTGCAGTGCACAGGTTAATATAGTGTTCAGTGATAGGGCCTGGGGTGGAGTCAGGCTGGGAGGAGATTATAAAGGAAGCCAGGTGAAGGAGGTCTGGTCTCTAGATGAACACATGAGGAGGAAGGTAAGATGGCAGACAGACATTAATGCATATCCATGACAGTACCCTCCCTCTTACGAGGCCTCCCCCTTCCCCGCCTGGGCCCAGGTTTAGAGGGAAACTTCAGATGAAACTCCTTTAACAGACGAGGTGCAAAGACCTCAGATGCAGTGATCCAAGACCTCTCCTCAGGACCAAACCCTTTCCAATGAACGAGGTACTGAAGAACGCCTTTACAGAGTCGGGAGTCCAGAATTTGACTGATCTCGTACTCCTGATTATCCTCAGAGACAGGCGCCACGGTAGGAAGAGGACGAGAGAATTTATTGAGGACTAAAGGCTTTAGAAGAGCAACATGAAAGGAGTTAGTGATTTTAAGGCTCTTAGGAATCTGGAGTTTGAAACAAACCGGATTCAGTTTAGCAGTTACCGTGTATGGACCGATGAATCGTGGAGCAAACTTCAGAGAAGGAACTCGGAGCTTGATGTTCCTGGTAGAGAGCCAGACTTTGTCCCCTGGCTGAAGAGAAGGCGGTTTACGCCTGCGGCGGTCGGCAAAGCCTTTGAATTTTTCAGCAGCTGCCCGGAGGGAATCATGAACGTGACCCCAAACGGAATTGAGAGACTCCTGAACCGAAGCCAAAGCTGGAATGTCTGGAGAACAGATCATAGGAAGAGGAAGTTGAGGGTGTTTTCCATAAACTGTGAAAAAGGGTGTCTTCTGCGAACTGGTATTCACATGATTGTTATGGGAGAATTCTGCCCACGGGAGTAGAGAGGACCAATCGTCATGGTGAGAAGACACAAAGGTGCGAAGAAAGACCTCTAACTCCTGATTAACCCTCTCAGTCTGTCCATTGGATTGGGGATGGTAAGAAGAAGAAAAATCCAAGACAATATTGAGGGATTTGCAAAAGGCTCTCCAAAAACGAGACGTGAATTGGACTCCCCTGTCGGAAACAATATGAGAAGGGACCCCATGTAGGCGGAGAATTTCTCGAATGAAAATGGGAACCAAGGCAGGGGCAGAAGGAAGACCAGGAAGAGGAACAAAATGAGCCATCTTGGAGAATCGATCGATTACCACCCAAATGACTGTATTATTCTCAGACAGTGGGAGATCGGTGATAAAATCCATGGCAATATGGGCCCAGGGTTCCTTAGGAATAGGCAAGGGCATGAGGAGACCAGCAGGAGCTTGTGTGGAGGATTTGGACTGAGCACAGACATGACAAGCTTTAACGTAGTCTTTGACGTCTGAGCGGAGATTAGGCCACCAGTAGTGACGACTGATGAGTAGGAAGGATCGGAGGAATCCAGAATGCCCTGCCACCTTGGAATCATGTCCCCAACGAAGGATCTTAGCTCTTAGCCCAGTGGGGACAAAGGTCTTACCAGGCGGAATTTTAGACTTCAGGGTGGTAGAGTGGGCAACAATGCATGAGGTGGGAATGATCGGCTCAGGTTCAGGGGCGGACTCCTCGTCCAAAGTGTCAAATGACCTAGAGAGCGCATCAGCCCGACCGTTGCAGGAACCAGGTTTGTAGGTAATCGTGAAATTAAAACGGGCAAAGAAGAGACTCCACCTGGCCTGTCTAGGATTCAGACGTTTAGCATTCTGTAGATACTGTAAATTCTTGTGATCGGTAAAGATCGTTATGGAGTGAGGGGAACCCTCCAAGAGATGACGCCACTCCTCTAACGCCAATTTAATTGCGAGAAGTTCCCGATCACCGATGGCATAATTCCTCTCTGCCTGAGAAAATTTTTTGGAGAAGAACGCACATGGTTGGCGTCTCTTCTCAAAGTTTTGAAGAAGCACAGCTCCCACCCCCATTGAGGAAGCGTCCACTTCAATAAAAAATGCATTCCCAGGATTTGGTCTCCTCAAGAGGGGGCCAGAAACAAAGGCCTGTTTCAGGTTGTGAAATGCAGAGACAGCTTCGGCAGGCCAGTCTCTGGCATTCACACCCTTCTTGGTCAAAGCGATAATAGGCGCGGCAATGGAAGAGTAATTCCTTATGAACTGCCTATAATAATTAGTGAAGCCAAGAAAGCGCTGTGTGGCCTTGAGGCTAGCAGGAAGAGGCCAGTTGGTGATAGCCAAGACCTTCCCAGGGTCCATACGAAGCCCCGAACATGAGACAAAGCACCCCAAAAACAGGACCTCAGAACATTCAAAGGAACATTTCTCCAGCTTGGCATAGAGATTGTTCTCTCTAAGACGTTGAAGTACAGTGCGGACATGGTTTCTGTGGACGAGCAGATTTTCAGAAAAGATCAGAATGTCATCCAGATAGATGACAACAAACTGGTACAGCAGATCTCTGAAGATTTCATTGACAAAGTTTTGAAACACGGCTGGAGCATTACACAGACCAAAAGGCATCACCAGATATTCGTAATGCCCGTCTCTAGTGTTAAATGCAGTCTTCCATTCGTCACCCTCCCGTATTCGAATGAGATTGTACGCGCCTCTGAGATCCAACTTGGTGAAAATGGAGGCACCCTTCAACCTATCGAATAGCTCAGATATTAAGGGTAAGGGGTATCGATTTTTAATAGTAACCGCATTTAAACCCCGATAATCGATGCAGGGTCTTAAGGTACCATCCTTTTTGGCAACAAAAAAGAACCCTGCCCCTGCAGGCGATGAGGATTTCCGGATGAACCCTCTCTCCAGATTCTCTGCTACATACTCCGACATGGCCTGGGTCTCTGGGATGGACAGAGGGTAGGTACGACCCCTGGGTAGAGTTGCTCCGGGGACAAGATCAATAGCACAGTCAAAAGACCTGTGGGGAGGAAGCACCTCAGCTGATTTTTTACAGAACACATCCCGGTAATCGCTGTATGCGGCGGGAAGATCAGAAGAAACAGAAGTGGCAGCAACCGGAAGACTCTCCTTGGGGGTCACCTTGAGAAGACACGACGAGAAACATGAGGAACCCCAGGCCAGGATCTGCCCAGAGACCCAGTCCACATGTGGAGAGTGGAGCTGTAGCCAAGGGAGGCCCAATACAACTGGGGTAGAGGCCTTGGGTAGAATAAGAAAGGATATCCACTCCTGGTGGAGAATCCCTACCGACATCCTAATGGGTAGCGTCTGGAAGCGAATAGGGCCCCCTGGGAGAACAGTGCCATCAATTGCCGAGACTACCAATGGGGTAGTGAGAGGTGAAAGGGTAAGCTTCATAGAAGAAGCAGTTCTCCAATCCATGAAATTGCCGGCAGCCCCGGAATCCAGGTATGCAAGGGTTGACTGAGGAGAAGTGCCTACATGAAGGGACACCGGCAAGAGCAGGCGAGAAGGTGATGTTTCTGGGTCCAATACTCCACCTTCCAAATGTATTAGACCCGAGCGTTTCCCGGACGAAGCGAGCAGGAGTCACGAAAATGACCCTTGCCCCCACAATAGAGGCACAAGCCCAGAGTTCTGCGCCTAGCACGTTCTTCGGGGGTTAGTCTGGTCCGGCCCAGCTGCATAGGTTCTTCAGCAGGAAGAGGATGCTCCACGGAATGAAGGGAGGGGAGCTCAGACTGGCTAGGACCCAGAGAGTGCTGGCGTCTTTTTTCTAAGGACCTCTCTTGAAAACGAATGTCGATCTGGTTGCATAATGAAATTACATCGTCCAGACCGACGGGAATGGCTCTTCCCGCTAATTCGTCTTTCACTCGGTCAGAGAGGCCATGTAAAAAGGTAGCGACCAGGGCCTCATTATTCCAGCTCAATTCAGCTGTGTGGATACGGAACTGAAGAGCATATTGCCCCACTGAACTAGATTCTTGGCGAAGACGTAAGACAGCACTAGCCGCTGAAGAAGCCCGAGCCGGCTCTTCGAAGATATTACGAAAGAGCTTCAAGAATTCGGACAGACTGGAAACCACCGGATCGTTCCTCTCCCACAGGGGGGCAGCCCAGGCCAAAGCTTCACCGGAGAGGAGGGAAATGATATAGGCTACCTTAGCCCGGTCAGATAGGAAGCTTTGAGGCTGAAGCTCAAAATGAATAGTGCATTGGCTGAGAAACCCCCTGCAGGCCTTGGAGTCCCCAGAGAAACGGAACGGAGCTGGCAATCTTAGTGAGTGTGAGGCTGCGACTGGTGCGATAGGTACAGCCGCTGGTTGTACTTGGGGTTGCGGATTCGGGGTTCCCAAGGAGACCTGAAGCTGCTCGAATCGAGAAGCCAGATCCTGGAGGAATCGCATCACCTGGGTCTGATTTGATTCCTGGGTCTCAAGTCTGCGAACTATGCCCTGCAATGGATAATCCGCGGGAAGCGGGATGTCAGCCGGGTTCATGGCTGATCAAACTGTCAGGGTCACCTGTGGCCAGGTGACAGATGCACACCGTAGGGGGACAGGAGTGCACCGCGAGGTAGTGAACCCTATGGCTGGCTTCTGTGGATAGGAAACTGGGTGGTTGTGGAAAGCGGGACCAGAGGAGCACAACCGGGATCCCAACGGAAGCGAGAGCCAAGATTCCCCAGGGCGCGGAGTCTAAGACCCAGCTGGTCTTCTCCAGGGCCTCTAGTGGTGAGGATGTTACGCTGCAGGCTGGGACCAGGTCGCGGCCCCTGGAGTTTTCTAGCTCACGCCCCGTAGGATAAGGGGAAGCAGCAGCACACGATAGAGAGAACCGAATAACAAGCCGAAGGTCAGGGGCCACAAGCAGACAAGGATAACGAAGAACGAGCCGAAGGTCAAGGGTCACGAGCAGACAGGGATGGTCGGGGACAAGCCAATAACGTAACAGAGAGACAGACGTAGCACACGGCAGGCAGGAACCCAAACACACAATGCCTAACAAACACGTTGATCAGCAAAGCAGGCTTGCAGTGCACAGGTTAATATAGTGTTCAGTGATAGGGCCTGGGGTGGAGTCAGGCTGGGAGGAGATTATAAAGGAAGCCAGGTGAAGGAGGTCTGGTCTCTAGATGAACACATGAGGAGGAAGGTAAGATGGCAGACAGACATTAATGCATATCCATGACAAACACACAGTGATATTTTAAAACTTCCTTTACCTATCCCTTCCGTAAAGTAAAGAACACAGACACCAATATACTTAACCCTTGTATGTTTACTTAGATTAATGGGTAAGCAGTAAAACAGGTGGGTACAAGTCATATGCAGAGCCCTGCAATAAACAGTGTTAAACAAGCAAACCAATATTCAATGCTATGCAACGTTAACAGTCCCCTTTGCAGCTACTTCCCCTCGTGGACAATATGGCGCCCAGAAATGTCTGCGCTACCCAGTCAGGCCTGAACAAACTAAGTGGAAGTTCTGTAGGGAAATCTTCGCTAGCAACGGTGGTGCACTTGAAGAACAGAATTTGTAATCCACCAAGTCAACAAAGGTACTGTGTCTGTCTATGAGCAGATGCTCTCTCACCCAACCGGACCAGTCCGCGTCCGTTTCTTCCGCTGCGGTGTCTAAGTACACCGATCCATCGACATCCGGGTCTTCAGACCTCCTGGCAAAGGTGCAGTATCAAAAAGAGACGTCCCTCAGGTTCCTCGGTGCGTGCGGAAGGCTCATTGTAGAAAAGGGCCCAGGCTTCTGACCTAAAATCACAGGAACTCAAGCGGCAGTTCAGCTTGCTGGGCGGGCGGTGTCCAAAGAGAAAGAAGTGGGCTCCGCCTCCCCTTTATAAAGTCCACCCCAGCAGTCCTTTGGCGGAGCAAGGCACGCTGGGTGCCTAAAAGTCTACTGGGTAATGTAGTCTCTGAGGGATTTAAAAAGGTAATACCCCACTACACACTCCCCCCACTTAGAATCTTTGGTCCCCAAAGACAACATTAACAATATGTACAAACAAAGTCATTGAGGGCTGCAAGGGAGGTCGGCAGGGGAAGCTCTAACCAAAAATGGGGAGGGGGATTTCCCTGCCCACAGGTCACATCAGTGATGGTGGCCTGCCTAACTGTGCCAGAAAGAGAGCTGGGGTTGCCCTCCACCAAATGCACAGTGGAGGGATCAGGCTTTTGTATTGTCCTTCTTGCGGTAGTTAGTGTCCTCAGAGCTTTCTCCCATCTGTGTATAGGTTAGCTTCCGGGAAGGACGTATGGTTCTTTTAGCTCTTTGTTCTCTGGGGGTCAACGCCTCAGATACCACAGGTTCTTCCACTGGGATAGGTGTAGGAGTTTCTTCTGTTTCTGAGGCACCCGAATCAGATGCAGAAAGATACATGGAGTCCCTTGGATCGTCAACAGGGAAGGATTGTATAGCATCTTCCCACTCCTCCGTCTGAGCATAGGATGGAATAAACTCAGTGGCCTACGGATTTAAAGTATCATCAGGGGCATCCTCAGAGGATGGAAGGTCTATGGACAGAGATTCAGGTGCCTGGGACGGCCACAACCATTCAACTTCCAGTTCCTCATCTTCAATCTGGGTGGTGATATCCGTTTCTCCTGACAGAGTTGTCTGAGACCTAGTGTTGGGTCTGGGAGTATTCGAGCTTGAAGGTAGCTCGGGGGAATCCGGGGTAGGAGGCATCCTGACTGCTTCAGAAAGGGGCTGTAAGGAAGCTGCCGGGAATCCGTCTGCGCATGCGGGCAACGTGCGCGCGGGCAACGTGCGTGCGCAGGAGCACGCTCCTAATTCCCTTTGGCGCCAGCCTGCCTACTTAAAGGATGCTCTGACTTCTGACAAGTGCTGACTGGTCTTCAGCAAGTACCCTGATACCTGAACTCTGTTTAAACCTGGCTTGATCCCTGTTGCTGAACCTTGGCTTCCCTTTGACCTTGCTTCCGGACTTGAATACTTGATTACTGGTTCCTGATCTTGGCTTTCCATCTGACCTCCCTCCTGCCTGTGCCTTGTACCTCGCTGCCCGTCTGCTACCAAAACCCGGCCACCCTTGTGATCCTGCACCAGCCTCCTGCTTGGCTTAACGCTGTCTCCAGTTCCTGTGCTAGCTGTCCATCCTACCAGCTTTCCTGAGTCCAGTTCCCTACCAGATGCTCTGCCTGCATCTCCACGTCTGCAACTCAGCTGACAAGTTCTGCACGCAACTACAGGCACTCGTGTAACTCCTCACCCTAGCCACCATCTGTCCCATCCTCAGTGGGGCTTGGGTTGGAGATACAAGGGAGGCCGACCTCGTCATTCCAGACTCCTACCAGGTACGTGACAGTACCAGTCAGCCAGAGATGGAGTCTGGAAGGGAGGCCTCTCCACCGAAGGACATTTACCAAACTATTTCTGCGCTCTCAAATATTGTGCAGAAGTTACAAGAGAATCTTGGTCGCATGGAAGAGCGACTTCCGCATGAGGTGACCGTTGCATCGGCCTGTGCTCCTTTCACCGCCATGGATTCTTCTACTCAAACAGAGTCTGGTCTGTTCCGTGATGCCACTCCCCCTCCGGAACCCAAAGTGCCTATCCATGAACGGTTTTCAGGAGAACGCAAGAAGTTTCGTACCTTCCGGAATTCTTGTGAACTTTACTTTTCTCTGCTACCCCGAACCTTTGCATCAGAGGACATCAAGGTAGGGTTTATTATTACACTACTACTGAACGAACCACTCTCCTGGGCTCATCACCTTCGGGAACAACATGACCCAGTTCTGACTGACACGGGTTCATTCTTCTCAGCCATGGCTCAGTTATACGCTGACCCCTTTTCCCAGCAAACTGCCGAATCCATGCTTGTCAAATTACAGCAAGGGCCAAGGTCTGTTGAAGATTACGTAACTGACTTTCATGTTTGGAGCGCAGATACCCAATGGAATCACTCTGCACTTCGTCACCAGTTCCGTCTAGGACTTTCTGACACCGTAAAAGATGAACTTGCCAGAGTGGGAATACCCGCGTCCCTGGACGATCTGATAAATCTAACTATTCAGATCGATCGGCGGTTTCGAGAAAGGCAATCGGAAAAATCTAAAAGGGACTCTTTCTGTGGTTTCAAGGCCAGCCGCCCCTGCTCCTCTACCTGTTCCTCCCCCCAGAAGGAGGGAACAGCATAAGGCACCTCACAGCAGTTTTCGTAGGTTACCTCTTTCTCCTACTGAACGTCTACGTCGAGTCCAAGGCAGTCTGTGTCTCTACTGCGGGGAGGTTGGCCACTTCATACGAACTTGTCCGGCAAAGACCTGCAGGGTCTCTTCCCGTCAGCCTCTTGTGATGCATCTCCCTGGGAAGGATCAGTCACATGTCTCTCTTCCCATCAAGCTTCAGCTCCCCGAAAAGACGGTTTCAGTACTTGCAATCATAGACTCTGGGGCCTGCAGCTGTTTTGTGGACTCTGCATTTGCTTCTCTTCAGCAGCTGCCCTTGGGTACCAAGAGGCAAGGGTTCCATGTCCATCTGGCTGACGGCTCCGGTATTAAATCAGGCCCGGTTACTCAAGAGACCTTGCCTATTCTCTGCCAGACTTCTTCAGGCCATAGCGAACTCCTCCGTTTGGATGTCATAGCTTCTCCCATGTTTCCCGTTATCCTCGGCATTCCATGGTTGAAGGCACACAACCCTCACGTTGACTGGCTTACCGGAGATATCTCTTTTTCGTCCAACTACTGCCAGACGCACTGCCTCTTGGGAGGAACTGTCAACTCCACGCCCCTCCTGGGTATCCACCCTGACCATGAAGCCTCTAAATTGATCCCGGTTGCTTATCACAAATTTCTGGACGTCTTTAATAAAAAGGGTGCAGACACTCTTCCACCTCATAGAACTTACGATTGCCCCATTGAACTTCTACCGGGAGCCGAGATCCCGTTTGGTCGGATTTACCCTCTCTCTGAGCCTGAATTGGAAGCCCTGAGTACCTATATCGACGAGAGCCTTGAAAAGCAGTTCATCCGGCCTTCCACTTCACCAGCAGGAGCCGGTATTTTCTTTGTTGAGAAAAAAGACCACACCTTGAGGCCCTGTGTGGACTATCGTGACCTTAACAGGGTCACTGTCAAGAATCGGTACCCTCTTCCTCTGATGTCCGAACTATTCCAGAGGCTGCGAGGGGCACGAGTGTTCTCCAAACTGGACTTGAGGGGTGCCTATAATCTTGTCAGAATCAGGGAGGGAGACGAATGGAAGACGGCCTTCCGGACACGCTTTGGCCACTTTGAGTATTTAGTCATGCCATTCGGGCTCTGCAATGCTCCAGCCACATTCCAGCATCTGGTAAACGATGTTTTTCGGGACTTTCTTGATTTATTCGTCATCGTGTATCTGGATGACATCCTTGTATTCTCTGAATCTTTAGAATCCCATCGGACTCATGTAAAAAAGGTATTAGCCCGATTGCGGGAACACCGACTTTACGCAAAGGCTGAAAAATGCGACTTTGAAAAGCAAGTTGTGCATTTCCTAGGACTTGTCATCTCCGCCGAGGGAATCTCCATGGACCCTCAGAAAGTCACTTCTGTCTTGGAATGGCCTACTCCTACTGACAGAAAAGCTGTACAGAGGTTCGTGGGGTTTGCCAACTTTTATAGAAAATTTATTAAGGACTTTTCTGGCATCATCACTCCCATTACTCAGCTAACGAAACAGCATGTTCCCTTTCGATGGACCCCAGAGGCTCAGACAGCGTTTGAACAGTTGAAAGCCTTATTCACCTCAGCTCCCCTCTTGAAACATCCCGATCCCTCCTTAGCTTATGTTTTGGAGGTAGACGCCTCAGAAAATGCAGTTGGGGCTATTATTTCCCAACGCCAAGGGCCCAAATCATTGCTCCACCCTGTGGCCTTCTTCTCTAAAAAATTAAATCCTTCCGAAAGGAATTATGATGTTGGTGACCGAGAGCTACTGGCTATCAAGGCCGCTCTTGAAGAATGGCGTTACCTTTTGGAGGGAGCTTCTCACCCAATTCTCATCTTCACAGATCACAAGAATCTTGAGTATTTGAAGACAGCTAAACGCCTAAGACCTCGGCAGGCAAGATGGGCACTTTTTTTCTCTCGTTTCATGTTTCATATAACCTACCGTCCTGGCTCAAAGAACGGGAAACCAGATGCCTTGTCCCACATGTTCAGTGATCCAGTTGTATCCTCGGAACCTGATACCATTCTACCAGCCAATAATTTTTTACTTCTTCAGGCGGATCTGATGTCACAAATAAGAAAATATGTGGAAGACCAACCGCCTTCCATGGACCTGGCTCTTCAACTAAGGGATGGCCTGTACTTCCATAAGAGGCAAATATTTATCCCAGAACAGTTCAGAGTTGCCGTCCTAGGGCGATGTCATGATCATCCCCTAGCGGGTCACTTTGGGATTCACAAGACGGCTAATTTGATCTCCCGTACATTCTGGTGGCCAAACTTGATGAACGACTGCAAGAAATATGTAAGATCTTGTATTTCATGCCTTCGGAATAAGACAGACAGAGCCAGAACTTGGGGTCTACTTGAGCCCCTTCCTGTACCTGAGAAACCATGGAGCATGATCTCCATGGATTTTATAGTAGAACTTCCCCCATCTGAAGACTTCACTACCATTTTCGTTGTGGTTGATCGTTTGACCAAAATGGCCCACTTTGTACCTCTGCAAGGAACTCCTTCTGCCCCAGAGACTGCCTCAACTTTTATCAAGGAGATTGTAAGGTTGCATGGCATCCCCGACAGCATAGTGTCTGATCGAGGGGTGCAGTTCACTTCTAGATTTTGGAGGGCCTTATGTGAAACTTTGAACATTGAACTCCGCCTCTCCACAGCTTATCACCCACAAACTAATGGACAGACTGAAAGGGTCAATCAAACCCTTGAACAGTACCTACGATGCTTTTCTTCTTTTGCACAGGATGACTGGCTATCACTTCTCCCACTCACGGAATTTTCATACAATAATTCCACCCATTCGGCAACCAAACAGTCACCTTTTTTCGCCAATGATGGATACCATCCTTCTTTCTTGCCTGAGCTGCCTATTGATTCTTCTGTACCTGCCGTACAAGACAGGTTGAACTTCCTTAACTCCAACTACCAATTACTGCAGGATACAATCTCCAAGACCCAGGCAGATAATAAAAAGTTCTTCGACAAGAAGAGAAGAGGCAATTTGAATCTTGAACCTGGAGATAAGGTCTGGCTTTCCACAGCTAACTTGAAACTAAGTTGCCCCTCGAGGAAGCTTGGCCCAAGATTTTTGGGGCCTTTTCCAGTCAAGAGAAAGATTAATGCAGTAGCATTCGAATTAGCGTTACCCAAGAACCTGAGAATCCACCCAGTATTCCATGTTTCTTTGTTGAAGCCTACAGTGCCAAATCCTTTCCCAAATCGGATTTCTGAAACCCCTCCACCGCTACTTATCGAAGGGAATGAGGAATTTGAGGTGGAGGCCGTATTGGACTGTAGGAAGAGAAGTAACCAAACACAGTTTCTCATTAAATGGAAAGGCTACGGGCCGGAAGAAAGTTCCTGGGAACCAGCTTCTGATGTGCATGCTCCAAGACTGGTACGAGCTTTCTTTCTACGCCACCCGGAAAAAGAGGTCCTGAGGGGCATCCAGAGGCTGCCCCTAAGGGGGGGGCAATGTAAGGAAGCTGCCGGGAATCCGTCTGCGCATGCGCGCATTCGTCGACAGTCTCAGAATGCTGGCGCGCGCGCATCCCCGGGATGCAGCGGCCTTTCCGGAGTACCATTGCGCATGCGGGCAACGTGCGCGCGGGCAACGTGCGCACGCAGGAGCACGCTCCTAATTCCCTTTGGCGCCAGCCTGCCTACTTAAAGGATGCTCTGACTTCTGACAAGTGCTGACTGGTCTTCAGCAAGTACCCTGATACCTGAACTCTGTTTAAACCTGGCTTGATCCCTGTTGCTGAACCTTGGCTTCCCTTTGACCTTGCTTCCGGACTTGAATACTTGATTACTGGTTCCTGATCTCGGCTTCCCATCTGACCTCCCTCCTGCCTGTGCCTTGTACCTCACTGCCCGTCTGCTACTGGACCCGGCCACCCTTGTGATCCTGCACCAGCCTCCTGCTTGGCTTAACGCTGTCTCCAGTGCCTGTGCTAGCTGTCCATCCTACCAGCTTTCCTGAGTCCAGTTCCTTACCAGATGCTCTGCCTGCATCTCCACGTCTGCAACTCAGCTGACAAGTTCTGCACGCAACTACAGGCACTCGTGTAACTCCTCACCCTAGCCACCATCTGTTCCATCCTCAGTGGGGCTTGGGTTGGAGATACAAGGGAGGCCGACCTCGTCATTCCAGACTCCTACCAGGTACGTGACAGGGGCAGCAGATTGTTTCTGTGCTAGGTCTTATGTGGCCCCACTCTTCCTTCAGGCTTCAACTGGTACACGGGCAACCCAGGTAGCTTCTTACAAATCACCTAAGGTTCTGATCTCAATCTGTCTGGCAGCTTGTGCTTCCCTGGGACTCCTAAATTCCTCAGCAACACTCTGTCTCCAGGTTGTAAATCTTGAATACGGACCCTAAGGTCAAAGTTCTAGTGGTGCACTGAAGTGTTCTTTTGAAGTTTACCGGCGGAGGGAAACCTTTGCAACTTTGTGTGTACAATGGAAACTGCTGTGATTTTTCTTATGTTCAATAAAAAACCCTTTGATTAAAAAAAAAAGGTCAAAGTTCAGTTTGTTCCGGGCTCCTCTCTGCTCAGAAGTTGATTGAGCCTTCTCATAGGCCAGTCTTAAGCTCTTCCGCAGTCTGTCCACGTATCCTTTGTGTGAGGTGACAGATGTATGGTCCATGGAGGTGCCAAATGCCAAGTCCACTGGTAGTCTGGCCTCTCTTCCAAACATAAGTCTGTAAGGGGAATATCCTGTGACATCGCTGGCTGTACTATTATAGGTGTGCACTATGGCAACTATATGCTTGCCCCAATGTTGCTTCTCCTCACTGTTCAGGGTCCCCAACATATTTAACAGAGTCCTGTTGAATCTTTCTGGTTGGGCATCACCTTGAGGGTGATAAGGGGTAGTACGAGTTTTTTTTATGCCTAAAGAGTCCAGCAACTTCCGAATCAGTCGGCTCTCAAAGTCTCTCCCTTGGTCTGAGTGAAGGCGTTGAGGTAACCCGTAGTGCACAAAGTATTTCTCCACCAAGATTTTGGCTACAGTGGAGGCCTTCTGGTCTTTAGTTGGAAAGGCCTGGGCATAACGGGTGAAATGGTTGGTTATCACCAGAACATTTCCATGTCCACTCAAGTCAGGTTCCAGACAGAGAAAGTCGATGCATACCAAGTCCAAGGGCCCTTGACTCTGCAGATGGCCCATTGGGGCAGCTTGACGTGGCAATGTCTTCCTCTGTATGCAGCGAGCACATGAGTGACAGTACTAAGTGGCCATGGTTATCATGTAGTGCAGCCAGGACAGTTCTTCTGTGTTTTTCCGGCAGAAACAGTTGCTACTTCTCTTCCAGGTCATCAGAGGGGCCCCTTCGGTAGACCACCCCTTGATGCACCTGTAACTTGTCCCATTCTTTGTGAATTAATCGAGCCTCCTTTGAGGGATTTTGCAAGAGCCTCTCCGGGTCCTGGTCTTCTAGAGCTTCCAAAGCCAATCTTCCCCAGGTGTCTTCCAACTAATCCCTTCTTATGTCCTTCTTGGATAATTTTGGCAAGTCGTCTGCGCCAATCTGGGTAATGTCACAATAGCATTTGGGCACCCCAACTACCGAAACTCCAATCTCTTCTGCCCTGGATCTGCCACTAGCTTGAAGTTGGGCTCCTTGACACAAAGCCCGCACCCCATCTGGGGTTACCTGGGTCCAGTCTTCTGTATGGTAAGTGGGAGCATGAGACCTTCTGGATAATGCATCCGCTTCCCTGTTTCCAGTTCCCGGCCTATACTTGAGGCTAAAGTTGAATCCAGAGAGGGCGGCCAACCAACGGTGGCCAGTGGCATCCAGCTTGGCTGTGGTGAAAAGGTAAGTGAGTGGGTTATTATCTGTCTTTACTGTAAAGTCCGCTCCATACAGGTAGTCTTTGAGTTTATCCACCACTGCCCACTTCAGGGCCAGGAACTCCAATTTGTGGGATGGGTAATTCTTCTCCGCTGGTGTTAGACTTCTACTTACATAGGCGACTGGCTTGAGTTGTCCTTCATACTCCTGGTACAGTACACCTCCCAGCCCATCATGGCTGGCGTCCACATGCAGTTCATATAGTCTCTTATTATCAACATAGGCCAAGACCGGGGCAGTGGTCAGGCTTTTCTTCAGCATTTCGAAGGCCTCTTCACACTTCTCTGTCCACTGGTCTTCCACGGACTCTCCGGGCTTCCTGGGGCCAGTATCATCCTCCTCTCCTTCTGTCTTCAGTAACTCATTCAGAGGTTTGGCAATTTTTGCAAATCCTTTCACAAACCTGCGGTAGTAGGAGCAAAACCCCAGGAAGGATCTGAGCTCAGTCACTGTAGTCGGTCGGGGCCAGGAGGTAACTGCTTCCAGTTTGTCAGGGTCCGTAGACACTCCTTCTTCCGACACTATGTGTCCCAGATAGTGAATTGAGGATCGGTAAAACTTACACTTCTCCCTGGATAGTTAAAGTCCCTCTTCACTGAGTCTCTTCGGGACTTTCTCCAGCCTTTCTTCGTGTTCCTCCAGAGTCTTCCCGAAGACAATGATGTCGTCTAGGTACACCAAGACTTCAATAATATTCATTTCCCCCACTGTCTTCTCCATCAATCTCTGGAAAGTGGCAGGGGCCCCTGACAGGCCCTGAGGCATCCTGTTGAACTCATAGAATCCCACTGGGGTGATGAATGCTGTCTTCTCTCTGTCATCAGGGTGCATTGGGATTTGATAATACCCACTCTTCAGGTCCATGACACTGAACCACTTGGCCCCAGACAGACTCTGTAAGGCATCTTCTATCCTGGGGGTGGTATACTGGTCGGGTTGGGTCCTTTTATTCAGAGTCCTGTAGTCTATGCAAAGTCTCAGCGACCCATTTTTTTTCCTGACTACCACGATAGGGGAGGCATATGGGCTTCTGGATTCCCGAATAACCCCAGTACTCCTAAGCTCCGTCAACTGTTCACGTAAGTCTTCTAAGTCAGCCAGGGGGACTCGCCAGACCCTCTCCCGGAAAGGTTTGTCTTCCTGCAGACGGATCTTATGGGTGGCACTCTTCGCACTCCCTACGTCGAACTCGTCCTTTGAGAATATTTTTCTCCATCTAGTCAGCTGGGCCTTAGCTCTCTTCTTCCACACTGGTGGCAGGGTGGTGGTCTCCAGGCAGTGATCCTCCAGAGTGTGTTCTCCTCCTTCAGCCTTCTCCAAGTCGGACAGAGCCACTGGGGTGGCAGGGTTTACTCTCCCCAGCAACATCCGGGCCGGAATCTTCATGGAAGAACAAGTGACATTCCTGATGCTCACAGGGATTTGGCCCTTAGCCTTCTTCAATGCCCTCAACGGGACCACTTCGGGGATCACTTCCAACCCTGGGTGGGTATCTTGGGGGATGGTTCTAAGACCACAAAGGGGCCAGGCTGCTCCCACGAGAGTTTCACAGTAGCCTGCAGGCAGGTCATCTCACCAGGCTGCAACATCTTCTCCTTCCTCGACAGTCTCCAGACTTTCCCCACCCCCTCTTCTGGGGCCTTCTGTTCCAGTACCAACTTCCGGTAGACCTGCTGCAGCATGGGTGGATCCTGTCTCCTGAAGTACCCTGCTCCTGAGCTAGAGGAGTCAGCAGTCTCCTGACCAGATCAGTGTTGGTCCCTATGATCAAAGAACTTGTGTTGGCTCCTGGTGGGCGAGGGCAAACCACTGCCAGGGTGTCAAAGACTTCTGCTTTTCCTGTCACAGAGGGGTCGAAGGCCAGCCTGATTGAAACATAACCGTCATATGGAAACCTGTGAGTACCAATTCCCCATATCTCTAAGTCTTCCAGCACGTGACTTAGGTGCTTCTGATAAAAGTCTTTATACAACAGGATCACTTGGGCTCCTGTGTCCAGAATGGCTTTGGTGTAGACTCCCTCCACTTGAATGGGAACTAGGGGGGAGGGCCCTATTAACTTGGCTGGAAAACTCTTCTGAGGGGTCTCTTTCTTTGGACTCTTGGACTTCCCCTTTGAGGTTTTCTTTTTCTTCCATTTCTTTCTGGATCTCAACCCTTGTTGGGCCTGGTATGCATTGATTTCCCTTAGGTGGCTAGAGTTCAACTCCTGACTAGTGGTATCAAGTATTTTAAGAGGGACAGTGTTTCTCTTTCCTTCTCCTGGCTTTTGGATCTTTTTGGAGCTTTCTGTAAATAGTGGGCGCCCGGCTGACTCCTTCACCGGCGCCCTCTGAAGTTTTCCGCCGGCTGGTGGTAAGTGCTCCGGTTCTTCATTGGACTAGGGCACACTCTTCCAAAATGGCAGACTCCTCCACAGTTGAAACAGACAGTTTCTCTCCTTCCCTGTGGGGATGTTGGAGTGGAAACACTCTGGCGTGGTTCTTTCTTGATCTCCTCTTGCTCTTTGGCTCCAGAGATCTTGGCCAATAGAGAGGTCAATAGGTCCAGTACTTGAGTCATCTGGGACTTTAAGGTCTCCACTTCTAAGTCCTGCTCAGTGGTTACTGCTGCTCTGACTCCTACTGAGGGCAGGGGAGTGGTCTTCTCAACCGCCTGTTGGTCCTTCAACAGGGCTTCTTCGTCCCTTATGATCCGTACAAGGTCTGGGTAACTCAAATCCATGACTCCTTCAGAGATCTTCAAGTGGAGCCAAACTGGATCCGAACGTAAAGCTCCCCTCAGGATCTGCTTCATCCTAGTTGCATCTATGACTTGGGGTAGCATTCCCTTTTTAAGTACAGTTTGGCACAGCATTCTGTTTAACCTCCGGACATATTCAGATAATTTCTCTCCTGGCTGTGGAAGGGTATGCTCGAATTGGTACATTAGTTCAGTCACCTTCTCCAGCTGGCCAAATTCCTCCTGCAACATAGCCAGATAGTCATATGCAGTACAGGCAGCATTGCTGAACCTAAGGTTCTTCACAGCCTCAGCAGCAGCGCCCTTCAAACTTTCACTGATGCGCTGCTTCTTCTGCGCTTCTGGTACTTCCCATCCTTCTACTGCCTGTATTGCCTGCTCAATCCAGGTGTCGAAGTCTTCTTCCCCGGAAGGCACAGGTAGCTTTCCTGAAAAGATCCGGAGCTTCCGGTACTCGGCTTCCACATGTACCGTGTTGCTCTTCTGGCACTTAGTGACAAAGTCTCCCAGAGCATTCAATAGTTCTGGCCCTATGGCTGCCAGTGGTGTCCCTGGGGCTATCGTATCCCGACTGCTTTCCATTTTGTGGAAGAATATCGGGGATGATGGCGGGGAGATTTTTGGAGATTCCTTCTTGATAGCCCTCGTATGCACTAAGCGGTATATCTGGCCATCTGTGGCTTTTAAGCTCTGACCTCTAAAATCTTCCGGAACTTCTCCTCTCCATTCCACTAGTGCATATGTACACGAGATATCTGGCCTTATGTCCATCACCCATGCCTTTTGATTCGGGGACAACAACATTATGAGCTGCTTTATCTCGTTTTCTTGCCAGATCCCCCCTGGGAGTTCAATAACTACCGCCTCGGTTGAATCTGCGCCAACCGCTGCGCACCACTGTGACATTGCTGGCGGGTCCATGCTGGTACTTTTGACCGGCTTGATTGCAGCGTGCAGTTTACAGGAATCCCGGATGAGCCCCCACGTGTAGCGATACCCCCAGTTAAGAGGGCTGCCTGTATGATTTTTGGGCCCTGTAGTGCACCGCTGTCAACCCCTGGCAATCGACTCTAACCTCCCTTGGCACAGTTAGTAGGGGATGATAGGATTGCGAGGCCTGTAACTCACAGCAGCACAATCCTATGGCAAGAACACACAGTGATATTTTAAAACTCCCTTTACCTATCCCTTCCGTAAAGTAAAGAACACAGACACCAATATACTTAACCCTTGTATGTTTACTTAGATTAATGGGTAAGCAGTAAAACAGGTGGGTACAAGTCATATGCAGAGCTCTGCAATAAACAGTGTTAAACAAGCAAACCAATATTCAATACTATGCAACTCTAACAGTCCCCTTTGCAGCTACTTCCCCTCGTGGACAATATGGCACCCAGAAATGTCTGCGCTACCCAGTCAGTCCTGACCAAACTAAGTGGAAGTTCTGTAGGGAAATCTTCGCTAGCAACGGTGGTGCACTTGAAGAACAGAATTTGTAATCCACCAAGGCAACAAAGGTACTGTGTCTGTCTATGAGCAGGTGCTCTCTCACCCAACTGGACCAGTCCACATCCGTTTCTTCCGCTGCGGTGTCCAAGTACACCTATCCATCGACATCCGGGTCTTCGGTCCTCCTGGCAAAGGTGCAGTATCAAGAGGAGACGTCCCTCAGGTTCCTTGGTGTGCGCAGAAGGCTCTTTGTAGAAAAGGGCCCAGGCTTCTGGCCTAAAGTCACAGGAACTCAAGCGGCTGTTCAGCTTGCTGGGCGGGCGGTGATCAAAGAGAAAGAAGTGGGCTCCGCCTCCCCTTTATAAAGTCCACCCCAGCAGTCCTTGCACGGAGCAAGGCACCCTGGGTGCCTAAAAGTGTACTGGGTAATGTAGTCTCTGAGGGATTTAAAAGGTAATACCCCGCTACACATGTATTCCAGCTCTCTGGAAAAGTACTGTCCCACCTACTAGACAACAATGGATTGCGAAAATAACAGAGATTCAACAAATGGAAAGTCTTACCATGAGCATTAAGGAAACAGGAGGACAAATATCGACAAATCTGGGCTCCCTATGTCATATATAGGGAGCGTACGGGGTAGGGGGGGGTACTAGGAGAGGTCAGGGAGAGGTAGGGACTTTTTTTTTTCTTTCTTTTCTTTTTTTCCTTTCCTTTTCTGTTCTACTCTAAGCCTGAATCTTCAGGGCATTCTTTTCTTGGAAGGGGGATAACCCGGGAGGGACCCAGGTTAATGAAAACATAACAAAGATATAGTATTATAGCAGACCATTATAAAATAGGAGTTAATACGACAAATGAAGAGACAAATGAAAGATAATTTAAAATGTTGTCTTTGTATTGCTCTTGAGAGTAATTAACACAATGTAAAGAAGATGTTAGGAGTAAAACAATTGGAATTGCTTTATAGATGTATTGTATGAAATGCTGTATTACTATCTTTTTTGAAAGAAAAATCAAAACAAAGAATTGATAAAAAAAAAAAAAACATGCGATCCAAAAAGGCCTTCAGTTCTTCATCTGTTTTTTGACCTGTCAGGCCAGTTGCCTAAATATTAGACACAAAACCAGCCCAAGCTGTACTGAGAATATCCATCATAGAGGGTTTAATCAAAACCAATATCCGTACATTAAATAAACAAGAAAAGGTATGCGGCACCCTAAAGTAGTGAAAAAGGGAAGGAAAAATGAGGGGCAACAGGAAGGCACCACCTACGTCAATTCATCACTGGTCCCCCAACAATCATCAAACCACAAGAAACGTGTGTTATCCACCCAGGTATAACAGGATTTTTTTTTACCTCATATAAAGTGTAATTATGTAGGGGTATTCAAAGGTACCATCGTCCAGGTATTGTTGAAGATATTGAAAAAATTGAGTCCTGTCCCCAACAGGTTGCCACAAGGGGTGGGGGGAGGAAATGGACTATCTTGGTACTGGTTTGGACAGAATACACAGATTTTTTTATAAAAGTATATAATATTTTATTTATACAACAATTTAAATATAAAATGGGTATCCCAAATATATCATAGAAGATTATACAAGTGCATGCCAAAATACCATTTGGAAATACATCCTAACAATACATGTGTGTCACTATTACTTGATGTGCTCCATAGAGGAGAACAGAGGTATAGGGGATCCTCACAAATCATGTATTCCTCAACATGTTTCGCAGAGCTTTACCACTTCACCAGGAGAATGATGTCTGTAATGGGTTGACAAGATACACATAATAATCAATATTAACAGTCACATAAGAATGTAAAAAAAAATAGATTTTTACAACGGGGACACAAGGAATAAAAAAAATAAGAAAATGCTGCTTACCAATGGATCCACATATGGCCAGAATCAAAACACCACCAAAATGTCCCATATGGTGGATATGGGGGACCCTTTGTAAAAATCTAATGTTTTTTTACATTCTTATGTGACTGTTAATGTTATGATTATTATGTGCACTCTGGCCTACCCCAGCGAATACACTCAGATCAGAGCAGAGACTTTGAGAGCAAGCTCATCAAAGAGTTACTAAAGCTGTTAGGGATACAAAAGTCAAGAACTACGTCTTACAACTAGAGTCGAGCGGACACCTGGATGTTCGGGTTTGGCCGAACTTCGGAACTTGACCCGAACTTGACCACGAACCCGAACCCCATTGAAGTCAATGGGGACCCGAACTTCTGAGGACTATTCGCGTTTGTTTCCCGTGCTTAGAACAGTCCCTGCACCAAGTGTCATTTCTGAAGTAAAAAAAGTCATTTAAAACTCACTCACGGCTATAATGAATTGCCGGCTCCCGGCAATACATAGAAAAGTCATTGATAAAAAAAAATGCGTGGGGGTTCCCCCAAATTCAATTACCAGGCCCTTCAGGTCTGGTATGGATATTAAGGGGAACCCTGCGCAAAAAAAAAAATGCGTGCGGCTCCCCCCAAAATATCCATACCAGGCCCTTCAGGTCTGGTAAGGATTTTAAGGGGAACTCCACCCCAAATTAAAAAAAAAATGGCGTGGAGCTCCCCCAAAAATCCAGACCAGACCCTTTATCCGAGCACGCAACCTGGCAGGCCACAGGAAAAGAGGGGGGGACGAGAGAGGATGCTTTGGGGGTCTGTGACCCCTCAAAGCACCATGTCCCCATGTTGATGGGGACAAGGGCCTCATCCCCACAACCCTTGCCCGGTGGTTGTGGGGGTCTGCGGGCGGGGGGCTTATCGGAATCTGGAAGACCCCTTTAACAAAGGGGACCCCCAGATCCCGGCCCTATGTGAATTGGTAATGGGGTACATTGTACCCCTACCATTTCACAAAGAAAGTGTAAAAAATTGTAAAAAAAATACACAGACACCGTTGGGAAAGTCCTTTATTAAAAATAAAAAAACATTCCAGCGATAAAATACAGTGTCCCGCGGTGATCCAATTTCCAGCGCTGTCCACGCGAAACGTCATTGGCTAAGCGGACCTGATGGGGAACTTCCTCCGCAGTGTTATAAATTAATAGACCCATCCCTTCTAATGTTCCCCATCAGGTCCGCTCAGCCAATGACGTAGGTGTAAGGCTGAGGACCTGATGCGGAACGTGAGAAGGGGCGGGTCTATTCATGTATTAAACTGTGGAGGAAGTTCCCCATCAGGTCCGCCCCCTCGTATGTCAGACCCCGCCTACGTCATTGGATGAGCGGACCTGATGGGGAACTTCCTCCGCAGTATAATAAATGAATAGACCCGCCCCTTCTCACGTTCCGCATCAGGTCCTTAGCCTTACACCTACGTCATTGGCTGAGCGGACCTGATGGGGAACTTTAGAAGGGGCGGGTCTATTCATTTATTACACTGCGGAGGAAGTTCCCCATCAGGTCCGCTCAGGCTCAGCCAATGACGTTTCGTGTGGACAGAGCTGGACATTGGATCACCGCGGGACACTGGATTTCATCGCTGGAATGTTTTTGTTTTTTTTTAATGTTTTTATTTTTAATAAAAGGACTTTCCCAACGGTGTCTGTGTATTTTTTTTACAATTTTTTACACTTTCTTTGTGAAATGGTAGGGGTACAATGTACCCCATTACCAATTCACATAGGGGGCGAGATCTGGGGGTCCCCTTTGTTAAAGGGGTCTTCCAGATTCCGATAAGCCCCCCGCCCACAGACCCCCACAACCACCGAGCAAGGGTTGTGGGGATGAGGCCCTTGTCCCCATCAACATGGGGACATGGTGCTTTGAGGGGTCACAGACCCCCAAAGCATCCTCCCAATGTTGAGGGCATATGGCCTGGTACGGTTCAGGAGGGGGGGCGCTCTCTCATCCCCCCTCTTTTCCTGTGGCCTGCCAGGTTGTGTGCTCGGATAAAGGGTCTGGTCTGGATTTTTGGGGGAACTCCACGCCATTTTTTTTTTATTTGGGGTGGAGTTCCCCTTAAAATCCATACCAGACCTGAAGGGTATGGATATTTGGGGCGAACCGCACGCATTTTTTTTTTTTACATTTGCGGCAGGGTTCCCCTTAATATCCATACCAGACCTGAAGGGCCTGGTAATTGAATTTGGGGGAACCCCCACGCATTTTTTTTTTTATCAATAAAGCCTCGTACACACGGTCGGACTTCCATCGGACTTTTACATGGATTTTTGTCCGAACGGAGTTGGCCGGGCACACCCATAGCATACACACCACAGGACTTTTCTGCAAACTTTCCCAAAACTTTTTGCAACATCACATGGTTTTTCTGCTCTTTTCTGCTCTTTACCGCCACCCTTTGGTCAACTTCTGCTATTGTTGGTTGATTTTAACATTAGTTGTTTTGTCCATCGGACAAAAGTCCTATGGTTTTCTGTACACACGGTAGGACTTTGCTCCATCGGACTTTTGTTGGGCAAAAGTTTGTCCGTTTGCAGACCCAACTTTTGTCCGATGAAAACAAAACCAAACGAAAAAAAAGTTTGTCCGATGGAGCGTACACACGGTCGGATTGTTGGTCCAACTTGCTTAAAACAAAGTTTGTTGGGCAAAAGTCCGACCGTGTGTACGGGGCTTTACTTTTCTATGTATTGCCGGGAGCCGACAAGTCATTATAGCCGCTAGTGAGTTTTTAAATGACTTTTTTTTCCTTCAGAAATTACACTTTGTGCAGGGATAGTTCTAAGCACGGGAAACAAGCGCGACTTTACAGGCATACTTTACACACACGGAAACAATATACAGAAAATTCCAAAACGAAAGTTGATTGGCTGCCCTGCAGCTTTTAAAAATGTGCCATTACATCGCCGAACACCGGACCCGAACCCGAGCATACAGTCAATTGTTCGGGTTCGGGTCCAGGACCCAAAAACCCAAAAGTTTGGTACGGACCCGAACTTTACAGTTCGGGTCCGCTCAACCCTACTTACCATCCCCAACCCAAACAATTTAATCGGACCCTCCTGAACATGATTGGCCCCCTCTCAAGTGAGAAGAAGCAATAGTGGAGTCCACACATTGCTGCAATGGTGCATGCATACAACAGCACTGAAAATTACAGCACCGGTTATTCACCATACCTAACAATGTTTGGCAGGGAAGCCCGACTACCGGTTTATTTGGCTTTTGGCACTTCAATTGATCATACAACCACAGCCACTCACCGAGAACGTTTAAAGAAAAACCAAGAAGCTGCTTATGGGAACGCTTTAGAATCCTAAGATATATTGAGAAAGATAAACTTTGACCACAAAGTAAGAGTGTAAGACCTGCAACCAGGAGACCAAGTGTTATTGAAGAATTTAGGAGTCCAAGGAAAACACAAATTAGCTTATAGGTGTAAATCTCAGCCCTTCATAGTTTGTAAACAACTGCCAGGATTGCCAATCTATAAAATTAGGACAGAAGAGAAGGCAAGGCCTATAAAAATGTGGCACCAAAACCACTTGCTACCCATCACAGATGCAGTTCAGGTTCCATCTTAAACCAATTCACTTCTTCCACGCGAGACACCGGTAGGTCTCAGCCTCCAAGCCCACCACAGTGTTCCACTCTACAAACTGATGAGGAAGAGAGCAAAGATGAAGAGGAAATGAACTTTGCATGGCCACGGTTCTCTCTTCCCGCCAGAGTGGATGCACCTGGATCAAATACTGACTCAGAGATTGCTGACCCAGAACCAATAGTGGAGGTACCTGATTCAAATGGTGAGTCAGAGACTGTTAATCCAGAACCGCCTAAATCTATTTCACCTTCAGAAACTAGAGAGGTACCTAAAGTGAGCCCTCACAGTCACCAGAGCCAAAAGAAAAATGGTCCATCGGACCACCAAAGGGCGAGAACTCAGAGTAATTATTCATTCAAGTTAACGGACTCTTGATGAGCTAGTCCCCTGCACTGCCAGTAGTGTGAGGGGCAAAAATACCTCACTCTCTGACACCTCTGGATGGGTCACCTCTGAACTATTAACATCTAGACTAAGTAACCTCACCCCCTCCAACAATTGGTGGGAGGTTCCTCTATCAGGCTCTTTATACCATATTATGAACCATTTACTTTTATGTTCTTGGAAAAAAAAGTGTGTTTCTAATCCTATAGAGGTTTATACTTTTGGTTTAAAAGCAAATTATAGCACTTTGGGGACCAAAGAGATTTAGTGGGGGGAGTATGTAACAAGGCTCATTGTAACTGTAATGTGCAGGTTTACTAATGCATTATCACAGTTAATCTTTATTGCAAGAAGTTCCTTTTTTTTGCCACAAGATGGAGCTTTGTGAACTTTGATTCATCATCAGTAACGAGGATTGCATTTTGGGAGTTGTGGTCCCAACCAGAAAGAACTCCATGACTAAACAGACACAAAGACTTCATAGCCCAGCATTCTTGTGTAGGGGAGAAGTTATATAAATTAGAGAACCCGGGAAGCCAGAGAGGAGTCTGGGAAAGAGACTGGTGTGTGAGGAAGAACAGGCAATCTCTGGGAGTGAGACAGGGAGAAAGATACGGGGGAAGACTGCGCTTTACAGTAGAGGCAGTGTCTGTCAGGTTCAAAGAACTGGTAAAGCCACTGCCATCTGCCAAGACAAGTCTGTTTCCATCTCACTGTGTGCCGGAGACCTAGACCTGCTAGATTCAGCAGCGTCACAGCAGAAATTATCTAAAGGCTGTTGCTGCATCACAGAGGTACTGCTGTCTGAATACTACAGAAGTACACCTGAAATCGTTTCATCCTAAAGGGGGCCCCCGCTCATCACCAAAGGAGACCTGCTGGGCAACCGCATTGTATAAAGGATGTGAGGTGTGCGAAGGTGGCGCCACTCCTGACGACATCTGCATGACGAAACGCGTATGGTAAAGCTTACAGTGCCACTGCGCCTCTTCCGGTTTTGGAGTTTCTCGTCTGCAGAGCGCAAGGCATCCCAGACGATTTTTCTTGTATATTGTGTACTACCTTTTGGCACTTGTTACAGTGCTTTTTACTAAACTTTTATGCAACAAACTTGTATTTACAGATTTACACAATGGGATCACAATGGCAAGGCCCCCCCCCCCTGGAATTGTTAAGAAGGTGTTGTAGTTGCCAGCTGAAGTGTCCACCATGGCCGCCGCTGACTTTTTTCTGAGTCAGCCGGCTGCTCTGTCCTGACACATCTGATGTCCCTCCCTGCCCCCCCCCCCCGGCCCGATCATCGGATGAGATGGCTCGGCAGCTCGGCCTTTCCGCTGCTCCTGTTCAGTGATTGGCTGCCTGCCTGTGTACATGTTGTGTAGATCCAGCCGGCGTCGGTGCAGTCAGTGGCCGAGCCCCCGAGTGATACGCTGCTAGTGCCTACTCATCAGCACATCACAAGAAATCCTGACCTGAAGTGAGTGGCATATACAGTTGCAAGCAACAGAAGAGGAACCACAGGTAACAGCAGTTAGGAGGAGCATTTTGATTCATATGTGAAAAAAACAAGTCAATATTAAATTGATTGACCCGCACTCCTTAACAGGATAAAGTGCAAATGTGCAAATGTACAAATATGTGAAAAAGCAAAATAATTTTTTACAATTTTATTTTTTATTATGTTTTAAATTTATTTTTAAATCCTTTTTTAATAGTACTTCTAGGGAGACAGTGGATCGTGTCAGTAAGGCAGTGAACAGTGTCAGTGAAGCAGTGGATGGTGTCAGTAGTTTTTTTTTTTTTTTCTTTTACAAATGTATTATTTACATTTAATTATTTATTTATTTTTATTAGGGCTGTGGATCAAGTCAGAAAGGCAGTGGATGGTGTCAGTGGCTTTTTATTTAATTTTTTACAATTTTGTTTGTTTGTTTGTTTTTTTAAATCACATAGCTTTTTTGGGGGATTGGATGGTGTCCATAGATTTTTTTCAATTTGTTCATAGTTTTTTTTTTTTTTTTTTATTCTGTTATTTTTCATATTTTTTGTATAATTTTTTCACATTGCTTTATTTTGGGGAATGAACAATGTCAGGTTTTTTTTAATTTTCTTTTTTTTTTATTAATTTAT
Source organism: Rana muscosa (assembly GCA_029206835.1). Taxonomy (NCBI): domain Eukaryota; kingdom Metazoa; phylum Chordata; class Amphibia; order Anura; family Ranidae; genus Rana; species Rana muscosa. The sequence goes on along the minus strand of JARGYO010005562.1, from coordinate 2,953,679 downwards.
TTTGTCACAGTGCTTTTGGAAGGGGGTAGTCAACGGTGTTAGTAGGGGAGTCAACCATGTCAGTAGAGCAATGTACAGTTTCAGTATTTTTTTTTGTTTATTATTTTAAATTTATTTTTTATTTTTTCATAATTTAATGATGGCAATGTTTTCAGAATGCATTTTGGGGGAGGGGATAGGGTAGTGTATAATTTCAGGAGGGCAATGGACAGTGTTTGTATTTTTTTTTTTTTTTTTTTACTTTTTATAATTTTTTGCAATATTTTTTATTTTTTATTTTTTACAAATTAATGTTTTAATAAAAAAAATTTAAACAGCTCTGTTGGGGCTTTGGTGAGATTTTGTTTACTTAGGCCTACATGCTGTCTTACTTCAACAGCTGTTCTCTTTACTCTTTGTAAAGCCTAGATAGAATGGGGGAGGGGTCAGATCAACACTTCTCCTCTTAACAGTGGACTCATCTTGAAGCAATGGGAGTGGGGGAGGGGTTATGAAAGAAAGTATTTCCTCCCTACATATAGGAATTGGCTAACAGGAGAGGGAGTGGGGGAGGGGTGTGTGAACATTTCTCTATACAGAGGACTCAGATTACAGCAGAGGCGGGTCAGAACTTCACTATGCAGAAGACTCAGATTACAGCAGAGGAGGCGGTGCAAAGGGGGGGGCGTGTTATCACTCCTCTACACAGAGGACTCAGCTCAATACAAAGGGGGCGGAGACAGGGGAGGGGCGTATCAATATTTCATTACACATAGGACCCAGCTCAATGCAAAGGGGGGGGGGGTGTAAGGGGAGGGGTCATGTCAGCATTTCTCTACACAGGGGATTCAGAATAAAACTTTGGGGGCGGTGCAAATCAAGGGGGAGTGTCATCAGTTTTTACATTAAAGTGGTGTTCCAGCTGAAATTTTACTTTTTAGATAAAAATCCCCCTATAATCCTTGTGCTTAATGTATTCTAGTAAAGGTATGCTGTAAACTAAGGTCCGTTTTGTATTTTTGCAGCATTGTTTCTTACTTTTGTAAGTCCCAGTAGGCCGCGGCCATCTTATGTGTGGGCATCTGAAGCCAGACTGCATCTCTTCCTGTAGCAAGCACCTCCAGATCTCGCACATGCTCAGAGCAGCACGAGCAGTGTAATAGGTTGTAGGTCAGATTTCCATAGCAACAGCAGTGTCAGAGGAAGTTGCCGCCCCTTAGCTATGGTAACCTCTCCTCCCCCTCCAGGAAGTAGGAACTTTAACTACATTTACAAAGATTATAAATCTAGAAATACAAAAAGCTCTTGCAAAAGGTAATTTACTTTTTAAAAGCTGCTAATTGTAAATGATATCCCTTGTTTCTGTGTAGATTATATATATATTGTGAAGGACTAGCATCAAAGGTAGAGCTTGAAAACACCGCCACTCGCTGGTTCTTCTTTTTAAGGGCTTTGTTTGCCCATTTTTATTAAAAGAAGTTCAAAACAAAATCAAAGGTTTCCCTCAGAGGGGTTTCAGCACTCCTTTTCATCAACAAAATGACATTCAGCCTCCTGGCTTATACATACTGCAATGCTGCTCAGTCCTTCTACTTCAGGCTCTCGTCTGTCTCCTACAGACTATTCCCTTGCAAAGACCATCCGTTTAGATAGCAGCCCCTCACTGCTCTGATCCTCAGACTTGGGTCTCTGGCTTCCACTGTGCACACAAGCACTCTCTGGCTTCTCCAGTGCACACCTGCACTCGTCGGGAGGGTGGGGCCCAGAATGCTGGTCCTGACTCTACTATCAGGCCCACACACACCTGAACAATCAGTGTGCAGTTGAGTCTCAAAACCCAGATCCAGGACTGGGGATTTCATCCCACCCGGATCTCTAAGAAATCCCCAAGCTCCAGGTCCCAAAGTGGACTTTAGTAAATCATGAGGAAACTGAAAAGCCAGTTTCCTCCCAAACAAGCAAATACCCTGGAGCCCCTCAACCTGCCTGGTTGAGAATCCTGTATTCATACACTGGTGGGGTACCACACTACCACATACCCTCCCCCTTTGTTTTGATCCGGAGGGAGGAACACCAGCACCCATCATTATGGTTGGGACACCTCTGTGCTGGCTGTCAGTCACGTAGGCCCAACCTTTTTTCCGGGTGCGCTTCCAGGTATGTCCCACCCTGGATCTTAACAAGGTCCTATATTTCCCTATACTCAGCCTTCTCCCTCTTCTTTTGGGGTTCCATAAGCACTGCCTCTCCTGAAATTTTAACAGGGCACCCCTGGTCTTTCTACCAACCCTTCTGCCTCCACGCTTCAGGTTCCCAGGTTTCCCAATACCTGTGGACACCACACTGTCATGTACCTTTAACAAACTATTTGGTTCATCATTGACAGACATATTCAAACCAACATTACACCTCTGAACATTGCACAGATCACCAATGCCTTTTTTTTAGCATTTGCTAGGGCAGAGTCTGCAGAGGGCACACATACTGGAGGGCCACCATCACCCACGGGAACCTCACAGGACATCACCTCCCCGGGGTTCACCCACTCTGCAGGCAGCTGTCCTACCACTTGACCTGTTCTGATGCCATCTGTATTTTTTTCCACCTGAACAGACAAGCTCTTGTCTGATCCACATACAATTTTTACCGCACTTCTTATCCGTTTCCATGTCTCAGGGACCTTATTAGATTTGTCACCTAAACCAAACATTGGACTTGGGACCCCAGTCTTTTTAACCACCTTCGGTTGAGCCCCGGTCAGGATTTCTGCTGCTTTCTGGTCCACACTTGGCCCTTCCATCTCATGTGATTCTTCCACTGGTACAGCATACACGCCCTTCACCGACAACTGACCAGTACTACCTTGGACCATAGCAGCAGAAATGCCTTCTACCTGGCTGTTAGGTGGTGAAACCTCAGACACCTTCTTTTCGCCAAAGCCTCTCCCAAATACCTCTTGTACAGGAAATAACCCATCAGCATACCTAGAGGCGATTTTTAACACTAGTAATACAGTCATAAATAAACCATTTCTGTCTTGTCTTCCTTTGTGCTGTACCACCTGCCACTCAGGGGTCCATCTAATGCTACTCCGCAGTACCAGACTGTCTGACTGTGGTGGAGATACCCCAGTATAGACTGGCTGTACAACCCAAAGTTTAAGCATCTCCTTTAACACTTTTGTTAGAAACCATACCCTTGGCTCCAGACCCAAGTCCTTCCTGGGGACTTTCCTGACACTGGGGATGCAGACAGACACACTTGCTGAGACATGAGAGGTTGCAAGGTTTAATGGAACCTTCTCCCAACTGGAGACAACCACAGCCTGGTGCTCTACCAGCGCGCTGCCAGGTGCTTGACTCATACCCAACTTCTCAGGTTCAGCACCAATGAACTGCTTCACATTACCAGTGACAACGTCACTTTGACACGCCATGTCAGTATCATTTTTTTAGGTTACGGACAAAGTGTCTGCTGTGTGCTCGCCCTTATAGGGTCCATATTTCTCCAGAGGGTTAACCCCTGCAGCAGCCACCGCTCCCTCAGGTATAAACTGTTCTGCCGTCCCTCCTGCTGGCACAGCAGAAACTTTGTCCATGAAAGCCTCATCTATCAGGGACATTAGATTTTTACCCCAACTATCCCAATCCGTTGTAGCTGTGCTCCATTCACCTGCGCTCCTCAGCCCTGATCCATCTGCCCAAGGAGACACATTAGAACAGACGGGTTTAGTTGCAGATTCATCATCCAAATTATGAATCATGGCAGACTTCGGTAACACATGTTTTAGCACCACAGGTTGCAATACACCACAACCACCACCTTGCTCGGGCGGCGCTTCATAAGCCTCACACACCTTTGCATTCTTCACAGGTTGTGTTAATCCACCATTTACCGGCACATTTTTAGTACTAGCAGCTTGCACTAACACATTACCATTACACGGTACAGTTCCACTCTGTCCCACCAGAGTGACATCGCAGTTGTCCATGGCAACCTCCGACTCCAATACATGAAGTTCCCTGAAGATTTCTGGGGACAACTGTGCTGTCTTACCACCAATTGCTACAGGCAACGACCCATTTGTGACAACAGCTTTTGCTCTGGAAGAACCTGGAGTTTTCCCAACAGCAGCAACTTTTTCATTAACAGTAACACTTATAGCATTTTTAGTTTTTGCAGGCTGTCCTAGCCCACTGCCAACTTGAGGCTGGCAGACATTAGACACAACACTTTTAGTCATCAACACAGGTTCTGTTTGGACTTTAACCCCTGCATTCCCACTAGGTATGAAAAAGTCATTCTCAAGCGCACATTCTGTGGCCCCACTAACTGGGGTCACTCTCACATCATCATGGACAGTCTCGTAGCCAGTTCTTTTATACCTGAAATCAGCAGTTCCAGGCATCATTTCATTAAAGATAGTCTTACCCACCACAGCAGTTGGGGTCACCATCTTCATTTGAGTACGTTGTCTTAAGAACCAGTCCTCAGCCGCACATTTACTGGCCAACTCCCCCTGGTGGCCATGGGATGAAATCACAGCAGGCATCTCCCACTGTTTAGCACCCCCTGCAGACACCACAGAAAACTCCTCCTTGTTGCCAGGGGTAACTGCAAACATATTTGCAAAGGAATCTTGGCCCACAGGTAAAGAGTTCTGCTCAGCAACATTACCTCCAGGTGCACCCCAGAATCTAGGGCAAGACAATAATTCGTGCCCCAACTGGCCACATTCCAGGCATGGTACTGGACGACTTTTCCCCAGTGCGTTTCTCTCCTGATGATTCCTTCCAGGCACAACTTCCACTCTCGTTGCCATGGGAGATGCAGTCTCCCAGCAGAGCTTTTCTGGCTCTCTCCAACATGCTGTATTGGCTCCTCTGGAAGCCACTTGTCACGACCCTTGGGAGGCACACCCCATGGTCCACAGACAGCCCGACTGGCCTCCTCTGTGTTGCTATGGGAAACCACTCTCTGTCCTGGCCTTTGATCGGCCTCTCTTCTGGCATATAACACAGGCTTCTCAGACCTTTGTTTTGCTAGGTAGCTTTGCATTGGAGCCAGGGACAAAAGGCACTTGGAGACTGCATGCCCCCACTCACTGCACCGCAAACAGCGCACTTGGTTCCATGTCTTGTCAGGGTTTCCCACACTGCATCTGCTGGACCCTGTCTCAAGCTGTATCACTTTCACACTTTTCACAACAGCTGCTGGTTTAACTGCATCAGCATTGCCAGGGGCAACAACACCCCTCTCCCAGGCATGGACATCCGGCATCTCTCTTTTTGTATCGAAGGTTGGCTTGCCTTCCACTTTAGCTTGGTCCAATCCTGCCAGGTGTCACTTGCACCAATCCACTGCAGATTCAAACGCTGGTGGATTCTCCACACTAGCCGTCATCTGTGCATTCATTGCACCAGGGTTGCTAGGGACAACAGCAGCCCTCTTTTCCCTTGGAAAACTCTGTTTAGGCATGTATGGGGTTCAATCAGGCGGTAACAACCCCTCCAGCCACAGAGCTCTATCTATCATCTCAGCCATCCTTGCTTCTTTTAGGCGTTTTGATCGCCCCATACTCACAATCACTCCAAAAAAATTTTTTTACACAGATCAGCAACAAATTGGAGCACTGTCTCTTTAAGGCTAGTTACTTTTGTCTTGTAGGTTCTCCTCACCTGCACACAAACAGATTATGCAGTTTCTGGCAATAAAAACACAGTTCATATAACAGATGAACTTACTTGATTGTAGGGATCTCAGATTGTGTCAAAATTCTCCACCACGTGTGAAGGACTAGCATCAAAGGTAGAGCTTGAAGGACACCGCCACTCGCTGGTTCTTCTGTTTAAGGGCTTTGTTTGCCCATTTTTATTAAAAGAAGTTCAAAACAAAATCAAGGGTTTCCCTCGCAGGGGTTTCAGCACTCCTTTTCATCAACAAAATGACATTCAGCCTCCTGGCTTATACATACTGCAATGCTGCTCAGTCCTTCTACTTCAGGCTCTCGTCTGTCTCCTACAGACTATTCCCTTGCAAAGACCATCCGTTTAGATAGCAGCCCCTCACTGCTCTGATCCTCAGACTTGGGTCTCTGGCTTCCACTGTGCACACAAGCACTCTCTGGCTTCTCCAGTGCACACCTGCACTCGTCGGGAGGGTGGAGCCCAGAATGCTGGTCCTGACTCTACTATCAGGCCCACACACACCTGAACAATCAGTGTACAGTTGAGTCTCAAAACCCGGATCCAGGACTGGGGATTTCATCCCACCCGGATCTCTAAGAAATCCCCAAGCTCCAGGTCCCAAAGTGGACTTTAGTAAATCATGAGGGAACTGAAAGGCCAGTTTCCTCCCAAACAAGCAAATACCCTGGAGCCCCTCAACCTGCCTGGTTGATAATCCTGTATTCATACACTGGTGGGGTACCACACTACCACAATATATATATATATATATATATATATATATATATATATATATATATATATATACACACATACACACTAGGGATGAGCCGAACACCCCCGAGTTCGGTTCGCACCAGAACCCGTGAACGGACCGAAAGTTCGCACGAACGTTAGAACCCTATTAAATACAATGGATGCGAACATTCGAAATCTAAAGTGCTAATTATAACGACTAATATGCATGTTATTGTCCTAAAAAGGGTTTGGGAACCCGGGTTCTGCACCAGGGGACATGTATCAATGCAAAAAGAAGTTTTAAAAACTGACGTTTTTCTGGAGCAGTCATTTTAATGATGCATAAAGTGAAAAAAAAAAGTCAAATATTCCTTTAAATATCGTGCCTGGGGGGTGTCTAAAGTATGCCTGTGAAGTGGCACGTGTTTAGAACTGTCCCTGCACAAAATGACATTTCTAAAGGAAAAAAAGCCATTTAAAACTGCTTGCGGCTTTAATGTAATGTCTGGTCCCGGTAATATGGATGAAAATCTTTGAGAAAAATGGCATAGCTACCCCATCACCCCCCCCCCCCCCAGCCCATTACCAGCCCCTTTGGGTCTTGTATGGATATTAAGGGGAACCCCGCACACAAAATAAAAAAAGGCCCTATATACTCTGAACAGCAGTATACAGGTGGTGCAAACAAGACAGGGACTGTAGGTTTGTTCTTAAGTAGAATCAGTTTTTTAATTTTGAACAGGTACATTGTTTAAGTGTAGCTCCAGCCAAAAAATAAATTTTTAAGCTTTTTGGAAAACATAGGGAAGGGTTATCACCCCTGTAACATTTTTTTTGCTGTCTGTGCCCCTGTTCAGAACATTTCACTTCACTTTCCGTCCCAATGACAACTGTTTTTGAAAAGTGGGGTTTTTATTGAAACAAGGATTGGTGATAAAGCATCAGTAGAGAGGAGACAACTTTTTCCCATATTAACTCTTACAGGAGAGAATTTCCCTTCCTAAGGGTAGATTTCCTCTCACTTCCTGTTGTCTCCTTCCATTTGCAAGTAGGAGTCGATTGTAAGTTGGATGTTTGAAAGTAGGGGCCTGCCGTATATACTCTGCAGAAATTGGCCCCTTAGGTGTTGGTGTTGCCACAACACTGTGAGCCCTCACAGTTACTCTTGGTGGGCGCTGGAACGCCCTGCTGTGAACTATTATATCAGGAATTATATTTACATGCCCCTGTTGAACAGTGGTAGGAAAAATTGGGCCTTTGGTGGTGGTGCTGGTGCCACAACACTGTAAGCCCTCACAGTTACTCTTGGTGGGCGCATGAATGGGCCCTGCTGTGAATTATTAGATCAAGAATTGTAATTACATGCCCCTGTTGAACAGGGGCCGAAAAATTGGGCCTTTGGCGGTGGTGGTGTTGCCACAACACTTTAAGCCCTCACAGTTACTCTTGGTGAGCGCAGGAATGGGCCCTGCTGTGAATTATTAGATCAATAATTGTAATTACATGCCCCTGCAGATTAAATAATAATAATACTGCGCCAACTATAAATACTAAATGAAGCAGCCAAACATAAAATCAGACAGGATATATAGAACGTATAAAAAATATATAATGTGGCGCTGTGAGAGAAAATGTGATAGATGCACCCTTCAAGCCTATTTTCAAACGATGCAGCTCCTTGTTGGATTTTGACCTATGAACTTCTTTTCATATGTGATAAGATTGGACATTATTCGACATACTCATCTGTGACGCCTTATATGAGTTTGTCTCCACCTACATTATATTTTCATTTTTATTTTAATTGCTGGTTTTTGTTGTGCACCTATACCCCATACCAATTATTTCACTGTAAAGCCCTGTACACACGATCGGTTTAACCGATGAAAACCGTCCGATGGATTGTTTTCATCAGACAAACCGATCGTGTATGGGACCCATCGGTCTTTTTTCCAGCGGTTTTAAAAAATAGAACATGTTTTACATTTTTCCGATGGATAAAAAACCGATCGAAAACTCTGATCGTCTATGGGCAAGTCCATCGGATAAAAAACCCATGCATGCTCAGAATCAAGTCGACGCATGCTCAGAAGCATTGAACTTCATTTTTCTCGGCTCATCGGAGTGTTTTACGTCACCGCGTTTGGAACGGTCGGTTTTTTGACTGATGGTGTGTAGGCAAGACTGATGGAAGTCAGCTTCATCGGATTTCCGATGGACAAAACCATCGGATTAGAATCCATAGGATATCCGATCGTGTGTACGAGGCTTTAGTATTCACTTACATTTTTATCACATTCATTTGTGTACACCTATTGTGTGCAAACGTTTTGTTTGACACCATATTTTTATGTGCACCATTGTGCTATACATAAAGTAGGGTTTTTTACTACTTCTCTCAAAGCGCCACATTATATATTTTTTATATGCCCCTGCAGATGCCTGTTAGTGTAACGCAAAAGAAAAAAAACTATGAGCAATAAGGGCTAGCTTCAGGTGTATAATGTGCAGGAATCACACTACACCTGCTTTAAGTGCTGCAGATGCCTGTTAGGGCTCTTTCACACGGAGGGTCCGTTTAGGTCCGCCTGTCAGTCTTTTAGGTGGACCTGAACGGATGCTACATGTCCTCCTATGGAGCCACGGATGTCAGCGGTGACATGTCCGCTGACATCCGACCCGCTCCGATCCGCAAAAGTGTGACGGAGGAAAACCCTATTTTTCCTTCCGTCTGCGGATCGGATCGGATGACAACGGACTCTACGGTCCGTTATCATCCGATCCCCCCATAGGGGAGAGCGGCACTCTGACAGAGCGGTCCCTGCACAGTGTGCGGGAACCGCCCAGTCATCCGTCGGCTCAGCGGGGATCAACGGAGCGATCCCCGCTGAGCAAGCGGAGCTTCACGGGGCGGATCATTACTGATCCGTCCTGTGTGAAAGAGCCCTTAGTGTAACACAAAAAAAAAAAACTACGAGCAATAAGGGCTAGCTTCAGGTGTATATTTTGCAGGAATCACACTACGCCTGCTTTAAGTGCTGCAGATGCCTGCCTGTGTTACACAACAGGAAATCACAGCAATAAGGGCTAGCTTCGGTTGTATACTGTGCAGGAGGCTTAGCAAAAATATCACTGACACTGTCCCTACCTATCCTTCTCTCTCCCTGCACACAAGGTTTAGCAGAATATCACTGACACTGTCCCTACCTATCCTTCTCTCTCCCTACACACAATATCACGGACACTGTCCCTACCTATCCTTCTCTCTCCCTACACACAATATCACTGACACTGTCCCTACCTATCCTTCTCTCCCCCTACACACAATATCACTGACACTGTCCCTACCTATCCTTCTCTCTCCCTACACACAATTTCTCTAACACTGTGCCTGCCTATGTACGTCTTTCCCTGCAAGCCAACACACTACACAAGGCCACTGTGCTGGTGGCCTTTTATAGTGTGGGGTGTGTACTAAATCCCCCTGAGCTATAATTGGCAACAGGCATCCTGCCTGTGGCCAATTATGGCTCTCCTTGCTGCAGGCGCTGTGATTGGCCAAGCATGCGGGGTCACAGTGCATGATTGGCCAATCACAGCGCCGGGATTTTGGCCCATTCACGTCACTCGAATTTGGTGCGAACGACCCAAAACGTTCGATCTTCGTCGAACGAGCGAACACATGATGTTCGAGTCGAACGTATGTTCGACTCGAATGCGGAGCTCATCCCTAATACACACACACAGAAACAAGGGATATCATTTACAATTAGCAGCTTTTAAAAAGTAATTACCTTTTGCAGGAGCCACCCCATCAAATTGACCCCATCAAAGCTGCCTCATCAAAATTGCACCATCATACTACCCCCATCAAAACTGCCCCATCATTTTGCCCCATCAAAATTGCCCCATTATACTGCCACCATCCAAATTGCCCCATCAAAACTGCCCCATCAAAACTTCCACCATCAAAACTTCCCCATCAAAAATGCCCCATCAAAACTGCCCCCATTAAATTTGCCCCATTATACTGCCACCATCAAAATTGCCCCATCAAAATTACCTCCATGAAAACTGCCAACATCAAAACTGCCCCATCAAAATTGCACAATCATATTGCCCCATTATACGTCCACCATCAAAATTGCCCCATCCTATTGCCTCCATCAAAACTGCCCCATCTTATTGCCCAATAAAAATTGCCCCATCATATTGCCCCATCATTTTGCCCCCATCATGCCACAATCAAAATTGCCCCATCCTACTGCCCCCATTAAAATTGCCCCATCCTATTGCCCCCATCAAAATTGCCACCATAAAAACTGCCCCATGATATTGCCCCCATCAAAATTGCCACCATAAAAACTGCCCCATGATATTGCCCCTCATCAAAATTGCCCCATCCTATTGCCCCATCATATTCCTCTATTATAAATGATTAGCAATGGGGTGTCTGTCCCCTCCCCCGGGCTCTGTATGTAATCAGAGATGAGATGTTCCAGCCCCATCCCCCACCACCCATCACTGTGTATAAGAAGATTTGGTAACCATGGCAACAAAAACCTGGTTACCCTTTTTAAAAATGGCGCTGACCGCCGCCTTGCATCGCGTCATTTCCAGTTTGCAAATAATGCGATGCTACAGCGCAGCGATGCCCATTGTCTCCTGGGATTTATGACACACATCTCCCAGGAGGCATTGCAATCAGGAAATGACACGATGGGGCACGGCCAGGAAGGAGGAAGTGAGAAATGTATAATGGATTAATACAGAAATAAATAGACAATTAATTTATATTGTATAGATTAGTGAGGGATGATGGGAGTAGAAAAAGTGGGTGGAGCTCCGCATTAAGGACTCAGCTTACAGCAGAGTGAATGGGGGAGGGGACATGTCAAGTCTTCTCTCTAAACAGTGGAGTCAACTTGAAGCAATGGGAATGGGGGAGGGGTATAAAAAAATGTCCCCCTACATATAGGAATCTGCTGACAGGAGAGGAAGTGGGGGAAGGGTGTGCCATGAAGAAGCATTTGATTCATTTGGCTTGATATAATTTCTGCACATGATTTTATTCCTTGACTCAGGGGCATGTCATGAAATCAGTGGGCCTGTGTGCAAGATTAAAACTACATGTTGATTAAAATAAAAATTCTTTATTTTTATTATTTTACATTTTTTTAATATATTTTTTTACAATTTCATTATTTTTACAATTTATTTATTTAATTTTTGAAAAAATGTTTAGGGGGCCATTGGATTGTGTCAGTAGAGCAGTGGACAGTTTCATAATTGTATTATTTTATTTTTTAATTATATTTTACAATTCTATTATTTATTATTTTTTTTACTATAGATTAAGTTTTTATGATTTTTTTTTTTGAGGGGCCTCGGACATCGTCAATATAGTTGTGGATGGTGTAAGCAGTTTTTTTATGTTTATTTAGTTTTTTACATTTTTAAAATTTTTGATTTCTTATATATTTTATCCAATGTATTTTTTATCAATGCTATGGGTGGTGGGGGTGTTGATTGTGTCAACAGGGTAGTGTCAATAGACTTTGTTTTTATTATTTTATTTTCTGATGTTTTGCAATTTTACTATTTTATTTTTTATTATTTTTTACATTTTTGTATAACGGAAAATTGAATTCAAATACTTACAGTAATTTTCCTTTCCTGACGAGCTCCATGTCAGCACAGCTGGGTGAGGCTCTGCCCACCCCTATGTGATCAGGACTTAACTATAAATTTTTCACTCACCTTAGCCTAATGCCGCGTACACACGATCGTGATTCACGGCGGTGAAAACACCGCCGTGAATCACGACATGAAATAAAATGAAAAATGAGGGAACGGCATTTTCCCCCACACACGACCGTTTTTCCCGTCATTTTTTTCTTTGTCGAGAAAAACAACCGTCTGTGGGCTCCGCGGCAGTGTCTCCCTATGGGAAAACTGCCGCGGAAAAAAATGATGGAAAAAACGATGAGAAAATTTAGAACATGTTCTAATTTTTCTCGTCGTTTTTTCTGCCGTTTTTCTCAACGAGAAAAACGACATAAAGCCCACAGACGATCGTTTTTCTCGGCGAAAAAAAAATGTCATTTTTCCCGACGGGAAAAATGATCGTGTGTACGCGGCATCAGTGTTTCGTAACTATTACTACTTAACTGGGCGGGTTCTGTGCTGACATGGAGCTCGTCAGGAAAGGAAAATTACGGTAAGTATTTGAATAACATTTTCAGTTTTCCTGACGGCTCCATGTCAGCACAGCTGGGAATTAACTAGCCAAAACAGGGGAGGGATAATGCTACACACTCCAATTCTGACTAAAACGGTAACAGAAAACATAATGCCTCTGACAAACCCAATTGTCATGAATATGAATATTTTGGTGTCCACATAGTGGTATTGCGGATAGTTTCAGACACCCGGCCTGCTGTCACCCTCAAGGTCTGGACCCTTCTAGTGAGGGTGCCATGATTCTCCTGGCACAGCCAGCCCTACAACCTGCAGGCCAAGGAGATGAGGTTATCAACCAAGAGATAATGATTTTACGGCTCCCAGCAAGATTATTATGTATTCCACCTGAAAAAGGACAAACAGATGTACAGAGCTCCTGATGGCAGGAGTCACCTTGATTAAATATTTTAGCGCTTAGCCCACATCTGATGGGCTAACTTCTTGAGTACTCCCCAAATGGAACGTAGGAGGGAAACCTCTTGTGTGATATGAACTAAGAAGGTCAGTTCAGGCACATATTAGAGCATTGGCATGAGCACCATCCTGCCTGGGAAGTACGCGAGTATGGGTTCTTTAAACCCAAGGACACCAATGCTGATGTAATTGCCACCAGTAAATACGTTTCAGCGAGAAAGTACCACAGGGTGATTGAAGGCATCCGATGAAATAACATCCATCAGCATTGGTATATCTCATTCCGGAAACAAGTTTGAGGTTTCCACCAAATTGAATCTTGAAAAACTGTATAATTAAGCATTGGAAGCTTGCTGAATGCCGGTGAAGACAGCGATAGCCAAAATGCATGCCTATAGCATGCTTGCGCATAGAATTAAGTCAAGCCATGCCTGTAGGCATTCGAAGTAGGCTTCTGAAGAGTCCAGCGTAAAATATTGATCAGCGAATATACTGGGCATATATGTCCTGTTCTACTATAGGCATGCTTAGCGCTGACCTTTCTCGTTTCGTAGAACTGTTCAAATCTTCACCGAGCATTCGACATCCATTAGGCTCTGCCTCTCCCGACCCAGGCCATCAGCCTGAGCCTGTCAGATGCTGAATGAATGGGACTGGAGAAAATTTGATCTACCAGGCAGAGGGCGTCACTCCTTGACACTCATCAGGATGAGTAGCGGGTACCAAAACTGTCACCTTCCCTTGCCCCAGCCTTAGCTGGAAGCTGAGAATCAGAGGGAGCGTCTGAAAAAAAGGAATAAGTAGTCTTGGCGATCCATTCTGCGGTCAGCACCTCCACTTCAAGAGCTTGCGGCTTCTGGGCCCTGGAATGGAACTTCAGCAACTTAGTGTCGACTGGGAATGTAAGCGGTCTACCTCAGGCAGACAAAACACCAAGCTCTGTTAGTTCTCGAAAGACTCGCAGTAGTCTGGGTCATCCATTGTCGTCAGACTTGACCTGGACAAATAGATCGTCTGAAGATTCTTCCGACCAGGCACATAGGTCGCAGATTGTTGGGAGGATTGACTTGGGTGAATTCTAGAATTAGAGAAAACTTCAGAAGTGAGAGACTGATGCCGCGTACACACGGCCGTTTTTCTCGTAGAAAAAAATGACATTTTTCCCATTCGACGAGAAAAACAATAGTCTGTGGGCTTTCTGTCGTTTTTTTCGACGAGAAAAACGGCATTAAAAACGACGAGAAAAATTAGAACATTAGAAATTTTTCTCGTCGTTTTTTTTTACATGTTTTCCGTGGCAGTGTTTCCCATAGGGAAACACTGCCGCGGAGCCCACAGACGGTCGTTTTTCTCGTCAAGAGAAAAAATGACGTGAAAAACGACCGTGTGTGGGGAACAAGCTGTTCCCCCATTTTAAATGACATTATTCATGGCGGTTTTTTAACCGCCGTGAATAATGATCTTGTGTACGCGGCATGAGCCTTGTTTCCAGATGTAGGCCACAGTCGTTGTGCTGTCCAACTTTCCCAGGACAGGCTTACTCTGGATGAGATGACTGAAGGCTAAGAGCCTGAAAAGGCTGCCCTCAACTCCAAGATGGAGTCTTGGATCCTTGACAAAAGACCATTGGTCCTGAGCTCATTGTTTCTGAAGTAGGGCTCCCCTAAACTGGCTGGTATCTGCCTGTACCACCAGGTCGTCTGAGCTGCTGGGGCAAGGCGATTTCTATGGCTCAATCTGAGATGTGAAGGATGAAAGATCTCCAAATATGGCCCAAAATGCTTTCCTTAGGGGACCACGTGTCCATCCACAAGCCTTACCTATGTTCACAGAGGAACCACATAGTGCCCCTAGGGCATGTATGGGTGGCACAATCCCAAAATAATAGAGAGCATCCTGACATGGAAGTTCTTATTGACTTCTTGGACTAAGCATTTGCTTCCTTGTCTTTCCTGGACTCCCATCCAGAAAAGCGCAGGAGCTACGCTCTCTGGCGTGAGCGTGAGCAATAACTCTTGAATTTTCGGTCTTTAACTCCGTAGACCTTCATCTTGAGGCAGGAAGCCAAACTGGCCATTATTTAATTTAGGCTTGCCCTTCTGCGATTAAGAAAAAAATGCAGTGACCGCGTTTGTCCTTGAGGGTCGCACCTTCTGATGGTACGGTCATGTGAATGGCCGATCCCACAAGGGACACATACTAACCAGCGGGGTGGTCCCAACCCCTGGACTTCTATTCGTTCCAAAGGGCATAACTTTGACATCCTGCTGTGACGATATCCTCCAATCTTGACGAACAAGCACTTGATCCATTCAACATCCAGCCGTCTTCTGGAGGTATTTAAAATACTTCCAAAGTTTCACCTCTATACACAGGCATTTCACCAACCTTAGCAATCTGGACACAGGTCGTCCTCTTTCTCCTGTTCAGAAATGACTGGAGAGAATTGATTGGACCAAGAAGGCCCTGAAAGAAGGCTGGACATTGCCAAACAGACGGTCCCCATACGAGAATAATCTAGTCATTCCTTTAGAGTGTCTTGACCATCTGCTTAATTGTGACAACTGGTTAGGTGTCGTCATCTTTATTCTAGGTTGCTTGAACTAGGTAACATCCTTGCCGTCTGTTTCTCTATGGAAGGATCTGAAGCGGATTGTTTGCTTGGGAAGGCTTGGAGAATTCACAGGGTGAGTGGAAACACTCTTAGAGCGTATTGACCACATGTTTCATGAGTGCGACCACCTGTTAGGCGCTGTCATCCATATCCTTGGTTGCTTGACAAAGCAGACTGTGTGCAGTCATGTCCATCCGGAAGTTTGGAGAATGGGCTGCTTCACCTGGTATGGACAGGCGGCTTCTCATTATCAGAGCAGATAACCCTTTCGCAGGGTGAGCCGAAAACACCCCTTTAGAGTGTATTGGCAATTTGTTTATTGGGTGTAACACCTTTTAGGTGTTACCCTCCTCCCTGGCTGTTTAAGCCAGTGGGATACATACTGTCATGCTCATCCGGAAATTTGGAAAATGCGCAGCTTCCCCTGGTGTGGACAGGCAGCTTCTCATTGTCAGAGCAGATGACCCCTTTTACAGGGTGAGCCGAAAACACCCCTTTAGAGCGTATTGGCAATTTGTTTGTTGGGTGTAACACCTTTTAGGTGTCACCCTCCTCCCTGGCTGTTTAAGCCAGTGGGATACATACTGTCATGCCCATCCGTGTATTCCTCTTATAGAGCTTGAGGAGGGATGTTTGCTGGCTTGGCAAAGCCATGAGACTGCTCCTTCATGTTCATCCATGTCTTCTTATTGAAGGGTCTGAAGCATGTTCGTTCTGAGATTGGTAAACACTAATAGATAACCTCACCACAGGGCTTGTGCACCATTAAGCAAACCAACCCATAGCCCTGGATCACACTGGTGCGTTTTTGACATGCGACCCGACCAGTCAAATCGCATGAAAATAATATGCGGCAATTGCACCGCCCTAATCGGTGCAACACTGCATCAGCGGCGCCACACCAACTTCAAAAAGGCAGTTTTGTACTGCCTTGCGATTTCGGGTTGCGACCTATATTGACATCCGCACAGAGACTTGCACAGATGTCTCTAAAAATCACGACCGGAACCGAGACTGACCAGCGGGAGGCAAAGCTGAATAGCACAGCCTCATTCCCGCAATCCAGTGCGACCCTGGACAAGGGGAAAAAAACGGTTAAATGCAGTAAATAGATTGCTTGGTAACAAACCCTGAGGGGTTAAACACAGCTAGAGGGAGGCAGAAGCTTCCATCTACAGCCCTGTTAACCAGATGGAGGTTAATTTGGCTAGAATCTAATCCTGGGAGGAATCAGGTTATGATGAAAAAGTTTGTTTCAGAACATCAAACAAAAAGGTAGGAATTTGTAACAAAATTACAACCATCTGCAGTGTACACAAACCAAGGGAATTGTAGACATCATAAATATGCTTTTCCATACTCTTTTTTTTTTTTTTTTTTTAAGGAAGACCAAAGATCACATAGAAAAATACAAGGATATTCCATCCAATGGCCATGGCTGGATTCAGTAGACATCTTCCAGGTGGTTTCATCTACCTTCTCTGCAAAATGCTGGTCTTTGGAGGGGTTTGGCATAATGGCATGACAGTAAGCAAACATGAGCAGCCTCCAACAGATTATATCCATGTGTGAACAGACAAAGTGTTACTTTGTGTATCTGTTATGCAGACTACTCCCTGTCAGTAATGCAGCATACATTGGATACAAAGCATTTGGCTCACCCAACCTCCGTCATCCGACCGTCGACGTGGGCACAGCGCGGGTGCGCGTGCATAGGGGAGTACTCTGCCACAACCGCTGTCCATCTTGTTTGGACCAAGCGGACCCCAGACACGGCTGTTAGCCATGATAAAGCCGCCCCGAGGACCAGCAGCGGGGCTCCCTGGATTATGGTCATTTAGACGAGACACCAAGAACTTCGTCCAGCTTCATCCACACGTATGGACGGTCCGCCAGCCATTTAGACCAGCTAGGTAGAGGAGCACACCTCCGTCCTGCACGTAGGAGGAAAAGAGAAGAACGCTGAGGCTGAGGTGAGTGAAAAATTTATAGTTAAGTCCTGATCACGTAGGGGTGGGCGGAGCCTCACCCAGCTGTGCTGACATGGAGCCGTCAGGAAATATTTTTTTCACATGACCTCAGGGAGAGGGGCAGTGGATTATCTCCGTAGAGCAGTTTGTGGTGTCAGTAGTTCCTGATTTATTTTTTTCTACAAATGTATTTTTTTCAATTTATTTTACTATTTTATTTTTTTATTTCTTTAACTTATTTTTTAAATACTTTTTCCACAGTACTTCTGGAGGCAGTGGATCGTGTAAGTAGAGCAATGGATGGTGTCAGTTTTTTTTTTTACTTCACTTTTTTCTTTTAAAAATGTATGTTTTTTTTTGCTATTTCAATCTTTTTTTTATTAGGGCTATGGATCAGGTCAGTTGGGCAGTGGACATTGTCAGAACTTTTTTTTTTACAGTATATTTTTTTACTTTTTAAAAAATGCTTTTGGAGTGCCAGTGAATGATGTCAGTAGGGCAGTGCATGGTGTCAGTAGAGCAATGGACAGTGTCAGGATTGTATTATTTTATTATTATTTTTTTTTATTATTATTTATCACAATTTTTTTTGATATTTATTTATTATTTTTCACAAAGAAAAATAATAAGTGGGCAGTGGACATGTTCAGTAGAACAGTGATTTTGTCAATCATTTTTATTTGCAATATTTTATTTTTTTATAATTGTTTACAATTTTAGGGGGTTTTTTTGTATTATTTTTTCACAATACTATGTGGATCTGAATGGTGTCAGTAGGGCAATGGACAGTATTAATCGAATTTTTGTTTTTATTATTTTATTTTCTATTTTCTTTTACAAATTAATTTATATATATATATATATTTTTAAATCGTGTTCACTGTTCCTCTGGGAGGGGCACAGTGGATCGTCTCAGTAGGGCAGTGAGCAGTGTTATCAGAGCAGTTAATGGTGTCAGTATTTTTTTTTCCACAAATATATTTTTATTTATTTTTTACAATTTTTTTATTATTTATTTCTAAAAACTTTTTCACAGTGTTTCTTGGGGAGCAGTGGATTGTGTCAGTAGGGCAGTATGCTGTGTCAGTAGAACAGTGGGAGGTGTCAGTAGTTTATTTTTAGATCATTTTTTTATTTTACAAATGTCTTTCTTTTTTTAATTTACATGTTTTATTTTTTGTTAGGGATTTGGGTGATGGCATTAGGGCATTGGACGCTGTCAGTAGATATTTATTTTTATCTATTTATTTCTACAATTTTATTTATTTTACAATTACATTTTTTATTATTTTTTTCATTTATAAAAAATGCTTTTGGGGCAGTGGATGGTGTACGTAAAGCAATGGACAGTGTGAAATTTATTTTATTTTATTATTTTTTTACAATTTTATCTTTTTTTTCACTATGATTTTGGAGGGCCATGGACATTGTCAGTAGATCAGTGTTTTTGTCAATCGTTTTTTATTTTTTACAATTTTTTAAATTACTTTTTTTTATTTATTTTTTAAGTTTTTTTTTCACAATGCTCAGGAAGTTGATGGTTTTATTAGGACAGTGGACAGTTTCATAATGCTCAGGAAGTTGATTGTTTCAGTAGGGCAGTGGACAATTTCAATAAAATTTTTGTTTTCATTATTTTTTTTCTAATATTTTTTTACAATTTTATTAATATTTTTTAAATATTTTTTTTCACCGTGCCTCTGGGAGGGGTACAGTGGATGGTTTCAGTAGGGCAGTGAGCAGTGTTAGTAGAGCAGTTAATGGTGTCAGTAGTTTTTTTATATAATTTTTTCTAAAAAAAATAAAGAATTTATTTATTTTTACAATTACATTTTTTATTATCTTTTAATTTATTTTTAAATCCTTTTTTTAATAATACTTCTGGGGAGACAGTGGATAGTGTCAGTAAGGCAGTGAAGATTGTCAGTAAAGCAGTGGATGGTGTCAGTAGTTTTTTATCCTTTTACAAATGTATTATTTTTATTTCAATATTTTTATTTTATTTTTTATTAGGGGCGTAGATCAAGTCAGAAAGGCAGTGGATGGTGTCAGTATTTTTATTTTATTTTATTTTTTACAATTGTTTGTTTATATTTTTTTCCGCAAAGCTTTTTTGGGGGGTTGGATGGTGTCCATAGTTTTCTTTTAATTTTTTTATTGTTTTTATTTAAAATTTTATTCTGTTATTTTTTTTTTATTTTTATAATTTTTTCACATTGCTTTATTTTGGGGAATGAACAATGTCAGCGTTTTTTTTTTACATTTTATTTTTATATTAATTTTGTTTTTTCACAGTGCTTCTGGATCGGGGTAGTCAACGGTGTTTGTAGGGGAGTCAACAGTGTCAGTAGAGCAATGGACAGTTTCATTTTTTTTTTTCACAATGCATTTTGGGGGAGGGGTTAGAATAGTATATGATTTCAGTAGGGCAATGGACAGTGTCAGTATTTTTTTAAAATATTTTTGACATATTTTTTTTTACAAATTAGTGTTTTACATTTTTTTTTTTAAATCATCTTTTTGGTGAGATTTTGTTTACTTAGGCCTACATGCTGTCTTATTTCAACAGCTCTTCTCTTTACTCTTTGTAAAGCCTAGAGAGAATGGGGGAGGAGTCAGGTCAATACTTCTCCTCTTAACCGTGGACTCAGCTCAGGGGCGGATCCAGAGTCTTTTCTCGGGAGGGGCACTGCCAAAAATTATGTTTTTTTTGTGGGAAATTTAATCGGGGAAATGGCTGGTGTCGGCGCTTCAATCATCCCGGGAACCATGGTTGTTATGGTGTCAGGATGATTGAAGCGCATTATTTCTATTATTACATTGTAATATAAAATTAAATAGTTCAATGCAGAATCAGTGGGAGTCCCGAGTGTGTCACTTGCCACCGTCGCCTGCAATTAGTGGGAGCCCCGAGTGTGTCACTTGCCACCGTCGCCTGCTTTTAGTGGGAGCCCTGAGTGTGTCACTTGCCACACGTCGCGGATTGTCACTTGCCACGTCACCTGCCACATCTTGTGGATTGTCACTTGCCACACCTTGTGGATTGTCACTTGCCACATCACCTGCCACACCTTGTGGATTGTCACTAGCCACACCTTGCGGATTGTGACTTGCCACATCACCTGCCACACCTTGCGGATTGTCACTTGCCACGTCACCTGCCACACCTTGCTGATTGTCACTTGCCTGCCACCAGATGCAGATTGTCATTTGCCACATCACCTGACACAATTTGTGGATTGTCACTTGCCACGTCACCTGCCACACCTTGCTGATTGTCACTTGCCTGCCACCAGATGCAGATTGTCATTTGCCACATCACCTGACACAATTTGTGGATTGTCACTTGCCACGTCGCCTGCCACACCTTGCGGATTGTCACTAACTTGCCTGCTAAGGTGTAGTTTTGGTTGTCTCTTGCTGTGTCCCAGACTCCCAGAGTCAGGCAGCAGAGAGATAATGTAATGTCTCTGCTGCCTGCACAGTGAGGGCGGAAGTCACTGCAGGAATGCAGGACATGCACAGGCGGTGAGAGATGATCTCATCGCTCTGCTCCCCCGCTCCCGGCTAGCTGATTGGCCAGCTGCCACACTGAGCCTGCTCTCTCACTCTCACCTGCGCTGCCAACACACTGAGCAGCACGGTCTGCCCACAAACCGCGCCGCCCGCCCAAAAAAACGGGCCGCAAGCGGAGCCGCCCGCTTTCTTACCCATCTGTGGAGCCGCACGCTATCGCACCTGCCCGCAGAGCGGCCCGACGTGACCCACTGACGTCACTCGTTGCTAGACGCCAAGTGGCCCAGGCGTTAGCAAAGAGTGCAGGGAAGAGGCTCCACCCACCTCCTCCTCCGCTCCTGGTATCGTGTCAGTGCGCCGCGTAACTAGATTAGACGAGTCTCTCTCTCGGCGCCGCTGATCAGCTGATGTGAAAAACTGAGAGAGAGTTTCAGAGAGGCAGCGGCAGCCGCAGAACAAGTACTGTATATACTGGAGTCTAAGCCAACCCGAATATAAGCAGAGGCACCTAATTTTACCCCAAAAAACTGGGAAAACGTATTGACTCGAGTATAAGCCTAGGGTGTCCATCTGCATGTCCTCACTTTGCCTCACTGTGCCCATGCCTCACTGTGCCCATGCTTCACTGTGCCCATGACTAGACTGATGTTTAACATGGTACCGGGTCCGCAAAGTCACCGGAGAAATGACCGTTTAACATTGGAGTCTATGGAAGGGGTGCCCAGCTTTAAAAAATCAGTGCTCCCCGGCCGTAGGTCCCCCAGACACCAAACTTTGCACACTAGTAGTTGAGACATGGGGCTACATGTGTGGCACATTTGGGGTCCAGGGGACCTATGGCCGGCCAGTACCGGGTCCCCAAATCCGGGAGATCAGGCGCAAAAAAAAAAAACAGAGCAAGCAAGTGAGTGTGACAGATGGTCTCGGGGGGGCAATTGCCCTGTTGCCCTCCCTGGATCCGCCCCTGACTCAGCTTGAAGCAATGGGAGTGGGGGAGGGGTTATGCAATAAATAATTTCCTCCCTATGTATAGAAATCAGCTAAAAGGAGAGGGAGTAAGGGAGGGGTGTGTGAACATTTCTCTATACAGAGGACTCAGATAACAGGAGAGGGGGAGGTGTAGAGGGAGGGGGCATGTTATCACTTCTTTACCCAGAGGACTCAGCTCAATACAAAGGGGGCGGAGACAGGGGAGGGGCGTATCAATATTTCATTACACATAGGACCCATCTCAATGCAAAGGGGAGGTGTAAGGGGAGGGGTCATGTCAGCATTTCTCTACACAGGGGATTCAGAGTAAAACATTGGGGGCGGTGCAAGTCAAGGGGGAGTGTCATCAGTTTTTACATTAAAGTGGTGTTCCAGCTGAAATTTTACTTTTTAGATAAAAATCCCCCTATAATCCTCGTGCTTAATGTATTTTAGTAAAGGTATGCTGTAAACTAAGGTCCGTTTTGTATTTTTGCAGCATTGTTTCTTACTTTTGTAAGTCCCAGTAGGCCGCGGCTATCTTATGTGTGGGCATCTGAAGCAAGACTGCATCTCTTCCTGTATTCCATGCATGCTGGTTACCTAGCATGCACCTCCAGATCTCGCACATGCTCAGAGCAGCACGAGCAGTGTACTAGGTTGTAGGTCAGATTTCCATAGCTACAGCAGTGTCAGAGGAAGTTGCCGCCCCTTAGCTATGGTAACCTCTCCTCCCCCTCCAGGAACTAGGAACTTTATCTACATTTACAAAGATTATAACTCTAGAAATACAAAAAGCTCTTGCAAAAGGCAATTACTTTTTAAAAGCTGCTAATTGTAAATGATATCCCTTGTTTCTGTGCAGATATATACACATACATAACAAGAGAATATATATATATATATATAGTCTACACAGAAACAAGGGATATCATTTACAATTAGCAGCTTTTAAAAAGTAATTACCTTTTGCAGGAGCTGCCCCATCAAATTGACCCCATCAAAGCTGCCTCATCAAAATTGCACCATCATACTACCCCCATCAAATCTGCCCCATCATTTTCCCCCCACCAAACTTTCCCCATTATACTGCCACTATCCAAATTACCCCATCAAAACTGCCCCATCCTATTGCCCCATCAAAACTTCCACCATCAAAACTGCCCCATAAAAATGCCCCATCAAAACTGCCCCATTATACTGCCACCATCAAAATTGCCCCATAAATATTGCCCCCATCAAATTTGCCCCCATGAAAACTGCCAACTTCAAAACTGCCCCATCAAAATTGCACCATCATATTGCCCCATTATACGGCCACCATCAAAATTGCCCCAATCAAAACTGCCCCATCATATTGCCCAATAAAAATTGCCCCATCATATTGCCCCATCATGCCACAATCAAAATTGCCCCATTAAAATTGCCTCATCCTACTGCCACCATCAAAATTGCCCCCATCGGAGGGTGCATGCGCGGTGCGGAGCTGGAAGGTCGCAGCTAAGCAGAGCTCCGTACACCGCGGGGAATCAGACACCTTCCCTGGGCCATTAAGCTTCCAAACAAGGCTCATTGTTACCTGCACCCCCAGGGGAAAGAGCAGTGCATGCCGTCCTTCAAGTCTCGCCGTGGAAAACCAGCACAGAAGACTCTCACAAATTATCTCCTCAGGGTCTGGGAGATGACGGGGAAGAACCAAGATGGCGCCGTCCCGCACTGTGATCTACACGCGGCCCAAAGCCCGGCGGCCTGCCCTGCACACTCGTCTATGGACGGTGAGTACAGCCTGCAGCTCACAAAGGTGGACCTGGATGATAGTCTGGCAGCCATGTACACCAAGCTGGCTGAAAAATTCCAGACTGAGCTCCATAAGTCCACGCACACCCTGCAGCAGGAGATGGCAGCCCTGGGGGGAGGACGGATCTCCTGGAGACTAAACATGATGAGCTGCAGCTAGCTTATTCAGATCTCCGTAAGGATCATGAAATGCTCAATGACTCTGTGGTTCAGCTCCAATCCCATTTAGAGGACTTGGACAACAGAAACAGGAGGAGCAACCTGAGGATTAGAGGGGTCCCGGAGGGGGTCACGGAGCTCATACCCGCCATCATAGAGCTGTTTCAGTCCTTGCTCCCTGCATCCCCGGTGGAGGCTTTTGCGTGCGATCGGATTCATAGAGCCTTGCGCCCTAAACCGCCAGATGACAAACCCCCCAGGGACATTGTATTATGCCTTAAGGACTACCTAATAAAAGAGGAGATCCTGAGAGCCTCCCGCAATACTCCTAACATTGTGTTGGACGGTACTAAGATACAAATCTTTCCGGATATATCCCCGGCCACGCTAGACAAACGCCGCGGATTTAAAGAGATCACAATTCCTTTGCAGGAAGCCAGAATTCGGTACAGCTGGGGATTCCCCTTTAAGCTACAAGTCCCACACCAGGGGACTACACACACAGTGGTTACCATCCTAGAGGGGAAGGAACTCCTAGTCAAGCTTGGCCTTATGGCGAAAGAGGATCTTCCTAGAATGCCCTCCACCCCCCGCCCGTCGCCCATCTGGTCCACCCCATCACCACGCAGGGACCGCAGGAGCCGGAGGCAGGACCTACGGGAATGCTTGAACTAGAAGATGACCTTTCCCACAGTATCCAAGGCCCACCTGTCTGGCGGCTGTTTATTTCTCTCACTATGACAACAGGTTTTTTCCCTTTGTTTTTCCCATTCCAGATGGTTGAGAGTCTTTCTGGAACGGTTGAGGAGTGACTCTTAAAAGCCGGGGGGAAGGGGTCCCTATGATCTTTCTTTTTTTTGCACCCCTACCTCAAGGACTCCCCCACCCCCATCCTCTTCGAGACTTACTCCTCATTGCACCATACTTTGCCCGCACGGTTTTCCGCGGTGCATACCTGCAGCGGTGCCCGCTTGGTTGTCCCCCCACTCTAGTGGTTGCCACCTCTCTTAAAGGTAGTCAAGAGTGTTGGACGTTTTAGTCCTATTGGTCAGGAAGTTTAGAGCCTGACAAGTAACTACTTTATTGTATATGTATTAATATTCCGCGCAACTTGGACTTAGATTAAGCTGCTGCCCCCCTTTTTTTGTATTCTGTCACAAAGACAGATCACTTTGTGGTGTGTATTGTATGGTGTGGGGTATTGGCGCTGCTTTAAGTTCAAAGGACTGGTTACCTTGCCTTCTAAAAGATGGATTTAAAGCTACTGTGCCCTTAATATTGGAACTGTATACAATACGTGTTGATATCTCAAACTATATTATATCCTCAACTTATATGTGATAACTTAGAATCACTCCTGACTCTCACAATACCCTGTGGGGTTTGTGACAATGTGCTAGATTGGGCCTCTGAGTTGCCACTTAAAATTATGTGTGTGTTGATTAATTACATTTGTGTCAATCACTCCTTAGTACAGATTCCTTCAACCAATTTGTGAAAACAGTGTTACAAAAAATAAAAATAATAATAATAATAATAATATAAGTCCTCATAAATTCTATACAGTGTACACCTATGTAGCGGTGTATATTCAGTGTGTCCAGTGCCAAAACTTGAAATTTATATACTATATTAGTGCACACCCAATTCCAATTAAGGTCACTAATCACTGCCCCAGGTGGGAGCTGCCGGACAACCAATGTGTTCCTTTGTAGGTTACACCAATCCCTAAACCAATGAGATTAGATCACAATGGTCATGTGATGGTTAGCCACTTTAATAGTAAGGGTTAATCCCCTCTGGTTCTATATCCAGAAAAAATAAAAATAAATGAAATAATATGTATATAGCAGGATTATGTTCATATGGCTATAGAGTACTCTTTGCTGACATATCAGTGCAGAGCGATTTCAAAAAACAGTTGCAATTGACAGTTTCAAAAAACAGTTTCAAAAAATCTTGTGCTGGCAAAAATAAATGTTCAACTATCCTTCATGCATTTGGTCAAGTGACTTTGGTGACTCTATATTTCCAGTAGGGATCCTTCAATTTGCAGGTGAAGAAAAAAGGTGACTTTATGGTGCTCCCCCCTCACATGGGTCCCCACTCACCAGATTGACGCACCCCTGCAGGGGTCACACGCTCATCAAGTATCCCCAGTAATTCCTCCACCGCTCCTTGTGTTGTTCCTCTCCTGCTTTTTCCTCCTCCACCACTCAGATCCTCAAGAAAGAACCACAAGCAGGGCTTCCATAGCGTAACTTGCTTATTTATTTAAAAATATAATACAAACCAAAAATATATAAAATAATATAAAATAAAAGAGGTCCTCAGACCTTCCTAAATGCAGCCCCTTGAAGTTGTGGTATCGCCAGGTACCAATAGGGTCTATCTACAAAACATATGCAGAGTGCAGACAAGCCCCATGTAAGTCACGCCAACCTATGCTGTCAGCTACGGCTGCAGCGTGCGCTCCACCGCTCAAGCCTCGCTAACCGGACGTGACGTGGACGTGTCTGGATGGTCATCTGACGCGTTTCGACGTATGGTCGTTTTCAAAGGTGATGTCATCCCTTCGTGTCCTCCGTCTATAAGCACACACTGGCATTGCAGCTCCGCCCCTTCAAGGCGTCTCTATCTGTTCCAAATTACTATGTGTAAGTGTGTGATCGCTCACACCTATCCTGTTTGGCTCCATCTTGTGGTCGTTCCGCAATATGTCAGTGCTATGTCAGTGGTTGTTTATATAAGTTTGTTACATCAATTTCTCCTCTAAGGCAAATTCCACAGACTTCTACATAACCTATATCGATACCCTTAATGTGTTCACATGGTCTATATAATAATAGTTACCTTATTTCATATTAAGCAAAATTAAGCAAAATTAAGCAATTCCTGGGAGGCAATACAATCTACCTCTGACTCAATTATATATAAACTTTAATCATATAGGTATGGGTAATAGGATCCCCTCCTAATAATGTGCATTAGTGTGGATGTTCTATGTCCATGCTGATCCCCATGTATATTATATACAAGCTAGTATTCTATCATTCTATTTAGACTACATTGCTGCATAATGTATGTCTCTTTCATACCTTTTACCAAAATAGGGACCACCCCCTCTTTATAGTTGTTTCTTTTTCGTTGGGGGTCCACAGGGATGAACTGTTGAAATCTTATCTCTATGTGGTTTAGTTATCAGTACATAGTTTAGGTGTCTCCTCCATGTTCCAAGAACCTATAGTTTCAATGAGGTTGATCTGGTGTATTGCTGTATGACTTATTTTTCTTATAAGCTATATGAGTAGTTATTGTACACCCTACATTTCTTTATATCTCACATTCTATTGCTGAAATTTAAATTTAAATAATGTTCAGAAGTTGGAGAGAAAGCAATTGAGATCGATATCTAGGTTGAGGCCCCTGGGAGCGAGGGACCCCAACCTGTGTATCCACCTCGTTTCATTTTGGGACACTTGAATCAATTTATTGCTACCCCTCCAATGATCCCTTATGATGTCTATTCCATAAAAGACCATTCCAGATGGGTCTCTGTGATGTACTTCATCGAAGTGTCTCGAAAGGCTATGCTTGGGGAATCCTTTCTTTATGTTGGCTATGTGTTCTCGGATCCTCACTTTTAATGGTCTGGTGGTTCGGCCCACGTATTGCAGATGACATGGACATTCTATCACATATGTGACGTGTGTACTATTGCATGTGATAAGTTCTCTTATTTTATATTCTTTATTATAGGCCTGTGATTTAAACAAGATCTTCCTCCTCGGCTGGGGTCTACTTTTTCTGCACGCTAGGCACCGTTGGCATTTGTAGAACCCCTTGAGTTCTGGACATAACTGTACTTGGGAAGGAGCATCTATGACGTTATGTACAAGCTTATTCCTCAACGTAGGAGCCTTTCTGTAAATAAAGATGGGTTTGTTTGGGATTACTTTTGATAGTGTTCTATCTTCCAGCAAAATGGGCCAATATTTTTTGACAATATGTTCCACTTGGGGGTATTGATTGTTATACCCTGTGATGAATGCTATTTTCTCATGGGTGGATGGTATTTTGGTTTTCTTTGTTATTTTTTTGTTACTCTAATAACAAAGAAAACCAAAATACCATCCACCCATGAGAAAATAGCATTCATCACAGGGTATAACAATCAATACCCCCAAGTGGAACATATTGTCAAAAAATATTGGCCCATTTTGCTGGAAGATAGAACACTATCAAAAGTAATCCCAAACAAACCCATCTTTATTTACAGAAAGGCTCCTACGTTGAGGAATAAGCTTGTACATAACGTCATAGATGCTCCTTCCCAAGTACAGTTATGTCCAGAACTCAAGGGGTTCTACAAATGCCAACGGTGCCTAGCGTGCAGAAAAAGTAGACCCCAGCCGAGGAGGAAGAGCTTGTTTAAATCACAGGCCTATAATAAAGAATATAAAATAAGAGAACTTATCACATGCAATAGTACACACGTCACATATGTGATAGAATGTCCATGTCATCTGCAATACGTGGGCCGAACCACCAGACCATTAAAAGTGAGGATCCGAGAACACATAGCCAACATAAAGAAAGGATTCCCCAAGCATAGCCTTTCGAGACACTTCGATGAAGTACATCACAGAGACCCATCTGGAATGGTCTTTTATGGAATAGACATCATAAGGGATCATTGGAGGGGTAGCAATAAATTGATTCAAGTGTCCCAAAATGAAACGAGGTGGATACACAGGTTGGGGTCCCTCGCTCCCAGGGGCCTCAACCTAGATATCGATCTCAATTGCTTTCTCTCCAACTTCTGAACATTATTTAAATTTAAATTTCAGCAATAGAATGTGAGATATAAAGAAATGTAGGGTGCACAATAACTACTCATATAGCTTATAAGAAAAATAAGTCATACAGCAATACACCAGATCAACCTCATTGAAACTATAGGTTCTTGGAACATGGAGGAGACACCTAAACTATGTACTGATAACTAAACCACATAGAGATAAGATTTCAACAGTCCATCCCTGTGGACCCCCAACGAAAAAGAAACAACTATAAAGAGGGGGTGGTCCCTATTTTGGTAAAAGGTATGAAAGAGACATACATTATGCAGCAATGTAGTCTAAATATAATGATAGAATACTAGCTTGTATATAATATACATGGGGATCAGCATGGACATAGAACATCCACACTAATACACATTATTAGGAGGGGATCCTATTACCCATACCTATATGATTAAAGTTTATATATAATTGAGTCAGAGGTAGATTGTATTGCCTCCCAGGAATTGCTTAATTTTGCTTAATTTTGCTTAATATGAAATAAGGTAACTATTATTATATAGACCATGTGAACACATTAAGGGTATCGATATAGGTTATGTAGAAGTCTGTGGAATTTGCCTTAGAGGAGAAATTGATGTAACAAACTTGTATAAACAACCACTGGCATAGCACTGACATATTGCGGAACGACCACAAGATGGAGCCAAACAGGATAGGTGTGAGCGATCACACACTTACACATAGTAATTTGGAACAGATAGAGACGCCTTGAAGGGGCGGAGCTGCAATGCCAGTGTGTGCTTATAGACGGAGGACACGAAGGGATGACATCACCTTTGAAAACGACCATACGTCGAAACGCGTCAGGTGACCATCCAGACACGTCCACGTCACGTCCGGTTAGCGAGGCTTGAGCGGTGGAGCGCACGCCGCAGCCGTAGCTGACAGCATAGGTTGGCGTGACTTACATGGGGCTTGTCTGCACTCTGCATATGTTTTGTAGATAGACCCTATTGGTACCTGGCGATACCACAACTTCAAGGGGCTGCATTTAGGAAGGTCTGAGGACCTCTTTTATTTTATATTATTTTATATATTTTTGGTTTGTATTATATTTTTAAATAAATAAGCAAGTTACGCTATGGAAGCCCTGCTTGTGGTTCTTTCTTGAGGATCTGAGTGGTGGAGGAGGAGAAAGCAGGAGAGGAACAACACAAGGAGCGGTGGAGGAATTACTGGGGATACTTGATGAGCGTGTGACCCCTGCAGGGGTGCGTCAATCTGGTGAGTGGGGACCCATGTGAGGGGGGAGCACCATAAAGTCACCTTTTTTCTTCACCTGCAAATTGAAGGATCCCTACTGGAAATATAGAGTCACCAAAGTCACTTGACCAAATGCATGAAGGATAGTTGAACATTTATTTTTGCCAGCGCAAGATTTTTTGAAACTGTTTTTTGAAACTGTTTTTTGAAACTGTCAATTGCAACTGTTTTTTGAAATCGCTCTGCACTGATATGTCAGCAAAGAGTACTCTATAGCCATATGAACATAATCCTGCTATATACATATTATTTCATTTATTTTTATTTTTGCTGGATATAGAACCAGAGGGGATTAACCCTTACTATTAAAGTGGCTAACCATCACATGACCATTGTGATCTAATCTCATTGGTTTAGGGATTGGTGTAACCTACAAAGGAACGCATTGGTTGTCCGGCAGCTCCCACCTGGGGCAGTGATTAGTGACCTTAATTGGAATTGGGTGTGCACTAATATAGTATATACATTTCAAGTTTTGGCACTGGACACACTGAATATACACCGCTACATAGGTGTACACTGTATAGAATTTATGAGGACTTATATTATTATTATTATTATTATTTTTATTTTTTGTAACACTGTTTTCACAAATTGGTTGAAGGAATCTGTACTAAGGAGTGATTGACACAAATGTAATTAATCAACACACACACAATTTTAAGTGGCAACTCAGAGGCCCAATCTAGCACATTGTCACAAACCCCACAGGGTATTGTGAGAGTCAGGAGTGATTCTAAGTTATCACATATAAGTTGAGGATATAATATAGTTTGAGATATCAACACGTATTGTATACAGTTCCAATATTAAGGGCACAGTAGCTTTAAATCCATCTTTTAGAAGGCAAGGTAACCAGTCCTTTGAACTTAAAGCAGCGCCAATACCCCACACCATACAATACAAGTAACTACTTTAACCTACTGTCGGGATGGTCTATCCCCTCCCGACCCCCATGGTTTATGTGTGCTTCATTTTCTTTTGTGTTTTGTTTCACTTTTTGGTTTCAAGATATGGGACTCTTTTTGCTGACTCAATTTTTACTGTGCCTTATTTACAAGCTCTTAGAATATGTGTTACATCCAGATGCGTGATTATATTTGTTATTGCCTGGGTAGGCCAGACGGTACCCTCCTCAAAGATGCACGGGTCCAAGACAGCTAGCTCCTCGGGACCCACCCACAAGATGATGACCCCATATGTCCCCACATTTAAGAAATGGGTATTAGATTAATCTCTCATAACACAAGGGGGTTTAATTCCCCTCAAAAACATAAGAAAGCATTTAATGTCTATAAACGCCTGAGGGCGGACATCGTATTATTGCAGGAGACCCATTTCTCCGAGAGTAATCACCCTACTTACTTTGATAGATCTTTTGGCCCAGGTTACTTTACAACTTTTGGGTCTAGGTCCCGAGGAGTGGCGATATTTTTGAAAAAAGGTTTGATGTTTGATGTTGAACATGTTTACAAAGATCCGGCTAGTAGATTTCTTATTTTACAGGGCACATTACAAGGGAAAAAGATAACAATAGCTAATGTGTATGCTCCCAATGACTCCCAAGCCACCTTTTTTAGCAATTTTTTCACATTTTAGAAAAATATAGCTCTCCACATCTGCTGTTGGGAGGGGACTTCAATTTAGTGGCACACTCTGCTTTAGACAGAAGCAGGCCTGGATGCGCTTCCAGTGCTTTCCCCAAAACATTGAAGTTGCTACTGCACGCCCACAATCTGGTGGATTCCTGGAGAGTGCACAATGTGGGGCCCGGGAATACACGTTTTATTCCCATCCCCACGATAGCTACTCCAGGATAGATTATCTGTTCTGCTCCCCCATATTGCTAGCGAATTATACCTCTGCTGCTATTCATTCCTGCCCTTGGTCAGACCACCAGATGGTTTTCTTAGACGTCTCCCACATAGGCCTTAGACCCTCTGTCGCTGGATGGAGACTGAATGAATCTCTCCTCACGGACCCTATAGTTGTATCGCAGCTGGCTAAGCACATGGCGGATTATTTTGCCACCAATGACACTGGGGAGGTCTCTCCCCCGACCCTTTGGGCGGCCCACAAAGTGGTGCTCAGAGGCCACCTTATTCAAATTGCTGCAGAAAGAAAGAAACAGAGGCTGTCAGATATTACTAGACTCACTAAAGACCTAGATAGGCTATACCACGTACATTCACAAAACCACGCTCCAGACCTTTTGAGTAAAATACGAGAATGTAGACTGGAGCTAGACAAGATTCTCTCTGAGCAGACAGAAAGGTCCTTGAGATGGTCAGGAGCCAAGTTCCTGTTGCACAGTAACTCGGCCTCGACCATGTTCGCACGGAAGCTAAACCAATCCTTACAACCCCCCCACACATATAAACTGTGGAACCCTACTGGGGGTCTGGTTTCCCACCCTACAGAGGTCCTGCAAATTTTTTCTAAATTTTATACCAAGCTTCTTTCCCCTCCTTCCGCACCCCCAGATCCTACTCTCAAATCCTGGTTAAGAGACCTGCCTCTCCCTGCGCTGACACAGGAGCATCTGGCGGAGCTGAATACCCCTTGCTCAGAACTGGAGATTGCAGCAGTCATCAAGTCACTAAAACCCTCCAAGGCTCCGGGCCCTGACGGATACTCGGCTCCATATTATAAAAAAATTAGAGACACTCTGGTTCCTTGTCTGAAATCCCTTTTTGA
The DNA here is from genome assembly GCA_029206835.1 of Rana muscosa. NCBI lineage: Eukaryota > Metazoa > Chordata > Amphibia > Anura > Ranidae > Rana > Rana muscosa. The sequence continues at coordinate 2,920,765 of JARGYO010005562.1, read as the reverse complement.
CTATATACTTGAGGGAAATGTCTTCCCAGATGACATGCTTCTTGCAAACATGTCACTGATCCCGAAGCCCAATAGAGACCATACCCTGCTCCAGAATTATAGGCCCATTTCTGTCATTAATAACGACTTGAACATTTTTGGTCGGATATTGGCGGACCGACTATCAAAGATTATTACCTTCCTTATCTCCCCAGATCAGACGGGTTTCATCCCGTCAAGACAAATTACAGACAATATTAGGCTCGCCTCTAACATTATACAAGACGCGGACTTACACGCTCGCAGGGTGCTACTTCTTGGCCTGGATATTCACAAGGCTTTCGATAGCGTGCTGTGGCCGTATCTTGAAATGACCTTGGAGAGGTTTGGCTTCTCGGGAGCCTTCGTTCATGGATTTAGGGCGCTTTATAACCACCCTCGCACCCGTATTAAACTCCCGGGCTGTAGTTCTGATTACTTTAAGTTGGACAGGGGTACAAGACAGGGTTGTCCACTATCCCCACTTTTATTCGCGCTCGCTATAGAACCTTTGGCCAGATCGATTAGTCTAGACCCTAACATTCAGGGATACACTAAAGGGGATCAGGAGTTTAAAATTAGCTTTTATGCAGACGATGTCCTTTTATTTTTACCAGACCCTATTGTCTCGATTCCCAACCTCATATTTACCCTAAGCACCTTCCAGAAACTTTCAGGTTTAGAAGTCAATCTCTCTAAATGCTCCGCCCTCCCAATTAATCTCCCTTGCCATACTATTGACTCCCTCAAATCTAATTTTAATTTCTCTATGGAAACTCTAACATTATCATACTTTAAACTAGCCCCTTTGCTTCATAAGATGTATCTAGCCAATTACCCACCTGCTTTGTCCCGTATTAGGCACCTGCTACTGGCCTGGAACCAGTACCATATAACATTCTTGGGACGGATCCAAGCAGTGAAAATGTCTATTCTCCCAAAACTTTTATTTCTTTTTAGAGCCCTCCCCAATTATGTGCCCCGCCAAACGATTGAACTGTTACAAAGAGATGTGAACAAATTTGTATGGCTTAATAAGACACCTAGGCTGGGTAGGCAGATGGTTTATAGGCCCAGGGTAATGGGGGGTTTAGGCCTACCACACCTATGGCTTTATTATATGTCCGCTAGACTTTTGCAATTAGCACAATGGCATACTCCCCCCGCGGGATCCCTTGGCTTCACTTCGAGCGGGTGTCCGTGGACCCGTATTATCTCCCGGGATTGCTCTGGGCTAAATCGATTAGCCCCGGAGAGATCTCTGCTTTAAATTTGGTGGTCGGTCAGTCCCTACGCCTTTGGTCACTATATAAGACAAGACTCTCTCTGTTGCCCCCCAAGCCCAGATTGGCCTCTTTCATTGGGGACCCCTCCTTCCATTGTGGCTTTTCCTGATAGGAATAATTTTGCCCGGTGGATCGGGGGGGACTTGGTTACCCTGGACTCACTTCAAAAGGATGGAGAGTTTTGCTCTTTCCAAGCCCTACAATCCTCTCATGCCCTCCCCAGATCGGAATTTTACAAATACTTACAAGTAAGGCATTTTTTTCCTCTCGAGGATTGGGAGCAGCCCCTATCCACACCAATACATTTGAGAATCTATGTGGCCCTACATCGAGGGATAGGGGGACCATCTCCCGTTTATACGATTTTCTGGGTGGCCTAGGCCTTGCAGAAAAATCTACAGCAATACTAGGGTGGGAGAGGGAAACGGGAGAAGTTGCCTCCTCAGAGGAATGGATTAATAGGATCTTGAATATGCACAAGTGCACGAGGTCGGTGGCGATCGAGGAGACAGTGATGAAGCTACATACCAGATGGTATTATACACCTGCTAAGCTACATAGATTCTTCCCCACTGTCTCTGAGAGCTGCTTCAGAGGATGTCCAGAGGTTGGGACCCACTTACATATCTTCTGGAGCTGTGCAGCCTTGAAGGACATATGGGTTAAAGTTACGGATAGGGTGGCGGGGATTATGTGGGGTCTTCCTACCTTGATGTATCAGATGTGCCTATTCTTTGCCGACATCCCCGGCTCCACCCCACCTGAACAGAAATTGGTGCACACACTCTTTAGTGCCGTACAATGGTCTATAGCCCTATTTTGGCGTACTCCAGGGATCCCATGGGACCAGGTTCTTAAACGTATGGCGGCTATTCAGGTTGTGGAGAAGGTATTCCTCACCATCATGGATACTATGCCTATTTATGACTTAAAATGGAAACCATGGACCCCTTAAATACCATCCTCATATCTAGGTAACATTTCTTATGTACCCTCACGCTAGGAAGGCATATAGGCAACGCCACTGAGTAATGCTTCCCATATCGAGTTATGTTTTTCATTTTTTGTTGAGTGTATCATTTGACTCTCTCTCCTTGTTACTCCTATTCCCAGTGTTTTAAGACCATAAGTCTTTTTTTAGGCAAGAGAGAGAGAAGTAAGAACCTACACAAACATTGTTTTATCTTATGAAAGTTCCCTCTATCACATTCCGTTTTTGAATTATATTATCACATTGTACCGGGGTGGCCTGGGATGCCCCTGATTAGAAGTTTTGGCCCTCATGAGGGCCGCCTCAACAGGATTTTGCCAAATGTTTGTATGTTTTATATACTATATACTTGATACTAATTGTATGTACCTTTATTTTCTCAATAAAAAAATTGTTTGTATGAAGAAAAAAATTGCCCCCATCAAATTTGCCCCCATCGAAACTGCCCCATCAAAATTGCCACCATAAAAACTGCCCCATGATATTGCCCCTCATCAAAATTGCCCCATCATATTCCTCTATTATAACTGGCTGTCCCCTTCCCCAGGCTCTGTATGTAATCAGAGATGAGATGTTCCAGCCCCCTCTCCCACTGCCCATTACTGTGTATAAGAAGATTTGGTAACCATGGCAACAAAAGCCTGGTTACCCTTTTTAAAAATGGCGCTGGCCACAGCCTTGCATCGCGTCATTTCCAGTTTGCAAATAATGCGATGCTACAGCGCAGCGATGCCCATCTTCTCCTGGGATTTATGACACACATCTCCCAGGAGGCATTGCAATCAGGAAATGACACGATGGGGCGTGGCCAGGAAGGAGGAAGTGAGAAATGTATAATGGATTAATAAGAAAAAAGAAAGTAAAACTGCGCTAAATGAGCTAAACAAGAAGAAACCCCAGACGTTCACGCTGGTAGCTTTGTGGATATTGGGAGCTGTGATTTAAGAATGTGAACTACCATACATGGTAGAGAAATAGAAAAATTGGGGGAAATCGCGCTAACCTGTGACCAATCACTATGACAGTAATAGGGTAAATGAAAATGAACCAATGAAAAACACAAAAATCTATTAAAACGAATGAATGAACTCAAAAGTATATATACAAAAAATAAACTATAAATATATGGTGTACTGTGATCTACAGATATAAATAATAGTCCATCAAAGAAATCCTCGAATGAAATCCAAATAAATAACACCAGTGCTTCATGTGAAAAATCATAAAAAGTGTTGTGTCCACATTCATCTGTGACGTTCCACCACCAAATAGCAGGATTTCTCCTTACCAGCTGTACACGACCCCCCGTGACAGAGGGTCAATATATGCAGAAATCAAGCAGTTTCTCCCACGAATCACCGCAGCACACAGCACATAGGATTCCTAAAGCACCGACCTCCGGTTTTCATCAATAGGCACATATGTATGAAAAGAATGGAACACACTCCACATAGTGCATTAAACTTTAAAAAATGTATTCCATTAAAATTAAGTTGCACTTACACTTATGCAGATTAAAATCGCCTGTTTACGTCTGGTGTGCCGGCCGTAGCACAATGTGAACGCTGGCCGCATACATTACCCTGATTCGCTGGATTGTTGAGGGACACATAGCACATCCATGGACCCCACCTTCACCCACAGAGCATCCCCAGCGCCTCTGGGGATTAAAATGTGACTAGCTGGCGTGCAGAAAGAACACCAGGACCTGGACGGGCACTTTTTAGCGCTTTGTCTATGCATTTGGAGAACCATCTGCATATTGTCCACTAGGGGTCACTCTGTCTGCGGCTGGAGAGTGGCACCCATATCCACAATGACCGGACTTCCGGTCCAATCATTGGGCTTGGGTCGTTCGATCATTGTGGATAAGTGTAATTTTACATTAAGTGTTTTTGATGTGTATCCTGGTGTTCTTTCTGCACGCCAGCTAGTCACATTTACATTTTTTGTAATTTTGGCGTAATAGTCAGATCCTGTTGGAAAGACATGTTTCTGTATCTCTCCTGGACATGGACTGACACCTTCAGTGTGTTGGTCTCTGTCTATGGAATGTTTTGAAAAGTGTCCACTAGGTGTCACTCCAGCCGCGGGTGCGGAGTGGCCCCTATTTTCTTTATTGATCAGATTTCCGGTCCAGTTTGTATTGATTATTGGGCTAGATCTGACCAATTGTGGTCAAAATGTATAATTTATGCCAAGTCTCCCCATGAGTTTATGTGTGCTTTGGTTAGCACATACAATACATTATGGGGTCCGAGCCACAGTGGCGCTGGGGATGCTCTGTGGGTTAAGGTGGGGTCCATGGATGTGCTATGTGTCCCTCAACAATCCAGCGAATCAGGGTAATGTGTGCGGCCAGCGTTCACATTGTAGTGACGCTTAGAGCGGCTGCGCATGTCCGGTGGATGGTTTGGATCCAGAACGAGGCTTGGTTGCTCTGTAGTATAAATGGAGGTGACGCAGTGCGCCGCCCGTGCCCCCTGGAAGAAGTATTTTTTTTACGAAACGGACGTAGGGCGGAGCGGCGCACTGACGTCACCTCTAACACTTCCGACAAGGACGGGTGTCTGTTGAATATGCTACGGCCGGCACACCAGACGTAAACAGGCGATTTTAATCTGCGTAATTTTGTTGCTATTGATCCATCATTCAACGCTTCGATGTGTATTGCGCACAGTGTGTTTAACATTATTCACTGCTTCTGATTTTTCTGATTCTCTGCAAACTTGCAAAATCTAATAAAAATGATTTGGAAAAAAAAAAAAATCCCCCCTACATATAGGAATCTGCTGACAGGAGAGGAAGTGGGGGAGGGGTGTGCCATGAAGAAGTATTTGATTCATTTGGCTTGATATAATTTCTGCGCATGATTTTATTCCTTGACTCAGGGGCGTATCATGAAATCAGTGGGCTTGTGTGCAAGATTAAAACTACACATTGATTAAAATAAAAATTCTTTATTTTTATTTTTACTTACAATTTTTTTTTATATTTTTTTTACAATTTCATTATTTTTACAATTTATTTATTAATTTTTTTTTTTTATGTTTAGGGGGCCATTTGATGGTGTCAGTAGAGCAGTGGACAGTTTCAGAATTGTATTATTTTATTTTTTTATTATATTTTACAATTCTATTATTTATTATTTTTTTACTATAGATTAAGTTTTCATGATTTTTTTGAGGGGCCTCGGACATCATCAATAGAGTTGTGGATGGTGTCAGCAGTTATTTTATGTTTATTTTGTTTTTTTTACATTTTGTTTTCTTATATATTTTCTCCAATGTATTTTTTTATCAATGCTATGGGTGGTGGGGGTGTGGATTGTGTCAACAGGGTAGTGTCAATAGACTCTTTGTTTTTATTATTTTATTTTCTGATGTTTTGCAATTTTACAATTTTATTTTTTATTACTTTTTAAATTTTTGTATATATATATTTTTCACATGACCTCAGGGAGAGGGGCAGTGGATTATCTCAGTAGAGAAGTTTGTGGTGTCAGTAGTTTCAGATTTTTTTCTACAAATGTATTTTTTTTAATTTATTTTACTATTTTATTTTTTTATTTCTTTAATATATTTTTTAAATACTTTTTCCACAGTACTTCTGGAGGCAGTGGATCATGTAAGTAGAGCAATGGATGGTGTCAGTTTTTTTTTTACTTAATTTTTTTCTTTTAAAAATGTATGTTTTTTTTTTGCTATTTCAATCTTTTTTTTGTTAGGGCTATGGATCAGGCCAGTGGGGCAGTGGACATTGTCAGAACTTTTTTTTTACAGTATATTTTTTTACTTAAAAAATGCTTTGTGAATGATGTCAATAGGGCAGTGCATGGTGTCAGTAGAGCAATGGACAGTGTCAGGATTGTATTATTTTATTATTTTTTTTTTATTATTATTTATCACAATTTTTTAATATATTTTTTTATTTTTTTCACAAAGAAAAATAATAAGTGGGCAGTGGACATGTTCAGTAGAACAGTGATTTTGTCAATCATTTTTATTTGAAATATTTTATTTTTTATAATTGTTTACAATTTTAGTTTTTTTTTGTATTATTTTTTCACAATACTATGTGGATCTGAATGGTATCAGTAGGGCAATGGACAGTATTAATCGAATTTTTGTTTTTATTATTTTATTTTCTATTTTCTTTTACAATTTTTTTTTATATATATCTATTTTTAAAATAATTGTGTTCACTATTCATCTGAGAGGGGCACAGTGGATCGTCTCATTAGGGCAGTGAGCAGTGTTATCAGAGCAGTTAATGGTGTCAGTATTTTTTTTTTTATATATATAATGTTTTCCACAAATATATTTTTATTTTATTTTTTTACAATTTTTTTTTTATTTCTAAATACTTTTTTCACAGTGTTTCTTGGGGAACAGTGGATTGTGTCAGTAGGGCAGTATGCTGTGTCAGTAGAACAGTGGGAGGTGTCAGTAGTTTTTTTTAATTTTTAGATAAAAAAAAATAGGGATTTGGGTAATGTCATTGAGGTAGATCTTTATTTTTATTTTTTTATTTCTACAATTTTATTTATTTTACAATTACATTTTTTATTATTTTTTTTTCATTTATAAAAAATGCTATTGAGGCAGTGGATGTGAGAATTTCGTTTATTTTTTTATTTTTTTCAATTTTATATTTTTTTCACTATGATTTTGGAGGCCCGTGGGCATTGTCAGTAGATCAGTGTTTTTGTCAATAGTTTTATTTGTTTATAATTTTTTACAATTTTATAAATTACTTTTTTATATAATTTTTTTTAGCATTTTTTTCACAATGCTTAGGAAGTTGATGGTTTCAGTAGGGCAGTGGACAGTTTCACAATGCTCAGGAAGTTGATCGTTTCAGTAGGGCAGTGGACAGTTTCAGTAAATTTTTGTTTTCATTATTTTTTTTTCCTATTTTTTTTCAATTTTATTAATATTTTTTTAATATTTTTTTTCACCGTGCCTCTGGGAGGGGTACAGTGGATGGTTTCAGTAGGGCAGTGAGCAGTGTTAGTAGAGCAGTTACTGGTGTCAGTCGTTTTTTTTTATATCATTTAAAAAAATAAAATAAAAAATAATTTCTTTATTTTTACAATTTAATTTTTTATTAACTTTTAATTTATTTTTAAATCCTTTTTTTAATAATACTTCTTGGGAGACAGTAGATAGTGTCAGTAAGGCAGTGAACAGTGTCAGTGAACAGTGTCAGTAAAGCAGTGGATGGTGTCAGTCGTTTTTTATTCTTTTTACATTTTTTTATTTTTATTTTTTTTATTAGGGCCGTGGATCATGTCAGAAAGGCAGTGGATGGTGTCAGTAGTTTTTTTTTTTTTTTTTTGTTTACAATTTTGTTTGTTTATATTTTTTTCCACAAAGCTTTTTTGGGGGGTTGGATGGTGTCCATAGTTGTCTTTTAATTTTTTTATTGTTTTTTTTTTTATTCTGTTATTTTTTTACATTTCTTTATAATTTTTTCACATTGCTTTATTTTGGGGAATGAAAAGCATTTTTTACATTTTATTTTTATATTAATTTTTATATTAATTTAATTTTGTCACAGTGCTTCTGGATGGGGTAGTCAGTAGAGCAAAGGACAGTTTCATTTTTTTTTTTTTCAGAATTTTATGGTAATTTTTTCACAATGCATTTTGGGGGAGGGGTTAGAGTAGTGTATGATTTCAGTAGGGCAATGGTCAGTGTCTGTAATTTTTTTTATATTTTTTAATTTTTTTTTTTTTTTTTTACAAATTAGTGTTTTAAACATTTTTTTAAAATCATCTCTTTGGTGAGATTTTTTTTACTTAGGCCTACATGCTGTCTTATTTCAACTGCTCTTCTCTTTACTCTTTGTAAAGCCTAGAGAGAATGGGGGAGGAGTCAGGTCAATACTTCTCCTCTTAACCGTGGACTCAGCTTGAAGCAATGGGAGTGGGGGAGGGGTTATGAAAGAAATAATTTCCTCCCCATGTATAGAAATCAGCTAACAGGAGAGGGAGTGGGGGAGGGGTGTGTGAACATTTCTCTATACAGAGGACTCAGATAACAGGAGAGGGGGAGGTGCAGAGGGAGGGGGTGTGTTATCACTTCTCTACCCAGAGGACTCAGCTCAATACAAAGGGGGCGGAAACAGGGGAGGGGCGTATCAATATTTCATTACACATAGGACCCAGCTCAATACAAAGGGGGTGGAGACAGGGGAGGGGCGTATCAATATTTCATTACACAGAGGACCCAGCTTACTACAAAGGGGTGGAGACAGAGGAGGGGCGTATCAATATTTCATTACACATAGGACCCAGCTCAATACAAAGGGGGTGGGGACAGGGGAGGGGCGTATCAATATTTCATTACACATAGGACCCAGCTCAATACAAAGGGGGTGGGGACAGGGGAGGGGCGTATCAATATTTCATTACACATAGGTCCCAGCTCAATACAAAGGGGGTGGAGACAGGGGAGGGCATATCAATATTTCATTACACATAGGTCCCAGCTCAATACAAAGGGTAAGGGGTAAGGGGAGGGGTCATGTCAGCATTTCTCTACACAGGGGATTCCGAGTAAAACATTGTTTTTACATTAAAGGACTCAGCTTACAGCAGAGTGAATGGGGGAGGGGACATGTCACTTTTCCACTAAACAATGGAGTCAGCTTGAAGTAATGGGAGTGGGGGAGGGGTGTGCTAACATTTCTTCCTACAGAGGACTAATCTCACAGCAGAGGGGGCGGTGCAGGGGCAGGGGGCATGTTAGCTGTTTTCTACATTGAGGACTCAACTTACAGCAGAGTGAACGGGGGAGGGGACATGTCAAGTCTTCTCTCTAAACAGTGGAGTCAACTTGAAGCAATGGGAATGGGGGAGGGGTATAAAAGAAATAAGTGGGCTTGTGTGCAAGCGTTGATTAAAATAAAAATTATTTATTGATATTCTTTTTTTACAATTTCATTATTTTTACAATTTATTTATTTATTTCATGTTTGAAAAAATGTTTAGGGGGCTAGTAGATGGTTACAGTAGAGCAATGGACAGTTTCAGAACTGTATTATTTTATTATTATTTTTTACAACTCTATTATTAATTATTTTTTTGCTATAGATTATGTTTTAATGATTTTTTTTTAGGGGGCTTTGGACATCGTCAATAGAGTTGCTGATGGTGTCAGTAGTTTTTTTATGTTTATTTTTCTTTTCTTTTTTTTTTTTTTGATTTCTTATATATTTTCTCAAATGTATTTTTTAATAAAAAACATTTTCGCAAACCTATGGGTGGTGGTGGGCATAGATTGTGTCAGTGGGGTAGTGTTAGTAGACTTTTTTTGTTTTTATTATTTTATTTTCTGATACTGTATGTTTTGCAATTTTACAATTTTATTGTTTATTATTTTTTTACTATTTTTTTATATTTTTTTCACAGAGCCTCAGGGAGAGGGGCAGTGGATTGTCTCAGTAGGGCAGTGAACAGTGTCAGTAGAGCAATTCATGGTGTCAGTAGTTTTTGATTTAGTTTTTTCTACAAATGTATTTTTTAAAATTTGTTTTACTATTTTATTATTTTATTTCTTGAATTTATTTTTTAAATACTTTTCCTGACAGACTCCATGGCAGCCTACGTGTGGGTTAATCCCGCCTCTCATACCTCATAGGACCCTACTCCCATAAATCTTTGCTTCTAGCCAGAGACCGTGTTCCTTTTTTGTCCTCCTCCTAGGACCAAGGTGTGCTTTCTTACCTTAAAGAAGTTTTCATGGAAGATTCAGTCCTGGTTGCACGAGTTTATGGCGGTTCTGTTTGGAGGTCCAACAAGCCCAGCTATTAGCAGGGTGGATGCGGGCGACAGTTTTTTGCGGTGCCATGAAGAGCTTACTAACCCGGCCACTGGCGGGCAAGCGGCAACTTGGCCAAACGTCCTAGCTATTAGCAGGAGGCCCATTAAGAAAAACGCCCAGGTCGTGCAGTGGAGAGATGGCTCCTATGTTCCAGGCTGGATCAGGATCGTGCTGAGTGGTATCGTATGCATCGCTTATTAATTAATATGGCAGCAGTATTTGTGTGTTGTTTGTTGTCCGGTCTCCCTCGGCTCTATGGCGGCTGGAGCGCATCTGCGTTTCATTTAGCCTCCTCTTCCGGGTTGTATGCATCGCAGTGTTCCTCGTCCGAGATCGAGGCTTGGTTCGCGCATGCGCAATTCGGATCGCGGCGGCGTTCGCGCATGCGCACGAGCTCCGCCGTTTCACGCTGGGGGCGCGGTGACGTCATCGTCGGCGCCAAGTTTAAATAGCTGTCAGATACAGCTATAACTTGGGATGTCCTGCAGGCTCAGACAGCTACTTCCCGGTGCTTCGTTTCCACGTGGTGAAGGTAGGAAAACCTGTCTTATTTCAGGGATGGCTGATATCAGACTTTCCTTCCCTATATTTATTGTATGGTTAAATTTTTACAGTTTTCCAAGCTTGAGCTATGGACGTCTCACCGCCCCCCAGTGGCCAACCCTTGCGCTGCAGGTAGAAATTGTTTTTTTCTTTCTTCTGCTTAGCAGTTTTTGGGTTCTTTACATGAGCCAATGTATTTCTTTCTTCCTGTCTTTTCTTTATCAGCCCCTCTAGGTCTGAAAATAGACACTCAGCACGCAAAGATAATGCTAAATCTAAAACACATCAACATTCTTCTAGTGCTAGACATCATAGATCGTCCTCCAGACATCATAGTAAGGAGCCCAGGTCTAGGTCTAGACACCACTCTCACTGCCATTCTAGCCGTTCTGAGAAGAGAGTCTGCTGGGGTTGTAGGGCTCAAGTCCCAGAAGGTAAATCCCTCTGTGAGCCATGTTATTCCCGAGCAGTAGGAGAGAGAGAAGGTGGAGACCACCAAGTGGAGGCACTAGTCAGAAGAGTGGTCCAGGAATCCCTGAACAAGACTGACTCCAGCCGTACCACCATTCCTCCTGTTGACCCAGCACCAGTTCTGGTGCAGGATGACCACGAAATCCCGGGTCCTTCTCGGCATGATTGCTCCTCAAGCAAATCTTCACATTGTGATGTTGAAGAGGTCAGCAATACCACATGATTTGATTTCTCTTCAGTCCCAGACTTGATCAAAGCAGTCAAAGACGCTTTAAAATGGGATGAACCAATAGAAGCTCCTTCTAAACAAAGGAAGTACTTCAAACAACTTAAGAAGGAGCGCCCAAATTTCCCCTTTTTGGGTGAACTTGGGGATATTATTACAGATGAATGGACTGGCGTAGAAAGAAAAAATTCATTACTTTCCAAAATCGCAAAGATGTACCCATTCAAAAATGAAGATGTGAAACATCTAGAATCAGCTCCCCTGATTGATGCAGCCTTGATGAGGTTGGTGAGACATGTTACCCTTCCACTAGAGGACTCTGTTTCCTTCAGGGACGGCTTGGAAAGAAAAATAGATACGGACCTTAAACGTATATATATCACTGCGGGTATGGCCTGTAAGCCAGCATTAGCCCTTGCAACCCTGTCCAAAGCAATGGAGGCCTGGACAGATGAAGTGGATTCTTCCTTAGCAAATGTCTCTGTGGAGTTAGCCAGAAGCATGCCGATCCATGAACTAAGAATGGCGTCGATGTTTTTGGGTGAGGCTTCCCTTGATATTATTCGCCTGGTGGCACGTGTCATGCTCTCCTCCGTTACAGCTAAACGTGCCTTGTGGCTACGTCCTTGGGTAGCTGATCCTGCCTCCAAACAGGCTTGGTGCAGGATCCGCTTTCAAGGATCTTCCCTTTTTGGGAATAAGCTTGACAGCGCTATCACCCGTGCCACAGGGGGTAAGTCAGGGTTCCTTCCTCAGGATCGTCGTTTTTTCAGTCAAAAAAAACCTCAACAGAGACAAGACCAGGATCGTGCAAGAGATGCTCGCCGTTATAGGCCAGGTCGAGAATTCAGAAAGAACTGGAGAAGAAATCAGCCTTCTGGTCAAAGATCCACAAAAGTAGCCTCTTCAGGCGGACGGGAGGCCCCTAAGTCCTTTTGATATTGGGTCGGCCCAGACGGAACAAGTGGGTGCTCGGCTACTTCAGTTCAGACACGTCTGGGCAGCCTCGATAAAAGATTTCTGGACTGTCAAAACAGTCTCTTCAGGTCACTCCTGGGTGTTTGTCAGTCCACCCACACTTCAGTTCGTACCCACAGAACTACCCTGCTCGGAAGAAAAGAGACAAATACTTCTCTCTTACACAGACACTCTTGTGGCCCAAGGTGCCGCCATACATGTACCAACAGACGAAAGATTCCAAGGGATGTACTCACCCCTATTCATGGTTCAAAAAAAGACCGGCTCTTGGAGGCCAGTGATAGATCTGACTCATCTAAATGCCTTCATCAAAAAGGAGAAATTCAGAATGGAGTCATTACTCACCATACGTCAGACAGTTCAGCCAGGCGACTGGCTTGTATCCATCGATCTGAAGGACGCTTACTTTCACGTCCCGATAGCTGTGGAATTTCAAAAATACCTATGGTTTGCAGTAGGCCATACTCACCTCCAGTTCGTATGTCTCCCGTTCGGGCTTACAACATCGCCGCAAGTGTTTTCGAAGCTCTTATTGGCTGTAGTAGCTCTAATCAGGACCAGAGGAATCCGGCTACATCACTACCTGGACGATCTGCTATTACTTTCCCAAAACAGGGAGCAACTTCTAGTACATCAGTCTCAGGTCATCTCCACGCTGACAGAATTCGGTTGGCTGTTGAACAAAGAGAAAAGTCAGTTGGTACCTACGCAGTCTCTGGTTTTTCTCGGCGCTCAATTCAATACGATACAAAGTACCATCTCCTTACCCCTGGAGAAGATCCCAGTGGTTCGAGACAGGATTCGTCAGGCAATGGCCTCTCCTCTCCTCAAAGCTTCACAGTGCCTCAGGATAATAGGTACCATGGTATCCACAGCCCCAATGGTGAAATGGGCTCAATGGAAGATGCACCCTTTTCAGAAGGGTTTTCTCCAGCAGTGGGAGCCAGGATTTTGTGACCATCGGATACGGATAACTCCGTCCATGCGGGAAAGCCTTCCCTGGTGGCTACTACGGAAGAATCTTCTCAACTGTCATTCCATAGCCCCCATCTCCTGGGTCACAATCACAACGGATGCCAGCAACAGAGGCAGGGGAGCTCTCTGCATGCAGGAAGTAGCTCAGGGGAAATGGGACTTCCCGTCCAGAAGGATAGTGTCCAACGTACTGGAGATCCGAGCAGCCTTCTGTGCTCTACAAACCTTTCTTCACCTGATAAAGGGTACCTCGGTTCTCCTAAGGATGGACAACACGTCAGCAGTCTCCTATATCAAGAGACAGGGAGGCACTCGCAGTCTCTCTCTACTGAGGGAGGTAGAACCAATTATGACATGGGCCCAGAAAAATCTAACGAACCTGATGGCTGTCTATCTTCCCGGATCTCAGAACCTACAGGCGGATTTTCTCTCAAGAACAACCCTCGACAACAACGAGTGGTCTCTTCACACAGAAGTTTTCAATTGGGTCCTATCCCTAGGAATTGTACCAGAAGTAGATCTATTTGCCTCCCTGTGCAATTTCAAACTAACAAAATATTACACGAGAGGTCGTTGTCCCCAGGCCTTCGGGGTGGATGCTCTGACGGATCAGTGGAGATTCAACAAAGCGTATGCCTTTCCCCCGGTACCCGTCATTCTACGGTTCCTATTGAGACTCAGGGGGGAGAAGGCCGAAATTGTGGTAATAGCTCCATACTGGCCCAACAGGCCATGGTTTCCTCTCCTGTTACAGCTAAGCTTCCAGAGTCCAGTTCCCCTCCCAGCCAGATCAGATCTCCTGGCCCAGGGAATAGCTCTTCATCCATGCCCATCCCATCTCCGTCTGATGGCTTGGTTTTTGAGAGGGGAAGGCTAGAGGCATTAGGTTGCCCAAGCAGAGCAATTTCTACATTGTTGAACGCCAGAAGGCCTAATACCAATAAAGTATATCAAAGGATCTGGAAAAGATTCACAGACTATATTTCTATGGTTGAGGGTTCTCCTGACGAACCCAGGATACAAGACGTTCTAGGTTTTCTCCAAACAGGCCTGGATCTGGCCCTGTCAGTTAGTTCCCTAAGAGTGCAGATTTCGGCTATTTCGGCCTTTACTGGAATATCCTGGGCTAGACACACTCTTGTCAGACAATTCTTCAGAGGAGCTATAAGGCTCAGACCTCAGAGGAAACCAAGATTTTCCAAATGGGACCTTCCTCTGGTCTTGGATTTCTTCTCAGATAGAGAAAGACATCACACGGGTCAACAATCTATCAAGGAGCTCACCCTCAAATTGGTCTTCCTTGTAGCAATAACATCGGCTAAAAGAGTTTCTGAAATTGGTTTCCTAGGTTCCAAAGAACCATTCCTGACCTTCTTTCCGGATCGTGTAGTTATGATTCCCATGCTTGGGTCAAATCCTAGGGTAACATCGGTTTTTCATGAGAATCAAGAAATCGTTCTTCCTACCTTCCGGTCACCTGAGAACTCGAATGTCCATCCTTTAGATGTGGGAGAAGTCTTGAAACAATACCTGGAAGCCACAAAATCATTTCGCCAATCGGATCATCTGTTCATTTTCTTTCAAGGGAAAATCAAAGGTGTGCGTGCTTCTTCCAGAACCATCGCAGCCTGGATCGTTCAGGCCATCCAAGGGGCGTATAAAGCGAAGGGTCTGGCTCCACCAGAGGCAGTGACCGATCATTCCACCAGGAGCGTCTCCACATCATGGGCAGCCGCCCGTCATGTCTCCCCAGAAGTGATCTGCAAAGCGGCCTCATGGTCGTCGATAAACACATTTATGACGCACTATTGTGTAGAACCGGCGTCTTTGTCTTCAGTTAATTTTGGTTTACATGTCTTATCTATTGACGGTGTCAATTAAACCATTTTTTTTCTTTAACCAGCATTTGCCCACCCGGGTGTGTTTGGCTAGTCATTTCCCACACGTAGGCTGCCATGGAGTCTGTCAGGAAAACGGAAAATTTATTTCATATACTTACCGTAATTTTCCTTTCCTGATGGACTCCATGGCAGCAGGAGTTCCCTCCCATTGCTGGAGTAGGCTATATTACGGAACACGGTCTCTGGCTAGAAGCAAAGATTTATGGGAGTAGGGTCCTATGAGGTATGAGAGGCGGGATTAACCCACACGTAGGCTGCCATGGAGTCCATCAGGAAAGGAAAATTACGGTAAGTATATGAAATAAATTTTCCGTTTTTTCACAGTACTTCTGGGGGCAGTGGATCATGTAATTAGAGCAATGGATGGTATCAATATTTATTTTATTTTTACTTCATTTTTTATTTTAAAAATGTATGATTTTTGTTTTTTGTTTTTTCTATTTAATTTATTTTTTTAGGGCTGTGGATCATTGTCAGCTTTTTTTTTTTTTATTATAATTTTTTGTCTACAATTTTTATTGTTTTACAATGAGATTTTTTTTTTAATTAATTTCTTTTTTTTTGCTATTTCTTTTTTTTTTGTTAGGGCTATGGATCAGGTCAGTTGGGCAGTGGACATTGTCAGAACTTTTTTTTACAGTATATTTTTTTGCTTTTTTAAAAATGCTTTTGGAGTACCAGTGGATGATGTCAGTAGGGCAGTGGATGGTGTCAGTAGAGCAATGGACAGTGTCAGGATTGTATTATTTTATTATTCAGTTTTTTTATTATTTATCACAATTAATTATTTTTATTTTATTTTTTATAATTGTTTACAATT